>OY288283.1:49958455-51221821 GCA_958450335.1 Hibiscus tridactylites
GGCTAATTTTTCTCTCTGATTATTATTAGAGCAAGTATTTCAGGTTGCATTGCTGGAGGACAAGCAATAGTCGAGTTTGGTGGTGTGTAAAGTGTCCATAAGTCCTATATTTCATGCACATTCAAACTCTTATTATTATTGTTTTTAAGCACATTTTAGGCATAAATAGGATCATGCATAGCATTTTACAGTGTTTCATTGTTCTGCCTTGGTTCTATGAATTATCATTTATTTGGTGAACAAGAGATAATGTTTTAGTGTATTCTTGTATGTAGGTACTAACTGGTGAAAAAGGGAACCGAGGAGCTGAGGGCACAATGCTGAGGAAGCTTACCTAGGAGATGTACTGAAGCAGTTCCAGCAGAAGAAAGTTGTTGCCGAGTAAAGTTGCCGCCGACCGTGCTGCCCACGACAGCTGACTATGGAAGTTGGAAGAACCGGAGCGCGATCTGTAGAGCTAAAACTCCTGAACCTATCACCGACGTTCATTTGATTTTCTAACGTCTTTAGCAGCGACCAGGGCTGCCCAAGCGAAATTCTCAAGCTTACTTGTGGACTAAGGCAAACGAGATAGAGTCCATATTCCACGCAAAGAAGTCAGCATTTAAAGCCATATTAAAGATGAAAAGCTACTTTCGAGGACTTCTACTTTAAGGAGGAGTTAACCTAGTCTTGAGTCTATAAATACCCATTGTACTCCTAGTTCAAATCATCCCAGGTTTTCTATAGACTTTTCTTGTATTCTTTACTGTCGTCATGTTCTAAACTCCATTTGGGTTAGGGTTATGTTGTAACTAGTGTGAAACGGTTGTTTTAGGTTTTGAGTTATTTTTCAATAAAATATTCTGAGTTTATTTAATCCATTGTTCTTCATTCTTTCAATCATTCTACACCAGTCGTTTGAGAGAATCCATTTGTCGGGCATGAAAGTGCAAGTCTCGCGAAAGGGTTAAGTACGGTCACAACGTGCTGAGGCGTGACTAACTTGGTTCAACATCGGTCCACAAGTTTCAGCGGCTAAAACAAATTACCAACCGAGATGACTAGCTTGTGTTAAGTTAACGCTGAGATTTCTAGGTATTGCCTATGTCACGTTAGCTCTCGAACATCCTGACCTAGAAATAGGAGGGATCACTATCGAGTATCTGCCAGACTTGCCGCCTTGACTTCTTTCCATTCCACCTGCTGAGACAGTACACCCATGCAGTGGTAGTGACCTGCTCCGGCCGCGTGACAGGGTCGTAGTTTTCCGCCCGCCATACCTGTCGAGGCAGCATATCGTGACAGCACAAAGTAACTCATACCTTTTACAACGCAGTTTTCACACTAAGCGGCAGCATAACCCTGCCTGCTCTATCAACCTGATTACCTTCTTTATTACTTGTGTTTTTCGTTTATTTTCTATCCAAACCAACCATTCACTTGTGTTTTATTTTACCTTGTGCAGGAACTAAGAAATGATACAAGTTGTCTAATCCTCGTGGTTTTCGACATCTTTTATACTATAACTTGGCAGGAGTGTGCACTTGCGCTCTCACAAAAAGGAAACACCTACACATCCTACACCTTCCTACTCAAAGCATCGACCACTACATTGGTTTTAACCAGATGGTACTCAATCGTGAGATCATAGTTCTTAAGTAATTCTAGCCACCTACGATGTCTAAGGTTCAACTCTCTCTGAGTCATCAAGTATTTCAAACTCTTGTGGTCGGTGTAGACTGTGCATTTCTCACCATAAAGGCGATGTCTTCAAATCTTCAGAGCAAACACTACAACAGCTAACTCTATGTCATGAGTGGGGTAATTCTTCTCGTGAACCTTCACTGTCTCGAAGCATAAGCTACAACTCTCCCGTCTTGCATAAGCACACAACCTAAACCTACATATGACACATCACTGTAGATTACAACCTCTTTCCCTGGTTCAGGCTGAATCAAAATAGAAGCTTCTGTCAATGTTTTCTTCAACTTCTCAAACACTTATTGCCTTGCATTTGTCCACTCATACGGAACACTTTTCTGTAACAGTTTAGTCAAAGGTGCTGCAATCTTTGAAAAACCCTCAACAAACCTTTGGTAGTATCCGACTAAACCTAAAAACCTACAGATTTCGATCACCGACTTCGGTTGTTTCCAACTCACTATTGCCTCTATCTTCTTGGGATCCACACTAACCCCATCAGCTGAGATCACATAACCTAGGAAGACTACTTCCCTAATCCAAAACTCACATTTGCTCAACTTGGCGTACAACTAATTGTGTAACAATTTCTACAACACTAAACGCAAATGATGATCGTGATCTTCCTCGGTACGAGATTATAATAAGATATCATCAATGAATACTACCACAAACTGATCTAAGTACTCATGAAACACCCTATTCATCATATCCATAAAAGCTGTTGGTGCATTTGTCAAACCAAAAGGCATCACTAAGAATTCGTAATGTCCATAACGAGTGCGGAAAGCTGTCTTCGGTACATCTTGATCTCTTACCCTTAGCTGATAATAGCCGGATCTCAAGTCTATCTTTGAAAACACTGAAGCACCTCTCAACTGATCAAACATGTCATCAATCATCGACAAAGGATATTTGTTTTTCACTTTCAACTTATTCAACTGTCGATAATCGATACACATTCTCAAACTGCCATTTTTCTTCTTCACAAACAACACTGGTGCACCCCAAGGTGAAGTACTCGGACGAATGAACCCTCGGTCTATCAGTTCCTGAAGATGTGTCTTCAACTCTTTCATTTCTTTAGGAGCCATTTGATACGGAGCAATCGATACTGGAGCAAAATTAACATAAGTCTCTATTGCAAACTCCACCTCTCTATCAGGCGGCAAACCAGGCAATTCTTCTGGGAAAACACTAGGAAAGTCAAAAATTGTTCTAATGTCTTGCGGTCGTGCCTCACCCATATTAAGATTCATAACATAGGCTAAGTATGTCTGACAACCCACATCCATTAACTTTTGGGCCTCTAGAGCTAAAACTACATTGGACAAGAACTTAACGTTCTCCCCCACTACTACTACTTCATAATCATATGAAAGTCTCAAGGACACACGCTTTTTCTCGAAATCTACCCTAGCCCTATGCTCCACAAGCCAATCCATTCCTAAAATTACATCAAAACTATAAAACGGAAATTCTATCATATCCACGAGAAAAAAATGACCCTGAACCATCAAAGAACATCTTCTGTACATCTTTCTAACCACAACTGTCTCACCAAAAGAGCTCGTGACACTCATACCCACATCTAACATCTCAACCGGAGTATCTAACAATCTCGCATGCTCACTCAAAATGTACGAATGTGTAGAACCGAAATCAATCAATGAAAGAAAAGTCAAAGATTTTAACGAGAAATTACCTACAATCACATATGTGTCATTCTTGTCCTCACAGTGTGCATACACTCTAGCTGGCCCACCTTTCTCGGGCTGAACTGCCACAACATGAGCCACATTCCTTTAACCGTCATTCATAGGCTAAAAGTTACCCGACCACACTCACAGCCTCTCTGATGCTCGAAAGCTCGTGTAGGAGCTTGTCCATCCGTAACCGGATGTGGACAATCGCGCTTCAAATGCGCTCTAGACCCACAATTTCAACATGAGCCTTGGCACACTCAGGAGTACGATTCTCAGACCCTTGGCTGTGATGGCCTCGCCCCAGATTACGACCTCCGTGCCTATGATCATGATGAGGTCTCCTATCTTTGTGCCTCTTGGCATGATCTCTGTCCCACTCGGTGGTCCTTTTCCTGAACTAGATCTGCCATTGCGATCCGCAAGTCCCAAAGATTGTTCAATGTCCTTGGCCATAGCGACCAACACATCAAATTCCGTATAGTTAGAAGCTAACATGTAGGTCTTCACCTCCTAAATCAAACCATACCAGAAACACTCACATCGTTCCCTCTCATTGGGAACCAACTTAGAAGTATACTGACTCAGACGTACGAACTGCACCTCATACTCAGACACGATCATGCTACCCTGAACTAGAGCCATGAACTCTCTCTTCTTCTCGTCTAGGTATCGAGGACCTAGATACTTCTTACGGAAAGCAGTCCTGAAGAATTCCCAAGTTACCTCAGCCCCTGGCATACCCGTTGTGATGGTAGTCCACCAAGTATAGGCATCTCCCTAAAGCAAAGAGACGATGCAACCTAACTTATGTGCATCAGAGCACTCCATTTGACCCAAAATACGAACTGTGCTCTCAAACCATGCCTCTGAACTCTCGAGCGACAATCCCCGAAACTCAACTCTGCCCAAGCTACAAAGTAGCTCTAACGATAGACCAGAACTTGCACCCTGAGGCGGTGCCGCAACCCGAACACCCGCTAAAGCTGTCTGAATAGCCCCGGCTATAGCCTGAATCAACAGATTCACATCAATGCATGTCTACCCCTGACCAGCCTAGGGTCTAACACCTCTAACATTTCCTCCACCATCCGGAGAAGGAGGAGGAGGAGGCAAGTTCTCTCCTGGAACATCCTCAACATTCTCAATCAACTCAACTCTTGGATTATCCATTCTTGGTCTTCCCCTCGGTCTCACCATACTAACAGGTGCAAAACTAAACAACAAACACAACAAGTGAAATGATTTGGGGTCAGCAAGGAACAAGGTCCAAGGTGCTTAAGTCCTTAAACTTAAAATCACTAACAATAATAGTATACAAGCAATGGGTGCCTTTAACTATCTCCCAACCAACATAAAGAAATCCATAATATGCTCACAATCACCATGCATCACAACCAACAAGCTTACACCAATAAAACTTACCTCACTTACCTTTCGACTTGCGGAAACTCAACGAACCTAGGCGAAACCTAGGCTCTGATACCAACAAATGTAACCCTCTCGACTCGGCCTAGCCACTAGACTGCATCGAACGGGTTACACAGGGAAAATCGAAGAGAAACCCGTTAAGGCTTCACTCTGATTAACAACCCTAGAAAAAATTTCTTTTTAAAATTTTCTTGTCTAAATGCCATTACACATGTAGGGCGTGTAGGTGTTCCCTTTTGCGGGAGCGCACGTGCACACTCCTGTCAAGTTATAGTATAAAAGATGTCGAATCCCGCGAGGATTGGACAGCTTGTCTCATTCTTTAGTTCCTGCACAATGGTAAAGTAAAAACACAAGTGAATAGATTGGTTGAGATTGGAAAGTAAATAAAACACAAGTAAAATAGAAGATGAATCAGGGTGATAGAGCAAGTAGGGTTATGCTACCACTTAGTGTGAAAACTGCGTTGAATTAGGTATGAGTTATCCTTTGCTGCCATGATATGCTGCCTCGGCGGGTAGATGGGCGGCAAACTACGACCCTGTCACGCGGCCGCAACAGGTCAATGCCACTGTAAGGGTGTGTACTGTCTCGACAGGTGGAATAAAAAGACGTCCTGACGGCAAGTCTAGTAGATACTCCAAGTTCGGCAGGATAGTCGACAGTGATCCCTCCTATTTCTAGGTTAGGATGCTCGAGATTGATAACTTGAGGACTAGTGTAGAACCAAATCAATCAACTCGGTTAGAGATCTCTTTTAGCCGCTGAAACTTGTGGACTAGTGTGGAACCAAGTTAGTCACGCCTCCCGTTGTGACTGTACTTAACTCTTTCGTGAGCCTTGCACTTTCGTGCCCGACAAATAGATTCTCTCAAATGACTAGTGTGGAAAGATTGAAAGAATGAAGAAAAATATATTAAGTAAACTTGAAATATTTTATTGAAGAAATAACTCAAAAACCTAAAACAACCGTTTCTCACTAGTTACAACATAACCCTAACCCAATGGAGAATTAGAACATGGCGGCAGAGAAGAGCACAAGTAAAGTCTATAGAAAACCTAGTATGATTTAAGCTAGAGGTACAATGGGTATTTATAGACTTAAAACTAGGTCAAGTCCTCCTTGGAGTAGAAGTCCTCTAAAGTAGCTTTTCTTCTTTAATGTAGCTTTAAATGCTGACTTCTTTGCTTGGAATATAGACTTTTCCTCGTTTTCCTTAACCCACAAGTAAGCTTGGGAATTTCGCTTTGGCAGCCCTAGCCGCTGCTACAGACGTCGTAAAATCACGTGAACGTCGGTGATAGAATCAGGAGTTTTAGCTCTACAAATAGTTCTTCAGTTCTCCAATCTTCCATAGTCAGCTGCCATAGGCAGCAAGGTTGGTAGCAACTTTTGCTCGGCAGGTGCTCGACAACAACTTACTTCAGTTAGAACTACTTCAGTACAACTCCTAGGTTTGTTTCTCATCGTTGTGTCCTCTATTTCTCGGCTCCCTCATTCAGCTCTTAGTACCTACAAGTAAGAATACACTAGAACAATACCTCTTGTTCACCAAATTAATGATAAGTTATAAAAGTAAGGCAGAACAATGAAATACTGTAAAATGCTATGCATGAGCCTAATTATGCCTTAAATGAGCTTAAAACAGTAATAATAAGAGTTGGACGGTGCATGAAATATAGGACTTTTAGACACTTTACACACCCCCAAACTCGAACTATTGCTTGTCCTCAAGCAATGCAACCTAAAGTACTTGCTCTAATAATAGCTAGAAAGAAAAACATGTTGTTAACCTGGTTCTCTACCTCAAGGCCGTGGCACCTATATATATATAACTTAATGAAGGGAAATAAACAAGAAAATAACTCAAAATTAAATTCCTAATGCCTAAGTGATGTTTGCAAATCTCTAAGCAAGCTGAATATGCAGAATAAAAGATTAAAAAAAGATACCGATGTAATTTAAAAGGTTGTTTTCGAGGCAGCACAGTTAAGCATATTATTTTTAATCAAGGCAGTGATGGCTTCAGCTTATCACAACTACTCTTCTAGGTCTGACGTTTAGATAGGAGAAAACTACAGAACCCTGAACCCTTGGAGTAGAGTCATCTCGTGAAGGCTTTCATTCACTCATGTTAATTTGTCTGTCACTTTTAGGCTTTCAGATTCATGGACTTTGATAGCAGCGGAGTGTCCTCGCTCATGATTCTTCCTAGAGCCTGTTGCGGGCACCTCTAGGGTAACACAACATGTTTTCTTTGTTTTTGATTTTGCTGCCTTTGGCAGTTCTGCATTTTTCTTATTTTGCCTGCCTCAGTGGCTACCTGCAATTATTGTTAGAATTTTGCAATAAAAACAAATAGGCAGTGTTCATCAAATATTCTACACATTCAACAAGTAATAGAGATTTTCAACATTTTCAGGCAAAAAGAAAAAAAATCTAAGTCATATTTCAAGCTCTTTCCCAAGATTAAGTTTAATTTTAGTTAGGTGCGACAATAAAGTAATAGGCTATCATATCATAGGCACAAGTCATAACAAATTTTCTTTTCCGATTATTACTAAGGTAAGTACAATGCAATCTAAATGCAACTAAGAATGCCTACAAATGATGAGAGAGCTATCCCCTCCAAACTCAAGATGGGCATTGTCGTCAATGCACAAAACAGAAAATAAGAAGACAAAAGTATACATGTTAAAATTAGCAAAAATAAAATAAAGATAAATAAAAATAAAGGAAAAGAAAATAAAAGTTTGCTGAAGGTTAGGAGGAGGTTGGATTCTAGCTAACTGAGGAGGAGGAGGATGTTCGGACGACGAAGCAGCTTTTGGCAGATGCCTTGGCGGCGGTTCAAGCAGGAGAGGTCTTTGCTTTCTGTGGCGGCTGAACTCTCTTTGGTGTCTGATGTGGCTCTTCTGGAGGCTCGGCAGGGGGAACGGCGGGAGATCTGTCGCTTCCTTCTGACTCTGTCTCGAGGTCCACAGGTTCTTCTTCTATTATGTGTTGCTTCCTCTTCCTTGTCCCTTCCTCTGTAGTTGCTGCCGAAGGGATGAATTCCATTGGGATGGTTGCTGTTGCCACAACTACTACTGTTTCCAGTTTCAACGACATCTGCTCAATCTCCTCTAAAGAGGAGTCTGCTACTATATTGGCTGTGCAGGCGGGGGAGAGATTTAGCTGGTGCCTCTCGAGGGAGTCTACCACTGTGTTAGATGGGGTGGCAGCTGAGTGCTGTGGAGAATGCATAGGAGAGGGCACCTGATGATCTGTCTGGCGAGCGCTGGGGGCAGGTGAAGTTCTTCGTGCTCTTGCTGCTGTTGCAAGCTCATCAAGAAAGGGCGGCATGGTGGGCACGGTACCAGGGAATTTCTGCAGGAAATAAGTCACAAGGGCTTCTTGGGCCTCCCTCGCGTAGTTCATAAAGGCCAACTGTTGTTGCTCTATCCATTTTGTGTGTTCGAGGAGTGCGTGGAGCAGCGGGAGAACCTTTCTTTCTGGAGCAGCGTCAGTACTGCCAAGGGCGGTTGGCGTTTCAAACCGTGCGGCGAAGGGCTGACTGGGCGTTGCTGGCTCTTTCTCCGTATCCTGCATCATCTGGATGCGAACCTTTTTGGTCCAGCCCTCCTTTGCAGCTGTGAACTCATCTGTGGGCTATGTGGGGACTCGGAAATTGGTGCAGAGACCTGTTATGATGAGGGAAGGGAAGTACAACTTGGCATTCTTCTTCTTGAAGCTGTTTTATATTTCTGTGCAAATGATTTCCCCCACGTTGATCGGTCGGTTCATCAAAATGTTGTAAATTAAGGCGAGGTATGGCCGGTCAACTATTGAGTTGTGGGATGTGGGAAGCAGGCGCCTTTTCACGAACGTGTTCCATAGCATAGCCTCAGGCAGCAGGTGGCGGCGCTGGATAGATCCCACATGTTTGCCCCCCCAGCCATGGTTTGTTGGGCTTGCATATTCTGGCCTTGATCTCCTCATACTGAGTAGCCGTCAGTGACTGCCTCCAGTCCTCATACGGGTTGTCGTTCATATCAAGGCCATAATAACTGTTGATGATAACAGGGTTGAGCTTGATTGCCTCTCCGCGGACGTAGACGAATGGCTTGTCTGGGTAGGGATGATGTGAGTAAAATTCCATGACAATAGTGATGTTCGCTATATCAGCTTGTTGAGCGAACATCTCCCATCCCTTGTAGTGGATGGTTCGGAACAAGGCGGGCTCAAGACCACGGTCTCTCGTTTGCTTCGTATAATGGAAGCCTTGTTCCTCCCAGACGACCTGCTTCGAGAATTGTGCTCTATATCTCTCCTCGTCTACCTTGAAGAAAAACCTGCTGTAGGTGCGCTTTTGGGTTGATGTTGAAGCCATGTGATCGGTTGTATTTTAACTGAAACTAGAAAGGAAATATTGTGAGAGAGTAGAGGAATAAGATAAAAGCTAGCAAAAAGGTGGAAGGGAAGTAAAATGAAATGAGTGAGGGGTTTATATAGAAGCTGTCGAGAAGTGCCAAGGCGACATTAAATGATCAACGGTCCGATTTCCTCGTACACGTCACAGATTTTTTTGCCCGTTATTTTCGGAGCCGTTGGTGGCTAACTAGTCGTTGCACTTTGCTGCACTGGTTGCTGACTCGGAAGGGTGGTTGGCGGGCTTTTTGTTGGTCTTCACTTGTACTCCTACTCTTTTATTCTTGATCCTAAAAGAAAAATAAAAATAATTAAATGATAAAATATTGAAAATTAATCTAGTCCTAAAATAAAATAAACTTTATTTCTAATGCATAAAAATAAATAAAATAAAATAAAAATTAAGTTATGTTAGGAGTGCATTTGGGTGCATCTCCTAGACATAACCACTTCCTGAGGTGGTTTAGCCTTTTCTCCCCTCCTGGGGGTCCTCTTGTTCATTCAGTTTCTGCTTGATGGAGTCCTTTAATCTACCTCGAGGTTTGTTATGGCAGCCGCTGCCCTGGCTTGTTTCTACACTTATCTTGGCAGCTCTTTCATCCATGCATTCCTTTCCTTCCTCTGAGGGTTGCAACACATTCATCCTTATGCTTTGATCTTCTACCCTCATTGTAAGTTCCCCGAGTTCCACATCTATCAGCGTTCTTCTCGTGGCCAAGAAGGGTCGCCTGAGAATGATGGGGTCTTTCTCATCGGCCTCACAATCCAAGATGAGGAAATAAACATGAAGAATTAGGCTGCCCACCTTGCCCAGTATGTCCTCAATCTTTCTCTCTGGTTGCACAAATGAGTGATCAGCAAGTTTAAGCAATACAGAGGTTGGTTTTGCAGGTCCAATACCTAGTTTGTCGAAGATGGCTTTAGGCATCAGGTTTATACTGGCTCCTAAATCACACAAGGTCCTGGTCTCGTGCTTGTTGCCCAGCCTGCATGGTATAACAAAGCTGCCCGGATCTGTATGCTTGGGCGGCATCTTGTTATGCAGCATAGCCATGCATTCTTCAGTGACGACCACCGTCTCGAACTCCCTATCCATCTCTTTTTAGAAACTATATCTCTGAGATACTTGGCGTAGTTGGGCATGCTTTGTATAGCTTCTATCAGAGGTATGTTAATGTGCACTTGTTTCAGAATGTCCAAGAATTTTTTGAATTGGTGCTCCTGCTGTTGTTGTTTGAGCTTTTGGGGGAATGGAGATGGAGGATGGATGTCCTCTATTTGCTCCTTGCTTGGGAGCTTAGTTCGAGGAGGATCATCCTTATCAGGGCTACTTTCATGTTTTGCTGCTGGGGCGGCTGGAGTAGGTATTGCTGCTGGGGCGGCTAATATGGGTGCTGCTGGGGCAGGCTTACTTATATGTTCTGGCTGAGTTCCTAACTGGTCTACCATCCTTGGTTCATCCGGTTGCTTCCCACTTCTTGTAGTTATAGCCTTGCAATGTTCAAAATTGGGCTTAGCTGCTTCTGGCGAGCTGCTGGATGATGCTCCCATGGTCCGACTGTGGTAGATTTCTATGAACTTCCCAAATTGGGTCTCCATGTTCTTAATAGCAGCCTCCTGGTTGTTCATCTTCATTTCTGTTCTGTCCATGAAAGACTCAGTTTTTCAATAAATTTATTTGTATAAACAATAAATTCACCATTTGTTTCATAAAGTTATTCAAGGTAGCTTCTAGTGAATTATTGTGTTGTGGCTGCTGAGTACGCTGCTGGGACTGATTCTGCTAGTAGTTTCCCTGTAGCTGTTGTGGATTTGCTGCTGTCTTTGGGTTGCTCCAAGAGAAGTTGGGATGGTTTCTCCAATTAGGATTGTATGTGTTTTGGGCTGGCTTGCTATTCCTCTCATATCCTCCCATGTAGTTTGTAGATGATGTGCATTCAGAGGAATCATGGTTGGCCCCACATTCGTCACAGAAGGGCTCAACAACTTTTACTTCATGTACCTTCCCTAGGGATTGCGCCATCTTCATCACTAGCTCCGTCAGAGTGTTGAGGCGGGTGTTAACAGATTTTGAGGCTTCCACCTCATTCACAGTAGTTGTCCGCCTTCTGCCGCCTCAGCGGGCTGTCGGGTATTTATAATCGTTTCAGCTGCGATGTTGAGCAGCTGTAGTGCTTCCTCTAGAGGTCTGTCTAGGAAGATCCCGTTAACCGAGGCATCTATCAACATCCGAGTTGGGTAGTTAACCCCATTGTAGAATATAGATACTTGAGTCCAAGCCGGTAAACCATGAAGCGAACAGTTGTTCAGCATTTGTTGGTACCGCTCCCACGCCTCATACATCGACTCATCATCCCCTTGTTTAAAAGTTGTGATCTCATTCCACAGTCTATCGGTGACGTTGGATGGGTTGAATCGGTCTAAAAAGTCCTTGCAGAGCTCCGCTCATGAAGTGAAAGATTCGGCTGGCTTGTTGTTCAACCACTGTTTTGCCGTATCCCTCAGTGAATAGTGAAATAGCCTCAGCCGCAATACGTCCTGATGTACTCCGTGAATCTTGAACGCTCGGCAAATGTCCAGGAATCCTCGTAGATGCTGCCGAGCATCTTCTGTGGTAGTCCCTCCGAAGTGCCCTAGTGTGTTTAGCATGTTGAACATGACAGCCTCCGGTTCAAATTGATCTGCCCCTATCTCTGGTTCCGTTACTATTGGCTCGAACCTTTGAAAGTCATGTTCAAGGTAGTCTCTAGTTGTCCGCACTTGGGGTGGATCAAGGGGATCCTGTCTCTGCTGTACTTGTGGTCCTCTAGGCGGCAAATCTGGCTGCCCGCCTCTACCGTTCATGGCATCAAATGGGGGGTCCTCGTTTACCATGGTCTCTTCCTTTGCTTTGCCTTTGTCTTTGTTCTTTAAGGCTTCCCTTAGCTCCTTCTTGATTCGTCTAGTTTCACGCTCAAGATCGTCGTAAATAATGAAGTTTCTGCTAGGGTTAGCCTTGGTCATACACTTGCAAAGGACACGGTAAAATTTCTTTTTTTCGATTAAAAAAATAAAAAAGTGCATAAATTGAAAAACGAAATTCGCTGTTACCAATCCTCGGCAACGACGCCAAAAACTTGTAGGGCGTGTAGGTGTTCCCTTTTTGCGGGAGCGCAAGTGCACACTCCTGTCAAGTTATAGGATAAAAGATGTCGAATCCCACGAGGATTGGACAGCTTGTTTCGTTCTTTAGTTCCTACCCTAATAGGGTCATTTAGAGCTGGAAATATAAATAGTATTATAACCTTTTTTTGATAAAAAGAGGGGCTTGTTAAAAAAACCCCTTCATAACCGACAGTAAAGTGCACTGACAGAGAAAGAATGCCCATATATTATTATGGCTTAAATGAAAAGTAAGTGCCTAAAATATATATCTCGCTTGAACTTTATGGGCCTAAAGTATATTTTAATTGCTAAAAATTGGTGCCTAAAGTTTACACCGTTACAATTTTAGGTGCTAACTGTTAAGTGGTGCTTAGTAAAAATTGCTAACCAATCGATCCTTGAGACGTGACAATAATTTGAATTTTTTAATTTTTGATAAAAGAACCCAAAATTTTCAATTTTTCAAAAAATCCTAAAAAAATTCAATTTTTACAAAAACAGTCCCCAAATTTCTTAAACTCAAACACACAAACCGCCGTCGAAGATCGTTGCTCCTGAGCACAACTTTTTGTTCGCTGAACCTAGGCAATCATTTCACCCAAGTCGACAACACCGAACGACGTGCCAGCTGAACGTCAAACACAAAATCGATGTTCGGCTGGTACATCGTTCAGCATTTCCGGTGACGCCTTGTTGTGGGAAATGACCGTGTAGGTCTGACGACCAAAGCAGTGTTCTCAGGAGTGATGATCGACGGCGGAAGCAGCAATAATTTAGGGGTTTGGATTTGGAATATTTTAGGAATTTAGGGACTATTTATAAAATTTGATTTTTTTTTGGGATTTTCTGAAAAATTAAATAGTAAAAAATTGTTTTAAGTTTTTAATTTTGAAAAAAATAAAATAAACATGACATGACATGTGTCATATTTTAATTCATTAATGAATTTTTTTAACGGCAGTTAACTATAGGCACCTAAAATTTTAACGGTGTAAACTGTAGGAACTTGCTTTTAGCAAAAAATAATTTAGGCACTTAAAGTTCAAAACATGTGTACTTTGGACGCTTATTTTTCATTTAAGCCTATATCATCCTTTCAAAAAAATTAGTGATAAACAAAAATAACAACAGTTCATACATCATATAATTTCTGATAACAACCTTTTCACCTAGGTAAGGACCCTACCCTACCCAAACTATATAATCATAATGAAAAATACTACAATATTAAAGTCGGTGACTACCATAATTTTCAATGTAAAATCATAATGATTGTTAAGCTCAATCAAATGTATATTCTTTATAATACACTTGGACTAATTTTTGTGGTTTCAAGATTTAACTCATGTATGTTGGTGAAAATTGTTTTTTTTCTTTCATTTACAATCATTCGAGTTTCGTTGGTTTGCAAACATATCATTCACAATACCCTGTTCATAATTCATTTACATAATTTCTTGTTCATATAAGCCTTACTTCATTATGTAAATATGGAATAGCCTGAACCAAAATTATGCAAATATTCTTTTGATACTTTTGTGTGTACATCGTGGTTGTGATCATTACTTGTAGAAATGGCAATGACACTTCCTAAAGAAATGCTTTGATGAATCTACTGAACTTATTGAAAAATTCTTGTGCCATCTGTCCTGTATGTCGTTGGAGGCTTTCTTGAATGTAATATTTCTTTCGAAATAGGGCTCTATTGCAAAACATCTCAATGTTGTTACAGTAGCAATGACTTCTTTGTAATTTTTATATGATGGTATTTTATGACCAAAGGTAATGCAGTTGCAATTCAATGTATTTAATTCGGAAAGGTCAACACACCTTTTGACATTGTTGAGTGAGCATTATGGCTCTCTAGAAGTGTTATTTTTGTTCTTGCAACTGAATTGTTACATTTTTCATTTTTAGTCCTCTTTGGTTTAGTCATAAATCGGCTAAGGAATGCTACTCAAGCAGCAAAAACATGAATAATAAAAAAATGCCTAACTTACCCTATGTGATAAGTTAGACTTCTAATCATATTACCACAACCAACATTTTCATTAACAAGGTTCATACTTCAATCAAGCTTAAAGTGGTGATCAATAGGCAACTTAAACAACATTAATTAGACATGAAAGGAAAACAAGAATATCCTCCCTAGTAACATGGCATTCGAATTAAACTAGAAGCAATATGGTCATCCTATCATCATTCGATATGTTACATGTTTCTAACTAAGATTTCAAGCATTTTATTCCATGATCTATACATACAATACATTAACAAAGGTCAACTAAGATTACACAGCCTAGGCAAGGATCATTCGATTGGGCTAGAAATACATATGTCCAACTTGATTCACTACATCTATTTGAATGGTATACCTAAGAATATCAAGAGATTATGCACCCTATCAAGGCCCTATTACATGAATCAATGACACACCTAGTTCAATCTATTACATGGCATCAACATCACAAAAAGCATGCTTTCAAATCCTTTCATATCAACAACATAAGAGAGCATGACAATCACAAGATTATCAAAGCATTTCAAGGTATGATTCTAACACGAAATCAACTAATGAATAACCATAGACAACATCCAAGACATGTATCCAACATTCAATACTTTCCAAGCTTTCAAGACATATAAACATCACCATAGCAACCAATCATATTCATCTCATATAGTCATAAGATAGCTAGATCAACTAGGCTATCGAACAAGCCACGTTAATGAATTATACAAGCCATGTTATATCAAATATATACAAAGCCATTCATAGGCTCAAAATGCATGAACAAGTATCTAATTACAAAGAAAAGGCCACCATCTAGGAGTTTACAAAATGGTGAGTTCATACTTAGAGCTATAGCTTGTCTTGCCTTGGCTCCAATCGAGCTAGTTTGCAATCTAAGAACTTGTAGTTTGGGAAGAATAAAACGAGAGTGATAAGTACGGTTAAGTACTTAGTGAGTTAGAAACCTAGGCTAGGCTACCATATTCATTTAAAAGGTGTATTTTAGACCAAGGAAGGCCTACCTCGGTTCACAAGAATCATGATTGTACAAGGCTTGTATTCAATTGATCATATTTGGCCATATTTTCATATCATTTTATTTAAGTTATTCTAACCTTTAAACATGGCAAATCAAGGTCACATGATTACATATATCGATCTGATTTTTCAACCAATCAACTACATGTTATCAACAAGAAGTCAAATGTATAACAATCAATCAAGTTTCATGGAATAGGATATCATGTAAGCAAGCAGAATAAGATCAATTTCATTTCATGTAAACGCAATTTCATATCAGCAAGTTTTCTTATTCAATTTCAAGTTTAAGCCTTGGTTTATAGTCGAGTCAAGGTAATCGAGTCGCCAACCATCTGTCGCCAAAACAAATATTTGGTCATATCCCTCCCACTGTCGCCAAAGACCATAACACACATCCCTCCTACTGTCACCAAAATAAAGAGCCTTAGCCTGGTCCGTAGACCACCCAATATAAATGAGCTCAAGACTCTATATCATGTCATCCTACCTATGACTCACTAGTTACCAAGGCATTATTTAATCATGTGATCAAGAATCTAGGATCATATAACCAACTAGACAAGAATCATGGCATATTCAAGTGATCAATATTCATGTATCAAGATCAAGAGCCCTTAGGCTAATGAACCATAGTTCAATTTCAACAGAGATCATTTCATGTCATGTTTCATCAACAAACAAATCAAAACGATCAAGGCAGCAAGCAAGTTCACGTTCAAACTCATTATAGCACAAGTAACACATCAATGCACTTATTTTATCACATGTTACCATTTGTAATTAATATCATTCTTCCCTTATATGTTTAACAAGTATACTTTAAAGTCAATTTCATAGAATCATTCAAGAACATTATAAACATAAATAACTTGGTTAGGACCTAAGTCCTAACCATAATGATAGCTACACTCACATCTCCAAGCTAGTCTTGTTCTTTTATAGCAATGTTCTTGTTCTTCCTATTTTGTTCCCTAGCCCTTGATTCCTCCAAAATCTCTTCAAGTTCTTGATCTTGTTATTCACATACAAACATATATGAAACATATTAGAAGTCAATTCAAACAGATGAGCTCATTTATACATATGCCAACATTAACATTCAAAACCGTTTTTCTTATTGGCAGATTGAGTACTTGTTACTAATATGGGCATATATTTTTACACACATATCCAAATTTAGATTACTTTACCATTCTAGAAAGCTTATTTACACAGATTTACAGCCATATATGGTACGTAGTTTTTTCATTTCGCAATCAATACAGATTATTATTTAACCATAGGCCATTTTGCAGTTCTAGACATTTTGTAGCACCTCTACAATTTCGATTCCAGATTTTTCTATAAAGATCAAATTTTAGTGCCGTTTGTTTCTAGTTAAACTAGCCATACCCAATTATTTTCTATCAAAATTATAGGTCTAAATTCCATGTATTTTATTTTTGGTGAATTTTTAAAGGTCATTGTCCACAACAAGGTAATGTTGGGCATATTACACTAATTTCTAACTTAAGCTCCTTACAACTTATATTCTTAGCTTCACCACCTAATCTTATTTTACCAGCTACTTCTACATTTTCTCATCATCATATTTAACACTTTTAAACATAAATTTCCAGATTTATTATGGATCAATTTAGGCTTTGCCTTTTCAACTTCTCCAAAACAGTCCCTTAACCATTTTATCTTTGAATGTGATTGATTATTTGATTCTCATCAAATAACCCAACTAAATACATGTTTCTTATCATCTTACAACAATTTTCCAAAATCGAAATCATCCTTTACATCAAGCAAATATAACATTTCAAGTTATACATACAACTCATCAAGATAATTTGTTGAACTAGTTGAGTAGAACACTTACTGAGCTTTATAATTTAATTTCTATGGCAAGATGATCAACATGCAAGTAAATTTTCAAGCTCTCCTTGAGTTTTCTCCAGAAAAGTTTTTCCCTCTAAGCTCTCTCTTTTTTCGGCTGAAGAGAAGAAAAGTGGAGAGGAAAAGACACTCTCATGAGTTAATGGAATTGAGAGATGACTGACCTGCCCTTTTAGTTTAACTATCATTTATTTCAGCTCAAGGGCAGATTGGGGAAGTCAAGTTTTCAACATGCAAGTCCCCATATTATCATATATTTTGATTTAGTCATGGCTGAGTTTTTTTTATCGATTTTTTTATTCTTTCAATTAGGTCCTTATTTCAACTAATTAGGGATTACTTGGTTCATTTAAATTATTTATTAGACCGGTTGAGCAAAATCTTCTAGGGTTAAATTGAGGGTGTTACAACTCCCCCTATCCTTAAAAAAAGAATTTGTCCTCGAATTCTTACCTGAACTGAACAGATGAGGATATTGCTTCCAAATTGTATCCTCGGGTTCCCACGTTGCTTCTTCGACCTTTTGATTTCTCCAAAGGACTTTTACAAGTGGTACGTTCTTGTTTCAGAGACTCTTCACTTCCCAATCAAGGATTTGGATAGGTTCTTCTTCATAGGAAAGGTTGGGATTCAATTCAACATCTTCAGGCTCAAGTATATGGGACGGATTAGACCGGTATCGTCTTAGCATCATAACGTGAAAGACATTGTGGATTTTATCAAACTCGGGAGGAAGTGCGAGTCGATAAGCCACTGGACCTATTCTTTCAATCACTTCGAATGGTCCAATAAAACGAGGACTAAGCTTTCTTTTCTTCATGAATCTAAAAATTTTCTTCCAGGGTGACACTTTAAGAAAAACTTTATCTCCAACGTTATATTGGACGTCTCTCCTTTTCAAGTCAGCATACGCCTTTTTTCTATAGAAGGCTTCTTTCAGTCGTTTATGAATCAACCGAACTTGTTCTTCCATATCTCGTAACAATTGAGGTCCCAAGACTTTGTTTTCACCCAATTCCGACAACCACAAGGGTGTTCTACATCTTCTCCCGTACAATGCTTCATACAGGGCCATTTCGATCGACGTCTGGTAACTATTGTTGTAGGAGAACTCTACGAGTGGTAAAGATTTCTCTCAATTCTTTCCGAGGTCAATTACACAAGCACGCAACATATCTACGAGTACTTGTATCGCCCTTTCTGATTGTCCATCGGTTTGTGGATGAAATGTCGTGCTCAAGTTCAATTTGGTTACGAGAGCTCGTTGTAAAGATCTCCAAAACTAGGATGAAAAATCTAGGATCTCTATCAGAGATTATCGAGGTTGGTACACCATGTAGCTTAATCAATTCTTGGTCTACAGCTCGGCTAGATAATCTAAATTCAGGTTCATTCAGACAGGGAGAAAATGAGCCGATTTCGTGAATCTATCAACGATCACCCACACGACATCATTGTTTCTTGGAGTGCAAGGAAGACTGGTTACAAAATCCATAGTGCTTCAATCTCACTTCCATTGCGGTAGTTCGATCGGTTGAAGCAATCCCGTAGGGACTTTGGGCTCAGCTTTGACTCGTTGGCACGTTAAACACTTGGACACAAATTCAGTGATAGCCGACTTCATGCTTGACCACCAGTATAAGGATTTCAAGTCTTTATACATTTTGACCGAACCCGGTGTATCGAGAACGTACTTTGATGAGCTTCTTGTAACATCTCTCGTTTCAGATCATCGTTATCAGGAATACATACTCTATCTCGGAAATATATGAGTCCATTTGACTTTAGGGAGAAGTCAGGATTAGGCTCGGAATCAAGCTTCGAAATGATCTTTTGAAGATCAGGATCAACTTCTTGCAATTCTTTAATTCTCGGGATTAAGCTGGATTGCACTTGTAGTTCGGATAAGAATCCCCGTTTCTTAATCATACGGAAATGTGCATTGATAGCCATGGAAGCTACAAATGTGCGAACAAGGTTATTTAGTGATGTTCGAATGATTACTTGTATTTCAAGGAAAATCTAATTCGAAGGAATACACTAAGATTTAATTTCGGAGAGTTGCCCGAGTATGAATTTCGACTAAGGGCGTCGGCAACCACATTTGCTTTACCCGGATGGTAGTCGATAATCAAATCATAATCTTTGAGTAGTTCAAGTCATCTTCTTTGTCTCAAATTCAAGTCTTTTTGAGTCAGGATGTATTTGAGACTTTTATGATCGGTAAACAATTTGCACCATTCACAGTACAAGTAATGTCTGAAATTTTGAGCGTGGATACAATGGTCGCTAATTCGAGATCATGTGTAGGATATTTCAGTTCGTGAGGCTTCAATTGCCGATATACGTATGAGATCACTTTGCCTTCTTGCATCAATACACACCCGAGGCCCGAATGTGATGCATCACTATACACGGTGAATTCTTTTCACGATTCTGGTTGGACGAGAACCCGGGCATGAGTCAAGGCTTGTTTGAGTTGATCGAAACTTCTTTGTTGCTTTTCCAACCACTCAAATGCTACATATTTTCTAAGAAGCTTGGTTAACGGTGCAACAATCACTGAGAACCCTTTCACAAATCTTTGGTAGTACCCGACTAAACCGAGGAAACTTCGGATCTCGCTCAAATTTCTCGAAGGATTCCAGTCGAGAATAGTTTGAATTTTCTTGGAGTCGACTTTAATTCCATTGGCTGAAATAACATGTCAGAGGAAGAAAACTTCTTATAGCCAAAATTCGCTCTTGGTGAACTTGGCGAACAATTGACGTTCTCGGAGTGTTTGGAGTACGATTCGGAGGTGTTCGGCATGTTCCTCCTTGTTCCAGGAATAGACAAGAATATCATCTATAAAGACAACTACGAACTTGTCAAGATATGGTTTGAACACTCGATTCATCAGATCCATGAACGCAGCAGGGGCATTCGTTAACCTGAATGGCATGACAAGAAACTCGTAATGTCCGTAACGAGTTCGAAAGGTTGTTTTGGGTACATGTTCATCTTTCACCCTCATTTGATAATAACCCGATCAAAGGTCGATCTTGGAAAACACAGCAAAATTCTTGATTTGATCGAACAAGTCTTCAATCCTAGGCAAAGGATACTTGTTTTTTATCATTACTTTGTTCAATTTCCGGTAATCGATGCAAAGTCGCATTGTACCGTCTTTCTTTTTCACGAACAAGACTGGAGCACCCCAGGGAGATGTGCTAGGTCGGATGAATCCTTTATCCTCTAATTCATTAATCTACTTCTTGAGTTCTTTCAATTCTACGGGTGCCATACGATAAGGCGTAATGGACACCAGATTTGTTCCAGGCAGAACTTCAATTCCAAATTCCACTTCTCGAGTTGGAGGAAGGCCAGGGAGTTCCTTGGGAAAAACATTGATGTATTCAGAAACAACATGCATATTAAATAAGGCAAAATAAATTTCATCTTGTAAAGCCATAGCGGCGAAGATAGATGTCGGTTTCTTGTCTACTAACATGATTGATTCTTTTCCTAAACCCCGTAAGTATAGTCTCTTATTTTGGCAATCTAACCAGGCTTCATGTTTCCCAACCAGTCTAACCCCAATACTAGATCAAATTCACAGTTTGGTAGCACATAGAGATCAATAGGGAAAGGTATATTTTGTATAGTAATAGGGGTGTCTTTGCAAACAAAGTTTATATTCATTAAGCCTCCTATTGGGTTCGATACTACCAAATGATTTTCAACAGTTTTAGGCTTCAAACTATCTTTCATCAACATAGCAAAACATATGAAGGAATGAGTAGATCCCAAATCAATCAAATCATAAGCAGGAACTGAATTTAACTCGATTGTACCTGCGATTACATCAGGAGCTTCTTCCTTCTCTTTTCCTCGGATATGATAAATACGAGCGGGGGTTCATGATTCTTGATGAATAGTGGGTGAAGGTTACTTTCTACCTTTACCCGAATTCCCTGAGTGTACAGGTTGAGGAGCCTTGTTTCGGACAGTTGGTGTTGAGCTAGCAACCATCGGAGATCGAGTAGGAAGCATGTTCGAATTATGTGCAGAATCCTTGATGTAGTGATCGGATCTCCCGCAAAGATAACACAAATTAGACTTGGTTCTACATTGTCCCGAGTGATGTTTCTGACAGTATTTGCAGGTAGGAACCTGTGAAGCTTTGCCCGTATTACCCGTACTATCAACAGACATTGTCGGGGCTGAAGACTTGATTACCGACTGAGGTTTTGGTATGTAGTTACTCTTTTGAGAGGGAGTATGACTCGAAAAATTTGCACTCAAGTACTTAGACTTTTTAGATTGCCATTGGGATTGATCATCTTGCCCCGACCGCTTGTCCTTCCAGGATTGATTGTGTTTGCGTTTTTCCAAAGCTTCCATATTCGCTTCAATGGCAATATCTCGATTGACGAAACTTTGGAATCTGTGATTTCAAGGGCCGTGAAAATAGGGTTGAGTTCATCTTTAAGGCCGTCAATGAACATCCGACACTTGTCCACTTCGGTTTTGATATATTCGGACCCGTATTTGTAGTACATGCAAAAGTCGCTCACGTACTACTCAATAGGTCTCTCGGGTTGTTTTAAATACAAGAACCGCTTCCAACGTTCAGCTAGATATTTTTTTGCTAACGCACTTCTTCTTGAATTCATCGAGGAAGAATTTCCAAGTGACCTTTTCAAGAAGTAGGGTCAAAGATGTGATTTCCCACCAACTTAATGCTTCATCCGCAAGTAGCGCGACAACACACTCGAGCTTATGTTCATCCGAACAAGAAAGTTGTTTGGTCAGAATTCTAATAGTGGCCTCAAGCCAATATTTAGCAATTTCGGGATTAGCCTTATCAGCACCGGTGAAAGTATAAGCTCGGTATTGAGCGATCTTGTCGATATGAGCCCTAGATGGTGTAGGAATAGGAGCTTGAACAAGGGAATATCACTTTAAGGACATTATGAGCTGATCAAACATTTCTTTTATGTTGTTAAAGCATTCTTGTTGCACCGGATTAGTAGCAGGGGCTACCGTTTCCGATTCTTTATTCTTTGGTTCATCTTGTATCTTTTCTTTCCCCTTTCTAGTGTTCTATGGTCTCTGAGTCATCTGAACACTCTCGCCATCGTTGGAAGACCCCTCAGGACTTTCATCGTCCCTCGCTAGTCTCATTTCAGATATGATTCTATATCGTTAAACAAGGAAGAGTTGGTTAGGCAAGTGACAAGCTTAATTGAGCATATACAACTCCTAGGTGGCCAATTTATTCCTACATGATGCAATAGGCCCGGTTTTGCCCGAGAATCGACTAAACCGAAGCTCTGATACCAATAAATGTAACACCCCTCACGTGGTTTAGTCATAAATCGGCTAAGGAATGTTACTCAAGCAACAAAAACATGAATAATCAAAAACTTTTTGCCTAACTTACCCTATGTGATAAGTTAGACTTCTAATCATATTATCACAACCAACATTTTCATTAACAAGGTTCATACTTCATGTAACACCCGAGTTTGAAGGTCGGGTGAAAATAATAATAAAATAATATTTTGAGTTTCGGTTTTATAAATAAAATAATAAAATATTATTTTGGGCTTCACATTTTCAAACAAATATTTTGTGTTGACCAAATTGATTTGAAACCCAAAATTCCTTGAATCTTAGAATTAATGAGATTGACATCTCATTAATGGAAAAACCATAAATAAGTGAACTTTCAAAATTAAAACCCCTTTTGTAAAAATAGACATGTGCCAATTTTCTTCCTTCTTCACATTTTCATTCCAACGACAAAGGGAGCTTCTACTCTCCAAGTTACTATTCAATCTCCTTTCTTCTTCATTTTTGGCCGGTTTTGAAAGGTAATTATATCCTCATTTTACTCTCATCTTCCTCTCTTCAAAAGTACCATTAGATTTCATTTTCATCATTGTTTTAGAAATTTGGTTTTCCATTCATGGAAAATGTTAAAGGTTGCTACTTTATGAGATTTTAACTAATCTTTTGATTTATTGCTAATATATATGTTGTTTATGAACCATAAGGTCCAACATATGAGAATTTTGAGGTGTTTTATAAAGATTTTTAGAAATGGGTTTTGTTGGGGCTTTAGAGTTGGTTTAAGGGCTATTTTAAGTGGGAAAATGTTTGGTTATGGTAGTATGATATATGAGGATCGTTTTAGGTGTGTTTGATGATCGTTTTGTTGTTTGAAATGGAAGATTTCAGTGGGTATAGAGGGCTGCTCGAAAATGAGAAGTTTTGTGGGTGTTCTTGGTTTGATTTGATGCTTAATTGGTGTTATAAGTTACAACATGGGTTTGTGGTTGTTTTGGTGATTAATAGAGTGTGTTTGATTGTTTAGAGACAAGGAATTGTGTTGGTGAAGCATCGGGAGTGAATCTGGAAGCTTGAAGGTCTTGGTTGCTTGGTTGTTGAGCTTGGAAGTGAAGGTGAGTGGTTAAACGCTTTTAAATGGTTTTCAAGTGTTGGTTCAAGCATGTGGACTAGGTTGGGCTTGGTAGACCCACCTAGAGTTGGGATTAGAGTGATAGCCTAATCCCAAGCTTTAGTTAGAGACTATGATTGATCTTTGAATGTGTTTATGCCTCATGTTTTGTTGCGTTTATGTTGGCTATGTATATGGTATTATACATGTATGTTGAGGCTTGGATTGATGCATTGTTATATGCATGTGGATTGAGCATGATGTTAATCATGGTGAGTACGTGCTAAGCACAGAAATGGTTATAAAATGATATTGTGGATTGTGTTTAATATTGGCACTAGTATGCTTGGGTACAAATGATCGATCATTAGGATGTTAGTGTGCACACGTGAGTCAAATGCGCGCGTGGTCTTGGTGATGGTAGTCATCAAGATGAAGTACGGGTTCGCCCGGAAAACCTTCTTATATATATGTTAGTTGATGATGAGTGTAATCCCATCGACGGGGCATGAGGATGAGTGGAATCCCCTCTGCGAGAATGATGGTAAGTGTAATCCCACCGTAAGGTAATTGTTGTTGTTTGATGTGAGTTCCAACGTGTTATCCGTGTATTCGAGTCATAGCTAGGTGCCAATATGAGTTGATATGTGTATCAATGTGATATGAAATGTGATTCCTATATGGATTATTATATGTGTTTACATATGATGTGGATTTGAGCTTGTTGAGCATGGCATAATGTTGAATATATGTTCATGCATCATGTGTATTTTGGCTCATGTGGATCAAAGGTAAGATCATGCATTCTACCTTGGTTGTGCTCGTGCTTGGACCCTGCATTGTCGAGGTTTGTTTTAATGAGCTTACCCTCACTAAGTTTTATGCTTACGCTCTCTTTTGTTCGACAATGCAGATCCGTAGTTCGTGGGTAGCTTGTGCAAGGAGAGGGTCTCCAAGTGTGCCTTGTGGTGCTATCTTAGCTATCAAGTATGGACATTTTAGTTAAAGGATGTAATAGTCAAGCAATGAGATATGTATTGGTTGCTTTGATGCTTTTGAAGTATGTTGGTGTTGGTTGTTTAGGAGCATGTTAGACTCCTTTAAATGTTTATGTTGGTTTGGCTTTTGATTGCCTTGTCTTGCTTGTAAACCATGCTTAAATTGTCTACCTTGGATGCCTAAGTGTTTGTCCTTGTAAAGCATGTATCTTGAATGCTTGCATGTTCTTATGTTGTTGATTCCTTTAATGTATGTCTTCTTTATGTTTGATGTGTGTAAGCATGCTTGTTATGTTTGAGTATCCTTAGTGTTGTTGTGTGTGAGTTAAGAGAGGTTCTAGTGGGGTTTAGGGACATCCTTGTGCCATAAACCAGCTAAAACCAATTTGCAGACATAGGGCATTTCGAAACGGTTGGTCCCGTTTCGATACGGTCCCTTTGTTTCAGGCCAGGCGTTTCCGTACACTAAGGGTCGTTTTGATACGATTTTGCTACTGGAAATCTGAGAATTTGACGATAAATTGATGTGTCGAAACGAGCTTTGGTGTTTCGAAACGACCATCGTATCGTTGACCACGAGAAGTTGACCGTTGAGGTCGTTTCGATACGGGCCACCCCTGTTTCGAAACGGTCTCCGAGGGACCGCTTTAGGAGGGAGTGCCCGCATCAGGCAGCACAGGCACCGAACATAGCACAGGCTCCTGCGAGGGCCATTGATTATCAGAGAGGTCGTGGGCGTGGTCGTGGCTACTTCCAGCCTAGGGTTGATGCACCTAGGGTAGATGCTCAGAGGAACCTTGCTCATGTTGTGGTCGTACAGCCAGACGCAGGTGGACCAGCAAGAGTATATGCTCAGAGAGAGTTCGTGAACAACACAGATGTGATAGCAGGTAATTTTGAGTTACAGTCTATGTCTTTGCTTTCTTTGGTTGATTCGGGTTCTACGCATTCCTACATTTTGAGTGAGCATGCAAATAAGTTAGATAAACATGTTGAGATCTTAGATGTAGGTATGCATGTGACTAGTTCCTTTGGTGAGACAGTTGTAGTTAGACGGATGTATAGGAGGTGTCCGCTGAAGATTTAGGGTTATGTGTTTCCCGTTGATGTGATGGAGCTTCCGTTCTATGGCTTTGATATTATTATGGGTATGGACTGGTTAGTTGAGCACAAAGCTAGTGTAGACTTTGAGTCGAAGAGAATTGCTTTGAAGCTTTCTGATGACTACGAGGTAGTAGTGGTAGGTGAGAACATTAAGTTCTTGTCTAATGTGGTGTCAGCTTTAGAGGCTCATAGGTTGTTGGATTCCGGATGTGGGGCTTAATTAGCTTATGTTATGAATCCTAATATGAGTGAGGTCAGACCGAAGGATATTAGAATAGTCTGTTATTTTCCGGATGTGTTTCCTGAAGAGTTACCAGGGTTGCCTCTTGACAGAGATGTTGAGTTTGTGATTGAGACTTTTTCAGGGTCTACTCCAGTTTCTATAGCACCGTATCGTATGGCTCCGAAAGAGTTGAAAGAATTGAAGAGTCAGCTTCAAGAGTTATTAGACCGTGGTTTCATTAGGCCTAGTAGTTCTCCTTGGGGTGCTCATGTGTTGTTTGTAAAGAAGAAAGATGGCAGTATGCGTATGTGTATTGACTACAGGCAGTTGAATCAGTTGACCATGAAGAACAAGTATACGTTGCCTCGCATAGATGATTTATTTGATCAGTTGAGAGGTGCTTTAGTGTTCTCGAAGATAGATTTGAGGTCAGGGTACTACCAGTTGAAAGTAAAAGAGTGTGATGTTCCGAAAACAGCTTTTAGGACTAGATATGGTCACTATGAGTTCCTTGTGATGCCGTTTGGGCTCACGAATGCACCTGCAACATTCATGGATATGATGAACAGAATTTTTAGAGACTATCTAGACCGTTTTGTAGTTGTTTTCATAGATGATATTCTTGTATACTCAAGATCAGAATAAGAGTATGATGAGCATTTGGGATTTGTTTTACAGAGATTGTTGAGCAATCAGTTGTATTCTAAGCTTAGTAAATGTGAGTTCTGGATTCGAGAAGTTGTATTTCTTGGCCATGTTGATCCGACGAAGATTGAGGCTATTGTTGAGTGGAAACAACCTAAGTCTATGACTGAGATTAGGAGTTTCCTAGGATTAGCCGGTTACTATAGGAGACTTGTTGATGGTTTCTCTAGAGTAGCTGCTCCTTTGACTAAATTGTTGCAAAAGGGAGTTAAGTTCGAGTGGTCAGATGCGAGACAGAAGGCTTTTGAGAAATTGAAAGAAGCTTTGATGAATGCTCCAATGTTAGTGCAACCAGATTCAGGTAAAGAATTTGTGATCTATAATGATGCTTCCTACATAGGTTTAGGTTGTGTTTTGATGCAAGAAAGAAGAGTTGTTGCCTATGCTTCAAGACAGTTGAAGGTGCATGAGAAGAACTATCCTACTCACGATATAGAGTTAGCCGCAGTTGTATTTGCATTGAAGATTTGGCGTCACTACTTGTATGGTGAGAACTGTATAGTTTACACCGATCATAAGAGCTTGAAGTATTTGATGACACAAAGAGAGTTGAACTTGAGACAGAGAAGATGGCTTGAGCTGTTGAAAGACTATGATTTGACTATCGAGTACCATCCGGGTAAGACAAATGTATTAGCCGATGCTTTGAGTAGAAAAGTTGTAGTTGAGTTGCGAGCTATGTTTGCTAGATTGAGTGTATCGGGTGATGGTGGTTTGATCACAGAGTTGCAAGTGAAGCCTTCTTTGATTCAGTTGATTAGAGAAAATCAGTTCAAGATGTGTCTTTAGTTCCGCATGTTCAGGACATGGCCGAAGGTAGACCGACCGAGTATAGTTTTAGTGGTGAGAATGTGTTGTGCTTTAGAGATAGAGTTGTAGTACCAGAAGATGTTGGGTTGAGACGTCTGATTCTGAGTGAAGCACATTCGAGTCCTTATGCAGAAAAAGTGAAGTTGATTTGTGATCGTTTGAAAGCAGCTTCTGATCGTCAGAAGTCTTATGCAGATTTGAAGAGGAAAGAGATTGAGTTCTCAGTGGGTGAGAAAATGTTTCTGAAAGTATCTCTGTGGAAGAAGGTAATGAGATTTGGTCGGAAAGGCAAGTTGAGTCTGAGGTTTATTGGTCCCTATAAGATTGTTGAGCGGATTGGGCCTGTAGCTTACCGTTTGAGATTGCCTTCCGAGTTAGAGAAGATCCATGATGTGTTTCATGTGTCGATTCTTAGGAGATATAGATCAGATCCATCTCATATTATGCCTGTTGAGGAGATAGAACTGAATTCAGATTTGTCTTATAATGAAGAACTAGTTGAGATACTTGCTTCTGATAGCAAGGTGTTGCGTGGCAAGACCATAATGTTGGTCAAGGTGCTGTGGAGACACAGAGGTGTGGAAGAGGCCACGTGGGAGAGGAAAGCTGATATGCTTGAACAGTTTTCGTACTTGTTTCCGTCAGGTAATTTCGGGGGCGAAATTCCTTAAGTGGAGGAGAGTTGTAACACCCGGGTTTGGGGGTCGGGTGAAAATAATAATAAAATAATATTTTGAGTATCGGTTTTATAATTAAAATAATAAAATATTATTATGGGCTTTACATTTTCAAACAAACATTTTGTATTGGACCAAATTGATTTGAAACCCAAAATTCCTTGAATCTTAGAATTAATGAGATTGTCATCTCATTAATGGCAAAACCGTAAATAAGTGAACTTTCAAAATTAAAACCCCTTTTGTTAAAATAGACATGTGCTCATCTTCTTCCTTCTTCACATTTTCATTCCAACGACAAAGGGAGCTTCTACTCTCCAAGTTACTATTCCATCTCCTTTCTTCTTCATTTTTGGTCGGTTTTGAAAGGTAATTATATCCCCCATTTTACTCTCATCTTCCTCTCTTCAAAAGTACCATTAGATTTCATTTTCATCATTGTTTTAGAAATTTGGTTTTCCATGGAAAATGTTAAAGGTTGCTACTTTATGAGATTTTAACAAAGCTTTTGATTTATTGTTAATAGATATGTTGTTTATGAAACATAAGGTCCAACATATGAGAATTTTGAGGTGTTTTATAAAGATTTTCGGAAATGAGTTTTGTTGGAGTTTTAGAGTTGGTTTAAGGGCTATTTTAAGTGGGAAATGTTTGGTTATGGTAGTATGATATATGAGGATCGATTTGGGTGTGTTTGATGATCGTTTGGTTGTTTGAAATGGAAGATTTCATTGGGTATAGAAGGCTGCTCGAAAATGAGAAGTTTTGTGGGTGTTCTTGGTTTGATTTGATGTTTAATTTGTGTTATAAGTTACAGGATGAGTTTGTGGTTGTTTTGGTGATTAATAGAGTGTGTTTGATTGTTTAGAGACAAGGAATTGTGTTGGCGAAGCATCGGGAGTGAATCCAGAAGCTTGAAGGTCTTGGTTACTTGGTTGTTGAGCTTCGAAGTGAAGGTGAGTGGTTAAACGCTTTTAAATGGTTTTAAAGTGTTGGTTCAAGCATGTGGACTAGGTTGGGCTTGGTAGACCCACCTAGAGTTGGGATTAGAGTGGTAGCCTAATCCCAAGCTTTAGTTAGAGACTATGGTTGATATTTGAATGTGTTTATGCCTCATGTTTTGTTGCGTTTATGTTGGCTATGTATATGGTATTATACATGTATGCTAAGGCTTGGATTGATGCATTGTTATATGCATGTGGATTGAGCATGATGTTAATCATGGTGAGTACGTGCTAAGCACGGAAATGGTTATGAAATGATATTGTGGATTGTGTTTAATATTGGCACTAGTATGCTTGGGTACAAATGATCGATCATTAGGATGTTAGTGTGCACACGTGAGTCAAATGCGCGCGTGGTCTTGGTGATGGTAGTCATCAAGTTGGAGTACGGGTTCGCCCGGAAAACCTTCTTATATATATGTTATTCGATGATGAGTGTAATCCCATCGACGGGGCGTGAGGATGAGTGGAATCCCCTCCGCGAGAACGGTGATGAGTGTAATCCCACCGTAAGGTAATGGTTGTTGTTGGATGTGAGTTCCAACGTGTTATCCGTGTATTCGAGTCATAGCTAGGTGCCAATATGAGTTGATATGTGTATCAATATGATATGAAATGTGATTCTTATATGGATTATTATATGTGTTTACATATGATGTGGATTTGAGCTTGTTGAGCATGGCATAATGTTGAATATATGTTCATGCATCATGTGTATTTTGAATCATGTGGATCTAATGTAAGATCATGCATTATACCTTGGTTGTGCTCGTGCTTGGACCCTGCATTATCGAGGTTTGTTTTAATGAGCTTACCCTCACTAAGGTTTATGCTTATGCTCTCTTTTGTTCGACAATGCAAATTCGTAGTTCGTGGGTAGCTTGTGCAAGGAAAGGGACTCCAAGTGTGCCTTGTGGTGCTATCTTAGCTATCAAGTATGGACATTTTAGTTAAAGGATGTAATAGTCAAGCAATGGGATATTGTTGAGTGTGTAAAAGTTCTATTATTTACACCCTTTTAACCCATATTTCTGCTGCATTCAAGCATCATTGCATTGCATTTAGGTTAGTTTATAGCAAAACATCACAAATATGTTAAAGGCATAGATTCTACTAAAAGATGGCTGATTTTGCAGGTTGCCGCCATAGTAGACGGAGAAGGCAGGCGCAAGGCAGAGAAGCAGGAGAGCTGAACTGAACAAGCAGACAAAGAGGACGATGCTGCCATGGTGCTGCCGTGACAGCAGAGGACGACAGCAAGTTAGTGGAGAAAAAATCAAAGTGGACCTCGATAGATAGAGAAAATTCTGCTTGTCTGTCGTGTGAAAACCAAATATTTTTCCAAGCCCCGGACCAAAAGATATGTCAAGCCCAAAGCTCAAGGAGAGGAAATCCCAAGAAACAAGGAGGACGGCTGAAAAGTAGGATCCTTGAAGATTAAGTCTTTATTGCAATCATACTTTTAATTAAAGTTGTAATCCTTGTTAACTTAGATAACTTGAGCCCAAAGCTTATATAAGGGCATGTATTTTAACCTAGGGAGGACATCATATCCCATAGCCGATTACCCCATAACTGACAACCAAAAACCCCCTAGCCTTTACCCGCCGTCGACATGTTCTAAATTCCCCCTAGGGCCACGGGTTGATTTGTAAAGTAGTTGCAAGGGTTGTTTTGTTTTAGGATTTTTTCAAGTTCAATAAAATAAACTTCAAGTTCTCTTATTTTGGTTAGTAATATCTTGCAAGAGCATCGGGAGAGCATCGTGAGGTTATCCTGTAACCCCCTTAACCCGGCCTAGACGGTTGACCCGAATTAAGAAAGTCACACGGGGAAAACCAAAGTCAACCCGAAAGTCAACCTTGATTAACGACCCTTTTTTTCTTTTTAATCTTGTCTAAATGCACATTAGTCTTAATTGTGATCACACAAACATCATACACAAAGATCACAAACATCAGAGATCAAACAGGGACCCAATTGAACAAATTACAACTTTAGGGACCAAATTGTAATTTCTGATAATTATAGGGACTTAACCCAAATTAAAGTTACCAACTTGAAATTAATCAGGTTTCATGCTTCACTGTGAAATTTCAGCTCAAAAGGACTTCCCAAACTCATACAATTGCACAAACAAGTTTCAGGACCAAAACGCAAACAATTCAAAACATATAACTGCCAATGTCAGCCCCCAACGGTCGACCGTTCCGAAACAGGTAGACCCCGTTTCGAAACACGGGCCGTTCCGCAACGGGTTCCGGAACATGGGCTGGCAGAGGCCAAACCGTTTCGAAACGGTGCATACCGTTTCGGACGCCTGGGTTCATTCAAGGCACCCGTTCGGAAACGGTGCACACTGTTCCGAAACACCCTGCACAGGTTGCAGCAAAATGCATTCCAAAACATGCAATTGATCACTCAAACATGCTCCAAATGCTACCAAACTTTACCAGCATGCCATTCAACATATATATGACTTGTAAGCATCAACAAATCCTCAGAACAACATCATATGCAAAAAGGCCCAAATCTATAGGCATGCTTCCTACACAAGCTAGCTATTCAAGCACAAACTTCCAAAACAAGCATGTAATGATCCAATACAAAAACCAGCATTCAAATCATCATTCAACATACTTAGGGAGTTCCAAACACCTCCCAAAACATACACATTGGTCCCCCATTGCCAAATTACCAAAAGCTAAAAGTACTAATAAAACCTTCCATACATTGAGCTCTACTTTCACTTGAATGCTTGCCCTCCTTGCTGCCCTCAAGGTTCACTAATGCTCTGCATTATTGAATTAAGAAAACGAAAGAGAGCGTAAGCAAAAGCTTAGTGAGGAATACTCTTAAAAACCATTCAATAATGCAATTAAAAACATTTATAAATCATGCTTTAAATCAACCTTTGCACATGCTCAAAAGCATACTTAAAACAAGCATCTCATGCTTCTTAACAACATAACATGTCATATTGGCTCAAGTGACAAATTCCATTTCTTTAAAACAAGTTCATCAACTTTCCCAAGGACTTTTAAACACCTTGGCCCCAAGGACTTTTAAACACCTTGGCCATGGACTTTTAAACACCATGAAAGAGGACCACACAAGGACTTTTAACCACCTTTGTGTCCGTAGCTTGAATCACCCCAAGGACTTTTAAACACCTTGGCCCCAAGGACTTTTAAACACCTTGGCCCCATGGACTTTTAACCACCATGGCCCCATGGACTTTTAAACACCATGGAAAGGATCACCTAAGGACTTTTAACCACCTTAGTGTCCGCAACAAGAACCATCCAAGGACTTTTAACCACCTTGATGCTCTTAAGTAACAAGGCTCACTCAAGGACTTTTAACCACCTTAGTGACCTTAACCTTTTTCAAAACATCACTTACCAATATACATCATTTTCATCATTTAATCCACTGTTTTAAAGCATTAAACCAAGCCATTTTCATCATGCATTTCAAAGCATCAAACCACATTTAATCAATGTACAAAATCAAGGAACTCCTACCTAGAGTTTCCTTCAACATATGGCTTACAAAATCAGCAATCACCATGCTAAATAATGCTTTCAAAACAGTAATTAAAACATGCAATAAACCACTTTGTATCACAACAAAATCATGGCCACCACTAGAGAGAAATTCCGAAAACTTACACTTGAGCTTAGCAAAGTTGTTTAGACTTAGACTAAGCTCCCAAGACATTGGTTTCAAAGCTGAAAACCCAATTTTCACAAACGCACTCACCGATTTCCACTTTGCTTCAAGCCAAAGCACCAAATCAAGCTTTCGGATCAACAACTCTTGGATCCAAAGATGCCTCCCCTGTTTCAACACATCAAAGCAGAGGATTAATGCATCATCATGCATTAATTGCTTCAATGAAAGCACCTAAACTCGCTGCTCTCATCCATACACCATTTTCGGCCACCAAACACAACCGAAAATGCATCCAAACCACTTCTAAACAAAGCCCAGCCACAAACCAGCAAAACCACACATCCTTTAACATCATATAACATCTAAAAACAACCTATAAACATCCTTATACCTCCAGCAACATCAGATCCACAAGATCACCTCAAAAACAACCTTGAATCACAAGCTAAACTTAGGAAACTCAACCTATCCGGGATTGCATTAATCAAAACTCAATTCCTTATCAATTTAGAGTTCATTTAACATCAAAAACACATCTCAAATCACAGATTAATCAGATCTAACGAAAATCGCCAAAAATCACCAAATCTTGCATTATAAGCCAAGATCCATTTCACCACTTAAAAACCTTTAATAAAACATCAATTTAGGATTGAAAACTTAGGAATTTCAGTAAAGAACTGATAGTTTAGAGGAGAAGGACATTCTTACCTCCAAACTTGAGTTTCTCCTCTTTTTGGAATCAAAAACCTTGTTGAATCAAGTAGCAATTGAAGAGGTTTTGAAGATTTGTTGATTAGGAATCAAATGAGAGTTGAAAGGAGGGATTTAGGTCAGAAAATCAGATCCAATTCTCTGGAGAGAATGTGTTTGGGTTGAGAGAAAATGAGAGAAAGAAAATTGAGAAAAGTTGGTTACAAAATCCAAAATAGCCAAATGGCTTTCCCTCCACTTTTAATATCATTTAAAATCAGAATTTAGTCTTAAAATATCTTAGAAAAATCTGGAGAAACTCCCTTTGGGTAAATAGCTCCTTAAAGATTCAAAGTTTCAACCCTTTATAAAACAGCCACAAAACTTTCGAAAATTACATTTTGGTCACTAGCCAAAATGTCACACTTCCAAAACTCATTTTTCCATATTTTTAATGCAACCCGAACTAGGCTTTCCTAATTTCACCTCTTTAGATTCGAACAACACTTTGACCAAACCGGTCAACGCCCAAAACTCCTAAGCCCAAAACCGGGGCGTTACAACACTCCCCCCCTTAAGAAATTTCGTCCTCGAAATTTACCTGAAGGAAAGAGATAAGGAAACTGCTTCAGCATGTCTTCCTTCCGCTCCCACGTGGCTTCCTCAACACCTCGATGCTTCCACAGCACCTTCACCAACTCAATGGTCTTGCCACGAAGAACCTTACTATCCGAATCCAGAACCTTCACCGGTTCCTCATCATAGGTCAAATCCGGATTCAAAACCACTTCCTCCACAGGCATCACATGCGAAGGATCAGATCTATACTTCCGGAGCATAGAAACATGGAACACATCATGAATCTTCTCCAACTCCTGAGGTAACCTCAACCGATACGCAACAGGACCCACACGCTCAACCACCTCATATGGTCCAATGTACCTAGGGCTCAACTTACCCTTTCGGCCAAACCTCATCACCTTCTTCCAAGGCGAAACCTTCAAGAACACACGGTCACCCACCGCATACTCTATCTCCTTACGCTTCAAATCCGCGTAAGACTTCTGCCGATCAGAGGCAGCCTTCAACCGCTCACAAATGAGCTTCACCTTCTCGGTGGTCCCTTTCAACAAAGTCGGCATCGAAACCAACTTTTGACCAGTTTCAGCCCAACAAAGAGGAGTCCTACACTTCCTCCCGTACAGAGCCTCATAAGGTGCCATCTGTATACTCGCCTGATAACTATTGTTATAAGCGAACTCAACCAAAGGCAGATGCTTCTCCCAAGAACCTTGGAACTCAATCACGCAGCACCTCAACATATCTTCCAAGATCTGGATAACCCGCTCAGACTGACCATCCGACTAAGGATGATAGGATGTACTGAAATGCAACCTTGTACCCAGAGCTTGATGCAAACACTGCCAGAAACGCGATGTGAACCTCGGATCCCTATCCGACACAATCGACTTAGGCAGACCATGCAGCCTCACAATCTCAGCAATGTACAGCTCTGCCAGCCTATCCAAAGAAAACGTAGTATGCACAGGCAAGAAATGCGCACACTTCGTCAGGCGATCCACAATCACCCAAACAGAATTCTTCTTTGATGGAGACAAAGGTAAACCAGATACAAAATCCATGGTAACCCTCTCCCACTTCCATTTAGGGATTTTCAACGGTTGCAACAACCCAGAAGGAACCTGATGCTCAGCCTTAACCCGCTGACACACCAAACACTTGCTCACAAACTCTGCAACATCCTTCTTCAAACCCACCCAATAGTACTCATCACGAAGATCACGATACATCTTAGTACTACCAGGGTGCATAGCAAAAGGACTACTATGACCTTCAGTCAGAATAGCACGCCTCAACTCAGCATCAGCAGACACTACTATCCGACTACCAAAACACAACACACCATCCTCATTAAAGCAGAAATCCGAAGGCCTACCCTCCGCGATATCCTGAACATGAGACACCAAGGAATCATCCAACAACTGCTTTTCCTTGATCAACTGAACCAAAGATGGCTTCACTTGCAACTCAGCAACAAGACCACCATCTCGCGATATGCTCAAGCTAGCAAACATAGCCCTCAGCTCAACAGCTACCTTTCTACTCAAGGCATCCGCAACAACATTAGCTTTACCAGGATGATACTCAATCGTCAGATCATAATCCTTGAGCAACTCCAACCAACGCCGCTGTCTAAGATTCAACTCCTTCTGAGACATCAGATACCTCAAACTCTTGTGATCCGTGTACACAATACACTTCTCACCATACAGATAATGTCTCCAGATCTTCAGAGCAAAAACCACTGCAGCCAGCTCAATGTCATGCGTAGGATAGTTGCGCTCATGCACCTTCAACTGCCGCGACGCATAAGCCACCACCTTACCCTCTTGCATCAGCACACATCCCAAACCAACATAGGATGCATCACTATAGACCACAAACTCTTTCCCTGATTCAGGCTGAATCAAGATAGGAGCTTGCGTCAAAGCCGCCTTCAGCTTCTCAAAAGCTTGCTGTCTCCGTTCTGTCCACTCATACTTAACATCCTTCTGCAACAGCTTCGTCAAAGGAACAACAATCTTGGAAAAACCATCCACAAACCTCCGGTAGTATCCCGCCAAACCAAGGAAACTACGGACCTCATGAACAGACTTAGGAACTTTCCAATTCATCACTGCCTCAATCTTCTGAGGATCAACACGAATCCCCTCAGCTGAGACCACATGCCCAAGAAACACCACCTCCTTAAGCCAGAACTCACACTTGCTCAGCTTAGCATAAAGCTGATTCTCCAACAAAGCTTGCAAAACAATCCTCAAATGCTCTTCGTGTTCCTCCTCAGTACGCGAGTACACGAGGATATCATCAATGAACACCATAACAAACTTGTCCAGGTATTCATGAAACACACGGTTCATCATGTCCATAAAAGCAGCAGGAGCATTTGTCAAACCAAACGGCATCACAAGAAACTCATAATGCCCATACCTTGTCCTGAAAGCTGTCTTAGGCACATCCACATCCTTCACCTTCAACTGATAATACCCTGACCTCAAGTCAATCTTAGAGAACACTGCAGCTCCCCGAAATTGATCAAAGAGATCATCAATCCTCGGCAAAGGATACCGATTCTTGATAGTCAACTTGTTCAGCTGACGGTAATCAATGCACATCCTCATAGTGCCATCTTTCTTCTTCACAAACAAGACCGGTGCTCCCCAAGGTGACACACTCGGCCGGATGAAACCACGATCTAACAGCTCTTGCAACTGCATCTTCAGCTCCTTCAACTCCTTAGGTGCCATTCTATAGGGAGTAATGGACACAGGAGTTGTATTCTCATACAGCTCAATTCCAAACTCCACCTCGCGATTAGGAGGTAAACCATGCAACTCCTCAGGAAAAACACCAGGAAACTCCTTCACAACTTTGATATCTTGCACTCTCAACTCCTTAGAGCTAGGATTCATCACAAAAGCTAGATAAGCTTCGCAACCTTGCCTCAGCATCCTACTCGCCTCCAAGGTAGACACCACATTGGCAAGAAACTTCACATTCTCACCAACCACAACAACTTCATAATCATCCTCAAGCTTAAGCGAAACCCGCTTATTTTCACAATCCACAACAGCACGATGCTCAGCAAGCCAATCCATACCAAGGATCACATCAAAACCATAGAAGGGCAACTCCATAAGATCAACATGAAAAACATGCTCTTGAACAACCAAAGGACACCTTCTATAAAGCTTTCGAGTCACAACAGTCTCACCAAAAGAACTAGTGACACGAACACCAACATCCAAAGACTCAACAGGCAAACCAAGCAATTCAGCATGCTCACGCAAAATTTATGAATGCGTAGATCCAGAATCAATCAAAGAAAGCAACGACAAGGATTGCAAAGTAAAGGTACCTGCAATCACATCTGCATCATTCCTTCCCTCACGCTGAGCATACACCCTCGCTTGGCCTCCACCTTCAGGCTGAAGAGCCACAACATGGGCTACTCCACGACCACCTTCCTCTCTCCTCTGGAAATTACCACGGCCGCGCCCACGACCTCTCTGCGGTGCAGCAACAACAAGAGCACGCTCTTGGCCACCAGCCAACCTCGGACAATCTCGCCTCAAATGGTCCACAGAACCACAATTCCAGCATCCATTACCAACTGCCGCAACAGGAGCTTGCACCTCCCTCACAGCACGAGGACAGTCACGCTTCATGTGACCACGAGAACCACAGATCCAACAAGCACTAGGATCAGCTCTAGCATTACCTCCTCTAGCAGGTGCACCACCACCTCTCTTGGCGGAGGACTGATACCTCTGATCACGTCCCCTCTTGTTCCGTCCACCTCCGGAACTAAACTCAGCAGCTCTCTTGCCAGAACTCGCTCCAGCACCTTTCGCAGATAAACCCAAGTTCATCTCTATGTCCTTGGCTCGGCCCACCAACACATCAAAATCATCATACTCAGTGGCCAGCACATACATTTTCACATCCGTCACAAGACCATAACGGAACCTCTCGCACCTTGCTCGCTCATCAGGTATCAGCTCTGGTGCATACTGACTGAGTCGCACAAACTGCACCTCATACTCAGCCACACTCATGCTCCCTTGGGTAAGAGACATGAATTCACGCTTTTTCTCATCAAGATATCTCACTCCCAGATATCTCCTCTTGAACACATTCTGGAAGAATGTCCAAGTAACATCAGCTTCAGCCATCCCAGCTATAGTGGTCGTCCACCACGTATACGCATCGTCCTGCAGCAAGGACACAACACAACCCAGCTTTTGCACATCCGTGCAGCTCATCTGACCCAAGATACGCTTGGTACTCTCTAGCCAAGCTTCAGAACTCTCAGCTGACATACCCCTGAACTCAGTCCCACCAAGACTGCGCAGACGCTCCAAAGGTAGTCTAACTCCAGCATCTCCCTGATGCCCAGCTTCCTGAGCTCCAGCTACTGCTGCTCGAAAAGCACCCGCAATAGCTTGTACCAACATAGACATATCAGGCATAGCTTGCCCCTGACCAACCTCTGGTCCAGCAGCTCCAGCACCAGCTGCAGCTTCAGCTCTCTCACCTCTAGCACCACCACCACCAGGCGGAGGAGGGGGTAACACCGCACTACCCGTGTTCTCTTCATTCTCGTTCTCATTAGGAACCGTAGCTCGCACGCTACCTCGTAACTCTCTACGTGGTGCCATACTTTTACCATGCAATCACAATGCAAATAAAACAAGTCAGGCCCAGCAAGGTAAGCAATCCAAGTATTCAAGCTCAATTTCATTCAAAAATCAACATCATTTCATTAGCTTTTGTTTGGCAATGGGTACCCTCAACATGCAACATCACAGCATACCACTCAACTGCATCCAAATCACAAGCCACTAAACATGCTTTCGAACAACAAGCATACAAGGCAAACATGCTTCAATCATGCATACACTCATTCCCAATTACTCGAGAACTCAGCTCTGATACCACCAAATGTAACCCCCTTAACCCGGCCTAGACGGTTGACCCGAATTAAGAAAGTCACACGGGGAAAACCAAAGTCAACCCGAAAGTCAACCTTGATTAACGACCCTTTTTTTTTTCTTTTTAATCTTGTCTAAATGCACATTAGTCTTAATTGTGATCACACAAACATCATACACAAAGATCACAAACATCAGAGATCAAACAGGGACCCAATTGAACAAATTACAAATTTAGGGACCAAATTGTAATTTCTGATAATTATAGGGACTTAACCCAAATTAAAGTTACCAACTTGAAATTAATCAGGTTTCATGCTTCACTGTGAAATTTCAGCTCAAAAGGACTTCCCAAACTCATACAATTGCACAAACAAGTTTCAGGACCAAAACGCAAACAATTCAAAACATATAACTGCCAATGTCAGCCCCCAACGGTCGACCGTTCCGAAACAGGTAGACCCCGTTTCGAAACACGGGCCGTTCCGCAACGGGTTCCGGAACATGGGCTGGCAGAGGCCAAACCGTTTCGAAACGGTGCATACCGTTTCGGACGCCTGGGTTCATTCAAGGCACCCGTTCGGAAACGGTGCACACTGTTCCGAAACACCCTGCACAGGTTGCAGCAAAATGCATTCCAAAACATGCAATTGATCACTCAAACATGCTCCAAATGCTACCAAACTTTACCAGCATGCCATTCAACATATATATGACTTGTAAGCATCAACAAATCCTCAGAACAACATCATATGCAAAAAGCCCCAAATCTATAGGCATGCTTCCTACACAAGCTAGCTATTCAAGCACAAACTTCCAAAACAAGCATGTAATGATCCAATACAAAAACCAGCATTCAAATCATCATTCAACATACTTAGGGAGTTCCAAACACCTCCCAAAACATACACATTGGTCCCCCATTGCCAAATTACCAAAAGCTAAAAGTACTAATAAAACCTTCCATACATTGAGCTCTACTTTCACTTGAATGCTTGCCCTCCTTGCTGCCCTCAAGGTTCACTAATGCTCTGCATTATTGAATTAAGAAAACGAAAGAGAGCGTAAGCAAAAGCTTAGTGAGGAATACTCTTAAAAACCATTCAATAATGCAATTAAAAACATTTATAAATCATGCTTTAAATCAACCTTTGCACATGCTCAAAAGCATACTTAAAACAAGCATCTCATGCTTCTTAACAACATAACATGTCATATTGGCTCAAGTGACAAATTCCATTTCTTTAAAACAAGTTCATCAACTTTCCCAAGGACTTTTAAACACCTTGGCCATGGACTTTTAAACACCATGAAAGAGGACCAAACAAGGACTTTTAACCACCTTTGTGTCCGTAGCTTGAATCACCCCAAGGACTTTTAAACACCTTGGCCCCATGGACTTTTAACCACCATGGCCCCATGGACTTTTAAACACCATGGAAAGGATCACCTAAGGACTTTTAACCACCTTAGTGTCCGCAACAAGAACCATCCAAGGACTTTTAACCACCTTGATGCTCTTAAGTAACAAGGCTCACTCAAGGACTTTTAACCACCTTAGTGACCTTAACCTTTTTCAAAACATCACTTGCCAATATACATCATTTTCATCATTTAATCCACTGTTTTAAAGCATTAAACCAAGCCATTTTCATCATGCATTTCAAAGCATCAAACCACATTTAATCAATGTACAAAATCAAGGAACTCCTACCTAGAGTTTCCTTCATCATATGGCTTACAAAATCAGCAATCACCATGCTAAATCATGCTTTCAAAACAGTAATTAAAACATGCAATAAACCACTTTGCATCACAACAAAATCATGGCCACCACTAGAGAGAAATTCCGAAAACTTACACTTGAGCTTAGCAAAGTTGTTTAGACTTAGACTAAGCTCCCAAGACATTGGTTTCAAAGCTGAAAACCCAATTTTCACAAACGCACTCACCGATTTCCACTTTGCTTCAAGCCAAAGCACCAAATCAAGCTTCCGGATCAACAACTCTTGGATCCAAAGATGCCTCCCTTGTTTCAACACATCAAAGCAGAGGATTAATGCATCATCATGCATTAATTGCTTCAATGAAAGCACCTAAACTCGCTGCTCTCATCCATACACCATTTTCGGCCACCAAACACAACCGAAAATGCATCCAAACCACTTCTAAACAAAGCCCAGCCACAAACCAGCAAAACCACACATCCTTTAACATCATATAACATCTAAAAACAACCTATAAACATCCTTATACCTCCAGCAACATCAGATCCACAAGATCACCTCAAAAACAACCTTGAATCACAAGCTAAACTTAGGAAACTCAACCTATCCGGGATTGCATTAATCAAAACTCAATTCCTTATCAATTTAGAGTTCATTTAACATCAAAAACACATCTCAAATCACAGATTAATCAGATCTAACGAAAATCGCCAAAAATCACCCAAACAGAATTCTTCTTTGATGGAGACAAAGGTAAACCAGATACAAAATCCATGGTAACCCTCTCCCACTTCCATTCAGGGATTTTCAACGGTTGCAACAACCCAGAAGGAACCTGATGCTCAGCCTTAACCCGCTGACACACCAAACACTTGCTCACAAACTCTGCAACATCCTTCTTCAAACCCACCCAATAGTACTCATCACGAAGATCACGATACATCTTAGTACTACCAGGGTGCATAGCAAAAGGACTACTATGACCTTCAGTCAGAATAGCACGCCTCAACTCAGCATCAGCAGGCACTACTATCCGACTACCAAAACACAACACACCATCCTCATTAAAGCAGAAATCCGAAGGCCTACCCTCCGCGATATCCTGAACATGAGACACCAAGGAATCATCCAACAACTGCTTTTCCTTGATCAACTGAACCAAAGATGGCTTCACTTGCAACTCAGCAACAAGACCACCATCTCGCGATATGCTCAAGCTAGCAAACATAGCCCTCAGCTCAACAACTACCTTCCTACTCAAGGCATCCGCAACAACATTAGCTTTACCAGGATGATACTCAATCGTCAGATCATAATCCTTGAGCAACTCCAACCAACGCCGCTGTCTAAGATTCAACTCCTTCTGAGACATCAGATACCTAAAACTCTTGTGATCCGTGTACACAGTACACTTCTCACCATACAGATAATGTCTCCAGATCTTCAGAGCAAAAACCACTGCAGCTAGCTCAATGTCATGCGTAGGATAGTTGCGCTCATGCACATTCAACTGCCGCGACGCATAAGCCACCACCTTACCCTCTTGCATCAGCACACATCCCAAACCAACATAGGATGCATCACTATAGACCACAAACTCTTTCCCTGATTCAGGCTGAATCAAGATAGGAGCTTGCGTCAAAGCCGCCTTCAGCTTCTCAAAAGCTTGCTGTCTCGCTTCTGTCCACTCATACTTAACATCCTTCTGCAACAGCTTCGTCAAAGGAACAACAATCTTGGAAAAACCATCCACAAACCTCCGGTAGTATCCCGCCAAACCAAGGAAACTACGGACCTCATGAACAGACTTAGGAACTTTCCAATTCATCACTGCCTCAATCTTCTGAGGATCAACACGAATCCCCTCAGCTGAGACCACATGCCCAAGAAACACCACCTCCTTAAGCCAGAACTCACACTTGCTCAGCTTAGCATAAAGCTGATTCTCCAACAAAGCTTGCAAAACAATCCTCAAATGCTCTTCGTGTTCCTCCTCAGTACGCGAGTACACGAGGATATAATCAATGAACACCACAACAAACTTGTCCAGGTATTCATGAAACACACGGTTCATCATGTCCATAAAAGCAGCAGGAGCATTTGTCAAACCAAACGGCATCACAAGAAACTCATAATGCCCATACCTTGTCCTGAAAGCTGTCTTAGGCACATCCACATCCTTCACCTTCAACTGATAATACCCTGACCTCAAGTCAATCTTAGAGAACACTGCAGCTCCCCGAAATTGATCAAAGAGATCATCAATCCTCGGCAAAGGATACCGATTCTTGATAGTCAACTTGTTCAGCTGACGGTAATCAATGCACATCCTCATAGTGCCATCTTTCTTCTTCACAAACAAGACCGGTGCTCCCCAAGGTGACATACTCGGCCGGATGAAACCACGATCTAGCAGCTCTTGCAACTGCGTCTTCAGCTCCTTCAGCTCCTTAGGTGCCATTCTATAGGAAGTAATGGACACAGGAGTTGTATTCTCATACAGCTCAATTCCAAACTCCACCTCGCGATTAGGAGGTAAACCAGGCAACTCCTCAGGAAAAACACCAGGAAACTCCTTCACAACTTTGATATCTTGCACTCTCAACTCCTTAGAGCTAGGATTCATCACAAAAGCTAGATAAGCTTCGCAACCTTGCCTCAGCATCCTACTCGCCTCCAAGGTAGACACCACATTGGCAAGAAACTTCATATTCTCACCAACCACAACAACTTCATAATCATCCGCAAGCTTAAGCGAAACCCGCTTATTTTCACAATCCACAACAGCACGATGCTCAGCAAGCCAATCCATACCAAGGATCACATCAAAACCATAGAAGGGCAACTCCATAAGATCAACATGAAAAACATGCTCTTGAACAACCAAAGGACACCTTCTATAAAGCTTTCGAGTCACAACAGTCTCACCAAAAGAACTAGTGACACGAACACCAACATCCAAAGACTCAACAGGCAAACCAAGCAATTCAGCATGCTCACGCAAAATGTATGAATGCGTAGATCCAGAATCAATCAAAGAAAGCAACGACAAGGATTGCAAAGTAAAGGTACCTGCAATCACATCTGCATCATTCCTTCCCTCACGCTGAGCATACACCCTCGCTTGGCCTCCACCTTCAGGCTGAATAGCCACAACATGGGCTACTCCACGACCACCTTCCTCTCTCCTCTGGAAATTACCACGGCCGCGCCCACGACCTCTCTGCGGTGCAGCAACAACAGGAGCACGCTCTTGGCCACCAGCCAACCTCGGACAATCTCGCCTCAAATGGTCCACAGAACCACAATTCCAGCATCCATTACCAACTGCCGCAACAGGAGCTTGCACCTCCCTCACAGCACGAGGACAGTCACGCTTCATGTGACCACGAGAACCACAGATCCAACAAGCACTAGGATCAGCTCTAGCATTACCTCCTCTAGCAGGTGCACCACCACCTCTCTTGGCGGAGGACTGATACCTCTGATCACGTCCCCTCTTGTTCCGTCCACCTCCGGAACTAAACTCAGCAGCTCTCTTGCCAGAACTCGCTCCAGCACCTTTCGCAGATAAACCCAAGTTCATCTCTATGTCCTTGGCTCGGCCCACCAACACATCAAAATCATCATACTCAGTGGCCAGCACATACATTTTCACATCCGTCACAAGACCATAACGGAACCTCTCGCACCTTGCTCGCTCATCAGGTATCAGCTCCGGTGCATACTGACTGAGTCACACAAACTGCACCTCATACTCAGCCACACTCATGCTCCCTTGGGTAAGAGACATGAATTCACGCTTTTTCTCATCAAGATATCTCACTCCCAGATATCTCCTCTTGAACACATTCTGGAAGAATGTCCAAGTAACATCAGCTTCAGCCATCCCAGCTATAGTGGTCGTCCACCACGTATACGCATCGTCCTGCAGCAAGGACACAACACAACCCAGCTTTTGCACATCCGTGCAGCTCATCTGACCCAAGATACGCTTGGTACTCTCTAGCCAAGCTTCAGAACTCTCAGCCGACATACCCCTGAACTCAGTCCCACCAAGACTGCGCAGACGCTCCAAAGGTAGTCTAACTCCAGCATCTCCCTGATGCCCAGCTCCCTGAGCTACAGCTACTGCTGCTCGAAAAGCACCCGCAATAGCTTGTACCAACATAGACATATCAGGCATAGCTTGCCCCTGACCAACCTCTGGTCCAGCAGCTCCAGCACCAGCTGCAGCTTCAGCTCTCTCACCTCTAGCACCACCACCACCAGGCGGAGGAGGGGGTAACACCGCACAACCCGTATTCTCTTCATTCTCGTTCTCATTAGGAACCGTAGCTCGCATGCTACCTCGTAACTCTCTACGTGGTGCCATACTTTTACCATGCAATCACAATGCAAATAAAACAAGTCAGGCCCAGCAAGGTAAGCAATCCAAGTATTCAAGCTCAATTTCATTCAAAAATCAACATCATTTCATTAGCTTTTGTTTGGCAATGGGTACCCTCAACATGCAACATCACAACATACCACTCAACTGCATCCAAATCACAAGCCACTAAACATGCTTTCGAACAACAAGCATACAAGGCAAACATGCTTCAATCATGCATACACTCATTCCCAATTACTCGAGAACTCAGCTCTGATACCACCAAATGTAACCCCCTTAACCCGGCCTAGACGGTTGACCCGAATTAAGAAAGTCACACGGGGAAAACCAAAGTCAACCCGAAAGTCAACCTTGATTAACGACCCTTTTTTTTTCTTTTTAATCTTGTCTAAATGCACATTAGTCTTAATTGTGATCACACAAAGATCACAAACATCAGAGATCAAATAGGGACCCAATTGAACAAATTACAACTTTAGGGACCAAATTGTAATTTCTGATAATTATAGGGACTTAACCCAAATTAAAGTTACCAACTTGAAATTAATCAGGTTTCATGATTCACTGTGAAATTTCAGCTCAAAAGGACTTCCCAAACTCATACAATTGCACAAACAAGTTTCAGGACCAAAACGCAAACAATTCAAAACATATAACTGCCAATGTCAGCCCCCAACGGTCGACCGTTCCGAAACAGGTAGACCCCGTTTCGAAACACGGGCCGTTCCGCAACGGGTTCCGGAACATGGGCTGGCAGAGGCCAAACCGTTTCGAAACGGTGCATACCGTTTCGGACGCCTGGGTTCATTCAAGGCACCCGTTCCGAAACGGTGCACACTGTTCCGAAACACCCTGCACAGGTTGCAGCAAAATGCATTCCAAAACATGCAATTGATCACTCAAACATGCTCCAAATGCTACCAAACTTTACCAGCATGCCATTCAACATATATATGACTTGTAAGCATCAACAAATCCTCAGAACAACATCATATGCAAAAAGGCCCAAATCTATAGGCATGCTTCCTACACAAGCTAGCTATTCAAGCACAAACTTCCAAAACAAGCATGTAATGATCCAATACAAAAACCAGCATTCAAATCATCATTCAACATACTTAGGGAGTTCCAAACACCTCCCAAATCATACACATTGGTCCCCCATTGCCAAATTACTAAAAGCTAAAAGTACTAATAAAACCTTCCATACATTGAGCTCTACTTTCACTTGAATGCTTGCCCTCCTTGCTGCCCTCAAGGTTCACTAATGCTCTGCATTATTGAATTAAGAAAACGAAAGAGAGCGTAAGCAAAAGCTTAGTGAGGAATACTCTTAAAAACCATTCAATAATGCAATTAAAAACATTTATAAATCATGCTTTAAATCAACCTTTGCACATGCTCAAAAGCATACTTAAAACAAGCATCTCATGCTTCTTAACAACATAACATGTCATATTGGCTCAAGTGACAAATTCCATTTCTTTAAAACAAGTTCATCAACTTTCCCAAGGACTTTTAAACACCTTGGCCCCAAGGACTTTTAAACACCTTGGCCATGGACTTTTAAACACCATGAAAGAGGACCACACAAGGACTTTTAACCACCTTTGTGTCCGTAGCTTGAATCACCCCAAGGACTTTTAAACACCTTGGCCCCAAGGACTTTTAAACACCTTGGCCCCATGGACTTTTAACCACCATGGCCCCATGGACTTTTAAACACCATGGAAAGGATCACCTAAGGACTTTTAACCACCTTAGTGTCCGCAACAAGAACCATCCAAGGACTTTTAACCACCTTGATGCTCTTAAGTAACAAGGCTCACTCAAGGACTTTTAACCACCTTAGTGACCTTAACCTTTTTCAAAACATCACTTGCCAATATACATCATTTTCATCATTTAATCCACTGTTTTAAAGCATTAAACCAAGCCATTTTCATCATGCATTTCAAAGCATCAAACCACATTTAATCAATGTACAAAATCAAGGAACTCCTACCTAGAGTTTCCTTCAACATATGGCTTACAAAATCAGCAATCACCATGCTAAATCATGCTTTCAAAACAGTAATTAAAACATGCAATAAACCACTTTGCATCACAACAAAATCATGGCCACCACTAGAGAGAAATTCTGAAAACTTACACTTGAGCTTAGCAAAGTTGTTTAGACTTAGACTAAGCTCCCAAGACATTGGTTTCAAAGCTGAAAACCCAATTTTCACAAACGCACTCACCGATTTCCACTTTGCTTCAAGCCAAAGCACCAAATCAAGCTTCCGGATCAACAACTCTTGGATCCAAAGATGCCTCCCCTGTTTCAACACATCAAAGTAGAGGATTAATGCATCATCATGCATTAATTGCTTCAATGAAAGCACCTAAACTCGCTGCTCTCATCCATACACCATTTTCGGCCACCAAACACAACCGAAAATGCATCCAAACCACTTCTAAACAAAGCCCAGCCACAAACCAGCAAAACCACACATCCTTTAACATCATATAACATCTAAAAACAACCTATAAACATCCTTATACCTCCAGCAACATCAGATCCACAAGATCACCTCAAAAACAACCTTGAATCACAAGCTAAACTTAGGAAACTCAACCTATCCGGGATTGCATTAATCAAAACTCAATTCCTTATCAATTTAGAGTTCATTTAACATCAAAAACACATCTCAAATCACAGATTAATCAGATCTAACGAAAATCGCCAAAAATCACCAAAAATCACCAAATCTTGCATTATAAGCCAAGATCCATTTCACCACTTAAAAACCTTTAATAAAACATCAATTTAGGATTGTGAGGTTATCCTGTAACCCCCTTAACCCGGCCTAGACGGTTGACCCGAATTAAGAAAGTCACACGGGGAAAACCAAAGTCAACCCGAAAGTCAACCTTGATTAACGACCCTTTTTTTTCTTTTTAATCTTGTCTAAATGCACATTAGTCTTAATTGTGATCACACAAACATCATACACAAAGATCACAAACATCAGAGATCAAACAGGGACCCAATTGAACAAATTACAACTTTAGGGACCAAATTGTAATTTCTGATAATTATAGGGACTTAACCCAAATTAAAGTTACCAACTTGAAATTAATCAGGTTTCATGCTTCACTGTGAAATTTCAGCTCAAAAGCACTTCCCAAACTCATACAATTGCACAAACAATTTTCAGGACCAAAACGCAAACAATTCAAAACATATAACTGCCAATGTCAGCCCCCAACGGTCGACCGTTCCGAAACAGGTAGACCCCGTTTCGAAACACGGGCCGTTCCGCAACGGGTTCCGGAACATGGGCTGGCAGAGGCCAAACCGTTTCGAAACGGTGCATACCGTTTCGGACGCCTGGGTTCATTCAAGGCACCCGTTCCGAAACGGTGCACACAGTTCCGAAACACCCTGCACAGGTTGCAGCAAAATGCATTCCAAAACATGCAATTGATCACTCAAACATGCTCCAAATGCTACCAAACTTTACCAGCATGCCATTCAACATATATATGACTTGTAAGCATCAACAAATCCTCAGAACAACATCATATGCAAAAAGCCCCAAATCTATAGGCATGCTTCCTACACAAGCTAGCTATTCAAGCACAAACTTCCAAAACAAGCATGTAATGATCCAATACAAAAACCAGCATTCAAATCATCATTCAACATACTTAGGGAGTTCCAAACACCTCCCAAAACATACACATTGGTCCCCCATTGCCAAATTACCAAAAGCTAAAAGTACTAATAAAACCTTCCATACATTGAGCTCTACTTTCACTTGAATGCTTGCCCTCCTTGCTGCCCTCAAGGTTCACTAATGCTCTGCATTATTGAATTAAGAAAACGAAAGAGAGCGTAAGCAAAAGCTTAGTGAGGAATACTCTTAAAAACCATTCAATAATGCAATTAAAAACATTTATAAATCATGCTTTAAATCAACCTTTGCACATGCTCAAAAGCATACTTAAAACAAGCATCTCATGCTTCTTAACAACATAACATGTCATATTGGCTCAAGTGACAAATTCCATTTCTTTAAAACAAGTTCATCAACTTTCCCAAGGACTTTTAAACACCTTGGCCCCAAGGACTTTTAAACACCTTGGCCATGGACTTTTAAACACCATGAAAGAGGACCACACAAGGACTTTTAACCACCTTTGTGTCCGTAGCTTGAATCACCCCAAGGACTTTTAAACACCTTGGCCCCAAGGACTTTTAAACACCTTGGCCCCATGGACTTTTAACCACCATGGCCCCATGGACTTTTAAACACCATGGAAAGGATCACCTAAGGACTTTTAACCACCTTAGTGTCCGCAACAAGAACCATCCAAGGACTTTTAACCACCTTGATGCTCTTAAGTAACAAGGCTCACTCAAGGACTTTTAACCACCTTAGTGACCTTAACCTTTTTCAAAACATCACTTGCCAATATACATCATTTTCATCATTTAATCCACTGTTTTAAAGCATTAAACCAAGCCATTTTCATCATGCATTTCAAAGCATCAAACCACATTTAATCAATGTACAAAATCAAGGAACTCCTACCTAGAGTTTCCTTCAACATATGGCTTACAAAATCAGCAATCACCATGCTAAATCATGCTTTCAAAACAGTAATTAAAACATGCAATAAACCACTTTGCATCACAACAAAATCATGGCCACCACTAGAGAGAAATTCCGAAAACTTACACTTGAGCTTAGCAAAGTTGTTTAGACTTAGACTAAGCTCCCAAAACATTGGTTTCAAAGCTGAAAACCCAATTTTCACAAACGCACTCACCGATTTCCACTTTGCTTCAAGCCAAAGCACCAAATCAAGCTTCCGGATCAACAACTCTTGGATCCAAAGATGCCTCCCCTGTTTCAACACATCAAAGAAGAGGATTAATGCATCATCATGCATTAATTGCTTCAATGAAAGCACCTAAACTCGCTGCTCTCATCCATACACCATTTTCGGCCACCAAACACAACCGAAAATGCATCCAAACCACTTCTAAACAAAGCCCAGCCACAAACCAGCAAAACCACACATCCTTTAACATCATATAACATCTAAAAACAACCTATAAACATCCTTATACCTCCAGCAACATCAGATCCACAAGATCACCTCAAAAACAACCTTGAATCACAAGCTAAACTTAGGAAACTCAACCTATCCGGGATTGCATTAATCAAAACTCAATTCCTTATCAATTTAGAGTTCATTTAACATCAAAAACACATCTCAAATCACAGATTAATCAGATCTAACGAAAATCGCCAAAAATCACCAAATCTTGCATTATAAGCCAAGATCCATTTCACCACTTAAAAACCTTTAATAAAACATCAATTTAGGATTGAAAACTTAGGAATTTCAGTAAAGAACTGATAGTTTAGAGGAGAAGGACGTTCTTACCTCCAAACTTGAGTTTCTCCTCTTTTTGGAATCAAAAACCTTGTTGAATCAAGTAGCAATTGAAGAGGTTTTGAAGATTTGTTGATTAGGAATCAAATGAGAGTTGAAAGGAGGGATTTAGGTGAGAAAATCAGATCCAATTCTCTGGAGAGAATGTGTTTGGGTTGAGAGAAAATGAGAGAAAGAAAATTGAGAAAAGTTGGTTACAAAATCCAAAATAGCCAAATGGCTTTCCCTCCACTTTTAATATCATTTAAAATCAGAATTTAGTCTTAAAATATCTTAGAAAAATCTGGAGAAACTCCCTTTGGGTAAATAGTTCCTTAAAGATTCAAATTTTCAACCCTTTATAAAACAGCCACAAAACTTTCGAAAATTACATTTTGGTCACAGGCCAAAATGTCACACTTCCAAAACTCATTTTCCAAAATTGATTTCACAGTTCACTTAATTATATTAAAAGATGATTTTAGAACATTTTTCCATATTTTTAATGCAACCCGAACTAGGCTTTCCTAATTTCACCTCTTTAGATTCGAACAACACTTTGACCAAACCGGTCAACGCCCAAAACTCCTAAGCCCAAAACCGGGGCGTTACATATCCATTTACTTAGCATCGGGAGAGTTAAGTATACGAAAGAAATAAGAGCAAGTTCTCTAGTTTATAGTTGAACTATCTTGTGCCTAGGGATAGGGCAAGGTTAAGTGGCTAAAGAAGAATTCATACACATCGGTGTTCATCCTTCGATTCACGTCGGGAGGTATCATCAAAGACGTGATCATCGACAGACTTGGACCTAGGGATAGGCCAAGGCAGATTTGGGATTCTTGCCAAACTTGAAGTACTGAGTTGGTGTGTTTGCTACCGCAACGATCAACGGACTGCTGCCGCGACAGGTGCTGCCGCGACGGGCGCAACGACAGAACTGGAGTTCCTAAGCTTTGCAATACCTGCACTACTGAGCAATTCAATACCAGCACATTCTCTCTATCTTGATATTTCTACTCTTTTATTTACTTTTACTTTATTATTCTCGTGACAACTTTCTCAAATATTTCCTTTACTTTCGTGCAGTGAACTAAGGTGAAGCTATTAGCCCAATCCCTGTGGAGACGATATCTGATACTTCGTATCACTTTACTACTTGCGTCGTGTACACTTGCACTACCATTGCGATAGACTCTTTTACACGCAACAGATATGTATTGGTTGCTTTGATGCTTTTGAAGTATGTTGGTGTTGGTTGTTTAGGAGCATGTTAGACTCCTTTAAATGTTTATGTCGGTTTGGCTTTTGATTTCCTTGTCTTGCTTGTAAACCATGTTTAAATTGTCTACCTTGGATGCCTAAGTGTTTGTCCTTGTGAAGCATGTATCTTGAATGCTTGAATGTTCTTATGTTGTTGATTCCTTTAATGTATGTTTTCTTTATGTTTGATGTGTGTAAGAATGCTTGTTATGTTTGGGTTGCCTTAGTGTTGTTGTATGTGAGTTAAGAGAGGTTCTAGTAGGGTTTAGGGACATCCTTGTGCCATAAACCAGCTAAAACCAATCTGCAGACAGAGGGTGTTTCGAAACGGTTGGTCCCGTTTCGATACGGTCCATTTGTTTCGGGCCGGGCGTTTCGGTACACTAAGGGTCGTTTCGATACGATTTTGCTACTGGAAATCTGAGAATTTGACGATAAATTTATGTACCGAAACGGGCTTTGCTATTTCGAAACGACCTTCGTATCGTTGACCACGAGAAGTTGACCGTTGAGGTTGTTTTGATATGGGCCACCCCTGTTTCGAAACGGTCTCCTCGGGTTGACTTTGGCCAGTTGACCAGGTCAAGGCGTATCAAAACACCTTATGGGCGTTCCGATACGGCCTGCTATATAAGATTAAAATGGGCTGTTTTGAGTGGGCCGTTGGTTGTTTACCTCATCGTTTCTTCCGATGTTGCTTTTCTCACATAGGGTTTAATAATACATCTAGAAAAGATAAAATAAAATGAAAAGTTTTTTCCTTGGGTCGGTAACCGAAGTGGAGCCTTAACGGGTTTCGCCTCGGTTATCCCTGTGTAGCCCACTCGAATCGGTCAAGCATCCAGACCGGGACGAGGGGGTTACACTTAAATCAAGCTTAAAGTGGTGATCTATTGGCAACTTAAACAACATTAATTAGACATGAAAGGCAAACAAGAATATCCTCCCTAGTAACATGGCATTCGAATTAAACTAGAAGCAATATGGCCATCCTATCATCATTCGATATGTTATATGTTTTTAACTAAGATTTCAAGCATTTTATTCCATGATCTATACATACAATACAGTAACAAAGTTCAACTAAGATTACACAGCCTAGGCAAGGATCATTCGATTAGGCTAGAAATACATATGTCCAACTTGATTCACCACATCTATTCGAATGGTATACCTAAGAATATCAAAAGATTAAGCACCCTATCAAGGCCCTATTACATGAATCAATGACACACCTAGTTCAATCTATTACATGCCATCAACATCACAAAAAAGCATGCTTTCAAATCCTTTCATATCAATAACATTAGAGAGCATGACAATCACAATATTGTCAAAGCATTTCAAGGTATGATTCTAACACGAAATCAACTAATGAATAACCCTAGACAACATCCAAGACATGTATCTAGCATTCAATACTTTCCAAGCTTTCAAGACATATAAACATCACCATTGCAACCAGCCATATTCATCTCATATATTCATAAGATAGCTAGATCAACTAGCCTATCGAACAAGCGACATTAACGAGTTATACAAGCCATATTATTTCAAATATATACAAAGCCATTCATAGGCTCAAAATGCATGAACATGTAACTAATTACAAAGCTAAGGCCACCATCTAGGAGTTTACAAAAGGGTGAGTTCATACTTAGAGGTATAGCTTGTCTTAACTTGCCTCCAATCGAGCTAGTTTGCAATCTACGAACATGTAGTTTGGGAAGAATGAAACGAGAGTGATAAGTACGGTTAAGTACTTAGTGAGGTAGAAACCTAGGCTAGGCTAGCATATTCATTTAAAAGGTGTATTTTAGATCAAGGAAGGCCTAGCTCGGTTCACAAGAATCATGATTGTACAAGGCTTGTATTCAATTGATCATATTTAGACATATTTTCATATCATTTCATTTAAGTTGTTCTAACCTTTAAACATGGCAAATCAAAGTCACATGATTACATATATCGATCTGATTTTTCAACCAATCAACTACATGTTATCAACAAGAAGTCAAATGTATAACAATCAATCAAGTTTCATGGAATAGGATATCATATAAGCAAGCATAACAAGATCAATTTCATTTCATGTAAACACGATTTCATATCAGCAAGCTTTCTTATTGAATTTCATGTTTAAGCCATGGTTTATAGTCGAGTCTACGTAATTGAGTCGCCAACCAACTGTCGCAAAAACAAATATCTGGTCATATCCCTCCTATTGTTGCCAAAGACCATAACACACATCCCTCCTACTGTCACCAAAATAAAGGGCCTTAGCCCGGTACGTAGACCATCCAACACAAATGAGCTCAAGACTCTATAGCATGTCATTCTACCTATGACTCACTAGTTACCAAGGCATTATTTAATCATGTGATCAAGAATCTAGGATCATATAACCAGCTAGACAAGAATCATGACATATTCAAGTGATCAATATTCATGTATCAAGATCAAGAGCCCTTAGGCTAATGAACCATAGCTCAATTTCAAGAGATATCATATCATGTCATGTTTCATCAATGAACAAATTAGAATGATCAAGGCGGCAAACAAATTCATGTTCAAAATCATTATAGCACAAGTAACACATCAATTCACTTATTTTATCACATGTTACCATTTGTAATTAATATCATCCTTCCCTTATATGTTTACCAAGTATTTTCTATCAAAATTTTAGGTCTAAATTTCATGTATTTTATTTTTGGTGAATTTTTAAAGGTCACTGTCCACAACAGGGCAGTGCTGGGCAGATTACACTAATTTCTAACTTAAGCTCCTTACAACTTATATTCTTAGCTTCACCACCTAATCTTATTTTACCAGCTACTTCTACATTTTCTCATAATCATATTTAACACTTTTAAACATAAATTTCCAGATTTATTATGGATCAATTTAGGCTTTGCCTTTTCAACTTCTCCAAAATAGTCCCTTAACCATTTTATCTTTGTATGTGACTGAATATTTGATTCTCGTCAAATAACCCAACTAAATACATGTTTCTTAGCATCTTACAACAAATTTCTAGAATCGAAATCATCATCCATCACAAGAAAATATAACATTTCATGTTATACATACAACTCAGCAAGATAATTTGATGAACTAGTTGAGTAGAACACTTACTCAGCTTTCTAATTTGATTCCCATGGCAAGATGATCAACACGCAAGTAAATTTTCAGGCTCTCCTTGAGTTTTCTCCAGCGAAAACTTTCCCTCTAAGCTCTCTTTTTTTTGGCTGAAGAGAAGAAAAGTGGAGAGGAAAAGACACTCTCATGAGTTAATGGAATCGTGAGATGACGAATCTGCCCTTTTAGTTTAACTATCATTTATTTCAGCTCAAGGATAGATTTGAGAAGTTAAGTTTTCAACATGAAAGTCCCCATGTTATCATATATTTTGATTTAGTTATGGCTGAGTTTTTTTATCAATTTATTTTTTCTTTCAATTAGGTCCTTATTTCATCTAATTAGGGATTACTTGGTTAATTTAAATTAATTATTAGACCGATTGAGCAAAATCTTCTAGAGTAAAATTGAGGGTGTTAAACCGGTGTACCCTTAAGGTATCTCAGAATTCTAGTAGCAGCTTCCATATGTTCTTGTCTAGGATCCGTCATATATTATTTGATGATGTTTACTGGGAAAGCAATATATGGTCTGGTCAGTGATAAATAGATCAATTTTCCCACCAACCTTTGATAAAGTCCCTTGTCAGCTTTAGGATTGAACTCTTCTTTGCTGAATTTTAAATTTGCATCCATGGGAGTATCAGTTGGTTTATAACCCAACATTCCAGTCTCAGTAAGTAGGTCCAGAACATATTTCCTCTGGTTAATAACCAGACCTTCGCTTGATCTTGCTACCTCAATGCCTAGAAAATATATAAGCTTTCCTAGGTCTTTTATTTCAAACTCCTTTCTCAATAAATCTTTCAAGTGGTTTATTTCTTTCTCATCATCCCCTGTCAAAATTATGTTATCAACGTATACTATTAAGATAACCTTTTTGTTATTGGAGGTTACCTTAGAGAAAAGAGTATGATCTGCCAACAACTGCTTGTATACACCTGTCTAAAAAACTTTGGTGAATCTATCAAACCAAGCTCTAGGTGACTACTTTAACCCATAGAGTGATCTATTAAGCTTGCAAACCTTCTACTTAGTCTCTTCAGATTCTAAACCTGGTGAAATCTTCATATAAATCTCATCTTCCAAATTTCCATTAAGAAATGCATTCTTAATGTCAAGCCGATGGGGTTTCCATTCATAAATAACAACCAAACTTAATAGAACTCTTACAGTCTTCAATTTAGCTATAGAGGCAAAGGTCTCCTTGTAGTCTACTCCACGAGTCTGTGTAAAACCCTTGGCCACCAACCTTGATTTATATATGTCCACACTTCCATCAGAATTGTATTTAATGGAAAACAGCCATTTGCATCCCACTCATTTCTTGTCTTGTGGGAGATCTATTATGATCCAAGTACCATTTTCTTTTAGTGCCTTAATCTCTTCTTCAACAACTTTCTTCCAATTAGAATCTTTTAAGGCCTCCTCAATAGAATTTAAAATTTGTTTTCCATCTAGGGAAGCTGTAAAAGCCTTGAAAGAAGGCATTAGATTTTCATAAGCAACATATCTCTGGATAGGGCGTTTTGTACACTACCTTACCCCTTTCCTTTTAGCAATAGGCGAAAACTCAGGTTCAAGTAAGTGAGAAGGAATTTCATCAATAATATTACCTCCATTATCTACAAAAACAAATGCACTCAAGTCCAATTCTCGCCAGATGTTAGATTGCAAAACGGTCTCTGAAATGACTTTTTTCTTTCTGGTATAAATCTGCAATTGGTTAGGAGGCTGAACAAAAAATTTAGGTGAAGTATAATGGATTGTAGGTGTAATAGTGGGTGAAGAAGGCAAAGCTGTATTTTTAGGTGATGAACTTTTAGGTGAAGGAGAAGCAAGTTTGAAAGAAGTCTGAGGTTCAAAAGAAACATCAGTAGGTACAAGAGTAGAAGGTAAATAAGAAGAAACCTGATTTTTAGGAGGCTGAAAATCATCCCAACTCTCCCCCTATTTGCAGCCATAGGAAAGAATGGTAACTGTTCAAAAAAGGTTATATCTAATGAAGTATAAATTTTATGAAAAGAAGGATGATAACATTTGTAGCCCTTCTTAAGTGAAGAATACCCAATAAAGACACACTTTAAAGCCCTAGGATCCAATTTGGACCGAGAAGGATCAGAATTTCTTAGAAAAATAATGCAGCCAAATACCTTGAAAGGAAGAATAGAGGATATAGGTTTAAAGTTGGGATAGCTCTCTAAGAAAACATCTCTCAGTGTCCTAAAGTCCAAGACTTTGCTAGGCATTCTGTTAATAAGATAGGTGGCTGTCAACAAGGCTTCATCCCACAAATATTTAGGAATATTATTAGTAAACAACAAGGCTCGAATAACTTCTAGAAAATGTTTGTTTTTCCTTTCGACAATCCCATTCTATTGTGGGGTATCTACACAAGAGCTAATATGAACAATCCCTTTAGTATGAAAAAAAAAAACTCTCCCAAGGACTTAGTGAAATATTCTCCCCCTTTATCATATTTAAGTATTTGTATTTTGCTGCCAAATTGATTAACAACCATATTATAAAATCTCTAGAAGATAGGAGCTACATCAGATTTTTCTTTGAGCAAATAGGCCAAGTAATTCTACTATGGTCATCAATAAAGGTCACAAACCACCTACTACCGGTAACATTCTTCACTTTAGAAGGACCCCAAACATCACTATGGATTAAGGTGAATGGTTTTGAAGATTTATAAGTAGATGGTAAATATAAAGATTTAGTCTGTTTAGCAAAACGACATATATGGCATTTAAAAGAATTAAGATTTTTATTAATAAACAAAGCAGGAAACAATTTCTGAAGGTAAGAAAAAATAGAGTGACCTAACCTAAAATGTCATTACATAACAGAATCAACTTGTCCAGAAGAAGTAAGGCAGGAATGGGAATGGGAAAAAGCTGATTGGGGCTGGCCATGAATAACATAAAGATCATTTTGCAAGCTAGCACCACCAATAATCTTTCTCAAATCTAGTGCCTTCAAGAAACAAGTGGAATCAGTAAATTGTAGAGAACACTTTAAGTCCTTAGAAAGCTTGTGTATTGATAATAAATTGCACGCAAGTTTTGGTACAAATAGTACATCCTCAAGAACCAAGTTATCATTTAATGAAATAGAATCAGTCCCTACGATAGGATATAAAGAACCATCAGCAACTTTAATGAATGCTTTAGAAGATGAACACTCAAACTTAAAGAACAACTCCCTTTTACTAGTCATGTGATCAGAAGCTCCAGAATCAATGATCCATGTCGGTGCAGCCTTGGTAGAAACAAGAGCATTAAGTAAAGAAGGGTCCTTAGTACCTTCATTCTCTATCATTGCAACATTCCCCTCACCAGAACCATTAAACTTGTTGGATAGCTTTTGAAGCTCATCCATTTGTTGCCTGGTGAAATTGTTGAAAACAATTGCTACAGTAGAGAACAATTCCCTATAATTCCCTGCCTTTGAGAAATCTGCCAAACTGACAGTAATATTTGGTGAACATTGCATCTCACTAGATGTCGATTTATTCTCTATGAATAAACAAATTTCAGTAAGGATAGAATTAGACTGATATCATGTAGAGAAACAGAATAAAAAGAAAAACAGAAAAGTAGTTTCTGCTAAAAAAGAATTCTGTCGTTAAAAATTACAACTAGTTTACAAACTATTTAAAGACTAAAGAATAGGACTTTTAGTACATTAGGAGTCCTACTTACAATAGACTTTCAACTCTAATCCTCTTAAGAGATTAACTCTAGATAGACTATTTACAACAAGTAGAACTATAATTGTACATTAAGTAAAACTCTAATACTTTTCGGATAAGCTTAGAGGACATGCATGCATATGTGCGTTTATTCTATACACACTTGAATAAGCACTAAGAGCGTGCTTTGACCGTCTTACTTTAGTAATGTAAATCAATGATGTAGAACATGAGTAATTTTGTTTATTACTTCTCCCATCCATTGTGTTTCTTGCAGGTTACTATGATGTTGATGTCATTAAAAGCCCGAAACCTGGAACTAATGACTCATACAGGTGTGAAATCAGATGTCTTCACCTATAGTTCTTTAATTCATGGATTTTGTCATTCTAGTCAATGGGAAGAAGCAACAAGCTTGCTCGATGGAATGATGAATGAAGGCGTCCATCCTAATGTAGTGACTTTCAATTCTTTAATTTATGCTTTATGCAAGGAAAAGTGGATTGAAGACGCCAGTACCATGATGGAACTGATGATTCAGAGAGATGTAAAACCAGACATTGTCACTTACAATTGTTTAATATGTGGATTGTGCAATTCAAACAAATGGACAGAAGCAGCAAACTTGCTTGGTACAATGATGAATGAAGGAGTCCATCCTGATGTTGTGACTTTCAATTCTTTAATAGATGCTTTATGCAAGGAAAAGAGGAACGTAGAAGCCATTACCATGTTGGAACTGATGAGTCAGAGAAATGTAAAACCTAACATTGTCGCATACAGTTGTTTAATACATGGATTGTGCAAATCAAATAAATGGACAGAAGCATCAAGCATGCTTGATAGGATGATGAATGAAGGAGTTCATCCTGATGCAGCAACCTTCAGTTCTATAGTCGATGCTTTATGCAAGGAAAAGAGGACTGAAGAAGCCTTTACCATGTCGGAACTGATGAGTCAGAGAAATGTAAAACCTAATATTGTCACGTACAAATTTTCAATGTATGGATTGTGCAAATCAGGCCAATGTGAAGAAGCAATAAGCTTGCTTAGTAAGATGGTCACTGAAAATATTGTTCCTGACATCGAAACTTTTAACATTTTGTTGGATGCTATTAGCAAACAAGGAACAAACAACAAAGCTCGTGAAGTACTGAAGGTAATGGATCAACATGGTGTAAAGCCTAATGGATTTACTTATAGGTGAATGATCCGAATGTATTGTGCACGTGGTGAAATGAGTAGGGTAAAGGATGTGTTGATTCAATGGAAACTGAACGTTTTGCACATGATTTAACTGCTTACAAGATGTTGATTCAACATGGTGTGAGGCTTGCTGAAGAAATGTTCCGAAAGAGATTGACACTTGATGTGGAAACTCATAGCATGCTAAGAGGGTTGACAAGGCCATGAAAGTTGTATGTTGCAGATGGTAAGTAGATTGAGTAACATCTCATTCTTTTTGTTGATACCGCTGAAATGGAGATGATGCCAGGATATTAGAAGAACTTTGTCATCATTTGTTGAACCATCATTTAACAGTATTTTGTGAACTAAAAGAAAAATAGAGGCTTTATGTGAACTTTGTCGAACTTAACCTCGTGGGTGATTACTGTAATTTTCTTCTTATGCTGCAGGTTGTGAGTTATAGAAACTAAGGAATTCGTATTATTATTCGTAATAAAAAATTGCTTACTTTACAAAGAACCATGCATGCCTTTATCTAGGCATGCTTACATATAAAACCATAACAGAAATAACTAACTTTCTTTATACATATATTCTTAATATACCCCCCTCAAGATGGATTACAATGAATATTAAGTAATCTCATCTTGTCAACTAATGATACAAAAGTAGGCTTGTGAAGAGCCTTAGTAAAAATATTAGCTATTTGATTATGTGATCGAATATGAAAAAGCTCAAGAAATCCTTCTTTGACCTTGTCTCGAATGAAGTGGCAATCCACTTCTATATGCTTTGTCCTCTCGTGAAATACTTTATTTTGAGCAAGATGTATTGCCGACTGGTTATCGCAAAACAAGGAGGTAGAAGGAATCGAGATCTGAAACGATTGCAGAAGAGAAGCAAGCCAAACTAGCTCACATGTGGTAGACGCCATTGCGCGATATTCGGCTTCACAGGACGATCTACTAACAATATGCTGCTTTTTGGATTTCCATGAAATAATGCTGTCACCTAAAAAAGTACAATAACCAGTAATTGATCTTCGTGTATCAATGCAGGAGCTATAATCAGTATCCACAAAGCCAGTAAGTTGTGTTGAAGATGTAGAAGAAAAGAAGAGTCCTAGACCAGGATTTTGTTTTATATAAGACAAAAGATGATACACTGCTACGAGATGTGGTTGTCTAGGAGCTGAAATAAATTGGCTGAGTAAATTAACAGCATATGTAATATCGGGCCTTGTGTGAGTAAGGTAAAGAAGTCGACCAACCAAACGCCTATAGGATTGAGCATCTTCAAGTAATTCTCCATCATTGGCACTTAGCTTTAAAGAAGGATTCATAGGAGTAGCAACATGTTTCTTAGCCAAGGAACCAGTGTCTTCTAGAAGCTTTAATGCATAATGGCGTTGAGATAATGAAATTCCAGTGGAATTTCGAGCAATTTCAAATCCTAGAAAGTAACACAATTGGCCTAAATCCCTGAGCTTGAAATGTTGTTGAAGAGAAGATCGTACCTCAGTTAAAAGTTGAAGATCCTTGCCAGAAATGACAATGTCATCCACATAAACAAGGATGGCAACCAAACTGTCATTTGATCCTTTGATAAACAAAGTGTGCTCTGCTGAAGACTGCTGAAATCCAAGCTTCAAAACAACCTCAGAAAAGGCATTGAACCATTGTCTAGAGGCTTGTTTAAGGCCATATATAGACTTGTGAAGCTTGCAAACAAGATTAGAACTGTGAGAATTGATGTTGTATCCAAGTGGGAGTTTCATGTAAACTTCTTCATCTAGTAATCCATTTAGAAAGGCATTACTAACATCAAGTTGTAGCATATGCCAATCTTTCGAAGCAGCCAACGACAATAATACCTTGAAGGTTGTCATTTTTGCAACCGGGGAGAAAGTGTCGACATAATCAATTCCTTCCACTTGTGTAAAACCTTTGGCTACTAATCGTGCCTTGTACCTTTCTACTGTGCCATCAGGATTATATTTAATTCGATAAACCCACTTACATTCGACAACTTTCTTTCCTTCAGGAAGAGGCACCACTGACCAGGTTTGTAAACGTTCCATGGCAGACAGCTCTTCATGCATAGCATTCTGCCAGGCAGGATCTTTACATGCTTGGTGATAAAATGTAGGTTCAGTTGTAGAAGAAACATTTGCAATGAATGTTGCATACTGAGGAGAGAGCTTCTCACTCGAAACATAATGTTCAATAGGATACTCTACAAGAGACAAGCTGTTACAATGATAATCATTGAGATAAGTAGGTTTTTGAACAATTCTAGAAGATCTTCGAGGTTCAGGTTGAGAAATAGTATACTGAATAGGAGCAGTATCATGGTTGGAAATATGCACATCTTGCATGATATCATTACTGACTGCATTATGACCAATTTCAGTAATATGATCCTCAGTAATAGGAGCAGTAGACTCTTCAATGTAATTTTCAGTTGTACCAACCTCAGTATATCTTTCAGTAGGAACACTAACATTTTCTTCAATGATATCATTCTCAGGTTGTACTTCAGTACGATCTTCAGTATGAACTTCAGGAATATCCTCAGGATAATGAACTTCATTAAGAATATCAAAATTTTTAGGATTGGATGGAGATGTATCATTAAACACTTGTTGTAAACCATGTGTTGTGTCACTATGAACACCAGGTAAAGACAAGTTAGAAAAGGGATCAATTGATACAATATCAGTTTTGATTTTGTGAAAAGGAAATATTGTTTCATGAAAAACAACATTTCAAGAAATGACAATTTGTTTAGTCTTTAACACAAACACTTTATATCCTTTTACACCAGGAGAATATCCTAGAAACACTCCTGGTAAAGCTCTTTCAGAAAACTTACTCCTTCCAGCACGCAATGTAGACACAAAACAAAGGCATCCAAAAACTTTTAAGAACATAAAATCAGGAAGATTATTAAACAACATCTGATAAGGAGACTTATTAGATAGAACAAGAGAAGGTAATCTGTTAATTATATAAGTAGCAGTTAATAAGCATTCTCCCCAGAAATTCGAAGGAACCTTCGACTGAAAGAAAAGAGCACGAGCAACATTTAAAAGATGTTGGTGCTTCCTCTCTACGACTGAGTTCTGCTGAGGTGTTTCAACACATGAAAATTGGTGCACGATCCCATGTTTAGCAAAAAGATCAATGAACTTCAATTCCTTAGCATTGTCAGATCGAAAAATCTTGAGATCATACCCAAATTGTCTTTTGATCTTGCATATAAAGTCAGGAATTATACTATCCACATCAGATTTATGGTGCAAAAGAAATGTCCAAGTTGCATGAGTATAGTCATCAACTATTGTGACAAAAAATCTCTGATTACTATGAGTAGGAACCTTGAACGGTCCCCAGATATCACAGTGAACAAGTTCAAATGGCATACTTGCACGACTGATAGAACTCGAAAAAGGTAAACAATACTGCTTAGCAAGTGGACAAATATGGCAAACAGAATCTTTATTGCTATTTACATGAATTACATCTTTCAAAGTTTGTAAAACACGAGCACTAGGATGACCTAGTCTATCATGCCAAGAAACATTGTTAATAGAAACAAAACTTGTGATAGAAGGAACTTTTAAAAGAAACAAGCCTTGATGCAATTCACCCCTCCCAATCACTTGACATAGGTCCTGTAAAAGACATTGAGAATCAGAGAAAAGAACATTAATCTTTGAGTCACTTATCAAAGAACTGACAGAAAGAAGATTAAAGGAAAACTCAGGTACAAAAAGAACATCGTTCAAGATTAATTTTGAAGATATTCGAACAGTTCCAGCAAAATTGACTGAGACCAATGTCTTGTTGGGCAGAGGAATATTTTCCTCCAAAAATAGGATTCAAAGAATCAAAAAGATTCTTGGAGCAACATACATGTCTCGAAGCACCAGAATCTATAATCCAACATGTTTCTTTATCCAAAGAACTAAAATGATTAACATAATGCATAATTTTACCTTGTATAGCCAAATTAATAGTAGTAGAAGGTGTTTCTGAAATCGAGGCAGCATTCAGCTTATTTGTGAGCATGGAAATAAGTTGTTGACACTGTTGAGTAGAAAGACCTTCTTGATTTTGCTGAGACTATTGAGGCTGTTGAGTGGCCATAGGAGATTCATTTGAAACGACATTCGAACGAGCCACAGGCTGTCGTGTACGATACCCAGGAGGAAATCCATGAAGCCTGTAACATTTTTCCTTTGTATGACCCATTAAATTGCAATGGCTACACTGTGGCCTAGACTTCTTCGGTGGATAACCAGATGAAATATTGGAACGCACAGAAAAGGTAGCTTCAGTAACTGGAGTATCTATTTTGATAACACGTTGATTCTCCTTTTGAATTATTAAAGAAAAAACTTTAGTGATTGAGGGCAAGGGATCCATTAGCAAAATTTGTCCCCGAGTGTGTGAAAAAGAATCATTAAGACCCATCAGAAATTGTAAAACCTGCTCTTTACCCTATTCATCGATCATCTTCTGAACCCCATTGCAGGTACAATTGGAACATGTACAAAGATGTTTAACAGAACACAACTCATCCCAAATAATTTTGTGTTGAGTATAATAGGTACATACAAACATTGACCCTTGAGCAAGATCAATTAATTTCTTGCGAAGCTGAAACAACCTTGGTAGATACAGAATGATAGGCAGCTCGTAATACTTCTTTTAGCTTCTTTTTTGTATTCCGTATAGGGAAAATTGGATTCTTGAACATCTTTCCTCAAAATCTTTTTTCTATACAAAACCATAATGATTGTTAAGCTCAATCAAATGCATTTCTTGATAAGTACACTTTACTTGGATTGGTTTTGTGATTTCAAGATTTAACCCCTGTAAGTTGGTGAAATTTGTTTTACTTTTTGGTCATTTATAAGCATTTGAATTTGGTTGGTGGTTTGCAAACATATCATTCACAATACCTTGGTCATAATTCATTTACTCTAATTTCATTTTCATATAAGTCTGACTTCATTTTATAAATACGGAATAACCTGAATCTTTCGATAAAGTTTGATGGTTATGTGATGATGACCGAAGCCTTTCGGTATTCTCTATCGTCTCATTGTTACCCATCTTTTAATATATGTTTCCTACAGGAATATGCAGCTGTGGGCATGATGATCCAAAATTATGCATATAGTCATTTGATGCTTTTGTGCGAACATCGTGGTTGTGATCATTACTTGTAGAAATGGCAATGGCTATGTTGAATGTAATCTTCTTTTTTAATATGGCTCTATATATTGCACATCATCTGAACGTTGTTACAGTAGCAATGACTTCTCTGTAATTTTCATATGATGGTATTTTATGTCCAAAGGTAACAATCCGATTCGAGTAAAATAAATAGGGAGAAGGAGCTAGCTGGGTCTCAATTGAGGAAACAAAGAGCCCCAACCATTGAGCTATGTCCTCACTTAGGTAACATTTCACAACATTTGTTATTAAAGGAAACTTCCATATTTGTTTCTAACATGTTGCTGATTGATTTGATTTTTGAAATGGCTGATCTGAACGAAGCACAAAGCACAACTTCCTTTTTAGATATCTTTTGAAGCTATACAAAGTCATCTCCTTTGCTTTTGCCTTCCTTAGCTTCTCTTTCCTTTGAAAATAATCATCTGAAAGGCAAAAAGCCATCATTTAGACGTAGAAATTGGATAAAAGAGCAATGGCTTTTTGCTTTCGTTGTCTTCTGTCATTTCCCCGAACATCCATGCTCGAATTTGTCGGCTTCACTTGTCAGTCGAGCTATACAACGATGGCAACTACGCTTGTGGCCACAACCTAGACAGGAACCGCAACTGTCTTATCTTAGCAGTGTGACTTTTCGCAGCTCACGCCATGTAAGCTTTGCATTAATATGAACCAAAATATCCTTAGGACGTCGAAATATGTTACAATTTAATATATATATATATATATAATTGTGACTAGATTGAATTAAACTAAAACTTAAAAGTGAATATTAGGACTAAGATGCAACATTTAAAACACAACAAAACCTAAGGGTAATCAACCCCTAACCTGAAAATTATGCGGCTTGATTCCCTCCAAAATTTTGTCCTTTCCCCATTTTTACTAATTATAACTTTAGATTCTTTTCATTTAAGTCCTAAAATTTTACTTTTAGGTTTTATTTTAATTTAATTGAGTCACAATTTAGATTAATTTAATTGAAATTTAACATTTAGTTTTAGAATTCTTTTAACTATGTCTGTGATTTATGCTTCTAGGTTTTAATTTAGCTCAATTAGATCTTATATTTTATAAGTTAATTCAATTCAGAAAACATCATCATCATCATCATCATTATTATTATTATTATTATTATTATTATTATTATTATTATTATTATTATTATTATTATTATTTGTGAAACTAATTGATATAATAAATGATTTAAGGACTAAATTACAAAAGAGAAAATGAATTTTTAAGTCCTCAGAACCTCTCCATGCATTTAAATAAAAATGTCCAAGTCAAAACTTTAACTTATCTGAAATTTTCTAAGTGTTTACCAAGCCAAAACGGTGATTTTCGAGTCACCGTTTCGCAACGGCCTTTGGGCGTTTCGGAATATTTTGAAACTGTTAACCTCTGTTTCAGAACTAGCTTTCATGTTTCGATATGGGTGTATCGAAACAACTATTTGTGTTTTGAAACGGATGAAGAACAACGGAAGAGTTTGAACTGTTTTGATACGGCAGTATCGAAACAACCTCAAACGTTTCGAAACGGATTTCAAACTTGGTTTCAAAATATGACCGCTGAAGTTTTATAATTGATTTTAAAGATATTGTAACCCCCTTAGCTCGGCCTAGATGTTTGACCCGAGCTACGAAGATTACACGGGGAAAACCAAAGTCAACCCGAAAGTCAACCTTGATTCACGACCTTTTTTTGCTTTTTATCTTCTCTAGATGCATGTTAAGCCTATGTGATTAGTGAAGAGAGAAGGACACAGCGTTCGGAAAACATTTAAGGACTCAATTGCATGATTTACACATTTAGGGACCAAAATGTAATTTTCAGAAAATATAAGGACTTCGCTGAATTTAAGATTACCAATATGTAATTAATCATATTTCATGCCACTCTGCCAAAACGCAACTAAAAAGAACAATCCAAGATCAAGCAATTGTATCCACAACATTTAGGACTAAACTGTAAAACATGGAAACTTAAAACAATTCAAAATCATCATCCAACGGTCATCCGTTTCGGAACACCAAACCTTCGTACTAAAACGCCCGTATCAAAACGGTGTTGACCGTTTCAGTACTCGGGTGTGTTCCGAGACCAGTATCGTAACAGGCCTCTCTAGTGGCCAAACTGTTATGAAACACCTTCAACTGTTCCGAAACGCTATGGCCATTACAAGCCTCCGTTTCGAAACAGTTAAGGGTGTTTCGATACACCATGCACTGTGATGGCAGAAAATGCCGGTTTTTCATACTTTTTCGCACTCAAATCAACCTCGGGACATGCCACAACATGCATACATCAAGGATACACATCAACAATCATCATATCGAATCTATAGCTTAAACATAGCAACCAAGACATAAGCAAAAGCACTAAAGGCATGCTCCCTAGTTTGCCAAAACCAAAACAAGTCAAAACTCTAAATAAACCAAAATCCATACTCCAAAGGCCATTTACAACTCAAGTATAGGCACATCTTTGAGTGCCACAACTACTCCGAGCTTAAGAAGGTAAAACTTGCAGCCATTGAATTTACAGATTATGCACTAATATGGTGGGATCAGTTGACATCTAGCAGGAGACGCAATGGCGAACATCCAATTTCTACTTGGAATGAGATGAAAGCCGTTATGCGTAGGAGGTTCGTTCCAACTCACTATCATAGGGAGTTGTTCAACAAGCTTCAAAATCTCACCCAAGGAAACCGTAGTGTTGAGGATTACTTTAAAGAGATGGAAGTAGCCATGATCCGACCCAACATTGATGAGGATCGAGAAGCCACCATGGCCAGATTTCTATCCGACCTTGATCTTAATATTGCGGCCACTGTTGAGTTGCAACATTATGTGGAGATCGAGACATGGTTCATATGGCCATGAAGGTCGAGAGGCAACTCAAAAGGAAGGGTACAACTCGTGCCTATGGAGGCTCTTCTCCTAAATGAGGGCAGGGTACCTACAAACATAAGGCATCCTTTACGCCTAAAGAACGAAGCGTTCCAACAAAGAGTGCCAAACCCATTGCTAAAACTAGTAATAGAAAGAGCACTGTATGCTAGTTCGATCCGGTGATGTGCAATGCTTCAAATGCTTGGGGCGAGGTCACATTTCTAGCCAATGTCCAAATCGCAACACAATGCTCATTCGAGAAGATGGAGAGATCAAAACTGACCAAGAGGAGGAAAAAGATGATGTTCCTATCGAAGAAGAAGAAGAAGAGATGGAACATGTTGTAGATGGTGAGGTTCTTGTTGTGAAAAGAAGCCTAAGCGTCCAAGCCATAGATGGAGAAGATCAACGCGAGAACATCTTCCATACTCGCTGCCATGTAAACGAAAAGGTATGCTTTGTCATTATTGATGGAGGAAGTTGTGCTAACGTTGCTAGTACTTTGATGGTAGAGAAGCTTAGATTGGCAACAACAAAGCATCCTCATCCTTACAAGCTACAATGGCTCAATGATGGGGGAGAACTCAAAGTCACCAAGCAAGTTCTTGTACCATTTTCCTTTGAAAAATACAAAGATGAGGTGTTGTGTGATGTTGTACCAATGCACGCTAGCCATATCTTGTTTGGGAGACCGTGGAAATTCGACAAAATGGCTATACATGATGGTTATACCAACCATTACACTTTCACCCATCAAACCAAAAAGATCACTTTAGCCCCTCTTTTACCAAAACAAGTCCATAAAGACCAAATCCACTTGAGAGAGAGTTTCAAAACAGCCAAAGAGAAAGAAAAAGAGTTTAAATCCAAAGAGAGTGACAAAAATGAGGGAAAACAAACCATTCTTTTTGCAAGAGAGAAAGAGATCAAAAAGTGTTTGTTTTCAGAGAAATGGGCACTTGTACTCATGTACAAGGAAAATCTTTTGAACACTAATGATCTTGATCCTGGTTTTCCATCTTTTATTGTCACTTTATTGTAGGAATTTGAAGATTTGTTTCCAGAGGAGATTCCGAATGGGCTTCCACCTATTCAAGGAATAGAGCATCAAATTGATTTCATTCCCGAAGCCATCATTCCAAATCGACCAGCATATAGAAGCAATCCAGAAGAAACTAAGGAGTTGCAAAGACAAGTATCCAAGTTAATGGAAAAAGGCTATGTGAGAGAGAGCCTTAGTCCATGTGCCATGTCGGTCTTACTTGTACCTAAGAAGGATGGAACTTGGCGTATGTGTGTGGACTATCGAGCAGTGAACAAGATAACGGTAAAGTATCATCATCCTATTCCTAGATTAGATTATATGCTTGATGAATTAAGTGGTTCTAACATCTTTTCTAAGATTGAACATAAGAGTGGGTACCACCAAATAAGAATGCGAGAAGGAGATGAGTGGAAGACAGCATTCAAAACCAAGCAAGGTTTGTATGAGTGGTTGGTTATGCCATTTGGCTTAACTAATGCACCAAGTACATTCATGAGGTTAATGAATCATATACTTCGACCATTCTTGGGTAAGTTTTGTGTGGTGTATTTTGATGACATACTTGTGTATAGCCAAACTTTGAATGATCATGCTCAACATTTAAGGTTAGTATTGGATGTTTTGCAAAAAGAAAAGTTGTATGCTAACCTACAAAAATGTACATTTTGCACTAACAAAGTTGTGTTCTTAGGTTTTGTTGTTAGTTCAAAGGGTTTGGAGGTTGATCAAGAAAAGATTAAAGCAATTGAGGAATGGCCGAGACCTACTAACATTAGTCAAGTGAGGAGTTTTCATGGATTTGCTAGTTTCTATCGCCAGTTTGTTCCCAATTTCAACATCATAGCCGCACCTTTGACCGGAGTTATCAAAAAGAACTCTAGCTTCTTTTGGGGAGACGAACAAGAGAAGTTTTTTTGTTTGATTAAACAACTTTTAACCAATGCACCCATATTATCTTTACCTAATTTTGATAAAGTTTTTGAAATTGAATGTGATGCATCAGGTTTAGGAGTTGGAGCTGTATTATCTAAAGAAGGACGCCCTATTGCATATTTCAGCAAGAAATTGAGTGGAGCAACTCTAAATTATTCAACTTATGACAAGGAGATGTATGCTTTCACGAGGGCATTAGAAACATGGCAACACTATCTATGGCCTAAGGAGTTTATCATCCACACGGATCTTGAGGCGCTGAAACACTTGAAGGGACAACACAAGCTTAATGAGATACATGCCAAGTGGGTTGAATTCCTAGAAACATTCCCATATGTTATCAAATATAAGAAGGGTAAGGAAAATGCCGTTGTTGATGCTTTATCAAGAAGGTATACTCTTCTTAACCTTTTGGATTCTAGTTTGGTAGGTTTTTCCTTAATCAAAGAGCTTTATGAATCTGATTATGATTTTGGTGAAATTTACAAAGCTTGTGAAAAAGGAACATATGAGAAGTTTTGTAGGGTTGATGGTTAATCAAAGAGCTTTATGAATCTGATTATGATTTTGGTGAAATTTACAAAGCTTGTGAAAAAGGAACATATGAGAAGTTTTGTAGGGTTGATGGGTATCTTTTCAACGAAGGAAAGCTTTGTATCCCTCAAGGATCCATTAGAGAATCGCTTATCAAATAGGCCCATTGTGGAGGATTAATGGGACACTTTGGAGTGGCCAAAACGCACTCTATATTGCAAGAACATTTGCATTGGCCAAAGATGAAACGAGACGTGAAGAAGTGGTGTGAGCATTGCATCACATGTAAGAAGGAAAAGTCCAAAGTCATGCCCCATGGACTTTACACACTATTACCAATTCCAAATGCACCATGGGAGGATATTTCCATTGATTTTGTTCTAGGACTTCCACGGACAAGGAATAACAAAGCTTCCATTTTTGTTGTAGTATATAGATTCTTAAAAATGGCTCATTTCATTCCATGCAACAAGACTAATGATGCTTCCCATATTGCTAATCTGTTTTTTATGGAAGTTGTGAGATTACATAGAGTTCCGAGAACTATTGTGTCTGAGTGAGATGTGAAGTTCTTGAGTCACTTTTGGAGGACGCTATGGAGTAAGATTGGAACAAAGTTGTTGTTTTCTACAACTTGTCATCCGCAAACGGATGGCCAAACTGAAGTTGTCAATCGTGTATTGTCCATGCTTCTTAGGACAATTATACGCAAGAATCTAAGGACTTGGGAAGAGGACTTGCCACATGTTGAGTTTGCATACAATCGCTCCATGCATACCGCCACTAAATGTTCTCCATTCGAAGTGGTATATGGTTTCAATCCTTTGACCCCAATTGATTTGCTTCCTTGGCCTATTGATCAATTCAAAAATAAGGATGGGCAAAATAAAGCTGAATTTGTGAAGAAGCTTCACCAACAGGTGCAGGAGAACATTGAGAGGAGAACAAAGCAATATGAGCAGCAAGCTAACAAAGGGAGGAAACGAATAACTTTTGAACCCGAAGATTGGGTTTGGTTTCACTTGAGGAAAGAGAGATTTCCAGCCCAACGCAAATCAAAACTTATGCCTCGAGGAGATGGTCCTTTCCAAGTGGTCAAGAGGATTAATGATAATGCTTATCAAATAGACCTTCCCAGTGAGTATAATGTGAGTGCTACTTTCAATGTTACTGATCTATCTCCTTATGATGCAGGTGACGATTTGGGGGCAAATCATTTTCAAGAGGGAAGGACTGATGTGACCACAACTAGCAAGAATCCCAATGAATTTCCTAGAGGTCCTATGACTCGTGCAAGAGCTAAAATGATTCAAGATGCAGTGGAAAGTTTGCTTTGACAATGCTTGAAAATGAATGAAGAAATGACAACAACAATTAGATCTTGCAACATTTTGAGTTTGTTGGAAAGTTGAAATAAGTTGCATAAGAATTTGTATGAGTAGTTGCATAATGGTTCATTCATTCCATGAGAATAAATATGCTTGTTGTTACAAGCACTTTATTTATGAAAATACTTCACTTATGTATGTGTTTCATTTAAGCATGTAGGTTCATTTATTAAACTAGTTCATTCATTGAACTTGTTCAATTAATTCTTTAAGTTTGCATAACATTTTTATTATATTTTGATTAATATTTTATGTGTTTTTAGTGTCATTAAACGTTGGGATTAAGATGGAAACAATTGAAGACTTTTCATCTTCTTCAAGGAGATATGTCATCTTTATCATCATTCAAAGAGATAGTCTTTTTGAATTCCATGGAGGATGAAGCATTTAGAAGACTTTATTATGCTTTTATTCATCCAATAAAGTTGAGAAATAAAGAAAGGAAGTGGAAGAGACACATACACTTAGATGCAAACATGGACAGATTCATTCCAAGTCATCTACATGCACTTTTAAGAGCCAAGCAAGTGGAATATCAAAGGATCCATCATTTGGACGTGTATAATTGTTCATTCAAGCCTTATTATGTCCAAATTCATTCTAAAATACACAAATGGCCAACCACACTTGATAGGATTGAAGACAAACCATTGAATGTCGTAAATTGGAGCCTTAATGCATTGTTTTGTCCATTCAAATTCTAGGTTGCCATGTACTATAAATAGGATGCTCATTTGCCTTTGTAATGACCTTTTTTTGGATGAAAATATTTGAGAGTGTTCTCTTCATTGTTCTTTAAGAACATTATCAGCTTTCAAGCTAGTCTTGTGGCAAATTTCCCCTTTTAATTCCATTCTGTTTATAGCGTTGGTTCTTAGCTTTCTAGCTAGCGGGTCACGTTCCACCCTTCCACCATCACTTCCATTTGATTATATTGTTGGTTCTTAGCTCAATTATAGCTAAAGGGTCACAATCCAACATTCTTCCATCATTTCACAAAGGGTAAGAACGTGTAAGGTTCGGGTCAACATTCACTATCTTGTTGGTTCTTCCTAGTTCCTCACCGGTTCTATTCCATCCATATCAACTTCTATCCATTTTCCCCTTACATCTATCTTTCAAACCATAATCATCAACCATTCCAGCACCTATTAAAACAACAACTTTCATCATCTTCATTCCAAATACATCACTTCCACACCCAAGTTTCAAATTTGCAACTTCATACTAGAATCTCGATCGGGCAAAATCACATCCGAATTCGGTCATCACACAATCGGATACGTATCAAAGAGGCTCCCACAAGTATCATAAGAATAAGAAAGTTAGAAGTGTATGGGTTCCTAAGGAACTTGTAGTTTCTAACAAAATTGTAGCCATTTCATCTTGGATTTCTAAGGGAACCAAGTATTTGGGAACTAACACTCATGGACCCAAAATGATTTGGGTACCAAAAATCAAAGTTTAACTCTTTATTTGTAGGGGGCATTGCTACAAGGCCAAAGCACAAAGCCAAAACTCATGGTACCTTAATAGTGGATGCTCGAGACACATGATCGGGGACAATAGTCTATTCATGGACTTAAAGCCAAAAAGTGGAGGAATAGTGACATTCAGTGACAACTCCAAAGGCCACATTGAAGGTATTGCCTCCATAGGTAATCACTCTACTATACTTATTGAAAATGTTTTGTATGTCAATGGTCTAAAATACAATTTATTGAGCATTAGTCAATTGTGTGATAAAGGGTTTAATGTCTTGTTTGATATAAATGGGTGTAAAATTGTTAACATTAAATCAAATAAAATAATGCTCATTGGTCATCGCATAGGTAACATTTATATGGTTCATCTATATGACATTCATACATCCCATGCATGTTTTGTAACACCCCAATTTTAGGCTTAGAAGTTTAGGGTTTGGTCGGGCCGATCTGAGAAACGGTTCGAATATAAAAGGAGGTTTTAGGGAAAGCCTAGTTTCGGATGCTTTAAAAATATAGAAAAATATCTAAAAATCCTCTTTTAATATATATATATATATATATATAAGAGTGGTGAAATCAATTTTACAAAATAAGGTTTGGAAATACTACATTTCGGTGTAGTGACCAAAATGCGATTTTTGAAAAGGTTAGTAGTGACTGTTTTGTAAAGGATTGAAACTTTGAATCTTTAAGAAGCTAATTTACCCAAAAATGTTTTCTCCAGATTTTTCCTTAATTTGAGTGATTTAATTAATGTTTTAATTAAATAAAAGAAAAGGGAAACTACTTTTTGGATTTTCATAACTACTTTTTTCCTAATTTTCTCTCATTCTTTTTTCTCTCAAAATCCCATCATCCAAACATTTTTTCTCCAGCAACATTCACATAGATTTTCACTTCAATTGATGAGATTTCTATCATCTATTGGTTCCTAATCAATCTTGCATCAAATCCTTTTGATTTCCACATTGAATTTTCAAGGAATTTGGCCCAAATCAAGGAGAAATCATCATTTAGAGGTAAGATTGTTCTTCTCCTCTAAATACTCAGTTTTTTACTGAAATTCCCAAGTTTACAATCCTTAGTTTAAGTTTTATAAATGGTTTTAATGTTAGAAACATGATTTTGATTAAAACTCAAGATTTTGGAAGAGATCTTGAAGAATTTCGTTGTGATTGTTTGGGCTCTGTTTTGAGATGGTTCTTTAATGTATTTTGGATATTAAATGATGTTAAAAATGAGGTTTTATCAATCCAATCCCGAATAGGTTGTGTTTCCTAAGTTTTTGCTCAAGAAAATGGCGGTTTTTGAGGTGTTCTTGGTGTTCTGTTGTAGCTGGAGGTATAAGGTCGAGTTTAGGTTTGTTTTTAATGGTGATTGATGTTTAGAAATGATTAGAAGTGGTGGATCTTGACTGGGTAAAGTTTTGGAAGAGTTTGGAGGTGATTTTGGTTGTGTTTCGTAGCCGAAATGTTGGTTTTAGGTAGAGCAGCAAGTTTAGGTGTGTTGGCTGAAGATTTCAATGCATGATGATGCATTAATCCTCTGCTTTGATGTGTCTAAAACAGGGGAGACATCTTCGGACACCTTTGGAGTTGATTTGGGAAGCTTAATTAGCGTTTAGGCAAGCAAGCGAAACGTAATTGGTGAGTGGAGATGGTTTTCAAGTTTTGAAACGATTACTTGGAGGTTTTGGGAGCTTAGTTTAAGTCTAAACAACTTAGCTAAGCTCAAGAGTAAGTTCTCGGAAAAACTCCCTCGGATGTGCTAAGATGTGGTTTGATGCATTAGTTATAAATTGCATGTTTATTTACTGTTTTGGAAGCATGTTTTAGCATGGTTAATGCTGGTTTTGAAAACCATGTATTGAAGGATGCTCAAGGTAAGAGATCCTTGGTTTGACATGTTATTAATTTGGTAATAATGCATGGAGATGCATGATGTTAAATGTCTTTGATTAATGCTTAAAATAGTGAATTGATGATGGTATTTGATGTATATTGGCAAGTGAAGAAATGGTTTTTAAGTACTTGAATCGGATATAGTTAGCCGGCTATAGAATTGGGTGCACCGTAAGTAAAGTCTCCTTGGATGTTGAGGGGTTGTGATTGTACCGTAAACTCCATCCAAGTACCCTAACGATTGAGGTAAGATCACAATGGTGGTTGAAATTCTGTGTGTGGATCTTGTGTTATGTGTCCCTTACTCTCGTTAGTGGAATTATACAACTACCGATGAGTTGTGTTGAGGGGTTGAGATTGTACCGTTATACTCCACCACGGGTGTCACATCAATGGAGGGATTGCTCTTGAGTGTGAACCTTGTGTAGTCCGGTAGTGTGTATGAAGCGTGTGGGACAACGCTTGTAATCCGCGTATCCGATTGTGTTTTGTGTTGAAATGGTTATGAACTATGACTTTAAAGCCAATATAATGTATTTAAGGGTAACGAAGCATGAGATGCTTGTAAACGATGCATGGTAGCATGAGAAAGAGATGAGTATGTGGTTTAAAAGCTTTGTTGAAAGTGTTTTCTAAAAAAGCATTATTGTGTTGGTTTTACTTAGAGCATGCCTTACTAAGCATTTGTTCTTACGCTCTCTCTTTTACCAATAATGCAGATAATTGAGGTATTTAAGGGCATCAAGGAAGCTAAGTGTGTCCAAGGGAATCCAAGCTCATGTATGGTGATGTTTTCATACACTATTAGTTTTGATAATTTGGCAATGGGAATCTATACTTTGGTTTGGGAGATGTATTAAACTCCCTAAGGTTGTGGCATGTGTGCCTTGGTTGATTTGAATTGTAAATGGCCTTTAATGCTTGTTTGAGGTTTGGATTGCCTATTGGGTTGCTTGACTAAGAAGCATGCCTCTAGAAATGTGAGTTTACCATGTTTGATGATATGAATGTGCTAGGGCGTCCTAAATATGTACCATTTATGTATGATGATTTGTTGACATGATTAGGGAGTCATTAGGTAGTGTTTGAATGGGTTTATGCTTGAACAACCAGACTTTGCTGCTGAATCTGGGCAAACCGTATCGAAACACCCTCTAGTGTTTCGAAACCGGAGCCTGAAATGGCCTTCGTGTTTCGAAACGCTAAGGGGCGTTCTGAAACGATTTGGCTACTGGAAGGCCTTGTTTCGGAACCAGTCTCGGAACCAACCCGCGTTTCGGAACGGTCAACGTCGTTTCGGTCCTCGTTCTGATACAGCAGGTGAATGTTTCGAAACAGGTGACCGTTGGGCACTGATTTGAATGGTGCTGAAGTTTGCAAGCTTTACGTTTTTGTCCCAAATGTTAAAGTTGCAATTGCTTGAGTTTGAGATGTCCAATTAAGTTGAATTTTGGCAGAGAAGCACGTAATGTGACTAATTTCATATTGGTAACCTTAAAATCAGTTATGACCTTCTAATTCACAGAAATTACAATTTGGTCCCTAAACTTGTAATAAGTGCAATCGAGTCCCTCTTTGTTGTTCGATTGCTTTTCCTTTCTCATATATGTTCCATGAGTAATCACTTAGGGTTAACATGTATCTAGACAAGATTAAAAAGAAGAAAAAAAAGGGTCGTTAATCAAGGTTGACTTTCGGGTTGACTTTGGTTCTCCCTGTGTAATCTTCGTAGTTCGGGTCAACCGTCTAGGCCGGGCTAAGGGGGTTACATTTGGTGGTATCAGGGCTTAGTTCTCGTATCTTTGGGATTTGTTATGTGGATTATGTATGTGTATTCGCATGATATGCCTTTTGGGTGAAAGAATGTTGTATGAATAATGATACATGGTTTCAATTGTGATGATATGCTATGTTGGAATGTGTTAGGGGATCCCATTTCCATATCAAAACTAATGAAAGGAATTGTTTTCGAAAAAGAGCTTGAGTACTTGGATTACTTACCTTGTTGAGCCTAATTATGTTTATTGCATTTGTGTCAGTGCATTGTTTTCTTGTAAATGGGGCCACGTAGAGAAATGAGAATGAATACAAGAGCTATGGCTCAGAATGAGAATGAGGAGAATGCTGAGAATGTTGTGGATTTACCTCCTCCTCCTGGTGGCGGACCACCCGGTGGCGAGGGTGCTGGAGCTGGTAATGCTGGTGCTGGGGTCGCTGGACCTGAAGGTGTGCAGGGGCAAGCTGCTCCTGACATGACTGTGTTGATTCAGGCTATTGCAGGAGCCTTTCAGGCAGCAGTAGTTGGAGCTCATGAAGTTGCGCATCAGGGTGATGCTAATGTGAGATTGCCTTTGGAACGTCTTCGCAGTCTGGGAGGGACTGAGTTTAGAGGTTTATCTCTGGAAGAATCTGAGTCTTGGTTAGAAAGCACAAAGAGGATTTTGGGGCAAATGAACTGCAATAATGTGTAGAAGTTGGGTTGTGTGGTGTCACTGCTGCATGATGATGCTTATACGTGGTGGACGACCACTGTCTCTGGAATGAAGGACAATGATGTGACTTGGACGTTCTTCTTGAAAGCGTTCCAGCAGAAGTATCTGGGTGTGCGATACCTGGATGAGAAGAAAAGAGAATTTATGTCTCTTGTGCAAGGAAGCATGACGGTAGCTGAGTATGAGATCCAGTTTGTCCGCCTTAGTCAGTATGCACCTGAGCTAATCCTTGATGAGCGGGAGAGATGTGAACGTTTCCGTTATGGATTGGTAACAGATGTGAAGACTTTTATGCTTGCGGCTGAATATACAGATTTTGATGTTCTTGTGAGTAAAGCGAAGGACATCGAGCAGAACTTGGGTTTGTCTTCCAGAGGCGTTAGTTCTAGCTCAGAAAAAAGAGATACTGATCATAGTTCTGGTGGTGGACGGAACAAGAGAGGACGAGACAAGAGGTATCAGTCTACTGTTAGGCGTGATGGTGGAGGACATGGTACGCCTGCTCAGGGAGATAGAATGAGGGTTGATCAGAACACGTGTTGGACGTGTGGATCTCGTGGCCATTTGAGGCGAGATTGTTCTCGAGCAGCGAGGGAGGTTCAGGCTCCTGTTGCAGTGGCAGGTAACTCATGTTTGAATTGTGGTTCGGCAGACCACATGAGGAAGGAGTGTTCTTTGTTGGACGGTGGTGGTCAGGGACGTGCTCCTGGGGTAGTTGCACCACAGAGAGGTCTAGGGCGCGGCCGTGGTAACTTTCAGCGCAGTGATGATGGTGGGAGGAATGTGGCGCATGTTGTGGCTGTTCAACCTGAGGGTGGTGGCAAGGCTCGAGTGTATGCTCAGTGTGAGGGAAGGAATGATACAGATGTGATCGCAAGTACCTTTACTTTGCCATCCTTGTCATTACTTTCCTTGATTGATTCTGGATCTACACACTCATACATATTGCGTGAACATGCTCAATTGCTTGGTTTACCTGTTGAGTCTTTGGATGTTGGTATGCGTGTGACTAGTTCCTTTGGTGAGACCGTCGTAACACGGAAGTTGTATAGAAGATGTCCCTTGAAAGTGCAAAACCATGTTTTTCTTGTTGATCTCATGGAATTGCCATTCTATGGTTTTGATGTAATCCTTGGTATGGATTGTCTTGTTGAACATCGAGCTGTAGTGGATTTTGAGAACAAGCGAGTTTCGTTGAAACTTGCGGATGATTTTGAGGTAGTTGTGGTGGGTGAAAATGTAAAGTTTCTTAGTAATGTGGTGTCTACCTTAGAAGCAAGTCGAATGTTGCGGCAAGGTTGCGAGGCTTATCTAGCCTTTGTTATGAATCCAAGTTCAAAGGAGGTGTACGTTCAGGATATAAGAACTGTTCGTGAGTTCCCTGGAGTGTTTCCGGAGGAGTTAACTGGATTGCCGCCTAGTCGAGAGGTGGAGTTTGGATTTGAGTTGTATGAAAACACAACTCCAGTGTCTATTGCTCCCTATCGCATGGCACCTAAGGAGTTGAAGGAGTTGAAGATGCAACTTCAGGAGTTGCTTGATCGTGGTTTCACTCGGCCTAGTGTGTCACCTTGGGGTGCACCGGTCTTGTTTGTGAAGAAGAAGGATGGCACTATGAGAATGTGCATCGATTATCGTCAGCTGAACAAGTTGACTATCAAGAATCGGTATCCTTTGCCGAGGATTGATGATATTTTTGATCTGTTTCGTGGAGCGGTTGTGTTCTCTAAGATTGACTTAAGGTCAGGTTACTACCAGCTTAAGGTGAAAGATGTGGATGTGCCAAAAATAGCCTTTAGGACGAGGTATGGGCATTATGAGTTCCTTGTAATGCTGTTTGGCTTGACGAATGCTCCTGCAGCTTTTATGGATATGATGAATTGAGTGTTCCATGAATACTTGGACAAGTTTTTTGTGGTGTTCATTGATGATATCCTTGTGTATTCTCGTACTGAGGAGGAGCATGAGGGGCATTTGAGGATTGTGTTGCAGGCACTGTTGGAAAATCAGCTTTATGCTAAGCTGAGCAAATGCGAATTCTGGCTTAAGGAAGTTGTTTTCCTTGGTCATGTGGTTTCTGCTGAGGGGATTCGTGTTGATCCTCAGAAGATTGAGGCGGTGATGAATTAGAAGCCTCCTAAGTCTGTTCATGAAGTCCGCAGTTTCCTTGGGTTGGCAGGATATTACCGGAGGTTTGTGGATGGATTTTCAAAGATTGCTGCCCCTTTGACGAAGTTGTTGCAAAAGGATGTCAAGTATGAGTGGATAAAAGCAAGGCAACAGGCTTTTGAGAAGCTTAAGGCAGCTTTGACGCAAGCTCCTATCTTGGTTCAGCCTGAATCAGGAAAAGAGTTTGTGGTGTACAGCGACGCAATCAATGTTGGTTTGGGGTGTGTGTTAATGCAAGAGGGTAAGGTGGTGGCTTATGCATCGCGCCAGTTGAAGGTGCATGAGCGCAATTATCCTACGCATGATATTGAGTTAGTTGTGGTGGTTTTTGCTTTGAAGATTTGGAGACATTGTATGTATGGTGAGAAGTTTACGGTGTACACGGATCACAAGAGTTTGAAGTATCTGATGTCTCAGAAAGAGTTGAATCTTAGGCAGCGACGTTGGGTGGAGTTGCTTAAGGATTACGATTTGATGATCGAGTACCATCTGGGAAAAGCTAATGTTGTAGCGGATGCCTTGAGTAGGAAGGTGGCAGTGGAGTTAAGGGCTATGTTTGCCAGCTTGAGTATTTCGCGAGATGGGGGTCTTGTGGCTGAATTGCAAGTGAAACCATCTTTGGTTCAGTTGATAAAGGATAAGCAGTTGTTGGATGATTCTTTGGTGCCACATGTACAAGATATTGCTGAGGATAGACCATCAGATTTCTGTTTTAATGATGATGGAGTTCTATGTTTTGGAAGTCGGATAGTAGTGCCGAATGATGCGGAGTTGAGGCGTACTATTCTGACTAAAGCTCATAGTAGTCCTTTTGCTATGCACCCTGGTAGTACGAAGATGTATCGTGACCTGAGAGATGAGTATTATTGGGTGGGATTGAAGAAAGATGTTGCGGAGTACGTGAGTAAGTGCATGGTTTGTCAGCGGGTTAAGGCTGAGCATCATTTTCCTTCAGGGTTGTTGCAACCGTTGAGGATTCCTGAGTGGAAGTGGGAAAGGATTACCATGGACTTCGTGTCTGGTTTGTCTTTGTCGCCATCGAATAAGAATTCGGTGTGGGTGATTGTGGATCGCCTTACGAAGTGTGCGTATTTCTTACCTGTGCATACTACGTATAGCTTGGATAAGCTTGCAGAGTTGTAAATTGCCGAAATTGTGCGTTTGCATGGTGTACCAAAATCTATAGTGTCGGATAGAGATCCGAGGTTTACATTGCGTTTTTGGGAGTGTTTAGACCAAGCTTTGGGTACGCGGTTGAATTTCAGTACTTCTTATCATCCACAGTCGGATGGACAGTCTGAGCATGTTATCCAAGTGCTTGAAGATATGTTGAGGTGCTGTGTGATTGAGTTTCAAGGTTCTTGGGAGAAGCATTTGCCTTTGGTGGAGTTTGCTTATAACAATAGTTATCAGGCAAGTATTCAAATGGCACCTTATGAAGCCTTGTATGGGAGGAAGTGCAGAACTCCTCTTTGCTGGGCTGAAACAGGTCAGAAGTTGGTCTCGATGCCGGGTTTGTTGAAAGGAACCACCGAGAAGGTGAAACTCATTTGTGAGCGATTGAAGGCAGCTTCTGATCGATAGAAGTCTTATGCGGATTTGAAGCGTAAGGAGATTGAGTTTGCGGTGGGTGACCGTGTGTTTTTGAAGGTTTCACCTTGGAAAAAGGTGATGAGGTTTGGCCGAAAGGGTAAGTTGAGCCCTAGGTATATTGGACCATACGAGGTGATTGAACGTGTGGGTCCTGTTGCGTACAAGCTAAGGTTGCCGCAAGAGTTGGAAAAGATACATGATGTGTTTCATGTCTCTATGCTTCGGCGGTATAGATCGGATCCTGCGCATGTATTGCCTGTGGAGGAAGTAGAGTTGAATCCAGACTTGACCTATGATGAAGAGCCAGTTGAAATTCTTGATTCGGACAGTAAAGTTCTTTGAGGTAAGACCATTGAATTGGTTAAGGTGTTATGGAGGCATCGTGGTGTTGAGGAAGCCACGTGGGAAAGAAAGGATGACATGAAGAAGCAGTTTCCTTACCTTTTTCCTCAAGGTAAATTTTGAGGACGAAATTTCTTAAGGGGGAGAGTTGTAACACCCTAATTTTGGGCTTAGAAGTTTAGGGTTTGGTCGGGCCGGTCTGAGAAACGGTTCGAATAAAAAAGAAGGTTTTAGGGAAAGCCTAGTTCGGGATGCTTTAAAAATATAGAAAAATATCTAAAAATCCTCTTTTAATATATATAAGAGAGTGGTGAAATCAATTTTACAAAAAAAGGTTTGGAAATACTACATTTCGGTGTAGTTACCAAAATGCGATTTTTGAAAAAGATTAGTAGTGACTATTTTGTAAAGGATTGAAACTTTGAATCTTTAAGGAGCTAATTTACCCAAAAATGTTTTCTCCAGATTTTTCCTTAATTTGAGTGATTTAATTAATGTTTTAATTAAATAAAAGAAAAGGGAAACTACTTTTTGGATTTTCATAACTACCTTTTCCTAATTTTCTCTCATTCCTTTTTCTCTCAAAATCCCATCATCCAAACACTTTTTCTCCAGCAATTTTCACATAGATTTTCACTTCAATTGATGAGATTTCTATCATTTATTGGTTCCTAATCAATCTTGCATCAAATCCTTTTGATATTCACATTGAATTTTCAAGGAATTTGGCCCAAATCAAGGAGAAATCATCATTTAGAGGTAAGATTGTTCTTCTCCTCTAAATACTCAGTTCTTTATTGAAATTCCCAAGTTTTCAATCCTTAATTTAAGTTTTATAAATGGTTTTAATGTTAGAAACATGATTTTAGCTTAAAACTCAAGATTTTGGAAGAGATCTTGAAGAAATTCGTTGTGATTGTTTGGGCTCTGTTTTGACGTGGTTCTTTAATGTATTTTGGATATTAAATGATGTTAGAAATGAGGATTTATCAATCCAATCCCGAATAGGTTGTGTTTCCTAAGTTTTTGCTCAAGACAACGGTGGTTTTTGAGGTGTTCTTGGTGTTCTGCTGTAGCTGGAGGTATAAGGTCGAGTTTAGGTTTGTTTTTAATTGTGATTGATGTTTATAAATGATTAGAAGTGATGGATCTTGGCTGGGTAAAGTTTTGGAAGAGTTTGGAGGTGATTTCGGCTGTGTTTGGTAGCCGAAATGTTGGTTTTAGGTAGAGCAGTGAGTTTAGGTGTGTTGGCTGAAGATTTCAATGCATGATGATGCATTAATCCTCTTCTTTGATGTGTCTAAAACAGGGGAGACATCTTCGGACACCTTTGGAGTTGATTTGGAAGCTTAATCGACGTTTCGGCAAGCAAGCGAAACGTAATTTGTGAGTGGAGATGGTTTTCCAGTTTTGAAACGATTACTTGGAGGTTTTGGGAGCTTAGTTTAAGTCTAAACAACTTAGCGAAGCTCAGGAGTAAGTTCTCGGGAAAACTCCCTCGGATGTGCTAAGATGTGGTTTGATGCATTAGTTATGAATTGCATTTTTATTTACTGTTTTGGAAGCATGTTTTAGCATGGTTAATGCTGGTTTTGAAAACCATGTATTGAAGGATGCTCAAGGTAAGAGATACTTGGTTTGACATGTTATTAATTTGGTAATAATGCATGGAGATGCATGATGTTAAATGGCTTTGATTAATGCTTAAAATAGTGAATTGATGATGGTATTTGATGTATATTGGCAAGTGATGAAATGGTTTTTAAGTACTTGAATCGGATATAGTTAGCCGGCTATAGGATTGGGTGCACCGTAAGTAAAGTCGCCTTGGATGTTGAGGGGTTGTGATTGTACCGTAAACTCCATCCAAGTACCCTAACGATTGAGGTAAGATCACAACGGTGGTTGAAATTCCGTGTGTGGATCTTGTGTTATGTGTCCCTTACTCTCGTTAGTGGAATTATACAACTACCGATGAGTGGTGTTGAGGGGTTGAGATTGTACCGTTATACTCCACCACGGGTGTCACATCAATGGAGGGATTGCTCTTGAGTGTGAACCTTGTGTAGTCCGGTAGTGTGTATGAAGTGTGTGGGACAACGTTTGTAATCCGCGTATCCGATTGTGTTTTGTGTTGAAATGGTTTTGAACTATCACTTGAAAGCCAATATAATGTATTTAAGGGTAACGAAGCATGAGATGCTTGTAAACAATGCATGGTAGCATGAGAAAGAGATGAGTATGTGGTTTAAAAACTTTGTTGAAAGTGTTTTCTAAAAATGCATTATTGTGTTGGTTTTACTTAGAGCATGCCTCATTAAGCATTAGTGTTTACGCTCTCTCTTTTACCAATAATGCAGATAATTGAGGTGTTTAAGGGCATCAAGGAAGCTAAGTGTGTCCAAGGGAATCCAAGCTCATGTATGGTGATGTTTTCATACACTATTAGTTTTGATAATTTGGCAATGGGAATCTATACTTTGGTTTGGGAGATGCATTAAACTCTCTATGGTTGTGGCATGTGTGCCTTGGTTGATTTGAATTGTAAATGGCCTTTAATGCTTGTTTGAGGTTTGGATTGCCTATTGGGTTGCTTGACTAGGAAGCATGCCTCTAGAAATGTGAGTATACCATGTTTGATGATATGAATGTGCTAGGGCGTCCTAAATATGTACCATTTATGTATGATGATTTGTTGACATGATTAGGGAGTCATTAGGTAGTGTTTAATGGGTTTATGCTTGAAAAACCAGACTTTGCTGCTGAATCTGGGCAAACCGTATCGAAACACCCTCTAGTGTTTCGAAACGGGGGCCTGAAATGGCCTTCGTGTTTCGAAACGCTAAGGGGCATTCCGAAACGATTTGGCTACTAGAAGGCCTTGTTTCGGAACCAGTCTCTGTAACGCCCCAATTTTGGGCTTAGGAGTTTTGGGATTCGGACCGGTTCGGTCGGAGTGCGGTTCGAATATATAAAGGTGAATTTAGGAAAGCCTAGTTCGGGTTGCATTAAAAATATGGAAAAATGTCTTAAAATCCTCTTTTATTATATATAAGAGTGTGGTGAAATCAATTTTACAAAATAAGGTTTGGAAGTGTGACATTTTGGCTAGTGACCAAAATGTAATTTTCGAAAACTGTGTGACTGTTTTAAAAAGGATTGAAACTTTGAATCTTTAAGGAGCTATTTACCCAATGGGAGTTTCTCCAGATTTTTCTAAAATATTAAATGATTAATTAATGGTTTTAAAATAAGGAAAAAGAGAGGGAAGATATTTTCCTAAGTTTCCAACTAACTTTTCCACATTTTCCATTTTCATTTTTCTCTCATATTTTCTCTCAAACCAAACACATTTCTCCAGAGCTTTTCCCTCTGATTTTGTCATCTAAATAACTCATTTCAATCCTCCTTTGATCACCAATTATCTCTTCAACAAAACATTTGCATTTGCTATTTGGATCTTCAAGAATTTTGGTTCTAAAAAGGGAGAAACTCAAGTTTGGAGGTAAGAACGTCCTTCTCCTCTAAACTCTCAGTTCTTTACTGAAATTCCCAAGTTCTCAATCCTTAATTTGTGTTTTATAAAAGGTTTTAAGGTTGTGTTCTTGATCTTGGCTTTTAAATGCAAGATTTGGTTGATTATTTATTAAAATTCGTATGATCTGTTTGAGCAGTGATTTGAGGTGTCTTTTTGATGTTAAATGAATGTTAAATTAATGAGAAGTTGAGGTTTAATCAATGCAATCCCGAATAGGTTGATTTTCCTAAGGTTTGCTTGAGTTTTTGGTTGTTTTTGGAGTGATCTTTATGATCTGTTATAGCTGGAGGTATAAGGGCGTGGTTAGATCCTTTTTGGATGTTAATTGATGTTTAAGGATGATTAGATTTGATGGATCTTGGTTGGGTAATGTTGTGGAGTTGTTTGGATGCATTTTCGGTTGTGTTTGGTAGCCGAAAATGGTGTGTGGATGAGAGCAGCGGGTTTAGGTGCTTTCATTGAAGATATTAATGCATGATGATGCATTAATCCTCTGCTTTGATGTGTTTAAAACAGGGGAGTCATCTTTGGATCCTTGTGGTGGTGATCCGGAAGCTTGATTGGTGTTTCGGCAAGTGGCGAAACGGAATCGGTGAGTGGATTTTGGTTTTCAGCTTTGAAACCAATGTTTTGAAGGTTTGGGAGCTTAGTTTAAGTCTAAACAACTTTGCTAAGCTCAAGAGTAAGTTTTCGGAAAAACTCTCTTGTTGAGAAACCATGATATGGTTGGGTGCAATGTGATTGTTTGCATGATTTAAATTCTGTTTTAAAAGCATGTTTAAGCATGAATATTGCTGATTTTATAAGCCATGTGTTGAAGGATGCTCAAGGTAAGAGATCCTTGTTTTTGTACATTGTTAAATGTGGTTTTGATGCTTAATGATGGATGATGATTATGGCTTGGTTTAATGCTTTAAAACAGTGGAATATTGATGATAAATGATGCATATTGGCAAGTGATGTTTTGAAAAAGGTTAAGAACTCTATGGTGGTTAAAAGTCCATAGGTGGTTCTTGTTTTAAGAACAACATGGTGGTTAAAAGTCCATGGTTGGTTCTTGGTTAAGGTTACGAAGGTGGTTAAAATTCCTTGTGTAAGCCTTGTTATTTAAGAACACCAAGGTGTTTAAAAGTCCTTGGGTGATTCTTGTTAAGGACACAAAGGTGTTTAAAAGTCCTTGTGTTGTCCTTGTCATGGTGTTTAAAAGTCCATGGATGATTCTTGTTAAGGACACAATGGTGTTTAAAAGTCCATGTGTGGTCCTTGGAAATTGTAAGATCACAATGGTGTTTAAAAGTCCATGTGTGGATCTTATGTTAAATGTATCACTTGTTGCCAATATGACATGTTATAAACTTGAAGCATGAATTGCTGGTTTTAAATGCTTATGTGCATGTACAAATGATGTTGAACTAAGGTTTATAAATGTGTTTTATAAATGCATTATTGTGTGGTTTTAAATGAGCATTCCTCACTAAGCTATTTGCTTACGCTCTCTCTTTTCTTAAACCAATAATGCAGAGCATTGAAGTGCTTTTGGGGCAGCAAGGAATCCAAGCATCCAAGTGAAGGTTTTAAGCTCATGTATGGTGAATATTTTCTCAAAACTATTAGCTTTTGGGTATTTGGCAATGGGGGGACCTATGTTGATGTTTTGGGAGATGTTTTGGACTCCCTAAGTTGGATTTACGTTGTTAATAATGTTTGAGCTTGTAATTGGCCTCTTGGTATGTGATTTGGTGATTTGAGGATTTCATGGTTTGCCTATTAGGATGCTTGCCTATAGAATTGGGTATTTCTTATTTTGATGCCATGTTGATGAATGGTTGATGCAAATATGTTCCTTGGATGTTGAATGACTTGCTGGTATATTTTGGTTGCATTTGGAGCATGTTTGATAGGTCAATTAAGTGTTAAACCAACTAATTTTCTGCAATCTGGGCAGGCCGTATCGGAACGGGTGCTACCGTTTCGGAACAGGGGCCTGAAATGGCTTAGGCGTTCCGAAACGGGAGGAACCGTTTCGGAACGGAAATGCCACTGCCAAGCCACGTTTCGGAACCCGTTGCGGAATGGTCCCTCGTTTCGGAACAGGTCCTTCCTGTTTCGGAACACTCGACCGTTGGGCTCGGAATTTGATGGTTAGATGATTTGAAATGTTTGCGTTTTGGTCCTGAATCTTGTTTATGCAATTGTTTGAGTTTGAGATGTCCGTTTGAGCTGAAATTTGGCAGAGAAACATGAAAGATGATTAATTTCATATTGGTAACTTTTAATTGGGTTAAGTCCTTTTAATTTTCAGAATTTACAATTTGGTCCCTAAAGTCTTAATTTGTGCAATTGGGTCCCTGAATGTTCACTGATGGTTATGATCTTTGAGTATGCTGATTGCATGATCATGTCTAGGGATAATATGCATTTAGACAAGTTTAAAAAGAAAAAAAAGGGTCGTTAATCAAGGTTGACTTTCGGGTTGACTTTGGTTTTCCCCGTGTAAACTTCTTAATTCGGTTCAACCGTCTGGGCCGGGTTAAGGGGGTTACATTTGGTGGTATCAGAGCTGAGTTCTCGAGTAATTGGGAATGATTATGTGAATGATTAAAGTATGTATGCTTTGTATGCTTGTTGAGTGAAAGCATGTTGAGTGAATTGTAAATATGTTACAATTGAGGTGTATGCTGTGGTGAAGCATGTTTTGGGTACCCATTGCCAAATCAAAGCTAATGTAATGATATTGTTTTAAGCGAAAATGAGCTTGAGTACTTGGATTGCTTACCTTGCTGGGCCTGACTTTGTTTATTTGCATTGTGATTACATTGTTAGAGTATGGCACCTCGTAGAGAGTTGAGGAGTAATGTGCGAGCTACGGCTCAAAATGAGAATGAGAATGAAGAGAATGTTGAAAGTGCGGTGGATTTACCTCCTCCACCTGGTGGTGGTGGTGCTGGGGGTGAAGGAGCTGGAGCAGCAGCTGGTGCTGGGGTCGCTGGACCTGAGGCTGGTCAGGGGCAAGCTGTTCCTGACATGACGGTGTTGATACAAGCTATTGCTGGAGCTTTTCAAGCAGCGGTAGCTGGAGCTCATGGAGCTGGGCATCAAGGAGATGCTGGAGTTAGACTACCCTTGGAGCATTTGCGCAGTCTGGGAGGGACTGAGTTCAGGGGTTTGACAGCTGAAGGTTCTGAGGCTTGGTTGGAAAGTACCAAGAGAATCTTGGGTCAAATGAGTTGCACTGATGTGCAGAAGCTTGGCTGTGTAGTATCCTTGCTACAGAATGATGCATACACGTGGTGGACAACCACTATCGCTGGGATGGCGGAAGCTGACGTAACTTGGACGTTCTTTCAGAACGCATTCAAGAGAAGGTATCTAGGTGTGAGGTACCTCGATGAAAAGAAGAGGGAATTCATGTGTCTTACCCAAGGGAGCATGTCTGTGGCTGAGTATGAAGTTCAGTTTGTTCGACTCAGTCAGTATGCACCTGAGCTTGTTCCGGATGAGCGGGAGAGGTGTGAAAGGTTCCGTTATGGTTTGGTGACGGATGTAAAGATGTATGTGCTGGCTACCGAGTATGATGATTTCGATGTGTTGGTGGGTCGAGCAAAGGACATTGAGATGAACTTGGGTTTATCTTCTAAAAGTGATGTTTCTGGTGCTGGTAAGCGAGCTGCTGAATATAGTTCTGGTGGTGGACGGAACAAGAGGGGACGTGATCAGAAGTATCAGTCCTCAGCTAAGCGAGGTGGTGGTGAGCCTGCTCGGGGAGGCAATGCTAGAGTTGATCCGAGTGCATGTTGGACATGTGGTTCGCGTGGCCATATGAAACGTGATTGTCCTCGTGCTGTGAGGAAGGTGCAAGCTCCTGTTGTAGCAGCTGGTAATGCGTGCTGGAACTGTGGATCTACGGATCACATGAGGAGAGAGTGTCCTATGTTGGCTGGTGGCCAAGGGCGTGCTCCTGTAGTTGCTGCACCACAGAGAGGTCGTGGGCGCGGCCGTGGTAACTTCCAGCGGAGAGAGGATGGTGTTCGGAATGTGGCTCATGTTGTAGCTGTCCAGCCTGAAGGTGGTGGCCAGGCTAGAGTGTTTGCTGAGAGAGAGGGGAGGAATGACGCGAATGTGATCGCAGGTACTTTTACTCTGCAATCCTTGTCATTACTTTCCTTGATTGATTCTAGATCTACGCACTCTTACATTTTGCGTGAGCATGCTGAATTGCTTGGTTTGCCTGTTGAGTCTTTGGATGTTGGTATACGTGTCACTAGTTCTTTTGGTGAGACTGTTGTGACTCGAAAGCTTTATAGAAGATGTCCTTTGGTTGTTCAAGATCATGTTTTTCCTGTTGATCTTATGGAGTTACCTTTCTATGGTTTTGATGTAATCCTTGGTATGGATTGGCTTGCTGAGCATCGAGCTGTTGTGGATTGTGAGAATAAGCGAGTTTCGTTGAAGCTTGCGGATGATTATGAGGTAGTTGTGGTTGGTGAGAATGTGAAGTTTCTTGCCAATGTGGTGTCTACCTTGGAGGCGAGCCGGATGCTGAGGCAAGGATGTGAAGCTTATCTAGCTTTTGTGATGAATCCTAGTTCTAAGGAGTTGCGTGTGCAAGATATCAGGATTGTGCGAGAGTTTCCTGGTGTGTTTCCTGAGGAGTTGCCTGGATTACCTCCTAATCGCGAGGTGGAGTTTGGAATTGAGCTGCATGAAAATACAAATCCTGTGTCCATTACCCCTTATCGAATGGCACCTAAGGAGCTGAAAGAGCTGAAGACGCAGTTGCAAGAGTTGCTTGATCGTGAGTTCATTCGGCCTAGTGTGTCACCTTGGGGTGCACCGGTCTTGTTTGTGAAGAAGAAGGATGGCACTATGAGAATGTGCATTGATTATCGTCAGCTGAACAAGTTGACTATCAAGAATCGGTTTCCATTGCCGAGAATTGATGATCTTTTTGATCAATTTCGGGGAGCAGCTGTGTTCTCTAAGATTGACTTGAGGTCAGGGTATTATCAGTTGAAGGTGAAGGATGTGGATGTACCTAAGACAGCTTTCAGAACAAGGTACGGGCATTATGAGTTCCTTGTGATGCCGTTTGGTTTGACAAATGCTCCTGCAGCTTTCCTGGACATAATGAATCGGGTATTTCATGAATACCTGGATAAATTTGTTGTGGTGTTCATTGATGATATCCTCGTGTACTCGCGTACTGAGGAGGAGCATGAAGGACATTTGAGGATTGTGCTGCAAGCTTTGTTGGAGAATCAGCTTTATGCCAAGCTGAGCAAGTTTGAGTTCTGGCTTAGAGAGGTGGTGTTTCTTGGGCATGTGGTTTCTGCTGAAGGGATTCGTGTTGATCCTCAGAAGATTGAGGCAATGATGAATTGGAAGGTTCCTAAATCTGTTCATGAGGTCCGTAGTTTCCTTGGTTTGGCATGATACTACCAGAGGTTTGTGGATGGATTTTCTAAGATTGATGCACCTTTAACGAAGTTGTTGCAAAAGGATGTTAAGTATGAGTGGACGGAGGCGAGGCAGCAGGCTTTTGAAAAGCTTAAGGCAGCTTTGACGCAAGCTCCTATCTTGGTTCAACCTGAATCAGGGAAAGAGTTTGTGGTGTATAGCGATGCGTCCTATGTTGGTTTGGGATGTGTGCTGATGCAAGAGGGTAAGGTGGTGGCTTATGCATCGCGGCAGTTGAAGGTGCATGAGCGCAATTATCCTACGCATGACATTGAGTTGGCTGCGATGGTCTTTGCTTTGAAGATCTGGAGACATTATCTGTATGGTGAGAAGTGCACTGTGTACACGGATCACAAGAGTTTGAAGTATCTTATGTCTCAGAAGGAGTTGAATCTTAGGCAGCGACGTTGGGTGGAGTTGCTCAAGGATTATGATTTGACGATTGAGTATCACCCTGGAAAGGCTAATGTTGTAGCGGATGCCTTGAGTAGAAAGGTAGCTGTTGAGTTGAGGGCTATGTTTGCCAGTTTGAGTATTTCGCGTGATGGTGGTCTTGTGGCTGAGTTGCAAGTGAAACCATCTTTGGTTCAGTTGATCAAGGAAAAGCAGTTGTTGGATGATTCCTTGGTGCCGCATGTTCAGGATATTGCGGAGGGTAGGCCTTCGGATTTCTGTTTTAATGATGATGGTGTGTTGTGTTTTGGGAGTCGGATAGTAGTGCCCAGTGATGCTGAGTTGAGGCGTGCTATTCTGACTGAAGATCATAGTAGTCCTTTTGCTATGCACCCAGGTAGTACTAAGATGTATCGTGATCTTCGTGATGAGTACTATTGGGTGGGTTTAAAGAAAGATGTTGTGGAGTTTGTAAGCAAGTGCATGGTGTGTCAGCGGGTTAAGGCTGAGCATCAGTTTCCATCAGGTTTGTTGCAACCGTTGAAGATTCCTGAATGGAAGTGGGAAAGGATTACCATGGATTTTGTGTCTAGTTTACCTTTGTCGCCATCGAAGAAGAATTCGGTGTGGGTGATTGTGGATCGCCTGACGAAGTGTGCGCATTTCTTGCCTGTGCATACTACGTATTCTTTGGATAAGCTTGCGGAGCTGTACATTGCTGATATTGTGCGGCTGCATGGTGTGCCTAAGTCGATTGTGTCGGATAGGGATCCGAGGTTTACATCGCGTTTTTGGCAGTGTTTGCATCAAGCTTTGGGTACACGGTTGAATTTCAGTACATCTTATCATCCTCAGTCGGATGGTCAGTCCGAGCGTGTTATCCAGGTTTTGGAGGATATGTTGAGGTGCTGCGTGATTGAGTTTCAGGGCTCTTGGGAGAAGCATTTGCCTTTGGTGGAGTTTGCCTATAACAATAGTTATCAGGCAAGTATTCAAATGGCACCTTATGAGGCTTTGTATGGGAGGAAGTGTAGGACTCCTCTTTGTTGGGCTGAAACGGGTCAGAAGTTGGTTTCGATGCCGACTTTGTTGAAAGGAACCACCGAGAAGGTGAAGCTCATTTGTGAGCGTTTGAAGGCAGCTTCTGATCGGCAAAAGTCTTACGCGGATTTGAAGCGTAAGGAGATTGAGTATGCGGTGGGTGACCGTGTGTTTTTGAAGGTTTCGCCTAGGAAGAAGGTGATGAGGTTTGGTCGGAAGGGTAAGTTGAGCCCTAGGTACATTGGACCATACGAGGTGATTGAGCGTGTGGGTCCTGTTGCGTACAAGTTGAGGCTACCTCAAGAGTTGGAAAAGATTCATGATGTGTTTCATGTTTCTATGCTTCGGAAGTATAGATCGGATCCTTCGCATGTGATGCCTGTGGAAGAAGTGGAATTGAATCCGGATTTGACTTATGATGAGGAACCGGTAAAGGTTCTGGATTCAGATAGTAAAGTTCTTCGAGGCAAGACCATTGAGTTGGTAAAGGTGTTGTGGAAGCATCGTGGTGTTGAAGAAGCCACGTGGGAACGGAAGGATGACATGCTGAAGCAGTTTCCGTACCTTTTTCCTTCAGGTAAATTTCGAGGACGAAATTTCTTAAGGGGGGGAGAGTTGTAACGCCCCAATTTTGGGCTTAGGAGTTTTGGGATTCGGACCGGTTCGGTCGGAGTGCGGTTCGAATATATAAAGGTGAATTTAGGAAAGCCTAGTTCGGGTTGCATTAAAAATATGGAAAAATGTCTTAAAATCCTCTTTTATTATATATAAGAGTGTGGTGAAATCAATTTTACAAAATAAGGTTTGGAAGTGTGACATTTTGGCTAGTGACCAAAATGTAATTTTCGAAAACTGTGTGACTGTTTTAAAAAGGATTGAAACTTTGAATCTTTAAGGAGCTATTTACCCAATGGGAGTTTCTCCAGATTTTTCTAAAATATTAAATGATTAATTAATGGTTTTAAAATAAGGAAAAAGAGAGGGAAGATATTTTCCTAAGTTTCCAACTAACTTTTCCACATTTTCCATTTTCATTTTTCTCTCATATTTTCTCTCAAACCAAACACATTTCTCCAGAGCTTTTCCCTCTGATTTTGTCATCTAAATAACTCATTTCAATCCTCCTTTGATCACCAATTATCTCTTCAACAAAACATTTGCATTTGCTATTTGGATCTTCAAGAATTTTGGTTCTAAAAAGGGAGAAACTCAAGTTTGGAGGTAAGAACGTCCTTCTCCTCTAAACTCTCAGTTCTTTACTGAAATTCCCAAGTTCTCAATCCTTAATTTGTGTTTTATAAAAGGTTTTAAGGTTGTGTTCTTGATCTTGGCTTTTAAATGCAAGATTTGGTTGATTTTTGATTAAAATTCGTATGATCTGTTTGAGCAGTGATTTGAGGTGTCTTTTTGATGTTAAATGAATGTTAAATTAATGAGAAGTTGAGGTTTAATCAATGCAATCCCGAATAGGTTGATTTTCCTAAGGTTTGCTTGAGTTTTTGGTTGTTTTTGGAGTGATCTTTATGATCTGTTATAGCTGGAGGTATAAGGGCGTGGTTAGATCCTTTTTGGATGTTAATTGATGTTTAAGGATGATTAGATTTGATGGATCTTGGCTGGGTAATGTTGTGGAGTTGTTTGGATGCATTTTCGGTTGTGTTTGGTAGCCGAAAATGGTGTGTGGATGAGAGCAGCGGGTTTAGGTGCTTTCATTGAAGATATTAATGCATGATGATGCATTAATCCTCTGCTTTGATGTGTTTAAAACAGGGGAGTCATCTTTGGATCCTTGTGGTGGTGATCCGGAAGCTTGATTGGTGTTTCGGCAAGTGGCTAAACGGAATCGGTGAGTGGATTTTGGTTTTCAGCTTTGAAACCAATGTTTTGAAGGTTTGGGAGCTTATTTTAAGTTTAAACAACTTTGCTAAGCTCAAGAGTAAGTTTTCCGAAAAACTCTCTTGTTGAGGAACCATGAGATGGTTGGGTGCAATGTGATTGTTTGCATGATTTAAATTCTGTTTTAAAAGCATGTTTAAGCATGAATATTGCTGCTTTTATAAGCCATGTGTTGAAGGATGCTCAAGGTAAGAGATCCTTGTTTTTGTACATTGTTAAATGTGGTTTTGATGCTTAATGATGCATGATGATTATGGCTTGGTTTAATGCTTTAAAACAGTGGAATATTGATGATAAATGATGCATATTGGCAAGTGATGTTTTGAAAAAGGTTAAGAACTCTATGGTGGTTAAAAGTCCATAGGTGGTTCTTGTTTTAAGAACAACATGGTGGTTAAAAGTCCATGGTTGGTTCTTGGTTAAGGTTACGAAGGTGGTTAAAATTCCTTGTGTAAGCCTTGTTATTTAAGAACACCAAGGTGTTTAAAAGTCCTTGGGTGATTCTTGTTAAGGACACAAAGGTGTTTAAAAGTCCTTGTGTGGTCCTTGTCATGGTGTTTAAAAGTCCATGGATGATTCTTGTTAAGGACACAATGGTGTTTAAAAGTCCATGTGTGGTCCTTGGAAATTGTAAGATCACAATGGTGTTTAAAAGTCCATGTGTGGATCTTATGTTGAATGTATCACTTGTTGCCAATATGACATGTTATAAACTTGAAGCATGAATTGCTGGTTTTAAATGCTTATGTGCATGTACAAATGATGTTGAACTAAGGTTTATAAATGTGTTTTATAAATGCATTATTGTGTGGTTTTAAATGAGCATTCCTCACTAAGCTATTTGCTTACGCTCTCTCTTTTCTTAAACCAATAATGTAGAGCATTGAAGTGCTTTTGGGGCAGAAAGGAATCCAAGCATCCAAGTGAAGGTTTTAAGCTCATGTATGGTGAATATTTTCTCAAAACTATTAGCTTTTGGGTATTTGGCAATGGGGGGACCTATGTTGATGTTTTGGGAGATGTTTTGGACTCCCTAAGTTGGATTTACGTTGTTAATAATGTTTGAGCTTGTAATTGGCCTCTTGGTATGTGATTTGGTGATTTGAGGATTTCATGGTTTGCCTATTAGGATGCTTGCCTATAGAATTGGGTATTTCTTATTTTGATGCCATGTTGATGAATGGTTGATGCAAATATGTTCCTTGGATGTTGAATGACTTGCTGGTATATTTTGGTTGCATTTGGAGCATGTTTGATAGGTCAATTAAGTGTTAAACCAGCTAATTTTCTGCAATCTGGGCAGGCCGTATCGGATCGGGTGCTACCGTTTCGGAACAGGGGCCTGAAATGGCCTAGGCGTTCCGAAACGGGAGGAACCGTTCCTGAACGGAAATGCCACTGCCAAGCCACGTTTCGGAACCCGTTGCGGAACGATCCCGCGTTTCGGAACAGGTCCTTCCTGTTTCGGAACACTCGACCGTTGGGCTCGGAATTTGATGGTTAGATGATTTGAAATGTTTGCGTTTTGGTCCTGAATCTTGTTTATGCAATTGTTTGAGTTTGAGATGTCCGTTTGAGCTGAAATTTGGCAGAGAAGCATGAAAGATGATTAATTTCATATTGGTAACTTTTAATTGTGTTAAATCCTTTTAATTTTCAGAATTTACAATGTGGTCCCTAAAGTCTTAATTTGTGCAATTGGGTCCCTGAATGTTCTTTGATGGTTATGATCTTTGAGTATGCTGATTGCATGATCATATCTAGGGATAATATGCATTTAGACTAGTTTAAAAAGAAAAAAAAAGGTCGTTAATCAAGGTTGACTTTCGGGTTGACTTTGGTTTTCCCCGTGTAAACTTCTTAATTCGGTTCAACCGTCTGGGCCGGGTTAAGGGGGTTACAGTCTCGGAACCAACCCGCGTTTCGGAACGGTCAACACCGTTTCGGTCCTCGTTCCGATACAGCAGGTGAACGTTTCGAAACAGGTGACCGTTGGGCACTGATTTGAATGGTGCTGAAGTTTGCAAGCTTTACGTTTTTGTCCCAAATGTTAAAGTTGCAATTGCTTGAGTTTGAGATGTCCAATTAAGTTGAATTTTGGCAAAGAACATGTAATGTGACTAATTTCATATTGGTAACCTTAAAATCAGTTATGACCTTCTAATTTACAGAAATTACAATTTGGTCCCTAAATGTGTAATAAGTGCAATCGAGTCCCTCTTTGTTGTTCGATTGATGTGCCTTTCTCATATATGTTCAATGAGTACTCACTTAGGGTTAACATGTATCTAGACAAGATTAAAAAGAAAAAAGGGTCGTTAATCAAGGTTGACTTTCGGGTTGACTTTGGTTCTCCACATGTAATCTTCGTAGTTCGGGTCAACCGTCTAGGCCGGGCCAAGGGGGTTACATGTTTTGTTGCTCAAGATGAAAATGATGCATGGTTATGGCATAGGAAACTAGGACATGCTAGCATTAGTGTTTTAGAAAAATTAGTTTCCCTAAATCTAGTTAAAGGTTTGCCCAAGATCAAGTTCTCAAATGATAAAATATGTGATGCATGCTCTAAGGGTAAACAACATAGATCATCCTTTAAATCCATTAATGATGTTTCTACAAGTAGGTGCTTACAACTAATTCATATGGATCTATTTGGGCCAATTAGAACAACTAGCCTGGGTGGAAAATCATATGCTTTTGTGCTTGTTGATGATTACTCTAGATATACTTGGTACTCTTTTTAAGCACCAAGGATGAGGCTTTAGAAAACTTCATCACATTTTCAAAATTAACCCAAAATGATCTTGAACTTAAAAGTTCACATATTAGAAGTGATCATGGAACGGAATTTCAAAATATGGGTTTTAATGAATTTTGTAATGAAAATGGGATTAGCCATAATTTTTCGGCTCCTCGAACTCCTTAACAAAATGGGGTAGTTGAGAGGAAAATAGAACTTTAGAAGAAATGACTAGGACTATGCTTTGTGAAAAAAAATTACCTAAGTACTTTTGGGTAGAAGCCACTAACACCGCTTGCTATATTATTAATCGAGTAATGATTAGGTCTATTTTAAAGAAAAATGATCTTGAACTTAAAATTTCACATATTAGAAGTGATCATGGAACGGAATTTCAAAATATGGGTTTTAATGAATTTTGTAATGAAAATGGGATTAGCCATAATTTTTCAGCTCCTCGAACTCCTCAACAAAATGGGGTAGTTGAGAGGAAAAATGGAACTTTAGAAGAAATGGTTAGGACTATGCTTTGTGGAAAAAAAATTACCTAAGTACTTTTAGGCAGAAGCCACTAACACTGCTTGCTATAGTATTAACCGAGTAATGATTAGGCCTATTTTAAAGAAAACTCCTTATGAGATTTTAAAATCTAAAAAGCCTAACATTATCTATTTTCACCCTTTTGGCTGCAAGTATTTTGTTTTAAATAATGGAAAAGATAATTTAGGTAAATTTGATGCAAAAACTAATGAAATTATTTTTCTAGGTTACTCTTTAAACTCTAAAGCCTATCGTGTGTTTAACAAAAGAACTTTAGTTGTTGAGGAATCTATTCATGTGGTTTTCGATGATAACCTCATTCCGAGGAAGGAATCTTGTGATGATGATGATGATGTAGGAATCCTTGATGCCTTTGATGGAGGACAAACTTCAAAGGATGATGAGTTTCCAACTAAAGAAGAAGATGCACAAGATCCACCTCTTGAAGCCTTGAAGGACTTGGCTCTTGAGGAAAAGGAAGTGAGCTACCCAAGGGAGTACAACTATGTCAAAGGTAGTGAAATCTTGGGTGATCAATTCAAGGGGGGTAACTACTCGCTATTCTCTTAAAATGCTTAATCATGTTGTATTTATCTCATGCATTGAGCCTACAAATATTAAAGAAGCTTTAAAAAGATGATTTTTGGATTATGGTCATGCAAGATGAGTTAAATCAATTTGAGAGAAGTAAAGTGTGGACATTAGTTGAAAGGCCTAGAAATCAATCTACTATAGGAACTAAATGGGTATTTAGGAATAAACTAGATGAGAGTGGTAACATAGTGAGAAACAAAGCTATGCTAGTTGCTCAAGGTTACACTCAAGAAGAGGGAATTGATTTTGATGAAACTTATGCACTCGTAGCTAGAATGGAAGCTATTAGGATGTTGCTTGCATATGCATGTTATCATGATTTCAAGCTTTTTCAAATGGATGTCAAGAGTGCATTTTTAAATGGCTTTATAAATGAAGAAGTGTATGTGGAACAACCACTGGGTTTTAAATATCCAATTTTTCCAAACCATGTTTTTAAATTGTCAAAAGCTTTATATGGTTTAAAACAAGCTCCTAGAGCTTGGTATGAAAGACTTTCAAGTTTTCTAGTTGGAAAAGGTTTTGAGAAAGGAAAGATGGACACAACACTTTTATTAAAAATAATGGCAAAAATATATTATTAGTTCAAATTTATGTTGATGTTATTATATTTGGTTCTACTAATGAATTGCTTTGTCAAGATTTTTCTAAGTTGATGCAAGGTGAATTTGAAATGAGCATGACGGGGGAGCTCTCATTCTTTTTCGGACTCAAAATCAAACAAATGAAAGATGGCATCTTCATCAATCAAGCTAAGTACATCAAGGATATGCTCAAGAAGTTTGACTTGGAGAATGCAAAGCCTCAAGCCACACCAATGAGCTCATCTACAAAGCTTGACAAAGATGAAGAAGGTAAGTGTGTTGACTCTAAGCTTTATCGCTCTATGATTGGATCATTGCTTTACCTTACCGCAAGTAGATCGGATATATTGTTTAGTGTTTGCTTGTGTCCTAGGTTTCAAGCTAGTCCTAGAGAGTCTCACCTTATATCCGTAAAAAGGATCTTTAGGTACCTTAGAGATACTCCTTGTTTAGGTCTTTGGTACCCTAGAGACTTAACCTTTAACTTTAATGCTTATTCGGATGCGGATTACGAGGGTTGTAAAATTGATAGGAAAAGAACTTTCGGCACTTGCAAATTCTTAGGTAGTATGCTCATATCTTGGTTCTCTAAGAAACAAAATAGTGTAGCTCTTTCTACCACCGAAGGCGAGTACATATCCTTAGGGAGTTGTTGTGCTCAAGTCCTTTGGATGAAGCAACAACTCTTAGATTATGGTGTTAAAGTTGAAACCATACCCCTTAAGTGTGACAACACTAGTGCTATGTGTCTAACCAAAAATCCCATTCAACACTCTAGAACCAAACATATAGAAATAAGGCATCATTTCATTAGAGATCATGTCCTTAAGGAAGATGTTGTTTTAGAGTTCGTAGACACCTTAAATCAACTAGCGGACATCTTTGTAAAACCTCTAGATAAGGAGCGTTTTTGGTCCCTTAGGAGAGAGATAGGTCTAACTAGCCTATCTTGACCTTTTAGGACCTTTTTGTGCTTAAATTGCTTGATTTCTTGCAAAATGTCATGCTTATGTGTTTTTAATCCTAATTTCATCCATGCTTATAGTTAGGGGGAATATGTTTATGTTTATACATGTTTCTCTTGCTCATACATACCATTTATGCATCTAGGACTTATTAGAATTTACTTTTTCTGCAATTTAGAGCCTCGTCTGCACCTCCAGGCCTAGGCGTATCGAAACGGGTAAATATGTTTCGATACGGGTACCTTAAAAGATTGGTTTATGACCAGGGTGTTTCAAAACGCCCAAAAGGCTTTCGAAATGTTTTGCATCTGCCAAGAACTGCATCGAAACGGCCCAAAAGCGTTTCGATACGAGTTACCACGTGGGATTCCATACAGTCAAAGTCGTATCGGAACGGTTAAAAAGATTCGAAATGTAAGTCAATGTTTCGGTACGCTCGTTCCAGAATGGCTATGTCCGTTCCGAAATGTAACGCCCCGAGTTTAGGGGACAGATGTTACACGGGTAAATTGGGTTTGAGTCGTGGGCTCATTTTAAATTAAATTGAGTTTGGGTTTTAATTAAAAGGGTTTGGATTCATTAATGGCATTTTAGTAATTTTAAAATAAAGGGAAATAAGATATGAAAAATGGGGGCTTTTGAAATTTTATATTCATCTTCTTCTTCCTTTATCAATTTCATGTTGAAAACCTCCCTAAAACCCCTATCCCTATTCCATCAAATTTCTTCATCATTTCAAGGTCAATCTAAACTCAAGAGTAAGTTGATGTGTATCGCCTCTTTAAATTCCCCTTTTTACCGTTTGTTTTTCATTACTTGTGGTGATAACTTGTTATGCATGAAAATTCAATACTTTGGGAGGAAGCATGTTGGTTGTTATTATGTTGTTGATCATGCATGATGAAATCAATGGTGTTGTTGATATGCCTTGTAAAATATATGTAAGTTGGTGCAGGTTGTGCACGGAAATGGTAAGTGAGACCATTTGCGGTTGGTAAGACTGTAAGAAGTAAGATTGTGCATAATTGTGGATTTTGTTACAAGGTGTTTTGGTCAGGCATGATATAGTGTATCCATGTTGCATGATGGTGATTTGTATATCGTATTGCATGGTTGGTGTCGAACCTCACGTGATGGTTGTCGTTACTACGGTGATGTGTGGTCCCACCGGTAGTGACTAGTAGAAGACTATGGTGATGTGTGGTCCCACCGGTAGTGACTAGTAGGAGAGTACGGTGATGTGTGGTCCCATCGGAAAACTACTAGTCGAACGGTGATGTTTGGTCCCATCGGAAAACTACTAGTCGAACGGTGATGTGTGGTCCCACCGTTTTTTGGTTATGGTTGTACATACCATGTATTGTTCATGTTTGTGTCTCACTATATCATTCCCTCTTAATGGTTTTGCTTTAAATATAAGATTATGCCTTTATGCATACCATGAAGTGTGATGCCATGATAAATGTCTATGTTTTTGACTTATGGTTGATCTTGTGTGTTAGTAAGAGGATTATTGTCGTTGTTATGTTTTCGAGCTCCACTCACTAAGTTTTATGCTTACGCTCTCCTTTTTCCGACAATGCAGATCATTAGCGTGGAGTTAGAAAGGAGCAAAGAAAAGGGCATCCAAGCGTGTGGTAGTTGCTCAAGTACGGTTTGGTAAATAATGTAGTAGTTTAGCAATGGGAAATACTACGTGTTGTAAGAGCGTGTATCTAGACTCCTTTGTGTTGGCTTTATGTTGTTAATGGTTGTGTTGATGGACTTGTAAACTATGTTTAAGTTGTATGCCAAAGTGTTTGTATGGAAGGCTTATAACCATGTTCCTTGAGATGTCTATGCCTTTGTGTTAAAGTTTGTAAGCCATGTCTTTTGAATGCTTATGTTTGTAGTGAATACATGTAAATCTTGTTATGCATGTATTTTGTGGATTCTTGTTCTTTTTAAATGGTTAGCCTTGGATGTATGTTCTTTGAAAGGATGGTCTTGAATGTATGTTAAGTGTTGAATCATGGTTGAAGTAGGGTGAAATGCCTCTAGAGTATGCGTATGCATGTTGTATGCTTGTCTTGGTGTTTGATGCTCTGTTGATTGTTTAAATTACTCCATATGCTTATTCATGGTTGCCTAGTGTTGTATGAGAGTTGGTATGTTGTTAGTCGAGTCGTTAAATGCATATAGAGTTAAGTCCTTGTCTGTTTTGCAGCTAAATTGAGGCTTGCAGTGCAGGGCGTATCGATACGCCCAAGGGCCGTATCGATTCGGCCTTACACTTTGGGCCTCAGTTTAAGCTTAGCGTACCGGTACACGAGGGTGTATCGATACGCCAAAAGCTCTCCAAAAATATGAGAAATTGACGAGATGTTGGCGTATCGGTACGGGTCTTGGGTGTATCGGTACGGTCTTTGTTGTTTGACCGAGAGAAGTTGACCGTTGAGGGCGTATTGGTACGGTCTTGATGTGTATCGATACGGTCTCCCAGGGTTGACTTTAGGGCGTTGACCAGGTCCAGGCGTATCGATACGGTCATCTAGCATATCGATACGGCCTGTTATAAAAGTTAAAATAAGTTGTTTAAATTGCATGTCTCGGAGGAATTGTATCTGTGTATGTTCACTGCGTGTCCTATCACATAGGATTTAATAAAGGCATCTAGAAAAGATAAGTAAAGAAGAAAAAAATAAGGGCTGCTAATCGGAGTGAGGCCTTAGTGGGTTTTGCTTCGGTTTTCCCTGTGTAACCTAATTGGACCGGTCAGTCGTCCAGACCGGGACAAGGGGGTTACATTTGGTGGTATTAGAGCCTAAGGTTTCCGAGACCTCGGGTAGGTACGTGAGGTAAGTTTGAAGTGTTATGTTGTTGCTATGTCTCGGTGAACGTTTTTCCATGTATGTTTGATGTTTGATTGTTAGTACGGTGTTTGAAGGCATGTGTTAGCATGATGGTTGTGTTGAGGCGTAGTGTCGAGTTCCCATTGCTACTATTACTTATTTAAAAAGATTTTGAGTAGAGGAGTACTTGAGCACCTTGGACCCTTGCTCTTGCTAACCCCATATATTTTGTTTGCGTGTTTTGTTTATTGTTGTATTTTTGCTTTTGCCAAGCATGAGACCGAGGCGTGGGCCTGGAGCTGGTAATCATGAATCTGAGGTTTCAGAGAATATGAAGGATGAGAGAGTTCATCGCTCTAGTTCAGGGCAGTATGGTCGTACCAGAGTTTGAGGTACAATTTGTCTGTTTGGGTCAGCGTGCATATGAGTTGGTTCCTGTTGAGAAAGAACAATGTGGCCGATCCTGATATGAGTTGGTAAAAGAAGTGAAGACCTAGAAGTTGGCTTCAGAATGATGTCGATGTTATAGCAGGTAATCTCCCGATACAGTCATTGAGTTTGTTTCCTCTGATTAATTCTGGATCTACGCATTCGTATATTTTGAGTGAGCATGCGAAGTTGTTGAAATTACCTCTGAGGTACTAGAGGTGGGTGTTAGTGTTAGTAGCTCCTTCGGAGATATAGTTGTGGTCAGAAAGATGTACAAAGGATGTTTGTTGATGGTTCAGGGTCACGTGTTTCCAGTAGATGTGATGGAATTGCCTTTTTACGGTTTTGATGTGATACTGGGCTTTGATTGGCTTGTAGAACATAGAGTTAGGGTAGACTTTGAGACAAGAGAGTTTTCTTAAAGCTTGTGGATGACTATGAGATTGTAATGGTAGGTGGGAATGTGAAATTCTAATCGAATGTTGTTTTAGCTTTAGAGGCTCAGAGGTTGTTTGAGTTGGTTGACAAGCCTACCTAGCTTAGGGATGAATTCGAATATGAATGAAGTTAGACCTCAGGATATCAGAACAGTCTGCGATCTCCCGAAATTGTTTCTGGGAGAATTGACTGGTTTACCGCCTGATAGAGAAGTAGAGTTTGCTATAGAGATGTATACAAATTCTACTTATGTTTCAATTGCTCCGTACTGTATGGCATCGAAAGAATTGGAAGAGTTGAAGACTCAGTTGCAAGAGTTGTCAGATAGAGGTTTTATCCGTCTGAGTTTTTCGCCTTGGGGCGCACCGGTATTGTTTGTGAAGAAGAAGGACGATAGTATGAGAATGCACATCGATTATAGACAGTCAAAATCAGTTGACAGTAAAGAACAAGTATTTGTTGCCGATAATTGATGATTTGTTCGATCAGCTTATAAGTGTTTCAATGTTTTCTAAGATAGATTTGAGATCCGGTTATTACCAGTTGAAGGTAAAAGAGGTTGATGTACCGAAGATAGCTTTTAGGACTAGATATGGTCATTATGAGTTCTTGGTTATGCTGCTTGGTTTGACTAATGCGCCAGCTGCTTTTGTGGATATGATTAACAAAATTTTCTATCAGTACTTAGATCAGTCCGTGGTTGTTTTCATAAATGATATTTTGGTGTATTCGCGCACCAAGAAAGACCATGACCGACATTTGAGGATAGTTTTGCAAGCCTCTTTAGACAATGTATGCAAGGTTGAGTAAATGCGAGTTTTGGATCCGAGAAGTAGTCTTCCTAGGACATGTAGTGTCAGCCAATGGGATTAGAGTTGATCCGAAGAAGATAGAAGCCATTGTTGAGAGAAAGCAACCAAAGTTTGTGACAGAGATTTGTAGTTTTCTAGGCTAGTCGGATACTATATGAGGTTTGTGAATGGTTTCTCGAAGATAGCTGCTCCTTTGACAAAGTTACTTCAGAAGAATGTTCAGTCTGAGTGGTCAGATGCGAGACAGCAAGCCTTTCAGGAATTGAAAGAAACCTTGACCAATGCACCGAATTTGATTCAGCAGGAGTCGTGGAAAGGACTACGTGATCTACAGTGATGCTTCATATGTAGGATTAGGTTGTGTACGCATGCAAGACGAAAGAGTTGTGGCTTATGCCTCGAGACATTTGAAGACTCACGAGCGTAATTATCCGACACATGATATAGAGTTAGTTGTAGTTGTGTTTGCTTTGAAGAAGATTCAGAGGCATTACTTGTATGATGAGAAATGCATAGTGCAAACAGATCACCAGAGCTTGAAAATTTTGATGACGCAGACAGAGTTGAATCTTAGATAACATATGTGGTTAAAATTTCTTAAGGACTATGATCTCAAGATTGAGTATAATCCGGGAGAGCCAACGTAGTATCCGATGCTTTGAGTAGGAAGGTAGCCGTTAAGTTGAGAGCCATGTTTGCTAGTTTGAGTTTGTCCGGTGATGGCGGTCTAGTGGTCGAGCTTCAGGTTAGACCTACTTTAGGTCAGTTGATTAGAGAGAAGCATTCGTTAGATAGATCATTGGAACCTCACGTGCAAGATTTAGCCGAGGGTAGACCATCGGACTACAGTTTTAGTGTTGATGGGGTCTTGTGTCCCAGAGATAGAATAGTTGTGCCAGATGAAAATGATTTGAGACGTACGATCTTAACCAAAGCACACAGTAGCCCGTTTGTTGTGCATCCCGGTAGTACGAAGATGTATCACGATTTGAAGAACGATTACTATTGGGTTGGTCTAAAAGGAGATGTTGCCGATATTGTGAGCAAGTACATGGTTTGTCAGTGTGTTAAGGCAGAACGTCAGTTTCCATCTGGTTTGTTACAGCCGTTGAGAATTCCAGAATGGAAGTGAGAAAATATTACTATGGACTTCGTATCAGGTTTGCCTTCGACTCCTTCTAAGAAGAATTCAGTTAGGGTGATTGTTGACCATTTCACAAAGTATGCTCATTTCATAGCCGTTCATACGACCCACTCTCTAGATAAGTTTGTCGATTTGTACATCAGTGAAATTGTGAGATTGCGTTGTGCGTCGAAGTCGATTGTGTCAGGTAGAAATTCGAGGGTTACAGCTAGATTCTGGGAATGTCTACATAGTGCTTTGGGTACACGTCTGAAGTTTTCGTCTGGTTTGTTACAGCCGTTGAGAATTCCATAATGGAAGTGAGAAAATATTACCATGGACTTCGTATCAGGTTTGCCTTCGACTCCTTCTAAGAAGAATTCAGTTAGGGTGATTGTTGACCATTTCACAAAGTATGCTCATTTCATAGCCGTTCATACGACCCACTCTCTAGATAAGTTGGTCGATTTGTACATCAGTGAAATTGTGAGATTGCGTGGTGTGTCAAAGTCGATTGTGTCAAGTAGAAATTCGAGGGTTACAGCTAGATTATGGGAATGTCTACATAGTGCTTTGGGTACACGTCTGAAGTTCAGTATATCGTATCGCCCTCAGCCCGATGATAAGTCAGAGAGAGATATTCAAATATTAGAGGACATGTTAAGATGTGCATTATTGACCTTCAGTGTTGCGTGGGAGATCTATCGAGCTTGTCAGGGTTAAGTAGCAACACAGAAGTGAAGAAGAAGCCACTTGGGGTAGAGAAAGGAAGATATGGAGAAACGGTTTCCGTATCACTTTCCGTTAGGTAATTTCGAGGACGAAATTTCTTTAAGTGGGGGAGAGTTGTAATGCCCTGGGTTTAGGGGTCGGATGTTACACGGGTAAATCGGGTTTGAGTCGTGGGCTCATTTTAAATTAAATTGGGTTTTGGTTTTAAATTAAAAGGGTTTGGATTCATTAATGGCATTTTGGTAATTTTAAAATAAAGGGAAATAAGATGTGAAAATGGGGGCTTTTGAAATTTGTTATTCATCTTCTTCTTCCTTTAGCAATTTCATGTTGAAAACCTCCCTAAAACCTCTATCCCTATTCCATCAAATTTCTTCATCATTTCAAGGGCTCTCTTCAAGGTAATCATATTTTTGACTTGTCCTCTTTATTCCTAACACATTTATGGTTTTAGATTTTAGAAAACAACATTGTAAAGAAATTTGAGTTTTCAAAGTTTTCAAATAAAATGGTGAAACTTTAATGGTTTTTCGTTTTGCTTTTGATATGTAGAGTTAAGATATGAACTAATCTTGCCCTAAGATACATTATATCTCAAAATGGTGTGGTTTTGTCAAAAATCCCGAAATGGGTTCTTGGGGGTATTTTAAAAGTGTCAAAACTTGTGTTTTTGGAGTGGTTTTGTGAAAGATTGTTGGGGTGATGTTATAGTGACATTGGATAGGTGTTTTTAGATGTTATTTGATGATTTTTAGGTGGTGATGGTGCTGGTTTGATTGGATTCCCGAAACTACTGCTGTAGGTGATTTTTAGGAGTGGAAAATAAGAGTTTTTAAGGTGTTTATGTAGGGAAATGAAGGGCTGATGATTGTACAGCCTTAGGGGTGATGTTTTGGACTTGTTTTGGAATGTTTTAAGTTTTTAAATTGAGAGGTAATGGTTGGATTTTGCTGGGGTACGAAAATGAGATTATTTGGGAGGACTTCGGCTTTGAATTGTTGAGAAAATATTGTGGAATTGTGAGCTGATGTATAACAGTAAATTTGTGGTTGATTAAGAGGTTAATACATTGTTTTTGATTGGTTAGAAATAGCGGATTTGACCTTGGGTGGTTCGGACGCGGTCCCGGGAAGTTTGGAAGCTTGAAACGACTTTGTGGTTTACATTGGTGTGTGAATGGTGAGTGGAAATGTTTTTGAGCAACGTTTTGGTTCAAAGATGGTTTTGAAAGAGTTTAGATTGAGCTTGAAAGATAAATCTAAACTCAATAGTAAGTTGATGTGTATATTCTCTTTAAATTCCCCTTTTTACCGTTTGTTTTTCATTACTTGTGGTGATAACTTGTTATGCATGAAATTTTAATACTTTGGGAAGAAGCATGTTGGTTGTTATTTTGTTGCTGATCATCCATGATGAAATCAATGGTGTTGTTGATATGCCTTGTAAAATATATGTAAGTTGGTGCAGGTTGTGCACGGAAATGGTAAGTGAGACCATTTGCGGTTGGTAAGACTGTAAGAAGTAAGATTGTGCATAATTGTGGATTTTGTTAAAGGTGTTTTGGTCAGGCATGATATAGTGCATCCATGTTGCATGATGGTGATTTGTATATCGTATTGCATGGTTGGTGTCGAACCTCACGTGATGGTTGTCGTTACTACGGTGATGTGTCGTCCCACCAGTAGTGACTAGTAGAAGACTACGGTGATGTGTGGTCCCATCGGAAAACTACTAGTCAAATGGTGATGTGTGGTCCCACCGTGTTTTGGTTATGCTTGTACATACCATGTATTGTTCATGTTTGTGTCTCACTATATCATTCCCTCTTAATGGTTTTGCTATAAATCTAAGATTATGCCTTTATGCATACCATGAAGTGTGATGCCATGATAAATGTCTATGTTGTTGACTTATGGTTGATCTTGTGTGTTAGTAAGACGATTATGTCATTGGATGAATCGTATGTGTTGGCTTTTATTTTAAAGAAAACTTTGAACCCTGCATTGTCGTTGTTATGTTTTCGAGCTCCACTCACTAAGCTTTATGCTTACGCTCTCCTTTTTCCAATAATGCATATCATTAGCGTGGAGTTAGCAAGGAGCAAAGAAAAGGGCATCCAAGCGTGTTGTAGTTGCTCAAGTACGGTTTAGTAAATAATGTAGTAGTTTAGCAATGGGAAATGCTATGTGTTGTAGGAGCGTGTATCTAGACTCCTTTGTGTTGGCTTTATGTTGTTAATGCTTGTGTTGATGGACTTGTAAACTATGTTTAAGTCGTATGCCAAAGTGTTTGTATGGAAGACTTATAACCATGTTCCTTGAGATGCCTATACCTTTGTGTTAAAGTTTGTAAGCCATGTCTTTTGAATGCTTATGTTTGTAGTGAATGAATGTAAATCTTGTTATGCATGTATTTTGTGGATGCTTGTTCTTTTGAAATGGTTAGCCTTGGATGTATGTTCTTTGAATGGGTGGTCTTGAATGTATGTTAAGTGTTGGATCAGGATTGAAGTAGGGTGAAATGCCTCTAGAGTATGTGTATGCATGTTGTATGCTTGTCTTGGTGTTTGATGCTCTGTTGATTGTTTAAATTGCTCCATATGCTTATTCATGGTTGCCTAATGTTGTATGAGAGTTGGTATGTTGTTATTCGAGTCATTAAATGCATCTAGAGTTAAGTCCTTCTGCGTTTTGCAGCTAAATTGAGGCTTGCAGTGCAGGGCGTATTGATACGGCCCTACACTTTGGGCCTCAGTTTAAGCTTAGCGTACCGGTACACGAGGGTGTATCGATACGCCAAAAGCTCTCCGAAAATCTAAGAAATTGACGAGATTTTGGCGTATCGGTACGGGTCTTAGGTGTATCGGTACAGTCTTTGTTGTTTGACCGAGAGAAGTTGACCGTTGAGGGCGTATCGGTACGGTCTTGTTGTGTACCGATACTGTCTCCCGGGGTTGACTTTAGGGCGTTGACTAGGTCCAGGCGTATCGATACGGTCATCTAGCGTATTGATACAACATGTTATAAAAGTTAAAGTAGGTTGTTTAAATTGCATTTCTCGGAGGTTTTGTATCCGTGTATGTTCGTTGTGTGTCTTATCACATATGATTTAATAAAGGCATCTAGAATAGAGAAGTAAAGAAGAAAAAAATAAGGGTTGCTAATCGGAGTGAGGCATTAGCGGGTTTCGCTTCGGTTTTCCCCGTGTAACCTACTCGGACCGATTAGTCGTCCAGACCGGGACGAGGGGGTTACACGAAACGCGTATCCTGATAGTTTTTAAGGGCTTTAATTGCTAAAGTTTGCTTTTCATTCAAACTCCTAAAAACCCTAAACCCGATTTTTCCCTATAAAAACCCTCTAAAACTCATTGTTTTTTATCAAATCTTGAGAGCTTTTACTCACAAACTAAAGTCTAAGCAAGCTTCAACAAATTGGTGCAATTTCTTCCATTCATTCATCCAAAAATCCCTTTTTGAGGTATTTTTCATTCTTTTCTTTTTCTTTTGATTTTATTCGTATCTTAGATTGAAAATATTAGTTTTGTATTGTTTATATGTTTTGCAACCTGGGTTTTTCAAAATTTGTAAAAAAAAATTCAAAATCTCAAAGTTTTTTATTTGAATATATTTGTTTTTACTTGTATTTTTTTTTGTTTTTCAAAAGTTGTTTTCTTGTTCAATTTTTTTTTAATATGTATATCGGTTTTTAAAGTGTTTTTATTTAAAACCTTAATGGGATTTTTTTATTGGATTGAATAAAGGAATTACATGCACACATTTAAATTTTTATTTGCTTGCTTTATGTTTTTAGGAATCTAATGGAAAACATTAACAAGAAACGCAAGACGACTCAAACGGGTGAAGCTTCAACCCAAGCGTACATCCGTCCTAACCTTACCCTCATATTTCAAAAGTGTCTTCAGAATCAAGAGACTAAGGACCATTTCAAAATGATCATGGATTTAGCCGTTCGCCGAGAGCGTGTTGTGGATATCACGTTCCTTGACTCCGCGCGTTTTGAATTCCGCTACCTAGCTCTCTTGCGAGAATGGTGCTTCTTGGCCTTTTTGAGCATTCCGGACATTGTCTAAAAGCATATGGTCCTCCTTTTCTTCTCCAATGTCGTTCTTCTTGATAACGAAGATCATACTGAGGTGATTGGCATTGAGTCGTATCTTTTGGGGAGGAAGTTCTCATTTGATAAATCCGTCTTAGAGACTTCTCTTGGGCTCAAAGATGAAGGCATTGAGGATGAAAACCACTTTTGTGCTCACACTGGATCCGTAATCTCATTGGATGCTCATGATCGGTTCCTCCATTTGATGATCTCTTGGTTCATCCGCCCTTCTAGAGGTAAATTTTCCCACATTCGTCAGGTTGACTGTTTTTGGCTAGAGTGCTTTCGCCGAGGACAACAGCCAAACCTTGTTAAAATCATGTTCGCCGAGATGGTCCATAATGTGAAGATTCGCACCACTGATGCTCTTACATCATTCACTTATGGGGATGTTTTAAGCTATGTCTTTGGTACCCTCAACATTGATTGGTCTTATGATTCTACGGAACCCCGCAAGCGCAAAATTGGTGAATCTTCTCTCATTAAGTACGGGTTTCGCTACACTCTTGGTCAATGGGTTTGTGTTGATAGGCAAGACCCGACACCTCAAGTTGAGCCTCCACCTCAAGCTTCGGCTCCTAACAATGAGGCACTTATGGCTTTCCTTACCGAGCGGTTCAACTCGATGGATGCGAACATGGCTTCGGGATTTGGTGCTATCAACACTCGTTGGCAATCCTTGGAGGATCGTGTTCTTGGAAACGAGAATCGTCTTACCGCTCTTGAGAATCAACAATCATCTATGGACTTATCTTTCTCCACATTCTATGGTGATTGGAGGAACTTTCATCGTGCTCAAGCTAAAGACAATGATGATTCTCTTGATGATGATTGTGATGACGATGATGACGAGGATTAGGATTTCCATTGCATATCATATTAGTCTATCATATTAGGAATAAGTTTGTACATTTCTATCTTTTTATGCTTTAAAGACCTATGCTATGTTTATTTTGTTTGGGATTGCGATTAAACTCTATTGCTTTAAGTATTTATGTTTGGTTATTTGAGCGTAGTTCTATCTATATTATGTTGTTTGGTTTCTTGCTTTTAACCTTGTTTCTTCTCATGTTCAGCCTTGATTATTATCCTTTTTGATCTAACAAAAAGGGGGAGAAGTAATATAAGAGCCATTTTTTTAAGTTTGGTTTGAAGTTTCAAACACTTGGATTTTAAATCTCTTCAAAACTTTAAAACCCATCTTACATTGAGGGGGAGTTAGAACGTCTTCAAGATTTCAAAATTCTTAAAAATTCAAACTTGGTTTTGTTATATCAAAAAGGGGGAGATTGTGAAACTAATAAATTGATTTTGATATAACAAAGGATTTAAGGACTAAATTAAAAAAAAAAAGAGAAAATGAATTTTTAAGTCCTCGAAACCTCTCTATGAATTTAAAGAAAAATGTCCAAGTCAAAACTTTAACTTATCTAAAATTTTCTAAGTGTTTACCAAGCCAAAACAATGATTTTCGAGTCACCGTTTCGGAACGGCCTTTGGGCGTTTCAGAACATTGTGAAACTGTTAACCTCTGTTTCGGAACTAGCTTTCCCGTTTCAATACGGGTGTATCGAAACAGCTATTTGTGTTTTGAAACGGATGAAGAACAACGGAACGGTTTGAATCGTTTCGATACGGCAGTATCGAAACGACCTCAAACGTTTCGAAACGGATTTCAAACTTGGTTTCAAAATATGACCACTGAAGTTTTATAACTGATTTTAAAGATATAGTTATGGTATATCAAAATGCTTTTAAGCCGTTTCGATACAGGTTTTCACAGTGGCAAATTGTTTCGAAACAAGCTTCGGCACATTTCAGAACAGGCTCTTAGCGTATCGAAATGATCATGTTTGTTTCGGTACGGCCTATTAATTACACCCCAACGACTATTTCTATTTTGGTCTATTTCGAAATAGGGTCGGGCGTTTCAAAACAGGTAGTTGCAGACTGCATTTATGGAGGGAAGATAACATCCCAACGGCTAGAATTCAATGAGAAGGTATAAAAGGGACCTCTAAAAGCACCAACAACAACTATTGATCCCAAAAGAATTATCCAAACATCAAATTCAAGCAATTATGATAAAATCCCATATTTTCTTGTAAACCCCAATTGTAGAACTTTGTATTTCCAATCTTATTTGTTCAATTGGGTTGAGTGCTTGTAAAAAGGGCTACATTTGTATTGAGAGATACTAGCTATTAGCTAAAAACTTCTTTGTAATCTTTGAGTGAGGATTGAGTCAATTTTTGTGTAGAAAAATTGACCACTTTGTAAAGGTTTCCTCCTAAACCTAGAAAAGGAGAAGATCAACTAATGGAGTTGTTGGAAAATCCTTAGTGAAGCTAAGGTAGTGGATGTAGAGTTCAATTGAAACTTAAACCACTCTAAATCTCTTGTCTAGCAAATTTTCATTTTCCACTCCACCACCAAAAATTTCTAAAATCCAATTCACCCCCCCCCCCCTCTTGGCTTATATCGATTCTTCGATCCACTCAACATTATTATTATTATTATTATTATTATTATTATTATTATTATTATTATTATTATTATTATTATTATTATTATTATTATTATTATTATTATACCATATAAACTTTGATTTAATATAATTATACACATAATTTTGATTTGGATGTAAACATGTAATTGGACACGAGAAAGTTGAAACTTTAATTTAGTTCAACTGTACACATCAAGCTTTGATTTAAAAATTTAATCAAATTCAAATGCATAAATTAGCAAGTTGAATCAGAATTAATCTCATAAATCAATAACCCTAAACTAAACCATAAACAGTTAATACTAAACCCAAAGCCATAAACCTTAAAGAATCGAATTAATCTCATAAACCAATAATCATAAGCTAAATCATAAATCGTTGATACTAAACCATAAATCTTAAAGAATCTAAATTAATCACATAAACCAATAACTCTAAACTAAACTCTAAAGCATAAATTGTTAATATTAAACTATAAACCATAAATCATAGGGAATCATGTTGGCAACATTTAAATATTTAATAAAAAAATTTAAATATTTTTATATACTACATAATTTATAAATATAAAAAGTAAACATGTTAATTTAATGATCATAGTTAATCATGTATCTTAAATAGTGAAAAATATATTTTATCACAATGTAATATAATAAATTCATAATCTCACAACTCCATAAATTGTAACTTATTAGTTATTACAAGTTAGGTAAATATCATATCAGTTCAATAAAAAGTCGGATCATTTACATGTTGAGTCAATTACAGATCAGGTTCATAACAGGTCAGGTTGATAACAGGTCGGGTAATATCAATTATTTACTAGGTTAATCTCGAGTTCGGGTTCATATCAGGTCGGATCCAAGTCAGGTTTGGTTATCGCATTATCAGGTTGAGTTCGGGTTCAGCTCGTTCTCAGGTCGGGTTCAGATCCAAAATTTACAAGTCAACACCGGGTTCATGTCAACACCAGTTCAGACTCGAATCGGTTTCGGATCACCACCACCTCGGGTCACAAACAGTTATGTTAAGTGGATTAATCGAATCGAAAATGGCCAAGAGGGGGTGAATTGCCTTTTTAAAATTGTAGGGAGTGAATTGAAAGATTGGAAATTGAAGACAATACAATTTATAGTGATTCAATCTTAGAACAAGCTCTAAATCCACTACCTTAGCTCCCACTAAGGATTTTCAACCAATTTCATTAGAAATTTGTCCCCTTTTCTCAGATTACGAGGAAACCTTACAATCGGTTAATCCTTCTATCCAAGGATTAACCAATACACTCTCAAATACAAAGAAGATTGACAATCTGAAAAATGCCTCTCACAAGATTTATAAATTGTCCAATTCCGCTTAAAAACTCCCCAAACTTGAAATAAGATAATACAGTGAAAGATTACACAAGTGGGGTTACAAGAATTTGACTCTAATAGCTCAAGGGTTTGGATATATGCTTGGATTGTTGCAAATAGGTTCAATAGTTGTTGTAGCTTTGGAGGCTTGTTTATATACCCTTGCATTGATTTCTAGCCGTTTTTGTGGTTGAGGCCATCAATAAAATCGTGTCAGACCCTACCAAGATTGTGGAGGAAGTTCTCCGAGATGTTGGAGCCTTCACTGTCGCCGCAAAGCCAAGCATGAAGGGAAGGAAAAGGATGGCCCCCGATTGTGGGACCTTTGTGAAGAGAAAGAGTCGTGTCACACACGAAGTATCATCCGAAGGGGAGTCCTCCTCTTCCTAAACTCTTTTGCATTCCATTGCATTTTCATGATTATGCCTTTTAATTTTATGTTTTATTTTATATATGTGTTGTTTTCATGAATTGAGGACAGTGCACATCTTGGGTTTGGGGTGTGTATTTTCTTGCATTTATGCCATACATTCCATGTTTAAATTTTTTTTGTCATGCCATGTAGTTCATATAGTTTAGTTGCATACTGAACCATTAAAAAGTAAAAAAGAAAATTTTGTCTCGGCCGAATTTTTAAGATTGTTAACAATTGGTTAGGCAAGCTTAATTTGATCTAGTTGTCTGTCCGATGAAGAAATTTTAAAATCTTTAGTTTGCCATGCTAGCGGAATAGTTATGTCAGGTTTGCTTGGCAATTGATCACTAGTTTAGGGAAATGAACTTTCACTTAACACGTAGCATGCATCTAGTTCCCGAGAAAACTTAGAATTTTGAAACAAAGCTCAGGCTAAAAAATCGATGCCAGGGTAAAAAGAAAATAATAAAGTTGCAATGTGAACTCTCCTCTACCTCAGGGATAATAAGTTACTTGGGGCTTTGTGGTTTGCTCCCTCTTAGTTCTCAAGTCCAAAACCTTAAGGTATGAGTTAAAGAGAAAGCCTAGTGATATTTGGATTAACATGGGGGTTCGTGGTATGCTCCCTCTTACTTCTCACGCCAAACAATGTCACGAAACAGGCTTAAATTAATGCCAATAAAGAAAAAAACCATTGGCAAGAAAAAAAGAGAAATCTAAGTTTAAGTAATAAAATTTACTAAGGGAGTTGTAAAGTGTCCAAAAGTCCTATATTTCATGCACTTTCCAACTTTTATTATTACTGTTTTTCAACTCATTTTAGGCATAACTAGGTTCATGCATAGCATTTTATAGTATTTCATTGTTCTACCTTGCCTTTATAACTTATCATTTATTTGGTGAACAAGAGATACTGTTTTAGTGTATTCTTGCTTGTAGGTACTAACAGCTGAGCGAGGGAGCCGAGGATCGGAGGACACAATGTTGAGAAGCAAACCCAAGAGTTGTACTGAAGCACTTTCAGCTGAAGATAAGTTGCTGCCAAGCGCCTGCCCAGCAAAGCTGCTGCCAACCTTGCTGCCCGCGGCAGCTAACTATGGAAGTTTGGAGAACCGGAGCGCAATTTGTAGAGCTAAAACTCATGATTCTATCACCGGCGTTCACGTGATTTTCTGACGTCTGTAGCACCGACTAGGGCTACCAAAGTGAAATTCCCAAGCTTACTTGCGGGCTAAGTAAAACGAGAAAGAGTCCATATTCCAAGCAAAGAAGTCGGCATTTAAAGCTATATTAAAGAAGAAAAGCTACTTTAGAGGACTTCTACTTCAAGGAGGACTTAACCTAGTTTTGAGTCTATAAATACCTAATGTACTTCTAGTTTAAATCATCCTAGGTTTTCTATAGACTTTACTTGTGTTCTTCTCTACCGTCATGTTCTAATTCTCCATTGGGTTAGGGTTATGTTGTAACTAGTGAGAAACGGTTGTTTTAGGTTTTTGAGTTATTTCTTCAATAAAATATTCCAAGTTTACTTAATCCATTGTTCTTCATTCTTTCAATCTTTCCACACTAGTCGTTTGAGAGAATCTATTTGTCGGGCACAAAAGTGCAAGGCTCACGAAAGGGTTAAGTACGGTCACAACGGGAGGCGTGACTAACTTGGTTCCAAACTAGTCCACAAGTTTCAGCGGCTAAAAGGGATCTCTAACCGAGTTGATTGATTTAGTTCCACACTAGTCCTCAAGTCATCAATCTCGAGTATCCTAACCTAGAAATATGAGGGATCACTGTCGACTCTCCTGCCGAACTTGGAGTATCTACCAGACTTGCCGCCAGAACGTCTTTCCATTCCACCTGCCGAGACAGTACACACCCCTGCAGTGGCAGTGACCTGCTGTGGCCGCGTAACAGGGTCGTAGTTTGCCGCCCATCTACCCACCGAGGTAGTATATCGTGGCACGAAAGGATAGCTCATACCTAATTCAACATAGTTTTCACACTAAGTGGCAGCATAACCCTGCCTACTCTATCAACCTGATTCACCTTTTCTCTTTTACTTGTCTTTTATTTACTTTTCAATCTCAATCTCAATCAATCATTCACTTGTATAGGAACTAAAGAACAAGACAAGTTGTCCAATCCTCGTGGGATTCGACATCTTTTTTACTATAACTTGACAGGAGTGTGCACTTGTGCTCTTACAAAAAGGGAACACCTACATGCCCTACAAGTTTTTGGCGTCGTTGCCGGGGATTGGTAACAGCGAATTTCGTTTTTCAATTTCTACATCCTTTTATTTTTATTTTTAATCGAAAAAAAGAGAAATTTTACCGTGTCCTTTGCAGGTGTATGGCCAGGGCTAACCCTAGCGGAAACTTCATTATTTACGATGATCTTGAGCGTGAAACTAGACGAATCAAGAGGGAGCTCAGGGAAGCCTTAAAGAACAAAGACAAGGGCAAAGCAAAGGAAGAGACCATGGTAAAGGAGGACCCCCCTAGTTGATGCCACGAATGGCAGGGGCGGGTATCCAGATTTGACGCCCAGAGGACCACAAGTACAGCAGAGGCAGGATCCCTCTGATCCACCCCAAGTGCGGACAACTAGAGACTACCTTGAACATGACTTTCAAAGGTTCGAGCCAATAGTAACGGAACCAGAGATAGGGGCAGATCGTTTTGAACTGAAGCCTGTCATGTTCAACATACTAAACACACTAGGGCACTTCGGAGGGACTGCCACAGAAGATGCTCAGCAGCATCTATGAGGATTTTTGGACATTTTCTGAGCGTTCAAGATTCACGGGGTACACCAGGACGTATTGCGGCTAAGGCTATTTCCCTATTCACTGAGGGATAGGGCAAAACAGTGATTGAATAACCAGCAAGCCGGATCTTTCACTTCATGGGCAGAGCTCTGCAAGGACTTTTTATATCGATTCAACCCATCTAACGTCACTAATAGACTGCGGAATGAGATCACAGCTTTTAGAAAAGGGGATGACGAGATGATGTATGAGGCATGGGAGCGGTACCAACAAATGCTGAACAACTGTCTACTTCATGGTTTACGGGCTTGGACTAAGGTATCTATATTCTACAATGGGGTTAACTACCCAACTCGGATGTTGATAGATACCTCGGTTAATGAGATCATCCTAGACAGACCTCTAGAGGAAGCACTACGGCTGCTCAACATCACAGCTAAAAACAATTATAAATACACGATAGCCCTTCGAGGTGGCACAAGGCGGCCAGCTACTGTGAATGAGGTGGAAGCCTCCGAATATGTTAACGCCCGCCTCAACACTCTGACGGAGCTGGTGATGAAGACTGTGCAATCCCCAGGGAAGGTTCATGAGGTAAAAGATGTTGAGCCCTTCTGTGACGAATGCGAGGCCAACCATGATTCCTCTAAATGTATTGAATTTGCAAACTACATGGGAGGATATGAGAGGAATAGCAGGCCAGCCCCAAAACACATACAATCCTAACTGAAGAAACCATCCCAACTTCTCCTAGAGCAACCCAAAGACAGCAGCAAATCCACAATAGCTACAGGGAAGCTACCAGCAGAACCAGTCCCGGCAGCAGACTCAGCAGCCACATCATAATAATTTACTAGAAGCTACCTTGAATAACTTTATGAAACAAACTGGTGAATTTATTGTTTATACAAATAAATTTATTGAAAAATATGAGTCTTTCATGGACAGGACGGAGATGAAGATGAACAACCAGGAGGCTGCTACTAAGAACCTGGAAACCCAGTTTGGGAAGTACACCGAAATCTACCACAGTCGGACCATGGGAGCTTCATCCAGCAGCCCGCCAGAAGCAGCCAAGCCCACTTTTGAACATTGCAAGGCTATAACTACAAGAAGTGGGAAGCAGGTGGATAAACCTAGGATTGTAGAGCAGTTAGAAACTCAGCCAGAACATATAAGTAAGCCTACCCCAGCAGCACCCATATTAGCTGCCCCAGCAGCAACACCTACTCCAACCGCCCCAGCAACAGAACATGAAAGCAGCCCTAACAAGGATAATCCTCCTTGAACTAAGCCCCCAAGCAAGGAGCAAATAGAGGACATCCTCCCACCAGCTACATTCCCCCAAATGCTCAAACAACAACAGCAGGAGCACCAATTTAGAAAATTCTTGGACATTCTGAAACAGGTGCACATTAACATACCTCTGATAAAAGTTATACAAAGCATGCCCAACTACGCCAAGTATCTCAGAGATATAGTTTCTAAGAAGAGACGGATAGGGGAATTTGAAATGGTGGTAGTCACTGAAGAGTGCATGGCTATGATGCATAACAAGCTGCCGCCCAAGCAGACAGATCCGGACAGCTTTGTTATACCATACAGGCTGGGCAGCAAGAATAAGACCAGGGCCTTGTGTGATTTGGGAGCCAGTATAAATATGATGCCTAAGGCCGTCTTCGACAAACTAGGTATTGGACCTGAAAAATCAACCTCCGTAATGCTTAAACTTGTTGATCACTCATTCGTACAACCGGAGGGAAAGATTGAGGATATACTGGTCAAAGTAGGCAGTATTGAGTGTGTAAAAGCTCTATATTTTACCCCCTATTTAACCCATATTTCTGCTGCATTCTAGCATAATTTATTGCATTTAGGATAGATTTCACATATACATCACAATTATATAAAATGGCACAGTTGCTACTGATTTTTGCTGATTTTTTAGGTAGCTGTTGTAGCAGACTCGGGGCAGTGAAGAAGCAGCGCTGGAACACAGGACTGAAGTTGAAAAGGAAGACGTTGCCGTGGCCACTGCCGTGGAAGCCAATGACGATAGCGAAGGTGAAGGGAAAAGTGAAGTGGAGCTCGACAAAAAGAGGAAATTAAGCTGGTCTGTCGTGGGTCACTCCTATACTTTTCTGAGCCCTAGATCAGAATGAAGGCCAAGCCCAAAGTTCAAGGAAGAAACCCAAAGCAAGAAAAGAGGACGAACTAAAGGCACCTACTCAGAAGATTTAGTCTTTAATAGATTTGTACTTTAGTTTAAACTTGTATTCTTACCATATTAGAAAACTTGAACCCAAGGCCTATATAGAGGCATGTAATTCGACCTAGGGAAGGATATCTCATTCTCTAGTCGTCTTCCCCAAAACCCTAGTCGTTTCTCCCCTTCTCATCATGTTCTAAACATCCCCTAGGGCTAAGGGTTGATTCTGTAAAGTAGTTGCAAGGATTGTATTATTTTAGGATTTTTTCTGTTCAATAAAATAAACTTCAAGTTTGCTTATTCTTGTTTTCAACATCTTACAAGAGTATCGGGAGAGCATTGTGAGATTATTCATTTACTTAATATCGAGAGAGTTGAGTATACAAAATGAATAAGTATGGGCTCTATAGTTTATGGTTGAACTATCTCGGACCTAGGGATAGGACGAGGTTAAGTGGCTAAGGAAGAATTCAACAACATCAGTGCTCATCCTTCGATTCACGCCGGAGGTATCATCTAAGACGTGTTCATCGACAGACTTGGACCTAGGGATAGGACAAGGCACAGCAGGGATTCTTACCAAGCTTGAAGTACAAAGTTGTGTGATCGCTACCGCGACAACAACAGATTGTTGCCGTTGCAGGTGCTGCCGCGACAGGAACGACGACAGAATAGGAAGTTCTATACAGTACAACACCTGCACTACTAAGCAATTCAATACCGGCCTATTTATTTAATCTGAATCTTTTAATCTTTTATCTTCAGTATTCTTCATTATTCCTCTACAAACAATTAAACTCTCTTCTTTCTCTCTTGTGCAGCAATCCAAGGATAAAGCTATTTCCAGTCCCTGTAGATTCGACATCCGATACTTCGAGTATCACTTTACTACTTGCGTCGTGTACACTTGCACTCTATTGTGATAGACTCTTTTACACGCAACAAGTTTTTTGCGCTGTTGCCGAGGACTGGAAACATATCTTTACCCTACTTTTACTGCACATTCTTTTTAATTTTTCTGTTTTTATTGGGACTGTTCCCCCTGTGCTTTTCACAAGGTTTTTCGTGTGCTTATGCGCAGATCTAAACGAGGCAAAGAACCTGAGTATCAACTAGACTCTGAAATCGAACGCTCGTGCAATCTTAAGAACCGAGTCCGTCTTTTGATAGCCCGAAACAATTATCTTGAGGAACAGTTAGAAGCTATGCATAACGGGAGGAACAACCAAGGGAATTCCGAAGATCCTGAAGATCCTATCGGGGATGAAGGAAACGGACAACCTGTCGTTGTCGTGGTCGCACGACGGTCATGCCGTGATTACATGATCAATGATCATGTGGAACTGGAAACTACCCTGCCAGACATGGAAGCTGAAAATTTCGAGCTGAAACCTGCCATGTTCAGCATGATCAATTCCGTTGGCCAATTTAGTGGTGCTGCTACAGAGGATGCTAGAGAACATCTGAAAACGTTCCAAGAAATCTGTGGTTTGTTTAGACTACCAGGAGTAAATCCGGAGATACTGAGGCTTCGGTTATTTCCCCATTCACTAAGGGACAGAGCGAAAACTTGGTGGAATAAACTAACATCGGGTTCAATACGAACTTCGGCAGATCTAACTCATGAACTTTTATCTTGTTTTAGTCCTTCCGATTTATCTGAGCGATTACGTAATGAAATTGCTACTTTTCAACAAGAAGATAACGAGCCAATGCACGAGGCATGGGACATGTTTACCACTCTTTTGAGGAATTGCCCGATGCACAGATTCCTCGTTTGGAATCAAGTAATCAAATTTCACAATACTGCCAACATACACACTCGAATGAGAATAGATTCAGCGGCCAATGGATTGTTGTTGGATAAAGATCCAAACGAAGCCATGGTAGTATTGAAAAATCTGGCAAAGAATGAAGAGCAATTTCCCACAATGCGGAGAGGTAAACGAGTACTAGATGTGAAAGACTATGAAGCCGCCAATTCCCTAAAGACACAGGTTGCGTACCTCACAAAGGCAGTAGAGAATTTGCTAAAAAAGATTCAAAACTTGTCTACTCTGCAGAAGAGGTATGTAAAACTTGCAGTGGGAATCACAGTTCGGAAGACTGCCCGCTATAGCTAGAGGAAGGGATGTATGTTGGAAAATATAACAAGCAAAGAAACTATGATTCCATCAATTACAATCCCAACTGGAGGAAAGACCCCAAGTTCTCCTGGAGTAACCCAAACAACGCACTAAATCCTCAAGTGCAGAAAACTCAAAACCAGGGAGCACCTAGACTCCTGACACGGCCGCAACAGCCGCCGGCAGCCACACCTAGAATACTGGAGCAGAAATTGGCCACATTTATGTCACAAACATGAACTTACATAGCAAACATGGATCACTTCGTCAAGAAGACTGAGTCATTCATGGAAAAAAACAGAGATGAGAATGACTAACCATGAAGCTACTCTGAAATCACTAGAGACACAGATGGGTCAGGTTTCCCAGCATATTAAGCCAAGGCAGAACGGAGGATTCCCTAGCGATACTGAGGTCGCTAGACAACCCACACATGAGCAGTGCAAAGCTATCACAACTACGAGTGGGAAGCAATTACCAGGGCCAGAGAAGAAAGTCGTACCGAATAAGGAACCAGCCCTAGAAAAATTTGCCGCGAACACTGCCCCGGCAAAAGATAAACAACCTGCTACCTCCACACCTGTCACGACAACAGAATGGACAGAGGAGAAAGACAAGAAGGATGACGAACCTAAGCCTCCTCAGATCCGAATACCATGTGAAGGACGACTGGAAGATTTTCGTCCTCCACCTCATTTTCCACAGCGGCTACAAAAGCAGAAGCAAGAGTACCAGCTTAAGAAGATCGATGATATATTTAAGCAGGTTCACATCAACATACCGCTGTTAGAGGCCATCCAGCAGATGCCTGGTTATGCAAAATTTCTCAAGGATGCTATGTCAAAAAATTCCAGACTTGGGGAATTCGAAACGGTAAAGATGACAGAGGGATGTGTTACTATCTTGCACATGCATCCACCCCAGAAGAAGAAGGATCCTGGGAGTTTCATTGTACCGTGCATAATTGGTGATAAATTCATGGGTAAGGCACTTTGTGATCTAGGTGCTAGTATTAATTTAATTCCAAAAACTGTATTTCAGAAATTAGGTATTGGACGAGCACGACCCACAACAGTTATGATGCAGCTGGCAGACCGCTCTTACGTACAATCAGAAGGGAAGATCGAAGATATTTTGGTAAGAGTGGATAAGTTTATTTTTCATGCTGAATTTCTTGATTTAGATTGTGAAGCAGATGAGAATGATCCAATCATCCTGGGGCAACCCTTCCTAGCCACAGGCAGATCACTGATTGATGTAGAGAAGGGAGAACTTACAAAGATAGTGAATGATCAAGAGATCAAGCTCAATGTTCTCCAGGCAATCAACCATGCTGATGTAGAAGAAGAATGCAAGGCTATCACTGAAGTAATCCTTGACCAACCCTGCATCAGGTCGAGCTGCCATGACATTAAATTTGGCCACTGCCACAACAGCCATCTAAAAGACTGTCACGGCAGCAACGACGATAGCAGCTTCTCAGATTCAGACATATCTGACAGTGAAGGTCATGAGGAGGTAAACTGGATAGGAAATCGTCCAGGTAAGTTATTTGAGCCCCTAAACTATACCTCGAATGAACACTTAATCAAAAAGCCTTCAACTGTAGAACCACCTGTTTTAGACCTTAAGCCCCTGCCAGGGCAGCTTAAATATATTTTCCTGGTTTAAATGATACGTTGCCCGTAATCATCTCTTCCAAGTTGATGCAGAAACAGGAACAGCAGCTAATAAGGATGTTGTAGCAGCATAAAAAGGCTATTGGATGGACGATAGCTGATATCCAAGGCATCAGTCCGGCACTATTCATGCATAAAATTCTCCTAGAGAATGGTCATAAGCCGACCATTGATGCCCAGAGTCGCTTAAACGACGCTATACGAGAAGTGGTTCGAAAAGAAATTATCAAATGGCTAGACGCTGGGATAATTTATGCCATCTCGGATAGTAAGTGGGTGAGCCCAGTGCAGTGTGTTCCTAAGAAGGGAGGAATAACCGTGGTGACCAATGAAGAGAATGAATTAATCCCAACCAGGACTATGACTGGTTGGAGGGTTTGTATGGATTACCGAAAGCTTAACAAAGCTACCCGGAAAGACCATTTTCCCCTACCCTTTATTGATCAAATGGTTGAGAGGTTAGTGGGAAAACCTTACTATTGTTTTCTTGATGGTTACTCAGGTTATAACCAGATATCTATAGCACCGGAGGATCAAGAGAAAACGACTTTCACTTACCCATACGACACTTACGCTTTCCGAAGAATGCCATTTGGACTCTATAATGCACCAGCAACATTCCAGAGGTGTATGATGGCGATATTCTCCGACATGGTGGAGGATTTCTTGGAAATATTCATGGACGATTTTTCCGTCTTTGGAGACAGTTTTGAAAGCTGCTTAGGCAACCTACAGAAGGTACTCGAAAGATGCGAGAAAGCGAACTTGGTATTAAACTGGGAGAAATGTCACTTCATGGTGGATGAAGGGATAGTCCTAGGCCACAAGGTAAGCTGCCGCGGCATAGAGGTCGATAGAGCGAAGATAGAGGTAATTGAAAAGCTGCCGCCACCCACCACAGTCAAGCAATTAGGAGTTTCTTAGGGCATGCTGGGTTTTATCGAAGGTTTATTGCAAATTTTTCGAAGATCACCAAGCCATTATGCCACCTACTTGAACAGAATCGTCCCTTTGACTTCCATACTGAATGTACTGAGGCATTCAGGACCCTAAAAGAGAAGCTAGTAACAGCCCCAATTGTACAGCCACCATACTGGAGTATGCCATTTGAGATTATGTGTGATGTCAGTGATTACGTTGTAGGGGCAGCACTTGGGCAGAGGAAGGACAAGCTATTCTACGTAATTTATTATGCCAGCAAAACACTAAACGATGCCCAAGTGAATTACGCCACAACAGAAAAGGAATTGTTAGTAGTGGTGTTCTCAATTGACAAGTTTCGTTCATACATACTTGGAATGAAGGTGGTAGTCCACAGAGACCACTCTGTACTGAAGTATTTGTTCGCTAAAAAAGATGCAAAACCTAGACTGATATGTTGGATTCTGTTGCTGCAAGAGTTCGACATTAAAATCAAGGATAAAAGGGGACAGAGAACCAAGTTGCAGACCACTTGTCAAGATTGGAGATGGGAAAAAGTCTACCGACAGACAAGACTCGCATATTGGAGACTTTCCCTGACGAGCAGCTATTTGTTGCCACAAGCATTGTCGCGACAGCCATGGCGGTAGGTAAGTTTTCTGAACTTTCTTGGTATGCTTATTTCGTTAATTACATAGTTAGTGGAATATTACCTCCTGGACTTAATTACTAGGCAAGGAAGAGGTTCCCAACATCATGGGATCATGTATGGGGGATCGATTTCATGGGGGATATTACCTCAAGAAGACATGAGATGCCACTGCAAAACATTTTAGAAGTCGAGATCTTCAATGTATGGGGGATCGATTTCATGGGACCATTCCCAACATCATGTGGGAACCTCTACATCCTTCTGGCAGTGGATTATGTATCCAAATGGGTTGAAGCGATCGCCACATAGAAAAATGATGCCAAGACTGTTTAGAGATTTCTGCACAAAAATATCTTCTCCAGGTTTCGCATACCTAAGGCGATCATTAGTGATGAAGGGAGACATTTCGACAATAGGGTAATAGATGTTGCCTTAAGAAAATATGGCGTAAAGCATCGGATCGTGATAGCATATCACCCACAGACCAATGGACAGGCCGAAATATCCAACAAGGAAGTAAAGAACATTCTTGAGAAGATGGTTAAACCTACTCGAAAGGACTGGTCTTTACACCTCAATGATGCACTCTGGGCCTACAGAACAGCATTTAAGACACCATTGGGAATGTCACCCTATAGGCTGATATATGGAAAAACATGCCATCTACCTGTTGAGATAGAACACAGGGCTTACTGGGCTATCAAGGCAGTGAACATGGACTTATATAAGGTAGGACAGAAGAGGTTACTTGACTTGAATGAAATTGAAGAAATTCGAGCAATGGCCTACGACAACGCAAGAATTTACAAGGACAAGACAAAGAGGTGGAATGACAAGAAGTTGCTGCCACGACAGTTCTGCCCAGGGCAGCTTGTGTTGTTATTTAACTCTAGGTTGAAACTTTTCCCTGTGAAGCTTAAATCTAGATGGTCCGGCCCATTCCAAGTTGTGAAAGTTTTTCCCCATGGTGCCATCACGATCAAATCCTTAAAAGACGGGCACCAATTTAAAGTCAACTGACAGAGACTAAAGCATTATCAGGGGACTGAAGCCCCAAAGATGCAGGAAGTAGTTACTTTAGGAGATGCCCCTCAAGGAATCCCTAATTTAACTTAATTTTATTTTTATTTTTATTTTTATTTTTATTTACTTATGTATTTTTTATTAGGAAATTAGAATTATTTTATTAAGTTTTTAATTTAATTATATTTAGGAAAAAAGAGAAACAAGGAGAGGAGACGAAGTGAACCAGCCCACCATCTCAACAGCAGCCCAAAAAGCCCAAAGGAGGAGTCTGTCGTCACAGCCTGTCAACAACTGTCGCGATAGATGCGGGAAATACAGCCTGTCAACACGCTGTCGCGGTAGACACGCAAACGCATAACAGACGCGCAGCAGACACGGAAACGCGTGACAGACGCGTCAAAAACCGCGTAACAGCTGGCCCAATTATTCACGCCTGCCGTTATAGCTCCAACGGGCAGCAACCCATTCATTTATATAAACCCCGTTTTACTATTCATTTTTCACCTCACTTTCACTCTCTCAACTTGCTTTCTCTTTAGATCTCAAATTTCTTTCATTTTCTACAGCCTTGCAACTATGAGTACCAGACAAACAAGATGAAGTGCTACCTTCAGCTCTACCGCAGCAGCCGTCACACCCAGCCACGATCGACTCCCTAACAACTTTGCCACCACCGACTCCGTCGACCGATACTACACCTCCTTCCAAAAGAGGGAGATGTGGGAAGAGAGGGGGTTCCTTTACACCAAACGCACGGAAGATTTCGGGCTCGAACCATTCATAGCTCGAAAGATCAAAGCCCTCAAATGGCAGATGTTTGCGGCCCAGCCCGAGGAGATGAATGTCACTTTAGTCCGGGAGTTTTATGTTGCTGTCGACAGCAAGGATACGAAGACTGTCACCGTGCGAGGTAAGGAAGTTACTTTCGAGCCGGAATACATCAATACCCTCTACGACATATATATTAGCAAACGGGAGAACGGACACAAGAGGTTCGTGGAAAGTCTGTCGCTGGCAAACTACGATGTTGTCATGGCAGAATTAACTAAAGAGGGGACAGAATGGAATACTGATCCCAAGCATCGGTGGACGATTAAACGCACTCAACTCACGCCGGAGGCCAAACTTTGGAACCACTTCGTAAAGAAGAGGATAATGCCTTCTTCCCACAACAGCACGATCGACAGACCCAGGTTAGCTTTTGTTCACTCTATTTTAAATGAGAGACCCATAAATGTCGGCCGGTATATCCGAGAGGGAATTTTGGAGTGTGCCCTTCGACCATCGGGACCCCTTTTCTTCCCGTACCTCATCACCGAGATCTGTCGCGACCACAACATCCCTGAAATCCCTGAAGATTACAAGGTCCGAGGGAAGGGATGGACAGAGCGAAACATATTCAGTTTGATGGAACTGAAAGCAGCCACACCCCTCTCCTTCTTCAACCCATCTGCCACTGCAGAAGAGCCAGCAGAGCCCACTCAGCCAGAACCTGCCGCCGCATAGCAACAGCAGCCCACCGCAGCAGCTCCTCCAGCAGACTCCTCAACTCAAATTCTGGCCATACTGAAAAAAATAGAGGAACGGCAGCTTGGTCTGATGAATTTCGTCAGAGACTTCACAGCAGCAACGGTACATTTTATTCAAAATAATTTAAATTTTGCAAATGTACAGTTTCCTGCTTTCCCAGAGCACTACTTTGCTGCCCCTACACCTGCCTATACTCCCACTCCTGCTGCCACACCGAGAACACCCTCTGCTGCATCCACTCCAACCCAGTCGCGACAGCTGAAGGCAGCAGCCGTACTGCCACTGCCAGAGGGGAGAAACGAAAGGAGCCACTGCCCGAACTTGATGATTTTATCATCGGGTTCTCTTCCTCCTCCATCTGGCAAGAATCTGATGGGAGCCCTCTATCAAAAGAAACCTTTCCAAGGAGTTCACTCCTATGAAGAGGTAAAGGACCAACACTGGTGAAGGATCGTTCGGAAAAGGAAAGTCTACCCGCAGCAGCAGCAGCTCATCAGAGGAGGTACAAGTGCTGGAAAAGCCACCCAGATCTCACCCACTCGCATCCAGCCCCCAATGGAAGCTAAGAAGAAGACTGCCTCCGCCTCTCCAAGCACTCTATCGGCACCGAAAATGAAGGTCACTGCCCGCCGGCAGCTACAGATTAGCAGCAGCAACAACGACGACAACACTTGAATCTTTTAATCTTTTATCTTCAGTATTCTTCATTATTCCTCTACAAACAATTAAACTCTCTTCTTTCTCTCTTGTGCAGCAATCCAAGGATAAAGCTATTTCCAGTCCCTATGGATTCGACATCTGATACTTCGAGTATCACTTTACTACTTGCGTCGTGTACACTTGCACTCTATTGCGATAGACTCTTTTACACGCAACAGGCAGCCTAATTCTTCCAGTCGATTTCCTCATCTTGGATTGTGAAGCCGATGAGAAAGCCCCATTCATTCTCGGGTGACCCTTCTTGGCCACGGGAAGAACGCTGATAGATGTGGAACTCGGGGAACTTACAATGAGGGTAGAAGATCAAAGCATAAGGATGAATGTGCTGCAACCCTCAGAGGAAGGAAAAGAAGGCCTGGATGAAAGAGCCGCCAAAATAAGTGTGGAAACAGGCCAAGGCAGCAGCTGCCATGACAGACCTCGGGGCAGATTGAAGGATTCCATCAAACAGAAACTAAAGGAACAAAAGGACCCCCCCCCAGGAGGGGAGAAAAAGTGAAACCACCTCAGGAAGTGGTTATGTCTAGGAGATGCACTCAAATGCACTCCTAACATAACTTAATTTATATTTACTTCTATTTATATTATTTTTATGCATTAGGAATAAAGTTTATTATTTTAGGACTAGATTAATTTTCAGTATTTAATTTTTTAGATTTTATTTAATTATTTTTATCATTTTCTTTTAGGATCGAGAATAAAAGAGCAGGATTAAGAGGGAAGACCAGCATAAAGCCTGCCAACCATCCTGTCGAGTCAGCAGCCAGCACAACAAAGTGTAACGGCTAGTTAGCCGCCAACGGTTCTGAAAATAATGGGCAGAAAAATCTGTAACGGGCGCAAGGAAATTGGACCGTTGATCATTTAATGCCGCCCCGGCACTTCTCGGCGGCGCCTATATAAACCACTCACTCATTTCACTTTACTTCACTTCCACCTTTTTGCTAGCTTCTATCTTATTCTTCAGCTCTCTCACAATATTTCCTTTCTAGTTTCAGTTAAAATACAATCGATCACATGGCTTCAACATCAACCCAAAAACCCACCTACAACAGGTTCTGCTTCAAGGCAGACGAGGAGAGATATAGAGTACAATTCTCGAAGAAGGTCGTCTGGGAGAAACAAGGTTTCCATTATACGAAGAGAACGGGAGACCATGGTCTTGAGCCCGCCTTGTTCCGAACCATCCACTACAAGGGAATTTTACTCACATTAGCCCTGCTCGGACAAGCCATTCGTCTACGTCCGCGGAGAGGCAGTCAAGCTCAACCCTGATGTCATCAACAGTTATTATGGCCTTGATATGAACGACAACCTGCATGAGGACTGGAGGTAGTCACTGACGGCTACCCACTATAAGGAGATCAAGGCCAGAATCTGCAAGCCTAACACACTATGGCTGGGGGGCAAACATGTGGGATCTATACAGCGCCGCCACCTGCTGTCTGAAGCCATGTTGTGGAACACATTCGTGAAAAGGAGCTTGTTGTCCACATCCCACAGCTTAACAGTTGACCGACCGCGCCTCGCCTTAATCTACAGCATCTTGATGAACCGACCGATCAACTGTGAGAGAAATCATCTGTACAAAAATATACAAATACTTTAAGCAGAATAAGAAGAAGGGCAGGATGTACTTCCCCTCCCCCATCACAGGTCTCTGCACAAATTTCCGAGTCCCCGCAGAGCAAACTAATGAGTTCACAGCTGCCAAGGAGGGTTGGACCAAAAAGGTTCGCATCCAAATGATGCAGGATGCAGAGAAAGAACCAGCAACGCCCAGTCAGCCCTCTGCCACACAGTTTGAAACGCTAGCCGCCCCCGGCAGTACTGACGTTGCCTCAGACAAAGAGGTTCTTTCGCTGCTCCACACACTCCTCGAACACACAAAACGGATAGAGCAGCAGCAGTTGGCCTTCATGAACTACGTGGGGGAGGCCCAAGAAGCCCTTGTGGCTTATTTCCTGCAGAAATTCCCTGGTGACGTGCCCACCATGCCGCCTTTTCCTGTTCAACTTGCAGCAGCAGCAAGAGCACGACGAACTTCACCTGCCGCCACCGCCCGCTAGAAAGACTGCCTGATGCCCTCTCCTACGCATTCTTTGTATAACTCAGTTGCCACCCCATCGAACACAGTAGCAGATTCCCCTGAGAGGCACCAGCTGAATCTCTCCCCAGCCTGCGCGACCAACACGGTAGCAGACTCCTCCTCGTTAGAGAAGGTTGAGCAACCACCGTCGGAACCGGAAATAGCAGTAGTAGCAGCAACAGCAGCCATTCTAATGGCATTCATCCCTCCGGCAGCACCCAAAGAGAAAGGGACAAGGAAGAGGAAGCGGCACATAATAGCAGAAGAACCTGTAGACCTCGAGACAGAGTTAGAAGGAAGCGACGCATCTCCCGCCGTTCCCCCTGCCGAGCCTCCAAAAGAGCCACAGCATACACCAAAGAGATTCCAGCCGTCGCGGAAAGCAAAAACCTCTCCTACTCGAACCGCGGCCAAGGTATCTGCCAAAAGCGGCTTCGTCGTCCGAACATCCTCCTCCTCTTCAGCTAGCTAGAATCCAACCTCCTCCTAACCCTCAGCAAACTTTTATTTTCTTTTCCTTTATTTTTATTTATCTTTATTTTATTTTTGCTAATATTAACATGTATATTTTTGTTTTCTTATTTTCTATTTTGTGCATTGAGGGCAATGCTCATCTCGAGTTTGGGGGGATAGCTCTCGCATCATTTGTAAGCATTCTTAGTTGCATTTAAATTGCATTGTACTTGCCTTAGAAATAATCGGAAAAGAAAATTTTGTTATGACTTGTGCCTATGACAGGATAGCCGATTACTTTATTTTCGCACCTAACTAAAATTAAACTTAATCTTGGGAAAGAGCATAAAATATGACTTAGATTTTTTTTCTTTTGCCTGAAAATGTTGAATATCTTTGTTACTTGCTGAATGTGTAGAATATTTGATGAACATTGCGTGCTTTTTTTTTGCAAAATTCTAATAATAATTGCATATAGTCGTCGAGGCAGGCAAAAGAAACAGAAAAAAGCAGAACTGCCAAAGGCAGCAAAATCAAAAAAAAAGAAAAAGTGTTGTGTTACCCTAGAGGTGCCCGCAACAGGCTCTAGGAAGAATCATGTGCGAAGACACTCCACTGCTATCAAAGTCCATGAATCTGAAAGCCTAAAAGTGACGGACAAATTAGCATGAGTGAATGAAAGCCTTCACGGGATGACTCTACTCCAAGGGTTCGGGGTTCTGTAGTTTGCTCCTATCTAAATGTCAGACCTCGAAGAGTAGTTGTGATAAGCTGAAGCCCTCACTGCCTTGATTAAAAATTAATAATATGATGAAACTGTACTGCCTCGGCAGCAACCCTAAAATCACAGTAGTATCTTTGTTTAATCTTTTATTATGTGTATTCAGCTTGCTTATAGATTTGCAAACATCACACAAGCATTAGGAATTTAATTCTGAGTTGTTTTCTTACTTCTTTCCTTTCCTTAAGTTATATATATAGGTGCCACGGCCTTGAAGCAGAAAATCAGGTTAACAACTTATTTTTCTTTTTGGCTATTATTAGAGCAAGTACTTTAGGTTGCATTGCTTGAGCACAAGCAATAGTTTGAGTTTGGGGGTGTGTAAAGTGTCCAAAAGTTCTATATTTTTTGCACTTTCCAACTCTTATTATTACTGTTTTCCAGCTCATTTTAGGCATAACTAGTTTCATGCATGGCATTTTAGGCATAACTCTTATCAATTATTCGGTGAACAAGAGATATTGTTTTAGTGTATTCTTGCTTGTAGGTACTAACAGCTGAACGAGGGAGCCGAGGATCGGAGGACACAATGCTGAGAAGCAAACCCAAGAGCTGTACTGAAGTAGTTCCAACTGAAGATAAGTTGCTTCCAAGCGCTTGCCGAGCAAAGCTGCTGCCAACCTTGCTGCCCGCAGCAGCTAACTATGGAAGTTTGGAGAACCGGAGCGTGATTTGTAGAGCTAAAACTCCTGATTCTATCACTGGCGTTCATGTGATTTTCCGACGCCTGTAGCAGTGGCTAGAGCTACTGAAGTGAAATTCCCAGGCTTACTTACGGGCTAAGTAAAACGAGGAAGAGTCATTATTCCAAGCAAAGAAGTCGGCATTTAAAACTATATTAAAGAAGAAAAGCTACTTTAGAGGACTTATACTTCAAGGAGGACTTAACCTATTTTTGAGTCTATAAATACCCAATGTACTTCTAGTTTAAATCATCCTAGGTTTTCTATAGACTTTACTTGTTCTCTTCTCTGCCGCCATGTTCTAATTCTCCATTGGGTTAGAGTTATGTTGTAACTAGTGAGAAACGGTTGTTTTAAGTTTTTGAGTTATTTATTCAATAAAATATTCCAAGTTTACTTAATACATTTTTCTTCATTCTTTCAATCTTTCCACACCAGTCATTTGAGAGAATATATTTGTCGGGCACGAAAGTGCAAGGCTCACAAAAGGGTTAAGTACGGTCACAACGGGAGGCGTGACTAACTTGGTTCCACACTAGTCTACAAGTTTCAGCGGCTAAAAGGGATCTCTAACCGAGTTGATTGATTTGTTCCACACTAGTCCTCAAGTTATCAATCTCGAGTATCCTAACCTAGAAATAGGAGGGATCAATGTTGACTATCCTGCCAAACTTGGAGTATCTGCCAGACTTGCCGCCAGGACGTCTTTCCATTCCACCTGTCGAGATAGTACACACCCCTGCAGTGGCAGTGACCTGCTGCGGCCGCGTGACAGGGTCGTAGTTTGCCGCCCATCTACCCGCTGAGGCAGCATATCGTGGCAGCAAAGGATAACTCATACCTAATTCAACGCAGTTTTCACACTAAGTGGCAGCATAACCATGTCTGCTCTATCAACCTGATTCACCTTTTCTCTTTTACTTGTCTTTTATTTACTTTTCAATCTCAATCAAACATTCACTTGTGTTTTCACTTTACCTTTGTACAGGAACTAAAGAACGAGACAAGCTGTCCAATCCTCATGGGATTCGACATCTTTTATACTATAACCTGACAGGAGTGTGCACTTGCTCTCTTACAAAAAGGGAACACCTACACGCCATACAGTAGTAAAAGGATACTTGATGCATATTGCTTACACATCATGTACTCTTCGTGCCCTTAGACTAGAGTCATATTGAAGCACTTGAATTACTACATGCTTGGCATTATTGCACTAAGATACTTGAGGGCAGAAATAGTGCCAACTTCTGCTTGCTAGCACTTGTTGGCATTCCGACCAAAATTTTGTCGAGGTATTATTTTCACAATTTTTTTTCTTTGCATTACTTGAGGACAAGCAATGAGTTGGGTTTGGGGTGTGTTACCTCCTCAAAAGTACTTATTTTTATGCCATTCTTACAATGCTTTTTCTTGCTTTTGAGTACATTTAGTTGCACTTAGATGTTAAATTTATGCATTTGTGTAAGGATTTAAGATTTTTTTTCTATGCCAGTGTGAAGGGTTGTTTTGTTGGCCATTTTGCAGGTATGGCATAGCAACTGACAGAAAATAGTAGCACAGAAAGGAATGCCAGAGAGAATGTCAAGATGTTGTTGGAACAGATGGACAAAACAATGTCAAGCACTGGTGGTAAAGAAGAGGAATTTGATGTCATACCAAGTAGTTGTTGAACCCCCAAAAAATATGACCAGATCAGGCTGTGAGAAAATAGCAATTGGACCAAACTCCAAAAAATAGCAGAAAAATAGTGCCAAGCTTGGTTGGCATAATGATGCCAAGTTTGGTTGCCAAATGGCGACGATAGATGATGTCAGCCCTAGCCAACGCCTGATCATCTTATCACCTTATCATCTTATCACTTCATATCTAGATAAAGGTGATCACAAGCCTTATCCCTTGCGCATTCAAATTTCAAATGCAATGGCTTATCCTAGTCTTCCTTGCACGCCTATTTAAAGACCGATTGAGCAAACAATTGAGAGGAGGACTTTTGGAGAGTGATCCATCGAAGACCGACTGCACCAAGGAGACGTGGTTCGACCCACTTGATCGAGAGCCTGTATCTTGTTTGAGAGACCCCTTCTCACCCCATTCTCTTTGTCTAGTTGTTTTTATTTTCTTTCAAATGATGATGTGTTCTCAAAATGTTAAAGGTTTTTTGGTTGATAACCTCACCATGAAATGATTTAATAGTTGGTGGGGGATGTTTGCGTTGAACGATGTTTTATGTTAAGTTTTTAATAATGAAAATGCTTCGGCATTGTTTTTTCTATCTGGCATACTTTACTGTTTCCTAAATACTATGCCAAGCGAGATCTGGCACTGTTGGCCTATTGCACCTCAATATCTTAACAGACTCGGGTGGGAACGATCAAGTTGTTGGATACTAAGGTGAGATGCTTCGAAAGAAGATGTTCAAGTAGATGAACTTACTTCTGAAGTGAAATCTACCCCTTAGGAGTATAGATTGGATCTTAATCAAATTGATTTCTGAAAAAATATTCACTATAGAGATATATGGGTTTTCACACGATCAATTTAGGGCAATGATCATCAAGAGAGGCTTTGCCAATTTGAATCTGCTCGGCAAACAATGCCAAGGCATGACATTATTAGAAGCTGGCATGGGATGAATAGCATGAAAACCAGGCATCCTTTACCAACGCTCATCATTCATTTGACACTCTCATTACCAACGCTGGTTTATTTTACTTTTCTTGTCCTTACTTTATTTTTCAAATCTACTCTCAACTTAAACAATATTTTTCTTCAACAAGTAAACATTCAAAGCAATCGAATTCTAAGTCAATCTTTGTGGGATCAATACTCAGCTTATTGCTGTATTACTTGTCGATTGTGTATACTTGCACGCAAAAGACTCAATCTTTGGCATTGTTTTTATCACCTGTCCAATACATTTTTTGCCCCTTTGCCAACACTCACGTGAGTCAACAGTTACTGTGATGTTGATGTCATTAAAAGCCAGAAACCTAGGTTAGAATATGTTGGTTGCTGGTCATGTTATCCTTCTGGACTCCTGGTGGAATCCAACAACCGAAGATCAAGCTATTGATCAAGCACAAAGAACCGGTCAGACTCGTCTCGATACTAAAACTCGAGTAACCGTTAAAGACACAATGGAAGATCGAATATTATCTCTTCATGTATTTTATCTCTATAAATTGTGATATGTGGTATACAAACTCTACAATTATAGGCATACTTACTACCTCTTCTCCCTTGTTAGCTAAAATCTTTTGTTGTATTTAGACTTGAAGTGGACATGAAATCTTGTAGTTGGGCAAAATGTGTTGCTCAATCTTTGCCAATTTTAATGCTCACATGTTATTATTGTTAGAGAAAAATTAACATGCAACTTGTATAATACTTCTTTTGCCTCACTAGAAATGAGTTAAGAATTTATACGCAGAGGATTGATTTTTTCCAATTTTAATGTTCACCTCCTCTCTTTCAAGGTTGCTATGATTCATTAGTCAAGTCCTCATGCAATGTGATGTTTTGTGGCAGACAGTGGAGACCACAAACTTTGTTTTTTATTGTATAATTATTCAATTAGATTTTTATTGTCGAACAAAGTGAAAAAAATAAATCTAGTTTGATTTTTAATTTAATCACAATTAAATTTAAATATTAAATTAGTTAAAATTATTACAACTTACTAGTTTTACTTGATTGTTAAATATTTTAATTGTTACCTAAAGAGTATTGTGTTCAAATTTATTCTTAGCTTTGATATTTTATTTTATGTTGTTACTTAATATACGTTAAATGCATGTTTTAGTGAAAAAAATCAAGTTTAAGGCCTAACATGGTTGGTTCACAATTCATACTTGGCACCTTTATGCAAGAGGTTGTATTCAAACCCCAACTATTCTAAAGTAGTTTTTTATAATTTTCCTTTCAAATTCTTCATTCAATTGCGTGGTGACAAGTGTCGTCGCCTAACTTGTTGAATAAAATTAAATAAAAATAATGCATGGAAGAGAGAATAGTTTGGTGACCAAAACAGGAAAACGAGCATAGTTTAGTGCTCATTTGTGTAGTTTTCCCAAATAGTAGTAAAAACTAGAGTAAACATCAACATTGATCACTAAAATCTTCTGGCTTTTCTGCTTTGGTCATTAAACTATTATTTTTGATAAAATAGTCACTAATGTTATGTTTTTTTTTCTATTTTGGTCATTCGTCGTAAAAAAGCTCGCGAAAAAACAAAAAAGAGGAATAGTTTAGTAACCAAAATAGGAAAGAAGCCATGGATTGGTGACCAAAAGAAGAAAAAGAAGTAACATTAGTGACTGAAATAGGAAAAAACATAATGTTAGTGATGATTTTGCACAAAATAATAGTTTGGTGACTAAAATACGAAAAAAGAATAGTTTAGTGACCAATGGTGATGTTTACCCTAAAATATAAATATAAAATCAATCAAAAACAAATAATTAAAATTTTAACTTGAAAAGTGTCTACAATGATAATTAAGATAAGGATTAATGGTGTAAGAAACCCTTAAACTTTTGAAAAAAATAAATTAATTAAGCCTGAATTTTTTTTGCACTCAATTAAGTCCTTAAAACAAGAAATTTAATCAATTAAGCTCTAGAACCAATAAATTAAATTAATTAAGCCCTTTGATCAATTTTGATCATTAAATCTTAAAAAAATTCTTTAGATATTATTGGCACGTGATACATTACAGTTTTGTCGTGTTTCATTTACATGTTTTTTCAAAAACTATTTTTTATAAATTTTATAATTCTTTTAGATTTTTTAGAAATTTTAAAGAAATTTTTAAATAAAATAAAAAATTCTGACAATATCAAGTGGAAACACTGTGACACAATGTATTGTACCAACAGATTCAAAAAAATTTGTCAAGATTTAATGGTTAAAATTGGTCAAAAGGCTTAACTAATACAATTTCTTGGTTCAATGACTTAATTGATTAAATTTCTTGGTTCAATGGCTTACTTGAGTGCAAAAAAATTCAAGAGTTTAATTGATTTTTTTCAAAAGTTCAAAAACTTCTTACACTCTTATGCCTTAATATAAATAATCACCTTTATTTGAAATAAATATAAAAACAAATTAATTAAAGGAAAATGATATTAATACTAATATTAATATTAAAATAATATTAAATATTCAAAAGTACTTTTTAACAGTAACGTCAAACATTAAGGTTACAATTAACTTTTTAAACTCACTTTCTGAAAATCACTTTTAAAAGTATTTTTTAAAAGTAATACTTATATTGTATTACGAGGCTGAATTAAATGAATATTTTCTTTTCGAAAAATATATTGGCTAAACGCGAGTTTTTCTTACGTGGATTGAAAGGGGTATTTTTTATATAATCTTAATTAAGATTCGAGAGTTGTTTTCTAGATAATTTCCAAAAAAAAATATTAATTAAACTTTGCCGTCTCATAATTTTATAATTCAAGTCTTGACATTTATCATTTAAAATCTAAAATCTCTCATTAATAAAAAACACTTTTTTATTTAAGAAATAAAAATATTACGTGTTTCCTTTCCAGTTATTCTGTTGCTTCTGATGAAAATGTGAATATGGGTACATCTGAACCCACCCATCTGGAGATATTGGTCATAAATAAGTGCAAATCAAGTTCCCTTGAGCTTGATGAAGCTCTGGGTTTTTTCAATTCCATGATTTTCATGAGACCCTTTCCCTCAATTCTGACTTTCAACCATCTGCTTGGAGCAGTCTCCGAGATGAAACATTATGCACTCCTTGCTTCTATGTGTAAACAGGTGATGGGTTGTCGTGAATTCCAGCCTGATATCTCAGCAATGAATCTTTGGCTCCATTCATTGTACAATTTGAAGAAAGTGGACTTAGGTTAATAAACCAAGTTTGTCACACCCTAATTAAAATAAAAAAAGAAGAGAAAGAAAGAAGAAAAGAGTAAAGATTTATGTTATAAGGGTTTGAACCCACAATCTCCTACCCAGCCATGCAATGCTTAACCATCGACCTAAAAGCTCGTATTTGTCAAGTGATGGAAAGAATAAGTTTTGAAGTGGAAATTTTGAGGTTTTAACTCGAAATTAAAATATCTGTATGACTCATCACCTACCAGCATTAACTCACCCAAATTTCCAAGTTTCCAGATTCGTCTTCCTATCTCACCCAAATGTTTCATCTACCAATCGACACCACCGTCTACCGCTTTGATCCGCCCTTACTGTCGCGCTATGCATATCACCGCCGTTGTCGGAGTGTTTGTCGCCTAACCACGGTCACAACCTAGTCGACCATTCACGGGGATACTCGTCGTTCGACGTGGAGTTTAGGGTTGAAGGTTCGGTAGAAAGCCCAAGGTTTCACTTCGATTTTTCACTGGATCTGGCCACCTCGGCCGTTCTTTCGTCGTGCCGCCACCGTCAACAAACTTCTCATTGTAGGGCGAGCGAAACCCCTAAACCGACCGTCGAATGGTTTTCGTTTAGGCCTCGTTAGAGTCGAGCCGTTTTTAAATAGTTTCCCTCTGATTTTGGTAAGTAGGTAAGTTTCTGGCCGATTTCTCTTTTTAACTTGTGTTTTCGGGTAAATTGTAGCCTTTCATGGCGTTTTTCGGTGACTTTTTCGGCCAAATGGACCGCGCGTGGGCTCCACGCACCGTCCGGGGAGTTTTCCGACCACCCGGGACGGTGGCCATTGAACCGGTCTGGTCATACCAGCCTAGTCTAGACCGAGCCGAACCAGGCATTTTTGAACCAACCCAAATCCAACTAAACAAGCTTATTTTTAAGGCCCAACGATTTTTGGGTATCAAACCCATACCCGATTGACTTGACCCGAACTGACCAAGTCTAACCCATGCCCGACCCGATTCAACCTGACCGAGTCAACCGAGTCAACTTGTATGAGTCAACTTAGTTGACTTTGAACGTTGACCATTGACTTTAATCGTTGACTATTGACCTTGACCGTTGACTGCTGACGTCAACATTGACTTTGACCAAAAAGTCAACTTTTCCCGAACAACCCTATTATATGTTTTTCGGCATCCTAAGTTCGTTTTTTAAGCCCGTTTCGTGAAATTTTAACCCGAAAGCTTTTGAATTGGACTTTGAACCCGAGAATGCATGTGTTTAGTTTTTCAGTTTAAGAGTTTTGTGGTTAAATTAAGGATTGATTATGTATTATATTTAATTGAAGGTATTCATGTATCTACGTATACGATAAGTAAAGGACGTTGAATTCAGGTTTGAGTTTGATCGAATGGAGTACCACGGTCGACCTATATAGCATGGATTCAAGGTAATGCATTGCTACCTCTTATATGCCTTATGAACATGTTAGTATTCGATTAATGCATGCACAAGTATGACGATGAGTACCGTTAATTCTACTTAAGTCAAACTGAATATGAAAATGTATGACAATGTAAATAAGATTGGAAAAATCGAATGAGAAAGATGATAAATCATATAATCAGGATTTCAATAAATAATTAATGAGGCGGTCAATTCCCAAACCCAATTAATAGTGTCAATTGGTCAAACGACAAGAAATGTTTGAGTATAAAATTACAAAAATGCCCTCAAGGTGAAAATGACAGAAATACCCCCTATAATGAAAGTGGTGTTGAAACCTACATTAGGTCCGGTAAAACAATTGATTCATCTAAAAGTCTCGATTTACTCAGAGAGATGCGACAATAAGACTTAAACATTTAAGAAAGATAAGCACTTGGATCTAGCGGAAATCCTAAATAAACCTCTGAAGATAAATTTGTGAGGGAAACTCTTTATATGTTCAAATCAATCAAATTGTCAGAAGATACATAATTGATATTAATGGCTAAAATGAGTGAGAATTTGGAATACTTACATGACCGAATTAGCAAATGACCAAAATGTCCTTAGATATTGGAATTTTTTTTAAATTTACTGAAATGACGGGTCTACCCCGTGTGTTGAAATATTGAATGGTTGGAAAAGGTCGAAAGGGGCCGAAATAACTGGAAGGATTGAAAATAGCAATATGTATGAATTGGCTAAAATGATTAAGATGCCATCGGGCACACGAAACTACCGAGTTAACCACATTATGGGATATAAACTAGAGATTAAAATGATTGAGTGGTTTGAAAGTGGGCCGAAAGAACATGAATGATCCACTTTAAATAATCGGGATACCCTCTTGACCCAAAATAAGTTAAAACGTTGAAATCCTGAGCTCCTGATCGCACGCATGTGACTGTAATACTCAAATGGGTTTGAAGCTTGGTTAATGTATGTTAATCATCTCTTAATATTATACATTAATGGATGAAAACTGCTTAAATGCATGTTCAACCTCTCAAGGCTTGTTCCGAGATAACGTGACAGCAATTTATACAGATGTATAACACATCCGGAGTAAAATAGTGAACACAGAGAAAATGTGCCAATTTGAATGCATGGGAAGTAATGTATTGGAGATGAGTATAGTGGAATGGTCTTGGAAGCCTGGTAAATCGTCAGCAATCTTCAGCGCAACAAATTATTGACCTATCTCATTGGGTTTAGACTATGAAATTGCCCTTGAGTGTTAAATGACCAAAACGCCCTTGTCGGCAAAAAGGATCGAAACAATCTTGATATATTTGATATCCTAAATGGTCGTATTGTATCGATTTTCGAATGCCTAGTTAGAGACATTGACTACAAAGTTTTTTATATAGGGACATCGTTTCTAAAATCAACTTAGAATTGTCAAAAGTTCAGTGTTTCCTCTTTCCTTATAAATACCAAGTATCTCTGAGAAATAAATCGTTCCACCTAGTGTGTTCCAAGTGCACATAAATATCCTCTCTGCTTGAATCGTAAACTGTCTCATGATCTGAATCATAACTATTAATTAATCGGATTATACCGTTGTATCAGAACTGAAACTAAAGATTGCTTCATATCTACTGTTATAACCGATTATTACTGATTACTACTAATTATTGTTATTACCGATTACTACAGATTTCTACTGTCACTACCCAGACCGTTACCGAGATATTTGGGATAGAGTATGAAGTTACTGTAGGCTCAGCCCTGATCAGGCTGGTAATTCCTTACCATTTCAGGTTCCTATGCTTCGGCTAGGGTAATTGCTTACCGTACATAAGGTATCCCCTTAGGCTGACACCTACACCCAATGGGCCTGGGTTAATGCCCGTTATAGTTGTAGTTCTGGGGAACTGCATACCGAAGTTTGGTTGGAGGGTAGTTAGGAAATCTAAAATGAACTTTATCGCTAACATTATATAACCATGAAATATCGTTCGCCACACCGTTACCTCGCATGTGTTAGCTTTGCACTGTCAGAACACACTAAGCCCCTGACTCAACTACCGTAATTCATATCTTGACTAATTCTTCGGTCTATAGGTTCCTAGTATGGTACTCAGTGATTGAATAAAGAACAATCCTATCATCTTCATGTATATCACTTCTTTGAAATATTTGATCGTATTTTGGAGCTTATTGTTGCCCGAAACATCATGACAATGTTATGCTTTCCCTATACTTGCATGTGCTTGTAGCATCATTTGGTAGTTTTGTATTACTGAGCTTTCTGAAGCTCACATGGCTTTCCCTATACTTGCATGTTCTTTGAAATAAAGAACCTACCAACGCAGGTTCAAAGAAATCTAACATGGCTCGATGACCGACATCAGTGTTTGGAGTTTTCTCGGTGTTGCTTTTGGAGTACGGTACCGACATAGTTAGTGGGCATGCATGTCATTATTATTTCATGACAGTGTCTGTAAAAAAAATTTCTAAAATTTTTGTTATGCGTTTAAATAATTTCCCGAAAGAGTATTTTAAACAGAGGTTACCGTTACAATTTAATAAGTATTTTTAAGAGAAAATGTTTTTATGTGAATTTTTACGGTGGGTCGCTTTTGTGACCATAATGTGACCTCCTGAGATTCGTGGTAACGCATAGGCAGTTACAAAGTTTAATACTTAATTAAAATTGAGAACATACTATATATATATATATATATATATATATATATGTTAAACTATGGTTAATAAACTATTAATATAATATTATAATTTCATTTTTAATATAAAAAAATTGGATTATTATCCGCCTTAGTTTTAGGGTTTAGGGGATTAGTTTATGGCGTAGGGTATAGGAGTTTAGGTGTAGGGACTTAGAATTTAGGGATAGTGGTTAGAACTTAGGGTTTAAGGTTATAATTTTTAGTTTAGAGGTTAGGATTTAGTTTTTAGGGTAATGTGGTGATGATTTAGGTTTTAATCTAAAAACCCTAAATTATAACCCTAAACTGTAAATTTCAACCATTATCCCTAAATTCAAAACTCATACACCTAAACTCTTAAACCATACACCCTAAACTAAGTCCTTAAACCCTATACTAAGGCGCTTGTGGAAACTTTTAGTTTCCACCGCAAATGTATGAAATAATTACCAAATAAATTATCATCACTCTTCTTAACTTTTTTTGCATCATCGACAGCGGCACTAGTTTTGTGTCGGATGCCGACTACCAATGATCTTTTTTATTTATTTTTATTTATTTTTGTTCTCAATAAGAATTCACTTTTTTATTCCTCATTTTTTCTTGTGTTTTCTGTTATTTATTTTTTATACGATTTTTTTCTATCTCGTGGCACGTTTTTCGTCTCTCTTATGGAACAGTTTTCTCATCTACCCTTGTGGTAGTTTCGTGTTGGTGTAACAATTATCACAGTGCACATCCTTAATCAGGAAAGGTTGATGGTCTTGTATGGTTAGATTACCTTTTGTACCACTTTGTCGATATCTTTAAAACTATCAATGGAGCAGTATGTAAGATTAATTTTGTTCATCATCTCTTCTATGTCATTATTTAAGCATCTAGTTAGATAGAGATAAAAGAATTTATTTGCTGAATTTCTATGAATGATGACTAACATAGTCAGTGAAAAGTTTTAATTTTTCTTTTCTTGGACACGTGATATTATTATTATTATTATCATGTTTGGTAAATAGTGGTTTGAGCTAATATTAGCGGTATGATCGGTCAAAACAGTTAATTCAGATGTTTGGTGAATAGCGAATTGGGGTGAAACCTCTAATTTTGAAAAAGTTGCTTATATTAGCTTTTTAAAATTAGAGGTTTTGAGATAATAGTTATAAAGACCCTTTTACCCTTTACAATTATAAAAAATCTCTAAATAACCTAAATTTAACCTTTTAATTCTTCACCCTTCAAATTTACATTGTGACATTTGTAAACTAATACTTTTTCTTTTTATTTTCACACATTTATATTTGTATTTAAATTTAATAATTAATTAAATTATATTATAAATAATTATATAAATAATAAATTAATATATAGATCATTCAAATATGCTTAGTAATATTATTTTAAAAGTTTATTTTTTATAATCTAATTAATAGTAATAAATACAAAATATTAATAAATAATAAAGTATTCAAACAAGTTTGAATACAATCATGTTCTTATATGTCATTTTGCTTGTTTAAATAATCAAACAACTATTGGTTGTCAGTTAATTTTACCAAACACTTTTATACAATAAGCTAATACAATTCGCTAGCTAAATTAGCTAATGCAATCAGCTATCAACTAATATAATATGGTATAAGCTATTTGTTAATTGTCAAACATGGCCAATAAATAAAATGATAAACTACATAAATGACCATCATACTATTAGTAAGGTCGCGATTTGACCACTTTACTTTTTTATAAGCAATTAAACCATCATACTAATAAATTAGATGCAATGTGACCACTACCCTTTAGAGGTTAACAACAGGTTGATGTGGCAATTAAAAAATATGGGTATAATTATACATTTGGTCCTTACTATTTACAAATTCTTTTAATTTAGTCTTAATTTTAAAATTTTTAATTTATTATATATAATTTAACATATATAATAATTTAATTGAGATTTTTTAATTAAATTAAAAACAATCGATGATTTTATATGTGAAATGTTGAGTGGATCGAATGATCGAAATAAACCAAGAGGGGGTGAATTGGATTTTTAAAGCTTTTGGTGGTGGAATTGGCAAATAAAAATGGTAGACAAGGAATTTTAGAGTGGTTCAAGTTCCAATCGAACTCTACATCCACTAGCTTAGCTTCACTAAAGATTTGCAACAATTCCACTAATTGGTCTTCCCCTTTTCTAGGCTAAGGAGGTAACCGTTACAATTTTCGGTCAAATTTTCTACCCAAAATTTGACCCAAGCCTCACACAATTGAAACAAAGAAGTTGTTGGCTAAAACAAGTATCTCTCAATACACAATATAGCCCAATTACAAGCACTTAACCCAATTGAAATGATGAGAATGAAAAATACAATTGGGGTTACAAGACAATAATGGGATTTAGGCACAAATGCTTGGATTTGAAGTTTGGATGTTTGCTTTTGGATCAATAGTTGTTGCTGAAACTTTTAGAGGTCATTTTTATACCTTCTCATTGAATTCTAGCCGTTGTGGTTGATGCATTCATCAATAGAGCCGTTGGGATGTTATCTTCCCTTCATAAATGCAGTCTGCAACCAACCGTTTCAAAACGCCCGACCCTGTTTCGAAACAGACCAAAATAAAAAGAGTCGTTGGGGTGCATTAAAGAGCCCGTATCGAAACGGATAGACATGTTTCTATACGCTAAGGCTGTTTCGAAACATTTTTGCCACTGTCAAGGATCATATCGAAACGGCTTGAATCGTTTCGATACGCCTTAACGACTTGTTAAAAATCAGTTAAAAACTTTCTAACGGTCATATTTTTAAATCTGATTAAACATCGTTTCGAAACATTTGAACTCATTTCGATACGGTGTCTCGAGGTTCTTAAGCCGTTTCGAAACACGGGTTGACAGTGTTGAAACTGTTTCGACACCCGTTCCGAAACAGGAGCTCACAATTTCAAAAGTGTTTCGAAACGCCTTAGGCCGTTTCGAAACGCTGACTCGAAAATCACTGTTTGGCTTTGAGAACACTTAGAAAACATTTGATAAAATTAGTTTTTAACTTAGGCATTTTGTTTAAAACATATAGAGAGGTTTGAGGACTTAAAAATTTGTTTTCACGTTTTCAATTTAGTCCTTAAGTTCTTTAGTTATATCAAAATTAAATTATCGGTTTCACAATCTCCCCCTTTTTGATATAACAAAACCAAAGTTAGAATTTTTAAGAGTTTTGAAAATTTTGAATGCATTCTAACTCCCCCTCAAATTAAGATGGGTTTTTAAAGTTCTAAAAAGATTTAAATTCAAGTTTTAAAAACTTAAAAACACTTAAAACAAATTTTGGCTCTTAGATTACTTCTCCCCATTTTTGTTAGATCAAAAATAATAAACAAGGCTCAAAGAGAAGAGATAGGGTTAAAAGCAATAAGCAATAAGCAATAAGCAACATAATATTAATTCATAAAATTCAAATATCCAAAACATAAATCTTAAACAATAATTTCAAAGCATAATCCCAAATAAAAGATATCAAAAACATAGGTTCATAAAACATAATGGAAATAAAGATGCAAACTTAATCCTAATATGCATAGCTAATATGAGATGTCATGAGAATCCTAAGCCTCGTCGTCACTATCATCATCCATAGAATCTTCATCATTCTTAGCTTGAGCGCGACGAAAATCCATCCATTGTCCATAAAAGGTGGAGAAGGACATGTCCATAGATGTGTGTTGATTCTCAAGGGATGTGAGTCGATTCTCATTTGCAAGGAGACGATCTTCCATGGATTGCAAGCGAGTATTGATAGCACCAAAACCCCTTGACATGTTAGTGTCCAATGTGTTGAACCGCTCGGTCAGAAATGCCGTGAGAGCTTCATTGTTTACAACCGGAGCTTGTGGTTGAGGTTCGACTTGAGGTGGAGGTGCTTCTCTATCAACACGTTCCCATTGACCATTGTTGACATAGTGAAATCCGAACTTGCGAAGAGAAGACTCACCAATTTTTGACTTGCGGGGTTCCGGAGAGTCATAAGTGCAATCAATCTCAAGCTTCTCAAAGATATAACTCAAAATAGTCCCATAAGTGAAAGATTTGAGCGCATCGGTTTCACGGAGCTTAACATTATTCACCATCTCGGCAAACATGATCTTAACAAGATTAGGTTGCTCTCCACGACGAAAACATTCAAGCCAAAAATAATCTACTTGACGAACGTGAGAAAATTTACCTCCAGAGGGGCGAATAAACCACGAGACCATCAAGTGGAGAAACCTATCGTGGGCATCCAAGGCAAGCACTGAACCAGTGTGAGAACCAAAGTGATTCTCATTCTCGAGTCCTTCTTCCTTAAGACCAAAGGTATCCTCTAAGTAAGGTATTTCAATAGCAATCTTCTTTCCTAAGATCTGAGACTCAATGCGAACAACTTCAGAAATGTCTTCATTGTTGATGAGTTGGGCATTAGAGTAAAAGACAAGGACCATGTGCTTGTAACAAATATCCGGGATATCCAAGAAACCAAGGAAGCTTCAGTCTGCTAAACGGTGGAGATAACAAAAGAGAAAGCGCTCGGAGTCAAGAAACGACATGTCAACAACTCGCTCACGACGAACGCTAAATTTCTTGACATATTGGAAACGCACCTTCAATGCGGGACTTTTGAGACTCTTGAGAAACAATTGAGTAAGGTTAGGATGGAGAGCGGCTTGGTTTGATCCTTCACCCGATTGAGGTGCCTTACATTTCTTGTTAACGGGATCCACTGAAACAATCCTAAAAACATAAAAGCAAGCAATTTAAAAACAAAATTTAAGTGTATGCATGAAATTTCTTAATTCAATCCAATGGTAAATCACACTTAGGTTTAAAAACAAATTTTAAAAACAAAGATACAAAACAAAACAAAAAAATTTAAGAGAAAAGCAAGTTAAAAAAACAGTAAAGAGAAATATGAATGAAAAAATATATATTCGAATCAAAAATTTGAAGATTTTGAAAAATATTTACAAGTTTTGAAAAACCCAAGTATCAAAACACATAAACTATAAAAAATTAAAATTTTCTAACCTAAGATTCAAATACAAATCTAAGGAAAAAGAAGAAGATGAAAAAATACCTTAAATTGGGATTTTGGATGAATAGATGAAAATCCTTGCACAAAGTTGTTGATGCTTGCTTAGACTTGTGTTTAAGAGTAAAAGCCCTCAATATTTGGTGAAAAACAATGAGGTTTAGAGGGTTTTATAGGGAAAATCGTTTTAGGGTTTTTAGGGTTTGAGGGGAGTTTTATTTAAAGTAAAACTTTAACATTAAAAGCCCCCTATAAAGCAGTCCGCTAACCCGTTTCGGAACGGTGTCGACCATTTCGAAACGCGGGCATCGAGGGTTGACCGACTTTCCAACTCCAGCTGACCGTTTCAATACGGTATTGATCGTATCGAATCCCCGTTGACTCGTATCGAAACACATTTCGATACACCCCTTGGCAGTAGCAAAAACGTTTCGAAGCCCTTGGAAGGCGTTTTGAAACGCCCTTCTCTCAGATAGAAATTTAAAGAATCCGTGTCGAAATAGGTGTACCCGTTTCGATACACATGGGCCTGGAAGTGCAGATGAGGCTCTAAAAGTGCAGAAAAATGAAGTCTTTGAAGGCCTAACTTGCATGAATGACATGAATGAGCAGGAATAACATGTGCAAACATAAACATACTCCCCCTAGCTATAGGCATGGATGAAATTAGGAGTAAAAACACATAAACATGGCATTTCACAAGATCAAGCAATTTTAAGCACAAAATAGGTCTTAAAAGGTCAAGATAGACTAGTTAGACCTAACTCTCTCCTAAGGGACCAAAAACGCTCTTTGTCTAAAGGTTTTGTAAATATGCCTGCTAATTGATTTAAGGTGTCAACATACTCTATAACAACATCTTTTTAAGAACATGATCTCTAATGAAATGATGCCTTATTTCTATGTGTTTGGTTCTAAAGTGTTGGATGGGATTTTTTGTCAAACATATGGCACTAGTGTTATCACACTTAAGAGGTATGGTTTCAACTTTAATACCATAATCTAAGAGTTGTTGCTTCATCCAAAGGACTTGAGCACAACAACTCCCTAAGGATATGTACTCGGCTTCGGTAGTAGATAATGCTACACTATTTTGTTTCTTAGAGAACCAAGATATGAGCATACTACCTAGGAATTGACAAGTTCCCGAAGTACTCTTCCTATCGATTTTACACCCCCCATAATCCGCATCCGAATAAGCATGAAGGTTGAAGGTGGAGTCTCTATGGTACCAAAGACCTAGACAAAGAGTGTCTCTAAGGTACCTAAAGATTCTCTTAACGGCTATAAGGTGAGACTCTCTAGGGCTAGCTTGAAACCTTGCACACAAGCAAACACTAAACAAGATATATGGTCTACTTGCGGTAAGGTAAAGCAATGATTCAATCATACAACGGTAAAGCTTGGAGTCAACACACTTACCTCCTTCATCTTTGTCAAGCTTTGTAGATGAGCTCATAGGTGTGGCTTGAGGCTTTGTATTCTCCAAGCCAAACTTCTTGAGCATATCCTTTATGTACTTTGCTTGATTGATGAAGGTGCCATCCTTCCTTTGCTTGATTTGGAGTCCCAAAAAGAATGAGAGCTCCCCCATCATGCTCATCTCGAATTCACCTTGCATTAGCTTAGCAAACTCTTTGCAATGACATTCGTTAGTAGAACCAAAAATAATATCATCAACATAAATTTGTACTACTAAGATGTCATTTTTATACCTTTTTATAAAAAGTGTAGTGTCCACCTTGCCTTTTTCAAAACCTTTTTCAATTAAAAAGTTTGAAAGTCTTTCATACCAAGCTCTAGGAGCTTGTTTTAAACCATAAAGAGCTTTAGTGAGTTTGAAAACATGATTTGGAAATTTTGAGTCTTCAAAACCCGGTGGTTGTTCCACATACACTTCCTCATTTATAAAACCATTTAAAACGTGCTTTTAACATCCATTTGAAAAGGCTTAAAATCATGATAACATGCATATGCAAGCAACATCCTAATGGCTTCCATTCTAGCTACGGGTGCATAGGTTTCATCAAAATCTATTCCCTCTTCTTGAGTGTAACCTTGTGCTACTAGTCTAGCTTTATTTCTCACAATGTTACCACTCTCATCTAGTTTGTTCCTAAAGACCCATTTAGTTCCTATAGTAGATTGATTACTAGGCATGTCAACTAATGTCCAAACATTACTTCTCTCAAATTGATTTAACTCTTCTTGCATAGCCATAATCCAAAAATCATCTTTCAATGCTTCTTTTATATTCTTAGGCTTTATGCATGAGATAAATGCAACATGATTCATTAGTCTAAGAGAAGATCGAGTGGTTACCCCCTTGGATGGATCACCCAAGATTTCACCATCTTTGACATAGTTGAACTCCTTTGGGTAGCTCACTTCCTTTAAATCAAGATCCAAGTCCTTCAAGGCTTCAAAAGGTGGATCTTGTGTGTCCTCTTCTTTTGTTGGAATCTCATCCTTCTTTGAAGTTTGTCCTCCATCAAAGGCATTTATGATTCCTACATCATCATCATCACAAGAATCCTTCCTTGGAAGGAGGTTATCATCGAATACAACATGTATAGATTCTTCTACTACTAAAGTTCTCTTGTTAAATACTCGATAGGCTTTAGAGGTTAAAGAGTATCCTATGAAAATAACATCATCGCTTTTTGCATCAAATTTACCTAAGTTGTCTTTTCCATTATTTAAAACAAAACACTTGCAACCAAATGGATGAAAATAGCTAATGTTAGGCTTTTTAGATTTTAAAATCTCATAAGGTGTTTTCTTTAAAATTGGCCTAATCATTACTCGGTTAACAATGTAGCAAGCGGTGTTTGTGGCCTCCGCCCAAAAATATTTAGGTAAATTGTTTTCACAAAGTATGGTTCTTGCCATTTCTTGTAAAGTTCTATTTTTCCTCTCAACTACCCCATTTTGTTGAATAGTTCGAGGAGCCGAAAAATTGTGGCTAATACTATTTTCATTTAAAAACTCTTCAAACCCTAAGTTTTGAAATTCGGTTCCATGATCACTTCTAATATGTGAAATTCTAAGTTCAAGATCATTTTGGGTTAGTTTTGAAAACGTAATGAATTTTTCTAAAGCCTCATCTTTAGTACTTAAAAATAGAACCCAAGTAAATCTAGAAAAATCATCTACAAGAACAAATGCATAAGATTTACCACCCAAGCTCATAGTCCTAATTGGCCCAAATAAATCCATATGGATAAATTGTAAACACCTACTTGTAGAAACATCATTAATGGATTTAAAGGAAGAATTATGTTGTTTACCCTTAGAGCATGCATCACAAATTTTATCGTTTGAGAACTTAATCTTGGGTAAACTTCTAACTAGATCAAGGGAAACTAGTTTTTCTAAAACACTAATGCTAGCATGTCCTAGTTTCCTATGCCACAACCATGCATCATTTTCATTTTGAGCTACTAAACATGCATGGGATGTATGTATGTCATCTAGATGCATCATGTAAATGTTACCTATGCGATGACCTATGAGCATAATATTATTAGATTTAGTGTCAACAATTTTGCACCCATTTTTATCAAATAAAACATTAAATCCTTTATCACACAATTGACTTATGCTCAACAAATTATGTTTAAGACCATCGACATACAAGACATTTTCAATAAGAATAGTAGAGTGATTACCTATGGAGCCAATACCTTTAATGTGGCCTTTGGAGTTGTCACCAAATGTCACCACTCCTCCACTTTTTGGCTTTAAATCCATGAACCTACTCTTGTCTCCGGTCATATGCCTCGAGCATCCACTATCAAGGTACCATGAGTTTTGACTTTGTGCTTTGGCCTTGTAGCAATGCTCTCCCTACAAACAAAGATATTAAACTTTTGTTTTTGGTACCCAAATCATTTTGGGTCCACGAGTGTTAGCTCTCAATAACTTGGTTCCCTTAGGAATCCAAGGTGACATAGCAACAATGTTATTAGATTTTACAAGTTCCTTAGGAACTCATACACTTCTAATCCTTTTAGTTCTACTATGTCTAGGAAAGCTACTTTTTTTGTAGTTATTAGTCTTTTTCCTATGTTGGTTTGTTTTAGAAGATTCACCTATTTCATGCTTCACACTACCAACAGTTTTAAAAGACTCTTTGAGCTTGTTAAGCTCATCTAACACCTTTTGGTGTTCACTATTACATTGAGAAAGAAGATTATTAAGGTCAACATTTTCATCTTAGAAGAATTTTAGTTCATCTTTCAACCCTAAAATCTTTTTCCCAAATTTTAAATTAGCTTGAGAAAGTGAGTCATTTTTATCATCTAATTCCGAAATAATTTTCTTATTCCTAATGACCGACTCCTTGTATTTCTCAACTAATTCATCATAGACCTCTTTCAACTCATCATATGCATCATTTAATTCATCATATGTAAAATCTAAAGATGATGAGTTAGAGGTTACCATGGAGGAATCTTCCTCAAGTGCCATGAGGTAAAGGTTGGCCACTTCTTGTTCGTCATCCTCGGATGACTCCTCATCACTCCAAGTAGCAAGCTTGGCTTTGAGCTTCTTCTTCTTCTCAAAACCCTTCTTCTTTAGTTGAGGGCACTCCGAATGTATGTGGTCGGGTTTATTGCACTCGAAGCAAATGATTCGATCCCTTGCTTCTTCTTTGTTTTTACCTTTGAAGTCCATCTTTCTTTGAATCTTTCTTCCCCGGTTGGACCTCATGAAGCGTGAGAATCGTTTGGCTATCATAGCCAATTATTCTAGCTCATCCTCCTCACTAGAAGAGCTCTCATCAAGTAATGAAGCTTTGACAGCTATTCTCATCTTCTTCTTCTTTTCCACCTCTAGCTTCTCTACTCTTTTCTCTTTCTTCTTCTTCTCTTCTTCCCTTCCTTGCTTCATAATCTCATGAGTAAGGAGAGAACCCACTAGCTCATCAAGTTTTAAAGTCTTCAAGTTTTTGGCTTCTATGATGGCGGTTCTCTTCCCATCCCAAGATTCGGGAAGTGAGTAGAGTAGCTTCCGGACAAGCTTTTCTTCCGGTATAGTCTCTTCAAATCCTTTAAGCCCATTGACTATGGTTGAGAAGCGATCAAACATCTTGGACATCGTCTCATCGGGCTCCATCTTGAAATTCTCATAACTAAGATTGAGAATTCCAATCTTGGTTTCCTTGACATCGTTGGTTCCCTCATAGGTGGTCTCAAGAGTATCCCACACTTCTTTGGCACTTTCAATGGATGAGACTTTGGAGTAGATGTCCGGACCGAAAGAACAAAAGAGCATGTGAAGAGCTTTGTCATTTATTTGGATCTTCTTCCTCTCTTCTTCACCCATCTCCATCTTTTTTCTTCAAAACCATCTTCCCTTCGCTATCTTGATTCAATGGAATGTAGGGGCCATCTTCAATGACATCCCAAACCAAGTAATCGTTGGACTTGATGAAGAGGCGCATCCGATTCTTCCAAAACGGATAGTTGTCACCATTGAAGAAAGGTGGTTTTGTAGTGGATTGAGACTCAAACATGCTTGAACCGGAGGTAGATGCCATATCTTGGTTTTTGGATGATCACACTCGTCCTAGGAACTCCTCTTGTGATTGTTAATCCTTCAAAGAGGTAGGCTCTGATACCAATTGTTGAGTGGATCGAATGATCGAAATAAACCAAGAGGGGGTGAATTGGATTTTTAAAGCTTTTGGTGGTGGAATTGGCAAATAAAAATGGTAGACAAGGAATTTTAGAGTGGTTCAAGTTCCAATCGAACTCTACATCCACTACCTTAGCTTCACTAAGGATTTGCAACAATTCCACTAATTGATCTTCCCCTTTTCTAGGCTAAGGAGGTAACCGTTACAATTTTCGGTCAAATTTTCTACCCAAAATTTGACCTAATCCTCACATAATTGAAACAAAGAAGTTGTTAGCTAAAACAAGTATCTCTCAATACACAATATAGCCCAATTACAAGCACTCAACCCAATTGAAATGATAAGAATGAAAAATACAATTGGAGTTACAAGACAATAATGGGATTTAGGCACAAATGCTTGGATTTGATGTTTGGATGTTTGCTTTTGGATCAATAGTTGTTGTTGAAACTTTTAGAGGTCCCTTTTATACCTTCTCATTGAATTCTAGCCGTTGTGGTTGATGCATTCATCAATAGAGTCGTTGGGATGTTATCTTCCCTCCATAAATGCAGTCTGCAACCAACCGTTTCGAAACGCCCGGCCATGTTTCGAAACAGACCAAAATAGAAAGAGCCGTTGGGGTGCATTAAAGAGCCCGTATCGAAACGGTTAGACCTGTTTCGATACGCTAAGAGCCGTTTCGAAACATTTTTGCCAATGTCAAGGATCGTATCGAAACGGCTTGAATCGTTTCGATACGCCTTAACGACTTGTTAAAAATCAGTTAAAAACTTTCTGACGGTCATATTTTTAAATCTGATTGAACATCATTTCGAAACATTTGAACTCGTTTCGATACGGTGTCTCGAGGTTCTTAAGCCGTTTCGAAACACGTTTCGAAACACGGGTTGACAGTGTTGAAACTGTTTCGATACCCGTTCCAAAATAGGAGCTCACAGTTTCAAAAGTGTTTCGAAACGCCTTAGACCGTTTCGAAATGCTGACTAGAAAATCATTGTTTTGGCTTTGATAATACTTAGAAAACATTTGATAAAATTAGTTTTTAACTTAGGCATTTTGTTTAAAACATATAGAGAGGTTTGAGGACTTAAAAATTCGTTTTCACATTTCCAATTTAGTCCTTAAGTTCTTTAGTTATATCAAAATTAAATTTTCGGTTTCACATGAAATTAAAAAAGTAAATGTAGAAAACAATAAAACATATATTAAAGTTGGAGTTTCATAGCACAATGTTGACACGTGTCACCACCTAATTAAATAATTAATTTATTTTATTAGTTTAAAATTAAGACTAATTTGAAAGAATGTGTAAATAATAAAGACCAAATGTATAATTATACCCCTATTTTTTAACTGTCATGTCACCTTGCCGTTAACCTCTAACGGCTGGTGGTCACATTGCATCCAATTTAATAATATAGTGGTTTAATTGTTTAGAGAAAAAGTAAAATGGTTAAATCACAACCTTACCAATAATATAGTGGTCATTTATGTAGTTTGCCCTAAATAAAATAAAGATTAGTTAATGAATTCATTAGTGAAAGATAAATCTTACGATAAAATAAAGAAACACTATAGGAACTTATATACAACTTCAAACAAAGTATACACTCTATGTTTTGTGTGTTTGGTTATAAAATTCTTTAATTTAATGAAATTTTATCTCTTATTAGAAAATAAATAATATATAATAAATGAAACCCAACAAGTAAATTTTAGTGAAAAAAATGATAAAGTTAATTTTAAGAGACATGAGTTTCAAACGTCTTAATTTTATGGTTAAGGATCTAATATAAAGTTTATAGTTTAGGTGTTTAAATCTAGGGATTTAGAATTTAGGGCAACTCGTTAGAATTTATGGTTTAATGTTAGAATTTAGAGTTTAGAAGTTAGGGTTTATGTTTTAGGGTAATATGTTAAGAATTTAGGTTTTTACCTATAACCCCTAAATTCTAACCCTAAACTCTAAATTCAAATAACATTTCTCAAATTCTAAGCACATAAATCTAAAGTCCTAAATTATGAACCCTAAGCTAATTTTTAACCCCTAAAATTAGAGCGCTCATGGAAATAAAATGTTTTATACCGCTAGTGCATTCTATAATTACCCCGGTTGGTCGATTGAAATAATAAAAAATAATATATAATATGCTGACGATGAAAGAGAATGCTAATTTGAAAAAATAAAAATATAAAAAAATTCCATGTCGGCGATTCCGTTAATTTTTTTAACAGAGAGGGACCGAAACAGAAAAACTATCTAGCGGGAGGGACGATTTTGACAAAAAATTTAGTTGAGAGACCAAAATAAGAAAACGGTAATAATTTGATGATCATCAGTGTAGTTTACCCTTATTATTATTATTTTCATAGAAAATTATAATTAAAATAGAACTTCTGCATAGTTGGGTGAATATATGGTTAGTTTGCCCTATACATGACTTTACCCTACATTATATCGTCGGAATTTAAGAACGTTGAGAACTAAGACAATGAAGACGATTAAGAGAATAAGCTCCACAATTCCTGGTTTGATTCTACCTTTCACTGCTACTTCTCTTCCCTTCTCTTTTTCTAAACTTCCAATTACGTGTTTCCTTTCCAGTTATTCCACTGCTTCTGATGAAAATGTGAATATGGATATGTCTAAACCCACCCGTCTCGAGACATTGGTCATGGGTAAGTGCAAATCAAGATCCCTTGAGCTTGATGAAGCTCTGGGTTTTTTCAATTCCATGGTTTCAATGAGACCCTTGCCTTCAATTGATTCTTTCAACCATTTGCTTGGAGCAGTCTCCAAGATGAAACACTATGCACTCGTTGCTTCTATGTGTAAGCAGATGATGGGCTGTACTGAATTCCAGCCTGATATCGTTTCAATGACAATTTGGCTCAGTTGTTTGTGCAATTTGAAGAAGGTGGACTTGGGTTTCTCTGTGTTGGCTATGATTATAAAACTTGGTCTTCAGCCTAACCCTTATACCATGAATGCTCTGCTTCTTGGACTGTGCGATGAGGGCAAGATTGTCGAGGCAATGGGGTTGTTTTGGAAATTATTGAAGAATGGTTATCCGTGTAATCAATACACTTATGGTATTATTATCAAGGGACTTTGCAACTCAGGGAATACTCGTCTTGCAGTTGTTTTGCTGATAAAGATGAATGGAAATGGAAGCTTTGAACCTAATGTGATATGCTATAATACAATTATTGATGGATTTTGTAAAGAGAAACGGATGGATAAGGCTTTGATTATCTTTCAAGATATGTTAGATCGGATAATTGGGCCAAATGTTGTTACTTTTAAATCGTTAATTAATGGGTTTTGCGGCATTGGACAATGGGACGAAGCAAAAGGATTATTAGCTGCCATGGATAGCAAGGGGATTTCTCCTGATGTGTCTGTCTTAAATGCTCTTATTGCTCCTCTTTGCAAGGACGGGAAGATCCAAGAAGCAATATCTCTGTTGGATTTAATGACCCAAAAAGGTATAAAGCCTAATGCTGTCACTTATAATATGCTAATTCATGCCTTGTGCAAGTTTGGCGAGTGGAGACTGGCCACAAAATTCTTGGAAAACATGATTTCTTTTGAAATTTCACCCGACGTTGTAACTTTTAGTTCCATGATAGATGTTTTATGCAAGGAGGGGAAGTTATCAAAGGCAGTTGAAATTATGGAACTAATGACTCAGACAGGGGTGAAACCAGATGTCGTCACCTATAGTTCTTTAATTCATGAATTTTGCCAGTCTGGGCAATGGGAAGAAGCAACAAGCTTGCTCCATAGAATGATGAATGAAGGCATCCGTCCTAATGTAGTGACTTTCAGTTCTTTAATCAATGCTTTATGCAAGGAAAAGAGGAACGAAGAAGCATTTACCTTGTTGGAACTGATGAGTCAAAGAAATGTAGAACCCGACATTGTCACCTACAATTGTTTAATACATGGATTATGCAATTCAAATAAATGGACAGAAGCGACAAGCATGCTTGATAGGATGATGAATGAAGGAGTCCATCCTAATGTTGTGACTTTCAATTCTTTAATCAATGCTTTATGCAAGGAAAAGAGGACCGAGGAAGCCATTACCATGTTGGAACTGATGAGTCAGAGAAATGTAAAACCTAACATTGTCACGTACAGATGTTTAATACATGGATTGTGCAAATCAGGCCAATGTGAAGATGCAACAGGCTTGCTCAGTAAGATGGTCACTGAAAATATTGTTCCTGATGTCGGAACTTTTAACATTTTGTTGGATGCTATTAGCAAACAAGGAACAGATGACGAAGCTCGTGAAGTACTGAAGGTAATGGAGCAACATGGTGTGAAGCCTAATGGATTTACTTACAGGTCAATGATCAGAATGTATTGTGCACTTGGTGAAATGAATAGGGCAAATGATGTCTTTGATTCAATGGAAACTGAGGGGTTTGCACCTGATTTAACGGATTACAAGATGTTGATCAATGGGTATGCGAAGAGCAAAAGAAAAGAGGAGTCTGTGAGACTTGCTGAAGAGATGCTCCAAAAAGGGTTTGACACTTGATGTAGAAACTCATAGCATGCTAAGAGAGTTGACAGGGCTATGAAAGTTGTATGTTGCAGATGTTAAGTAGATTAATTAACATCTCATTCTTTTTGTTATTTGTTTTTTCATGGATACCACTGAAATGGAGATGATACCAGGATATTAGATGAACTTTGTCATTATTTCTTGAACCATCATTCGACATTATTTTGTGAACTAAAAGAAAAAAAATGAGGCTTTTGTGAACTTTGTGGAGCTTAACCATGTGTGCGGTTGCTGTAATTTTCTTATGTATGCTGCAGGTTGTGAGTTGAATGAGAACTCTCTAATAGTATGATGAGTTGGACAGGGTGCAACTCCTCTGCGTTTACGTTATCACATTGCATGAGAGATATCGCGTTGATAGTATGTATAAAATGTCATTGGCTTATGCTCCAAAATAGGCATACTTACTGCCTCTTCTCCCTTGTTAACTAAAATTTTTTGTTCTGTTTAGACTTGGGTGGTCCTGGAATCTTGTAGTTGGGCAAAATGTACTGCTCAATGTTTGCTATTTTCAATGGTCACCTGTTATTATTTATAGATAAAAACTGACAGACAGCTCGTGTAATACATCTTTTAGCTTCTTTTTTGTAATCCTTATAGGGCAAATTGGATTCTTGAACATCTTTCATCAAGATCTTTTTTCTATACAAAATCATAATGATTGTTAATCTCAATCAAATGTATATTCCAAGATTTAACTCCTGTATGTTGGTGAAAATTGTTTTTTTTCCTGTCATTTACAAGCCCTTGAATTCGGTTGGTGTTTGCAAACATGTCATTCACAATACCTTTGTCATAATTCATTTACTCTAGTTTCATGTTCGTATAAGCCCCGACTTCATTCTGTAAATACGGAATAACCCGTACCTTCTGATAGGGTTTTATGGTTATGTGATGATGAGTAAAGCTTTTCGGTTTTCTCTATCATCTTATTGTTACACATATTTCAGTATATATTTCCTACAGGCATATGCAGCTGTGTACTAGTTTCTTAGACCCAACTGCCTTTAAATTTGGTTTATTAAAAGCTCTTGTAAACCGGCTGCAACTCCTCTTAGACTCAAGTGGGATAAACCGAGATTCCTCTTGTAGCAGCTGTGACCCCATTCCAGCTGCTGTGCATAGGTGTCTAATTGGAACGACGAGTAGAAATTGACAGCTTCGATGTATCAGGGTCAGACCTCAAGCAGCAGAGGAGCCAACCATTTGAGCATGCAAATATGATCGTTGAGAAGTTATCCATGACTGGAAATACATGCTACCCAATTCCTGAGCTCTGCTTCGAAATTCGCAGCTGATCGTGCTAAACGGTGAGCAGCCGAGATAGAAGGATGCAGTTTTGCTTCCAGCTTTGAAGGTGTGCCTGCTAGTAAAGCCTTAGCTACATCTAAAGTCCGATGACACTCAGCGGCATCCTGGTAACCTGTAGTTTACAGATGGATAAGTTAGTTTCAAAATTATTCATTTAGCATGTATGTTGACCATTTATGCTTACAGATGTAGAAACAAAAACGAGTGTGTATGGTGTCAATGAAGGGAATGGGAATGGGAATGGGACACCTATGATTGTCCAGATGCTTTGGTCTCCAATCTTCTCAAAAATGATAGAAGGGAATGGGACACCTCTAAACTTAATTTTTTTTTGTTTTCTAAGGTCGAAACACAAAGCATTCTACAAATTCCAATAGGTGACCCCCCAGTTGCTGATAATCTTATATGGTTTGACGCAAAGTCTGATATTTACTCTGGGAAATCAGCTTACTGTTCTCTCTAATAAACAAGATGATGATGAAAGATGTTAGGATCCAAGAAGAGAAAAGACCCTCTGGATTTCAATAAATGGTGGCTCACAAAGAATGGAAACGTTAGCATTATAAAGTTGATGAATAAAAATAAACAAATACTGAACGTAGGTGATTTTCTCGCGACTTTTTGACCCCTTAGACGTAATATCGCCAGAGAGTAAGAAATTGGGAAGGCAGGCTTAGGCTTACATAAGATGAAGAGAATAACCAGCACAATTCCTGGATTGATTCTACCAGGTATTTCTCTTCCATTTTCATTCTCTAAACTGCCCATTACGTGTTTCCTTTCCAGTTATTCTACTGCTTCTGATGAAAATGTGAATATGGGTACATCTGAACCCACCCCTCTTGAGACATTGGTCATGAATAAGTGCAAATCAAGATCCCTTGAGCTTGATGAAGCTCTGGGTTTTTTCAATTCCATGATTTCCATGAGACCCTTTCCCTCAATTGTAGCTTTCAACCATCTGTTTGGAGAACTCTCCAAGATGAAACACTATGCACTCCTTGCTTCTATGTGTAAACAGATGACGGGTTGTACTGAATTCCAACCTGATGTCGTTTCAATCAACATTTGGCTCCGTTGTTTGTGCAATTTGAAGAAAGTGGAGTTAGGTTTCTCTGTGTTTGCTATGATTATAAAACTTGGTCTTCAACCTGACCCTTACACCATGACTACTCTGCTTCTTGGACTGATTGATGAGGGCAACATTGTGGAGGCAATGGGGTTGTTTTGGAAAATATTGAACAACGGTTATCCGTGTGATCAGTACACTTATGGTATTATTATCAGGGGACTTTGCAACTCAGGGAATACTCGTCTTGCAGTTGTTTTGCTGCTAAAGATGAATGGAAATGGAAGCTTTGAACCTAATGTGATATGCTATAATACAATTATTGATGGATTTTGTAAAGAGAAACGGATGGATAAAGGCTTTGATTATCTTTCAAGATATGTTAGATCGGAGAATTGGGCCAAATGTTGTTACTTTTAGTTCGTTAATTAATGGGTTTTGCGGCATTGGACAATGGGACGAAGCAAAAGGATTATTAGCTGCCATGGATAGCAAGGGGATTTCTCCTGATGTGTCTGTCTTAAATGCTCTTATTGCTCCTCTTTGCAAGGACGGGAAGATCCAAGAAGCAATATCTCTGTTGGATTTAATGACCCAAAAAGGTATAAAGCCTAATGCTGTCACTTATAATATGCTAATTCATGCCTTGTGCAAGTTTGGCGAGTGGAGACTGGCCACAAAATTCTTGGAAAACATGATTTCTTTTGAAATTTCCCCCGACGTTCTAACTTTTAGTTCCATGATAGATGTTTTATGCAAGGAGGGGAAGTTATCAAAGGCAGTTGAAATTATGGAACTAATGACTCCGACAGGGGTGAAACCAGTTGTCGTCACCTATAATTCTTTAATTCATTGATTTTGCCAGTCTGGGCAATGGGAAGAAGCAACAAGCTTGCTCCATAGAATGATGAATGAAGGCATCCATCCTAATGTAGTGACTTTCAGTTCTTTAATACAAGCTTTATGCAAGGAAAAGAGGACCGAAGAAGCCATTACCATGCTGGAATTGATGATTCAGAGAAATGTAAAACCCAGCGTTGTCACCTACAATTGTTTAATACATGGGCTGTGCAGTTCAAATAAATGGACAGAAGCAACATACTTGCTTGATAGAATGATGAATGAAGGAGTCCATCCTAATGTAGTAACTTTCAATTCTTTAATCGATGCTTTGTGCAAGGAAAAGAAGAATGAAGAAGCTATTACCATGCTGGATGTAATGAGTCAGAGAAATGTAAAACCTGACATTGTCACCTACAATTGTTTAATACATGGATTGTGCAATTCAGGAAAATGGACGGAAGCAGCAAGCATGCTTGATAGGATGATGAATGAAGGAGTCCTTCCTGATGTAGTGACTTTCAATTCTTTAATCCATGCTTTATGCAAGGAAAAGAGAAACGGAGAAGCCATTACCATGTTGGAACTGATGAGTCAGAGAAATGTAAAACCCGACACTGTCACCTACAGTTGTTTAATACATGGATTGTGCAAATCAGGCCAATGTGAAGAAGCAACAAGGTTGCTGAGTAAGATGGTCACTGAAAATATTGTTCCTGATATCAAAACTTTTAACATTTTGTTGGATGCTATTAACAAACAAGGAACAAACGACAAAGCTCGCGAAGTACTGAAGGTAATGGATCAACATGGTGTGAAGCCTAATGGATTTACTTATAGGACAATGATCAGAATGTGTTGTGCACTTGGTGAAATGAATAAGGCAAAGGAAGTCTTTGATTCAATGGAAACTGAGGGTTTTGCACCTGATTTAACGGATTACAAGATGTTGATCGATGGGTATGCGAAGAGCGAAAGAAAAGAGGAGACTGTGAGGCTTGCTGAAGAAATGCTCCAAAAGGGATTGACACTTGATGTGGAAACTCATAGCATGCTAAGAGGGTTGACAAGGCTATGAAAGTTGTATGTTGCAGATGGTAAGTAGATTAGTTAACAATGTGGGTGGTTGTTGTAATTTTCTTCGTATGCTGCAGGTTTGAGTTGAATGAGAACTAACTCTCTCGGAATAGTATGACGAGTCGGACATAATGCATGGGAGATATAAAATGTCTTTTTCTTATGCTCCAAAATAGGCATACTTACTGCCTCTTCTCCGTTGTTAACTATAATCTTTTGTTCTATTTAGACTTGAGTTGGTCCTGGAATCTTGTAGTTGGGGAAATTTTACTGCTCAATGTTTTTCATTTTCAATGGTCACCTTGTTATTATTGGTAGATACAAACTGACAGACAGCTCGTGAAATACATCTTTTAGCTTCTTTTGTGTAATCCTTATAGGGAAAATTGGATTCTTGAACATTTTCGTCAAAATCATTTTACTATACAAAATCATAATGATTGTTAAGCTCAATCAAATGTATATTCCAAGATTTAACTCCTGTATGTTGGTGAAAATTGTTTCTTTTTCTGTCATTTACAAGCATTTGAGTTTGGTTGGTGTTTGCTAACATGCCATTCACAATACCTAGGTCATAATTCATTTACTGAGTTTCATGTTCATATAATCCCTGAATCATTCTGTAAATACAAAATAACCCGAACCTTCTGATAGGGTTTTATTGTTATGTGATGATGAGTGAAGCTTTTGGGTATTCTCTATCATCTTATTGTTACACATCTTTCAATATGTATTTCCTACAGGCTACAGGCATATGAAGCTGTGGGCACGCTGAACCAAAATTATGCTAATATTCTTTCGATGCTTTTTTTGTACCTCGTGGCTGTGATCCTTTGAATGTTGGAGGCTATCTGGAACGTAATATTTCTTTCTAAATACGACTTGATTGCACATCATCTGAATGTTGTTACAGTTCTCTGTAACATTGTTCATATGATGGTATTTTAATCCGGAAAGGTTAACAGACCATTTAACATTGTTGACTGAGCAGTGTTACCGACAAGTGATAGAATTGTCGAACAATTCTCACTTTTTCTCCGGTATGTGTTATTCGCATTGCGTCCCCCCACTATTTCTGAAATAAACTGCGACTCGAAACACTGAAACGCTTTCTCAGTGTTGGAAATATAAACTGATGTAAAACGAGGCATTAGCACTGACTGAAAAATAATAAAATAATTAAATCAAACCAAACCGTGTCGTGGTATTAACAATTACCTTAGAAGCAAATTCGCCATGATGTGTGTAATCGCTACAATGGACGAACGGCCCCCCTGAGATTAACACGGCTCTCCAAATTTCGTACACCCGAAAGATGGAGCGGACTCTGTTGGTACCGCTCTTCTCTCAACTCAAAATCAACACTCGGTTTTTAAAACAAACTCTATTGCTTAGGATATATATAAAATGAGAAAAATTGCCCACTATTTATAGGCAAAATAGTGAGGGCAAAATCGTTATCTCCACATCACAAATTAATTCTATTAATAATAAAATTAAATATCATTATTATATGAGTTACATTTTGAGTATTAACAACAATCCTCCACCAATGCGAAAAAATATCCTTCGTAGATATGAGAGCATTGAAGTTAAAACATGAGAAGAGCAATAGCGAGATTAGTAGCTTAAGCACTAGTGAACGTATCTTGAACTAGTACATAGTGATGATGATGATGAGCAATCATTCTCTTAGACAAGTGAAACTAGTCTTGAACTTTCTAAGATTAGGGTAAACTCATAACATACAACTAACTCCTTCATCCACCGAAGTCTTCGATGTGTCTACAAAGTATATATACGAATGTATATATATAGCTTATTTCCTCAAGATTTTAATAAGTGTACTAGAAAAACGGCTCAATGTTTTTCATAGAAGGTGGCTAGTCCTTCTCGCTTACATAGGTTATTTCATAAGTTTATCCCAACATAAACCACTCAAATAAGAGCTGTGAAATAATTAAGAGTTTTTTCCTTAAGCACATCATCTCAATTAAATAGGTGAATTCTTCAAGTTCAATTATAAAATGAACCACTCAAACTCTAGGATAAAAACTCATTAAGAATAAAAACCCAACCTCTTTGATCGGTGAATTCAATAAGTCATTCTCAATAGAACAACCCAAACTCTTGGGATTGAATTCTTTAAAAGTTTAAGAAAACTCATCCTTTATAACGGCAAGTTCATTCTGTCCTTCGCGATAGGACTTCCCGCTCAACATTGGGCAGTCCTTCGCGATAGGACTACCCACTCAATACTGGGCAATGAACTTATTAAGAGTAGTTTATTCAACCAAATTCGACAAATTCATCAAGTCTTTCTCATTAAGACCACCCAAAAACCTAGGCTATGAATTTATTAAGAGTAATAAAACTCAACATGGGCATGTACATTGTTCGTCGTAGGGATGAGTAGTAAAAATGTACATTATGAGTACTCTCCGTGGTTTCATTTGACTACATTGAACTTAGATAACTAAGTTGGGTATCCACCATGAATCTTCAATCAATGGGCTTTAGACCCATCCCCTCGACGAATTAGAACCAACTTTCGTCTTTAACCTTTGGTAAACAGATCAATTGGGTTCCTCTCTAACCTTAATCATCATTTTAAGACACCCCCCACATTTCTAAAATTTTTAAGATAGAAACAAACCCATAAGTGTCTTGAACAACGTGTAAACAAATACTCAATCATACTACAGTAAAGTTTTTTTATGAGTTTTAACCATAAAAATTATGTTTTAACAAACTCAAATCTTGTTTACACATGATTATATTCTCAAGGTTTGAGAAATATTAATCATTAAGATTAGTATACATAATCTCAAACGATTGTGAAATTCCTTTTATCTCATTCAAAAAGAATTTTAACTTTTTCCTAATTCGAGAAATTAAGAATATTATGCAAATATTTATGAAGAGTTTTTAAATTTTCCTAACAACAGAAAAAATTATCTCAAGTTTATTATAAGAGATTTCAACACAACCCTTAAGATAGATCATCTCTTTCTTTTCCTCTACCTAAGAAAAGAACTCAAAGAAATTTAATTGCTACAATATACTTTTAGTAGCACTAATGTCTATCATATTCTCATTCATATTATTCAACATATTAGCCCTAAAGAGATCATCACATATTTTATTTACTATGAATAAATTTGGTATTATGCTCAACCAAATTAATCTCAACTCTTTTAACTTCTACACTAAGTTTGAGGAGATTTTATTTGTCATAGTATTTTTATAAAAGTTAGCACATTAAAGAACAATGCACTAAGTAGGTTACCATGAAAGAGAGGTGGTGCACTAGGCACGCTTAAATACCTGGTCTTGGATAGAACCAATCTTAGACATGCATTTTTATAATATTTTCCAATAAGCCATTTATGAATCTTCTCTTTCTTTAATTAAGGTCTCTTAAAGAATTATGCTTGATATTTTTTGATTATAATGGGAACGTAGCTACAATCTCATGTCTCATTAAAAAACCTCACTAAACCTAATGGAGGAAAAAGAGTACACTCGATTGTCGCTATTACAAAAGGAGTCAACAAACAAATGGCAAACCAAAACGCTCGCCGAACAATTAAGACAAAAAATCACTGCCTTAGCCAATCCCCTCCACATGTTGTAAATCCAAAGCCAACAAAGGTACGACCTCTTCCGGTTCAGACCTATAAATAACTATGGAGTAAAAACATTTAATCATTATGGAATAAAATTTCTTCCACATTTTAAAATTTCTTCCAAAATATGAACGTTTCAAAATATTTAATCATTATGGAATAAAAATATTAAACCAACATAATTACAAAACCATTAGACGTTGGTAACCACTCAACATTAATATCATAATTAAGTAACCAACATTATAAGCCATTAAAGCATTAAACTCTGGTTTAAACATTTGTATAATAAAATAGTATTCATCAAAAAGACGAGTTAAAAATTGGCCATACACTCATGTACTGCCGTTTTTTTTTAAAATGGTCATGTTTTCTAAGCATTGAATTAGATCAAGCATCCATACTTGTGAAAACAAACCAATTTTCCATAGCATCATGTAGGATCATAAGAATGATAATCTATATCAAACAATTGCGAACCATTTTGATGCAATATTAGACCAACAATCGAATTCAACAATGCTTATCGAACTTGAACTTTGTACAGCAGTATTCGAATTCGCTTCTAAATTGTTGGAAACATAGACTGCTGCAAAACGAGGCATTAGCACTGACTGAAAAATAATAAAATAATTAAACCAAATTGTGTCGTGGTATTAACCATTGCCATAGAAGCGAATTCGCCCCGATGTGTGTAATCGCTACAATGGACGAACGGCCCCCTAAGGTTAGCACGGCTCTCCAAACTTCGTACACCCGAAAGATGGAGCGGACTCTGATGGTACTTCTCTTCTCTCAACTCAAAATCAACACTAGTGATAGGTTTATAAAAACCAAAGAGTGTTTTTAAAGCAAACTCTATTTCTTAGGATATATATCAAATGAGAGAAATTGCCTACTATTTATAGGCAAAATAGTGAGGGCAAAATCGTTATCTCCACATCACAAATTAATTCTATTAATAATAGAATTAAATATCATTATTATATGGATTATATTTTAAGTATTAACAACACTTAGTACTTTGCTTTCATTCATAATACTCGAACTTTTATTGTATGGTTCAGACATTGGTGTCACTTTTGCTTCGACCAACACTCTTTGGATTAAATGTCATGTTTTAAGTACGAAATTTGAGATAACAATTTCACATCTTTTATTTATGAAAGTTTGGATGCAAGTGTTTAATGGTTTTTTATGAATTTTTTTTTTGAAATGGATTATGAACTAAGGATGTAAATGAGACGAGTCGAGTTTGAGTAGTGTGGAGCTTGACTTGACTTGAAAAGCTCGAAGCTGAGTTTGGTCGAAAGCTCGCGAGTTTAAAATTATTAAGTTCGAATCAAACTCAAAATAAAAAATTAGAGCTTGAGCTCGAAACATTCTAAAACTTCACAATTATTTTTATGGATTTTTTTGTGCTTTTTTAGACTCACTGCCCATACACAAATTCTAGACAAATTTCTTAAACTTAACTTTGGCTCCATTAATCATTTTAAAATCTCCTAGCTACTTACAAGCATATTTAACTTTGGCTCCATTAATCATTTTAAAACTCATATCGTTATGTGTCAGACACTAGTGTTGGACATAAGTATTTCAAGTAAAATGAAGAGAAGAAACTACACAACATAATACACCGCATGACAATAAAAAAACAGAAAATATGTTTCAGGCTTTTCCTAGCATACATACTAAAATATGAAACCACATAAGTACATATAACGTGAAACCACATGAGTACATACAACGAAAAAAATTAATATATTATTTTTTGAGTAGGTCGCTAGTTTTTCGAGTCTGGTATCGAGTAATTCATCTCGGCTCGTTAAGAACTCGAGCCGATTTCTGTTGGTAATGCTTAAGGTGTTACAAAGCCTATATCCCACATTGGTTGGGAAAATGGTTTGTGGAGGGTATTTATACCCATGTTTCCCCATTCCCTTGTTGAGTGGGAAAGAACAAAGGACATCCTCGCGCGTCGCCGCCACTGCCGTCCGGCTCGGGCTACACGTGTCTTCAACACGTCCGCGCACGGGTATTATCTTTTTGGAGAAAATTCGTAAGGAATTTTCTTAAGAACAAAAGATTATGTGATAAAAATTTTCTACTTATTTATAGACTTTGAAAAACTGTTCGAATTCAGAATTTATTTTTTTAATTAAATTTGAATCTGAACATTTTGATCCAGTACTGATTGTTTGAATATAAATAGTCTATTTATTCGAATTTATTTGAATATACAGTCTCTTCCAGTGATGAATCTAGACTATTTTTCTAGTCAAGTTCATGTGCTGTTGCTGGGTGATTATTACAGAATTAATATGCTTCTATGAGAGTTGTTATTGCAGCTGTTACAGCAGATTAATTCTGCAGTTATATAGTGATTTATTTGGACAGTGAAATGACCATTATGTCCATGATGATCAGCCTATAAATAGAGGTGCCTTATGCAACATTTGAATGTATCAAACACACAGCAAACACTCTAAAAAGATCTCTGCTTTCCTCTATCGCCTGAAGTTGCAGTTCCACCGTTGTTCACTCCGAAGTCGAGTGTACGATTCTTGGAGCGTCCTTGTTCACCTCGGGGGGACATTCTGCCTGTGAAGCGACTACATTGTTCGGGGCAGATTTGTTTCTAAGGTAGTGGCCAACATACCACGACACGGTTCATCCTATCTTCATTTCTGTTTTTATTATTTCTAGTCAGTGCTAATCAGCCCGTTTTGTAGTCATTTTCACCAACAATTTAGAAACAAATCTATCTCTGATTCTGCAAAATGGCCTCCTTGTCTGCACTACTTAGCAAGCTCATCCCAGACCTCTCCAAGCTTGATATGTTGGATGGTAGAAATTATCGAAGGTGGTCCCAACGCATCCTAATTTTCTTCGAGTAGTTGGACCTTGACTACGTGTTGCTTACCGAACCATCATCCGTGCCTGCCACTATTGTTGTTGTCCCTGCCGACAACCAAGGGCAGAATGATGCTGCCACCGATGCTCTTGCTGCCGCCACCTTTGCCAAGTATGAGAAGGAATAAGACGGTTCGTGGCCATCTCCTAAGTCACATGTCCAACAAACTTTTTGACATGTACCTTAAGGAGAGGAGTGCAGAGGTGATATGGGATTCTTTGGATACAAAGTATGGCATCGATGACGCGGGGATCAAAAAGTACGTCGTTGGAGAGTGGTTGAAATTCCAGATGACTGATAATAAGCCCATCATGGACCAGGTCCATGACTACGAGAATCTTATCTCGGACATCATCACGGAAGGCATACAGGTGTGTGAGGTTCTGCAAGCAAATGTCCTGATCGAGAAGTTGCCAAAGTCTTGGTCCGATTATCGCAACTCTATCAAGCACAAGAAAAAGGGACATACCACTTCAGGAGCTGATCGGTCACATGAAAATCGAAGAGGCCAACCGTTTGAAAGATAAGGTTACTAATAACTTTAGTCACTTATCTTTTAAATCTAATTTAGTTGAGTCTAGTTGTGCTTCAGGGTCCAAAAAGCCCTTTAAGAAAGGCCCCCAGAGCAAAAGCCCAAACCACAGAAGACTACCAACTTCAAGAAACCGGTCAAGGCCAAGCCAGACGCAAAAACCATGAAGTGTTATGTGTGTGAGCAAGCTGGTCACAAGGCGTACCAATGTCAGCACCGTTTGGACCGCCAGAACGAGACTAGACCACGCATGCATGTGGTAGAGGACATGGATGATGATGTCATTGTCGCGGTGGTTTCGGAGGTCAACCTTGTAGAGAAGAACACCGAGTGGGTCGTGGACACCAGAGCTTCTCGACATTTCTGCGCAAGGAAGGAGTTCTTCACCGAGTTCGAGGACGTGAAAAATGGTGAACGTGTGTACATGGGAAACTCCAGCAGCTCTCAAGTGATGGGCAAAGGCAAGGTTTTACTCAAGCTGACTTTCGATAAAACTTTGGCCCTTAACAATGTCCTATATGTGCCTGCCTTGCGTAGAAATCTGATCAGTGGTGGCCTCTTAAATAAGGCAGGCATTAAGTTAGTTTTTGAGGCAGATAAACTTGTACTTTCCCGTAATGGTGATTATGTCGGGAAAGGTTTTTTAAGTGAATGTTTATTTGTCATAGAAACTCAAATTAATGAAAATAAAGCTACCACTTCTACTTATATTGTTGAGTCTGTTGATATGTGGCATGCTAGATTAGGACACGTAAATATTCAATCCTTAAAGAAAATGATGAATATGAATATTTTGCCTAAACTAGACATAACAAACTATAATAAATGTGAAGTTTGTGTAGAAGCTAAGCATGCTAAACTTACCTTTAAAATTGTTTCTAAAAGAAAGACTTAACTGTTAGAACTTATACATATTGATCTAGCAAACTTTAGAAACACTGAAAGTAAAGGATGAAAACACTACTACATAACTTTTGTAGATGACTTCTCTAGATATACAAAAGTTTATCTCTTAAGAACTAACGATGAAGCTGAAAACTTCTTTCTTATTTATAAGACAGAAGTTGAAAATCAGTTAGATAGGAGAATAAAACGTATTAGGTCTGATAGAGGTGGTGAATATGGATCTAATTTTCTAAAAGAGGTTTGTGAGACGAATGGCATAATACATGAAACTTCAACCCTTATTTTCCTCAACAGAATAGTATAGCCAAGAGGAAAAACAGAACTTTAAAAGAGATGATGAACTCATTGTTGATAAGTTCTAGGTTGTCCGACAACATGTGGGGGGAAGCCATTCTATCGGCTAATCATATATTAAACCGAGTACCTCATAAGAAAATTGATTCTACCCCATACGAATTATGGAATGGTATGCCCCAAATTTACAATACCTGAAAGTGTGGGGGTGTCTGGCCAAAATGGGATTGCCAGACTTTAAGAAGTCCATCATTGGACCTAAGACCGTTGATGCAGTGTTTATAGGCTATGCTTCTAACAGTGCTGCATATAGATTCACGACTTTACAAGATTATTCTATTTGTGAATCTAGGGATGTTGTTTTCTTTGAAGATATCTTTCCTCTCAAGAAACCTAGATTAAGTGTTGAAACACAAATAGAAAACTCGCCATCCACTTCTTCTAGTGTGCCTACTAGGTCTTCTCAAGAGATTGAATTTGAGCCTAGAAGAAGTAAGAGACAAAGAGTTGAAACCTCTTTTGGACCAAACTTCATAACTTCCTTTATTTCTGAGATAAATGATTTAGACACTCTATCTAATCCTATAGCTCAAGCTTATTTGTTAGATGAGGATCCTAAAACTTACGAAGAAGCTATACGATATATTGATGCTAGTTTCTAGAAAAGCGCTATAAAAGATGAACTAGAATCAATAATGTCTAATCATACTTGAGAATTAGTTGACTTGCCTAGAGGATTTAAAACCATCAGCAGTAAATGGGTCTTTCAAAAGAAACTTAGACCAGATGGTTCTATCCAGAGGTATAAGGCAAGGCTAGTAGTCAAAGGGTTAACTCAAAGATTTGGTCAAGACTTCTTTGATACTTATTCTCCCGTCACTAAAATCTCAACGATCCATGCATTGTTTGTACTAGCCTCCATTCACAAGTTGCAAGTACATCAAATGGATGTAAAGACTGCATTTTTGAATGGGGATCTAGATGAGGAGATCTATATGGAACAACCTCTTGGCTTCGAGGCTCTTGGTATGGAAGGCAAAGTTTGTATACTTAAAAAGTCACTTTATGGCCTGAAGCAAGCTCCTAAATAGTGGTATGAGAAATTTCATAAAACTATCCTTAGTCTTGGTTTTGTTGTGAATGACTCGGATGCATGCATGTATTCGAGGATGTTTGGTACTGATTGTGTCATCATAAGCTTGTATGTTGACGACATGTTGATTTTCAGTACTAACATTGAGTCCATTAACAAAATAAAGAGTTTCTTGTCCACTAAGTTTGAGATGACTGACTTGGGAGAAGTCGATGTAATCTTAGGAGTCAAAGTAACCAAAACTGAAAAGGGATTTTCTTTAAGTCAGACACACTATATCGAGAAAGTGTTAAAGAAATTTGACAGTTTTGATGTCATCCCTGTTTGAACTCCTTATGACTCTAGCATACATCTCTTTAAGAATAAAGAAAGTAGCGTTTCTCAAACGGAATATGCCAAGATAATTGGAAGTCTGATGTTCTTAATGAACTATACTCAGCCAGATATTGCCTATGATGTAAGTAGACTTAGTAGATATACTCACAACCCTAATGGTGAGCACTGGGTTGCTCTTAGACGCTTACTTAAGTACCTTAAGGGTACGATGAACTGGAGACTTGAGTTTGTTGGCTTTCCTGCTACTTTAGAAGGATATTGTGATGCCAATTGGGTCTCTAATAGTGATGAAGTAAGCTCTACGAGTGGGTATGAATTTACTTTGGGAGGAGCAGTAAATTTTTGGAAGTCTTCAAAATAGACTTGTATTGCTCGCTCTACTATGGAGTCGGAGTTTATAGCTCTTGACTTAGCTGGGCAAGAAGCTGAGTGGCTAAGGAGTTTGTTAGCCGATATTCTATTTTGGGGAAGTCCGACTCCTCTTGTTTCCTTGTTGTGTGATTCACAAACTGTGATTTGTGTTGCCAAGAGTCAAGTTTACAATGGTAAAAAGAGGCACATTCGCATAAGACATGAATCTGTTAAACACTTAATAAGGAATTGAGTACTCTCTTTAGAGTATGTGAAGTCGGAAAGAAACCTAGCAGATCCGCTTACCAAAGGGTTAAGTCAGAAGTTGGTCCTAGATTCGTCGAGGGGGATGAGTTTAAAGCCCATTGGTTGAGGAATTCATGGTGGATACCCAACTTAGTTATCTAAGTTCAATGTGGTCAAACGAAACAATGGAAAGACTCATAGTGTACATTTCTCACTACCTATCCCTATGGCGAATAATGTACATGCCCAGGTTGAGTACTATTACTCTTAATAAATTTATATCCCAGGTTTTGGGTGGTCTTTGTGAGAAAGACTTGATGAATTTACCGAATCATGGTTGAATACTTATTCTTAAAAAGTTCATAACACAAGTCTAAATGTGTTGTCCTATTGAGAAGGACAAGATGAACTTACCGCTAGGAAAGGTTGAGTTTCAAGAAACTCTTAATGAATTCAAAGTTTGAATGGTCCTATTGAGAAGGACATTTTGAATTCATCGATAATGAGGTTGAATATGTATTCTTATTGATTTCTTATCCCAAGATTTGGTGGTTCATTTTAAATGAACTTGAAGAAATCACCATATCTCTAAGAGGTTGAGCCATTACAAATGGTTCTTAATTATTTCATAGCCCGATTTCAGGGTGGTTTATATCGAGATAAACTTGATGAAATAACCTATGTAAGTGAGAAGGATTAGCCACCTTCTGTGAAAAACGTTGGGTCGTTTTTCTAATACACTTACTAGAATCCTGAGGTAAGATGGCCAAATATACACTTGTGTATATATATATATATCTTACACATCGAGAACTTCGGTGGATGAAGGAGTTAGTTGTGTGTTATGAGTTTACCCCTATCTTAGAAAGTTCAAGACTAGTTTCACTTATCTAAGAGAAGGATCGCTCATCATCACTATGTACTAGTTCAAGATACGTTCACTAGTGCTTAAGCAACTAATTTCGCTATTGCTCTTCTGAGGAGGTTTTTGTTTGAGATACAGATGAATTCTTTCGCATTAGTGGGGGAATGTTGGTAATGCTTAAGGTGTTACAAAGGTTATATCCCACATTGGTTGGGAAAATGGTTTGTGAAGGGTATTTATACCCATGTTTTCCCCCTCCCTTGTTGAGTGGGAAAGAACAAGGGACATCCTCGCGCGCCGTCGCCATCCGGCTCGGGCTCGGGCTCAGGTAACACGTGTCTTCGACACGTTCGCGCGCGGGTATTATCTTTTTGGAGAAAATTCGTAAGGAATTTTCTTAAGAACAAAAGATTATGTGAAAGAATTTTTCTACTCATTTATAGGCTTTGAAAAACTGTTCGAATTCATAATTTATTTTTTTAATTAAATTCGAATTTGAACGTTTTGATCTAGTATGATTGTTCGAATATAAACAGTCTATTTATTCGAATTTATTCGAATATACAGTCTGTTCCAGTGTTGAAACTAGATTGTTTTTCCAGTCAAGTTTATGTGTTGTTACTAGGTGATTATTACAGAATTAATATGTTGTTATGAGAGTTGTTACTGCAGCTGTTACAGCAGATTAATTCCGCAGTTATATAGTGATTTATTTAGACAGTGAAATGACCAGTCTGTTCATGATGATCAGCCTATAAATAGAGGTGCCTCATGCAACATTTGAATGTATCAAACACACAACAAACACTCTAAAAAGCTCTCTGCTTTCATCCATCGCCTGAAGTTGCAGTTCCACCGTTGTTCACTCCGGAGTCGAGTGTACGATTCTTGGAGCGTCCGTGTTCACCTCGGGGGACATTCTACCTGTGAAGCGACTACATTGTTCGGGGCAGATTTGTTTCTAAGGCGGTGGCCAACATACCACGACACGGTTCATCCTATCTTCATTTCTATTTTTATTATTTTCAGTCAGTGCTAATCAACCCGTTTTGCAGTCATTTTCACCAACAATTTTGAGCTGGACTCAAGTTCATCACGTCAAATATTGATCGAACTTTGACCGAGTTGGACTCTAATAACTTGTGATTTGTCTCGTCTCATTTACGGCCCTAATTTTGACCAAAGATTTAAATTACCATTACGAATGATCAGTGCGAACATCTGGTCACAAACATAATGAAACTACCACAAATGCGATTGCAGACCACTATTTAAATTAGGGGTGAGCGTTCGATCGAGGAGTTACTCGAGTTTACAAATCCTATTTTACGACTCAAACTTTATTTGAATTTTTTCAATCCGTGTTTATTAAATTCGATTCGAATTTTTGAGTTTTTGTACAATTTAATTATAATTATTTATAATGCTAGTAGTACAACTTAATTCTAATTTAAACAACTTTCTATATCCATATACAATACACATATATTTTTCCATATGTGGTATATGTATATATCAGGCAGAATTGTGGGACTCAGCTCGAACTTAAAAACTAATACACTAATTACTACAAAAAATTCAAATTATTCGAATTTTCGTTTTACAACTCAAATTGTATTTGAATTTTTTTGAGTCTGTTATACTCATTATTAAACTTGTTGAAGAGATTAAATATAATCAAAGTATATCATTTTGATAAGAGGTTCAATTAAGCATAAGAAGAAGAATTGAGCCAAAAATTACGATACATTCTAAGAAATTTAAACTTTCATCGAGGAAAAGTAAATGAAAGGCTTTCAAAATATTATCATAGAAACAAGAATGAGGTTTTCATTTTGTACATGTCAGATCATAAATTAGTAATTGTATTTAATCTTCAAAAAATTAATTGTTTCAAACTTTCAATTTTTGAAATGGAATATTTATGTGAGTCAAATTGAATTTTGTTCCCCTAATTTAAATCCTTGATTTTTGACCCTTGTACGTAATATCGTGAAGTTGGGAACTAGGCCAATGAAGGCAGGCTTAAGCTTACATCGGGTGAAGAGAATAAGCTCCGCAATTCCTGGTTTGATTACACCTTTCACTGGTAATTATCTTCCCTTTTCTTTTTCTAAACTGCTCATTCCGTGTTTCCTTTCTACCGCTGCTGATGAAAATGTGAATAAGGGTATGTCTAACCCCACCCGTCTCGAGACATTGGTCATGGGTAAGTGCAAATCAAGATCCCTTGAGCTTGATGAAGCTCTGGGTTTTTTCAATTCCATGATTTCCATGAGACCCTTTCCCTCAATTCTGGCTTTCAATCATCTGCTTGGAGCAGTCTCCAAGATGAAACACTATGCACTCCTTGCTTCTATGTGTAAACAGATGATGTGCTGTACTGAATTCCAACCTGATATCGTTTCAATGACCATTTGGCTTCGTTGTTTGTGCAATTTGAAAAAAGTGGATTTAGGTTTCTTTGTGTTCGCTATGATTATAAAACTTGGTCTTCAGCCTAACCCTTATACCATGAATGCTATGCTTCTTGGACTGTGCGATGATGGCAAGATTGTCGAGGCAATGGGGTTGTTTTGGAAAATATTGAAGAATGGTTATCCGTGTGATCAATGCACTTATGGTATTATTATCAAGGGACTTTGCAACTCAGGGAATACTCGTCTTGCAGTTGTTTTGCTGATAAAGATGAATGGAAATGGAAGCTTTGAACCTGGTGTAATATGCTATAGTAAAATTATTGATGGATTTTGTAAAGAGAAACAAATGGACAAGGCTTTGATTATCTTTCAAGATATGTTAGATCGGAGAATTGAGCCAAATGTTGTTACTTTTAATTCGTTAATTAACGGGTTTTGCAGCGTTGGCCAATGGGACGAAGCAAAACGATTATTAGCTGCCATGGTTACCAAGGGGATTTCTCCTGATATGTATACCTTAAATGCTCTCATTGCTCCTCTTTGCAAGGATGGGAAGATCCAAGAAGCAGTATCTCTTTTCGATTTAATGACCCATAGAGGCATAAAGCCAGATGTTGCCTCTTATAATATGCTAATTCTTGCGTTATGCAAGTTTGGTGAATGGAACGTGGCCATAAAATTCTTGGAAAACATGATTTCTTTTGAAATTTCACCCAATGTTGTAACTTTTAATTCCATGATAGATGTTTTATGCAAGGAGGGGAAGTGTTCAAAGGCAATTGAAATTATGGAACTAATGACTCGTACAGGTGTGAAACCAGATGTCGTCGCCTATAATTCTTTAATTCATGAATTTTGCCAGTCTGGGCAATGGGAGGAAGCAACAAGCTTGCTCGATAGTATGATGAATGAAGGCGTCCATCCTGATGTAGTGACTTTCAGTTCTTTAATCAATGCTTTATGCAAGGAAAAGAGGAACGAAGAAGCATTTACCTTGTTGGAACTGATGAGTCAAAGAAATGTAGAACCCGACATTGTCACCTACAATTGTTTAATACATGGATTATGCAATTCAAATAAATGGACAGAAGCGACAAGCATGCTTGATAGGATGATGAATGAAGGAGTCCATCCTAATGTTGTGACTTTCAATTCTTTAATCAATGCTTTATGCAAGGAAAAGAGGACCGAGGAAGCCATTACCATGTTGGAACTGATGAGTCAGAGAAATGTAAAACCTAACATTGTCACGTACAGATGTTTAATACATGGATTGTGCAAATCAGGCCAATGTGAAGATGCAACAGGCTTGCTCAGTAAGATGGTCACTGAAAATATTGTTCCTGATGTCGGAACTTTTAACATTTTGTTGGATGCTATTAGCAAACAAGGAACAAACAATAAAGCTCATGAAGTTCTGAAGGTAATGGATCAACATGGTGTGGAGCATAATGAATTTACTTACAGGACAATGATCAGAATGTATTGTGCACTGGGTGAAATGAATAAGGCAAAGGATGTCATTGATTCAATGGCAACTGAGGGTTTTGCACCTGATTTAACAGATTACAAGATGTTGATCAATGTGTATGCAAAGAGCAACAGTAAAGAAAAGACTGTGATGCTTGCTGAAGAAATGCTCCAAAAGGGATTGACACTTGATGTGGAAACTCATAGCATGCTAAGAGGGTTGACAAGTCTATGAAAGTTGTATGTTGTAGATGTTAAGTAGATTAATTAACTCGCATAGGAGTTGATGTGTCAAACAGGATGTATCTCCTCTGTGTTTACTGATTACATTTATTGATAGTTATTGTGTTGATAATTTGTAGAAAATGCCATTGTCTGATGGTCCAAAATAGACATACATAATACTTCTCCCTTGTTAGCTAGAATCTTTTGTTCTATTTAGACTTGAGGTGGACATGGAATCTTGCAGTTAATTGTTGAAAATGTACTGCTCAATATTTGCCAATTTCAATTGTTACCTGTTATTATTGCTAGGGAAAAAAACTGACAGATAGCTTGTATAATACTTTTTTTAGCTTCATTTTTGTAATCCTTATAGGGAAAATTGGATTCTTGAACATCTTTCCTCAAAAAAAAAATTCTATACACAATCATAATGATTGTTAAGATCAAACAAATGTAGCCTTGATAATACTCTTGGACTAATTTTGTGATTTTAAGATCTAACTCCTGTATGTTGGTGAAAATTGGTTTTTTGCTGTCATTTACAACCATTCGAATTCGGTTGGCGTTTGCAAACATATCATTCATAATACCTTGGTCATAGTTCATTTACTCATCTTTTAACATATATTTCCTGCAGGCATATGCAGTTATGGTCATGCTGCACCAAAATTATGCAAATATTATTTTGATGCTTTTGTGCATATGTCATGGTTTTGACTTTTGATCATTGCTTCTTGTCAAAGGATTTAACTCTGATTCCATTTAGAACTCTGACCCTGTTGGACATTTTTCTTTAGGAATGTGAATGACACTTCCTAATGTAATGTTCTGATGAATCTACTGAACTTCTTGGAAACTTCCGTTTCCGTCTGTCTTGTATGCAAATGGAGGCTTTCTTGAGCATAAAATTTCTTTCTAAGTCTAGCTCTATTGCACATCATCTGAATGTTGTTACAGTAGCAATGACTTCTCTGTATTGTTTATATGATGGTATTTTGATGAATGTAAGCAAGTTTCTTGTCATTATAATTTTTAATATTTTAAGAACAAAGGTCAAGCAGTTGCAATTCAATGTGTTTAATCTGGAAAGGTTAGCAGACCTTTTAACATTGTTGAATGAGCACTGTGGATTTCTACAAGTTTTTTTTCCTTTGCCACTCAATTATAACAATTTTCATTTTATGTCCTCCTTGGTATAGACAGCATATCTGAAATATTTTTCGATCCCGATTCTCATAGTATCTCTAGCGAGCGGGAAAAAGTTTATCATTTCAAAGGAATATGTATAATATTTACAATGGGATACTGATGACCCTGTTGCTACCATTTGCGTCATGTTTTCTGCTACTAGTGTGTTGAAACATCCGACTGGTGATGATAATGCGTGCCCTGCGCCTGAATGTAAAAAACTACTTAAAGCTACTCTTAGGAGCTATCTTGCAAGTGATCTTATTGGTAGTTCCAAGCATCCTCAGTTCTTTGTAAAGTTAGTGATTTTACAGGGCAAGTGCAGTTCATCAAAAATCAAGGCCATCATTGAGTTTCTTCGGTCAAAATGTTTATTGTCGAATTCAAGTCCCGAATCATAGTTCTATCGGAGCAGTGAAACTCCTTTTTCTTCTGAACAGAATTTACAGAATCTGAGCCATTCCGGTATTAGAGCTGTAAAGAGCACCAGTTTATTCAGTAGGTTGTTTCTTTGTGGGAAAGTTGGTTATTATTCCATAGACACGCATTATATATGTGTGTTTTTATGTGCATTTATTCTGTAAACACATACATAATCATAACAGCATGACTTGATGGCTTTACTAAATCAATGCTGTGCCTATTTTTCGTCTCCCGTCGTTAGTTTTCTTGCAGGTCTCTGTAATGCTGGAAATTTGGTCTTACATATATTTATGGGAAATCAGCAGTCTTATTCATTGCATTCTTTTGGTCTTATATGTTCCTACTATGAACAAACTTCATTTGGCATACACTGAATACCTGCTAGCAAAGGGAAATTGCTGCAGATTATACGTTTTGGTTACATATAGAGTAGAGCGGGCTAAGGGTATAATCGTCGTCGCATTGAGCTCCAGTCGCATGTTAGACCAAACAGGGCAAACTATCATTGCGTTATTTTTTTCATCCATAAGATTCGAACGGGACATCAGATTCTTCCCTACTTGATAAAAAAACTGTATAAATGCATATCATTTGCCTATTATCGAAAAACTCGAACCTGAAGAAGTGAATGCAAAGCAGAAAGTCTCCGCATCATCAGCGGGTATAAGAAAGTTATTTGCAACTAGAGTTAATATCAATCCGCTCGATAAATAGAACAATACTGTCAGAATTCGATAAGTTATAACGAGTATCAAATATGGATAATTCAGAAACTCTAGGAAGGTTAGCCGTTTGTTGTATAAATGCTTCATGAAAAGTGTTGTAAGCAACGGTCGGGAACCTTGTCACAACCGTTCCAGTGTTCATAACAATCCCTCTGTAAGTTAATTCGGTAAGTTGAAAAATGTCTTCGGATATGGGTATCCGAACGCCTTCAACTCCTAGACCTGAAAGCCTGATGTAGTAAAAAGTAGGGGCTTTGGGGTTACGTAGCAAAGGTACCTATGCAATACCAAAGAGTTGAAAATGCGGGAGCGAGGTGGTGGGGCTACGGTGTAACAGGGCAAGTTGTAGTGGCAGAGGAGCTAACATGGTTGAGGATTAGATTGGATAATTAAATGGACCCTCAGCATAGGGAGAAAAATCTTGTTCCTCCTAGCAAGCACGGTTGAAGTTAGTCCAGTTAACTAGAATAATCTTAAAAGATGACATCCAAGAAATCTGACTGATCCTATACGGACCAACAAGTACCCTAATCCTTGGATAGGGAAGACAATAGTAATGAAGATAGAATTTGAGTAACATATGTCGTGTAGGGGAAATGACGTCGAGATAAATTGCAGGTCTGTTATGGATGAAGAGAATGTGTTTGATTAATAGCTTGAAAGAGAAATTGCAACACAAGGAGATGAGGAAAATAGAGTCTGTTACATCAGTTTTTGCATAAAAATTCCCTTTGTAAATATTTGTTATTTATATACTAACAAATGGCCCTACTTAAGCTGACATGGACCGCTCACATAGTCTTCATACTTGGTGGACATGTTTTTGATCAGTGAGCCAATACGAATTGCCGATATCTAACCCAAGCTCGGTGTCGATCCAATATGCGTTGATCCGATCTGCAACATATTACCATTCATAACAAGGTCAGATCTCAGCTATCTAAGCCTTGCGAAGTACGTAAACAAAGGAATGATTGACTTGATGCCACGTAAGAGTCAAATATATATGTAGTAAACTAAAATACAGAAGATAACTTCATTTTCCGAAACATCAATCTTATACCACCAGCAGAGCTAATATCGAAATTTTACTTATTAGTTTTGTTCTTAGTTAAACAAATTGTTTCCATCTTTGTGCAGCATTGTATCGTAAAAGTAGTCAAATGACTTGTCAATGAATTCAAGTGAGGGATCTCTTTGGAGCCAACAGAGCTCGAAGGTAACTACAGGTACACACGTAGGGCCATATAAATCACTTGTAAAGCTTCAACAGAATCCGCACGTACCTCAAAGGGATCATCTCATTACTGACTCTTTTACATAGGATCTACCGCCTGAACTGCAAGAGTTAAGATCACAAAGTTGAAGAGACATATGTAGATACCCCATAGAAGCTACTGTTTAGGTTAGAAATGTACTGCTGTTACTTACGAGTACTCGAGATGAATATTCATAAATCGGCGGTTTTCTTTGCTTTGAGATAGTGTTAGTGAGCCTTCAATAATCTGATCTTGCTCCACGTCTATTGGGTCGTAAAAGTATATCAATGTCTGCAAAATTTACATCCTAAACATTAAGAGTCCAGTATAGAATACAACCATTAGCTCCATGCAAGTCATCAGACGTAAAAATGGCCAGAGTTAACCATGGTTAGAAGTAAAGTTGACCGCTCGAGACTTTTATATGCTCAAACCAATAGCATAGTTCTTAACAGAATCAAATCATTTTTTATGTACAGATATGTTTTTGTATACAAACTGGCACGTACAAATAAAAAATTGGTCCGTACCTGTTGCCAATGTGTTGGAGGATCCTCAGGTGCTGTTGAGAGTACAAGTGCTTCATTGGGATTGGCTCGTTTCTTCTTCTGGATACCATCCATATGATTATTATTAGATGTGCCGATAAGTACGGATGGGATGTGATTATTTGTAGGAGAATTTGCTGGTACACTGAACTCAACATCAAACCAAAACGCAAATCCATGTAGCGGAGCTGGGAATCAAGGAAGTATGAATACTATGCTTAAAAATGATTACACATACTGAGAAAATGTGCAGGACCAACTGTGTAAGTAAAAAATAGTAACACGAAACAAAGCCCTATACAATATTGTATACATGGTATGAAACAAGGTTAAACCGAAGCTCTTAAAATCTCTTCAAGAAGAGAAGATAAACCGAGATCTCAATTTATAAGGTAATCCTGACACAACATATGAAGATGGCATATATACAAAGCACTGGCAGAGATTCAAGGGGAGAGCTCACCTCGCATCATTGACTGGAACTTATATCTTGTAGACACGGATTCTAGCTCATCATGTTGAATGGTATAGCAGTCCACATGTTTAACCTGTTAATGCAAATAAATTTCAATGTCTTTCCATGTGATTTCCATAAATTGTTAAAATAAAATAAACTGTGCTATAGCGCTTATGATTTCAGCATATAACCTGGACAAATGCTTCGGGTAAAGAGAATGCCTCAGGCAACGGCCACATGGCAATAATGTGAAAATTGAAAGGAGATTACATAAACGGTATGATTTACAGAAACAAATTTCAGTCTTTCCAAGTTCAGAAATCAATTGGGAAATTGACGGCGAAATAAAGCAAGAGAATTAGAACACTCACCACATGTGGCCATGTCAAAACATTCTCCCCAGTTATTGTCTCCACGCATGGCTCTTCAAATGCACACTGTTTCGCTAACTGCAACATTGCAGACACTGCAAAAGAAATTGGCATTGTATTGCCGATCATATACAGTCAAAACAAGATACAAGTAAAAGGCATGAGAGCTGCAATTTCCAAGCAGTGTACTAGAATTTAGTTTCGCACGTAAGCACAGAATAGAATGAAAATCTAATTTAGCATCATACTCACTATCAATTCCATAGACATTGCGCCAAAATTCAATGCTGTCACTGTATCTGTCAGGATGCGTGATGGGTGCCATGTATAACTGCAAGGATTAAAGAGGGAAAATGAACAGTAAGTAAACAGATTTTCATCAAAAGAATACCTGATTCTGCAATACAATATAACTTCATTATTAAAGAAGTGGAAAAAGAAAAACGGAGCTCTATTACAGGCAGACTCGGATAGTGAAACAAAGTTACATTAGACTATTACGGCGTATAACAAACCGTTGCATTGGAAGGAAGAATAAGGCCTCCAGGTTTTAGCCACCGATCTCTAGCAGTAATAACACTTCCCAGCATACTCTGGGAAAAAAGAAACACGGATGATCACAACGACAATGCAAGGAAAACAAAAGAAAAAGAATAGATGGACATAGAATCAATTGTCTGAATAACATCATGCCCTGAAAGAGTTACTGGAAATCTCATAAAAATAATCAGGATAATACAATTACCTCATACAGAAGCATGTAGCCCATCCATTCTGAAATTATTACATCAACCTCCTCGTCAATTTCAACATCCTGTAGAGATTATAACTAGTATATAAATTTTCCGGCATTCAGAAGGAATATATTGGTTCAAGGAAAGTAAATGTTCCTCAGAACAGTGAAAAGCATGTAGCTAAACCCCAGTTTATTGCCAGTTATAGATTCCAAATATAAAATGTAGAAATAATCATCTTAAATAACCCATCTCTTCGAAACTGATGTAGTTTGCAATAGCCACTGCTTTCTTGTCTCCTCCAAGGAAAGAGATAAATAGCAGAAACATAAAGTTATCATTGTTCAATAACTAATACATCAAGTGGCATGCTTGTAAGCTGGTTACAGGCAACAATATGACGAGTCAACATCCTATAGGGCATGCTTTACCCTTAGTATGCCATGTCCACCATAAACTATGAATGGAGCTCATATCAAGCATGTGACATATGTAAACTGACCAAATATATCCACAATTGCTACCATAATTGCACAGTCGTCTACCACTAAGAGCATCCAAAAGGTGCTTTCACAATTACTTCATCCAAGATCCAACCATTGGATAGTATAAAAATTTCCCTCATCTATAACAAAATTTAAAGACCAACACAAGTGCAAAGTCTTAAAATCGTCCGCAAGTGGAAAGCACTGCATAAAGGTCCAGAAAGAAATTTAACAGACTCCAACTACTGGTAAAAAAACATATATATCATATTAAGGTCCAGAATCCAGATGAGGTTGGGGCTGGGAAGTTCAATCCTGGACCTTGCCTTATATATATGGTATAAAGATAACTGTAACCTGGGATAAGTGGAAGGGGCTGCAAATGCTAGGGTTCAAACTCCAGACCTGCATGCCACCTTTAAGGATAGATGCATGAACCAACTGAGCTAAGCTCCAGGTCCCTGAGTGTTATATATATAGATGCTTGTTCTTTTCTCGAATATGTGAACATGTGGCAACCTTGTAAAGAGTAAACACATCAATAAGCCCAGGAGGAAAAGCCTACCTCAACTCGCCCATGCAAAATGATGACCTTTTCAGCTAAATTATTTGCTTTCACGACTTCCTTTGCCTGCTTGCAAATAGCAAAGATTAATACAAACATGATAGCAGTTTCATTTCTAATACAAGATGCCAGACAAACAAAGGTCTAGAGAATTTTGGAACAATATATCTCCACCCTGCTGATAGATAAGTAGCATTCATACTCTAATTGCTTTGGTAACCATATCTCATTATCTCAAATTTGTAAATAAAAAACAGAGAGAAAATGATTCAGTAAGAAGCAGTTAAGAACTAGGGATGGCAATGGAGCGGGGCGGGTTTTTGGCCGCCCCGAACCCGCCCCGACCTATAAACTTCTAAACCCGACCCGCCCCACCCCAGGTAAAAATATTAATTTACCCACCCCGCCCGATGTATTAACTCAAAAACCCGACCCCAAAATTCAAAAAAATAATAATTTTCGTCGACAATAAATGTTAGATTCGATCGATCCATCACCATAGTCACAAAATATAGGTTTCCAGTGACCTTCAAAACTATATAAAAAATAAAATAAGAACAATTAAATTACCAAATGAAAAAAAAATACATATTTAAAAGAATAAACTAGAACTATTGATCGTCGGAATTAGATATATTAAAACTCGAACAATATCTAACAAAAATTTATGATAAACACAAACTAAAAAAAATAGCTTAAAACCCCTAAAAGTATTTATATATAGTGGTATAGTCACAAATATAATAAAAAATAAATAAATAAAATTAAAAATATACCGGAGCGGGGCAGGGAATTTCTACCTCATACCCGAACCCGCCCCACTCCGACTCAAATCTTTTCAATACCCGCCCCGATCCCCAAAATTTATGAATGAAAACCCGATCGGGTCAGGTCGGGGCGCACCAGGTCGGGTCGGGGCCGAGTATTTTTGCCATCTCTATTAAGAACTTTTGAAGTACCTGCAAGGCAATATCACTCGCATCCACTGCATACACCTGATAAAACATAATCACATTAGATACTAAATAGTTGTATCTGTAAATTGATGAAGATTGCATAAAATTTGGGAACTATATTCTCAAATATCTAGTTGCTAATATTTAGGAATTATTTTCCTAATATCTTAGTTAACATTAGTTGTAATTACGAACTAGATTTATGCTGTAATTTATTTGTAATTTCTTGTAATTACTTTTTTCCTAGTTTAGACTTTTTTTGTAAACTATAAATAGGTTCAACCTTTATCAATAAAATATGTAGAAATACAGAGAAGGGAACTACCTCTCTACACCAAATATACACCAAATACCCATTATCTACATGGTATCAGATAGGTTTGCCGATCCCTAGAACAAACCATAGCAAAATAGTGACAACAGACACCTCAAAAACCAGTTCTAAAACTGATGTTCGGGCAGCCTCTGAGCAGAGCAATGGTTTCTCCAAACAGAAAATTGAGGATCTTCAGAGAATGAATGGGCAATTAATTGCTACTCCCACCTCCAATGTAGCGTGTACATCTTCTGAAGGTAGCCAATTTTTTGCAAGTTTTGCAAATACAAATGCGTGTTCCACTTGGATTGTGGATTCAAGTGCTTCAGACCACATGACAGGGGACTTAAGATTTTTTCACAGATTTCAAAAGCTTGAAATGTTAACTCACGTCAGAACAGCCGATGGATCATTATCCTCAGTTGAAGGGAGTGGTTATGTTCAACTTACTCCGAATATTGTGTTGCGTAATGTTGAACTTATTTTGATTTTGATATAACTTAAAAAGAAATTTTAAAGACTAAATTGTAAAAATTTGTAAAGTAATTTTAAAGAAATAAATTTGTCAAAAACTCGATTTTAACTTGACAAAATGTTTTGAAAAAGTTCGACTTAGTACCTATATCGAACTACACTTTTAAAAGTCGACAAATGCCCAAAATGTTCATTTTCAAAGGAAAGTTTCGAAACTTTGAGAAAGTTTCGAAACTTTACTGGGCTTTACTGGGCAGTAGCTAAATGTTTTTGAAACCTAAGCAAAGGTTTCGAAACCTTCACAAAGTTTCGAAACCTTGGCTTAAAAGTTTCGAAACCTCTATAAAGGTTTCGAAACCTTGGCCCTGTAACGGCTAGTTTTTACAAATCCCTTCTTAAGGTTTCGAAACCTCTGGTAAAGGTTTCGAAACCTCTGTGCAGGTGAGCATTTAATGCTCGGTTTTAATGGCTCCCAACGGCTCCAAACTCCCTCCAAAGTCTCCCAACGGTTAGAAAAGATCAAAAGCATATAAAAGGGGTCTCCAAACAGTAATGAAGCTACAAGAAAGTCAATCCAAACATCCAAGCAATCAAATTCCAATTTGTGCTCAATTTTCAATCTTTCTTGTAAAACACTAGAGTGTTCTTCATTGTAATTCTTGTGCTAGTGTTTCTTTGGGTGTGTGAGAGAGCTTAAACTTTGCAAACACATTCCTAGTGAGGATTTTCTAGTTTGCTTATTTGTATCAATTCTTGGGATAGGATTCAATAGACTTTGGGGTATAAGTCTATTGAATTGTGTAAAGTTACTCCTTATCCTTAAAGGAAAGACAAATTAGTGAATTTGTGGAAAATCCTTAGTGTGGTCACTAAGGTAGTGGATGTAGACTCCAATTAGGGGAGTTGAACCACTTTAAATCTCCTTGCAATTTTACCTTTACAATTAGTGTCCACCATTCCATTCAAAAATCCAATTCACCCCCCTCTTGGTTTTGTTCGATCGATTGCCACTCTCATCAATTGGTATCAGAGCTTGGCTCATTGGAAGGTCTTACAACCTCTTGAGAAGATCCAAGAAGTGTGCAATCATCTACAAGGTCATCCATGGCTTCCACCTCCACCGTTGAAGCTTGGGGCGATTCTCAACCCACCAACAAGCCTCCCTTCTTCAATGGAGTTAATTATGCCTATTGGAAGAACCGCATGAAGCTTTTCATTCAAGCTTTTGATCTTGAAGCTTGGAAGATCATCATGAGTGGTTACACCGCACCGACTAGCAACATGGAGACATGGAACAATGAAGAAAGCAAGAGATTCTCCACAAATGCTAAGGCAATGCATCTCATTTTTTGTGCCCTTGGCCCGGATGAGTATGGAAGGGTGTCATCTTGTTCCAATGCTAAAGAGATTTGGGACAAACTTGAAGTTACACATGAAGGAACAAATCAAGTGAAGGAAACCAAAATCGGGCTTCTCAATCTTAACTATGAAAACTTCAAGATGGACCCCGAGGAAGACATCAAAACCATGTCCGATCGATTCTCCGTGATTGTTAATGGTTTGAAGGGCTATGGTGAAGTGATCCCGGAAGATAAACTTGTGAGGAAGATGATCTACTCTCTTCCCGATTCATGGGATTCAAAGAAAACGGCCATAATAGAAGCAAAGGACCTCAAGATTCTTAAGTTGGATGAGCTCATTGGTTCCTTGCTTACACATGAGATGATGTCAAAGGGCAAGGAAGAAAAGAAGAAGGAAGTGGAAAAGAAAAAAGTTGGCATTGCTCTCAAAGCATCTAAAGAAGATATTGATTCTAGTGGAGATGATGAAGATAAAGAGATGGCTATGTTTGCCAAGAGATTCAAAAGATTCATGAGGTCCAACAAAGGAAGAAGATTTCAAAGAGAAGAGGGCTTCAAGAATGACAACAAAGTGAAAGATCCAATTATTTGCTATGAGTGCAATAAACCGGGACATATCAAGTTCGATTGTCCTCAATTGAAGAAAAAGAGCTATGAGAAAAAGAAGCACAAGGCTCATATAGCTACTTGGAGCGATGATGAATCATCCGACGAGGACGAGAATGAAGTAGCCAACTTGTGTCTCATGGCTATTGAGGATGACTCTAAGGTAACCTTTAATTCATCTTTTTCAATTGATTATACTTTTGATGAATTGCAAGAGGCTTATGATGAATTAGCCTTGGAGTATGAAGAGTCAATTTTAAAAAATAGAAAAACCATTTTAAAATTGAAAAATGAAAATGACTCTCTCTCTAAGTCTAATAAGGAATTTGAAAGTAAAATTAAAGAAATGCAAGTTAAAATAAAAGAATTTGAAAAGAAAAATCAAGATTTGCACAACTTACTTTCAAAGGTCCATGATGATCATCAAAAGGAGCTTGATGATTTTAAAATTTCTTTCAATAAAGTTGGAACTCAAAAACTTGAAAAAGGTGAAAATTCAAGACCCAACTATATTAGGAAGAACTTGTATGGATATAGACAAAGAGGTCACCAAAGATCATATAATATAAAGACAATTAAAAGCATTTGGGTTCCAAAAGGACTCATTGCTAACAAAGAATATGATCTCTTGTCTAAATGGATACCAAAAGGGAGTAAAATTATAGGAACTAACTCTTATGGACCCAAAAGAGTTTGGGTACCAAAACATGCATAGTTCCCTTTTTGTAGGTGTGTTGGAGCCATGATATGCAAATTTGAAGAAACTTGAAAGCTCTATACACACAAAATGGAAGGACACTTGAAGAAGCTCAATCGACATATCTTGGTTCAAGTGGTAAATTTTTTTTTTGCAAAATCTACTCTTTCATGTTGATTTATATGACTATTTTGTGTTGAAACATGTTTGAGGTTCCCCATATGTTATATGAATGCTTTTAGTGAGGGGGAGTTATGTTTTGCATGTTTGCTTAATTTTTGGCCTTATGTGTTATTATATGTCTTTAGGCCTTAAAAATTAGCTATTTTATGTGCTTAAATGATTAAATTTTTGGTGACCTTAGTTAAGATAGTCACTTCTGAATCCAACATTTAGCGTAAAATTCTTTGTTTTTAAGTTCAAAAATGGTCTTTAATGTTGATAATTATCATAGTAATATTAGAATGCGTCTTGGAACTAAATTGAGGCAAAATCTGAAAATTTTAAGTCAATACAGGACAAAGTTTCGAAACTTTGTATAAGTTTCGAAACCTTATAGGTTTTCCAGAAAACTTTTGCTACTGGAGGCAAATAGTTCCGAAACTTTTCAAGAAAGTTTCGAAACCGTAGGCTGAAAGTCTCGAAACCTTTCCAAGGTTTCGAAACCTTCATTAAAGCAGGCCATGTTCGGACGGGTTTTAAGCTTATAAACACAAAATTTTTCGAAACCTCTGTGCAGGTGAGCATTTAATGCTCGGTTTTAATGGCTCCCAACGGCTCCAAACTCCCTCCAAAGTCTCCCAACGGTTAGAAAAGATCAAAAGCATATAAAAGGGGTCTCCAAACAGTAATGAAGCTACAAGAAAGTCAATCCAAACATCCAAGCAATCAAATTCCAATTTGTGCTCAATTTTCAATCTTTCTTGTAAAACACTAGAGTGTTCTTCATTGTAATTCTTGTGCTAGTGTTTCTTTGGGTGTGTGAGAGAGCTTAAACTTTGCAAACACATTCCTAGTGAGGATTTTCTAGTTTGCTTATTTGTATCAATTCTTGGGATAGGATTCAATAGACTTTGGGGTATAAGTCTATTGAATTGTGTAAGGTTACTCCTTATCCTTAAAGGAAAGACAAATTAGTGAATTTGTGGAAAATCCTTAGTGTGGTCACTAAGGTAGTGGATGTAGACTCCAATTAGGGGAGTTGAACCACTCTAAATCTCCTTGCAATTTTACCTTTGCAATTAGTGTCCACCATTCCATTCAAAAATCCAATTCACCCCCCCCCTCTTGGTTTTGTTCGATCGATTGCCACTCTCATCACGTAATGTGCTATATGTTCCAGATTTAGCTTGCAATTTAATTTCTGTTAGTAAATTGTCCAATGACTTATAGTGCAGTATTAATTTCTTTTTTAATGTTTGTGAATTTCAGGCAAAGGACTCGGGAAAGGTGATTGGCAGTGCTAGGTTGTCTAACGGACTTTATGTTCTCAAAGGCCAACCACCTACTATAGAACCAACATCCTCCAATGGTGTTTTTCAGCCCAAAACTTTCCATGTTTCTAATTCTCTTAGTCCTATCATGCTCTGGCCCTCTCGGTTAGGTCACCCCAATTTTTATTACCTTTCCAAAATGTTTCCACAGTTGTTTATCAATAAAAATCCAAAATCCCTTTCTTGTGAAATTTGTCAACTTGCCAAACACACTAACAATACCTACTCTCCATCTTCACATGAATCTACTCATCCTTTTTCCATAACACATAGTGATATTTGGGGTCCCACTCGAATAAAAACCTTGAATGGGTATAGGTGATTTATTACATTTATAGATGATTCTTCTTGGGCTTGGACCTTTTTGATGAGAGATAAATCAGAGGCTAAGGGTATTTTTAAGAAATTATATTCTATGGTCGAAACACAGTTTAAGAGTCAAATTCAAATTCTTCACACCGACAATGGGAGTGAATATTTTACTAGGACTTTGGGTGCATTCCTCCAGCAGAAAGGGGTGGTTCACATCAGCTCTTGTGTCAATACTCCTCAACAAAGTAGGACAACTGAGAGAAAGAATAGGCATCTCCTTGAAGTGGGTAGGTCGTTATTGTTTTTTACACATGTTCCTTGGTTTTAAAAGGCGCGAGGCGGTCCGAGGCGTAAAAGGTCCCTAGAGCCAAGGCGCTAGCGTGAGGCGAAGGCGCTAGCGTGAGGCGAAGGCGCTCGCCTTTCGTAGGTGAAGCGCCTTTTTATCCTAAAAATTTATAAATCAATTATATAGCATATTTTATACTTAAAACATGATAATTATATTATAAATGCTAAAAGATTAAAATATTTCAATTATATGTAAATTTCAAAAGTATTAAAAATAAATGTAGGAATTATAAAAATATATGGACTGTTTCCATCCCTTCAGTTAAGGGATTCTGTAAATATTTTTTTATTACAATCCCTTAGGATCATATCTCCTAGGATTAGTATCTTTCCTATCTTAGAGTTTCCTAAATTAGAGACATAGTTTGTATATATAAAGATGTAATATGTCCTATTGAAATAACAAGAAAATACAGAAAATTACTCTGATTTCTACATGGTATCAGATTAGGTTACGGTTTTTTTTCCAACCTAGACCATGTCCGAGACTTCTTCTCCTACTCCGGAGATCACTTCAAATCCAGAAATTTTTTCTGGTTCTGATGCTCAATCAGATTCGTCTGGTCTGACTATCACCTGCCATCGATTGAATGGCAACAATTTTCTTGAATGGTCCCAATCGGTTAAGATTTTTCTCTTGGGCAGAGAAAGATTGGGCTACGTTACTGGTGAAATCAAGAAGCCTGTTGTGACTGCCACTGGTTTTGCTAAGTGGATGCGTGACAATGGTCAGGTTATGACTTGGCTCCTTAATTCCATGACCCCGAGTATAAGCAGAAACTTTCTTCTTTACACCACAGCCGCTGAAATCTGGAGTGCAGTCCGCGACACCTACTCTAGCACTGATAATATTGCCGAATTGTATCATGTTGAAGATCAGGCAGCCACCCTTAAGCAGGGAACCATGCCCGTCACTCTCTACTACAATACCCTTACCGCTCTTTGGCAGCAATTAGATTTGTATGCACAACATGATTGGGCAGATCCAAGAGATGCTGTCCTTTATCAGCAAATTGTCCTTTATCAGCAAATTGTCACAATAAATTATATTATTTGAATATGTAATTTTAATATTTTATTTAAATAAATAAATATTTAAAAATAAATCTTATTTTATTATATTGATTTATACTAAAATCAATATTAACTTCTTGGTTAGAATAAATATTTGGGTAACAAAATTTATAATATAATAATAATAACAAAATCCTAATAAAAAGATAATGAAAATACAATATTAGACTTGAGATATTTTGATGGGAAGTACTTGTTGAACAATGTATAAGGAGGGGTGTTTTTTTCCGTTCACTGATTTTGATGGGCTCAAGGCTTGCTTTTGCCACTCAACAAATAGGAAAGTAAAACACGACTTTTCTTCTTCAAAAGCCATCTCTTGTTCATCTTCTTCAACCAGACTTCCCTTGTTCTTCTTCTTTTTCACGTTTTTTCTTCTAATTACAAAAAGCACGAAAGCGCTGGCCTCACGCCTCAGGCGAAAAGCCCCTGAGGCGCGCGCCTCCTGTACCTCGCCCCGCCTCGGCCATTGGAGGCATTTTTTCTTGTGCCTCGCGCCTGAGGCGCGCTTTTTACAACTAAGACATGTTCCTAAACATTTTTGGGGAAGCTATCCTCACTGCTACTTATTTAATTAATCGCATGAATAGTAAATTTTAAAATTTTAAAGTCCCGAGAGATGTCTTCCTTGAGTATTTTCCTAATTTTCAGCCCCTTTCTTCGAGTATTCCTCTTAAAATTTTTGGATGTACTTCTTTTGTTCATGATCATAGTCCATCTCGTTCTAAGTTAGACCCCAGATCACTTAAATGTATTTTCTTGGGCTATTCTGCTCCAAAGAAAGGGTACAAATGTTATTCCCCTCTTACCAAGAAATTTTATGACTCCATGGATGTTACTCTCTTTGAGGATAAACCTTTTTTCTACAGGTATGAAATTCAGGGGGAGAGCATAGATAAATTTCAGATTTTAGACAACTTTCAGCAGCCCCAAACCGCATCTCCACAACCTGTTCCTCAACCCACTTGTGTGCTTGATAATTTCCAGCAACCCCAAACATATCCACAACCTGTTTATGAACCCACTAGTGTGCTTGATAATATGCAGCAACCTCAACCTACTGCATCTCCTTTACCTTCAGCCATTTTACCTTTATCTACTTCTGCATCATATCATCCTATACTATCACCAAATCCTAGTTCACCAAGGACTCCACAAAGAGCTCAGTCACCACAGATTCAAACCAAACAACTGAGTACTTACAAAGGGAGACAGAAACATGTTCAGAGGCTGTTATACAACCTAGTGCCTGCCGAGAACCAGACTCAGATCCTACTGCCTCAGAATTAGAAGGTATGGATTCTTCTCACACTCAAGCTCTTATTCCTATTATTGACACTTCTGAGTTGCCTATAGCTCAAAGAAAAGGTGTGAGAAAATGCACAACTCATCCAATACAGAGATTTGTAGCGTATGGAAAGTTGAATCAATCATTCAGATCATTTACTGCAAGTTTGGATGAGAGTAACACTCCAAAGTCTGTGGAGGAGGCCCTAAAAGATCCTAGATGGAGAAAGCAGTGGAAGAGGAAATTAGTGCACTAGAAAGCAATAAAACGTGGACTCTAACTCATCTTCCTCAAGGGAAGACCGGAAGAGACCAGTGGGCTGTAAATAGGTGTTCACGATCAAATACAAGTCTGATGGTAGTGTGGAAGGGTACAAAGTGAGGCTGGTAGCCAAGGGATTTACACAATCCTATGAAATTGACTACCAAGAAACGTTTGCTCCAATAGTCAAGCTGAATACAATAAGTGTTGTTAATTTATCCTTAGCTGTTAATGAGGATTGGGAACTTCACCAACTAGACATCAAAAATGCCTTTCTAAATGGAAGATTAGAAGAAGAGGTATACATGCAAATTCCTCCAGGAATGAAACAAGAAGCAGATGGGAAAATTGTTTGCAAGCTGGAAAAGTCATTGTACGAACTAAAGCAATCCCCTAAAGCATGGTTCGAAAGGTTTACTAAAGTCATTGTAAAATATGGCTACAAACAATGTCAAGCAGATCACACATTGTTTGTAAAAATGACTTCAAGTAAAAGCTACTTTCAACTGAGTTCGAAACAAAGGAGCTACGCAGCCTTAGGTACTTCTTAGGGATGGAAGTAGCAAGGTCTAAAGTTGGTAATGTTATAAATCAAAGAAAATATGTTCTTGATTTACTTTCAAAAACAGGAATGCTAGGGTGCAAACCAACTGAAACACCAATGGAGGCTAATCTGAAACTACGAAGAGAAGAAATGGGCAGTCATGTCAACAAATTGCAGTATCAAAGACTTGTGGGAAAGCTGATTTATTCGTCACTCACTCGACCAGACATAGCTTTCTCTGTAAGTATTGTTAGCCAACACATGAGTGATCCAAAGGTGGAACACCTCAAAGCTGTGTATAGAATCTTGGTATTTGAAGATGACCCCGGGGCACGGTTTAATCTTCAAGAAAAATGACGACAAATCGGTAAAAATATTTACAGATTCAAGTTGGGCAGGTGAGCTAACTGACAGGAGATCTACTAGTGGTTATTGTTTTTTCGTGTGGGGAAATTTAGTCACATGGAGGAGCAAGAAGCAACCAGTGGTGGCTAGGTGCAGTGCCGAAATTGAGTATAGGGCTATGGCTTTGGGAATCTGTGAAGGAATGTGGCTGCAAAGATTGTTGGCAGAACTAGGACTCAAGCACTTTGAAGAGTTCGAATTGCAAAATGATAGCCAATCAACTATCAGCATTGCCAAAAATCTGATTCATCACGATAGAACCAAACATGTAGAAATTGATCGACATTTTATTGTTGAAAAGGCCAATGGAGGAACAGTTAAACTACACTTTATTCCTACAAAGGACCAGCTAGCTGATGTTCTTACCAAAGCACTACCAAGTGACATTTTCGATAAGTTTACATCCAAGTTGGGACTTTACAATGTATATTTCCCAGCTTGAGGGGGAGTGTAAATTGGTGAAGATTGCATAAAATTAGGGAACTATATTCTCAAATATCTAGTTGCTAATAAAGTGAAATGAAGGATGGAAAATTAAAGGGGTAGAAAAGTGATAAGAGGGGAAATATATTTTTTCTTTCCATTGTTGTGCTTGGTAGGAAAGATGGAAAATGAAAGAAAATGTAATTTTCTTTCGACTCATTGCTTTCTAGGATTGAAAATGAGAGAAAAGAAAATAAAGCCTTTGAAAAATACATAATTCTGAACTAACTTACATCTCTCTAACACGTTTTCTCTCCTTTTTTCCTTCCAAACTGGAATGATTTGTTTTTACACATGAGGATGGAAAATGATCATCCCCTCATTTTTCTTTCCTACCAAGCACACTCAAAATTTATTCTTTCCACTTTTCCACTCACTCCTTCCATCCTTCCATTTTTTCACTCAACCAAGCAAAGCCTAAAAACAAGAATACAACTTTGAAGCAGCAAGACATTTTTTGCTTCTAAAAATAATAATAAACAGCAAAACTGTAGTTCTATGTGTACTTCTCTTCGTCAATCGTTCAACAGAAGCCTATTGTCTTTTTAAAGATAAAGTTATAAATTGAAAGGGGGAATTAGTTGGAGAAAAACTAGAGGAAATCAAAAAAGTTAAACCCAAGTGAACTTCTATAATTCCCCCTTCAGTTTTTAAAGATAGTGATCTTATAAATTAGTTGAAACCGGTACAACATGATATGCAGAAAATTATATTTTCAAATAAATTCCAGTGATGCAACAATTATAACTTATAAGCATGTAAATTGTCAAGTATACAAATGCTTTCCAAGACACATTACCCGTTTTGCACCAGCTTGAGCACAAAATATTGAAAGAATGCCTGTGCCACATCCAACGTCCATTACAACCTGTAAACATTATGACAAACAATACTGAGGAACAAGAATGAACTAGCTAAAATTGTTTGAACTTTTGAAAACGGTTCTGTTTGAGATCCAGAATTCCAGATGCTTCGTATCAACGTTTTTATAAGAAGCAAACACACTTAACCCATGTATTGGATTATAGCATGTGCATTATAATGTTGTGATTGGATGAAACGGGAAGCCTACACAAAATGCAACCAAGTAATGTAAAGCATACATAATTACAAGACTATCCTAATATTATTAGATTTTGAGTAAGAAAAGAGATCATATATAAATTTATAACCAAGATGACTACAATGTTATTACTTTGCCTTCAATAAAACTCTGGTGTTCCATGATCGCAGCCCTGTAAGTGTCGGTCCGAACTCGATCCTGTATGTTTCAGACAAAAAAGTATGATAAGAGAATTGTCGTATTTATTACTGTTATTATTATAAAAAGGCAAAAGGTGATCCAAATTTCCAATTGGTAGTCTGATACAGGCTCACAACTTTGTTAAATCATACAACTTTATAAAGTGTCCATTAACATCTAATTTTAAAAACTTTCCTTGAACAACAAATTATAATTTAAAGAACACGCCATCTGAAAGAGCTCAAGTCATGAAACATTCAATCACAAAAAAAAAAACTTAAGTCCACACTCCACAGAACTGCCAGCGTTATAAACTTTTGGACACAAATGCAAAATTACTCGCGCAGAGTCACCATGTAAAAGTACTCGCTCAGAGTCACCACCTTGGCAACCATTAGCTCACATTGCGATAAACCATGAATATTGACACTTAAAACCTTCAAACCACCAAAACCCAAAGAGCTAAAAGTAAAAGAAAACTCACTCAAGTTCTCGAAATATTGAAAAATCGAACAAACCCAGTTAAGAACAAATAGTAGCAAGCAAAATAACAAAAGAAAAAGGAGGAAATACCTTGATCATTTCTTCATGGATGCCAACGTGGGCATAAGAGTGGAAGTAGGCCATGTCGAAGTCGGTGCACGGCGGAGGTGATTTCTGTTCTTGCTTTTCGTCACTGTTGTAGTGCTGCTGGTGGTCGGAAACCCCAAAGCCATGACGGTGGCGTGATCTACGGCCTCCCCTCCTCCGACGACCTCCGCCTCGACTCTCTTCCGAGATGTGCTGCTGTTGATTTTGGTGGTAGCCATTACTGTAACCTGTGATTCCGTACATTTTCTTGGTTTGTTTTTGGTTTTTGATTGCCTGGGTGGGTAAAGAAAATCGGCAATTCAGGCAGTGTTTGAGAAGGTAGACGACGGCAGCGTTTTTGTTGGGAGTTTTGTCGAAAAATCCAAACAAAGATGATGGTGGTTTTACTGTTGTTTGACGGACCAAATCAGATGAAATCAGGGTTAGAGATTAAGGTACACTTATGTTTGGTTTCAATTTAATAAAAATAATGGGTTAATTGTATCATATGTTTCAAACTATAACCCCATTTTAAATTGATCTCCTAATTTTTGAATATTTTAATTTTATTCATAAATTATGAATCTCATTTTAAATTAGACTTCAAATTTTTGAACTTTCTAACTCCATCCACAAACTACTCGTATATGATAATCATGTCTCGTGTTAATATAATCATTAAAAAATTATTAATTATCATGTAAACATTGATGTGTATTATGTAATAAAACGATGTGGTATAAATGATAATTAATTTTGTTGACCAATTTAGAATGTGAGTCATAGTTTGTGGATAAAAATAGAACATTCAAAAGTTGAATGATCAATTTAGAAACTGTCAGCCAACTGACGGTCAACGGCTGATACTGACTGGACTTGCCATGTTATAAGATCTGCTGACGTGTCAGCATTATATTCGCCACGTATCACCATCATATTCGGCCACGTGTCAGCATGATAGTCAGCCACATATCACCATAAAGAAGTGTATAACAAAATATTTATAAAAAAAAAAATCTGACATGGCATATGCCACGTCAGCGGATCTTAACACGTGGCAAGTCTAGTCAGCATCAGCCGTTGACTGTCAGTTTCTATCCAACAGGGGCATATTTGAACCAAATTAAAACGTTGGGGTTGTTTGGTCTAAAAAATAAAATAGGGGGCAAATGACAAAACATAAAAACGTTGAGGGCATCTTTTGTCATTTTGCCTTTAAAATAAAAGTCATAGTTTAGGGATGAAATTAAAATGCTCAAAAATTTGGAGACTAGTTTAAAGTGGAGGTCATAATTTGTGGATGTATGGTACAATTAAATATAAAATAATATATATATGTATACTTTAAAAATCTTAGGTAAAGTACATAATTGGTCACCAAATTAAGCAAAAACATAATTTTGGCAACTAAAAATTTAAAAGTTATAAAATGTTGAATAAACTTATTCAACCATTATATAATGATCATTAAACTTTATCAAATTATTACAAAAATATTATATCCTTGCATTCATTTTTATAAGAAATGGTGGCCCCTCCAAAACAATTTATTCAAGTTTTGTCATCTCGTATATGCATAGGTAATATATATACACTTTTTTAGAATAATATTATATTAGGTAATTATTCCATGCACAAGCGCTTGTGTAAAAAAAATTTCCACACGTAAGGGTGTTCAATCGGTTAACCAACCGAACCGAACTAGCTAAATATCATTAACTGAATTTTTTAACCCTTAACCGTTAATTGAACCGAACTTAAAAAAATAACCGAACCAAACTTTGTTTGGTTAATTTTTGAATTAACCGAAATAACTATGGAACACCTACATTTTCATTATATATATATAGTTAATTTTTGCTTAATATCAGTTAATACGATTAATTAACCTTTTTTCAAACCGAATTAACCGATAATCGAACTTTTAAAAAAATTAACCGTTAACTGATCTAACATCTAATTAACTGACCGAAATTTCGATTCGGTCGGTTAATTTGGTTTTAACCGACCAGTGGCACCCCTAACAATAAGTGCCTTAGTTTTAGGTTTATAGTTTAGGGGTTTAAGTGTAGTAGTTTTGAATTTAGGGGTTGTTGATAGAATTTTAGGTTTAGTGGTAAGAATTAGGGTTTATAGGCTAAAATCTAAATCCTTAACCATATTACCCTAACAACTAAATTATAACTTTAAACCCTAAATTCTAATCATAAAGCCTAAATTCTAACTATGAACCTTAAGTTCTAAACTCATGCACTAAAACCTCTAAACCCTAAACCTTAAATCAAGGCGTTTGTGAAAACAAAAAAATTCCCACCACCTCTGCATGGGATGATAATCATATTATATTTGTTTTTATACCCCATCTGAGAAAATACTCGTACTTTTAGAATATGTAATATTATTATTTTATTTTATCATAATATATAATATGATATTTAAAGTTTAATATAATATTTATTTTTAATATATTTGTGTGATTATATGATAATATATGTTTATATTTTTTTATCTTCTAAACACGTACGTACAGTTTGCACCACATACATGTACTCAAAACTTAATCTCTTAAAATAAATATTATCATCTTTACTATGGAGCTATTGGTTGGGTTCTATTTTATTTGATATTATAACAACTATGTTTTTTTCTTTTCAATAATGGACCAACCTATATACAACGGCGGATATGTGTATTGTAGAATGAGTTTGTGTGTCCACCCCTAACTTTTTAAAGCTAACACATTTGTCTTTATATTTCTTAAGTTTCATAAATTAATTCTTAATTTTTATATATATATATATATATATATATATATATATATATATATATATATATATATATATACTTGTGCCCACCTTAAAATTTTGACATTTTATGTATGTCCATCATCAGATTTTAACATGGGTAAACTTTACAAAAGGTCTCTTTTGTTCGGGGCTTGTTCTATTTTGATCACTCGATTTGGAAAAAGATTACAATGGCCACTTACGTTTTTGATCTGTTTTATTTTGTGATCATATCGTTAATACTCGTTAGTGTGATGATGTGACATATTAGTCAAAAGGGTTAATTTCTGATTTGACCCTTAAACTTTAGGAAAAATATTAATTTAACTCTTAAACTCTCAGCCTCACTTTTAGTCCACAATGTCGCTGCTCCGACCACTTTTTTTTGGTAATGTTGAATCTGGCAACCCATGTGACATTCGTATCAGAATTTTGAGAGAAGTTGAACCGCCGTATCAACTCCTTATTGTGTTCATAAAAGTTCCATGAGTTGGATATTAAAACTGTATAATAGACTTTGGTGGTGTAATTCTTATCAATTTTCTGCATTTCATCTGACAGCGACCAATAAGTTTGCGGAGTCTGAAACCCTGTGTACAAGACCAAATTCTCATACAGAAGTTCAAGATAATGACTCTTATTCATTCAACAAACTCCTATCTGGATATGGCTAAAACTCTGCCAAAGTATTTTTCTATCGCTCCCACGAAGCACCAAGTTTCCCGAATCTACCCGTGTTTGTGGCCTTAGTAACCCCAATCTCTATTATTTGATCTGATCTGTCAACCAACCGGCCTCTATTAATAGTCCAAACAACTTAGCAGGTTTGATGATGGGTGATAACTAAGACATAACTTTGACCATTCAAAGCCGAAACCAAATAATTTATTTTTTGATAAGAGAAGCTTACCATTGCATTTGAAATGCTTGGAATCCCCCCAACAAGTTGATTAACAACAATACAGATTTTAAAGGCCACAAGTACTAGACTGAAACACAAACAAACCCATAATTATTGTAAACACAAGTTGCTCAGAACCAAGTTTGCTATACAGTATTCACAACACAGTGCTAAAGTTATAACAAAAAGTAATCCCAAAACAAGAAGAAGAATTTTAAGAGAAAGTAAGCTACATTGTCTAAACACCAAAGGATTCTAACTACAAGCTGGATTTCTAAGGACAGATGGACAACTAAAAGCAAGAATGTGGCTGGAGCCATCACCCACTAAAGAAGGTGATTGGAGCATTAATGTTGTGAGCTAAGAGTGAGGTTGAGAGAGTTTATAGGTTAAATTAATATTTTGTCTAAAGTTTACTAGCAAGTGTTAACGGCACAATGACCAAAATAAAATAGATCAAAAAGTAAGTGGCCATTATATTTTTTTTCAAATAGAGTGACCAAAATAAAACAAACTCCAAAAAAAGGGACCTCCGGTGAAATTTACCCTTTTAATATTTATGATTTGCACCCACGTCAAAAATATTTCTCCCTCAAAAATATTTCTTAAGTTTAAAATCATATTTTTTGGTAAACTACATAAATGGCCCCCGACTAAGCTCTAATTATCTTTTACATCTCTTGAATATCAGAAGTTACAAACTGATCCCTTGACTAATCGTTACATACAAAGCAGTCATATTTCGTTAAAAAATAGACAAACGTCTTAGCTAGACGTTAACCTGCTTGTAAAACCTATGTTTGATTTTGATATAACAATGTATGTTAAGGATTAAATTAAAAAGTTGAAATAGATTTTTAAGTCCCTCAAAAGATTTTAAATCAACAAGGCTTTAATCTAATTTGAAAAACTAAAACTCCAAATATTTTCTAAGTATTCCAAGGCAAAACTATTGAAAATCGTCCAGGTGTATCGATATGCTTCCAACCGTATTGATACCTTTTTTACAAGTTTAGCTACTAGAGAAACGTATTTGGATACGCCCCTTACCGTATCGAAACATATTGCTTCTGTATCGATACGCTCTCTCTGTAAAACTGAAGGAGTTTGAATGGCGTATCGATACGGTGTCACCCGTATCGATACAGTTTTAATGGAATTTTAAATTCGAAAGCCTTTAATGTTTTTGACCGTTGGTGTCAGTTGTTAGGTAACTGAAATTTAAAGTGGTGGTTGTCTCATACCGATACGCCCTTTGTCGTATCGATACAGAAAATTCCAGTGAGCTTGGTTGAATTAATTGCATCAATACGGATGTTCCCCTTATCGAAACGGTCCATGTCCGATACTAATACGCTTACACGCGTATCGATATGCCCTTCTTGTTATTATGCAACAACTCTTTCTATTTTTGAGACAAGTATCGATACGGGTCCTCTTGTACCAATACGATAAGCTGCAAAAGTGCATTTATGGTGGAAAGAGAGGGTCCCAACGGCTATATTCAATACCCTAACCACCCAAACGGCTAGAATTAATGGAGAAGGTATAAATTGAAGCCAATTGAAGACTAGCAACAACTATTGCATTAAAAAGAAACATCCTTACAAAAATCCAAGCTCAAAGTGCTTTATTTCTTATCCTTTGTAAAATCCCAAATTTTGTTGTGTTCAATTCTGATCTTGTAATCAAATTTGGGTTGAGTGATTGTACTTAAAGGGGCAATCTTGTATTGAGAGATATCTTTCTTGCCTTAATTTCTTCTTTGTACTCTTGTGAGGGTTTGGTCAAATTTTGGGTAGAAAATTTGACCGGTATTGTAAAGGTTACCTCATAAGCCTTGAAAAGGGGAAGAACAATTAGTGGGTTGTTGGAAAATCCTTAGTGGTAGCTAAGGTAGTGGATGTAGAGTTCATTTGGAACTTGAACCACTCTAAAATTTCTTGTTCTTCATTTTTAGCCATTCTATTTTCTCCAACAATTTTTAAAAACCCAATTCACCCCCTCTTGGCTTTGATCAATCCATTGACCCACTCAACAATTGATATTAGAGCCTACCTCTTTGAAGGATTAACAACCACAAGAGGAGTTCCTAGGAAGAATGTGATCAACCACAAAGAAAGCCATGACATCTACCTCCAGGTCAAGCATGTACGAGTCTCAATCAACTACCAAACCACCTTTCTTCAACGGTGATAACTACCCTTTGTCGAAGAACCGGATGCGTCTCTTCATTAAATCCAACGATTATCTAGTTTGGGATGCCATTGAATATGGTCCCTCTATTCCGATGAAGAGAGACGACGAAGGAAGACTTGTACCAAAGAAGAAAATTAAGATGAGTGAAGTAGAGAGAAAGAAGATTCAAATCAACGATAAAGCTCTTCACATGTTGTTTTGCTCTTTCGGTCCCGACATCTACTCCAAAGTTTCCTCCATCAAAAGTGCTAAGGAAGTGTGAGATACACTTGAGACTACATATGAAGGAACAAGTGATGTGAAGGAGACAAAGATTGGAATTCTCAATCTTAGCTATGAGAATTTCAAAATGGAGCCCGACGAAACCGTTTCGAAGATGTTCGACCATTTCTCAATAATCGTCAATGGGCTAAAGGGTTTTGAAGAGATAATCCCGAAAGACAAACTAGTCTAGAAGCTACTCTACTCACTTCCCGAGTCTTGGGATGGGAAGAGAACCGCCATAATTGAGGCAAAAAATTTGAAGACACTCAAGCTTGATGAGCTAGCTGGTTCTCTCCTAACTCATGAGATCATGAAGCAAGAAAGGGAAGATGAAAGAAAGAAGAAAGAGAGAAGAGTGGAGAAGCTTGAGGTAGACAAGACAAAAAAGATAGGAGTGGCTCTCAAAGCTTCTTTACATGAGGAGAGCACTTCTAGTGAGAAGGAAGACCTAGAAGAGTTGGCTATGATAGCCAAAAGATTCTCACGATTTTTGAGGTCCAACCGGGGTAGAAAGATTCAAAGAAAAATGGACTTCAAGACCCAAAAAAAGAAGAAGAGATGGATCAAATCATTTGCTTTGAGTGCAAAAAATCGGGTCATATTCGTTCTGAGTGCCCTCAACTCAAGAAGAGGGCTTTGAGAAGAAGAAGAAGCTCAAAGCCAAGCTTTCTACTTGGAGTGATGAGGAGTCATCCGAGGACGAGGAACACGAAGTGGCCAACCTTTGCCTCATGGCTCTTGAGGAGGATTCCTCCATGGTAACCTCTAACCCATCTTCATTTGATTTTACATTTGATGAATTGCATGATGCTTATGATGAGTTACAAGAGGTTTATGGTGAGTTAGTTCAGAAGTATAAGGAGTCGATTCTAAAAAATAGAAAAATCATTTCGGAATTAAATGCTAAAAATTACTCACTTTCTCAAGCTAACTTGAAATTTGAGAAAAAGATCTTAGGTTTACAAGATGAACTTAAATTCTTTCAAGATGAAAATGTAGACTTAAACAGTCTTATTTCTCAATGCAATAGTGAACACCAAAAGGTGTTAAATGAGCTTAAGAAATCTTTCAGTGGTGTTGGTAATGTGAAAAATGAAATAGGTGAATCATCTAGATCAAACCAACCTAAAAGAATTAGAACTGTATGGGTTCCTAAGGAACTTGTCAAGTCTAATAATGTTGATGCCATGTCACCTTGTATTCCTAAGGGAACCAATCTGTTGGAAGTTAACACTCGTGGACCCAAAATGATTTGGGTACCAAAATCAAAGCTTAATATCTTTGTTTGTAGGGGAAGAATTGCTACAAGGCCAAAGCACAAAGTCAAAACTCATGGTACCTTGATAGTGGATGCTCGAGGCACATGACCGGAGACAAGAGTCGATTCATTGACTTAAAGCCAAAAAGTGGAGGAGTAGTGGCATTTGGTGACAACTCCAAAGGCCACATTAAAGGTATTGGATCCATAGGTAATTGTTGAGTTGATCGAACACTTGCAAATGGCCGAGAGGGGGGTGAATTAGCAATTAAAATTTTGGTGAAGAGAAAGATTGAAAATAAAAATGACACAAGGGGTTATAGTGGTTCAAGTTCTCCAAATGAACTCTACATCCACTACCTTAGCTCCCACTAAGGATTTTCAAACAATTCACTAATTGAATTCGTCCCTTTTTCTTGGATGAGGAGGAAACCTTACAATTTCGATTAAGCTTTCTACCCAAAGCTTAATCCACTCAAATACAAAGAAATAATTTGGTAAACTCAAATGTTTCCTCTCAAAGGATAGTTGTCTACCCAATTACAATTTGAACAACCCCAAACTCACAATACAATTTGACAAATTGAAAGACAATAGAGTTGGGTACAAGAATATGACTTTGAATAGCTCAAGGGTTTGGATTTTTTGCTTTGATGATGCTTGAATGTTCAATAGATGTTGCTTGGTCAATTGAAGCTTGTTTTTATACCCTTGCATTGATTTCTAGCCGTTTGGGTAGTTGGGATCATCAATAGAGCCGTTGTGGACATTTTTCCCGCATTAAATGCAACTCTGCAGCCTACCGTATCGGTACTCGGGAAGGGCGTATCGATACCTGCATCAAAGAGGAAAGAGCCGTTGTGCCTGAAAACAGAGCGTATCGATACGCATAGAAGGCGTACCGGTACGGTTTTAAGGGGCGTATCGGTACGGAGGTCAGTATCGATACGGTCTAAAGTTACTGGAATCCCAAGCAATGTTTGTATAAAAAGTGTATCGATACGCATACCAAGCGTATCGGTACGGTATAACGATCTTTTGAAAATTAGGAAACTAACCAACTGACAAGTAACGGTCAAATAATTAAATGCTCGGATTTTTCAAAGATATGCTTATCGTATCGATACGGTTGCTAGGCTTATCGGTACGGTTTCATGAAAACATTTGCCCAGATGAATGTCGTATCGATACGGTTGCAGGGCGTATCGGTACGGTATATTCAATAAAATTCCAGTGACAAAATAGGGTATCGATACGCTGAGGGTATCGATACGCCTGGGCGTTTTTGCATACTTAAGCTTGAAAAACATAGGAAAAGACTTAGGGAATTACATATGTTTGAGAGCCAGTCTTTAAATATAATTTTGTTCAAGAATACTTGTCAATTGTGAGACTTTAAAGAGTACTTAAAAATTTATTGTTTTGCAAATTGGTCCTTATATTTATGTGTTATATCAAAATCAATTTCGGTTTTACAATCTCCCCCTTTTTGATATAACAAAACCATAAATAAATTTTTAAGTTTTTAAAACTTTGAAAAGCTTTCTCCCCCTTACTTTAAGATAGATTTTCAAAAAAAATATTTGACTCTATGATCCTTCTCCCCCTTTTTGTTAGATCAAAATAGAATACAAGGATAATAGCAATATAAAGCAACAATAATTCATTTAACTTAAAGCAAGCATAAGAGTTCAAATTCATAAACTTCAAAATAAACATAAAGGTTCAAATGCATAAATGTCAAAGCAACCATCACAATCCAAACTCTTAAAATCCTAAAAACATAGATAATAGGCATAAACTTCAAATCCTAAAAAAAAACGAAAGTGCAATAGCAATAATAAAAGACTAAATGTCCTAAGATGAGATGCATGATCTACTCGTCCCCTTCGTCATCATTATCGTCCTCGTCATCTTCTTCTTGAGAGGGTTGATTCCTTCGGGTTTGATTGATCCAAGCACCATGGAAGGCGGTAAGAGAGATATCTATGGAGTTTTGGCGAGCGACCATGGTGTCTATCTTCTTTTCCATGCCTTGGACGCGATCCTCTAAGGATGTGAAACGATTATCCATCGCGGTGAACTTCTCATTTAGGAAGGTCATGAGAGTATCCATGGAGGAGGAATCAAGAGGAGCACGGTGAGAACTCGAAGAAGCACGAGAGGTATCGACCGGAGCAACGGGCGGAGGATCTTGAGCATTGCGAACCCACTCATTATCAACATAAGTGAAACCAGAACGAGCTAGGGAACGCTCATCGATGGGTAGGCCAAGGGTTTCGAGAAAATCATGTGAACAATCAATGCCAAGGGAATGAAATAGACAACTCAAAGTCGTGGAGTAGTAAAAGGATGAGACTAGTTTGGTGTGACGGTTTTGAACTAAGAAGACAAGGTCGGCAAACATGATTTGACACAAATTTGGACGTTTACCTTCTCTAAAACACTTAAGCCAAAAATCATCTGTTTGACGAATAGTTGAATATTTCCCACCCGATGGACGGATAAACCAAGAAATAAGAAGGTGAAGGATACGGTCATGAGCATTTAAAACTTTTGCGGGACCTAAATAACCCGTACCCAAGGAATGTTCATCATCAATACCAACATCTTCAAAACCAAAGACATTGCATAAAACCTTTTGATCAATTTGAAAAGTTTTGCCCATAATAGAAGATTCAATGGCAATGACATGCTTTCTAGGTTCATCATGTATACATACGGCATTAGAAAAGAACACAATGACTAGGTTCCTATATAGGATAGGAGGAATATTCAAAAAGGTTAAGAATTTCCATTGCTTAATCAAAGGTATGTATTGAAACTTGAAACGGGCAGAATTTAAAAAAGGGATAGACACAAATCGCTCTTCCCTAAGGTTCATTCCTTGAAAAAGTTTATATCGTTCCCTATCAATAGGTTCGGGAAAACTTAATTGGATGATATAAGGAAGGTTAGGTTTAGGATTACCCTCGACATCCTCAATAGGATTGGAAGTAGAACGATGACGCTTAGTTCCCTTTTTCGGTGACATAATCCTGAAAATACATCAAAAGGATTCGAATATGTATGCAATTAGCATCCTATTTGATCCAATAAATTCTAATAATTCAAGGTAATTTGTTAAAAAGAATTTTAATTTTAAAGAGATATTCAATATTAAAAAAACAGTTTTAAAAAATATCGAATATAAAATATATTAGAATGGAAAAAAATTTAATTTTTGAAATTTTTTTGTGAAAAAGGTGAAACCCATAACAATCAAACAAGGTTTGTATAAAAAATCAGTTGAAACAACAATTAAAAGCAAACAAAAATTAAAAAAATAGAAAAGAGAAATTTTATACCTTGAATCTTAGAATGGAAGAAAGAGGGGATGTGAATGCACAAGATTTGATGCCAAAGCTTTGCCTTGATGTGTAGAGTAAAAACCCTCAAGGAATTTTGAAGATTGATGGTAAAATTTGAAGGGTTGAGGGGGTTTATATAGGGTTTCGCGGCTAGGGTTTGTGGAGAGAAAAGGGGTTTTTGTGTTTTAAAGAGTTTTAACATATACAACCCTAAATAGCCTCTCCGTCGAGGTCGTATCGATACGCTATACACACGTATCGATACCCATTAACCCTAATTTTATATTCGTCGTTACTACCGTATCGATACGCGGGTCCGTATCGGTACGCTTGGCTTTGACTATTTCCCTTGACTTGTACCGTATCGATACGCGGGGTCGTATCGATACTTGTTCATCTACAAAAATTCCCAGTTATCAACCCGCATCGATACGCTTAAGCCGTATCGATACACCTTTACCAGAATGTGCAGATTTGACAGATTTAAGTGCAAAAATCCAATTTGAAACGTCCCTAAATGCATGTACATGTCATATGAACAAGTTTTAATGGCTAAACTAATATATACTCCCCCTAGCAACATGCATAGAAGCAAAAAGAACAAAATTAACACAAACATGAATCACAAACAATTTCAAGCAAAATTTGACATTTTGGGACCAAAAAAGTGTCAAGAAAGGCTAGTTAAACCTAACTCTCTCCTAAGGGTCCAAAAGCGCTCTTTATCTAAAGGTTTTGTAAATATATCCGCTAATTGGTTCAAGGTGTCAACAAACTCTATAACAACATCATTTTTCAAAACATGATCTCTAATGAAATGATGTCTAATTTCTATGTGTTTAGTTCTAGAGTGTTGGATGGGATTCTTAATGAGACAAATGGCACTAGTGTTGTCACACCTAAGGGGTATGGTTTCTATTTTAACACCATAATCTAAGAATTGTTGCTTCATCCAAAGGACTTGAGCACAACAACTCCATAAGGATATGTACTCCGCTTCGGTGGTAGATAAGGCTACGCTATTTTGTTTCTTAGAGAACCAAGATACGAGCATACTACCTAAGAATTGGCATGTCCCGGAAGTACTTTTCCTATCTATCTTACACCCCCCATAATCCGCATCCGAAAAAGCATGAAGGCTAAAAGAAGAATCCTTAGGATACCAAAGGCCTAAAGTAGGTGTGTCTCTAAGGTATCTAAAAATTCTCTTAATGGCAACTAAGTGTGATTCTCTAGGACTAGCTTGAAACCTAGCACACAAGCAAACACTAAACATAATATCCGGTCTACTTGCGGTAAGGTAAAGCAAAGAACCTATCATGGATCTATAAAGCTTAGAATCAACACACTTACCTCCTTCATCTTTGTCAAGCTTTATGGAAGAACTCATAGGAGTGGCTTGAGGTTTTGCATTCTCCAAGCCAAACTTCTTGAGCATATCATTCATGTACTTAGCTTGATTTATGAAGGTGCCATCCTTCCTTTGTTTGATTTGGAGTCCCAAAAAGAATGAGAGCTCCCCCATCATGCTCATCTCAAACTCACCTTGCATCAGCTTAGAAAACTCCTTATAATAACACTCATTAGTAGAACCAAAAATAATATCATCAACATAAATTTGAACTACTAAGATGTCATTGTTATATCTTTTTATGAAGAGTGTTGTATCCACCTTTCCTTTTTCAAAACCCTTTTCAATTAAGAAATTTGAAAGTCTCTCATACCAAGCTCTAGGAGCTTGTTTTAAACCATAGAGAGCTTTTGTAAGTTTAAACACATGATTTGGAAATTTTGAATCCTCAAAACCCGGTGGTTGTTCAACATAAACCTCTTCATTTATAAAACCATTTAAAAAGGCACTTTTCACATCCATTTGAAAAAGCTTGAAATCATGATAACCTGCAAATGCAAGTAACATCCTAATAGCTTCCATTCTAGCTACGGGTGCATAAGTCTCATCAAAATCAATTCCCTCTTCTTGTGTATAGCCTTGAGCAACAAGCCTAGCCTTGTTTCTCACTATATTACCACTTTCATCTAATTTATTCCTAAAAACTCATTTTGTTCCTATAGTAGATTGATCATTAGGCCTTTCAACTAATGTCCAAACTTTACTCCTCTCAAATTGATTTAATTCCTCTTGCATGGCCAAAATCGAAAAGTCATCTTTTAAAGGTTCTTTAATATTTTTAGGCTCAATGCATGAAATAAATGCAACATCATTAATTTTAGAGAGGATCTAGTAGTTACCCCCTTGGATGGATCAACCAAGATTTCACCATCTTTGACATAGTTTAACTCCCTTGGGTAAGACACCTCCCTTTCCTTAAGAGCCAAGTCCTTCAAGGCTTCAAGAGGTGGATCTTGTGAATCCTCATCTTTGGTTGGAATCTCATCCACCTTTGACGTTTGTCCTTCATCAATGGCATCAATGATTCCTACATCATCATCATCACAAGATTCCTTCCTCAGAAGGAGGTTGTCATCGAAAACAACATGTATTGACTCTTCAACAACTAGAGTTCTTTTATTAAATACACGATAGGCTTTAGAATTTGAAGAATACCCTAAGAAAATAGCTTCATCACTTTTAGCATCAAATTTACCTAAGTTTTCTTTACCATTATTTAAAACAAAACACTTGCAACCAAACGAGTAAAAATAGCTAATGTTAGGCTTCTTGGATTTTAAAATCTCATAAGGTGTTTTCTTTAAAATTGGCCTAATCATTACTCGGTTTATAATATAGCAAGCGGTGTTTGTGGCTTCCGCCCAAAAATATTTAGGTAAATTATTTTCGCAAAGCATGGTTCTAGCCATTTCTTCTAAAGTTCGATTTTTCCTCTCAACTACCCCATTTTGTTGAGGAGTGCGAGGTGCGGAAAAATTGTGGCTAATTCCATTTTCATTTAAAAACTCATCGAAACCTAGATTTTGAAATTCGGTTCCATGATCACTTCTAATGTGAGAAATTTTAAGTTCAAGATCATTTTGAGTTATTTTAGAAAATGTGATGAATTTTTCTAAAGCCTCATCCTTTGTACTTAAGAATAGAACCCAAGTATACCTAGAGAAGTCATCTACAAGCACAAAAGCATATGATTTTCCACCCAAGCTCATTGTTCTAATTGGCCCAAAGAGATCCATATGAATCAATTGTAAACATCTACTAGTAGAGACATCATTTATGGATTTAAAAGAAGTTCTATGTTGTTTACCCTTTGAACATGCATCACAAATTTTATCATTAGAAAATTTAAGTTTGGGTAAACCTCTAACTAGATCAAGGGAGATTAATTTCTCTAAGACACTCATGCTAGCATGTCCTAATTTTCTATGCCAAAGCCATGAGTCATGTTCATCATGTGCAACTAAGCATGTATGGGATGAATGGATGTCATCTAAATGCACCATGTAAATATTGCCTATTCTATGTCCTATGAGCATTATTTGATTTGTTTTAATGTTTACAATTTTGCAACCACTTTTATCAAATAAAACATTAAAACCCCTATCACATAATTGACTAATGCTCAACAAATTATGTTTAAGACCATTGACATACAAAACATTTTCAATGAAAATAGAAGAGTGATTACCAATGGAGCATATTCCTTCAATGTGGCCTTTGGAGTTGTCACCGAAAGTTACTACTCCACCACTCTTAGGCTTTAGTTCCACAAATCTACTCTTGTCACCGGTCATGTGTCTTGAGCATCCACTATCAAGGTACCAAGAATTTTTGCTTGAAGCTTTAGCCTTGTAGCAATGCTCCTCCTACAAACAAAGAAATTAGGCCTTGGTTTTTGGTACCCAAATCATTTTGGGTCCATGAGTGTTAGCCTTCAACAATTTGGTTCCCTTAGGAATCCAAGAAGCAATAGCATTCAAATCATTAGAAATAATGAGTTCTTTAGGAACCCAAACACTCCTAACTCTATGACCTCTAGCTTGCTTATAAAAATTTCTTTGTTTAGGTACAAAATGTTTTCTTTTTACATATTGGGATTTAGAATGATTTCCTTTTTCAAAATTATTTTTCCCAATAGCAATAGATGTTTTAAGATTATCCACTTCCTTTGTGTGATAATCTTGAAAATCGGAAAGAAGTTTTTCAAGTTCAAGATTTTTAGTTTTAAGATCATTTGAAAGATTAACTAAAAACAAAACCTTCTTTTCCAATTCGGAGTTAGTTTTTGAAAATGTCTCATTTTGAATTTTTAAATCGGAAATTGTTTTCTTGTTTTTCAAAATGGACTCTTTGTATTTTCCTACTAACTCATCATACACTTCTTGCAATTCATCATAAGCATCTTGAAGTTCCTCAATAGAAAAATCGAAATTGGATGAGTTAGAGTTTACCTTAGGTTCATCATCGATGGCCATGAGACATAGGTTGGCCACTTCCTCCTCTTCCTCGGATGACTCATCGTCACTCCAAGTAGCAATTTGTGCTTTGATCTTGTTCTTCTTCCCAAAGCTTTTCTTTTTCAATTGAGGACACTCGGAACAGATGTGACCCGGTTTCTTGCATTCATAACAAGTAATTTGGTCCTTCTCCTCTTCCTTGCTTTTACTCTTGAAGTCTCCCTTTCTAATGAATTTTCTTCCACGATTTGACTTCATAAACCGAGTAAAACGTTTGGCCAACATAGCCATCTCCTCATCTTCATCCTCACTAGAATCGCTTTCTTGTTGTGAAGCTTTTAGTGCGATTCCCATTTTCTTCTTCTCAACTTCCTTCTTCTCCACTATCTTCTTCTCTTGTTCTCTTCCCTTCCTCATAATCTCATGTGTGAGTAGAGATCCAACAAGAGCATCTATCTTGAGAGTCTTCAAATCTCTAGCTTCAATAATGGCCGTTCTCTTGCCATCCCATGACTCCGGAAGAGAATATAACAACTTTCTCACTAGCTTATCTTCGGGAATGATTTCACCGAAACCCTTCAAACCGTTGACAATGACCGAGAACCGATCAAACATCTTGGAGACACTTTCTTCGGGATCCATCTTGAAGTTCTCATAGCTTAGATTGAGTAGCCCAATCTTTGTCTCCTTGACATCACTAGTTCCCTCGTATGTTGTCTCGAGGGTGTCCCAAACCTCCTTGGCATTTTCGATTGAAGACACCTTGGAGTAGATATCCGGACCAAGTGCACAAAATATTACATGAAGAGCTTTGTCATTCACTTGCATCCTTCTTCTTTCATCACCGGTCATTTCGGCTTTGATCTTTGGGACGAGCCTTTCTCCATCTCTCCTCATGGGAATGTATGGACCTTCTTCAACTACATCCCACACCATATAGTCGGTAGACTTGATGAAGAGCCTCATCCTATTCTTCCAATAAAGATAGTTATCCTCATTGAAGAATGGTGGCTTGGTGGTGGATTGGGACTCATAGTTGGAGGTGGATGCCATTGCTTGACTTATTGTTGATCAAACTCTCCAAGAATCGACTAAAGAGGGTTGTAATCCTTCCAATGAGTGTAGCTCTGATACCAATGGTTGAGTTGATCGAACACTTGCAAATGGCCAAGAGGGGGTGAATTGGCAATTAAAATTTTGGTGAAGAGAAAGATTGAAAATAAAAATGACACAAGGGGTTATAGTGGTTCAAGTTCTCCAAATGAACTCTACATCCACTACCTTAGCTCCCACTAAGGATTTTCAAACAATTCACTAATTGAATTCGTCCCCTTTTCTTGGATGAGGAGGAAACCTTACAATTTCGATTAAGCTTTCTACCCAAAGCTTAATCCACTCAAATACAAAGAAAGAATTTGGTAAACTCAAATGTTTCCTCTCAAAGGATAGTTGTCTACCCAATTACAATTTGAACAACCCCAAACTCACAATACAATTTGACAAATTGAAAGACAATAGAGTTGGGTACAAGAATATGACTTTGAATAGCTCAAGGGTTTGGATTTTTTGCTTTGATGATGCTTGAATGTTCAATAGCTGTTGCTTGGTCAATTGAAGCTTGTTTTTATACCCTTGCATTGATTTCTAGCCGTTTGGGTAGTTGGATCATCAATAGAGCCGTTGTGGACATTTTTCCCGCATTAAATGCAGCTCTACAGCCTACCGTATCGGTACTCGGGAAGGGCGTATCGATACCTGCATCAAAGAGGAAAGAGTCGTTGTGCCTGAAAACAGAGCGTATCAATACGCATAGAAGGCGTACCGGTACGGTTTTAAGGGGCGTATCGATACGGAGGTCAGTATCGATACGGTCCAAAGTTACTGGAATCCCAAGCAATGTTTGTATAAAAAGTGTATCGATACGCATACCAAGCGTATCGGTACGGTATAACGATCTTTTGAAAATTGGGAAACCAACCAACTGACAAGTAACGGTCAAATAATTAAATGCTCGTATTTTTCAAAGATATGCTTATCGTATCGATACGGTTGCTAGGCGTATCGGTACGGTTTCATGAAAACATTTGCCCAGATGAATGTCGTATCGATACGGTTGCAGGGCGTATCGGTACGGTATGTTCAATAAAATTCCAGTGACAAAATAGGGTATCGATACGCTGAGGGTATTGATACGCCTGGGCGTTTTTGCATACTTAAGCTTGAAAAACATAGGAAAAGACTTAGGGAATTACATATGTTTGAGAGCCAGTCTTTAAATATAATTTTGTTCAAGAATACTTGTCAATTGTGAGACTTTAAAGAGTACTTAAAAATTTATTATTTTGCAAATTGGTCCTTATATTTATGTGTTATATCAAAATCAATTTCAGTTTTACAGTAATCATTCTACTATTCTTATTGAAAATGTTTTATATGTCGATGGTCTAAAACACAATTTATTGAGCATTAGTCAATTGTGTGATAAAGGGTTTAATGTCTTATTTGATAAAAATGGGTGCAAAATGGTTGACATTAAATCAAATAATATAATGCTCATTGGCCATCGCATAGATAATATATACATGTTGCATTTAGATGACATTCATACATCTCATGCATGTTTTGTTGCACAAAATGATGCATGACTATGGCATAGGGAAACTAGGACATGCTAGCATTAGTATTTTAGAAAAATTAGTTTCCCTAAATCTAGTTAGAGGTTTACCCAAGATCAAATTTTCAAATGATAAAATATGTGACGATTGCTCTAAGGGTAAACAACATAGATCATCCTTTAAATCCATTAATGATGTTTCTACAAGTAGGTGTTTACAACTAATTCAGATGGATTTATTTGGGCTTATTAGAACTATGAGCTTGGGTGGTAAATCGTATACATTTGTACTTGTTGATGATTATTCTAGATTTACTTGGGTTCTATTCTTAAGTAATAAAGATGAGGCTTTAGAAAAATTCATCACGTTTTCATAATTAACTCAAAATAATCTTGAACTTAAGATTTCTCATATTATAAGTGATCACGGAACCGAATTTTAAAATCTAGGTTTTGAAGAGTTTTTGAATGAAAATGGTATTGCCACAATTTTTCGGCTCCTCGAACTCCTCAACAAAATGGGGTAGTTGAGAGGAAAAATAGGACTTTACAAGAAATGGCTAGAACCATGCTTTGTGAAAACAATTTACCTAAATATTTTTGAGAAGAAGCCACAAACACCGCTTGCTACATTGTAAATTGAGTAATGATTAGGCCACTTTTAAATAAAACACCATATGAGATTTTAAAATCTAAAACGCCTAACATTAGATATTTTCATCCATTTGGTTGCAAGTGTTTTGTTTTAAATAATGGAAAAGACAACTTAGGTAAATTTCATGCTAAAAGTGATGAAGCTATTTTCTTAGGGTATTCTTTAACCTTTAAAGCCTATCGTGTATTTAATAAGAAAACTTTAGTAGTAGAAGAGTCTATTCATGTTGTATTCGATGATAACCTCCTTCCGAGGAAGGAATCTTGTGATGATGATGATGTAGGAATCCTTGATGCCTTTGATGGAGGACAAATTTCAAAGAAGAATGAGATTTCAACTGAAGATGAGGATACGCAATATCCACCTCTTGAAGCCTTGAAGGATTTGGCTCTTGAGGAAAAGGAAGTGAGCTACCCAAGGGAGTACAACTATATCAAAGGTGGTGAAATCTTGGGTGATCCATCCAAGGGGGTAACTACTAGATCTTCTCTTTAACTCATGAATCATGTTGCTTTTATCTCATCCATAGAGCCTAAGAACATTAAAGAAGTATTAAATGATGATTTTTGGATTATGGCTATGCAAAAAGAGTTAAATCAATTTGAGAGAAGTAATGTATGGGCATTAGTTGAAAGGCCTAGTAATCAATCTACTATAAGAACTAAATGGGTATTTAGGAATAAACTAGATGAGAGTGGTAACATTGTGAGAAATAAAGCTAGATTAGTTGCTCAAGGTTACACTCAAGAAGATGGAAAAGATTTTGTTGAAACCTATGCACCCGTAGCTAGAATAGAAGCTATTAGGATGTTGCTTGCATATGCATGTTATCATAATTTCAAGCTATTTCAAATGGATGTGAAAAGTGCATTTTTAAATGGTTTTATAAATGAGGAAGTGTATGTGGAACAACCACCGGATTTTGAAGATTCAAAATTTCCAAATCATGTTTTCAAACTAACCAAAGCACTTTATGGTTTAAAACAAGCTCCTAGAGCTTGGTATGAAATGCTTTCAAACTTTTTGATTGAAAAAGGTAAGGGGGACACTACACTTTTCATAAAATGTATAAAAATGACATCTTAGTAGTATAAATATATGTTGATGATATTATTTTTGGATCTACTAATGAGTGTCATTGCAAGAAGTTTGCTAAGTTAATACATGGTGAATTCAAGATGAGCATGATGGGGGAGTTCTCATTCTTTTTAGGACTCCAAATCAAGCAAAGGTAGGATGTCACCTTCATCAATCAAGCAAAGTACGTGAAAGATATGCTCAAGAAGTTTGACTTGGAGCAAGCAAAGCCTCAAGCTACACCAATGAGCTCATCTACAAAGCTTTACAAAGATGAATGAGGTAAGTGTGTTGACTCTAAGCTTTATCGCTCTATGATTGGATCTTTGCTTTACCTTACCGCAAGTAGACCGGATATATTGTTTAGTATTTGCTTGTGTGCTAGGTGTCAAGCTAGTTCTAGAAGTCTCACCTTATAGTCGTTAAAAGAATCTTTAGGTACCTTAGAGACACCCATTGTCTAGGTCTTTGGTACCCTAGAGACTCAACCTTCAACCTTCATGCTTATTTGGATGCAGATTATGGGGGGTGTAAAATCAATAGGAAGAGTACTTCGGGAATATGTCAATTCTTAGGTAGTATGATCATATCTTGGTTCTCTAAGAAATAAAATAGTGTATCTCTATCTACCACCGAAGCCGAGTACATATCCTTAGGGAGTTGTTGTGCTCAAGTCCTTTGGATGAAGCAACAACTCTTAGATTATGGTATTAAAGTTGAAACCATACCCCTTAAATGTGACAACACTAGTGTCATATGCTTAACTAAAATTCCCATCCAACACTATAGAACCAAACATATAGAAATAAGGCATCATTTCATTAGAGATCATGTCCTTAAGAAAGATGTTGTTATAGAGTACATTGACAACTTGAACCAACTAGCGAACATTTTTACTAAACCTCTAGACAAAGAGCGTTTTGGTCCCTTAGGAGAGAGTTAGGTCTAAATAGCCTTCCTTGACCCTTTAGGACTCTTTTTTAGGTTAAAATTGCTTGAATTTGTGAAATTGCATGTTTATGTGTTGTTGATCTTGAAAATATCCATGCTTATAGCTAGAGGGAATATGCTTATGTTAAAATATGCTTAGAACTGCACATTCATCAATTGCATTCACTTAGGATGAGTTAAAATTGAGCTTTTGGTTGTTCTTAAAGCCTAAAATGCATTTCTGGGCATAGGGTATCGATACGGCCTTCTACGTATCGATACGAGTACTGTATTAGCTTTCCAGACTGTATTTTGCCTAAAACAGGTATCGATACGGTTAAACTCGTTTTGATACGAGCTAAAAGCGTTTCGATACGGATAACATCCGTTTCGATACAGACCTTTGACGAGGGTTTTCAGGGAATTACGATTTTACCCCCGTATCGATACACCCTCAAGCGTATTAATACTCGATTGCGCATACAACTTCTTTATGGCATTTAAAGAGTTTTACTTTCACCAAAATTGAATTTTCAAAACCCTAGCCGTTTTTCACTCTACAAAAAGCCTCTCAATCCCTCATATTTTCACACCACAACTCAAAATCACTTGAGGGTTTTCAACATCAAGCCAAGCTTTTCAAGCTTTTCATCAAATTGGTGCAAAGTTCTTCTCTCATTCCTCTCTATCAATATCAAAATATAAATCTCCTTTTTCTTTTATTTTATTTGATTTTCGTTTTAAATTTTCTTTTGTTTTGTTTTCTCAAAAACAGACTTTTTCAAACTTTTTGTTTTGTTTCTCAATTTTTTTAAAACAAAAACCTTGATTATTGATTTTTAATGGGTTGAATGAGAAAGTTAATGCATACACTGTTTTTGATCTATTTCTCTAGTCAATGGCACCCAAAAAGAGAGCGCGTACTAGTGAAGTCGGTGAAGGTTCCAATGCCGGGGATGGTACTCGCACGAACCTCACTCTCCTCTATCAACAGTGCTTCAAGACCTCCGGAGATCTCACCTATTTCCGACAATTTCAAAACTACAAAATCCGTTCAGAGAGGGTAATTTTCGTTCCTTTTCTCAACTCGGAGCGCTTCAAATTTGTTTACTTACCTTTGCTCCAAGAAGGGAAATTTATGGATTTTATTCAAATTCCCAGCTTTTTCTATGGCAATTTGGTTTTGATTTTCTATGCTAATGCCAAGTGTGTTGCCAATCAAGCGGGTGTTGTTACGGCCGTTAATTCTTATCTAATGGGTAAAAAGATCACCATCAATGTTCAATCTATTTGTGATGTGTTCAAGTTAGAGGATGAGGGTCTTGATGATGAGAATTCTCTTGGCCATATCTTGGGAGGTTTCATGATGGCTCTTAATGCTCAAGATCGAATCCTTCACTCGATGGTTTCTTGGTGGTTTAGGCCTTCAAAAGGCAAATATTCAACTATCCGCCAAGTTGACGATTTTTGGATTCGGTGCTTCCGTGAAAGAAAACAACCAAACCTTGCTCGGATTATGTTTGCGGAGATTGTCTATCTCGTGCAACATCGACAGACCACTCTTGTCACTTATTTCACTTATGGAACGGCTTTGAGTTATTTCTTCACCCAAAAGGAGATAGATTGTTCTCACGACTACCCGACTTCTCTCACCGATCCTATTGATGAAAGATCTCTTTCAAGGGGAAAGTTCATGTACTTCAATGGTAGTTGGCTTCGTCTCTCCGAGCTCCCTAGCGATGCCATTCCAGAAGAAATTGCTAATCCTCAAGCCGCTCAAGCTCCTCCTCCACCTTCCATGGATGCCCTCATGACCTTTCTCAACGAGCAATTCACGGGCTTGCGCACAAGAATTGCTTCTATGGCTCAAGCGATGAATTCAGGGTTTGCTGCTATTGACACACGCTTTATAAGCCTTGAAGATCGTGTGAAGAATATGGAGACGCGTCTCACCTCTCTTGAAGGCGGTCATAACTCGATGAACATATCTCTTACCGCTTTTCATGACGAGTGGCGTCAATCTCGCAGGAATGATGATGCACATGATGAGGACGATGAAGATGGCGATGGAGAAGTGTAGTAGTTCCTCTTTGCATATCATTCATGTCATTTAGGATATCTATCTATGCACTTTGGATTATGTTTTTAGGACTAAGTTTGCATTCTAAAACCTATGCTTTGATTATTGGTATTTGGATTTTATGTTGATGTTTTCTTTATTTTGAACTTAATGGTTATCTATAATATGTTGCTTGGTTATTATTTATGCCTTTTGCCTATGTTTATCAATGTCATTATTTTTGATCTAACAAAAAGGGGGAGAGGAACAAGCTCACACTTAAAATTTTGGTTTTTAACTTAGAAGTTACCTAGCTAATATTAAAGGGAGTTATTTTGCAAAGTTTTTCAGAAGTCGCAAAAATTTCAAGTTTTGGTTTTGTTATATCAAAAAGGGAAAGGTTGTAAAACCTATGTTTGATTTTGATATAACAATATATGTTAAGGATTAAATTGAAAACTTGAAATAGATTTTTAAGTCCCTCAAAAAATTTTAAATCAACAAGGCTTTAATCTAATTTGAAAAACTCAAACTCCAAATATTTTTTAAGTGTTCCAAGGCCAAACTATTGAAAATCGTCCAGGTGTATCGATACGCTTCCAGCTGTATCAATACCTTTTTATAAGTTTGGCTACTGGAGAAACGCATTTTGATACGCCTCTTACCGTATCGAAACAGATTGCTTCTATATCAATACGCTCTCTCTGTAAAACTAAAGGAGTTTGAATGGCGTACCAATACGGTGTCACCCGTATCGATACAATTTTAATAGAATTTTAAATTCGAAAGCCTTTAATGTTTTTTACCGTTGGTGTCAGTTGTTAGGTAACTGAAATTTAAAGTGGTGGTTGTCCCGTACCGATACGCCCTTTGCCGTATTGATACGGAAACTTCCAGTGAGCTCTGTTGAATTAATTGCATCGATACAAATGTTCCCTGTATCGACACGGTCCCTATCCTGTACCGATATGCTTACACGCATATCGATACGTGTAACCCCCTCGTCCCGGTTTGGACGACTGACCGGTTCGAGTAGGTCACACAGAGAAAACCAAAGTGAAACCCGTTAAGGCTCCCCTTCGGTTAGCAACCCTAGAAAATTCTTTCAATTATTATCTTGTCTAAATGCTTAAATATATCCTATGTGAGACACGAAAACATAAAGACAACGAAACGATACGGAGCATCCCAAACAAGCAATTTAAACAGCCCATTTTATTCTTTACAGCAGGCCGTATCGATACGCTAGAAGACCGTATCGATACACCTTGACTTTGTCAACAGCCCATATTCAACCTAGGGAGACCGTATCGGTACGCTGGTTGTCCGTACCGATACGCCCTCATCGGTCAACTTCTCACGGTCAACGATAAAAGATCGTACCGATACACCCAAGACTCGTACCGATACGTCAAAATCTCGTCAATTTCTCAGATTTCTAGAGAGCTTTTGGCGTATCGATACACCCCCGTGTACCGATACGCTAGGCTTAAACTGAGCCCCAAAGTGTAGGACCGTATCGATACGGCTCTTGGGCGTACCGATACGCCCTGCACTGCAAGACTCAATTTAGCTACAAAACAAACCAAGACTCAACTCTAGATGCATTTTACGACTCGTCTAGCAACATACCAACACGCATACATCATTTAGCAACCAAGAATAAGCATACGAGGCTACATAACCGAACAAACATGACATTCATCTCAAGATAGGCATTTAGGTAGGAAACTTGCATAAAAACATACATGACTTCATCATTTCATTCAAAGGCAATAAACACACACTTAGACCTTTCATAATAAGGTTTCACATGCTTTTAAAACAAACATATGAGCATTCATGGAACATGGCTATAGGCCTTCAAAACACAAGCATTCAAGCAACATCAACATTAAAACCAAGCATATATGAGTCTATCAACGCTCATACAAAAACTCATAGTATCATCAAACCAAACATGCTTGAACACCAACAAACCAAACTAAGGAGTTTGAACTCCAACTCTATACAAGTCTACACCCCCATTGTCTAGGCATTATTACAAGTGCTTAAATCATACTTGAGCTACTCGAGAACTCCAAAAGCTCATCCCTTGCCCACTTGCCTTCCAAACTCTAAGGATTCGCATGTTGAAAAAGGATAGCGTAAGCTTGATAGCTTAGTGAGCGAAGCTCTAAAAACTCATCAACAATGCATTTTTCAAAACACATTTCTTAAAAGATACGTAAACTATTTATATGCACGAAATGAGGCACAACAACACAATCACAAGGTTTGCACAAGCACAACCCAAATCACGGTGGGACTACACATCACCGTTTCGACTAGTAGTTTTCCGATGGGACTACACATCAACGTACTCTTCTGCAAGTCACTACCGGTGGGACTACACATCACCGTAGTTATGATAACCATCACGTGAGGCTCGACACCAACAACGACTACACCACAACAACGGATGTAAAAGCAATCCACAATGCATATGATATCACAGCAATTAATCATACATCATCAGTTAACCATCAAGGTAGGATTAGTAAACTTACACTTGGGTTTAGGTTAGCCCACAAGGCTCCACCCAAACCTCCAAGAACCCATTTCGAAAGCAAAAGAAGTTCAAAACATTTCCACTCACCGATGAAACCCAACCGGAAGCCGAAGCACCAATCTATAGTCTCCAAATTCCCCAGAATCGTGCCCGAAGCCTCTCCAACATTTTCCCTTGATTCTAACCAATCAAAAACAATACATTGCTCAGCCAAAACATCGCAAAACACTGTCATAACCCCAAACTACAACTACAAGTCAAATTCTCTCATTTTCAAGCCAAAGCCAATACCAAAATTTCCCATTTTCGTACTAAAACCAATGATTTCAACACTCAAAACACTTCTAAACACCTTCAAAACCACCTTCTAGTATCACTATAACCCCAGCCCAACTCCCTTTCACAAAACCACACCAAAAACACTAGTTTTCACCCCTTTTAAAACACCCACAAAACCCATTTCGGGATTCTTGTTAAAACCTCTCCATTTTGAAATATATTGCATCTAAAGGTAAGACTAAAACATAAATTAGCTTCACAAATCAAGACTTCATCAAAAACCCATTAAAGCTTCTTACTTTTACTTCAAAACTTGAAAACTTCAAAAACCTTAAAAGTGATTTCTATGAAAAACTAAAGCTATAGGGATGTTGGAAATGATGAGGAGAAATAAAAAAATATGCTTACCTTGAAGAGAGCCCTTGAAATGATGAAGAGATTTGATGAAATAGTGTTTAGGGGATAAGGGAGGTTTTGACGTGAAAAAAAAATCAAAGGAATAAGAAGATGAAAACCTTTTCAAAAGTCCCCCTTCTCATCTTATTTCCCTTTATTTTAAAATTACTAGTTTTCCCTTAATGAGCCACAAGCCCTTTTTAATTAAAACCAAAGCCCAATTTAATTTTAAACGATCCCACGACTCAAACTTGATTCACCCGTGTAACATCCGACCCCTAAACCTGGGGCATTACAACTCTCCCCACTTAAGGAATTTCGTTCTTTGAAATTACCTGACGGAAAGAGGTACGAAAACTGTTTTTCCATGTCCTTTTTTCTCTCCCAAGTAGCCTCCTCCACACCTCTGTGTCTCCACATAACCTTGACTAACTCGATAGACCTTCCACTCAATACTTTCTTGTCTGTAGCAAGAATCTAAATCGATTCTTCGTCGTAGGACCAGTCGGGGTTCAACTCAATCTCTTCCACTGGCATTACGGGAGACGGATCTGACCTATACTTTCGGAGCATCGAAACATGGAATACATCGTGAATCTTCTCTAGTTCAGTCAGGAGTCTCAATCTATACGCAACGAGACTGATCCTCTCAACTACCTCGTATGGCCCGATGAATCTCGGACTCAATTTACCCTTTCTACCAAATCTCATCACCTTCTTCCAAGGTGAGACTTTCAGAAACACTTTCTCACCCACCGCATACTTTATCTCTTTTCTCTTTAAATCGACATACGACTTATGTCGGTCTGAAGTTGCCTTCAAACGATCACATATCAACTTTACCTTCTTGGTAGTGCCCTTAAGCAAATCGGGCATCAGTACAAACTTTTGTCCAACAAATCGGAGTCCTACACTTTCTACCATACAGAGCTTCATACGGTGTCATCTGAATACTAGCCTGATAATTGTTGTTGTATGCAAACACTACTAGCGGTAGATGCTTCTCCATAGACCCCTGAAAATCGATGATACAACACCTCAACATGTCCTCCAGCACCTGAATCCCCTTCTCTGAGTGACCATCTGACTGCGGATGATACGAAGTAATGAAGTTCAACCATGTACCCAAGGCACGATGCAAACACTCCCAAAATCTAGCTGTGAACCTTGGATCTCGGTCTGACATAATCGATTTCGGTACCCCATGCAACCTCACTATCTCACTGATATACAGATCGGCCAACTTATCTAAGGTATATGTGGTATGGACAGGTATGAAGTGAGCACACTTAGTAAACCTATCCACTATCGCCCACACTGAATTCTTCCTCAAAGGAGTCAACGGTAAACCTGACACAAAGTTCATGGTGATACGCTCCCACTTCCATTCCAGAATCTTCAACGGCTATAACAACCATGAAGGAAACTGATGCTCGACCTTGACTCGCTGGCAAACCATACACTTACTCTCAAACTCGACCACATCCTTCTTCAACACAACCCAATAGTACTATTCCTTTAACCCACGATACATCTTCGTACTACTCGGATGCATAGCAAAAGGACTATTATGAGCTTCGTTCAAGATCGTACGTCTCAACTCGACATCTTCCGGAACCACTATCATATCCTTGTAACACATGATCCCGTTCTCACCAAAACAAAAATCGATAGGCCTATCCTCGGCTATATCTTGCACGTGAGGTGCCAAAGACCCATCTCGCAATTGCTTCTCTCGAATCAACTGAACTAACGAAGGCTTAACCTGGAGTTCGGCTATCAAACCACCACTTTTGGACACACTCAATCTCACAAACATAGCTCGTAACTCAACTACCACTTTTCTACTCAAAGCATCGGCCACTACGTTTGCCCTACCCGGATGGTATTCTGTCGTAAGGTCATAGTCTTTAAGAAGCTCTAACCACCTACATTGTCTAAGGTTCAACTCCCTCTGAGACATCAAGTATTTCAAACTCTTGTGGTTGGTACATACGGTGCACTTCTCACCATAAAGGTGGTGTCTCCAGATCTTCAACACAAACACTACTGCGGCTAACTCTATATCATGGGTGGGATAGTTCTTCTCGTGGACTTTCAACTGTCTCGAAGCATAAGCTACAACCTTACCTTTTTGCATAAGCACACAACCTAAATCTACATATGATGCATCACTGTAAATCACAAATTCTCTCCCCGGTTCAGGCTGAATCAAGATAGGAGCTTCGGTCAAAGCTTTCTTCAACTTCTAAAACTCTTGTTGTCTTGCATCTGACCACTCGTACGTGACCTTCTTCTGAAGCAACTTAGTCAACGGAGCCGTTATCTTAGAAAATCCCTTGACAAATCTTCGATAATATCCCGCCAAGCCTAAGAAACTACGGATCTCTGTCACTGACTTCGGTTGTTTCCAATTCACTATAGCTTCTATCTTCTTGGGATCCACACTAATCCCCTTAGCCGAGATCACGTGACCTAGGAAGATTACCTCCCTAATCCAAAACTCACATTTGCTTAGCTTGGCATACAACTGATTCTTAAGCAAGGTCTGAAGCACTAACCGCAAATGCTCATCATGCTCTTCTTCGGTCCTGGAGTACACTAGGATGTCATCTATGAACACTACCACAAATCTATCCAAAAACTCGTGAAACACACGGTTCATCATATCCATGAAAGCTGCTGGAGCGTTAGTCAACCCAAAAGGTATCACCAAGAACTCATAGTGCCCATAACGTGTACGGAAGGCTGTCTTCGGTATGTCTACATCTTTCACCTTCAACTGATAGTATTCAGACCTCAAATCAATCCTTGAAAACACTGAAGCACCTCTCAACTGATCAAGCAAGTCATCTATCCTAGGCAACGAGTACTTGTTCTTCACTGTCACTTTGTTCAACTGCCTATAATCTATACACATCCTCATGCTTCTGTCCTTCTTTTTCACAAACAAGACCGGAGCACCCCACAGAGAAATACTAGGCCTAATGAACCCTATATCTGACAACTCCTGAAGTTGTGTCTTCAACTCTTTCAACTCCTTTGGTGCCATTCTATATGGAGCAATAATCACGGGCGCAGAATCAAAATACGTCTCAATAGCAAACTCAACGGTTCTATCTGGAGGCAAACCCGGTAACTCTTCCGAAAAAACACTCGGAAAAATCACATACTACGCTGATTTCTTACGGTCTAACCTCACTCATATTCGGATTCATTACATAAGCCAAATAAGCCTGACAACCCGAATTCAACAACTTTTGAGCTTCCAAAGCCGAAACAATATTGGATAAGAACCTCACGTTCTCGCCAACTACCACAACCTCAAAATCATCCGTAAGCTTCAAGGAGACTCTCTTGGTCTCAAAGTCAACCCTAGCTCTATGCTCTACGAGCCAATCCATGCCTAAAATCACGTCAAAGCCATAGAACGGTAACTCCATCATATCAACCGGAAACACGTGGCCTGAACCATCAAGAGACACCTCTTATACATTTTTCTAACTACCACTGTATCACCAAAAGAGCTTGTAACATTTACACCTACCTCTAGCCACTCACAAGGTAACCCTAAGGACCTTGCGTGCTCACCCAAAATATAAGAATGTGTCGACCCCGAATCTATCAAAGAAAGCAAACTCAAGGACTGTAACGAGAAATTACCTGCGATGACATCTGTGTCATTTCCAGCCTGTCGATGTGCATACACCCTAGACGGTCATCCACCCTCGGGCTGAACTACTACTACGTGAGCTAAGTTCCTTTGACCCTCGTTTCTCAGCTAAAAGTTTCCACGACCGCGCCCACGGCCTCTCTGATGCTCAAAACCTCTAGCTGGAGCCGGTCCGCCCCTAGCCGGGTGTGGACAGTCACGCCTCAAATGGTCTCAGGAGCTACAGTTCCAAAATGCTCCGTAGATACCCATAAACTCGCCTTGGTGGCATCTTTCGCACCTAGTGCACTCCAGAGTGTGTACAACAGCTCCTTGGCCCTGACGGCCCTGACCATAGTTACCACCCCTATGCCTCGAATCAGGATGATACCTCATATCCCTATGTCTCTTGGCATGGTCTCTATCCCAATTCATGTGTCTCTTCTCGGAATCGGACCCACTAGCACGTGCACTGGAGCCTAAGTTCTGCTCTATGTCCTTGGCCCTAGAGACCAAGACATCAAACTCGGTGTAGTTAGAGGCAAGCATGTAGGTCTTCACATCTCTAGTCAACCCATACCGGAAGCGCTCACACCGTTCCCTTTCACTAGGAACCAACTCAGGTGCATACTGGCTCAATCTCACAAACTGAACCTCGTACTCGGACACGGTTCTGTTACCCTGAACCAAGGCCATAAACTCCCTCTTCTTTTCATCCAAATATCGAACTCCGAGATACTTCCTCTTGAAGGCATTTATGAAGAACTCCCATGTGATATCCGCTTCGGCCACACCCGATGTAACAGTGGTCCACCAAGTATATGAGTCCCCCTGAAGCAAGGAGACAATGCAACCCAACTTACGGGCGTATGAGCACTCCATCTGACCCAAGATGTGTGTAGTACTCTCAAGACACACCTCGGAACCCTCAGGAGTCAACCCACGAAACTCAACTCTTCCTAAGCTACGAAGCCTCTCTAGGGGTAATCGTGTCCCCACACCCTGAGGTGGTGCTTCAGCTTGCATACCGACCAAAGCTGTCTGAAAAGCTCTGGCTATGGTCTATTGGTCATGTCCGCGCCCGCTGGACCCTGACCCGCCTAAGCCCCAACACCTCCAGCATTAACACCGGCCTGAGGCCCATTACCCTCACCTCCGACTTGAGCACCAACCTGAGGCACGTTACCTTCGCCACCTACTCCATTAGCATTGGGAGCAGGAGGAACAGGAGGCTCACCCCCGGGTGCCTGGTCACCCGCTCTAGGTCGCCCCCTCGGTATCACCATAACGAGATAGAATCTAAAACATCAAACACACAACACACAAGAAAAACGTTAGGTTAGCAAAAAGGCAAGGACTCAGTTTCTCAAGCTCGTTAAACCAAAACAATTTTTTGATAACAACACCTAACAATGGGGACTTTTGACTAACCTTAACCAATCAAAAAGGCCATTAAATCATACTTTCAAACACCGTACTAGCAAGCAAACTTCAAGCATACATGGTAAAAAACTCACCGAGACATAGCAACACATAACACATCAAACATACCTCACTTACCTACCCGAGGTCTCGGAAACCTCAAGCTTTGATACCACCAAATGTAACCCTCTCATCCCGTTCTGGACGACTGACCGGTTCGAGTAGGTCACACGGGGAAAACTAAAGTGAAACCCGTTAAGGCTCCCCTTCGGTTAGCAACCCTAGAAAATTCTTTCAATTATTATCTTGTCTAAATACTTAAATATACCCTATGTGAGACACGACAGCGGAAAGACAACGAAACGATACGAAGCATACCAAACAAGCAATTTAAACAACCCATTTTATTCTTTACAGCAGACCGTATCGATACGCTAGAAGACCGTATCGATACGCCTTGACTTGGTCAACAACCCATAATCAACCTAGAGAGACCATATCGGTACGCTGGTTGTCCGTATCGATATGCCCTCATCGGTCAACTTCTCACGGTCAACGATAAAAGACCGTATCGATACACCCAAGACCCGTACCGATACGCCACAATCTCGTCAACTTCTCAGATTTCTAGAGAGCTTTTGGCGTATCGATACACCCCCGTGTACCGATACGCTAGGCTTAAACTGAGCCCCAAAGTGTAGGACCGTATCGATACGGCCCTTGGGCGTACCAATACACCATGCACTGCAAGACTCAATTTAGCTGCAAAACAAACCAAGACACAACACTAGGTGCATTTTACGACTCGTCTAGCAACATACCAACACTCATACATCATTTAGCAACCAAGATTAAGCATGCGAGGCTACTTAACCGAACAAACATGGCATTCTTCTTAAGATAGGCATTTAGATAGGAAACTTGCATAAAAACATACATGACTTCACCATTTCATTCAAAGGAAATAAACACACATTTAGACCTTTCATAACAAGGTTTCACACGCTTTTAAAACAAACATTTGAGCATTCATGGAACATGGCTATAGGCTTTCGAAACACAAGCATTCAAGCAACATCAACATTAAAACCAAACATATATGAGTCTATCAACGCTCATACAAAAACTCATAGTATCATCAAACCAAACATGCTTGAACACCAACAAACCAAACTAAGGAGTTTGAACTCCAACTCTATACAAGTCTACACCCCCATTGTCTAGGCATTATTACAAGTGCTTAAATCATACTTGAGCTACTCGAGAACTCCAAAAGCTCCTCCCTTGCCCACTTGCCTTCCGAACTCTAACGATTTGCATGTTGAAAAAGGAGAGCGTAAGCTTGACAGCTTAGTGGGCGAAGCTTTAAAAACTCATCAACAATGCAATTTTCAAAACACATTTCTTAAAAGATACGTAAACCATTTATATGCACGAAATGAGGCACAACAACACAATTACAAGGTTTGCACAAGCACAACCCAAATCACGGTGGGACTATACATCACTGTTTCGACTAGTAGTTTTCCGATGGGACTACACATCAACGTACTCTTCTACTAGTCACTACTAGTGGGACTACACATCACCATAGTTATGACAACCATCACGTGAGGCTCGACACCAACAACAACTACACCACAACAACGGATGTAAAAGCAATCCACAATGCATATGATATCACAACAATTAATCATACATCATCACTTAACCATCAAGGTAGGATTAGTAAACTTACACTTGAGTTTCGGTTAGCCCACAAGGCTCCACCCAAACCCCCAAGAACCTATTCTGAAAGCAAAACAAGTTCAAAATATTTCCACTCACCGATGAAACCCAACCGGAAGCCGAAACACCGATCTCAAGTCTCCAAATTCCCCGGAATAGTGCCTGAAGCCTCTTCAACGGTTTCCCTTGATTCTAACCAATCAAAAACAATACATTGCTCAGCCAAAACTTCACAAACACTGTCATAACCCCAAACTACAACTACAAGTTAAATTCTCTCAATTTCAAGCCAAAGCCAATACCAAAATTTCCCATTTTCGTACTCTCCAACAACCCAGCAAAAAACCAATGATTTCAACACTCAAAACACTTCTAAACACCTTCAAAACCACCTTCTAGTATCACTATAACCCCAGCTCAACTCTTTTTCACAAAACCACACCAAAATCACTAGTTTTCACCCCTTTTAAAACACCCACAATACCCATTTCGGGATTCTTGTTAAAACCTCTCCATTTTGAAATATATTGCATCTAAGGGCAAGACTAAAACATAAATTAGCTTCACAAATCAAGACTCCATCAAAAACACATTAAAGCTTCTTACTTTTACTTCAAAACTTGAAAACTTCAAAAACCTTAAAATTGATTTCTATGAAAAACTAAAGCTATAGAGATGTTGGAAATGATGAAGAGAAATAAAAAATATGCTTACCTAAGAGAGCCCTTGAAATGATGAAGAGATTTGATGAAATAATGTTTAGGGGATAAGAGAGGTTTTAACGTGAAAAAAAAAATCAAAGGAAGAAGAAGATGAAAACCTTTTCAAAAGTCCCCCATTCTCATCTTATTTCCCTTTATTTTAAAATTACTAGTTTTCCCTTAATGAGCCACAAACCCTTTTTAATAAAAACCAAAGCCCAGTTTAATTTAAAACGAGCCCACGACTCAAACCCGATTCACCCGTGTAACATCCGACCCCTGAACTCGGGGCATTACAATACACCCTTCTTGTTATTGTGCAACGACTATTTCTGTTTTGAGACAGGTATCGATACGGGTCCTCGTGTACCAATACGGTAAGTTGTAGAAGTGCATTTATGGTGGAAAGAGAGGATCTCAACGACTATATTCAATACTCTAACCACCCAAACGGCTAGAATTAATGGAGAAGGTATAAATTGAAGACTAGCAACAACTATTGCATCAAAAAGAAACATCCTTACAAAAATCCAAGCTCAAAGTGCTTTATTTCTTATCCTTTGTAAAATCCCAAATTTTGTTGTGTTCAATTCTGATCTTGTAATCAAATTTGGGTTGAGTGATTGTACTTAAAGGGGCAATCTTGTATTGAGAGATATCTTTCTTGCCTTAATTTTTTCTTTGTACTCTTGTGAGGGTTTGGTCAAATTTTGGGTAGAAAATTTGACCGGTATTGTAAATGTTACCTCCTATGCCTTGAAAAGGGGAAGATCAATTAGTGGATTGTTGGAAAATCCTTAGTGGTAGCTAAGGTAGTGGATGTAGAGTTGATTTGGAACTTGAACCACTCTAAAATTTCATGTTCTTCATTTTTAGCCATTCTATTTTCTCCAACAAATTTTAAAAACCTAATTCACCCCCTCTTGACTTTGATCAATCCAATGGTCCACTCAACACTGCTTAGTAGGATACCAACGTGGCCTCCACATTAAAATAATGTGTTTTGAATATACTTCCACCACCTTATGACTAGACGAATCATCCGACACCACGACATCGAAGGGTTGGAGTGGCAGCTGATGCTGAGAGTTGTTATCGTCATCTATAGTAGTGGTTGCTAGAGTTTGCTGAGAAGATTGTGGAGGGACAGAGGTGGGTTTGTGGTGGATTTTCCTGGTATAAACCTTGTTGTTATTTGATTCTCCACTTTCAATTTCTCTGTAGGCATTCATATAAGTAACATGTTCAAATTTTTATAAATAAAGAAAAACCCTATCTAAGAAATACCCAGATAGGTTAGACAGTTAAGAAAGGGTTTTTTTTTTCAGCGAAAGATTTAAGTTTTATGGAGATAAAAAAGGGTAATTTGATAATTAGAATTTGGGTTATCATTACTCTATGATGTTTTGAGATTTAAGCTTGAGTTTATCTTTTAAATTTTTTTCCTCTGAGAAATATAAAGATGTTGTCTAAAAGAAGAAGAAGACGAGTTTGTGGCCTCTAATTAGGGTTTTAAAGGGATTTTTTCTATTTTATTTTTATTAACTTTTAATGACATGTCAATGTAGTGTAATAAAAAAATTCATCTAAACCTAATCAGCAGGTTAGTGTTCAGCTAAGACGTTCATTTATTTTTTAACAAAATGTAGTGTAATAATTTTTGATAATCAAGCGACGAAAAAGAAAATTACAACATAGTCGAGACAACATTTGTGTGTTGTTTACCTTTTTTTTTAGGTAAGTTTAAAACCATATTGTAAAATTAAAATCCAGCGCACATAAAACCCTGGCAAAACCCTTACTGAGCCTTACCTGACAGCCGCAAGCCTGCAATTCCATTCGCGGTTGTGCCGCCCACCCATATCTCATTACATTCACCCCGGCGGCCGTTTGATTTGGGGACAAATTCCTTAATTGGAAAGTAGAAACAAATGGCGGGGCTTGTACCTCCAGGTACTACGACAATTCCAGCCGAGGCATCCAAAACGGCGCACACCAAAGCTGAGGAGAAAACTGATTACATGAATCTCCCGTGCCCTATTCCTTTCGAAGAGCTGCAACTCGAAGCTCTCAGTTAGTATTCTCACTTTCTCATCAATGGTTTTTTTTGCCTCTAATTTTATTTTATTTCATGATTTGTGATCACGTCTTCAGGTTATGATTTGTTCGGTTGTTTCTTGATCTCTATTGGCTTATCTAAGATTTAATGGTTTTCCATTTTGAATAGAAATGGTGAAGTTAGTGGAATGGAGGGACTACAGAATTAGCTTTCGTTGTGCTCGTTAAGCCCTTCTGTTTAAACCCTAGTCTAACTCTAATTAGTGAAAATTGATGCTTTATCTTGATAATTTTTGCATGAGTTACGAAACTAGAAACGCAATTCTCTCTTTTATCTAAGAAGAGAGAAGGGTTTTGATCAAATCTTAATTGCAAATTTTATGAAAGCAGCTGCTTAGATTTTTTTTAATGTTTGAGATTGTCAAAATTTATAAAAGCTTTTCAGACTGATAAACTACTAAGATTTGTTTGTAAAATGTTGCTAAGTTCTTGACATGCGATTAAGTTTTGTTTTTGGTTAACATATTAAAAAAAGGCCTTAAACCTTATTCTTTTTTAATTAAATAAGCCCTTAATATTTTATTTTTCACGAAAGCCCTTGATTTTAACTTAAAGTAAAAAGAACCCAAGGAGCGGAGTAGTGTGTTACTGTGATTTATTTTCCCTCAGTGCCCTAGGTTCGAGCAGTGTGGTTCGTAGGGAATGGGAATGTGATACGGGTAGCATAGGACGTTAAAAAAATAAAAGTACTTTTTTTAACTAGTTTATCTTTGATGCCAAATTACTAATATGTCAAACTGACATAGTAAAATTCTGTGATTTGGACAAGCACATGTTTTTTTTTGTAGTTTGAGTGTTTGACATATGCCACGATTTTATTGGTTATAAAAGATTTAATCTTAATCTCTAATTATGTGATAAAACTATTTTAACCTATCAAACTAATACAAATATTGAAACTGTACAGTTTCATATCTCAATAACATTGTTTGTAACTTTAGTTTTTGTTTCTCCAAAAGTATTTGTACTTTTAGTTAAAATTAAGGGCTTTCAATTCAGTAATAAAAACAAAGAATAAAGCTTAGTTAATTACAAGAACAGCTTAAGTGCAATTTTAGTATGCCTGCTTTTATTTATTTTTTAATTGAGAATGCTTTGAGATGAGATGTATGTTTAATTTATTTCTCTGAGTGGCATCAATTTTCATCAGTACCTTATGCATATTCATGGTTTTATCCTTCTGTAAATAATTTCCGTGCATTATCTTTAGGGTTTAAATCTAGGGATAGGATTAAAACTCTATGCTGCACAATTTTTGGGGTGAAGGAGGGAGGTGGTTCACACCATAGAATGGTGCCGAGAGCCGCTATATATGGTTATTTAGTCGTGAGTGGTACTTCTGGAGGGAATCGGGTAGAGTTTTCTTACTATCTTCTCACTCGTTCTCTTGTTAATGAGAGGGCTCTCTTTATAGAGGAGCTCGGGCTTGCGTTGGGGCATGCATTGTAAGTGCCGTATCGCCCAGGTTCATATGTAGTGAGGTGGAAGTCAACAGGAGATGACCACAGATAAGACTCAGGTCCAATCCTGGTGAGTTGGTGTCTGGAAGTGATAAAATGACTGGGATTCTCCTTCCCAAGTATTTCCTTTGGGTTTGATGGGCCCGATACTTATGGCGAAAGCTTTTCTAAATGGTGTAGGTACCAACAGCAGATCGTTTGGCGAGGATGTCTTGGAATTAGGCACGGTGGTTGTTGAGGGAGTCTAGTCGCAGGAGTATTTGGGGTACAACAAAATCTATTTGCAAGAAAGCCTAGTATAAAGAAGCTCAAGCTTTACAGCTAACAACAATGCTATTCTTATTATTTTCTTTGACTTAATAGAAAGAAGGGTTTTTATAATCCCATGTTTTCTGTGTGAGAAAGGGGCCATAGTGGCAGGAGATGCAATGAATAATGGTAGTTTGTGTGTGATCGGTGGGTAGAGATTTGTTGTTTGAAGAAGATGAACAAGATATTTTCTAGAGAGAACAATGTGTTTCTCTGTATTTTCTTATTATTCTTAATTATCAAATGTATACAAAGCAAGCCTTTAAATAGGTTGATATAGAGTTTTAATATAAATAAATTATATTTTTATCTTTAATTTAAATAATACTTATTCCTAATTTAAATAAGATTTCTAGTAAATCTAAACTACTGATTAGGAATAAACTCTAATTACAATTTAAATAAAAACTCTAACACTCCTCGTCAACTTATACTCCCTCTCAATTTCTAACACTTCTCGGATAACTTACACTCCCCCTCAAGCTGGTGAGCAAACATAGTAGAGCACCAGCTTGGAACTTGGATGTGATGCCCTACTCATATTTCTTCTGCTGTTTCTTAGAGGAAAATGCTCCCCATTCTCGGGAGTCTTTGATTTGAAGAGTGAGGACAAAACCATGATGTTCTTGCGCAACAATTGTTGATGCCATTCAACTTATGGTACGCTTGAGATGGTTGATGCATCAGTTGGAATACAAAGATTGCTCCAGCATGCAGTTCCTGACTAAAGGTCTGATGCGAACGATGTACGAAGTGATCACAGGAATCTACACTCCCCCTCAAGCTGGTAGTTACACAGACTAGAGTTCCAGCTTGGATCATTGATGTAGAATCTCTTAAAAAATATATTATCCAGTTTTTAAGGTTAAACTAGAACCTCTTCTCTTATCTTTTAGGATGGATGGCTAAGGTAGAACCAAATAGTTTTTAAGGCTAAACTATAACCTTTTCATCTATCTTTTTGATTGGCTAAGACAGAACCATTAACTAGAGAACAAAGCAGCAAATTAAACGAGTAGAAATTTCACCAGAGATGTAAGATTCCAACGAGATAGAAGCCAAAGAACGAGTGTGAAAAATCAGATCGTCATCAATTTGTTTCAGATAAGAGATGGCCGCAGCGGTGACAACATCAAGACCGTTGTTGGCTCATGATACCATGTGAGAAAGGGGCCATTGTGGCCGGAGATGCAATGAATAATGGTAGTTTGTGTGTGATCGGTGGGTAGAGATTTGTTGTTTGAAGAAGATGAACAAGATATTTTCCAGAGAGAACAATGTATTTCTCTGTATTTTCTTATTATTCTTAATTATCAAATGTATATAAAGCAAGCCTTTAAATAGGCTGATATAGAGTTTTAATATAACTAAAATTATATTTTTATCTTTAATTTAAATAATACTTATTCCTAATTTAAATAAGACTTCTAGTAAATCTAAACTACTTGGATAACTTACATTTTGGAGATCCTACTTCTTGGATAACTTACATTTTGGAGATCCTACTTCTTTCTTACTCATTTATTCAGCCCTAATTTGATTGATTTACTTTTGTTTTGTCCTAAATCATTGGTAAATCAAATGTTTATTGCTTGAACATCTCTGGCAGTGTCTCTAAAGCCAGAAACTTTTGAAGGATTGCGATTTGATTTCACCAAAGGGCTAAATCAGAAATTCTCACTGAGTCACAGGTGGCTTCAACTTCTTTTACTCTCTCTCTCTCTCTCTCCTTTTGCTTTTAGTATATCTTTTCTTTCGTATTTTGATAAATAATTGTAAATATTCATTTACCATCATCTCTCAGTGTGTCTATGGGCCCAACAGAAATTCCTTCTCAATCTGCTGAAACCATCAAAATTCCTACTGCTCACTATGAATTTGGTGCCAACTTCATTGATCCAAATGTAGGCTGCTTCTCTTGTTGTTGCTACTCTTACGGTTCACCTTCGTATCCTCCTGAATTGTTTTGCTTAACAAGTCAATTTAAAAGTGGGGTCAATCATGGTTTTCCCAGTTGATGCTTATTGGGAGGGTGCTGACGGATGGTAGACTCAATGCGAGAGTGAAATGGGATTTGACAGAGAATCTTACTGTGAAGGCTAATGCTCAGGCAAATAAATTTTTCATTTGGTTTTTTGTCCTCTCTGTTCGCAGTGCAGAATATATGTAACCTTCATGTGTAAGTTACTACCAGTTGGTAACTTTCTTGTTTCCTTTCCAGCTAACAAATGAGCCTCATATGTCACATGGCATGTTCAACTTTGATTACAAGGTTGGTCACTCTTAAACTATATTATCTTGGTTAGTTGGCTTTGGTGTATGTATGCATTTTTTTATCTATCATCATTGTGAGTATGATACCTGATATTCTGATTTTTGTTTTTATTCTTTATTTTGAGTTTGTTTTGTCTTCTGGATTATGGGGAGTATTGTGCTCACCAAGAAAACTTAGGGTGTTTGCCATGGATACGGGCTTGGTTTTTGTCTTTTGACATCTTTTTTTTTTCCTTGTGCAGGGTAAAGATTACAGGTCTCAGTTTCAAATGGGAAATGGTGCTTTATTTGGAGCTAGTTATATCCAGGTAAATTATATGAAATCACATCATATCTGTTGAATTGTGCTAACAGGTGAAGAACTTGGCATAATGGACAAGTTACTGGATTATTAGTGCTTAAAAAGTTGACTTTGTACATAGATTCGGTATAACTAACATGGGCTTGCAATTTAAAATGCTATAAGATAATATACTGGTAAATGGTAATGGGAGAAGCAATCTAGAATTTCTCTGCTGAAGGCATTCTGCATTTAGCATTTTGTTCAGTTTAAGAGAAGCATTGCACAGCATACATAATCTTCCGCTGAATCCACTACTGGAATTATGATTCTGTTGTCATTAATGATCTGAATCTCAGCCTTATTTATGCAGAGTGTGACACCACATTTGTCCTTAGGTGGTGAAGTATTTTGGGCTGGTCAGCACCGGAAGTCTGGCCTAGGTTATGCTGCCCGATATGAAACAGATAAGATGGTAAGCCTGATTTTGTCCTTTATCACTGGCTTATCAATATTCTTTTTTGTGCAATAGTTAGTGGGTTTTGTTTATTACTTCTAAATATGTTTCTAGATCAGTTACAACGTAGGAGTGTGTCATTTAGATCCCTAACCAAAGTGCTGATTATGGTTGCCAAGTTGTGAGAACCAGGATCTCCTTTATTTTTAATGCCTAATGACATCTCCAAAATACGGAAGTTGCAAACCAAATCATTCGAATCAAGGACATGGTTAGTGCTGTTTTCTGGGGGTAAAACTGAATGTGTATTCAAAACTATGTTAATACATGGATTAATGTTTCTAGATATGTTACAGCAGTAGGGGTGTCAATTGTCATTTAGATCCCTAACCCAAGTGCTGATTAGGGTTTGCCAAGTTGTGAGAACCAGGATGTCCTTTCTTTTTGATGACTAACGTCATTTCCAAAATACGGAAGTGGCAGACCAAGTCATTGGAATCAAGGGCATGTTTTAATGCTGTCTTTCTGAAGGTAGACTGAACGTGTTATTCAAAACCAGTTAATACAACGATTAGTGTTTGGCATATTCCACTTCTAGGTCAGATTTTGATGATTCCAAGTGCTCGAATGTGTTATAGACTCATGAAAAGGATCTTTGTTAAGGTTTTAAATTCATCTCCATGAAGTTCCTAGATCTTCAGATAAGCTGTTTCTCTCAGGCCCCTGGAAATTTTATGGCAATCTTCTTTTGGTCCTGAGCTTTCAATCAATAAAATAGTTAATTCGCTTCTCCCTCGCTATTTTTTTTGCCTTACCCCTGCCAAGTGCCAAGAGGAACTTGTTATTTGTTTGGAAATATTCGCTGTGTGCATTATGTTTCTTATGCCTAACCTAAGCACACTCTGGATCCAGGTTGCTGCAGGGCAAGTTGCAAGTACTGGAATGATTGCTTTGAGCTATGTTCAGAAAGTGTCTGAAAAGGTAATAATTTATTTTTCCTCCTTTAATAACATCGCAGTTTGTTTCCTGCTCATTCTCATGCAATTTTATTTCTATCAAGGTTTCTCTAGCATCAGATTTCATGTATAATTACATCACGAAAGACGTGACATCAAGTGTCGGCTATGATTACATCCTTAGACAGGTAAGTTTTTGGTTGCTAAATTTCCGATATTATTGCGCATCGAAAGTCCTGCACGTTTATACTTGTTAGAATTCAAGATATGTATCGTTTTAAACATCACAACTTTATAAAATTGTCACATTTTCAGTGTCGTTTGAGGGGGAAGATCGATTCTAATGGATGCACAACTGGATTTCTAGAAGAGCGGTTAAATATGGGCCTAAATTTCATCCTCTCCGCGGAGGTAAGATTAACATTTAAAAAAAAAAGAGATGCTATTATTCACTTGAAGACAAGTTTGTTTAGCGTTTTGTTATTGCTTGTGTATATGATGCCATTAGTCCTCTATGTTTAGCATCTTCACATACGATCTAGCACTCATGTTTCTCAATATCTCTTGCCGGACTTGTTTTTGCAGATAGATCATATGAAGAAAGACTACAAATTTGGATTCGGATTGACCGTAGGGTGATTCAATTTCAGTGCAAAGAACATGGTTTCTTCGGGCACCATTTAGCATATGGTTGAAGATTAAAGAACTGAGAATTTGTACTTGGAACTATTGATTATTGGGCGGTTCAGCTGGCAGTGATGTTGGTAATGTCCGGTTTAACCCTCTAGAGCTGTAGCTTTTGCTAAATTAGTAAGGCAATTCGTTAGGTTTTATTACTTCATACAAAGTGGATTAGCTTTATAGCTATTACAGTGAGCCCTGATATTTACAATTCGTACAATGTTGGAATATGAAGATGTTCATTTTTCAGCATTAAATCGGTTTGTTATGATTTGAATCTTATTTAAATAAGATTTTGAGTAAACTACGCCAAATATCATTAAATTATACGCTCTGAATTGTTTATATTATTGAACTTTCAATTGCGTTAATTTTGACAAATAATTAATGTTTTAGGTTCAGCTATATTATTGAGTTGTTAACTTGGTAACTGTATGAAGTGGTTGATGGTCGTCCATGTGGACGTCGTAACAAAACGATCTCGTTTTAGCATGTATTTTGATACCCAACAAAGTTTAAAATTATGTTGTTTTGTTGAGAAACTTTAGAGAAAAAACTCCAAATGGTTTTCAAGGGACTTGAATCTAGGTCTTTGGGTAAGAAAGACTAGAGATGAGGGACTTGAATCTAGGTCTTTGGGTAAGAAAGACTAGAGATGGGTACGGGTTGAGTTTTTGTCAACTCGAACTTGACTAAAAACTAAATTACCCTAAATTGTACTTGATTTATAAAAAAATCAATTTTAAGAATTTAATTGTAAAAATTTGTTTTAGGGATCTAATTGTAAAAAAATATTACAAGGGTTCAATTGTAAATAAAAAAAATTAATTTTAAAAACTTAATTGTAAAAAATATAAGAGGGAGCATTATTGCAAATATTCTTAAAAATTATAGGAAAAATTTCAGGTCTCAAGTTGGATTGGATACTTTTCACCCTAAACTCAACTTAATTTGACTTTACCCTTAATAAAAAAATCGACTTGATTCGAACTCATTTTTTACCTAAAAAAAATCCGAACTGCTAGAGTTGGGTAGAACCCGACCGGATCGAGTAAAATGCTGATCCCTAAAGAAGACTAGGTACTTAACCATTAAACCAAATATAATAATGTGTATGATTTTTAACAAAATTAATATATATCTTAGATTACCGTTGAGATGAATTTTATCAAGGTTTTAACCTCTTCCATAGAACCAAACCCAGAATCAGATTTCACCCTTGTGGTTATATTCAATAAAATTAACTATTATTATCGATGTAATGAAGTAATTAACAAGTTTAGTAATTAAGGTTTGGGTTGGGCATACAACTACAAGGCAATGAGATACCATCGAAAGGGTACAACTGTAACGAGGGTATGGTTGGGTGTGGGCTTGTTGTATGCATTCCAAGTTATATATTTGCTTCCAATTGTACTACTTAGGGCACTCTTTTCCCCCTAATTAGGATTAGAGGGGGTTTTTAACGAGGCCCGTAGACTTTCAAAAAAAAAGGTTAGGGTTGAGCGTTCGATCGAGTCGAGTCAAATTTTTTTTGAGTTATTCGAGTTTACAAATCATATTTTATGTTCAACCTTTATTTGAATTTTTTTCGAATCGAGTTTTCGAGTTTCTATATAAATTTAATTGTAATTATTTATAATGTTATAATACATATTGATTCTAATGTTAATGACTTTCTATATCCTTATCCAATATACATATTTATTTATTCATAATTTCACATGTGATAAACAATATTATACATAATATATTAGACAGAATTAACAGACTCGACTCGAACTTGAAAACAGATCAATTAATTAATAAAAATTTCAAGTTATTCGAACTTTCATTTTATAACTCAAACTTTATTTGAATTTTTTCCGAGTTGAATCGAGTTTATGAAATCACGAGTAGAGTCAAAACGAATCATTTTTTGCGTCGAATCTAATCGAATAATTCAATTTTTCGAGTCGAGTTTTGCCCGATGTACACCCCCAGTTGAAGTTGCCTATTCCAAAAGTTTTAATTTGTCAACCGTATTAGTTAATTAAGTAGAATTGCCAAAAATTAGTCACTTTATTAACTTCTTTTTACCTATTCTAAAATACCACAACCTAACATTCAGATTCTAAATCCATTTGCTTATATTATATAATTTATTATACAATTATTTCACAATAACTATAGTAATATTTTTTATTGAAATAATCATTCCCACTTTTTTTAATCGGTAGATATACTTAAAGGTGAGAAGAAATAATATAATACAACCAATCAATTACCAATAGGTATAGTGAGATAAAGTATTACACATGAATAGACTTAAAGGGGGCTGGAGGGGACAATCACCCTTTAAAAATTTGAAATTTATATATAATTTAAATTTTTTTATGCATTTTTTTATTAAAAATTTATTTTTGACCCTCCTAAAAGTTTATAAGTTCGTGCCCTTAGAATTTTATAGGTTCGCCCCCTAATATAAAATTCTGCATCCGTCTCTGACATTACATTTTTTTAAAATAAGTCACACTTAAATTTTAATATTAACAATAAAATAAACTGGATTGGGATGTTTTTATAATAAAATTTAACAGTACATTATTTAGATTAGTCGATCGTGTATATATATATATATATATATATATATATATATATATAGTGGGTCAAAAGAGGTGGACAACCGAAGCCAAGTAAAAAACCGACGAAAGTGTTGATGACGCTGCCTAATTGGCATTCCCCTTTTGAATTTGTCGGGGTTTTCCTTTCTCTAAGTAAAAAAGCACGAGGTTACTTTAATCTTAGGTTTAGTTTTTTTAATTGTTTTATTTAAAATTTATATAAATGTATGAAAATATATTTTATCATTAAAATAATATTTTAATATCATTTTAAAATTTATTTTTAATTTTTTTTAAACTGAATTGATGTCTGGTTAACTACTTAATTTGTGACACCAATCTAATAAATATATATATATATATATATATAATATATAGATATGCACAACCACATCTGTAGTTGTAATTCATAATGGATTATAAGTTTTGTTATTAGAAACTACTTAATTTCACCCCCCGTTGGTTTCTTTAGGGTTTTTTAAAATAGCCGCGCTCTCTCAAATATCTAATGCCTGCGATTTTATTTTTCTTTCTTTGATTGGTGGTCGGCAACTAATTTTAGTATTGGTTGTCGACCACCAAATCTATTATTTTTCTTATTTTTTCATGTTTCAATAAAAATTTTTGTCTTTGTGGCACACGTTTCCTCTGTCCTTGTGACACATTTTTCTTTGATTTTTTTGTGGTTAGTTTCATCTATCATTGTGGCATGATTTTCAGCATACCTTAGCGGTCAGTTATTGCTCATAAAGAGATCTTCACGACGCTAATCTCTGATTATGATTCTAACGGTGGTCTTAGAAAGATGGATCCTGTAACACCCCCTTCCCGGCCTAATCGAGAATCGGGTCGGAAGGTACTGCCGATGAATAGTACGGTGGTCGGTGCAACAAAATTTCAATTTATAAACAATACGTGAACAATGTTATACTATAGAATCTTACCGAGCATGCATCTTAGTCCAATTTACTCAATATGAAACAATAGTTAATTATTTAGGACCAATTTTTAAACTATTACAAGTTTTAGAGATTGAACTGTAAATCGGATAAACTAGAGGTATTTCGATGCAATTGATTAAACCATAATGAAATTCAATACAATATTAACAAGTATGTAAATTTTCATACTATTTGGAATTCATTTACTCATCCAATTTAATCATCCTAATTTCAGTGACCAATCTGTGAACAATGTAAACCTTCAATTTCAGCCTTTTAACCAACTTAACTAACCCGGTATCGAAACACCTTTAGGCTGTTTCGATATGGGTGCACGATGGTCAACCTTGGTTGACTTTTCCCATTACCCGTATCGATACAGGTAAGCCCTGTTTCGGTACAAGTTTACTTCCATTGACTTTGACCTTTGACCCGTTCCGATACAGGTTAGGCCCGTATCGAAACAAGAAATTCCAGTGGCAAAACGTTTCGGTACAACTCCAAATTGTATCGATACGCCATGTTCCTTAGGTTCAATTATGCTTAACCATATTGATACGCCATTACCCCGTATCGATACGACATTACATGTAATGACATAATTTTGCTGTTTTTAATCGAATTGACCTACCAAACGATGTTCAAATTCAATGAAACTTTACACATAATATTTCAATGATATAAATTACTATCATGCCAAATTTCATGATCATACGAATACGTTTACTAGATTTTCACCTATGTGAGCCATATATGCCATTTTTACCAACTATTAGCCAAACCAAAAGTCACTTTAGGGCCTTAAATAGCATTACAACATAAACACATTACAAGCATACAAAAATGGGCACAAAAGACTATTTCAACTACTTTTCCACCTTCCTAGGAGTTCATAAGGTCAAAATACATTACTTTTGCTTGTAGTGACTTGTCTAGCTACGACTTATCCGATCTTCCACGATGATAGATTCCTTAACTTGAAATGCATGAGATGAGACACATTAGGCATACTTTTCCTAGTGAGGCAGTCATATACAATGTAAATATCAATGAGTAGTGTATGTACATATTCTCATGCTTATCAATATCAATGTCATGTTTCAATATGCAATGTTTACACATCAAATTCATTATTAACCCTTGTATTGAATCAAGATAGTGGATACGTGAATTCCTACGCCTCGCCAAATCAATAAGTGGTCTAGTCCCTCCGCCTCGCCAATATGACCAATACCAAAACACATCCCTCCGCCTCGCCGAATCAATATAAGTCGTAGCCTTAGGACCGTAGTCCACTCGTACACTGAGCTCATAAATTATTTGGCATGCCAATTGTATCCAATGTTTCAATGTCAATGTCAATATCCATATTCAATATTCAATGATAATTCCGATGACCAATGACTTCAATGTTATCAATAGTAAACATGTCTCATTATCAACATTTCATGATTTTAATGTCAATGTCAATATCAATATTCGATGGTTTATTTACAATGTTTTAATAAAAATAACTATATCGATGACAATGCACGATGACGATGCCAATAACTATGTCCGATATTCATTACCAACTTACCGTTGCTTACCAATAGTTCCGTTTAACAATCCGATGCAACTTTCTTATAAGAAATGTTAGCTATTTGATCGAAATCAACAATAATGAATTCGGGAAGGCTCCTCGCCTAATCCCGAGGCTCCGACCACACTCACCTTAAAATCCGATGCTCTTACGGCTCTTGGATGACAACGCCCTTGCTTCTAGCTTTCGATGAAGATGGCGAAACCTCTCTCCCTAATTATTGAGCTAGAAAACCAATAGCAACTTGTTAAAAACAAGATTACGATATTGTATTTGCAATAACGATATCAAAATTGATATTCGACTTCAATATAAACAACAATAATGGATTATCTATGGATGGTCAAAACCTTAGCTTGAGATTAAACTTGATATATCCATGGAATCCAATGATTGATTGATGAATATTGCTTACTCGAACGATAGCAACGATTTGATATCAATAAATCAAAGAAAAGCTAAGCTAAAGCTTGCTCTCCAATGAAGGTGCTAGCTTGGAGGAAGGTGATGAAGACAATGGAGGTGCTTGCTTACTAAAGCCTCGAGTAAGTTTACTTTGCTTATTTCTTTGCTATATATGTCTTTAAGAAATTTAGCTTTCCTTCATATGAAGGAAAGCTCCCAAACTATTCCACGTTGGTGAGATTTTTAATTAAGGAGGGGCTAATTGCAAGATTAGTCCCTCAACTCCCACTATACTATGATTTTGCCCTCAAACTTGCAATTTTTCAATTTAGACACGTATTAGATTTCGATATTATTTGATAGGGTCCAATGACAATAATTTAACTCAATTAGAGTCCAATATCAAATAATTAACAAGCCGATACAAGTTTTAGACTTTATTGATGTGAGATTTCCGATCACCGGAACCTAATTCCGACTAGACTGGATTTTGGGGTGTTACAACTCTCCCCCTTAAGAAAAATTCGTCCTCAAATTTTTACCTGAACCGAAGAGATGAGGATATTGCTTTTTCATGGTCTCTTCAGGCTCCCAAGTAGCTTCTTCAACAGTGTGGCTCCTCTAGAGTACTTTAACTAACAGTACAATTTTGTTGCGAAGTCTCCTGACTTCTCTTGTAAGAATCTAAACCAATTCTTCCTCGTAGGACAAATTTGGTTGATTTCTACAGGCTCAGGTTCCACAATGTGTGAAGGATCAGAACGGTATTTCTGGAGCATCGATACATGAAAAACATCATGGATTTTACTCAATTCAGAAGGTCAATAATCGATATGTCACGGGGCCAACTTTTTCAATGACTTCAAAGGGTCCAATGAATCGGGGACTCAATTTTCCCTTCTTGCCAAACCTTAAAACCTTATTCCATGGTGATACTTTAAGAAAGGCTTTTTTCACCAAATTCATACTCAATATCTCTTCTTTTGAGGTCGGCATAGGCCTTCTGCCGGTCAAAGGCAGCTTTCAAGCAATCATGAATGATGATAATCCTTTCTTCAGTTTCCCAAAGTAAATCAGGGCCCAACATTTTACCTTCACCAAGTTCAGACCAACACAATGGAGTTTGACACCGTCTTCCATACAATACTTCATACGGAGCCATTTGGATTAAAGCCTGATAGCTATTATTGTAGGCAAATTCAACAAGGGGTAGGGATGTCTCCCAAGTTCCACCGAAGTTGATGATACATGCTTGAAGCATATCTTCCAAAATCTGTATAGGAAGGTTCAATTACAATACAGATTTCCAAGGATTCAATGGAAGAGTCTTTCGATAAGTACCTGAACTACCCTTTCTGACTGGTCGTCAGATTGAGGGTGAAAGGCTGTGCTAAGATTAACTCTGGTGCCCAGAGCTCCTTGTAAGTTTCTCCAGAACTGAGATGGAAAACAGGGATCTCGATCGGAGATAATGGACTTGTGTACTCCGTGAAGTCGGATCACTTCCTTGATATACAAGTTAGCTAATTTAGGGAGACTGTAGTCCATTCTAACCGGTATGAAATGGGCTAACTTGGTGAAACGATCTATAATGAACCATATGGCATCATTTTTGCGGGAGTTAAAGATAGACCACTAACAAAATCCATAGTGATTCTTCTCTCTCTTCCATTTCGGTTGATCGATAGGTTGCAATAGTCCGATAGGAACACAATTTTCCGTTTTAATACTTTGACACGTGAGACACTTGGATATGTAATCGACTATGGCCTGCTTTATGCCCGACCACCAATAGAGTTCACGAAGGTCCTTATACATCTTCATAGACCCGGGGTGAACAGAAAAAGAACTTGAATGAGCTTCAGAGAGAATATCAGTATGAAGAGATTTAGCACTGGGTACACAAATCCGGTTATGGAAACACAAGAGTTCTTCAGAATTAATTCTAAAGTCGGGATTATCCGATAACTTAGAGACAATGGATTGAAGCTCATGATCTTGCTCTTTCAAAACCTTGATTCGCGAGACAATGGTAGACTGAACTTGAAGTTCAGCTACAAGACAACGATGCTTTCAAAGTCGGAAATGAGCGTTAATTGCCTGAGGGGATACAAGATAGCAACACTACAATGAGTCAATGTTCTATACGATACACATAACTTCATATTTACTGTCAATACTTACCAGGCAAAGTTTTGCGGCTGAGTGCATCAGCTACAACATTGGCCTTGCCTGGATGATAATCGATGACAAGATCGTAATCTTTAAGGAGTTCCATCCACCTTCGTTGTCGAAGATTCAACTCTTTTTGAGTCAATAAGTACTTAAGGCTTTTATGATCAGTAAAGAGATAACATTTTTCTCCATAGAGATAATGTCTCCAGTTTTTCAATCCAAAGACAACTGCAGCTAACTCAAGATCATGAGTAGGGTAATTCATTTCGTGCAACTTAAGTTGTCTCGAAGCATAAACGATGACTTTGCCTTCTTGCATCAATACACATCCTAACCCGAGATGCGATGCATCACTATAAACTGTGTAGTCTTTTTTCAGACTCGGGTTGGGTCAAGACTGGTGCATAAGTCAATACTTGTTTCAATTGATCGAAACTCCGTTATTGATCCTCAGTCCAAACAAAAGGAGCTTCTTTCCTCAATAACTTAGTCAAAGGAGCGGCTATCATAGAGAACCCTTTTACGAATCTCCTATAATAGCCATCAAGCGCAAGGAAGCTTCTAACTTCACCAATGTTCTTCGGTGGATGCCAATCTACGATAGCTTGAATCTTCTTCAGGTCCACCTGAATACCCGAAGCCAACACAATGTGTCCAAGGAAAGCAATTTCGGTGACCCAGAACTCACACTTAGAGAATTTTGCATACAATTGTTTCTCCCGTAAGGTTTGAAGCATGATACGAAGGTGATCTCGGTGTTCCGCAACATTCTTGGAATAGATTAATATGTTGTTAATAAACACCACTACAAATTTATCAAGATAGGGTCTAAAGACCCGATTCTCAAATCCATAAAAGCTGCCGACGCATTGGTTAACCCAAAGGGCATCACCAAGAATTTGTAGTGTCCGTATCTCGTACGGAAAGTAGTCTTCAGTACATCACATTCTTTAACTCTCATTTGGTAATAGCCTGACCTTAAATCGATCTTGGAAAATATGGAGGCATCTTTTAGTTGATCGAACATGTCGTCTATTATAGGAAATGGATACTTTTTCTTGATGGTTACTTTGTTCAACTGTTGGTAGTCAATACATAATCGCATAGAACCATATTTCTTCTTTACAAAGAGGATCGGAGCTCCCCAAGGTGAAGAGCTTAGTTGAATAAAGTCTTTTCTTAACAATTCTTGAATTTGAGATTTCAACTCCTTTAACTCCACAACTGCCACCCGGTATGGTGCAATGGAAACTGGGGTAGTCCCAGGTTGCACCTCAATACTAAACTCCACTTCACGGGTCGGGGGTAATTCCGGAAGTTCATTAGGAAAGATATCAGGGAATTCACATACAATGTCAATGTCATGTAACCGAGTTTCGTCTTTAGCTTCTAATGTCAATGCACACAGTGAAGGATTCCTTGCATTCATCAAACAACTCTTTCTTTGCCAAGACCCTGAAGATACAACTTCCTCTTACAACAATCTACCCAGGTGTTGAGTGTGTAAAAGTTCTATTATTTACACCTTTTTTAACCCATATTTCTGCTGCATTCAAGCATCATTGCATTTCATTTAGGTTAGTTTTTAGTAAAACATCACAAATGGATTAAAAGCACGGATTCTACTAAAAGATGGCTATTTTTGTAGGTATCTGCCATAGTAGACGTTGAAGGCAGGCGCAGGGCAGAGAAGCAGGAGAGCTGAACTGGACAAGCAGACGAAGAAGACGAAGCTGCCATGGACCTGTCGTGACAGCAAGGTGACAGCAGACTTATGAAGAGGAAAAACAAAGTGGACCTCGATAGATAGAGAAAAATCTGCTCGTCTGTCGTGTGAAAGCTACATATTTTTCCAAGCCCCGGATCAAAAGATATGTCAAGCCAAAGCTCAAGGAGAGGAAATTCCTAGAAACAAGGATGCGGCTGGAAAGTAGGAGTCTTTAGAGATTTAGTATTTATTAGAATCTTACTTTTAATTAAAGTTGTAATCCTTGTTACCTTAGATAACTTGAGCCCAAAGCTTATATAAGGGCATAGATTTAACCTAGGAGGCACAACCGATTACCCCATAACTGAAACGAAAAACCCCTGCCGTTTACCCGTCACCGACATGTTCTAAATTCCCCCTAGGGCTACGGGTTGTTTTGTAAAGTAGTTGCAAGGGTTGCTTTGTTTTAGGATTTTTCAGTTCAATAAAATAAACTTCAAGTTCTCTTATTTTGGTTTTAACATCTTGCAAGAGCATTGGGAGAGCATTGTGAGGTTATCCATTTACTTAGCATTGGGAGAGTTAAGTATACGAAAGAAATAAGAGCGCGTTCTCTAGTTTATAGTTGAACCATCTTGTGCCTAGGGATAGGGCGAGGTTAAGTGGCTAAGGAAGAATTCATACACATCGGTGTTCATCCTTCGATTCACGCCGGGAGGTATCATCAAAGACGTGATCATCGACAGACTTGGACCTAGGGATAGGCCAAGGCAGATCTGGGATTCTTGCCAAGCTTGAAGTACGGAGTTGGTGTGTCTGCCGCCGCGACAGCTAACGGACAGCCGCCGCGACAGGTGCTGTCGACGACGGAGCGACGACAGAACTAGAGATCCTAAGTAATTCAATACCTACACTACCGAGCAATTCAATACCAGCCCATTCTCTCTATCTTGATAACTCAATTCTTCTATTTGCGTTTTTATCTTATTATTCTCGTGACAATTCTAAACTATCTCTTTTACTTCGTGCAGTAAACTAAGGTGAAGTCATTAGCCCAATCCCTGTGGAGACGATATCCGATACTTCGTATCACTTTACTACTTGCGTCGTGTACACTTGCACTACAATTGCGATAAACTCTTTTACACGCAACAAGTTTTTGGCGCCGTTGCCGGGGATTGGCAACATAACTACATCTTTCTTTTATTGCACTTTTCGCTTTAATTTTTATTTTTGTTTTTATTTTTATTTTTCTTTAATTTTTCTTTTGTGCTTTCAACTCTCGCTTTTCACGAGGTTTTCTTGTTTATGCGCAGATCCAAAAGAGGTGAAGATCCTGAGTATCCATTAGATCCGGAAATCGAACGTTCCTTCAGTCTCAAGAAACAACTTCGCCGACTTTTGGATAGAAACGAATACCTCGAGGAACAACTAGAGAAGATGGGCCATAACCAACCTGCTGGTGGTCGTATACCACCCCTTGGCGATAACCATCCGCCTGTCGGCGACCCGCCGAGGGCAGATGGACGACGGTCATGTCGTGATTACATGCTGAATGACCATGTGGAGCTGGAGACCACGCTGCCGGATATTGATGTTGACAACTTCGAGCTTAAACCTGTCATGTTTAGTATGATCAACAACGCCGGGCAGTTCAGTGGTTCCGCGACAGAAGATGCTAGGGAGCATCTCAAAACGTTCCAGGAGATCTGTGGTTCGTTTAGACTACCAGGAGTTAGTCCGGAGATACTGAGGCTTCGGTTATTCCCCCATTCATTGAGGGACAGAGCTAAAACTTGGTGGAATAAACTTACACCGGGTTCCATTATGACTTGGGCAGATCTAACTCGTGAATTTTTATCTCGTTTTAATCCTTCGCATTTATCTGAGCGATTACGTAATGAAATTGCTACTTTTCAACAGGAAGATGACGAGCCAATGCACGAGGCCTGGGACAGATTTACTACTCTTCTTCGGAACTGCCCAATGCATGGATTCCCCGTCTGGAATCAGGTAACTAAGTTCTATAATGCTGCTAACTTACAAACTCGCATTCGAATTGATTCTGCAGCAAATGGACTACTATTGGATAAAGATCCGGACGAGGCGTTGCAAGTTTTGAAAAATCTGGCCAAGAATGAAGAGCAGTTTCCGACAGCTAGAAGAGGGGGTAAACGAGTACTTGCTATCAAGGACTATGAAGCCGACAACACTATGAAATCACAGGTAGCATTCCTTACTAAAGCAATGAAACACTTATTAAATGAAGAAGAATTACGAGGATTTGCTGTCGAGGAAGTTTGTGCTATTTGTGAGGGAAATCATAGTAGGGATGAGTGCCCAATAAATATAGAAGAGGGAAAATATGTTGGAAATTACAAGCCAAATTACAATTCCAACAACTACAACCCTAATTGGAGGAAGGATCCCAAATTTTCCTGGAGTAATCCTAATAATGCTCTGAATCCGCAAGCATATAATCAGAATCAGGGGGTCCTAGATTGTTGACGCGACAACAACTGCCGCCGCAGAACCTGCCGCAGCACCTGCCGCCGCAGCAGCAACAACAGCCACCACCTGCCACGAGTAGTGTATTGGAACAGACTCTGGCCACCTTTATGTCTCAGACCGGTACGTATATGGAGAATATAAATCAGTTTGTCAAGAAAACGGAAAATTTTATAGATAAAACCGAGATGAGGATGACAAACCATGAAGCTACCTTGAAATCTCTAGAGACACAAATGGGTCAGGTGTCGCAACATATTAAGCCGAGGCAGAATGGAGGTTTCCCTAGCAATACTGAAAATGCTAGACCGCCCCCACATGAGCAATGTAAGGCGATTACTACTAGGAGTGGGAAAAAACTACCAGGGCCGGAAAAAGAAGTTGAAACAGAAAAGGAACCTGCCTTGAATAAACCTGCTGAGGAAGCTGCCCCGATAGGAGATAAACAGACTGCTGCCGATGAGCCTGTCACGACACCAGAAGCGATAGAGGAGAAAAAAGATGATTACCGTCCTCAGATTCGCATGCAGTGGGAAGGACGTATTGCTGATTATCGACCCCCACCACCCTTCCCTCAACGGATACAGCAAGCTAAGCATGAATCTCAACTTAAAAAGATTTATGATATTTTTAAACAGGTTCATATTAACATTCCGTTGTTAGACGCTGTTAGGGAGATGCCCGGTTATGCTAAATTTCTCAAGGATGTTATGTCAAAAAAATCTAAACTTGGGGAATTTGAAACGGTAAGGATGCAAGAAGGTTGCATGAGTATTCTTCATCGGCAGCCACCCCAGAAAAAGAAGGATCCGGGGAGCTTCATCATACCTTGCGTAATCGACGACAAATTTGTGGGTAAGGCACTTTGTGATCTTGGTGCCAGTGTTAATCTAATGCCCAAATCTTTTTTTTTCAGAAATTAGGTATTGGCAAGGCGCGACCCACGACAGTTACTCTACAGCTAGCCGACCGCTCTTACGTTCACCCCGAGGGAAAAATTGAAGACATTCTAGTAAGAGTGGATAAGCTTATTTTTCCTGCTGACTTTCTTATTTTGGATTGTGAGGCAGACGAAAACGCACCAGTCATCCTTGGGCGACCCTTCTTAGCCACGGGAAGATCATTGATTGATGTGGAGAAAGGAGAACTCACCATGCGAGTAAACGATCAAGAGATTAAGTTGAATGTTCTCCAAGCAATGAAACATGCTGATGTGGACGAGGAATGCAAGGCCATCATTGAGGTGACCTTTGATCACCCCTGCATCAGGTCGGGCTGCCGTGATATAAAATTTGGTCACTGTTGCGACAGTCATCTACAAGCCTGTCACGACAGCGATGACGATAGCAACGACGACAGCATCGACGATAGTGACTCCTCTGAATCTGATACATCTGATACTGAAGGTCAGGAGGAGGTAAATTGGTTAGGCAATCGTCCAGGTAAGTTATTTGAACCTTTAAACTATACTTTGGATAACCATTTAATCCAAAAGCCTTCTACTGTTGAACCACCTGCCTTAGAACTTAAGCCCCTGCCAGGGCAGCTTAAATATGCTTATCTTGGTTGTAATGATACACTGCCCGTAATCATCTCTGCTAAGCTGCCGCAGGAACAGGAACGACAGCTGATCGACATGTTAAGGCAGCATAAGAAGGCGATTGGATGGACGATAGCAGACATTCAAGGCATTAGTCCGGCGATATGCATGCACAAAATCCTCCTAGAGGAAGATCATAAGCCGACTATTGATGCCCAAAGGCGGTTAAACCTTGCGATGAAGGAGGTAGTGCGTAAAGAGATAATTAAATGCTTAGATGCTGGTATTATTTACGCCATCTCCGACAGCAAATGGGTGAGCCCGGTGCAATGCGTTCCAAAAAAAAGGAGGAATGACCGTGATAACCAACGAGAACAATGAGTTAATCCCAACCAGGACTGTGACCGGTTGGAGGGTTTGTATGGACTATCGGAAGCTTAACAAAGCTACCCGAAAGGACCACTTTCCTTTACCCTTTATTGATCAAATGCTTGATAGATTAGCGGGTAAGCCTTACTATTGTTTTCTTGATGGTTACTCAGGTTATAACCAGATTGCTATTGCACCGGAGGATCAAGAAAAAACGACTTTCACATGCCCCTACGGAACATACGCATTTAGGAGGATGTCGTTCGGCCTCTGTAACGCACCTGCCACCTTCCAAAGGTGCATGATGGCTATATTCTCCGACATGGTAGAGGACTTCCTTGAGATTTTCATGGATGATTTTTCCGTCTTTGGGGACGATTTTGAGAGCTGCCTCGGCAATCTTCAAAAGGTACTTGAAAGATGTGAAAAAGCTAATCTTGTACTAAATTGGGAAAAATGCCATTTTATGGTGGACGAAGGGATAGTCCTTGGCCATAAGATTAGCTGCCGTGGGATAGAAGTCGATAGGGCCAAGATAGAAGTCATAGAGAAGCTGCCGCCGCCAACCACAGTCAAGGGCATTAGGAGTTTTTTAGGGCATGCGGGTTTTTATCGGAGATTCATCGCAAATTTCTCGAAAATCACGAAGCCCCTATGCCATCTCTTAGAGCAGAACCGACCCTTTGACTTTAATGAGGAATGTACTGAAGCATTCAAGGTTCTGAAGGAAAAGCTAGTGACAGCCCCCATAGTACAGCCACCAGACTGGACACAGCCATTTGAAATTATGTGTGATGCTAGTGACTATGCTGTCGGGGCAACACTTGGGCAGCACAGAGATAAGTTGTTTCACATCATATACTATGCCAGCAAGACGTTGAATGACGCCCAAGTGAACTACACCACCACAGAAAAGGAGCTGTTAGCTGTGGTTTTCTCCATCGACAAGTTTCGTTCTTACATACTTGGAACGAAAGTAATAATACACACCGACCATTCTGCCCTAAAGTATTTGTTTGCAAAGAAGGATGCAAAGCCTAGGTTGATACGATGGATCTTGCTATTACAAGAGTTCGACCTTGAGATCAAGGACAAAAAGGGGACAGAAAATCAGGTGGCAGACCACTTGTCAAGGTTGGAGAAGGGACAGAGTCTACCAATCGATGAGACAAACATACTGGAGACCTTCCCAGATGAGCAGCTCTTTGCTGCCGCAATCGCTGTCGCGACAGCCATGGCGGCAGGTAAGTCTTCTAACCTTCCCTGGTATGCTGATTTCGTTAATTTTATAGTTAGCGGAATATTACCTTCTGATCTTAATCATCAAGCCAGAAAGAGGTTCCAAAATGATGTTAAGCATTATTATTGGGACAAACCTCTTCTTTTCAAAATGTGCGCAGATCAGGTTATAAGGAGGTGTGTACCACAAGAAGAGCAAGAAGACATTCTCCATCACTGCCATGCTTCACAATATGGAGGTCACTTAGGAGGCAATAAGACTGCTGCCAAGGTGCTGCAGTCAGGATTCTACTGGCCGACATTATATAAAGATGCACAGGAATTTTACAAAAACTGTGACAGGTGCCAACGGACAGGTAACATCTCGAGGAGAAACGAGATGCCACTGCAGAACATTTTAGAAGTCGAGATCTTCGACGTTTGGGGGATTGATTTTATGGGACCTTTTCCATCTTTGTGTGGAAATCTTTACATCCTCCTAGCAGTGGATTATGTCTCCAAGTGGGTAGAAGCAATCGCAGCTCAAAAGAATGATGCCAAAACGGTCCAAAAGTTTTTGCACAAAAACATTTTTTCTAGATTTGGCATCCCTAGGGCGATTATCAGTGATGAAGGGAGACATTTTGATAATAGGGTAATTGCTGCCGCCTTGAAGAAATATGGTGTCAAGCACAGGATCACGACAGCATACCACCCATAGACCAATGGGTAGGCTGAGATTTCCAATAGGGAAGTGAAGAACATTCTTGAGAAGATGGTTAAACCAACTAGGAAAGATTGGTCTTTACTTCTGAATGATGCATTATGGGCATATAGGACAGCATTCAAAACTCCATTGGGCATGTCTCCATACCGACTGATTTATGGGAAAACCTGTCACTTGCCTGTCGAGATCGAGCACAAGGCATATTGGGCAATCAAGGCAGTGAACATGGACTTGGACAAGGCAGGTCAGAAAAGGTTATTAGATTTGAACGAGATTGAAGAATTACGGACAATGGCCTACGACAACGCAAGGATCTACAAGGAAAAGACTAAGAAGTGGCACGACAAGAAACTACTGCCACGACAGTTCTGCCCAGGGCAGCTTGTGTTGTTATTTAATTCTAGACTTAAACTCTTCCCAGGAAAACTAAAGTCTAGATGGTCTGGCCCGTTCCAAGTGGTTCAAGTTTTTCCCCATGGTGCCATCACGATACAATCTTTAAAAGACGGGCACCAATTCAAAGTCAATGGACAGCGCCTCAAGCATTATCAGGGGACTGAAGCCCCAGGAATACAGGAAGTGGTTACTTTAGGAGATGCCCCACAAGGCACCCCTAATTTAACCTAATTTTTATTTATTTTATTATTATTATTATTATTTATTAGGAATTAGGTTTATTTTATTCGAATAATGTTTTGTTTTATTTTTTTTAATTTCAGTTTTTAGGAAATAAAGGAGTCAAGAAGAAAAGGAGAAGTGACCCAAGCCCACCGACCATCCATCAACCCAATAAAGCCCATTTATGGAAACCTGTCGTTTCGGCTGCCGCCGCGGACGGATATGACAGGCTGTCAACAGACTGACACGGCAGACGTAGAAGCGTGCGGCAGACGCGTAACAGACGCATAAATGCGTGTCAGACGCGTCAGACATGCTAAATCCAATCTGCCGCTCCGTTCTTCACGCCTGCCGTTGCGGCATTAAATGGGAAGCTACTCGACCGCTATATAAACCCATTCTCATTTTCATTTTTTCTCACTTCTGCTTATTCTTCTTTGCTTTCTCCTCTAGTTTTATTTGCTTTCTTCAGATTTCACAACCCTTGCAACTAACATGTCTACTAGACAGACCCGTTGTAGTGTTGCCTCAGCATCCTCTTCAGCAGCAGCAACGCCCTTTACCAACAAGGAGTTATGGGAGGAACGTGGCTTCGTGTACATCCGACAGGCGCCCAATATGGGACTCCGGCCGTTCATTGTAAAGGCCATCACGGCTCAACTATGGGAGTACTTTGCTGAACAGCCGGAAGAGTTGAACGACACCCTGGTCCGGGAATTCTACGCAGCCATAGACAGCAGAACGACGACATCCGTCACCGTTCGAGGAGTGCAAGTGCCCTTCACTGCCGACAGCATCAACCACATGTTTGGCCTTTTCTTTGGCCCCAATGATGATGCTCACCAGAAATTCCTCGACTCCCTCGACGCTGCCGCTTATGATGCTGTCATGGTGGAGTTGACAGAGGCGGGAACATCATGGACAACCAGCAAGAAGAACCCCCACTCCGTCAACAGGGGGCAGCTCCTCCCCGAAGCAAAACTTTGGAACGCTTTCATCAAAAAGCGTATCCTGCCCTCTTCCCACCACACGACAGTCAACCGACAGCGGCTGGCCCTTATTCACTCCATCATGCACGACAGGCCCATCAATGTGGGCCGATATATGAGGGACAGCATCCTGGATTGCGCCTTCCGCTCCGACTCTCGCCTTTGCCTGCCGTTCACCATCACTTCCCTCTGCCGATGTGCTGCTGTACCCGAGGATCCATCCGACAAAATAAGGAAGGGCAGAGGCTGGACAGACAATAACATCAACAGCCTCATGGAGTTGATCGTGGCTACACCTGTCTCCTCCTTCAACCCTACCGGCTCCCCCGCAGAATCATCAGAGGAGCCTGCCCCGGAATCTGCTGCCGCCACCGCTCCGACAGACCAGTCTGCCCTCCTCCTTGCTACGTTACAACGGGTAGAGGAACGCCAAATGGGATTGATGACATTTATTCGGGACTTCACGAACTCCACGGTAAATTTTATTACCCAAACTTTAAATTTTCCCGATATTCAATTCCCTACTTTTCCTGCCCATTATTTCCGTATCCCCACTCTTGTCCACACCCCTGTTCACACACCCACCCCACCCGGCTCTCCACATTCCCATTCTACCGCCTCCACCACATCACCTGCCCCGACGGCAGCAGGCAGCCCACCGGCAGACACCTCTCCCCGAGGAACAAAGAGACCTGCCTCCGATGACAGCCCGCTGATCCGAAGGAATTTGGAGAGGGAATTTACGCCGGTCAAACGGATAAAACACGTGGCAAACAAGAAAAGGCTGCCCAAGGCTAGCACCACCACCAGCAGCAGTTGGGACAATGGCAGCAGTTCCGATGTTCAGCTTGTACAGCAGCCTGCCCCTGCACCTGCCCCTGAACCTGCCCAGCCTCCTCCACAGCCCAAGCGTCACCGTCAGATTCGTGTCAGCAGCAGCAGCGAGGACATCGACTGAAAATTTAAGTTCTTATTTTCCTCTTATTGCTGCCTGCTTTTATCTTTTGTGATGTATTTTTTCATGTTTTTATTTTTCTGTCATTTTGCATTGAGGGCAATGCAACCCTTGAGTTTGGGGGTGGAAACCCTCCATCATTAATGGAGTCGTAGGACATCTTTTTATTGTGTCTTTTATTTATTTAAGTTCTCTTAAAAAAAACTTAAAACTGTTGGCTTAAAACTGTGAAGTTAACTTACCTGTCATGACGGCTCTGTCGTGGCAGCATCTTTAGGACAGGTTAAGGAAAAGTTTAGAGCCTTTCTATAGTTCTGAAAACTTAAACACTTTTTGTGACTATTATATTGCTTAGATTTCTTTTAGCCAAACTAGAATAGGAAGCTTAGAACTTGAATAGCCCCTAGAGGTGCCTAACACTGGCTCTAGGAAAGAAGTTTAGCAAAAGAAAATCAAAAACCTAGAGGTGCCCGAAACCGGCTCTAGGAAGCTAACTAGAGGTGCCCAAAACTGGCTCTAGAAAAATTTAGCTTGAAAATAGAAGAAAAAGAAGCATGAAAATGTGCCTTCTAAAAAATAAACTTTGGCATAAAAATTCGAGTTAAAAAGTTGAATATTCTAGTGAAACTAAGAGAGTCTTAGCATATAACTATTCATAAAGCATGCACACACTGTACGAGAGCTATAGGGAGATTCCGGACAGATCCTAACCTTTCCGACAGGTTGCTGCTACCATAGAGAATGAGCGACGGGTAAGGGACAGTTCATTGTTTGAAGGCCAACACAAAAATTTTCATTTTTCTTTTAGTCTTAATTGCTTGAGGGCAAGCAAAAACTTGAGTTTGGGGGTGTGTTGAGTGTGTAAAAGTTCTATTATTTACACCTTTTTAACCCATATTTCTGCTGCATTCAAGCATCATTGCATTGCATTTAGGTTAGTTTTTAGTAAAACATCACAAATGGATTAAAAGCATGGATTCTACTAAAAGATGGCTATTTTTGCAGGTATCTGCCATAGTAGACGTTGCAGGCAGGCGCAGGGCAGAGAAGCAGGAGAGCTGAACTGGACAAGCAGACGAAGAAGACAAAGCTGCCATGGACCTGTCGTGACAGCAAGGTGACAGCAGACTTATGAAGAGGAAAAACAAAGTGGACCTCGATAGATAGAGAAAAATCTGCTCGTCTGTCGTGTGAAAGCTACATATTTTTCCAAGCCCCGGATCAAAAGATATGTCAAGCCAAAGCTCAAGGAGAGGAAATTTCTAGAAACAAGGATGCGGCTGGAAAGTAGGAGTCTTTAGAGATTTAGTCTTTATTAGAATCTTACTTTTAATTAAAATTGTAATCCTTGTTACCTTAGATAACTTGAGCCCAAAGCTTATATAAGGGCATAGATTTAACCTAGGAGGCACAACCGATTACCCCATAACCGAAACCAAAAACCCCTGCCGTTTACCCGTCACCGACATGTTCTAAATTCCCCCTAGGGCTACGGGTTGTTTTGTAAAGTAGTTGCAAGGGTTGCTTTGTTTTAGGATTTTTCAGTTCAATAAAATAAACTTCAAGTTCTCTTATTTTGGTTTTAACATCTTGCAAGAGCATCGGGAGAGCATTGTGAGGTTATCCATTTACTTAGCATCGGGAGAGTTAAGTATACGAAAGAAATAAGAGCGCGTTCTCTAGTTTATAGTTGAACCATCTTGTGCCTAGGGATAGGGCGAGGTTAAGTGGCTAAGGAAGAATTCATACACATCGGTGTTCATCCTTCGATTCACGCCGGGAGGTATCATGAAAGATGTGATCATCGACAGACTTGGACCTAGGGATAGGCCAAGGCAGATCTGGGATTCTTGCCAAGCTTGAAGTACGGAGTTGGTGTGTCTGCCGCCGCGACAACTAACGGACAGCCGCCGCGACAGGTGCTGTCGACGACGGAGCGACGACAGAACTGGAGATCCTAAGCAATTCAATACCTACACTACCGAGCAATTCAATACCAGCCCATTCTCTCTATCTTGATAACTCAATTCTTCTATTTGCGTTTTTATCTTATTATTCTCGTGACAATTCTAAACTATCTCTTTTACTTCGTGCAGTAAACTAAGGTGAAGTCATTAGCCCAATCCCTGTGGAGACGATATCCGATACTTCGTATCACTTTACTACTTGCGTCGTGTACACTTGCACTACAATTGCGATAGACTCTTTTACACGCAACACCGGGCTTGATGCTCACTAAGCCAATCTAAACCTAGGATAACATCGAACTCATGGATCGGTAAAGCCAACAAATTGGCCAGGAATGGAATCCCTTGAATCAATAAAGGGTAGTTCTTACACACTACCCTTACGGTGAAACAATCTCCTAAGGGATTGGTTACAGAGATTCTCGATGCTATTGGTTTGGAAGACATACTATACTTTTTAACTACGATGATACTTATAAAAGAGTGAGTAGAACCAGGATCAATCAATGCATATAAATGATGCGAATATAACTCAATGGTACCTGCAATGACATCAAGCTCGTCCTCCTCTTCCATGTTTCTCACATGATACATATGGACATGGGCTTTAGAATCTTGTTTATTGAATGGTTTCCTCGAACCCGCAACCTCACCCCTCACCATTCATTGTGCCAGCCATTGTAACACCTTGATGTTAAAAAAAGGCGAAATGAAAAAGAAAAAAAAATGATGAAAGGGAGGGCGTGGAGGCTTGAACTCGCAACCTCACCCCTCACCATTCATTGTGCCAGCCTTTGAGCCAAGGGCTCATCTCTATCAAGAGTTACAAAACCCTGTCTTTAACTTTAATTGAAATAAGTTCTAACCCCTATTTAATTTTATCTGCACTCTCACCTACCCATTAATTTCGATTTGAAAACCCAATCCCCCTTCTCTTTCACCCTTTTGTTTCACCGTACCAAACTTTGGCCATCCTCACTTCCGGTCATCGTTGCGCCGTGGTATTCACCGTCAGTGTCAAAGGCTTCCCCTAGTCCATCCAAGCCTATCCCTCGCCGTTATGTGCCATTTCGTCGTGCCTCTGTCATCAAATCACGGTCTCAGCCCCGCCAAAAACCCACGCCAATTTTCCCGTCGATTTTGGCCACGTACATCGCCAGTTATGAGCGTCACTGGCTCAGCCGTGTTCGTCGAGGGGAGATGCGCAAAACCCCTAAGGTTTCTTGTTCGATCGACGCTGACGAAGCCTCCATCGGAGCTACGCGGATTTTCGCCAGTTCGCCACTAATTTCGACATCTCCGGTAAGATTCTGACGATTTTGTGAATAATTGAGTGCTTAAATTAAAGCCCATGTCCTGATTTGTGTGATTCCGGCAGAAACGCAACGATTTAACGTCTCTAGCGACATTCCGGTCACCGTTCGATGACTCCGTTCATTCCAAGGGTAAGAATCGGTCCAATGCATCGAACCGAGTTAACCGGTATGCCCATGACCCCGAACCGAGCCCAGACCCGTTGACCTGGTCCGAGTCAACCCGTCCGAGTCAACTCAGTGAGTCAACCCGTCCGAGTCAACTCAATTGACTGATGACGTCAGCGTTGACTGATAATGACATCAACATTGACTCTAACCCCGTTGACCGTTGATCTGCTGACGTTAGTGTTTACTTTGACCGTTGACCAAAAAGTCAACTTTTATCGAAAACTCATATTTTATGTTTTTTTGACGTCCTGAGTCCGTTTTTGAAGCCCATTTTGCAAAATTCTGACCTGAAAGCATCCAAATCTAACCTTAAACCCGAGTGTGGCTATGTATTTAATTATTTGGTTAAGAGCATGTGAGTAAGGGCTGATCTTGGAATTTGTGTAATTGAAGGTGTTCTCGGTTCCTTGGATACACAATGTTGAGGAATGTCGAATTCAGGTTCGAGGGTGTTCGAATGTCGTATCATGAATCGACTGATGTAGCTCGGAGTTAAGGTAATACATTACTACCTCTAGTATGCTTTATGAACACGCCGATATTCGATTGATGCATGCATCCTTTTAACGAAGTATATGGTTAGCTTTACTTACGTCACATCAGATACAAAAATATAATTGTGATAACTCAGATAAGTTTGGCATATTCGATTGAGAAAATTTATAAATTGGAAATATATGAAGTTTTCTAATTAATTCGATTAAGACCCGAATAATATGAATAAGGAAATGATGATCAATGGGAAATCATAGCTCAATGTTTTTGCGATAAAGCGGTTCACCCCAAAACTTCAAATTCAGATTATCTTGTTATAAAGGATGTTTGATGCATGAGAAAGACTAAAATACCCCTGTCAATGTAAGCGGTTTAGAAATCTGCGATAGATCTGGTAAAATGATCAATTCATCTGAAGACTTCGCTTAGCTTGGAATATTTTGGTAACAAAGCTCAACCCTACAAATTGTAAAATAATCAGAACTTTCCCGAGTTCTAAATATCTTTCTCCGAAGAAAATCCTACATAAATTCTATTCATATGTCGAGATTAATTAGTGGTGTAAAAGTTGAATTGATCTGAAATGACTAAAAGGATTGAAAATGCCGATAAGGTTGAGCTAGTCGCAATGCGTATAATGGCCAAAAGGAGGAAAATACCTTCGAGCATTAGATGCCGAATTAAACATAATGATGGATGTACCTCCGAGAATTGAATCAAATGAATATTTGGAAGGAATCGAAAGACTCGAGATAATTGAAAAACCTTTGAACACTAAAATGACTGAAATGCCTCTAAAGGTTGAAGCATGACTCGTGCACGTCAATCACTCTTGATATTAATATAAGGTTGGAAGTTTTTTTCCGCACATAATAAGTTCAACTACTCCGTGGCAATTCTTGAGGTGAAATATGAAAGCAACCGTTCAGATATACGATACAACCGGATACATTAGAAGGTTTGGTTAGTACTGTAAGGTTGGGATATGTTAGTTCGAATAGTTTTGGAGGCTTGATAAACTGCTAGAAATCTTAAATATTGTAAATCGTCATTTTATTCATTATTGGGCTAAGTTACAAAATCTCCTCGAATGTTAAATGACCAAAATGCCCTTATTGGCCAAAGTAATCAAAATATCCCTAAATGTATTCGATATCATGAAGGATCTTGACATAGAAATCTTTGAATGCCTGGTTGGAAACCTGATGAGCAAATAGAATTCCCGAATCACTGTTTATACCGTGTTGGTATAAATTACCAAAATACCTATGTATGATAAAATGACCATAATGCCCTTGTAGGCTTAAATGACTAAATTACTCACGATATGTCTAAACTCTCAAAGATCTTGATGTATCAACTCCTGAATATCTGGTTTGAGCCGTGGTACGAACCCCTTTTTAGTAGGGACCTCGTTTCTAAAATCTGTTCAAATTGTCAAAAGTTTAATGTGTTCCCTTCCGTAAATGCCAAGTATCTCCAAGAAATAAACTGTTCCGCCTAGTGTGTTCCATGTGTGCTACATTCAGTTGAATGTGTTGTATGATTATTACATGTTAGTAAACAATCCAATGACTTAATTATGAACGATGATATGCTTGATGAAATGATGAACTGGACATATGATAACATTTTCTGCCTACCTATTGTAAGTCCGCTCGATCTGTATACTTGGTATAAGATTGTGTTATGTGGTTATTTGATCTGTGATAATATTGTCTGTCTGCCTGATGTAAGTAATGGTATAATCTGTTAGCTTGACCTAGGATGGTACACCTTGTTTGCATGATGAATGATGATATCATCTACTCAATGGTATGCCCATATATGTGTCTAAAGATCACGAACTTCTGTTTTTGTTTCCTCGAATGGAATATGTCCACCATATGTATTATGTTACTCATATCTAAAATCTGAATACCAATTGTTCTCTGGGGTATACTGTTGGGTTATGTTATGAAGTCTCCGTTGGTACAACCCTGATCAAGCTGGTAAATCCTTATAGACCCAAGGTCTCCTATTGGGTAGGTTCTGATGCTTTAGCACGAGTAAATCCTTATAGACCTAAGGCAGCCCCTTAGGTGGCACCTATGCCCGTTGGGCCTAGGGTAAGTCCTTATAGATGCAGTTCTGGGGGGCTTTATATTTAGAGTAAGGTTGGAGGGTAGTTACTAGTAAACCTTTGTATGTACTTGAACATTTGCATCGAATTGTTATGTGTTCTTATGATATGATTGGTATGTATTTATGTCTGTTTGATCTGCACTTATTGGAACACACTAGACATTAAACTCTTTATTTCCATCTTCGTAATCTATCAACTTGTATAATTCCCATTTGTTACTCGATGATTGAATAAAGAACAAGTATCGTTATTCTCAAGTATAATGTTACCCTGAAATAGCGGAAAGGAAATGAGGACTGTTACTGCTTGGAACATCATGAAAATGTTATGCCTACCATATATATGTATGAGCATATAGCATCTTCTGGTAGTTCTGTATTACTGAGCTTTTCCAAGCTCACGTTGTTTTTACCATTGCAGGTTAAAAGAATATATCATGGCATTATGTTTGATATCAGTGTTTGGAGTTCTCTCGGCGTTGCCTCTGGAGTACGATACTGTATAGATAGTGGGCATGTATGTCATGTATTGTTTTATGATAGAGTCTGTAAAACACTTTCTAAAATTTCTGTTATGAGTTTAAATGACTTCCTGAAATGGTATTTTAAATAGAAGTTGATTTTATAGTTTAATAAGTGTTTTGAGGAAAAATGTTTTTATGTGTATTTTTACTGTGGGTCGCTCTTGTGACCCTAATGTGACTTTCTAGGATCCGTTGTAACGCATAGACGGGTCTAGAGGGTTACATTTAGTGGTATCAGAGCTTAGAGTTGTGACTTTCTGGGTAGATCGGTCGATCGTCTGTCATAGGGTGTCTGGTCTGTACATGCCCCTAGATCATAACCGTACTCCTCTGAGCCGGAACTCTGATGTCGAATTCTTTCTCTGAAATGACTGAATCTAAGTATCTTGTCTATTATAACCCGATTTGAACTGGCAAAGAATGTCTGTAACGTTCTTTTGTGGTTGGATTAAGTTGATAGATGTGAATCTGGATAAAGAACCCGAGATGGTAAATGTATTTGTAATGGAAGATATGATTCATTTTGAGAATAAATGTTTGACTATGTGAGGTAATCGATGTAAGATTACATGTAACTCTATTAAGTGGAAATGATTATGTTTGAGAATATTCTGATGGAAACTTGATAAAAGTATTATGAACTTGAAAGAAAGGCGCCAGCGAGCATGATGAAAAAGAAAATTCTGTGGTGATTCTGTTATTCACGAAAGAAACAGTTGTCTGATAATTACGTTGAAGGTAAGTGATATCCATTAAAGAGATTAGTTATGTTCGATGAGTATGAAGAAAGACATCTCCTTGAAGATGTGGCTTGGTGTATCGTTATATACCATCTATGACTGAAATTTGATGTTTACATCCTGATTCTGGGAGTCGCTGTTGGAGTCCTAGAGTGCTTGTTCGAACTGTAGTTGCAGTTTTTCATCTGAAAATTGATGGTCAACCTAAAAAAGTAATTCAAATTCAAGAGGATGTATTTTCAGAGTCATATGATTGACTTTAGTAGTAATTGGGAAGGTTTCTTATCCCTGACTGAGATCGTAACAATAAAAGTTATGAGACGAGTGTTTGCTTGGCTTCACATGAAGATCGATTATGGGACGTATGAGACGTATGAGACGTATTATGGGATGAACTTGAGTCCTAAGATGGTCCGAGGGACAAAAGACACCACCAGATTGATCCGTAATCGTTTGAGTCCTGAGAAACAATAATATTATGATGGATAAGTTTCAGTACAAGAATTGATGAAAGGGTAGCTTTTGCTTTTTCCACAACTCGGATAAATTTCAAGGATGAAATTTCTTAGAGGGGAGAATTGTAACACCCTGATGTTAAAAAAAGGAGAAATGAAAATGAAAAAAATAATGAAGGGGAAGGTGTGGAGGCTAGAACCCGCAACCTCACCCCTCACCATTCAGTGTGCCAGCCTTTGAGCCAAGGGCTCATCTCTATCAAGAGTTACCAAACCCTGTCTTTAACTTTAATTGAAATAAGTTCAACCCCCCATTTAATTTTATCTGCATTCTCACCTACCCATTAATTTCGATTTGAAAACCCGATCCCCCTTCTCTTTCACCCCTTCGTTTCACCGTACCAAACTTCGGCCAACCTCACTTCCGGTCACCGTTGCGCCGTGGTCTTCACCGCCAGCATCAAAGGCTTCCCCTCGTCCGTCTGAGCCTATCCCTGGCCGTTACGTGTTGTTCTATCGTGCCTCTGTCGTCAAATCACAGTCTTAGCCCCGCCAAAAACAAACACCTGTTTTCCCGTCGATTCTGGCCACATATGTCGCCAGTTATGAGTGTCATTCGCTCAGTCGTGTTCGTTGAGGGGAGACGCGCAAAACCCCTAAGGTTTCTTGTCCGATCGACGCCAGTGAAGCCTCTATTAGAGCTACGTCGATTTTCGCCGGTTCGCCACTAATTCCGACATCTCCGGTAAGATTCCGATGATTTTGTGAATAATCAAGTGCTTAAATTAAACCCCATGTCCTGATCTATGTGATTCTAGAAGAAACACGACGATTTAACGTCTCCGGTGACATTCCGGTCACCGTTCGGCGACTCCGTTCATTCCAAGGGTAAGAATCAGATTGACTTGTAATGATAGATTTTTGCTGGTTTTTAATCGAATTGACCTACCAAACGATGTTCAAATGCAATGAAACTTTACACACACTATTTCAATGCTATAAAATTTTGGCATGCCAAATTTCATGATCATACAAATATGTTTACTAGATTTTCACCTATGTGAGCCATATATGCCATTTTTACCAACTATTAGCCAAACCAAAAGTCACTTTAGGGCCTTAAATAACATTACAACATAAACACTAGGGGTGTACAAAATAAACTGTAACCGTTAACCGGTATAACCGTTCATTTTATAGGTTAATTAACCTAACTATTAAGGTTAAACAGTTTCGGTTAACCGAACCGCTAAAAAAGACGGTTAATGGTTAACCTATAGATACTTTATTTTAACTAAGTATAAAGTTTGTGTTTAAAATTTCTCTATGTAAGTTAATTTTTTTTAAAGAAAATTAATACAATATTTATCGGAGAGATATATTTATTATTCTAAAAAAGAAATAATGAACATTTGAAAAGAAAATCGTAATAGGTTACACGTTAACCTGTAACCGATCCGTTCCTTAATAGTTACCCACTATAATGGTTAACCATTTAAAAAATTAACGGTTAACTATTTCTTAATGGTTAGTAACGGTTAAGTTACGAATAATAACTGCTATAACGGTTAACCAACCATTTAAGCTAAACGGTACGGTTAACCTACCATGAACACCCCTAATAAACACATTACAAGCATACCTAAATGGGAACAAAAGACTAGTTCAACTACTTTGCCACCTTCCTAGGAGTTCATAAGGTCAAAATACATTACTTTGGCTTGTAGTGACTTGTCTTGCTATGACTTATCCGATCTTCCGCGATGATCGATTCCTTAACCTGAAATGCATGAGATGAGACACATTAGGCATACTTTGCCTAGTGAAGTAGTCATATACAATGTAAATATCAATTAGTAATGTATGTACATATTCTCATGCTTATCAATATCAATGTCATGTTTTAATATGCAATGTTTACACATCAAATTCATTATTAACCCTTGGATAGAGTCAAGATAGTGGATACGTGAATTCCTACGCCTCGCCAAATCAATATAGGCCGTAGCCTTAGGACCGTTGTCCACCCGTACACTGAGCTCATGAATTCTATGGCATGCCAATTGTATCCAATGTCCATTCAAATCCAAGGTTTCAATGTCAATATCCATATTCAATATTCAATGATAATTCTGATGACCAATGACTTCAATGTTATCAATAGTAAACATGCCTCATTATCAGTATTTCATGATTTCAATGTCAATGTCAATATCAATATCCGATGGTTTATTTACAATGTTTCAATAACTATAACTATATCGATGACAATGCACGATGACAATGCCAATAACTATGTCCGATATTCATTACCAACTTATCGTTGCTTACCAATAGTTTCGTTTAACAATCCGATGCAACTTCCTTAAAAGAAATGTTAGCTATTTGATCGAAATCAACAATAATGAATTCGGGAAGGCTCTTCGCCTATTCCCGAGACTTTGACTGCACTCACCTTAAAATCTGATGCTCTTACGGCTCTCAGACGACAACGCCCTTGCTTCTAGCTTTCGATGGAGATGGAAAAACCTCTCTCTCTCCTTCTTGAGCTAGAAAATCAATAGGAACTTGTTAAAAACAAGATTACGATATCGTATTTGCAATAACGATATCAAAATCGATATTCGACTTCAATATAAACTACAACGATGGATTATCCATGGATGGTCAAAACCCTATCTTGAGATTAAACTTGATATATCCATGGAATCCAATGATTGATTGAGAAATATTTCTTACTCGAACGATAACAACGATTTAATATCAATAAACCGAAGAAAAGCTAAGCTAAAGCTTGCTCTCCAATGGAGGTGCTAGCTTGGAGAAAGGTGATGAAGACAAGGGAGGTGTTTGCTTACTAAAGTCTCGGGTAAGTTTACTTTGCTTATTTCTTTGCTATATATGTCTTCAAGAAATTTAGCTTTCCTTCATATGAAGGAAAGATATCAGACTATCCCACGTGGGTGAGATTTTTTGTAACACCCCCTTCTCGGCCTGGTAGAGAACCGGGTCAGAGAGCGCTACCGAAAAACATAACGGAGATTGGAGATATAAATCTTAAACTTTTAATCAATATTTTAGTGCCAATTATGTCAATTTTATTACTAACTCAATAGTCAATATAGCTTTAAAACCTTATACAAAACATAGGCAACATTTACACAATAGTAGGGCCACAAGACTAGTATAATTACTTTAACTACTTTGCCACCATACTAGGAGTTCATAAGGACAAAACACATTACTCTTTACTTGTAGTGACTTGTCAATCTTCCAACTAATCCCGATCTCGATCCGTTACTTTCCTTAACCTGAAATGTTATGCAAATGAATGCGTTAGACTTATATAGTCTAAGTGAGGTAGCCAATAACAATGAATGAGCATGTTATGCAATGTTGCATACTTCAATGGCATATTTAATGGCACATTTCACATAAGCAATCTATATACGTATTATAAAGGAAAGACATGTTATCCAATCATAACAAAAGCAATATCAATAATCAATATTTTCCCTTGGACCGATTCAACAGTATTTGGATACACAAATTTCACCATATCACCAACAATAATGGTCGTGTCATAATCCCTCCTCCGCACCAATTGACCAACACACAACACATCCCTCCTCCGCACAAATGGCCGAAGCCCAATACCCATACCAATGAGCTCATGAATTCTATGGCATACCAATTGTATCCAATACTCTCGAATCCAAGGTTCAATACTCAATAGTTCAACAACGATATTTCAATAGCAATATTTACACATTAATATCAATAACAATAATTCAATAGCGGTAGACATATATCAAAGTTTCAATAGCAATGTGCAATAATCAATTTCTAATGCTCGATATGCAATACTTACCCATGCTTACCAACAAGGATTTCAATAATGCTTTATGCAAATTACCTTAATTCAATGGTTAGTAAAACAAACGAAATCAATAATGATGAATTCGGAAAGGCTCCTCGCCTACTTCCGAGACTCCGACTACACTCACCTTGACAACCCTACGTTTCTCGAATAACAATTCCCTTGTTCCTAGCTTTTGTTGGAGATGTCAGTTTGTTCTTTTCCAATTCTTGAGCTAGGTTAATTAATAGGAATCGGTTAGAATCAATTAAACAATATCGAATTAATACGAAAATATTAATTAATTTCGATACCAAAACTTAGACTAACCAAGGATTTGAGCTTACCCCGACGTCAACAGAGATTCGATGTTACTATATCGAAAATATCGGACAACCAATCAAACACTGAACCATCTAATTATCGTTCCTTCACTTACTCCTTATTCTCGGTATGTCTCTAACTTCATTTCCTAATTTTCCTTATGCTTTGGTTCGTCTACTTCCCCTATTTATACTAAGAATGAGCCAGCCCTTCATTGCTTCTCCATGTTCCACGAATCATGGAATCGTGGCAAATTTTGGGAAAATAATTCCCTTTGCTTGTGCCACGTATAGTGGCAAGCAATGCCACTTGAATTTGGCATTTGCCATGTGTGTCCCTTACGTGGGAATTGCCCACGGCAATTCCTTCAAATTGAAGGAGTTGGTCGTGGGTCCCATGGCCCTTTTTTTAATAATAATAATAACAATAATAATAATAATAAAATCATTGCGAATACCTATTATTTTAATTTAGAAACAATATCTGATCAACTTATAATTGAAAGAAAAATAGTCGATTGCTGGAACTTGACCCCAAATAATTTAACAAGATAGAATAATTTATAGAACTGATTTAAAATACTCGGTCATCGGAACCTAATTCCAACTAGACTGATTTTTGGGATATGACAACTCTCTCCTTTTTAAAAAAAATTCATCCTCGAATTTTTTTCCGACAACAATACGCTCATCTATACGAGTCTGACTGAATTTAGACATTTAAACATAAAGAGATCGAATTACTCGGCAAGTCATAATACTCAATAAATAACTCCTAGGTGGCAAAGTAACATAATAAACAATACAAACATGCATAGGTTTAGTCCAGAACCGACTAAACTCTAGCTCTGATACCACAAATGTAACACCGCCTTCCCGGCCTGGTAGAGAACCGGGTCGGAGAGCGCTACCGAAAAACATAACGGAGATTGGAGATATAAATCTTAAACTTTTAATCAATATTTTAGTGCCAATTATGTCAATTTTATTACTAACTCAATAGTCAATATAGCTTTAAAACCTTATACAAAACATAGGCAACATTTACACAATAGTAGGGCCACAAGACTAGTATAATTACTTTAACTACTTTGCCACCATACTAGGAGTTCATAAGGACAAAAAACATTACTCTTTACTTGTAGTGACTTGTCAATCTTCCAACTAATCCCGATCTCGATCCGTTACTTTCCTTAACCTGAAATGTTATGCAAATGAATGCGTTAGACTTATATAGTCTAAGTGAGGTAGCCAATAACAATGAATGAGCATGTTATGCAATGCTGCATACTTCAATGGCATATTTAATGGCACATTTCACATAAGCAATCTATATACGTATTATAAAGGAAAGGCATGTTATCCAATCATAACAAAAGTAATACCAATAATCAATATTTTCCCTTGGACCGATTCAACAGTATTTGGATACACGAATTCCACCACATCACCAATAATAATGGTCGTGTCATAATCCCTCCTCCGCACCAATTGACCAACACGCAACACATCCCTCCTCCGCACCAATGGCCGAAGCCCAATACCCGTACCAATGAGCTCATGAATTCTATGGCATGCCAATTGTATCCAATACTCTCGAATCCAAGGTTCAATACTCAATAGTTCAACAACGATATTTCAATAGCAATATTTACACATTAATATCAATAACAATAATTCAATAGCGGTAGACATATATCAAAGTTTTAATAGCAATGTGCAATAATCAATTTCTAATGCTCGATATGCAATACTTACCCATGCTTACCAACAAGGATTTCAATAATGTTTTATGCAAATTCCCTTAATTCAATGGTTAGTAAAACAAACGAAATCAATAATGATGAATTCGGAAAGGCTCCTCGCCTACTTCCGAGACTCCGACTACACTCACCTTGACAACCCTACGTTTCTCGGATAACAATTCTTTTGTTCTTAGCTTTTGTTGGAGATGTCGGTTTGTTCCTTTCCAATTCTTGAGCTAGGTTAATTAATAGAAATCGGTTAGAATCGATTAAACAATATCGAATTAATACATAAATATTAATTAATTTCGATACTAAAACTTAGACTAACCAAGGATTTGAGCTTACCCCGACGTCGACAGAGATTCGATGTTACTATATCGAAAATATCAGACAACCAATCAAACACTGAACCACCTAATTATCGTTTCTTCACTTACTACTTATTCTCGGTATGTCTCTAACTTCATTTCCTAATTTTCCTTATGCTTTGGTTCGTCTACTTCCCTTATTTATACTAAGAATGAGCCAGCCCTTCATTGCTTCTCCATGTTCCACGAATCATGGAATCGAGGCAAATTTTGGGAAAATAATTCCCTTTGCTTGTGCCACGTATAGTGGCGAGCAATGCCACTTGAATTTGGCATTTGCCATGTGTGTCCCTTACGTGGGAATTGCCCACGGCTATTCCTTCAAATTGAAGGAGTTGGCCGTGGGTCCCATGGCCCTTTTCTCTTTTAATAATAATAATAATAATAATAATAACAATAATAAAACCATTGTGAATACCTATTATTTTAATTTAGAAATAATATCTGATCAACTTATAATTGAAAGAAAAATAGTCGATTGCTGGAACTTGACCCCAAATAATTTAACAAGATAGAAGAATTTATAGAATCGATATAAAATACTCGGTTATCGGAACCTAATTCCGACTAGACCGATTTTTGGGATGTGACATTTTTAATCAAGAAGGGGCTAATCGCAAGATCAGTCCCTCAACTCCCACTATACTATGATTTTGCCCTCAAACTTGCAGTTTCCTCAGTTTAGTCACGAATTAGGTTTCAATATTATTCGATAGGGTCTAACGACAGTAATTTAACTCAATTAGAGTCCAATATCAAATAATTAACAACCCGATACAATTTTTAGACTTTATCGATGCGAGATTTCCAATCACCGGAACCCAATTCCGACTAGATCAGATTTTGGGGTGTTACAGATCCCTACTCGATTGATGGTTGGTTCCCAACGTAATCATACATGGGTAGCAAAGCAATCTGCCTAATAGCTTGGTTTGCTTACCACTCTTTTTTCACCCCGTAAAGCGTCTCATTTTGGATAGAGACAAGAAGATTCAGGAAGGTTTCTGGATTTTGGTATGCTAATCTCGATGGAAGTGTCTATTTTTTGCACCATTGTAAGAGACTTTTAGTGGTCTTGTCCATTTTTTTCTCTTTTTGATGCATTGCATTGCGTTGTATTATCTTTTATGGTGATTAATAAAATTCAAATGCCATTGTTCAAAAATAAAAGAAACTACTTAATTCCCCAATGATTTTTAAATTGGTACGCCTGACACTAGTAATATAGTTTTATAAAACTAGTGTAAACTACAACAAAGGTCACTCAATTATGGGTAAGGTTACATTTGTGTCACTCAATTATTAAAAACTACATTTGGGTCACTCAATTATGGGTAAGGTTACGTTTGGGTCACCCAATTATTAAAGGTTACATTTGGATCACTCAATTATGGGCAAGGTCACATTTGGGTCACCCTTCATATTTGAAAAAAGTATATCAATTCGTGTATTAAATCAATTAATGATTTCAAATGAAGTATTCTAATGTTAACAAGGGTATACAAATGATTTGAAAGAAAAAAAGACTAAATTGATGTACTTTTTTAAATATGAAGGGTGACCTAAACATAACTTTACCCATAATTGAGTGACCAAAATATAACATTTAATAATTGGGTGACCCAAATGTAACCTTACCCATAACTGAGTGACCCAAATGTAACTTTTAATAATTGGGTGACCCAAAAGTAATCTTACCCATAATTGAGCAACCTCCGTTATAGTTTACCCATAAAACTAATGATCCTGATGAAGTTTGTAGTGTATTGATAAGAGACGTCGCTTTAGTCCTAGTTGAATTAGATTTTAGATTCAATACAAACAACCTCTCACATTTCTTTTATCACAAAATAAAATACTTGTGATCTCATTATAGGTAATTATTTGATGCACCGTCAATGAATTTTTTCCCCACATGTAGGCTTCTAAAGTTGTCACATATCCCTTTTAGGAGTACTAAACTTTAATTCCTGAGAAGAAACGAAGAGTCCCAAGAGGCACAAACCCATTACACAACAGGCGATGACACACTCAGAAACCAAGCGAATACATGGGCAATTTTTAATAAATAATCCTTTTTAAATTATTATTTGGGAAAATGGCTCCCAAAAAATATTATTTGGCAAAATGACCCCCAAACTTGCCACGTCGGTGAACCTCGTGTTGTGTAGGACGTGAGGTCTGATATCGCGTTCTGCACAACACGATTTCAGTCTACGTGGTCTTGTTGTTTGTGTTAACGGTTTTACAGTACCTCGCATTCTGTAGAACGTGAGGTCCATGAGAATTTGAAAGGGCGGCTGAATATATCGCACAGACCTCGCGTTCTGCAGGACGCGAGTTCTGTGCAATTCTGGGCTGAAGAACAAGGGAAAACAAGTGTCGGTAGGCATGTTCGAGCCCAATTTCGTACGTGTAAATCGTATATTTTTAGCGATCATCGAGTTTGGGGTCGTAGTACTGGAAATTCTATATCGTATGATACCAACATGGTTAATTTCCGTCCATTCTACAATGGTTTAAAATGGATTCGAAAACCCTATGCTATCATCTTTTTTTGAATGAAGATGCATTTGAACAAATGTCGATAGGCATGTTCGAGCAGAATTTCATACGTAGAAATTTTAAATTTTTAGGTAACATCGAGTTTGGGGTCGTAGTAATGGAAATTCTCTATCGTATGACACTGACTTCTACACTGACTTAAAGTTGCTTCGAAAACACTATCATAACATTTTTTTTGAATAATTGAAAATATAAGATGATGTATTGTATAAATCGAACTAGACTGATTTTATTGATTCGATTGTCATGGGCGAACTCGCATATACAAATTAAAAATAATTAATTAAGATGAGGGGCTGAGCGATTAGGACACTTAGGAGTTGTGTGTCCAAGATTTTTACATACATTACAATGCTTCCTTTGTCCGGTTTTTTCTCGATGTTCGACCATATCCTCGGCACAGTGTATTCTTGTAGAACGTGGACGTCCTTTGGCTCGTAGTAGTGCTGGATCTAGGCGTATGATCGGTTCAGTGTCCACGGCATTCAGATCAACCTCATTTCCGATTGGAGAAAACTCATTTTCTTAAACCTTAAACACCGTTTCGAGTAAGTATACTAGATCAACCAGATGCATGTATTGTATCCGTTGGTTAGTGCAAGCAGCAATGGCGTGTGCGCACGGGTATTTGAATGTTTGAAAAATTCCGCACTCGCAGGTTCTTTCCCTCAGATTTACCACGTACGCGTTGTGCTGAATGCCTTCCAACTGCCTGGAAAATTCTGCAACACGAAACATGTGTCTTTCTCGCGAGAAGAGAGTTGTAGTCATCTGTCTTGATTGGCCCAATTGAGTATGCAGTTTTGTGCGGAAATCCGGATGGACTTTGTGTCCACCTGCCATGTACTCAGTTGCTTGCCTTCCCAAGGTTGCAAAAAGGGTAGCCAAACGATAATAGGTCGCTTTGACAATGGAAGTGATAGGCAACTACCGCACTCCCTTCAGTGATGAGTTCACTGCCTCAACCAAGTTCGTTGTCATGTGACCATAACGTTTACCCTCGTCATACGATCGAAGCCATATTTCCTTTGGGATTTTTTCAAGGTATTGTGCGCCATGTTTGTTTCTCACTCTCAGTTCCTCGAGCAGGTCAGCCACCTCTTGTTTGTAGTGCGAGTTGCCTACGGGATGACAGTTGAATAGTTATGGGCGAAAAACACATGCAAAAAGGTCGTAAATGAAAGCGAGTAACAAGTAATATAGTAAATGAAAATGACATAAAAAAACGTACCTATATCGAGCACCATTTGACGTTCATCACGGTTCTTGAATTGCAGCAGGTAGTTTGCGGCTATGTGTCGCAAGCAAAAACGGTGGTGAATGTATGGAGGCTTCCAATAGTCACCCAAATTTTGTATCGCCCACAACAGCGTTGTGCCTCTGTCAGAAATAACACATACCCTCCATCCCTTCTTCGCATTACAGGATCAAGGACATATTTTCGTAGGTTCCGAAGGAAGAACTTCCAAGACTCCAAATCCTCCTTTTGGACGATTGCGAATGCAACATGAACGAATTTGCGATTGTCGTCCTGTGAAATATCTAGAAGTAGGGTCTGTGTATATCTTTCGTACAACCATGTGCCATCGATTTGGACCATCGGTTTGCAGTGCTTGAATGTGTTGATGCACTGGGGGAAAGTCCAAAATAACTGGTGGAATTGACAAACACCTCGGATGACACGATCATTTTCGTATGCCTGAACCGTATCAAGTTTGACAACCATTCTAGGGATGTGTTTCTGTAGAAGATTAAGCCACAGGCGCAACTCTTTGTAAGATTCCTCCCATCGACCATACATTTCCTCATTGGCCCGCTTCCTTGCATACCATGCTTTGGAATATTGAGGACGGTAGCCAGTGACAGCTAGAGCTGCAGTCTGACATGTGGGGACCGACACAGTGTGATTTGTTTTCACTAGTGTCGAAAAGATGTCCGCGAGGAACTTTGCATCCAGGTTCTTGTGATCCTGGTTGAGGCTAGCAACGGTGCATGTATGGGGCCCCTCAAGTTTTGTTATTGTCCAACGGTCGCCTGCCCTCTTCAATTGTGATATACGGATTTTCCATTTACAGCCTTGATTTTTTTGGACACAATAAGCCTTGTAGTATCTGGATTGGATTTTATCCACTGTCGTCTCAACATTATGACGAAGGTTGTACTGCTTAACTGCCGCCACCACAATATCCTTTTTGAAGAACGTCATACGAATTCTCAGTTCACCATCAGAACGGTTGACTCGGCCATCTATTGTGTCGCCATGCGGAAAATCAGGGACGTCCATTGCATCCATATCAACCGTTGTGAAGTGGGATGGTGGCTGGAACATAAAAATTGGTGTTGCGTCTACAGGAAAGTTGGTGGCATTCGGCTGTTCGTCGAAATCTGGTGGTGGAACGGTATTGTCTTCCAGTAGAACTTTCAAGTCTTCTGGTTCATCAAAGAATGGCCCTCAGCTCGTCTCTGTCGGGCCTGGGTTCTCTAATCGGTTCTTCGTCAAAAGCATCCTCCGGGAGCTGGAATAGTAGAGCTTCGTCGATCACTACCCTTGGAGGCGAGGATGGGGGTCGACAATCGGGAGACCTCTCACGAGATCGCTCACGAACAGCATTTCCAAGACCAAAATCAAGATCACCATAAGAAGAATGTCCCCCATAGATGGTTGAACGTACTCCGTGCTAGGGACATACGTTGAGTGTCGTCCATATGAGGAATCATGGTCGTGCATAGCGTAAGAAGACGACGCTCCCTCACCTCCAAAAGAAGAATGTCTCCTCATAGATGGTTGACCGTAGTCAGTGCTAGGGACATACATTGAGTGTCGGCTATATGATGCTTCATAGCCGTGCGCAACGTAAGGAGCCGACATTCCCTCCCCCTCAAAACTATAAGGATTGTATGGATTGTATAGATTGTACGATGCATTTGTTGGTGCATCGAATTCATCGTTTGAGGGTTGGTTTAGGTCGAACCCGATACTAGCTACGCACGACTGCCTTGGAGGAGCAGACGAAGATGCACCAAACTCGTTGTCTTGGCACAGTAGGTTAAAATCACGTCGTAGACTTGCGGTCGGGCCATCAACGTTGGCATTCGGATCGAAGTCGAAATTCGCCCGGCCCCAGCTTGGTATTTGGATAACTGGATTAGACTCGGAGAATGATGCATATAGCTCGAGGGCCCACCCCAATGAATAGTCAAAGTGGGTTTCCAGCATCATGTCCACATCAGCATTTTCCGCAATTTGGCCTACAGAGTACCTTAAAGGGGCTATAGATGTTGGCACCCGATACTTCACGTCGGACAAATGATGGTTATCGAAATGAGGGACATTTGCCTCTAGTTCCTTTACCAACTTCTTGAACGATAATCTCCTCGGAATCTTTAGCATTACCGGATCTTCGCAGTGAAAAACGACGCCGAGTTCGGTATCGTCGAATATCTGCCCATCGTAGTAAACTAGAGTAGTAACGCCTCGTCTGGCCATTTGAATATTTTGTGAAAGACTTCTGAATTTTTAATACTTGAAAAATTTTAGGAATTGTTTTGGCAATTGAAACATATATTTACGTTTTATGGTTCTGCTTCATATATAGGGAAAATTATTGCCACTTGAAATCCCGGAGAATCCGGTTGTGTAAGGCAAATAATGGTTCCGAGAGGTAACTTTGCTTGTCCATTTCCTAAAACCGATAAGTAGGCAAATAATGGACAAGTCAGGGATAATGGTGCCCGTGAGGCAGTCCCCTAACTTTGGACAAGTAAGGGATAATGGTACCCAGGAGGCAGGCTTTACGAACATCGCGTTCTACACAACGCGAGGTCTTATGAGTATTGCGTTCTGTAGAACGCGAGTTCGCTTTAATTGCTTTGTCGCAGATATTCCGTCAGAAGTTATAATAATCGTACTGTGTACTCATTGTCTGTTTCTGTAATTGAGAACATGTTTGAATAATTGAGACAATTGTAGTCTGGTAATGTAATTGAATACTACAAGTGCTGCATAACGCGAGGTCCCTTTATATATATTGAGACATAGATTATGTCAGAATTAATAAAACTCGTACTATGTACTCGTTTTATGTTTGAATAACTTAGACAATTGTAGTTTAGTAATATAATTGAATACTAGTGGTTTTACATAACGCGAGGTCCGTTGAACATTAATAAAGGATGAAAAAAGGCGTCATATAACATAATTAGAAGATAATTTCAGAAGTTTATGGTTAATCCGAATCATCGTAGTCAGTGAACACGTCTGAACTTAGGTTTAGTTCTTCGATCAGCTGTTGTTTTCTTTGTCTACGCCTGTACATAAAAAGCTGCAGCTCATCGGCAGCCGCATCAACATCCTGTGAAGACGGTGCGTGTTCAGAGTTCGGAGCAGGTTGTACGGGTGCAGACGTACTACCTTCGTCGGCGTTGACCTCATCAAACTTAACATTTAAATCGACGTCTCTAGCTCCAACGGAATTGAGCCGGTCATACATGTTACGAACATATGTTTCGTTCGTAAGCTTCATAACATAGTGCGTTTCGTTTGCTGACGGTGTTGGGATTCGGCATTCCAAGGAAGAAATTTGTTTGTCGGTGCGTTTACTTACCTCGATTGTTGTCAACTGTATTAAATCTTACAGTGACATTTTGCCGGTGATTGTTGACTCAAAATAAGTATCGAGAAAATAAAATGTTGCCTGAAATTTTGCCATAAGGGGAACAAAGATTGGGTGTTTAGAGAGAATTTGGAATGAGTAAATGATGGTGGAATTCGTGGGTATTAATAGGAAAGGAAAAACACTACATAAGTAAATTTAACTCGAATCAAAACTTTATTTCGCATTTCATCTAACAAAACTTTCAACTTTCAACAACTATTCATTAACAAGTGTTCGATATTTATATTAAATGATGGTGGAATTCGTGGGTATTTATAGTAAAGAAAAAACACAATATAAGTAAATTTAACTCGAATGCATTTCATTTAACAAAACTTTCAACATATATTTTTTAATAAGTAAATTGAGACAACTCGATAAAATATCTACAAAAGTCGAAACACTATATGCAAAATAGTCCGGTGGGCAAATGTGATTGGAGGTCTGCTTGGAAAAGCAAGCAAAGGTCTGGTCTTTGTAATCACTTCTTTAACTCCGGACTTTTTGCAGATTGTGCGGGCAAGCTGCGAATTTAAGAGAAGAGTCCCCTAGAAGTGACTCAAAAGTTTTACTGGAAACTCTCAAGGCACTACTTGGCGGTAAATGGCAGCCGCCCACAAGCTCCCAAATATTGCGATATGTCGGTGGGAAAATGTGATCAGAGGTCCCGAGTGAAAGAAGCAGAGTGCGATAATCAGATTTCTTCTGAAATGGTAGCAACTTTGATCCACATTAACAAATGTAATCGGCACCGGCCGCATTCGTAAAATAGGGCTACATATGCAACATGGTCGATCTGAATCTGCCCTCGCTTCTAAAAGTCGTTTCGTTTCAAAACTGTAGCCGAGGATCCTCTCGACAGCGGCTACAGAAGCTTCCATTGAAGGGGACACATCCGCTCACAACCTCCCAAATATTGTGATATGTCGGTAAATATTATTTAATGAACCCCGCGTAACACAAATCTTTAAGTGAACTCCAACTATCATAAAGAAACAATATTCCGGACAAAAAAATTTCAACTGCAAAAAACACAGCATGACACGAACTCATATTCAACTGAGAAAAACTGAACTGGTTACGAAAATCCATCGCCGTGCATATATATATACCATCTAAATGACCCCGCGTTATGTACAACGCGAGGTTCATAGGACCTCGCGTCCTATAGAACGCGAGATTGCCACGTCAGCAGATTCAACTCCCTCTATAAATACCAAACTCTTGGGGAGGCAAGGAGCACCCACAGAAATCATGTCTAAAAATTTGCAATCGCAGCTACTAATGGCAACATAGCGCGTAATTGGGAAGTTTTTTTCAAACTAATTTCCCGATTATTGCGCTATGTCGTTATTTGTAGTTGCGTATATACATCATCATATTCACGTAAGCAGTTTTCGATTGCAGCTACTAATGGCAACATAGCGCGTATTTGGGAAGTTTTTTTCAAACTAATTTCCCAAATATTGCGCTATGTCGTTATTTGTAGTTACTAATGACAACATATTGTGTATTATTATTATTATTATTATTATTATTATTATTATTATTATTATTATTATATACTTAAATACATTTATTATTATTATTATGTTTATTATTAATAATAATAATAATTTTATTCTACTTTTTATTATTATTAGTTTTATTATTATTATTATTATTATTATTATTATTATTATTATTATTATGATTATTATTATTATTATTATTAATATGATTATTGTTATTAGAACGAAGTGATTATTACTATAATTATTATTATTATTACTATGAATATTATTATTATTATTATTATTATTATTATTATTATTATTATTATTAGGATTATTAAATGATTTTCCCGCCTGGGAAGTCATCTTTTAAAAAACCCCACGACCTCGCGTCCTGTAGAACGCGAGGTCTTTTGAAACTCGCGTTCTATAGGACGCGATGTCACTTCTGACCGTTCAGTTCACGCGTCTGTTCCGTGACGCGCCTTTTCAATGAACCTCGCGTTCTATAGGACACGAGGTATATGGATATCGCGTTCTACAGAACGCGAGGTTCATTTACATCACATCCCAAAGGGCGCGAGGTCTTCTATAAATTGGAGGCCCTACCCCCATATCAACCACAGAACGCGAGTTATTTATTTGCAAATTAGGATGCCTTTACTAATTATTTTTGGATGCCTTTATTAAATTTAGGATGAAGTTACAATTTTTTTAATTAGGATGTCTTTATTAAAACTTTATTTTCATAGCGGTGTGCGCGTGCCCACATCTTGCCAAACAAATCCCGCACAAAGGTGCACGTGATGTGGCTTCGTCATCTTACAGATTTAAATGAGTCTGGAAGAAAATCTTGGGGATCAGCTGTCTTGGCGTTTCTTTACAGAGAGCTCTGCAGAAACGTTGACACCTCAAGATCATCGATGAGAGGATGTTGTTTACTCCTACAGTCTTGGGTTTGGTTTCGGATGCCTATTTTGAGACCACAGCTTATACAGCCCACCGCTATGTTATTTCCGCTTCTACGGAGGTACTACGTAATCTACTATATTTTTTATTTTTAAATTATTTTATTTAACAAATTTTTTTCATTATTTATAGGTGGAGCGGCACACTGACCCACATCGGCCTGTCGAACTCCCAAAAAGAATTCAGGCATGCTTTCGATAGCTTGACGGACGACCAGGTAATTCGAAAATTAATTTGAATTTTTTCATATTATTTTTTCCAATAATATTCCATATAACCGTTACAAACGTTTTCATTTTTTTAGTTCGTGTGGAGGCCCTACGCTTCAGAGGAGATTCAGCAGATTACTCCACCGGATATTCTACGTGACCAACAGCTCTGGATTTTCGTCGTGCCGCTGCTCAACTACGAAATTGTCGTGTGGCATGCTACAGATAGGGTTCTCCAACAGTTCGGGTTCTTCCAAAATGTTCCAGCTGTTCCGCAAAATATGGACCGCTTCCACAATCTTACGCGCCAGGGGAAGACGGAGGTTGACTGGTCCGAGTACCACGCTCCCTGGATAGCGATTTGGGCTAATCGATTTGCCCAACGCCCACCCCTTCTCCAACAAATTATGGAAGGGGTCGATTCGGTCGCTTTCAATTACCACCAGTGGTATAGGCTCCATGGGCTGCCGCATATCCTTACTCAGGCCGAGCGCGATGTAGGGCTTCCCCAGCAACCCCAAAACCGCCCACGCGGCACCCGTCGAGCGACCCAGAGCCAGAGGCAGTCGACGCAGCGCGGTCCGAGACCACGGCATGACACTGCAGGGGCATCATCTTCTGGCGCAACATTTCATACTTATAGCGGTCCATCGAGTTTCCAGCAGATGATGCCTCCACCCAGTTCGGCTCCTCCGATGCCGATCGTCCCCATACGCCCACGAATGACCTTCAGCTTATCGATTATCCACAGTTGTCATCTCAGTATGACTTTCGCATTATGGATAGTACGCCGATGGGTAGCTTGTTTTACTCCCCGCCTGGTCCCAGCACAGATCCGCATATCATACACGATGGTCAGGATGATGGGGACCAGGGACCACCACACGATGGTCGGAGATATCTGGATCGTGATCGTCGTCCACCAGACTACGGAACGGGTGGACATAGGCATTTTTAGTCTTTTTTTTACTGATTTGTACTTATGTTTTTAATATTTATATTCTACATATTTGATTTTTATAATGCCGTATTATAATTTTGTTTACCTATTATAATTAAACTTTATAATGTTTATTTAATTTCAGTTTTTAATAAATTTTATGGGATTACTAAACCGAAAATCGACATTTGTTCAAATGCATCTTCATTCAAAAAAAGGATGATAACATAGGGTTTTCGAAGCCATTTTAAACCATTGTAGAATGGACGGAAATTAACCATGTTGGTATCATACGATAGAGAATTTCTAGTACTACGACCCCCAAACTCGATGATCGCTAAAAATATACGATTTACACGCCCGAAATTGGGCTCGAACAGGCCTACCCGCACTTGTTTTCCCTTGTTCTTCAGCCAGAATTGAGCAGAACTCGCGTCCTGCAGAACGCGAGGTCTGTGCGATATATTCAGCCACCCTTTCAAATTCTCGTGCAGAACGCGAGGTACTGTAATACCGTTATCACAAACAACAAGGCCACGTAGACGGAACTCGCGTTGTGCAGAACGCGATATCAGACCTCGCGTTGTGCAGAACGCGATATCAGACCTCGCGTCCTACATAACGCGAGGTTCACCGACGTGGCAAGTTTAAAGGTCATTTTGCCAAATAATATTTTTTTGGGAGCCAATTTCCCAAATAATAATTTAAAAAGGAAAGTAGGTCGATTCCCTCGACGGCTGCTGGATTGGAGCTAGGTCATCGGAACTACGTTACGTTGTACGTAGGAAATTTATCGGAGGGAATTCATTGGCAGGGGTTGCGATTAGCATTTGATAGATTTGAAGAGGTCTTGGATACATTCATACCGCGGAAGCGAGCGCGAAATGTGGGTCATTTTGGCTTTGTGCGAATGGAATCTCACAAGGATGCGATGAGAGCCATTGAGTGTCTTCATGGGCATCGATTATTGGGGTCGGTTTTACATGTGTTTGTGGCTAAACATAACGCGCACAAATCCGTTTGGAGGAAATCGGTAGTGCAAGACGGAGATCAAAATGTCGAGGGCAAGGAGCTGGGTTTGGAAACGATTAGGAGAGCACAATCACGCCTGGTTGCGTTCGGTGAAGTGGATGATAGTGCGATTAAGGTGTTACAAAGTATACAATCCAAGACGATAATAAAAGAAAATAAAATAAAGAAATAACTTTAATCAAATAAGAAGAGAAGAATTCTAAAACCATATTAAAGTTGAGGCCTGCGAAGAGCAGTTTCCTTAAGACAAATTTCGACCACTCCGCGGTGCTTGAGTTTGGTTGGTCGTTCGTCTCCCAGGATACAACAACAAGAAGATCTTCGACAGAAGCACGAACTGAAGAGATCTCGAACTTAGAGCCTTGTCTTAGCCTATCACCGGTTAAAAAGAAAAACGAGAGAGAAAAACGTTTTTGAAGTGATTTGAAACTGAAGAGAAGCATTCTTTATATAGGGGAGTGGAGGAGGAAAAATATGGAGGTAAATATTCCGAATTAGGTCATTGACTTTATATCCGATTTAATGAAAGTCACAAATTATTCTATTAAATTCGGAATATTCAAAAAGATATTTGTGTAAAATATCCGCAAGTTTTAAGTAGAACCCAACCAATCCGGACATTCGCATCGCCCACGACGTGCGAGCGCGCCCCAACCGGTTAAAAAGAAAAACGAGAGAGAAAAACGTTTTTGAAGTGATTTGAAACTGAAGAGAAGCATTCTTTATATAGGGGAGTGGAGGAGGAAAAATATGGAGGTAAATATTCCGAATTAGGTCATTGACTTTATATCCGATTTAATGAAAGTCACAAATTATTCTATTAAATTCGGAATATTCAAAAAGATATTTGTGTAAAATATCCGCAAGTTTTAAGTAGAACCCAACCAATCCGGACATTCGCATCGCCCACGACGTGCGAGCGCGCCCCAACCCGAATGGGTTCGACGAGTTTCAATTTGCACCCCCTACGTTTACACGCGAGGCATAGTGTTCATTCAAGTCATTCAATAACTCCCAAGTGGGTTGGTGTATTTAAACCATTCCCAAGTTTGTTATTCCATCCATGTGGGATAAGGGGTTCATATTTTCCTTAACACAATTCATAACAACCTCACTTTGAGCATCAATTTCTCATTCATTTCTCAACCGTTTTGAGCATATGAGATATCGTTGTAAAGGTCTCATGGAGTAGAATATAAATTGATAAATTTATCATTCGAACATCCACCTTTACCACTAGTAAATATGGCTCAAAGTTTCCAAATTCTCACATTTTTCCAACATAAGGTGCTTAGTTAAAGTGCAGTGGATTGGTGTAAATTTTTTTGAGGCATCCGAGCAATGGCGGATGAGATGACAGCTGCTGGATTGACAAGGTTTTCGCTAATGAGAGTTGCGGGGATGATGATGTTGATTATGTTCAATAGCATCGATGACCATCGATTATTTTTAGATTCTCCGGTTTTGTATGAACAATGGTTCAGTAAGGTAGAGGCGTGGTCTGTTACGGCTTCTAAGTTCCACAGTAGGCAGGTATGGATCTCAGTTACTGGGGTTCCCATTCATGCGTGGACGCGAGTGTCTTTTACTCATATAGCAGCATTATGGGGTTCTCTAATTGATATAGACAACAAGACTGCGAAGCTTGCTTTGTTCGAGAGGGCAAACTTATTGATCACTACATGTGATAGTCTTGAGGCCAAAGTGGAGGCTGAATACAATATGGGAAGAGTCGAGGGAGGAGGATGTTGTGATTTCAAGCAACAATACTTTGAAATCAAATGCTCAAAATAAATTCCATTGATAGAAAGAAAAAATTACAGCAACAGAGAAAGGGGATAGGGAGAAGAAGAAGAAAATAGGAAGAGAGAGTTAGACTCCTCTCTTGGAATATTCGAGGGCTGGATAACGCAACAGAAAACAGAGGAGTTCGGGACGTGTTGAAGAAACAATGATGCGACATGGTTTTGCTTCAAGAAAGTAAATTGAAGGTAGTTTCAAATTTTATTATGACGCTTATTTGGTTTTGCTTTTTCACCGTCTGTAGGAGCTTCGGGAGGTATTATAGTTGCTTGGGAGTTTTCGTACTTTCAGATGGAATCCTCAGTCGTGGAACGCCATTTTGTTATATTAAAAGAGTATGCTGTTGATGGCTCTTTTGTGCATGAGCAATGGAGTTCGTTCTTTCGGAGAGACCTTCGTGTTTTTGAGGTTAAGCAATTGCAAGATCTTTGCTCGTTTGTTATCTCCATAGTGTTGTGTAGAGGGGTTGCGGATACGCTAATATAGAAACCAGATGCGCAGGGTGTTTTCTCGGTCAAAGCCTTGTCTTATCGGCTACTGTCCGAACGTGCGGGGGATGGTGATGATGGTGCGTGCTTTGTGTTCCCCGAAGATTCAATCTTTTCTTTGGTTCGTGTGGTCCGAGAGGTTGCCGACGATTACTTTTTTATGTATGAGGGGTGTTCCGATCGGCGATGATCAAGGTCGATGTTGTTAGTGCGAAGTTGGTGAAGACGAAGCTGATCATATACTGTTTTCATGTCCGATAGTGCATGTGTTATGTGAGTGTTTGTTGCGTTGGTTGGGAGTGACCATGCCTTTGCCGCGTTCATTACGCGACTTGCTGATTCTTGGTTTTCACTGTTTGTTTACGGGTTAGGTTTGTCAATGGTGGGTTTCTTGGGTTGCGGTCGGTGTGGCCGGCTAGGAATGAGATTGTGTTTAATGCTAGGCGGATGTCATTTACTGTAAAACTAAATAATTGTGGAAAATAAATTCTCCATCACTGGTGCATAAAATATTTTTTGTAAAATAAACGACTCACCCTTGGCAAATACACAATTCATAAGTTTATAATTTATTTATTTAGAATTATATGTTTTTATAAACAATATATATATAGATTAAAAAAATAGATTCAATCAATTGTATTTCACTACTACATAATAAAGGGAAGACCTTTACCCTATCAAATTAGTTTTTATCTAATTAGCAAATTGCATTTTAATTCTCCTATCTCGACCGAATCGATCTACCTTTTCGATAATATTGATATTCTTTGCAAATAAATATAATATTGTAGTATATGCTAAATTTAAATTGTACTTTTTTAATATGCTAAACCACCGTATAATTTCTCCCCCGACTGTTTGTGCAAATAATATTATTCGAACTCTGAATTATTCAATTTACTACTTGCGCCAGCACCCCATCAAATTTGAATTGTATATTTAGCCTTCAAATATAGTAGTTGTACATATAGTTGTCAACCTTGAGCCTTTCAATTGCTGGGAAAAGGTCAGCCGTTTTCTTATTTTGACTTTCTCAGGCTCAAGCCATGCATATATAATCTAACCTTTCTATATTCCCTTTCCTCTAAATCCTCTTCAAAGTTCATCAATCCAATCCTCATTTCTTTCTTAAACAAATTTACCCTTTTTTTTCTCTTATTTGGGTTGTTTTCCATATGGATGAAATCGATGTTCCTCCATTTTTCATCTGCCCAATCTCCCTGGAGATTATGAAGGATCCTGTCACGGTTTCCACAGGGATTACATACGACAGGGCAAACATCGAGCAATGGCTGTTTTCCGGGAACAACACTGCGTGTCCCGTTACGAAGCAAGTCATTTCGGATTCCGAACTCGTCCCGAATCATACCCTGAGAAGATTGATTCAATCTTGGTGCACGTTAAATGCTTGCCATGGCGTCGAAAGAATCCCGACGCCGAAGCCACCCATCAGCAAACCTCAGATTACAAAACTCCTAGATGATGCCAAGTCACCATTGCAACAGATGAAGTGTCTCCGTCGGCTACGATCGATCGCTTCCGGGAATGCTACGAACAAGAGGTGCATGGAATCTGCCGGTGCAGTCGAGTTCTTGGCTTCGATTGTGAGCGATTTCGACTCTATCTCTATGGTGGCCGACGAGGCTTTAAACACTCTCTACAATCTCCAACTCTCGGTAACGGCTCTCAGGAATCTTATTGCCAGAAATGGTGATTTCGTATTGTCCTTAACGAGAGTAATGCGACGTGGAAGCTACGAGTCTCGAGCTTACGCACTATTTTTCTTGCAATCAATGCTGGAGATAGCTGATCCGATGCAACTCATCGGCTTGACACCGGAATTATTCGTCGAGCTGATCCGAGTTTTACGCGACAAAATTTCTCAGCAGGCCTCAAAAGCTACATTAAAGTTGCTGGTGACTATTTCTCCATGGGGAAAAAACAGGATCAAGGCGGCGGAAGCAGGGGTGGTGTCGGTCTTGATCGACATGCTTCTCGATTCGTCACATAGGAGGACTTGCGAAATGATACTAATGGTGCTGTTGAGTTCGACTTTTCACAGATATTTAGGGTTTCTAATTGAACGAATTTGGGGAAAATAAAACTGAAGATAGAATACAAGAGTTAAAATGGGAAAGTAAAACTACGACGTTTTTATTAAGAGAATATAAAAGTCAGTTGAAATACAAACCTGATTACATCTATTATATAATAAAAGTTCATAACTAACTATTAAACCTAACTTACTAACTAACAGAAAACTTCCTAACTAACATGACAACTCAGCAATCTTTAATCTTCCTTGATATTCTTGATAGCCCCCCCTCAAGTTGGAGTGTACAAGTTTTGTAGACCCAACTTGAAAATTGAATCCTGAAAAGGCAAAGAAGGTAGAGCTTTAGTAAAGCAATCAGCAATCTGATTATGAGAAGAAACAGGTAATAATTTGATTACTCCCTGTTGTATTTTCTCTCGAATCAGGTGGCAGTCGATTTCAATGTGCTTTGTGCGTTCGTGATGCACAGGATTTTCAGCAATCTTAATAGCTAAGAGGTTATCTCAATAAAGATTAGCTGAAGAAAGATTAATTTGCAAGTCTGAAAGAAGATAAAATAACCATTGCACTTCACAGGTAACAGAAGCTAAGGCCCGATACTCAGCTTCACTGGATGAATGAGATATAGTTTGCTGTTTCTTGGACTTCCAAGAAATCAATGACTTCCCCAAGAAGACACAGAAACCAGTAGTTGATCTTCTTGAGTCTGGGCAAGAGGCCCAGTCAGAATCAGAAAAAGCATGAATTTGCAAAGGGTTATCAGCAGGAAAAAATAGTCCTTGTCCAGGAGTAGCTTTTAAAAATCTAAGAACACGATGAGCTGCAGACAAATGTACAGTTGTAGGGGCAGACAAAAACTGTGAAAGTTGTTGAACAACAAACGAGATATCTGGTCTCGTATTAGTAAGATACAAAAGCTTTCCAATTAATTGTCTATATGCAGTAATATCAGAAAGGGCATCACCATCTGATTTAGACAATCTCTTAGTGTCATTAAAAGGACTATTAACAGGTTTAGCACCAAGGAAGTCAGTGTCTTTTAGAAGATCTAACGTATACTTCCTTTGACACATATTGATACCTTTAGATGACCTTGCAATCTCAAAACCAAGAAAAAATTTCAACTTGCCTAAATCTTTAATTTTAAAAGTATTATGAAGAAAGTCTTTAATAAAGGCAATTTGTTTAGATGAAGGACTTGCAAGGATTATGTCATCTACATAAACTGCTAAGGCAATAAACTCAGAACCTTGTCCTTTAGTAAACAAACTAGAATCTGAAATGGATTGTTTAAAACCTTGATCAACTAAAGCCTTTGTCAGCCTTTCATTCCACTGTCTACTAGCCTGCTTCAAACCATAAAGACTTTTGTTTAATTTGCAAACAAGACCAGCATTTTATCAGAAAAACCAGGGGGTAATTCCATGTACACTTCTTCTTGCAGAAAACCATGTAAAAAAGCATTATTGATGTCTAGCTGTTGTAAATCCCAGTTTTTAGAAGCAGCTAAAGCTAACAAAGTTCTAATTGTGGTTATTTTTGCTACAGGGCTAAAAGTATGAATGAAATCCACTCCTGATTGTTGTGTATACCCCTTTGCAACTAACCTAGCCTTGTATCTATCAAGGGTACCATCTGACTTAAGCTTTGTTTTAAAAACCCACTTACACCCTATAGTAGTTTTTCCAGCAGGTAAAGGAACAAGATCCCAAGTTTTATTGTTCTCTAAAGCTGTAATCTCTTCTTGCATAGCTTTCTTCCAACAATCATTCAAAACAACTTGTTTGTAGTTTTTAGGCTCACTCAAAAGTTCTGCATTATTAATATAAGCTTTATGTTGAGCAGAAACATTAGAGTAAGACAAAACATGTGCAACAGAATGTGGAGATGTTCTAGGTTTAGGCAAATTAACATGAAAATCATTATATTTCTGTGGCAGTTTTACATTTCTGGATGGTCTATTAGGAACAGAAACTTTGTGTGGAATGTTTTGAGTTTCTTCTAAAGGAACTCCACAATCCACAGAAGCAGGATCATTATTCGCATTATCAGAAATTTCATCAGAAGTATTAACAGAACATCCAGAACCAACAATATCATCACAAAGCTCATTCTGAAATTTCTCAGTTTCATCATTTAACCCAGAATTATCACAATTAGGCAAAACCACAGTTTGACCAGAAATATTTTCTTTAAAAGGAAAAACATCTTCAACAAAAACCACATCCCTAGAGACAAAAACATTTTTAGATTCTAGATTGTAAAGTCTATATCCTTTAACATTTTTAGGAAAACCTAGAAAAACACACTTTGCAGCTCTAGGATGCATCTTAGTTTTAGCTTTAGGCAACAGAGAAGCATAAGCTAAACATCCTATTATCCTCAGATTATCATACTTAGGTTTTGACTGAAATAACTCTTCATGTGGTGTTTTATTAGACAAGATAGGAGTAGGAGTAATGTTGATCAGAAATGCTGCATGTAATATGCAATCCATCCAGAAAAATAAAGGAAGACTAGGTTGAATCCTTAAAGCTCTAGCAACATTTAGTAAATGTTGATGTTTCCTTTCCACTATACTATTCTGCTGAGGTGTATGGGGACAAGTAGTTTGGTGATTAATTCCTTTTGCTTTAAAAAAATCAATCATATCAAACTCCTTGCCATTATCAGTTCTAATACATTTCACTTTTTTAGAAAACTGAACCTCTACCATAGTGCAGAAATTAGTTATTAATTCCCTAGTTTCTGACTTATACTTCATAGGAAAAATCCACATATACCTACTTCTATCATCAACCATAGTGAGAAAATAAGTAAAACCATATATACTGGGAACAGGAAAAGGACCCCAGATGTCCATATGAACAATATCAAAAACATTCTGAGATTTAGAAACACTGATGGGAAAAGACAATCTCTTATGTTTAGACAAATGGCAGGTTTCACAATTATGCAACTGTCCAGGAGGAATAAAGGAATTCAATGAATGAAAAACTTTCATCCTCTGATTAGAGGGATGACCTAACCTAGCATGCCAAACATTAAGGGACATGGAAGAATTTACAACATTACAGAAAGTAGATTTTGCAGAATCCTTAGCTTGAAGCTGATACAGTCCATTTACTTTTTCAGCTATACCAATCATCTTCCATTGTTTGGTATCCTGAAGACAACAAAAACCATGTGAGAAAATGAAAGACAAATCTGAATTATCTGTCAGTTTAGAAACAGATATCAGATTAAAACCAAAAAATGGAATGTGTAAAACATTTGTAAGAACTAAATCTGGTGACAACTGAACAGTTCCTACATGAAGAACTTTAACAAGTTGACCATTCGGCAACTTAACAAATTTATCAGAAATAGAAGAATAATCCACAAAATTATCTAATGTATTTGCTATATGATCAGTAGCCCCAGAGTCTATAATCCAAGATTTAGCACTAACAGTTTGAACATTCACATTTTGAGAACAAGCAACAATAGCAGATTGAACATTCATGTTTTGAAAACAAGAAACAGATTGAAAGTTAAGAACAAAATTACCAAGAAGGTTATCATCAAAAGAAATCATACCTGACCCTTCATTAGAAGCAGATTCAAAGTTAGATGACAAAGCATTCACTTGAGACTGACTTGGAACAGATTTCTCACGATCATTTAACAAGGACAACAGACTGGCATACTGTTCTTTTGTAAAAGAAACAGTATCTTCCTCATTGGTATTAACAGCAGAAGTACTCTCATTAACAACATTAACAAATTGGTTCACTTTACCATAAGATGTCTTAGACCTATACCCAGGCGGATAACCATGCTTCTTAAAGCATTTCTCAACTGAGTGTCCATAAAGGCCACAAAAAACACAGAGAGGCCTACGACTGACAGGATTTCTAGAAAATTTCTTTACAAAACCCCTATTGTTTGACTCATCTTTCTTTACAAAATTCCGGTCAACCAACAAGACATTGGAATCAGCAAGATTAATAGGATTAATGGTTCTTTCATGCTGAACAAGAACGAAAAAAATCTCATTAATTTGTGGGAAGGGTTTCATCATTAAAATCTGTGATTTTGGGACAGAAAAGGAATCGTTTAACCCCCGAAGAAAACGAAGAGAGAAATCTTGTTTCCTAAACTCGATGGCTTTGCAATCACAGGTACCTAAAGACCTAAGGTTACACAACTCGTCCCAAATAACTTTCAACTGCGTATGAAAAGCAGTGATAGAAAGATTACCTTGCTTTAAGGAATAAAACTCTTGCTGCAAATCCGAAACCCGAATCAAGTCTCCTTGCTTGAATCGGTCATGTAAATCCGCCCACAATTCGTAGGCTGTATCAACCCAAATAACCCCTTGTGCAATCTCGGGGCTGATGGCACGCAATAACCAAGAAAGAACTAGGTTATTGCACTTAACCCAGGCTTGAAATCGAGAATGGTCTTGACGCAACTGCTTGATGGAACCGTCCACGAATCGAAACTTGTTCTTGGAGATGAGGGCCATCTTCATCGAACGCGCCCAGCCGTGGTAATTGGAACCCGTAAGCAACGCAGAAGTGAGAACGAGACCAGGGTTCTCACTGGGATGAATGTAATATTCATCAGAGGGATCATCATTCTTGAAGGTGGAATTGCGACCACGATCGGTGTTGGATTCATCATCTGATACCATGTTGAGTTCGACTTTTCACAGATATTTAGGGTTTCTAATTGAACGAATTTGGGGAAAATAAAACTGAAGATAGAATACAAGAGTTAAAATGGGAAAGTAAAACTACGACGTTTTTATTAAGAGAATATAAAAGTCAGTTGAAATACAAACCTGATTACATCTATTATATAATAAAAGTTCATAACTAACTATTAAACCTAACTTACTAACTAACAGAAAACTTCCTAACTAACATGACAACTCAGCAATCTTTAATCTTCCTTGATATTCTTGATAGGTGCTACATGAACTTTGTCGATGCGTGGAAGGCTGATCGGAGCTGTTAAACCACGGAGCGGGGCTTGCCGTTGTTTCGAAGAAGATACTTCGGGTTTCTCGGGTTGCAAACCAAAGGGCAGTGCGGATTCTGTGGTCTATTTCCAAGTTCTGTGCCACTCCTAATGTGCTTCAAGAGATGGTGCAGTTAGGGATTGTGGCTAAATTGTGCTTGGTGATTCAAGCGGAATGTGGAGACAATACTAAAGAGAAAGCTAGGGAGGTGCTAAAATTACATGCTAGGGTTTGGATGAATTCTCCTTGCATACCAAGCAATCTACTCTCTTACTATCCATCTTGACATTTTCGAATCGTGTTTAATTAAGTTGGTTCATGTTTGATATGTTTTATTGTTTATACTTACGGTTTAAATCTCTATTTATGGAATGTAAACAGTCATCGAACCGACGGTTCAATCAATAAAATCAAGAGCTCATGATGTGATTAATTCAACCACCCATTTTAAATTAGTCTTTAAAATTTTAAATATTTTAATTTTATTCTCGAACTATAACTCTCATTCTAATTTATTAAGTTTGTATTGTATTTATCCAAGAAAGCGGCAAAACCCGCTACAAGAAGAAGGTAAGGACACTCATAAATGTGTCTTATATAAGACCTCAAGCTGTACAAAGAGATGGGTAAGTATTTGCATGTCTATGTAAAACTCTATGAGCAGTTTTAAATTGTACAGTCTCCTTGACAATGTGTATAATAATATCTCTTGATTTAGTTTGGTCGGTGTAATGTCGTATGTTCTTTTCGTCCCAAATGTAGGAAATATTAACTTCATTTTAAATTTAAAAAAAAACCCTAAAATGCCAATCCTTCAACGTTGACATTGACAGTAAACCCTAAAAGAAGACAGCACTCGAAAGAGACAAACAAGGAATGGCCGGCGGTGGGAGCAGTTGCGGAGGAGGTCAACGCTCACTCTTTTCCAATAATACGAAATCAAATTCATGGTTCATAGACTAACTCCCACATTTTCGAGAAATTCTAAAAAAACGTTAAAATAGGCGTGTACATAAATTCTTACAAAAATATAAAGATTTATGTATATGTACTAAAATTTTTACAAAAATAATAAGAAATTTGGTATATACATAAATTCTTATCACTTTTGTAAGAATTTATGTACATATATATAAATCCTTACAAAATGGTGAAACTTAAGGTATATACACAAATACTTACAACTTTTGTAAGAATTTCGGTATGTACACAAAAGTGGTAAGAATTTATGTATATACCGATTTTCTTACTATTTTTGTAAGAATTTCGGTACATATATATAAATTCTTATGATTTTTTGTAAGAATTTATGTACATGCCTCATTTTAGCCTCATTTTAATAGGTTTCACCCTAGAACTTTCCTACATTTTCATGCATGTGAAGTTCGGCGTTTGAACATTCTCATGAAACAAGTAATCTTTTACCTTTTTATATCAGGGTAAGTACACAAATGATCACTAAATTATCCTAAAAAATACAAAATGATCACCGAGCTTTTAAAAGTTTATAATGAGCATTAACCTTTAATTTTTGTTATAAAATGGTGACTGAGCCGTTAATTGTTGTTAATGGGTGATGTGTTTGTATAACAACACATCTAATCCTTCTTATTTACACAATGCATCAATTTAGTCCTAACTGAAAAAATAATAAATTTAACTTCATTGTTAACGGTTTAGGGATCATTCCATAATAAAAACTAAAGTTTAATGACCATTATGTAACTTTTGAAAGTTGAATGACTATTTTTGTATTTTTTGAGTGTGTATTTACCCTTTATATTATAATTTTCCTGATTGTCCTTGGTCGTCAGCGCGAAACACGAGGATCTTTCCCCTTCAGTCCTCCCGATGAATCTAAGCTCTTCAAATAAGTCTTGAATTTGGCGTAGTTTCTTCTGATAATAATGAATTATCTCGCCACCTTTGCGATGATAAGCGCATTAAATTTTGGCCTGATCCTTGAGAACGGTAACTGGCGTTGGAATATACCGCTTCGTAGACATTGGGAAGAACTCATCGTTTGCCGACTCTAATGGAGTGTACTGTACAACTCATCTCCCTTCTGCCCTCCTGATGCTATATGGAAGTTGGTTTGGTTCAATGTGGCCCCTCCGAAACTCCCAGTATTTGTCTGGAAGCTAATGCTTGCGAAGGTTGAGTTAGTAAATCCAGGTGTTTCGTCTTTGCAATCTATTGTTTGCTCACTTTGCTAATCAGTCAACCATTTGTTTTTGCTATTCTCCAGTTTCTTGGCTTATATGGCAACGATGGGCAGACCTTTGGGGGGATTAATGTCCTAATTTGGTAAGCTTGTGGCATTCTTGTCTCACTAATATCAAGTCCAAATCTATATGGATGATGGTATTCTTTGGAATCATTTGGTCCATATGATTTCTTCGGAATCAGGTGGTTTTTAGTATAATTGTTTTGTTTGTTTTGATAAGTCTGATTAGGGGATGAGGGTTTTATATCACGATATGACTACTGTGTTTTCTATGAATTTTCGTAAGCAAGTGTATCCACCATATGAATACAAAAAGTTACCCCCCCCCCCCCCCCAACCCTATTTTTCTGATATACTTGATTTTCAAATTGATTATATTAGATAGAAATTTTTTAATGAGGCTTTCATTTCTTTTTTAAAAAAAAATCAATGATCAAATATCGATAATTATAATAAAATTATTGAAAAATATATATTAAACAAATATATTAATATCAAATCCAGCAATCAAACACCCAGTATGAGCACCTGATCAAGGCTACCGGGTATACCGAGCAAACATTCATTACAGTTGTAACAACTTGAATTTCAAAATCTGAGGGTCGGTTTAACCGAAGAGCGGGCTTCGCGTTTGGGCCTTGGAGGGCCTTGTGGGTTCGATTGTGGTTGTTGGGCTTGTATCTGGGTTGGGAAGATGATGGGAGGGTAGTGTGGTAATTTTCTTCTTTTTGAAGAAGGAAGAGAGGGTAGCTCTTTAATTCTTTACAGAAAAGCAAGAGAATGAGCTCACCCTTTTCTAGGGGTGTTTATTCCTGAGTATCCGATTCATCCAGGTATCATATATGTCGGTCCGTGTCCTGGCATGCTTTAGCTGGGTACCCGCTATTCGGGTACCCATGAAACTCGAGTACCTAGAAAATCGGATAACGAGTACCCGATTCACATTTTTATTTATTTTTAAAATTATTTATTTTAAAAAAATCACATGGTAAACACATAAAACTTAAAAGTTCATAATACATAATCCAAACACAAAATTGGTGATTTGAAGTTAGTTTTAAGATGATTATTTGGATATATATTAAAGTTTATCACCAAAAAGACATTAAATATATTAATCTCGTTTTTTCTTTCAAATCATGTATTAACAAATTAATAAAAATATATTTAAAAATTTTAAAACTTAAAAATACATAATACAAACATAGAAATAATTTAGAGATTTAAATTTAGTTTTAGGTAAAAATATTAAGGAACCTAAAATAAAAATATAATTTAAAACTAAAAAATAAATATATTAAAAGTATCGGGTCGGGTCGGGTACCCGATTACAAAAAATTTCGGCCCAGACCCGACCCAACTACCAGGAAAAATACCGGGTTGAGTACATGGCCCGGTCAGATAATTTTTTCAGTAAAATACCTACTTTTTTCATTTCGGGTCGGGTAGTCAGGTCGGGTCAACCGGGCCGGGTAGTTTTGAACACCCCTACTTTTGTCCCCTTTGTATTCTATCTTCATTCACCCTCATCTTCTATCATCTTCTAGTTTGGACCCAAAAGAGAAAGGTTGAATCTTTGTATTTTAGAGTGTGTATCCCAGATTTTGGACTTGAGGCAAGTTGTTCAACATCCAAAGATCTACGTTTTGAGATAAGATTCATCAAGTTTGGTGGAGGTTGGTAATAGTGGATCTAGTGGGAATTTTGGAGAGAAATGGGTTAAGGGTGATTTTAATCCTGTTTTCCAGCCCCTAGTGTAAGTTATAGTTGGTTTTCCTCCTCCTGCAAGGTTGTAATCCGTTTTACAATTTCCTTGTATAGTGAAAGAAGTGAGGAATTCTTCCAAGGAGCTTGGAAAGAAGAAGGCTTGAGATGCTTTGTTTGGAGTCTTTTTTCTAACTTAAAATCAAGGTTAGTACACTACTAAGTCATATGCCTTCGTGGGCATCATAAATTCGATTGCTTTGTTGCTTGATGTGATGTTATGGTTGCTTGAGTGTTTAGGTATCTTTAATGGCATAATCCAGATTTCATGTTAATAACATGTAAAAATGGTAGTAAACCACCTTAAACACTCCCATAAGATGTAGGAACGAGTTATGGGGCTAATGGTTACATTTTGGGGGCTTGGGAAGCGATTTCATGTTAAAAACAGTACGCGAGGAGGCAATACCGATACCCTAGTGTTCTAGGTTTAAGAACATTGTTCCATTAAGATGAACTATGAAGGGGGTACTGGTATGGTGTTCAACCTGTACCGGTACGCCTGGTAAAGAGGTATCGGTACGGGACGACTCGTACCGGTACATGTAAGCTGGATGAAATTCCAGTAAGCCCAAATCGTATCGATACACATTGGTGTACCGGTGCCCATTGGGCAATCTACACGAAAATTACGTTTTGAGTTTGAGGGGCTTATAATTCGAGGACTATGGCCCAATGAACTTCTAATGTGTTGAGAGGCTCAAACGATCAACCGAATGCCATAGGGGTGAATTGGATTTTTGCTTTGGTGGATGAATGGCTAGGTAATAAAAAATGTGACACGATGATTTATAGTGGTTCGACTACTCAACCAAGTCTACCTCCACTACCTTAGCTATCCACACTGAGGATTTTCTCAAATCCACTAGTTTTGCTTTCCTTTTTCTGGGTTCAAGGAGATAACTCTTACAACCAATACTTATACCCCAAAGTCTTGAAATACTCTCTTAGAAGAAGAAACAAATTTAGCAAACTAAAGAAAACCTCACAAGGCAAATAAGTTTGCACAAATAAGCTCTCATCCAAAATTCTAAACATTTGAGCAAATGTGACGATTTGGCTCACTAGTGTTTTCTACAAAGGATATGACAATTTAAGCACTAAACTTGATTTCTCAATACATGAATGTTGGCAAGTTGTTTCTTGTTGTTGCATGGCTGCTTGAAGAGGTCTTTTAAACCCTCTAATGAGTTTGTGGCCACTACTAGCCGTTAGGGTCTTTATTTCCAGCATTAAATGCACTTCTAGGCTCATCAGTATTGGTACGCGTGCAAGTGTATCGATGCACCTGCTCAAATTTAATAGAAAGAGTCGTTGGGCATTTTTACAAAGAGTATCGGCACACCCACCTTGTGTATCGGTACGACTGAGGCCGTATCGGTACACTAAATGGCTATTGGATTATTGGAGTTTTGGGAAATCAAAGGGGCCTATCGGTACGGGCTTGGTCGTATCGGTACGGGTGACTAGGTATCCATACACTAACAAGTGTATCGGTGCACATGGTCAGTTTTTAACTTTTGGGTTATTTTAAAAGCATTTAAACAAGTTAAAAACCCTTTGAAAACCTTTCAAACATTTTTTTTTCAAGTTTATGGACTTTTGAAATATTTTTGCAAATTAGTGTAAGTCCAAAAACAATTTTCATTTTAAGTTATATCAAAATCAATATCTCAACATAATGTGTTATAATAAATGGTAAAAATGAGAAACCAAGATTTTGTTAGAAAAATCGTTAATCCAAAAACAATACGTAAATCAAACCGATATAAAATGAAAAACCAAAGGAAACATGTTGAGTCCTGAACGAACGTAGTTTCCTTAAGATAGATTCTCTCACTTCTATGGTGCTTGAGAAACGTGGGACGTCTATCTCCCAGGATACAACAACATAATGAGCACAACAGTAGCACGTCTGCAATGATCAACGAACCGTAACCTCGCCTTCTCCTATTATCAAAGCTACTTTTGAAATCACAGAGTAAAACAATAGAAAATTCTATGTGTTTTTCAGTTGTGTAAAACCTAGAAGGTGTTGAGTGTGTAAAAGTTCTATATTTTACCCCATATTTCTGCTGCATTCAAGCATAATTCATTGCATTTAGGATAGTTTTCATTCATACATCACAATTATATCAAATGGCACAGTTTCTAATGAAATTGGTTGTTTTTGCAGGTAGCTGCTGAAGCAGATGCTGGGCAGTGGAGAAGCAGAGCTGGAACTGGACTGCAGACGAGAAGGACAATGCTGCCATGGCCGCTGCCGTGGCAGTCAAGGACGACAACAATGGTGAAGGGAAGAAACGAAGTGGACCTCGACAGAAAGAGGAAATTAAGCCGGTCTGTCGTGGAGCACTCTTATATTTTTTCAAGCCCTAGATTAGAATGAAGGCCAAGCCCAAAGTTCAAGGAAGAAACTCCAAGCAAGAAGGAAGTACGAATTAAAGACATATGCCCTGAAGATTTAGTCTTTAATAGAGTTGTACTTTAATTTAAACTTGTATTCTTGCCATATCAGAAAAACTTAAACCCAAGGCCTATATAAAGGCATGTAATTCGACCTATGGGAGGATATCTTACTCTCTAGCCTTCTTCCCCTAAACCCTAGTTAGGGGTGTGCAAAAAAACCGAAAAACCGAAACCGATTCCGAAACCCGAAAAAACCGAACCGAAAAATTGGTTAACCGAACCGAAAAATTTGATTTCGGTTCGGGTTTTTATTTTTTAAAAAGAAACCGGTTCGGATACGGTTTACAATTTTGGGATAAACCGGATAACCGAACCGACCGATTATATAATATATATTATTATATTATATGTTATTTTGTTATTTTATATTAAAAAATTAAATTTTATTTTATTTTCTCATTCCACAAAAGTAAAACCATAATTTTATTTTATCAAGTTTAAGTGTTTAACTTGCTAGTATTAGAAAAGATAATATTATCATGTGTCAATTTTAAAAAGTATGTACTTTTTTCTAACATATTATTAAAATTTATATTTTTAATAAACAAAATAAAAAACCGTTACCCGAACCGAACCGAACCGAATTTTTCGGTTAACCGACTAAACGGTTAACCGGTTGAATGGATACGGTTTAGGGTCAAGAATTTAGTGACCCGAACTTATCGGTTAACCGAAATAATTTGCTAATGGTTAACCGAACCCGGTTTTGCACACCCCTAACCCTAGTCGTTTTCCCCTTTTCATCATGTTCTAAACTTTCCCTAGGGCTAAGGGTTGATTCTGTAAAGTAGTTGCAAAGATTGCATTGTTTTAGGATTTTCTTTTGTTCAATAAAATAGACTTCAAGTTTTCTTATTCTGGTTTTCAACATCTTGCAAGAGTATCGGGAGAGCATTGTGAGATTACACATTTACTTAATATCGGGAGAGTTAAGTATACGAAAGGAATAAGTACGGGTTCTCCAGTTTATGGTTGAACTATCTCGGACCTAGGGATAGGACGAGGTTAAGTGGCTAAGGAAGAATTCAACAACTTCGGTGTTCATCCTTCGATTCACGCCGGGAGGTATCATCAAAGACGTGATCATCGACAGACTTGGACCTAGGGATAGGCCAAGGTATAGCAGGGATTCTTGCCAAGCTTGAAGTGCTGAGTTGTATGTTCGCTGCCACGACAAACAACATACCGCTACCGCAGCAGGTGCTACCACGACATGCGCTAAAACAGAACAGAGAAGTCTTAGATATTGCAACACCTGCACTACGGAGCAGATCAATACCGGCCTATTCTTTACTCTGAATATTTTACTCTTTTATTTTAAATCTTTTTTATTATTTCGTGACAAACTCTTAAACTCTTCCTTTTCCTCTTCGTGCAGAAAACTAAGGTTGAAGCTATTAGCCAGTCCCTATGAGAAACGATATCTGATACTTACATATCACTTTACTACTTGCGTCATGTACACTTGCACTACATTGCGATAGACACTTTCACACGCAACAAGTTTTTGGCGCCGTTGCCGGGGACTGGAAACATATCTTTACCCTACCTTTTACTGCAATTCTTTTATTTTTCTGTTTTGTTTTACTTGGATTGTTCAACTTGTGCTTTTCACAAGGTTTTCTGTGTATGCGCAGATCGAAATGAGGAAAGGAACCTGAGTATCTATTAGATCCTGAAATCGAATGCTCGTACAATCTTAGGAACCGACTTCGCCTCGTGTTAGCCAGAAATGAATACCTTGAATAACAGTTAGAGGCCATGAACAACCAAGGGAATCCCCAAGATCCTAACGATCCTGTCAGGGATGGAGAAAACGGACGGCCCGTTATTCCTGCTGCCGGAGCCGCACGTCGGTCATGCCGAGACTACATGATCAACGATCATGTGGAACTAGAAACCACCCTACCAGACGTGGAAGCTGAAAATTTCGAGCTGAAACCTGTCATGTTCAGCATGATTAACAACGCTGGCCAATTTAGTGGTGCTGCTACAGAGGATGCTAGGGAGCATCTGAAAACGTTCCAGGAAATCTGTGGTTCGTTTAGACTACCAGGAGTAAATCTGGAGATACTGAGGCTTCGGTTATTTCCTCATTCATTGAGGGACAGGGCGAAAACGTGGTGGAATAAACTAACGCCGGGTTCAATACGAACTTGGGCAGATTTAACTCGTGAATTTTTGTCTCGTTTTAATCCTTCACATTTATCTGAGCGATTACGTAACGAAATTGCTACTTTTCAACAAGAAGATGACGAGCCAATGCACGAGGCATGAGACAGATTTACCATTCTACTGAGGAACTGCCCGATGCATTGATTCCCCGTTTAGAACCAGGTAATTAAATTTTATAATGCTGCCAACTTACAGACTCGTATGAGAATTGATTCAGCAGCGAATAGATTGCTATTGGACAAAGATCCAGATGAAGCAATGGTAGTATTGAAAAACCTGGCAAAGAACGAGGAATAGTTTCCTACAACAAGAAAAAGAGGGTAAACGAGTGCTAGCTGTGAAAGATTATGAGGCCGACGACTCCCTAAAACACAAGTGGTATATCTCACAAAGGCAGTGGAAAAGCTATTGAAAAAAGATTCAAAACCTGTCTACTCTGCTGAAGAGGTATGTGAAACTTGTGAAGGGAATCACAGTTCGGAAGATTGTCCGCTACAGTTAGAGGAAGGGATGTATGTAGGAACTACAACAAGCAGAACTACAATTCCAACAACTACAATCCCAACTGGAGAAAGGATCCCAAATTCTCTTGGAGCAACCCTAACAATGCCCTGAATCCCCAAGCACAGAACACTCAAAATCAGGGGGACCTAGATTATTGACTCGGCAGCAACCGCAACAGCAGCTGCAACAGCCACCAGCTGCCACGACTAGTATATTGGAGCAGACCTTGGCTACGTTTATGTCTCAAATAGGAACTTACATTGAGAACATGAATCACTTCGTTAAGAAGACTGAGTCATTCATGGATAAAACAGAGATGCGGATGACCAACCATGAAGCTACTCTGAAATCACTAGAGACACAGATGGGTCAGGTTTCCCAGCATATTAAACCGAGGCAGAATGGAGGATTCCCTAGCGATACTGAAAACGCTACACATGAGCAGTGTAAAGCCATCACAACAAGGAGTGGGAAGAAATTACCAGGGCTAGAGAAGGAAGCTGAATCAGTTAAGGAACCAGCCCTAGAATCGAAGAACCCTGCCCCGGCAGACGAAAAATAACCTGCTGCCGATGAACTTGTCACGACAACAAAAGAGATAGAGGAGAAGGATGAAGAACCTAAGCCTCCTCAGATTTGAATGCAGTGGGAAGGAGGCATTGCAGATTATCGTCCTCCACCTCCTTTTCCTCAGCGGTTACAGAAATTAAAACAAGAATCCCAGCTTAAGAAGATCTACGATATTTTTAAGCAGGTCCATATCAATATTCCGCTATTAGATGCTATAAAGGAGATGCCTGGTTATGCCAAATTTCTCAAAGACGCCATGTCGAAGAAATCTAGACTTGAGGAATTTGATACGGTTAAAATGACAGAGGGATGCATGTCTATTCTACACAAGCATCCACCTAGAAAAAGAAGGATCCTGGGAGCTTCATAATACTGTGCATAATCGGAGAAAAATTTGTGGGTAAGGCACTTTGTGATCTTGGTGCTAGTATAAATTTAATGCCCAAATCTGTTTTTCAGAAATTAGGTATTGGAAAAGCTCGACCCACAACAGTCGTACTGCAGCTGGCAGACCGCTCTTACGTACATCCAGAAGAGAAGATTGAAGATATTCTGGTAAGAGTGGATAAATTTATTTTTCCTGCTGACTTTCTTGTCTTAGATTGTGAAGCAGATGAGAATGCACCAATCATCATGGGGCGACCCTTCTTAGCCACATGAAGATCACTAATTGATGTAGAAAAGAGAGAACTCACTATGAGAGTAAACGATCAAGAGATCAAGCTGAACGTTCTCCAAGTAATAAAACATGCTGATGCAGAAGAGGAATGCAAGGCTATTACTGAAGTTATCCTTGACCAACCCAGCATCAGATCGGACTGCCATGACATCAAGTTTGGCCACTGCCACAGCAGCCATTTAGAAGACTGTCACGGCAGCGACGACGACAGCAGATCCTCAGACTCTGACATATCTGATACCGAAGATCATGAGGAGGTAAACTAGATAGGAAATCGTCCAGGTAAGTTATTTGAGCCCTTAAACTATACCTCAAATGAACATATAGTCCAAAAGCCATCAACTGTAGAGCCACCTGTTCTAGATCTTAAGCCCCTGCTAGGGCAGCTTAAATATGTTTTCCTTGGATTAAATGATACGTTGACCGTAATCATCTCTTCCAAGTTGATGCAGGAACAGGAACAACAGCTGATAGGGATGTTACATCAGCACAAAAGGGCTATTGGATGGACGATAGCTGATATCCAAGGCATCAGCCCGACACTATGCATGCATAAAATCCTCTTAGAGGATGATCACAAGCCGACCATTGATGCCCAGAGACGTCTAAATGATGTTATGCGAGAGGTGGTTCGTAAAGAGATCATCAAATGGCTAGATGCTGGAATAATTTATGCCATATCGGATAGCAAGTGGGTGAGCCCGGTGCAGTGCGTTCCTAAGAAAGGAGGAATAATCGTGGTAACCAACAAAGAAAACGAGTTAATCCCAACCAGGAATGTGACCGGTTGGAGGGTTTGTATGGACTACCGGAAGCTTAACAAAGCTACCCGGAAGGACCACTTTCCTCTTGCTTTTATTGATTAAATGCTTGATAGATTAGCGGGAAAGCCTTACTACTGTTTTCTTGATGGATACTCAGGTTATAACCAAATAACCATCGCACCGGAGGATCAAGAGAAGACGACGTTCACTTGCCCATACGGTACTTACGCTTTTCGGAGGATGCCATTTGGACTTTGTAATGCACCAACAACCTTTCAGAGGTGTATGATGGCAATATTCTCTGACATGGTGGAGGATTTTCTGGAGATATTCATGGATGATTTCTCTATCTTTGGAGATAACTTTGAGAGCTGCCTAGGCAACTTACAGAAAGTGCTCGAGAGATGCGAGAAAGCAAACTTGGTATTAAACTGGGAGAAATGTCACTTCATGGTGGATGAAGGGATAGTCCTAGGCCATAAAGTAAGCTGCCGCGACATAGAGGTCAATAGGGCAAAGATCGAGGTAATTGAAAAGTTACCACCACCCACCACAGTCAAGGGAATCAGGAGTTTCTTAGGCATGCTGGCTTTTATAGGAGGTTTATCGCAAACTTCTCAAAGATCACCAAGCCTTTGTGCCATCTTCTAGAGCAGAACCGTCCCTTCGACTTTAACACTGAATGTACTGAGGCATTCAAGGTTCTGAAAGAAAAGCTGGTAACAACCACAATAGTACAGCCACCATATTGGAAACTACCATTTGAGATCATGTGTGATGCTAGTGACTATGTTGTTGGGGCAGCACTTGGGCAGAGGAAGGACAAGCTCTTTCATGTTATATACTATGCCAGCAAAACACTGAACGACGCCCAAGTAAACTACACCACAACGGAGAAGGAACTACTAGCTGTGATGTTCTCGATTGACAAGTTTCGTTCATATATACTTGGAACAAAGGTAATAGTCCACACCGACCACTCTGCATTAAAGTATCTGTTCGCCAAAAAGGAAGCAAAGGCTAGATTGATACGTTGGATTCTGCTACTGCAAGAGTTCGACCTTGAGATCAAAGACAAAAAGGGAACATAAAATCAAGTTGCAGATCACTTGTCAAGACTGGAGAAGGGAAAGAGTCTCCCAACAGATGAGACACACATACTGGAGACCTTCCCCGACGAGCAACTGTTCGCTGCCATAAGCACTGCCGCGACAGCCACGACGGCAGGTAAGTTTTCTGAACTCCCCTGATATGTTGATTTCGTTAATTATTTAGTTAGCGGAATAACTCCTCATGACCTTAACTATCAAGCTAGGAAGAGGTTCCAAATGATGTTAAGCATTATTATTGGGATGAACATCTTCTTTTCAAAATGTGTGCAGATCAGATAATCAGGAGATGCGTACCACAGGATGAGCAGGAAGCTGTGCTTCATCAGTGCCATGCTTCACAATATGGAGGACACTTAGGTGGTAATAAAACTGCTGCCAAAGTTTTGCAGTCTGGATTTTATTGGCCGTCACTGTTCAAGGATGCCCATACATTCTACAAAAACTGTGACAGATGTCAACGAACTGGAAACATCTCAAGGAGACATGAGATGTCGCTGCAGAACATTCTTGAGGTCGAGATCTTCGACGTTTGGGGGATTGATTTCATGGGATCATTCCCAGCATCATGTGGGAATTTATATATCCTCCTGGCAGTGGACTATATGTCCAAATGGGTTGAAGCGATCGCTACTTAGAAAAACGATTCCAAGACGGTTCAAAGATTTTTGCATAAAAACATATTTTCCAGATTTGGCATCCCCAAGGCGATCATCAGTGATGTAGGGAGGCATTTTGATAATAGGGTTATAGCTGCTTCCTTAAAAAAGTATGGTGTCAAACATCGGATATCAACATCTTACCACCCTCAAACCAATGGACATGCTGAAATATCCAACAAAGAGGTTAAGAACATTCTTGAAAAGATGGTTAAGCCAACTCGGAAGGACTGGTCTCTACACCTCAATGATGCATTATGGGCTTACAAAACAACATTCAAAACTCCATTGGGAATGTCACCCTACCGGCTGATTTATGGAAAAACATGCCATCTACCTGTTGAGGTTGAGCACAGAGCATACTGGGCCATCAAGGCAGTGAATATGGACTTGGAAAAAGTAGGACAGAAAAGGCTACTTGATTTGAATGAGATAGAAGAAATTCGAGCAATAGCCTATGACAACGCAAGGATTTACAAAGACAAGACAAAGAAGTGGCATGACAAGAAGTTGTTGCCACAACAGTTCTGCCCAGGGCAGCTTGTGTTGTTGTTCAACTCTAGGTTGAAACTCTTCCCAGGGAAGCTGAAATCTAGGTGGTCAGCCCATTCCAAGTGGTGCAAGTTTTTCCCCATGGTGCCATCACAATCAGATCTTTAAAAGACGAGCACTAATGTAAAGTCAACGGACAAAGATTGAAGAATTATCAGGGGACTGAAGCCCCAAGACTGCAGGAAGTGGTTACTTTAGGAGATGCCCCTCTTAGCATCCCTAATTTAACCTAATTTTATTTTTTAATATTTATTATTTATTTATATATATTAGGTAATTAGAATTATTTTATTTTTAGGAACTAAGTTTTTATTATTATTATTTTTAGGAAATAAAGGAGACAAGGATAAGAGGAGAAGTGAATTCAGCCCACCATCATTCCATCAACCCAAAAAGCCCAAACTAGGAGCTTGACGTTACAGCTGCCACGACAGACGCGAAAAATCCAGCCTGTTAACACGCTGTCGCGGCAGACACGCAAACGCGTAACAGGCGCGCAGCAGACACGAAAACGCGTGACAGACGCATCAGAAACCGCATAACAGCTGGCCCTGTTATTCGCGCCTGCCGTTACAGCCCTAACGGGCAGCAAACTCCTCCTCTATATAAACCCCGCTTTACTATTCATTTTTCACTCACTTTTACTCTCTCTACTTGTTTCCTCTAGAATTTCATTTGCTTCATTTTCTTTTCTACAGTCCTTGCAATATGAGTACCAGAAATACCCGCCGTAGTGATGCCTCAGGATCTGCCCCAGCAGCATCCACTCCCAGCTCCTTTCAAGCCAGAGACATGTGGGAGGAGAAATGTTTCATCTATACCACACGGACGGAGAACCTTGGGCTAAAACCATTTATAGCTTGCAAGATCAGAGCCCTGCAGTGGCAGATGTTTGCCGAGCAGCCAGAGGAAATGAACGTCATTCTAGTCCGAGAATTCTATGCTGCCATCGACAGCAGAGAGGCGACAGCAGTGACGGTTCGTGGGAAAGAGGTACCTTTTGAGCCCGAATACATCAACACACTCTACGAGTTCTATGTTGGGAGAAGGGATGACGGCCACCAAACATTTGTGGAAAGCTTGGAGCCGACAGATTATGATGTTGTTATGGCAGAACTCACCGACAAAGGTACCGAGTGGAATACCGATCCTAAACATCCAAGGATGGTAAAACGAGTTCAACTCACTCCGGAAGCCAAGCTTTGGAATGCATTCATCAAGAAAAGGATTATGCCCTCCTCGCACAACAGCACGGTAGACCAACCAAGGTTAACCGTCATCCATTCAATTCTAAATGAGAGGCCTATTAACGTTGGTAGATACGCTCGGGAGGGGATATTGGATTGCGCGTACCGACCATCGAGACCACTCTTCTTCCCATACCTCATAACTGCCCTCTGCCGCGGCCATAACGTACCTGAAGCTGCCGAAGATTTGAGAGTCCGAGGAAAAAGATGGACAGAAAAGAACATCCTCAGCTTGATAGAGTTGAAAGTTGCCATGCCCCTGTCGTCCTTCGACCCAACTGCCGCGGTAGGTGAGACGACAGAGCCCACTCAAACCGAGCCTGCCGCCACAGAACCAAGGCAGCCCGCTACAGTAGCTCCCCCAATAGACTCCGCAACACAAATCCTTGCTGCTCTGCAGAAAATAGAGGAACGACAGCTGGGCCTGATGATCTTCATTCGAGACTTCACCACAACAACGGTACACTTCATTAAAACTAATCTTAATTTTCTTGATGTACTGTTTCCTACCTTCCCCGACCATTATTTTGCTGCCCCCACGCCTGCCCATACCCCTACCCCTGCTGCCACACCGCGAACACCATCTGCCGCGTCCACCCCGACCCCGGCCACAACAGCTGCAGGCGGCAACCGCACAACCGAAACATCTGCCAGGGGAGCCAAGAGAAAAGAGCCCATGTCCGACCTTGACAGGTATATAGCTGGCTTCTCCTCCTCCGAAATTTGGGGAGCATCCGATAACGAGCCCTCTGTCAAGAGGAACCTTTCCAAGGAGTTCACTCCGGTGAAACGGCAGAAACCAGGCTCAGGAGTCGAACCATCCGACCAAGGACAATCTAACAGCGGCAGCAGCAGTAGAAACTCCGGCAGCAGCAACAACAGCTCCTCCAAGGAGATTCAGGTATTGGAGAAACCACCCCATATCTCACCTACCTGAATCCAGCCTCCGAGGGAAGCTAAGAACAAGACCACCTCTGCCTCACCCAGCCACCTACCGGCACTGACGAGGAAAGTCACTGCCCGCCGACAAATTCAGATCAGCAGCAGCAGCGGCGGCGAAGACAACGCTTGAAAATTTAAGTTTCTTTTCTTATATTTGTTGTCTGTTATTTTGTTATATTTTGTGATGTTATTTTTTTTCTTTTTCATTCTGTCATTTGCATTGAGGGCAATGCAACCCTTGAGTTTGGGGGCGGCATCCCTCTATTAATGAAGTGTTTTTAAGTTTAAAAATTGTGTCTTTTATTTAGTTATTTTTGCTTAAAAAATAAAAATTTGGCTTAAGTCTTTGAACTGAACCTACCTGCCGTGACAGCCTCTGTCGTGGCAGTGCCTTTAGGATAGTTTTAGGAACAGTTTAGAGCCTTACTATAGTTCTGAATCTTAAAACACCCTTTTGTGACTTTTAAACTGCCTAGAACTCTACTGGTAAACTAGAATAGGGAAAAGCTTAACACTTGAATCGCCCCTAGAGGTGCCTAACACTGGCTCTAGAAAAAGAAGTTAAGAAAAACAGACTCAATACACCTAGAGGTGCCCGAAACCGGCTCTAGGAAGTTAGCTAGAGGTGCCCGAAACCGGCTCTAGTCAAACTTAAGCTTGAGAAAATAGAATCGAGTCTAAATAAAAACTAAAGGAGCCTAAGAATTGCCTCCAAAAAGATAAAAATTGGCATAAATATTCAAGTTAGAAGCTCAGCTATTCTAGTAAACTAAGAGAGTCTTGGCATATAATTGTTCACAAAGCATGCAAACACTACACGAGAATTATAGCAAGGTTCTGGATGAATCCTAAACTATCCAACAGGGTGTTGCTCACAATAGAGAATGAATGGTAGGTAAGGAAAAGTTCACTATTTTAAGCCAAACAAAAATTTTGTATTTCTTTCTTAGGTCTTAATTGCTTGAGGGCAAGCAAAAACTTGAGTTTGAGGGTGTGTTGAGTGTGTAAAAGTTCTATATTTTACCCCTATTTAACCCATATTTCTGCTACATTCAAGCATAATTCATTGCATTTAGGATAGTTTTCATTCATACATCACAATTATATCAAATGGCACAGTTTCTACTGAAATTGGTTGTTTTTGCAGGTAGCTGCTGAAGCAGACGCTGGGCAGTGGAGAAGCAGAGCTGGAACTGGACTTTAGACGAGAAGGACGATGCTGCCATGGCCGCTACCGTGGCAGCCAAGGACGACATCAATGGTGAAGGAAAGAAACGAAGTGGACCTCGACAGAAAGAGGAAATTAAGCCGGTCTATCGTGAAGCACTCTTATATTTTTTCAAGCCCTAGATCAGAATGAAGGCCAAGCCCAAAGTTCACGGAAGAAACTCCAAGCAAGAAGGAAGTACGAATTAAAGACATATGCCCTGAAGATTTAGTCTTTAATAGAGTTGTACTTTAATTTAATCTTGTATTCTTGCCATATTAGAATACTTGAACACAAGGCCTATATAAAGGCATGTAATTCGACCTAGGGGAGGATATCTTACTCTCTAGCCTTCTTCCCCTAAACCCTAGCCGTTTTTCTCTTCTCATCATGTTCTAAACTTCCCCTAGAGCTAAAGGTTGATTCTGTAAAGTAGTTGCAAGGATTGCATTGTTTTAGGATTTTCTTTTGTTCAGTAAAATAGACTTCAAGTTTACTTATTCTGGTTTTCAACATCTTGCAAGAGTATCAGGAGAGCATTCTGAGATTACACATTCACTTAATACCGGGAGAGTTAAGTATACGAAAGGAATAAGTACGGGTTCTCCAGTTTATGGTTGAACTATCTCGGACCTAGGGATAGGACGGGTTTAAGTGGCTAAGGAAGAATTCAACAACTTTGGTGTTCATCCTTCGATTCACGCCGAGAGGTATCATCATAGACATGATCATCAACAGACTTGGACCTAGGGATAGGCCAAGGCATAGCAGGGTTCTTGCGAAGCTTGAAGTGCTGAGTTGTATGTTCGCTGCCGCGGCAAACAACAGACCGCTGCCGCAGCAGGTGCTGCCGCGACAGGCGCTAAAACAGAACAGAGAAGTCTTAGATATTGCAACACCTGCACTACGGAGCAGATCAATACCGGCCTATTCTTTACTCTGAATATTTTACTCTTTTATTTTAAATCTTCTTTATTATTTCGTGACAAACTCTTAAACTCTTCCTTTTCCCCTTCGTGCAGAAAACTAAGGTTGAAGCTATTAGCCCAGTCCATGTGGAAACGATATCCGATACTTACGTATCACTTTACTACTTGCGTCGTGTACACTTGCACTACATTGCGATATACACTTTTACACGCAACAGAAGGTTTACTCTCTATTATAGAAGTGTCATGAGGGTATAAGTGGAAATTTTGACCTAATGGAGCATTTAATATTGAGAATCAATTAATTCTTCTATAGAACAATTTCCAAAATTACTATATGAATTAAAGGTAACTTTCTATATTTACCCTTTTAATTCCAAGATAAAATTTGGCAAATATATGCTCTTATTAAAAGAAAAATTCATTTCAAATTTGGGTCAAAATATCTGCATGCCCACGAAAGACTAGTCCGGTTCAAACATTTACATTACCCATGTCATGCATGTATGCACATTTGCGAACCAACAATTGGTTCCACATTTTCATCAACAACGTTTGAATCAATTTCTCATTCAAAGCTCCAAAATTACCGAATTTTCCAACAATTCCCCACATGAATGAAATTGATTTAATAAAAAACATTTTGACTTGATGTGGTGATAGATTCTACAATCGATAACTGCATATGATAGGTAGGTGTCCACCCTTGAACCTTCCCTTGTGAAAGTATATTTATTTTACTAGCTGATCAGTAGACGTGATGTCTTTGAACTGTCTGACGTTTGTGTAAACGATGATATACCTCACGCAACTACCTCCTTGACAAGGTTTTTAGTTCTCATCGTTATGTTCATATGGTCGTGAACATCTCCTTGGTTCTGCAAGAGTTTGAGAGAACTATGTCCCAATACTCTTCTTGAAACGGCCCCACTTCACACTCACATAGGTGACTTATGTTGATTAACTCACCAAAGCACACAATGGTCATTAAAAGCATTGCTTAGCCTAAACCACTTTGATCACTATTTACATCATAGGAATAGACTTGGGGATAAGAACCCCTACAGTGACTGCACATGTCTATGCAATTAGGTTGTCCCTTTGAACCTAGATCTTGGGATCTCTAGTCAACTAGATAGGGTTTTCCTTCACATAAAGCCTTAAATTTTCCTGGGCTTTAGTCTCATTCCTTTTTATGTTTTCTCAACTTGATCTCGATTTAACCCTTTGGTTAGTGGATCCACAACATTATCCTTTGATTTTAAAAAATCAATAGAGATAACTTCATTTGAGGTCAGTTGTCTAATGGTATTATGTCGACGTCGCATATGTCTCGACTTACCATTATACACAAAGTTCTATGCTCTACCAATTTTCGCTTGGTTGTCACAATGTATGCACATTGTGGGCACTAGCTTTGGCCGTTCAGGAATATCCTACAAGAAATTTTTGACGTCATTTGACTTCTTCTCTAGACTTGTCTAGAACTATAAACTCAGATTCCATTATGGATGTGGTTATAACCAGTTTTCTTGAGGATTTCCATGACACGTTTCTTCCCCTCAAAGTGAAGACATATCCACTTGTGCCTTTGGTACCTTGAATATCAGATATCCAACTAGCATCGAAGTATCCTTCTAAAATACTAGGATCTTTGGAATAATGCAATCCATAGTTCTGAGTATATCTAAAATATCTCAGTACCCTCATAATCGATTTCCAATGGTTTTCACCTGAATTGCTTGTGAATCTGCTTAAACTGCTCATAGTAAAAGAAATATTTGGTCTAGTGCAACTCATGAGGTACATTAAATTGCCTATGACCCTTGCATATTCCACTTGATTAACACTTTGGTCTTTGTTCTTGGAAAAATGTTGGCATGTGTTAATTGGAATTCTGCCTATGCCGGAAACATCCATGCCAAACTTCTCTTGTCCACGTAGTGTGACTGTGTCAATATGAGACCTTCAAGTGACCGTTTGATGTGGATGCCCAAAATCAAATCTGACAATCTTATATTTTTCACGTCAATCTTGAATTTGACAAGTCTTTGGTATGCTTTCCATTTCATTGTTGCTTCCAACAATGAGTATGTCATCAACATACAAACATATAATAATATATCCAATTTTAGTAGTTTTGAAATATACATATATGTCACACTCATTTATCTTGAAGCAGTTTGTCATCATGACATTATCGAACTTCTCATGTAGACTTTGGTTCTTGTTTAAGTTCATACAAGGACTTCACCAATCTACAAACTTTCCTCTCTTGACTTGAAACTACATGATCCTCAAGTTATTTCATGTATATTTCTTCATCAAGATCTCCATTTAGGAATTCTGTTTTAACATCTATTTGATGTACTTCTAGATTTCGCAAAGCGGTAATTGCAAGTATCATCCTTATGAAGGTTATCCTTGATACAAGGGAGTATGTATCGGAATAGTCAAGGCCTTCCTTTTATCGATAACCTTTTATTACCAATCCGACCTTGTACTTATTGTTACCTCCTCAAACGTATTGTTTTTCATGTCTATTTTGATATGCTTTTGCTTGTTTTCGGATACATTTAGTTGCATTAATTTCCTAGGATCATGCATATTCATCAAGGAGTTAGTAGGTTACCTATGCCAGAGTGAAGGGTTGTTTTTGTGGCTATTTTGCAGGTTTGGCATAGGATTTGGCAGAGAAATGGACGCGGGAAAGCAACACAATTAGGAACGCAATTAGAAATGCCAAGGTGAGTGCCAAGAGCTATGGGCGTAGATGGACCAGAGGTGTGCCAAGCGCTTGTTGGCAGAGAGATCCATTTAATGCCATGCCAAGAGATGATAAACCCCTGAAAAAATAGAAAAGGATCAGGCTCCTAAAAGATTGCAATTGGATCAACTTCCGAAAAAAATAGCGGATAAGGTGGTGCCAAGTGATGTTGGCGATGTTGTGCCAAGCTTGGATGTCAAGGCTGCATCGGGATGATGACGTCAGCCCCTAGCTTGATAAGCTATCACACCGAGCTGATAAGATGTCAAAATGATTGGATAGAGCTCTCTCTTATCCCTTGATCATTTCAAATTCAAATGCAAAGGCTTATCTCATCCTTTCCGACTCACGCCTATATAAAGGCCAACCGATCAAGCATTGAGCATAGATAGACGTAGAGAGACAAAGTGAGAGCAATCGAGTATAGAGTGATCGGAGTATGGCGTTGGAGTGACCAGCGAGTGACATCCGACTGCACCGAGGAAGGGTGGTTCAACCTCTTGGCCAAGAGCCTAGCGTGGAGGGCTGCATCGAGAGACCCCTCTGCTTATTCCATTGGCACAAGTTGTTTATCTTTAGATTTTTTATGATGATGTTTTTGAAAACGATTATGGTTGTGTTGGTTAATCCCCTCACCAGGAACTAATTTTCATAGTTGGTGGGGGATGTTTTGGATTGAATATTGGCTTTATGCCTTAGTTCCTTTATAATAATTCTGTTTTTGGCAAAGTTTTTCTATTTGACCTACTCTAATTTTTCCTAAACGCTCTACCAAGCGAGAGCTGGCATAGTACGCATATTGCCTCCCAATATCTTAACAGACTTGGGTTGACGACGATTAAGTTGTTGAATACTTGGGAGAGAAGCTTCGAGAGAAGTCGTTCAAGTAGATAAACTTACTTCGTAAGTGAAATCTACTCCCTCAGAGTATAGATTGGTTTTTAATCAAATTGGTCTAAGAAAAATATACTGTAACACCCCCTACCCGGCCTGGTCGAGAACTGGATCAGAGAGTGTTATCGGAAACAGAACAAAAATCGGAGGTATGGAATTTTAGACTTATTGCCTAAATTTTAACTCTTTGCTAAGGATTTAATAAAAATATCCATTCTTAAACATTACATGATATTATTCTTTAACCAATTTACTCGAATTAAAACGCGAAATTAACATTAAGGGTCATTTTGGGAATTTTACAAAATTTAGGGACTAAACTATGATTTCAGTATTTCAGGGGTCCTTTTTGAAATCAATCTTACTACCATAATGTTCAACTTATAAACAGCATACCCGTACATTTTCATACTATTCCAATATCATTTACCAATCTAATTGGATCTTACAAGTTTTAGGGACTAAAACATAAATTTTATAAATTAGGGGTACTTATCTGAAAATTGTGTTATCATACTGAAATTAAACTTACTAATTATTATCTTGTGAAATTTCATTACTAACAGAGGTCATTTACCTATTCGATTAGACGATACAATATTTAGTGACTATTTTGTAAACTGTTCAAAACAGTTTCCATTCGAATTAACCTATCAAACGAATTCCGAATCTTACCAAAATTTATCAGCAAGTATAAAATCTATATTTCTAATAGCATGTCAAGTATTAAGACATTTCGAATCAATTTACCTAGTTTTCACCTTTTAGCACGTATAAGCTCATTTTACTAGTTTTAACCATTCTCGAACATAATAAATACCATATTTAACTCTTGCACAACATTATTCTATCAAAAACGCACATATGACATGGCTAGACCATATGCCACCATATTAGGAGTTCAAGGCAGGAATTAACATACATGTGATTCGTAAGAGTGACTTGCAACCGCAACAACACGATTGAAGGTTGAAATTCATTATGGTCCTGAAATGCATGAGACACACGAATGTTAGGCTTACATAGCCTAGTGAGGTAGTCAATAACAATAAATGAACATATTATGTCATGTAGCATGCTTCAAAAAATGATCATAATGCTAATTATGCAATAACATGGCATACTTCAAATTCATAACAAAGCATAATATCATATCATGACCATAGCATGACATAACATATCAAACACATATTATATTGGTACCATTGGATACACGGATACCCTGTACACCATATCATAAATCGGAAAATGAGCCGTAGCTCTGAACCGTAGCTCCATATATCCCTTACACATCCATCTTTTTATCTCCCACATATAGATCGTAGCCCTGGACTGTAGTCCTCCCTTACATGGTGAGCTCAAATAATCCTATGGCATGCCAATTGTATCCAATGTCCCTAAATACACACAAATTCACATAGTCCATGATTTTCAGATCATATCATATCAAATAAAAAGATGAGCCGTAGCTCCATATCAGGTAGCATTTCGTATTATTTTCACATACATGTAGCATATTATAGTCATATTCGAACATATCAAAGTAATGCAAGGCACTTAACAAATTTGCCATTCGAACATAGTTGCTCTACGTGAGCCCTTAACAGATGCAAACATAATCATAAATAATGCAACGAGATGACACCGAGACTATCCCTTGACACTACTACACTCACCTCGACAACCCTACGTTTCTCGGATAACAATTCCATTGTTCCTAGCTTTTGTTGGAGATGTCGGTTTGTTCCTTTCCAATTCTTGAGCTAGGTTAATTAATAGGAATCAGTTAGAATCGATTAAACAGTATCGAATTAATACGAAAATATTAATTAATTTTGATACCAAAACCTAGACTAACCAAGAATTTGAGCTTATCCCAACGTCAACAGAGATTCGATATCGCTAAACCAAACAATGCGGGCTACCAATCTAATACTGAACCATTTATTCCTTCCTAATATTTCTACGCAAAATCACCACATATATATTCGACCCCTTGATCCCATGAATTAAAGAACAATGGCCCCCTATTTATACTTGTATAAACCGCCCCTTTTCCCTTTTCCCTTTTCAATTCACTTACACGTGAATTGGTGGCATGGCCACCTTCCCTTCACTTGCCACGTTAGTGGCTATACTTGCCACTTTATTTATTTGATTGCCACGCATAGTGGCAATTGTGCCACCATACCTTGCGCCACGTGTAGTGGCAATTGCCACACTAGTTTTCAAATGGCCGAGTGGCCTATTTACGTGCCCTCAATTTGGGCAATTCCTTCGATTGAAGGAATTGTCACATCTCTTTTTTTAATAATAATAGTAATAATAATAATAATAATAATAAACTATAAATTAACCCGAATAATCTAAATAAGATCGAATACATTATACAATTGATATAAAATACTCGGTCACTGGAACCTAATTTCGACTAGACCGATTTTTGGGATGTGACAACTCTCCCCCCTTAAAAAAATTCGTTCTCGAATTTTCACTTCATGCGAGTAGATGAGAATATTGTTTCTGCATAGTCTCCTTGGGTTCTCATGTTGCCTTTTCAACCGAATAACTTCGCCGTAAAGCTTTCGCAAAGGGTATAGATTTATTTCGAAACCTCTTGCCTTTTCGTGCGAGGATTTGAACAGGTTTTTAGTCGTAAGTCAGATCGGGCTGAATTTTTTACAGACTCTGACTCGATCACATGGGAAGGGTCTGATCGGTACTCCCGTAGTATAGACACATAAAAAAACATTGTGGATTTGACTTAGCTTCTCGGGGAAAGCTAGTCGGTAGGCAACAAGTCTTACTTTTTTGATCACTTCAAATGGGTCTATGAAACGAGGACTTAGTTTCCCCTTTTTATCAAAACAAAGGATCTTCTTCCACGGAGACACTTTATGGAAGGCTTTCTCACCAACGTCATACTGAATGCCCGTTCTTTTCAAATCTGCGTAGGCTTTCTGTCGATCAAATACAGCATTGAGTCGATAACGAATGATGGTTACCCTTTCTTCGGCTTCCTAAAATAAGTCAAAGACTATTATTTTGCCTTCACCAAGCTTGGTCCAAAGAGGGGTTCTACATTTTCATCTATCAAGAGCTTTATAAGGGGTCATTTTAATCGAAGCTTGGTAACTATTGTTGTATGCAAACTCCATTAATGGCAGTGATTGCTTCCACATATTTCCAAAATTGATAACACAGGCTCGTAACATATCTTCCAGAATTTACAAGGAAGAATCGAGTTGCTACCAAACATTTACATATTTAACATAAAATGGATTTTAGAGTTACTTGAATAAATCGATGGAGAGCGGTGCTAAGATGCACTCACGTTCCCAAGGTCTCATGCAAGGTCCTCCAAAAATGAGATGCGAAACAGGGCTCACCTTCGGAAACAATGGATATACGAACTTCGTGCAAATGGACAATGTCAATTCACGAATATACAACTCAACGAGTTTAGGTGAGCTAAAGTCCATTCTTATTAGAAGAAAATGAGTAAGTTTGGTGAATCGGTCCATAATGACCCAAATGCATAATTCTTCTCCAGTGTCACTGGTAGGCTGCTTACGAAATTCAACGCAATATGCTCCCACTTCCATTGTGAAAGTTCAATGGGTTGCAAGAAACTAGTAGGCATTTTGTGCTTGGCTTTAACCCATTGGTAGGTCAAGCACCTAGCTACAAAGTCCGTGATTTCACCTTTCATACCAAACCACCAGAATAACTCCTTTAGATCTTTGTACGTCTTGATAATTCCAGGATGAACAAAGAAAGGGCTCGAATGAGTTTTACTTAGAATTTGATTCCGAACACTATCATCATTGAGAACACAAATACGGTCTCAAAAGTAAAACAACCTTTTAGAATTCATAGCAAAGTCAAGATTTGATTTGTCCTTAGCGATAAGAATTCCCTGACGTACTTCTGGGATTCCCTCCCACATGTAAAATAGAACTCGTGTTATCATACTGAAATTAAACTTACTAATTATTATCTTGTGAAATTCATTACTAATAGAGGTCATTTCCCTATCCGATTAGACGATACAATATTTAGTGACTATTTTGTAAACTGTTCAAAATAGTTTCCATTCGAATTAACCTATCAAACGAATTCCGAATCTTACCAAATTTTATCAGCAAGTATAAAATCTATATTTCTAATAGCATGTCAAGTATTAAGACATTTTGAATCAATTTACCTAGTTTTCACCTTTTAGCACGTATAAGTTCATTTTACTAGTTTTAACCATTCTCGAACATAATAAATACCATATTTAACTCTTGCACAATATTATTCTATCAAAAAACGCATATGACATGTCTAGACCATATGCCACCATACTAGGAGTTCAAGGTAGGAATTAACATACATGTGATTCGTAAGAGTGACTTGCAACCGCAACAACACGATCGAAGGTTGAAATTCATTATGGTCCTGAAATGCATGAGACACACGAATGTTAGGCTTACATAGCCTAGTGAGGTAGTCAATAACAATAAATGAACATATTACGTCATGTAGCATGCTTCCAAAAATGATCATAATGCTAATTATGCAATAACATGGCATACTTCATATTCATAACAAAGCATAATATCATATCATGACCATAGCATGACATAACGTATCAAACACATATTATATTGGTACCATTGGATACGCGGATTCCCTTTACACCATATCATAAATCGGAAAATGAGCCGTAGCTCTGAACCGTAGCTCCATATATCCCTTACACATCCATCCTTTTATCTCCCACAAATAGGTCATAGCCCTGGACTGTAGTCCTCCCTTACATGGTGAGCTCAAATAATCCTATGGCATGTCAATTGTATCCAATGTCCATAAATACACACAAATTCACATAGTCCATGATTTTCAGATCATATCATATCAAATAACAAGATGAGTCGTAGCTCCATATCAGGTAGCATTTTGTATTATTTTCACATACATGTAGCATATCATAGCCATATTCGAACATATCAAAGTAATGCAAGGCACTTACCAAATTTGTCATTCGAACATAGTTGCTCTACGTGAGCCCTTAACAGATGCAAACATAATCATAAATAATACAACGAGACGACACCGAGCCTATCCCTTGACACTACTACACTCACCTCGACAACCCTACGTTTCTCGGATAACAATTCCATTGTTCCTAGCTTTTGTTGAATATGTCGGTTTGTTCCTTTCCAATTCTTGAGCTAGTTTAATTAATAGGAATCAATTAGAATCGATTAAACAATATCGAATTAATACGAAAATATTAATTAATTTTAATACTAAAACTTAGACTAACCAAAAATTTGAGCTTATTCCAACGTCAACAGAGATTCGCTAACCATGAATTTGAGCTTATTCCAACGTCAACAGAGATTCGATATCGCTAAACCAAACAATGCGAGCTACGAATCTAATACTGAACCATTTATTCCTTCTTAATATTTCCCTTATGTTTCTACGCAAAATCACCATATATATATTCGGCCCCTTGATCCCATGAATTGAAGAACAATGGCCCCTATTTATACTTGTGTATAAACCGCCCTTTTTCCCTTTTGAATTCACTTACACGTGAATTGGTGGCATGGCAACCTTCCCTTCACTTGCCACGTTAGTGGCTATACTTGCCACTTTATTTATTTGATTGCCACGCATAGTGGAAATTGTGCCACCATACCTTGCGCCACGTGTAGTGGCAATTGCGACACTAGTTTTCAAATGGCCGAGTGGCCTATTTGCGTGCCCTCAATTTGGGCAATTCCTTCGATTGAAGGAATTGCCACGTCTTTTTTTAATAATAATAATAATAATAATAAACTATAAATTAACCCGAATAATTTAAATAAGAACGAATAAATTATACAATCGATATAAAATACTCGGTCACTGGAACCTAATTCCGACAAGACCAGTTTTTGGGATGTGACATATACACTATAGAAATATAGGGGTTTTTACTTGGCTAATTTAGGGCAATAACCATCGAGAGAGGCTTTGCTAATGTTGAATTTCTCGGCAAACATTAGACAATTTTTCCAATAAAGACTGGCATGAGCCATGTTGAATCCAAGCATTCCCTACCAATAGCCATCACTCATTTAGAAACACCTTCCTTTCTAACATTTTACTTCATTTTATTTTTCTTCTCTTTAGTTTCAAAACAACTTCCAAAACAAACATCTTTTCTTCCAAAGCAAGTAATAATTAAACAATCGAATTCAAGTCAATCTATGTGGGATCGATAACTCAGCTTACCAAGATGTATTACTTGCAGATCGTGTATACTTGCACGCAAAAGAATCTTGGCATAACTTGTCCAATACATATCACTTATACCTCTTGCCGACATTCATCTTACACATCTTCTACAAAGTCTACAAGTTTTTGGCGCCGTTGTGGGGGATTGCAATGAATTTGATTGTTTTAAATTTTTTACTTGTTTCGCTTTTGTTTTTATTTTATTTGTGTTTTTACCAGTGTATGACCAGGAACCATATTGAGAGGAAAGCTTGGCCATTAGATTCTGAGATTGAACGCACCTTGCGTAGATTAAAAAAGAGAATTCAAGAGATGAATCAAGGAAATCAACGGAACGGGGGAGTAAATGGTGTTCAAAACAATCAAGAGAATCAACCAGACAATGGAGGAATACCATTACACAATAATAATGTCGTCAACAATGACGAAGAAAAGAGACTCATTCAAGAGCAATCATCACATGACATCACAAGCTTAATGCCAGGAGTTATTGACAATTAGGTAAATACATCAAATTTCGAACTCAAATCCATAATGATCTCAACTCTTTTGAATGTAGGACAGTTTGATGGAGCACTGGATCGAGATCCAATGCAACATTTAAAGTAATTCTTAGAGATATTCTAATTATTTCAGCAACAAGAAGTATATGAGGATACCGTGAAGCTGAAACTATTATTTTTTCTTTGAGAGATAGAGCAAAGACGTGGCTTAATTCCATGCCACCTGGCTCAGTCACTTCATGGGCAAATCCATGTCAAAAGTTTCTGACGCGATTTTTGCCACCAGCGCTCACTGCCAAGTTGTGTGGTGAGATCATTACCTTCAGGCAGGCTGAGGATGAGACCTTGTATGATGTCTGGGAAAGATTTAAAGACTTGTTGAGAAGGTGTCCTATGCACGGATTCCCAAATTGGACCCGGATACAAACCTTCTACAATGGATTGAACGCACAGACAAGGACTGTTGTTGATGCTTCAGCGGCCGAATCATTGCTTGACAAAAATTATACATAAGCCATTGACATCCTTGAAAGGATATCCATCAATGATTTTGAATATCATGTTGCTAGACTTGGGACTGGAACCAAAGCCAATGGGAAACTACAGTTAGATGAGCTAACGTCTATCCATGCCGATATTTCCAACCTCACCAGCATGGTGAGAACTTTGCAAAAAAACAACGAGTCCCAAGCAGTTAAAGCATTGGAGCCATTTTGCACTATCTGTGGAGAGGACCACCGTGTGGATGAATGCCATGCCAATCCTGAGTCGATAAATTTCATTGGCAATTCTGGACTTTACTATAATCCTAACTCCAACACTTATAATGCATGTTGGAGGTAGCACCCTAACTTAGCTTGGGAAATCAAGAAGGAAACCAGTACAATGCACAACGCCAGAATGCCCAGAGGCAAAACCAGAATCTATGCCAGCATTCTGTCAAAATACCATGCCACAGAGAGTTCAAAATAATTTCCAGCAAGGGAAAAGACTCAATCAAGGAGGCAATCTTACAGAGTACACAAAGTAGAATGATGTCACAGTTCATAGTCTGGCAGCCTCAATAAGGAATTCGGAGATCCAAATGGGACAAACTGCGAATGCACTCAACAATCGCCTATAAGAAGCATTGCCAAGTGACACTTGTCGCGACCGTTTTTTTTAAACCCACTTTTTAAGTTTGGAATAAAACAGTCTGACGATTAAAATATGGAAAATCAGGGTTTTTGACCAATTTTATCTTGTAATTAATTGATTTTCTATTTTTAGTCAAAATCCCTTTTATTTGCTTAAAAATCGTTTTGGAGTTGCCACCGGCCACTTTGGTAGGATGAACACCATAAAAACGTATCAGAGATTGTTTTCTCAAAAGTTCGGGTTCGAGAGTCGGTTTCGTGTAGGGAAGGGTTAACACCCCTACAAACGCCCGTTATCAGTACCTCATTAATTACACGTGGCATTTTGGCATTTCGAACATTAATATGAATTTAATTAAATCTTTTAATTGTAAAATGAATTTTATTCTGAATGGGGGTATCATTTGGTAAGAAAATACATTTTGGACGAATATAATTATGAAACGTCCAGTTATATTAGGACACTTCAATTTATATTTAAAATGTACCTCAACACCAAAGGTTTAATGCATGACCGATTATTGTCTTGTCTTTTTTAAGTAAACCCTAATTAGGCTCCGTTAATTAATTTAATTAAAACTCTATGAAAATTATTAATTTTTGGACATGAAAGATAACATCCAAAATAATATTGGACACTATCTTTAATGGGTCCAAAAGTAATAATATTCTTAATTAAAGTGACTCTAATCATTAGTCCTATTTTAATTTTTAATTAATCTAATTGTAAATCATTTCCATTTTCTAAGTTAAAATGAAACATTGAAACTTTCGTCGGAACATTCATTGGTTAACATCACTCTTCATTGTGACACTAAACAATATTGAATGTTCTAATATTTTTTTCTAATATTCATCTATTTGCTACAATGATCTTTCCTGTTTAATTAAGAGACCTAGGCTAAAGGCTCTAATTATTAGTATTAATTAAGTGACCAAATTGTCTAAGTAATAAAGCTACATGCTGAATTTAAAATATGCAAACAAATACATGAATAATTAAACAATTTAACAAATAAATTAAAGCTGGAAAGTGACTAAATTGAATTAAATTGGAAACTGAAGAGTCAAAACACAAGACTTTACTGACTAAATTGTAAGAAAGGTAAAACAAAGTATCCTGAAATGAGAAAGGCCCATAGTAGGGCGCGAGTTCTCCATACCCGACTCGGCTGCTTCTCGCGGGTCAAGAGGCCCGACACATAAACGATGTCATTTCGGAATAGGCATAAAATCTCTTCACCAAGCCCAACTCGGTCATTCAACCGATTTACATATTCTCTCTAACTCTTAAACCCTCTCCCTTCTCTCTAAACTGACAAAACTAGTCGCCACTTCCAAACACCGACCAACGTGGGGTTCTGGCCGGCCGCTGTAAGGCGATTTCTGGCCGCCGCGCCAAAACACTAAAATACTCTAAATTTCCCCTTTTATGATCCTAAAGCCTAATCTAAGCTCGTCTCATCAGAGCCACCCATCTCCGGCCACTTAGAAGCTATCTACCCTTTCCTGGTTCCCTCTTCGACCCCAACCATGTCCCCAAACTCATCGGCAATTAGAAACCGAACTTAGATCACTCTTCCTTTCCAGTTTACCTTTAGGTTTTTGTTTCGATTATCCTTTGTCTCATTTCGATCTAACAATTTTCGAGCTTATTTTGCAGGAAACTGAAAAATCAATGAGAAAAGTATCTTCCGACAGTGTTGCGGTTCCTTTTTCGGCGAGGTTTCGACTTCTCCAGTGGCGATTTAACTTTCGGTGTGTCGATTCGGCTTCGCGGCAAAAATTTGCCTTCACGGAGACAGCTTGGCTTTGCGGCAACGCGCAACGGTTGGTTTCATGGCAATGCGCGGCGGTCCGACAACTCCCGGTCTACTCCGGCAACAGATCCAGCTTTTACGGTGGCGGTCCGAATCTTTGGGCGCGTCGATTTGGTTCTACAATGGCGATTTCTCGCCTTCAAACGGCCATCGACAGTGGCGTATGGTGAAGATCGACTTTTTGGTGACGGTTCTGGCTCCCGGCGGTTCGATTTCCGGCACTATTTGGGTTTCCCGAGGGTAATTTCGTCTTGCTCACTTTTTATTATGGTAGGTAGTTATTATGGTCATTAATGGCCTGACATTTTCTCTCTCTCCCTATTTATAGGGTTCAGACTTGCTGACGTCAGCGTACCAGTTGTGGCAAACCAAGCACAGATCCGTGTGATCTGCTATTGGGCGAATGTGACGTCGTCACGTAGACCAATTTTGGCGGGCTAAAGAAGCACAAAATGAGTTTTGTGCTTGTTTGGAAGATTTGGATGTAGAGATCGGGCCTGAATTGGGCTTTTTGTATTGTGGAGAGAATTTTTGTAAATGGACACTAAAAATGAACTTTGGGTTATTATGAACTCTTTATTGTATTTTTGGGACTTTTATTATTCGTTTATTATTTATTTATTTTTGGTTTTATTTATAGAGATGTTTATGTATATATATATATGTATAGGTATACCTGGACAAATTTGGGGTTTTACAACTGCCCCTCTTTGCTCATTGCTGTGGAACAGAAATAGAGCAAAGATCGAAAAGACACGAACTTTGTCCGAACCATCCACTCATGAAATCTTGAAGCCGTTCTTCTCATTATGAAATTCTTCAATCTTCCTTTATCTTTTTCTTTAGTTGAGGATGACCTCTTCTTATTAGGAATTCTTCCTTCACTGATCGAACTCTTCTTCTTTGCTGGACGAACTCTTATTATTAGGAATTCTGTCTTTGTCAAGGCGGACTCTTATCATTAGGAATCCTTATTGTTGGCGAAGTCTTCTCATTATGAGCTCTTCTTTGCTAGAACAGACTCTTCTCATTATGAATTCTTTTTTGCTGGACGAACTCTTCTCATTAGGAGTTCTATCTTTGCTGGGCGAACTCTTCTCATTAGGAGCTCTATCTTTTCTGAGGCGAATTCTTCTCATTAGGAACCCTTCTTTGCTGGGCGGACTCTTCTCATTATGAGCTCTTCCTTGCTGGAAATCATGAATTTGCTTCTCTGTAAAGGCGTTGAATAAGCAAGCACTTCAAGAAAAAAAACACCTTTAGTGACAGTGTAAGTAGTCACTAAAAGTATTAAATTTTGACACTAAAGTGCATAGTGACAAAATTTTCAGGTCGTCACCTATCGTCACTAATAACTCCGTTACTGTTGTATTTGTGATAATTGTTCATAAAGTTTTCACAATTGCTCATATTTTTGTGTCCATATGTTCGACACTATTATTATTACTATCTGTGATAAAATAAATGGTCACAATAACTCCATCTATTGTGATGATTTTTTTACACTAAAAACTAATATTGTGATGGGAAAATTCATCACAATAATTTTTTTGTTGTGACGAAATATTAAACACTGTAAGCAATAGCATTTGTGACAAATTTGTATGTCACTATAAAAATCTTTTGTGCCCAACAAAGTTGTTACGACAATTATTTTTGTGACCAAATATTTGTCACTACAATCATTAGTAATTGTGGTAAATTTTTTTGTCACTACGAATATATTCTGTGACAAATAAATTATGTCACACTATCAAAATTTTGTGACTATATATTAATAAGGCGCAATAATTATTTAGAAATTGTGATAAATAAATAGTCACAATTACTCTTTAAAGTATGACTAATTATTCGACACTAAAAGTTAAAGTTGTGAGAAAAAAAATTATAATAATTAATCAATTAATAATTAGTATTATCTCGTCACTAGTCTATTAATATTTTCACAATTTAATATTTTAAATTAATAGATATGTTATCAGCAAATAAAATATCTAATTACCAAAAAATGTAATTTAATTATCCATTGGTCATTTTTTAATACAAAGACAATTATTATATTTAAAAAGTAAATAAAATAACTAAAATATAAATAATGTTAAAATATTTAAAAAATATTCAAAATAAACCTCAAAAAACTAAATTGTTCATAAATCCAATAGTAAGCTATCAATAATTAAAATTGAAGTCCATGCCATGTCCTCTACACTAAAATTCATTTTTAGACATTTTCTTACAAAATAGACAATAAAAAAAAAAATAAGTTAATTAATATAAATAATTAATTAATCAAGAATGAGAAAGTACTGGTTAAAAATAAATTATGTATTTAATTTAAATATTGTACTTACACCAGTAGTTGCAGAATTTGACTGAGATGTATTAGGAAGCAGATTTGAAACTAGTTGTTCACCTGCCAACCGTGCAAACAACTCTCTTACTAGTTGTAGCTCCATAGTTTGTTTCTCAATGGTCTTTCCTTGAACTATAAGTTGTTCGCGTTGAGCTTCTATATCATTTTGAAGTTGAATGTTGGTTTCTTCTTGTTTTTTTGTAATTTCAGTAAGTCTTGCAACTTTATTTTCTGCACGCCTTTTTGCAGCCTCGGTTTCTGCTAGAATGCGACTTTTTACTTGAGAACTAGATGTTATTCCTCCAACACCTATACCATGTGAGTAATTTGATGTTGTTCCCAAAACAAGTGCAAAATGTTCCACTAGGGATATAGGTGTAGATGAAATCTTCTCTTGATTTTTCTCTCCCTCTTCGCGAAGCTTATTCTACATTTTTAAATAAAAAATAAATTAATTTAAAAAATAAATATAAAATAAAATAAAAATAAACTAACAATTATTTCTTCTCCATTTAGTACAGCCCAAGTGCCATTAGGTTTCATATATGTAGCCTTCCAAAGTGTTACAGCATCAGGCCATTCATCAAAATCTTTATCTTTCTGAAATAAAAAATTCAAACATAAATAAATATGGTGAATGTACATGAATTGAATATTTAATTTAAATTTATCATCTCATGTGCTTTTTGAATAATTGATTTTGTGCCAATAATGGATCCGATTTGTTGATGTCCTCTATTCACTTTGTTTCGATCACTCTGAGACTGCAATATGATTAAAAAATTAGTGTTATATAACATGAATAAAAAATAAAATTTATTAAATAAAATTACCTTAAATTTATTTGTAGTCCATTTATTGGGAATCAACCATTCTCAATCATTTGAGTCCACATCATTCGGACATTCAGTGCTCTTCAGATAACGACGATATAAATGATACTGACGATTTTTATACTGAGCTTGCACTTGTTTCATCACATATTGATATACATCATCGGAAAAATTAAATTTATCCTAAAATCAAATAAAAAATATATAAATATCAATATATTAATTTTAAAATAAATCTGCATCACCTATGTAGTAAGAATTATACTTATGTTCATGCCTATTTCTGAAAAAAATGCACATAAAACCATACTTTTAAAATAAGCCATAATGTCTTGACGTCGTTTTCTGAAATTTTTTTCCAGCTAGCGACTTGAAACGGTGCATGTTGCCGAACACAAGTTGTTACTTCAGCCTTGAAAAGTTTGGCATGCTTACCACATACCTTATTGTATGGAGGGGGAAATTGAATATCCAATTCTTGACATTTCGCCTTTTTTCTCGCAAGTTTTGCATTTGTAGTTGGTCTCTGTCCTCTTTTTCTAAGAGCTTGAGTCTCTATATATATACGGAATTAATTATAAATATAAAATTTATAATCATATGAATCATTTTTTGGTCAAATAATACATTTAACACTATTAATACAACTGTCAATAGATGAAAAGAGCACAAGATTTAAAACCCCTAAACAAATACATACTATAAAGCATAAATGACAGTAAAATAATAAAACAAGAATCTGCAAGAAGCATGCAAGCTAGTTTGGTAATCATAGTTTGAGTCGAGAAACATGGCAATTGTTCATAAATCATCTTTTTAATTTGAATATAAAATTTAAATTTTAGTAAATAATTTGTTCAAATCAGATAATCCGTAGAAATGAAATTTGGTACTTCTTGTCTGCGGTTAGTATCCGAGTTCTCAAGTGCACCAGTTAGTTGATTAAGCGCATTTGTTTGTTGAACATCATTTTCAGCATGCATGTCCCCTTGTTGACCTTTAGAATTGGTCAAATATATACATTTTAAAATGTTGACCATTATATACCTGTAAAATTAAAAGATACTTATAAAAAAATAGTTCAAAGAGAAAGATAATAAATTTTATACTAAAATACATACTTGCAATCTACCTAGATTAAAATAAAAACTATAACTCAATAATTAAATCTAAAAAACAAAAAAATCAAACATTAAGAGTACTATTAGTACTAAATTAAAATTTTAATTTTAATTACTACCGTTTTCGAGATAACAATAAATCCTATTAAAAATACTAAGAAAAATAAGTGCATTTTGCAAATCACATAACATGATTAAGCACCAAATTTCACGACTAGTTATTCAAATGGATCAACAAAAATATTTATTCAAATTAGACGTAAAATTTGTAAAGAAAAAAAAACTAAAATTTTAATTTTAAAAAACAGTATAATGTTAAGAAAATAAACAGTAGGCGAGGTAAGTCTAATTTCTTTATGTCTAGTTATTCACGACTAGTTATTCACAACTAGGTAATTATGTTTACCTTGTTTCTTTGGAATCTAAAAACTAAGGTAAGTCTAATTTCTTTATATTATTACACAAGTAAAAAGTAGAAAAAGTACGAAAGACATAAACACAAACAAATTCAAAACACAAAATCGTATAAACAAGTACACAAAAAAAAACGTTTCTGATAGAGAATTACAATAGAATCATTAAACAAAATCAATACGACAACAAAATTATTCAAGAAAAAAATTACTAAACAAAGTTCTCCACCTCATGCCATAGCAACATCAACCCCAAGTAAAAGAAACTAACACACTCATCATAGCTCAAAAAAAGTTAAATTAAAGAACAGCAAAACAAAAAAAAAATTGAAAAACAAAAGACTACAATTAACAAACCTAGCAGCAATTAAATTGACATAAAAATTAATTAAATAAATCAACCACAAAAATAAATATAATAAATTATTATAGACACACAATTTATATATTCAAAAGCACGTTTCAATTCAAAGATAATATAAAAAATTATTGAAGAAGCCAAAAATTTAATCCCTTTATTCTCGAAAAAATACATACCGGGCAGAGGGTTATTCCTTGAAACTTTTAAAAGAATCAAAATAGATAGAACAATTTTACTAAACTTCTTCAAAATTGAAAGAAAATTTTTAATAAAATAAAACTAAATAAAAAGAATTGTGTTGGAGCCAAAACTCTAAAATAGCATTAAAAATAATTTTTTACATTTTATGTGAAAATGTTGGCGGGTAAAACTGAAGCACATGCACATTTCTTAGATCGTGCAATGTGCATTTTTTAAAATTCATGAATTAATTAATTTCAAAAATGGAATAAATTTATATAATGTAAAATTAAATAATTAAATTAAATATTATAAGTGGGAGCCATTTGTACGTTTCTTTTTAGTTTATTACTTTAAGTTTCTTGTAAATAAAAAGTTAAATATTATAATTTGGTTTTGAATCTGAAAATGTTTGAGCATGTTAGGATACTATATCAAATTCAAATTGTAATTAAATTTAATATTTTAATTTTAATTGTAAAATCTCAATTAAATTTTTAAATGACTGAGTGTGATTAGGTTTTAATGATAATATTTATTATAAAATAGTAACAACTTTATCTAATCAATTTGTTATAACATGAAACACATACCACAAAACCTCCTAGATGTACTCCAAAAATCTGCAATATGAATTGAAAAAAAAAATATAAAATCTCCATTAAATTCTATCCAAAAAAATATCCATTAAAATTTTAAATGTATATTAACGAAAATATTTGTTGTGATATTATAAAAGTTTGTTATGTTGATGATCCTACTACAAACTATTCCAAGAAAACATACCTATATATATAGGTAATTGATGTTATCCCGAGGCCTTAAGCTAAACAAATTTGCACATATTGTCAACAAAGAGAATTGGCTTGCATTTGCTTTAAACTCCACCACGCTTTCACCTTATTACTGAAATCAATTAAAAAAGTATTTTGTGATATTGATCAATCAAAAAGAAGACGCGATTTAAGGTTAGTTTTTTTTTTTAACTCAATTCCTTTAGCTATTTATTCAGATTTTGTACAGATAAATTGATGATTAGAGAGATAATTTGTTTGTAACTTGTATGAAATTAGAACGATAATTTTTTGAAATTAAATAGAGATAATTGGATAAATAATTCTTCTTTTGGTAATTTGATAGATAATTTTTTATAATTAGATAAGATCATTTTAACTTTTATATTAAATGATATTATGCAAAATTAAAAATTATTTTTATTATAAATTAAGTTCATATTTAGTTATATATTTTGTTAGGGCGACTATATTTGTAATTTAAAATGCTAAATAAATTTCACGAATTACGTTACTATATTATTTTCTAATAGACAAAGGTAATGGTTTGAAAAAAAATTGATTGCAATTTTAAACCTACTAAGGATAAATCAGAAGAATTTTTTTTGACATCAATATAAATGAATTTTTTGTACATTTGTATAGATAATTGGATATTTTTTCGTAACTTGTAAGCATTAATAGTTTTAAAGTTTACGATAAGTTTTCTAATAATAATAGATAAATTTTAAAATAAATCATATAAATATTTTCTAACATATTTCAAATTTACATTTAAACCTTAATTAATATCATTTTCAATTTAAAAAATGATAGAACTTATCGTTTTACAAGTATATAAGATTTCATATATATCATTTTTACTTTTATATTAAATAATATTTTGTAAAACCAAAATATTAGTTTTATTATATGTTAGGTTCATTTAATACACTTAACTTAATATCGATGTAGAGGAAATATATATTTTTATAGTTAGTTAAGTACACTGTTTGTTGAGTTTGTAGCACCACCTACATCCACTACATTAGCACACCACTAAGGATTTCTCAATTCACTCAACAATGAATTCGTCCCCTTTTCCCGGTTTAGGAGGTAACCGTTACAACCTATCTTTTGGACTTGGCTAAAATAGAACCAACTCTAATTTTTCTCTCAATGCTAAACTACAAGAGAATAGTAAAATAAAAATTTAGACTATAATTCTCTTGACCATATTGCTTGGATGTTGTCTCTAACCAACCATCTTCAAGTGTTCCAGCCTTCAATTTATAGTCTCAATTGAGTTTGTGGTCGTTACTAGCCGTTAGGGATGTTTTGGAGCCGTTGGAGACTTTATTTTCCTCATTAAATGTAGTTCTACAGTTGTCCGTTTCGAAACACTCGACCTCGTTTCGGAACGCCCTTCTTCAGAACAAGTCGTTGGAGGCTAAAAAAGTCAGGCTAGTTTCGATACCAGCAAGGTGGTTTCGATACCTCTATCCCTGCATATGGGTTTTGCTTACTGGAAATGGTGGTATCGATACGGATCAAGGTGTATCGATACGGACCTTGTAAAAATGATATTTTGGCCATTTAAAAAGCATTTTAGACATGTTAAAAAACCTATGAAACCATTTCAAACATATTTTTAAGTTGTTTGGACTTTAAATAAGTTTTCAAAATATTCAAACACATCCAAAAACATTTTTCAATTATTATATCAAAACATTAGTTCTTCAATCTCCCCATTTTTGATATAATAAAACCAACTTGAAAAATTGTTTGAGATTCTCCTCCTTTAAGTTTAAAAATGTGAATAAGAGATGAAAAATTGATAAGTTAAGTAAAGCTCCCCTTATTAATTTGAAAATACAAAATTTCAAACCAAACTCTCCCCTTTTTGTTAAATAAAAAAGAATTCAAAAAACATTAAGTTCAAAATGACTTAGGAGATTTGAAAATGTGACAAAATTTGAATTTTGGTTTTAAAAATGGTTCCCCCTCACTCATTGCATCATATTAGGCTTAACAAGTAATTCAAGACTTTAAACAAAAGTTAGATAACCAAATGTATAAAATAAAAGCATTAAGCTTAGAGGTTACCCAATCTTCTTTTCATGTGTGATTTGAGCATTCTTTGATTTTGCTTTGCTTGTCATTGCTCCAACACACCTACAAAATACATTCACTTGATTTTGCTTTGGATCCATTTACGTTAGTCACAATGTCTTTAGTTCCCTTGGGAACCCATACTTGTCTAATCCTATAAGATTTTCTCTTCTTAATAGGACAAGTATGTATAGAATGATCATGATAATGGCAATGTGAGCATTTTGCTATTATGTGACAAGATGAATTATTAAAAATCATTTCTTTTTCTTTTGTTAAGCTTTCAAGCTTAACTTTCAAATCAAGATTTTCTTTTTCTAAAACGGCTTTACTTGTTTTTGAAAACTCTAAATCATTTTTCAAAATTTCATTTTGGTTTTCAAAATCTAATTTTGTTTTCAAAAGAAAATCATTTTCAAATTCAAGTTTTGAAATCATTTTCTTAAATTTGGAATTCATGGTCTCAAATTCCAAAAATAATTCATTGAAAGCATCTTGCAACTCATCGAATGAATAAGAATTAAGCTCACATGAGTTAGAAGATACCTTGGGCTCATCGAGAGCCAAAACACCATCCATCTTTGGATTGGAGAGAAGGTTTGCACATGATTGATCATCATCTTTCTTTTCTACCTTCTTGTTGCCATAAAGCTTCTCAAGTTTCTCCCATAATTCTTTTGCATTTTTGTATGTGGAGATCCTTTTGGAAACTTCTTCGTTAAGGCCACAATAGAGAATGTGCATCGCCTTGATGTTTAGCTTTGCCTTCGTCTCGTTAACACTCATTTGCTTTTTCTTCTTTTTGGAGCTTCCAAGTACCAATCTTCAATGATATCCCAAACCTCATAGTCTTGAGACTTGATGAAGAATTTCATGATAATTGCCCATTAGAAGTATGCTTCTCCTTCGAAGAGCAGAGGAAACGAGATAGATCGGTCTTCTTCAAATCTTGCTATTTTCTTGAACGGTGGACTACAAGCGTTGGATCTTTACTCTGGGAAGTTAGTCCTTCGATGGAGACGAGGCTTTGATACCAATTGTTGGGTTTGTAGCACGCTCGAATCGATCACCAAAACCATCAATGAGGGTTGTTTTTGTTTAGTGGTTGAATTGGCTAAAATCGAAATAAAGGTAGACAAGTGACACAATGATTTTAGAGTGGTTCGACCTTCTAACAAGCACCTACATCCACTACCTTAGCACACCACTAAGGATTTCCCAATTCACTCAACAATGAATTCGTCCCCTTTTCTCGGTTTCATTAACCAATAATTTTTTATTGTATGATATGACTATTGATAAAAGTTGGATGAAAATTATTGATAGACGATTGTCGCAATATGAAAAAGAAGTTAATGAATTTCTTGAATTTGCTTTCGGACAGATTGATGGAGGAAGGGAAGCTCGTTGTCCATGTAAAAAGTGTAACAATAATTTATTTAGGACACGAGAATCTATTTATGAACATTTGATCATACATGGGATAAATCGAGAGTACAAAAAATGGTTTCACCATGGAGAGAGTATGTTTGAATCTAATGATTATAGTGATGATGAAGTTGATAATGAGAGCGAGGATGGTGATGTTCAAGATAGAATACATGATATGGTGTTTGACTTTGGACGTGCTGCTGAGAATTTTACCCGACAATTTAATGCTCAAACTAATGATGATCCCCTCGATGCAAGATCTAATGCTAGTGGAGAAGTTAATGAACCTATCAATGTAAATACCAGTGATCCAAATACTGAAGCTATGAAGTTTTACAGATTATTGCAAGAAGTAGAACAAAATCTATATCCTGGTTGTAAATTTTTTTCCAAATTATCCTTCATTGTTCAAATATTAAACTTCAAGTGTCTCTATGGTGTTAGTGCGAAAGCAATAGATGCTTTACTAAAAATATTGATCAAAGCATTTCCTAAAGGTAACAAACTTCCTTCATCATTTGCCGAGAGTAAGAAAATTACACAAGATTTAGGGCTTACATATGTGAAGATAGATGCTTGTGTAAATGATTGCATCCTTTATAGGAAGAAATATGAGAATGCTAAATCCTGCCCAACTTGTGGTGAATCAAGATGGAAGAATGGTGAAAAATGTGAGAATACTACTAATCAGCAAGGTCGTAGGAAAATGGTTGCCCAGAAAATTTTACGATATTTTTCAGTAACTTCACGCTTGCAAAGGTTATACATGTCATCAAAGATTGCTAAATAGATGAGATGGCACAAACAAAGTTCTTGTAATGATGGGTCTATGAGACATCCAGCAGATTCTGAGGTTTGGAGAAACTTTGATATATTGCATCCTTCTTTCGCAGCAGATCCACGTAATATTCGGCTTGGTTTAGCAAGTGATGGTTTTAATCCATTCAGCAATATGAGTTCTTCGTATAGTGTATGGCCAGTGGTGTTAATTCCTTATAACTTGCCACCATGGATGTGCATGAAAGATCCTTATTTTATGATGTCACTCATCATTCCTGGTCATAAAGCTCCTAGAAATGATATTGATGTGTTTTTAGAACCTTTGATTGATGAGTTGAAAGAATTATGGGAGAAAGGAGTAGAGACATACGATGCATTCTCAAAGAGTAATTTTCAGTTACATGCAACACTCTTGTGGACCATAAATAATTTTCCTGCATATGCTAATTTATCAGGATGAAGCACAAAAGGAAAATTAGCATGTCCTACTTGTAATATGGAGACATCATCTTATAGGCTTCGACATGGACGTAAAACATGTTATTTAGCCCATCGTCGTTTCTTGCCACTTAGTCATTCATGGAGAAACAATGCAAAATCCTTTGATGGAACAAAAGAAATAAGGTGTGCACCTAAGCAATTGCATGGAGATGATGTGATTGAGCAACATAAACAATTTCCACAGTGAAACTTTATTTATTTATTTTTCATTTTAATTCATTAATTTTTCAATACATTTTTATTTGTGTTTCTAATGTAATTATTTGTGATTATAATAATATACATGTGATATTTGGTAAAAATTCAAGAAAAAGAAAGCGAGACGAAATTCCATTACTCGGTAATTGGAAGAAAAAAGTATTTTTTTAATTACCATATTGGAGAACGCTAAAATTGCGACACAATTTAGATGTTAAGCACATTGAAAAAATGTTTGTGACAATGTGCTTGGGACATTATTAAACATTGAGGGTAAAATAAAAGATAACATCAATGCCCGTTTTGATTTGGAGTGCATGGGTATACGACATGAGCTCCATTCTACTTCTTTTGGTGATGGTAGGTATGTGTTTCTCCCCGCATGTTATGCAATGTCAAAAGATGAAAAACGAGCTTTCTGTCAATTTCTAAAAGATCTTAAAGTTTCATATGGTTATTCTTCTAATGTCTCTCGTTGTCTGAATCTAAATGACTTCAAGATTTCTGGAATGAAGTGTCATGATTGTCATGTATTTTTGCACCGATATCTTCCGTTAGCTCTACGTGGTTTATTGTTTAAAGAAGTATCTGGAGTACTAATTGAGTTAAGTGCTTATTTAAGAGAGTTGTGTGCTAAAACATTATGTGTCGAGGACTTGGAGAAACTTGAACAGTCAATTCCTTTAACCATGTGTAAGTTAGAGAAGATATTTACCCCTTCTTTTTCTGATATAATGGTACATTTACTAATTCATTTAGCAAGTGAGGCGAAACTTGCAGGACCAGTACAATTTCGGTGGATGTATCCTATTGAGCGATTCTTACGTAAGTTAAAATCTTATGTGAGAAACAAAGCTCGTCCAGAAGGTTCAATTGTTGAAGCATATATCATGCAAGAAGCGGTCCATTTTTGTTCTAGGTATTTATGTGAAACTGAAACTAGTTTGAATCGAGTTGAAAGAAATTTTGAAGGAAGTGAAAGCCATTCACATCCAAGACTACATGCTTTCTCTCAAGTTGGTAGGCCATTACTTGGAAAACAATACAAAAAATTGAGTTTGACATAATGGGCTCAAGCTAGGATGTATGTTCTAGAAAATTGTGAAGAAATCAGAATCTTTGTTGAGTAAGTGATCTAACATTTGTATATTTATACTATTTGTTCTATTCATAATTAATTTTTCTTATATTTGATTTCTTATGAATTGTGTAACATGCACAAGGAAAAGCTTAAGAGGGAGGATACTAGAAATATAGAGAAAAGGTACGCCAAAGAATTTCATCAATGGTTTAAAAGTCATGTAAGTATTAGATATATTTTTAAATTTTTTAATAACGATTTTTTTAATTTAATGATTTTTTATTGTAACAGGTATGTCAGTTGTTTGATGAAGGAAGTGAATTGGTCAACAATCAACTATTTAATCTAGCTTGTGGACCTGATAAACGAGTTTTTTGCTACACAAGTTATCTTATCAATGGTTGGAGGTTCAACACGAAAGAACGTGACTTACAATTAAAATCACAAAATAGTGGATTTTTTTGTCAAAGGAGATGAGAGTACATGTAACTTGGATTACTTTGGTGTGTTAACAGACATTATACAATTAAATTACCCTGGTAAAAATAGTGTAGTTTTGTTTAATGCTGATTGGTGGGATGTGTATCACAAAGCGGGGTTTAAGGAAGATAAGTTTGAATTTTCTATGGTTAATGTGACACGTAAGTTGAGAACCGAAAAGCCATATGTTTTAGCTTCTCAAGCTGAACAAGTTTACTACGTTAAAGATATCAAAGATTCGAATTGACAAGTTGCAGTGAAGACAAAGTCGCGTGATTTGTACGATTTACCTTGTGAAGATGTTAGAGAAGAATCATGCCAAGAAAATGAGGAATTAAGTTTCAGATTTCATGAATTTAATGTGGGTAATGATGGTGGTGATAATAATGATGTGGTGTCTTTGGATAGGCCTCAATTAGGTATTACACGTATTGAAGGAAGTCCAGTTAATCTTGATGTGATCACAGATGTTGAAGATGAAGGCGATGAATCTGATCATGATGAGTTTACTTCTATTAATGATGAGGATCATGAGTTAGATTCAATTAGTGATGCTGAAGCAGATAATGATGATGATGATTAAACATATTTTATTGTTTAAAATTTTATATTTTGTGACAATATTTTTTTAACAATTTGTAATTTGGTATTTTATTTAAATACTTTTTTTATAATGCATTTAGTTTCTTTACATTGTGTTAAAAATTAATTATTAATATTTTTTATAAGTTTAACGTAGTTTTATTAATTATTAATAAAATTTTATATTCTAATAATTTTTTGATAAATTGATAAATTGCTAGCTACTGCTACATCGTTTCTTAGAGAGAAAAAACTTCGCACTAATATTGCCATTTAATCGGTGGCAAACTAAAAAAATGAAAAATATACTGTCTCATTTATGAACTTACATAGGTAAATGTAACCATGACAAAATTTTATCGTCACAATTATTATTAATAATAGTGACTATTTGAAACATCACTAGCACATTATACCATGATAAAAAAAATAGGTGCAAATTTAAAATTTTGATTAGTGTCAAAATGATAGTGACAAATAGATGTCACCACAATATATAGTTATAGTGACTATACACTTTTAACACAATAATTTTATTATATAAAGGCTAAATGTAATTGTGATAAGTTTGTATCGTAACAATTATGAATAATAATAGTTACTCATTCAATGTTGTCACTGTTACATCTTTTCCCACCAAAAAATAAATTGGCGCCATTTAGAGTATGTTATAAAAGCTAAATTTAATAGTGACAAATTTGCTTCGTTACAATTATAAATAATAATAGTGGCTCCTTCAAATGTTGTCAATATTACATCTTTTCCCACCAAAAAAGGAGTTGGCGCCAATTTGAGTATGTTATTAGTGACAAATTTATAATGACAACTTAATTTGGTCACAATAAGATATTAATAGTGACGTTTTACTTGTGACGTAATTTACCATTTTCACAAATACTATTAAAACAATGACCAAAGAGTGGTACGTCACAATTACTAATTTCATTAGTGTCACAAACTACTTTAGTCACTAATAACCTATTTTTTGTGACAAAAATTTTCATCATCACAATCAAGTCGTCACTAAAACTCATAATTGTTGTAGTGAAGCTCTTCTCATTATGAACTTCCTCATTCTTCAAACAACGAACTCTTCTCATTAGGAGTTCTATCTTTGTTGGGCGAACTCTTCTCATTAAAAGCTCACCATTCCTGCAAAAATATCATTAATTAATAAAGATTATTTTTGGTGTAATATGAGATATCTTCAATTTTCCGCTTGAAGCACTGAAATCTTTAAAGTCATTGATTCTCTGCTTATAGTGTCTTGATCTTCAATCTAAAACTTGCATCATGTCTCTTGTTGTTTTCTTTATTGGTCTATCTCTTTCTACACTCAGGAGTTGTATGACCTCTCCAAATGGATTGTTGAGATTCTTTTCTTCGAATTTGTTGAAATATTTACCAAGATTTGTCTCTGTAAATGGAATGTCTACGCCTCTATAACGGAGTGCATTGAGATCCTTCTCTGTAAACTGTATGTCTTTAAGGTCCGTCTCTGTAAACTGTATGTCTTTAAGGTCCGTCTCTGTAAACTGTATGTCTTTAAGGTCGTCTCTATAGACGGTATATTTCTACCTCATATTGACTTGGGATCCACCTTTATAACGACATATCTTCAAATCCGTCCCTGTAAACGGATGTCTTGGATTTCGTCTTTAAGGAACCGAAACCTGTAAAAAGAGAATATCATCAATTAATAAGAATTCAAATTAGAATAGTATGAAAAATCTTCAATTCCCATTTTGAAGCACTGAGATTTGTAGAGTCACTACTTCTTTGTCAATGGTATTTCCATCTTTCAATCTGAAACTCGCATTAGATCTCCAATTTTCCTATATCAATCCATCTCTTTCTACTATGTGTGACCTGTACAAGTCAAATCCATTGTTAATCTTCCAACATTAATTATAAGGCTAATTTACATCTTGAGAAACTCTGAAACTTTTGAGCAATTAAACTGTGCATCTTCCACATTTAAACCCAAAGTTGATCTTCCTCGTGCTTCCCCCTGGTAACATGTATCATTTGTCTTCTTTTTTTCTCTTCTTCTTTTTTTCTATTCTTCTTCTTTTCCCTGTTTTAAACTGAGGCCCTAGAAGATTAATATCTTTTTCAATATCATGCCCCAACTGTCCAACTATCTTACTGTGATACCATCCAAAAAGTTCTCATCATTTCCGAAAGTGTCGATCTAAAATGACTCAACATCATGCCCGAAGGTAATGGCCCGAAGGATTTTCATCATGCCTGAAAGGCTTATTGATTACCTGAAGGATTTAAGATTGTAATGCACTATCTGTCTTGTACATACAATTAAAAAATCTTGTTGAAATCCGTCTCTGCAAACGGGTTGAACTCTTTGTTGAAATCAGTCTCTTCAAGCGGGTTGGAATCTTTGTTGTGATCTTTGCAATTCCTTATTAAGTCTTCTTCCTAAATCTTGAAACTGTAGATTGAAATATGGTTTTCTTTTTGTTTATTCTTGTAAATTCCTGCAAAATGTATAAAAATGCTTTGCATGCATTAGAATGCCCCTATCTTATGGATGCCTAACTATATGATGCATGGATTGTGTCAACTGAAAATCACTTGGATGAGCTCTGATCTTCTTTGCTTTTTTGTTGAGCTTTCTGTTTCTGCTGCGATACTTCATTTCTTTAGACAGCTCTTTTCAAATTTGACTTAGCTTGATTCTTCTTGAGTTTTATCTGCAACTCCTATTTTCTTCTTATTCCGGCAAACATTGCCCCATAATTTCACTGTTAGGCTCTCTTTCTTTTTCTCATATCTTTAAATTATTCTCATCAAATCTTGATCAATTTGCCCTTCTAAAGCTCTCACTATCTTCAGGCCTCGACAGTATTTGCCCCAGAACTTTGTTGTTGGAATTATTTTCTTCCTGAGCAAATTCTAACTTCTTTAGTGATCGAATTCTTTCAAGCTCTGCACCATTTCTGATCTATTCAAACTTGGATTCTCATGCCCCAAGAATCTCATATTCACGGTCAATAATGCCCATGATCTCTTTATTTCTTGCCTCATCATGTAGATATTTTCCCCATCTTTCATCATTAAGGGAGAATAAATGCCTCATGTCCCTGAACTTTTCGATCCCCAAACTTTTCCGGTCCTTGAACTTTTCCAGTCCTTGAACTTTTCGGTCCCTTTTCAAGTCCCTGAACTTTCTTCAGGTCCTTGAACTTTCATCATGTTCATACTTTAATTTCAAATATAACCAAAACTTTACGGTAAGACCTACTTTAAGTCTCTAGTTTTTCTCCAAGTCTCTGAATTTTCTCGATTTCTTTGTGCCTTCTTCAGGTTCCCGAACTTTATCGAAGTCCTTATACTTTCCTCAAGCTCATTTTACTTATTCGATGTAGAGACACAGTTTGGATCCTTTATCTTTCCAATATCTACATTCTTGTCACTATTCTCACCACAACCCCTAGTGAATGATTCTTCCTCTTTGGTCAAAAGACTGTCGAATAGATGGACGTCCCATACTCAGCCATATCTTTACCATATCGAGATGACCATTCACCTTCATGATCTTGCATACTAAAGTTTATCTCCAAAGCAATACAAGGAAGTCTTCTGTTTTTGAAAAAAAATGTCAGGTTGCTAATCGTCATTTCAATAAAGGGCGCCTTATTATGCCTGGAAAATCATGATCTTAATAAAGAAAGAAAACAGAATAGGATGCCTTAGATATCAAGTGCAAGAGCATTTTAGATTCAACCCTCTCATGGGTAACATAACTCATGAATGTTGTGGCAACGTCTGAGGTTATGAAATTTCTTCCAAATTACTCGGTTCACACCCTATGATTACCGTGTTTCTCGATCCAGCCAGAAAACAACTCTTTTTCTGTCCTCTTCATCCTTTTCCATTCATAAATGTGTTCAAGCTTTTCGAACTTGTTTAACCAGCAGAGTGCAGAAATATCATTCTAAGAATAGAGTTCTACAAGTGTATGTGTGTGCTTCTGACTGTTATTAGTACTTATTATTATATTATTATACACATGCCTTCAAAGATACATCTCTGACGCTTGGGTATTGGACAGGTGAAGCGCGTAGCTCCTTATTAGATTTGTTGACATCCCCCACAGCTCCATCAGGATGTTTCGGGACTTATTTATTCAATAGTTCATTGCCTCACTCCTCCCTTTTTCTTTTTATTTTCTTCTTCACTTTCTTTCTTTTTCATTTTTTTTTCTTTTTTTCCACCTTTTCCCTTTTTCCCACTTTTTCCTTTTTTCCTCTCATTTCCTTCTCTTTTTCTTTCTCACTCTTATTGTGTCTTTTAAGGTATAGAAGACTAAACTTAGATCTTCAATTTCAAGCAACTTTACTTGGTTAAATCGCCTAGTCTGCTTCACTGTTTATGAACTTCAAGGATTTGTCATCGAACATCAGCAAAAGTGTTGTAATCTGGCCTTTTCTTACTTTGCTGACCTGAGTAGTCCAAGAAATGAATCTCACTTTAGTGTCTTCACAACATCCAATCGTTCTTCGTACCATAATCAGTATCGCACCTTGCAATTGGCATCTAGTGGCCTACAAGGGTGAGAAGAGAATATACATATATTCATTGATTAAAACATCCCTTCATTGAAATGAAAACCATCAAACATGACATATGCCCCTAGAAAATAATCTCTACTACTTTGGGTAAAAAGTAGCAAAATTATTTCCATGTATTGTTTCTAGATGAAAGCTTAGAATGCGAGAAAATTGAACCAATCAACATCTAACATGAAGGACATGGGTAGGGAGAAAGACTCATGCATCCAAAATTAAGACCATCCTAGGAATACAAATTTGACTTTTCTGACTCTTCAACGGTTGCGAGAGCTCGCCCGATCATTTTGTAATCCATTGCTTCACCATTTCTTGCGTCAATATTCTGTTAACAACCAGCTTTTCTATTTCCTCCTTTACGGCCCAACATCTTCTAGTAGGGTGCCCTAGTGCTCCCATGTGGAAATCACAAATACTATTCGAATTGTAATTAAAAAGCAATGGATATGACATTTCCTCCATCGGCTTAGGGTCAAGGTATTGCCCCTGTATCAGATAAGGAAGTAAGATTGAGATAGACACTTGGAAAACTTCAAGATGTGTTTCCTTCTAAAGCTTTTCTTGTTGTAAACGCTTCCTTTCGGCTAACCTCGCTCTGGGTCTAGCCCCTTGGAAAGACTCGCCTTTTCCTTGTTCTCATTACTTCGATCCTTGTTTGTCTTCACATGACTGATTATAGAAGGATAATTAACCTTCAAACCCGGAATTTTCATCTCACTGACCCCATTAGGAAGACCTATCTTCTTCTTGTCCTCGTTATTTTGATCATTGTCTAATTTCACGGGACTGATTATACTTGGATAATTGATCTTCAGATATGGAATTGTCATATCAAATCCCAAAACCCCGAGATCTAGGAGATACTGAATTTTACGCTTAAAATTTATATATTTCTCGATGGAATGACCTTGAATGCCAGCGTGAAAGTCACAATGATCCTCCTCCTTGAACCATCTTGGATATGGGGGGAAATGGTGGTTTAACAAAGCATGACGCAACTAGTCGTGCTTGTAGCAACTTGGAGAACAATTCATGATATGTGAAAGGAGTAGGACTAAATTGGAAGTCCTTCAATTTCTCTTTCTTCTTTTATGAACTAGAAGCTTGATCAACCAGTAACTGATGAGGTTTTGAAATTGTTGACATCAAAGGTTTATCTTGCGCCGAGTGATGTAACTATTCAGGCTTCAAAGCAACTGACATCTTCATCTTCTTGTTGCATTCTTCATTTCCCCCAACTTGCAGCTCCGTGTTACCTAGGACTTTGCTAACTGGTGAAGATAGGATTTTCAAAGGAGAATCATTGATCCTATTCAATATCAGTTCAATAGGGCATTCCGAGGTAGTGCAAACTATCCCATAATGACTGATAATAGCTTGGTCTTCATTAGTTAAAGTCTCTTTCGCTACAAAGTCTTTGTTCCAATTGTCACTTGTATTTCCAATGTCTTTTTGCATGAAAGAATCTTCTGCTAAACCATTTCCTTTTGTTGTGGTAATTATCATACTCATCAGCTCATTAATCGCCCCTTTGTTTCATCTTGGAACTTCGTCGTATACTCCATCGTTTCTTTCTGAATATGAATTAACTGTTCCTAGCATTCTTCAAGCTTTTCCACTCTAGCCACCAAATCATTCATGCTTCCAAAGCTATACTGACGAGAAATTATTTTCTTGGATTCGGACTAACTTCTTCCTTCAAAGATGCAAATTCTTCCCCATCAGCAACATGTATGATGATCATGAAGTGTGAAATATATGCAAGATGCATGAATGTAAGAATGCAAGAATGCAGGAGGTATTGATTCTACAAGTGACTATCGTAGAATGACTTTCATTGAAATGAAAAGATTCAATACATCAAATATTAGATTCTACAAATATCGGTGGGCTCTAACTCCAAACTTCTGAACTTCCTCTAAGAGCTAAGCCAGCTTCCCTCCATGATCTAATGTTGGTTCAATGTTCTGACTCAGTGCCATCACTATGTCAGCCAAGTTTGCTACTTGTTGAGCCACTTCTCGTGCTTGGGTTATGACATCTTCCATGTCATTGTCTCTTTCTCATATCTTTATTCTCGATCTCTGAAGTTGGGCATGCCATTTTTCCTTACTTTCTTGATAGTCTTTCTTGATGTTCTTCGTAAGATCCTTGTACTGTAGTGTGACGTTAAGGTACTCATCTACCTTCTTCTTTAGTGTTTCAGTTTCAGCTTGACTGGCCTTCAGCTTGATAGCAGTATCCTTATTCATTTGCATGTACATTTTCATCATCTCATGTTTAGCTTCGCTGACCTTTAACTTATCTATAACGACATTGCGTTGTATTTCCATTGTCTACATATCACACAAGAGCGTGTTGACTCGATTCTCAATTGTCTTACGGTTTCTTTTCCACTACTCGGCTTCACGCTTCAGTTCTTTAATTCGCTTCTTTGATTGTTCCAGTGTCACACCCATACCAACGTTCTTAAGCATTGAACGAATTTCTTGATAATCAAATTGCAGACTTTTCAGCTCTTCATCCAGATTATCCTTCTCCTACCTTAGCTTCCTTATTTGAACCTCATACTCGAACATATGTCACTCTTTCTCGGTCGTTTGATCACGTGTCTCCCACTCAGTCATCAAATTATGACGGTTTTCTGTCTCGAATTTCCATTTTCTATGCTCCAAAAGAACCTGAACTCGACGTTTGAATGTGATATAGTTTTCAACGGAATGACTTTGAGCTCCATCATGAAATTCACATTAAACATTGGCATCGTACCATTTTGGATATAGAGGTTGCAAAGGCGTGACAAACTATAGGGTCACCAATCGAGCTTTCAGCAACTGAGGATGTAGTTCTTTGTACGAGATGGGAATTGGATCAAAATGAAATTTGCAATCTCTTGTCTTTTGGCAGTCTGCTGAAGGGATACTGAAGTTCGAACCTTATCTTGGACACTAAATTGATTCTGATAGACTAGAACCTTCTTTCATTTTTGCATCTCCAAGTGTTCTATTAATTGTCAGGCTTCCAGGAAATTTAAGTTTTCCATCTTCAAAATTTAATAGGCCTACCCTGATAAGATTTTCAACCTTGTTTTTCAAAGCCTCACAATTCTTAGTAGTATGGTCTGAATTTCTCTGATGATAATCACATACTGCACTGTTGTTGTAACCTCCTGAATAAGAAAATTCTTTGGCCTTGGACCGGACTGCGCTCAAAAATTTCTTTTCTACCAAAAGCGGGAGTAGATTTGCATATGTCATCGAGATTGAGTTAAAAGTCTCTTCATTTACTTTCACATGGGCTTCTTCCGGATCCATCATTACGTTATTAGGTTTTGGCCGACTAACACCCCATGTTGGTTTACTTTTACAAATTGTAACAGTGTTTGGACCTGGTCGTTTATACATCTTCTGGTTTTTGTTTCGTTCTCCTTCCAGTTCAATATGCCCCTTTTCCTTGGTCATAGTTGTTACCATAGTATCATTTCAGCCACATGTCTTTTCAACTCATGTATCTCGTTCTTGTCAGTATCGACACTAATATAATCAGACGTATGACCCTTGGATGAACTACTCTTCATTTTTCCCGTGACTTGTCCCGGATACTGCCTCATATTTGTAGTCTCTTCTATCGGATTTTGATTCCATTCATCTGTCATGATTGTCTTATATTGATAACCACTTTTTGAATCAATACCTTCATGCAATGATGATGTGATGCAAAATGCAAAACAAAAACAAAAATAAAAGAAAACAAAAGAAACAAGTCAGTATGGTAAATTAATTGTGTAAGAAAAAAATTATATTACTGGTAAACAAAACAATTTAATTAAGCAAGAAAATAACCAGAGAAAAGTATTTAAACCGGCAACACCCGTCCTAGGTCCCTGTCTGGCTCTAGCGGGGTGGGCTTCTAAAACAAAATGTGAGTTTGGTTCTAGACTCTCGGTTCCCGAACTGTCGTTACCGTCTACTGCGACAGTAAGACATCGATTCAGTAGTATAGGTCCCTTATAACGGAGGCGTCGGTCCCATAATGCATAATGTTAGTATACCGGAAGAAGACAAAAATCCGAACTCGGAGCTGGAGAGCATCACGTCGAATATTGTCTTACTCCCACTTAAGGGTGAAAAATCCGAGTTTAGGGTTTATGCATGAATGACAGATATAGCATACACAAAGACTACCCCTTTCTTCTTAAAATCCATCGAACAAATTAATTATTAGGCCTGACTCTCAATTTTGTCCCCAGCAGAGTCGCCAAGCTGTCACGACCGTTTTTTGAAAACCTGCTTTTTAAGTTTGGAATAAAACAACCTGACGATTAAAATTTGGAAAATCAGGATTTTTGACCAATTTTATCTTGTACTTAATTGATTTCCCATTTTTTAGTCAAAACCCCTTTTATTTGCTTAAAAATCGTTTTGGAGTCGCCACCGGCCATTTTGGTAGGCCGGACACCATAAAAACGTATCAGAGATTCTTTTTTGAAAAGTTCGGGTTTGGGAGTCGGTTACGTGTAGGGAAGGGTTAGCACCCATACAAACGCTCGTTATCGGTACCTCATTAATTACACGTGGCATTTTGGCATTTCGAACATTAATATGAATTTAATTAAATATGTTATCTGTAAAATGAATTTTATTCCGAATGAGGGTATCCTTTGGTAAGAACATACATTTTGGACGAATATAATTATGAAACGTCAAGTTACATTAGAACACTTCAATTTATATTCAAAATGTACCTCAACACCAAATGTTTAATGCATGACCAATTATTGTCTTATCTTTTTTAAGTAAACCCTAATTAGGCTCCGTTAATTAATTTAATTAAAAATATATGAATATTATTAATTTTTGGACATGAAAGATAACGTCCAAAATAATATTGGACACTAACTTTAATGGGCCCAAAAGTAATAATATTCCTAATTAAAGTGACTATATTCATTAGTCTTATTTTAATTTTTAATTAATCTAATTATAAATCATTTCCATTTTCTAAGTTAAAATGAAACATTGAAACTTTCATCGGAATATTCATTGGTTAACATCACTCTTCATTGTGACACTAACCAATATTGAGTGTTCTAATATTCATCTATTTGCTACAATGATCTTTCCTATTTAATTATTTAATTAAGAGACATAGGCTACAGGCTCTAATTATTAGTATCAATTAAGTGATCAAATTGTCTAAGTAATAAAGCTACATGATCAATTTAAAATACGCAAACAAATACATGAATAATTAAACAATTTAACAAATCAAATAAAGCTGGAAAGGGACTAAATTGAATTAAATTGGAAACTAAAGAGTCAAAATACAAGCAATTAGTGACTAAATTGTAAGAAAGGTAAAACAAAGTAGCCTGAAATGAGAAAGGCCCATAGTAGGGTGGGGGTTCTCCATACCTGACCCGGCTGCTTCTCGCGGGTCAAGAGACCCGGCACCTAAATAGTGTCGTTTCATAATGGGCATAAAAACCCTTCATCGAGCCCAACTCGGTCATTCGACCGATTTACCGAGCCCAACTCAGTCATTCGACCGATTTACATCCTCTCTCTAACTTGTAAACCCTCTCCCTTCTCTCTAAATGGGCGAAACCGGCCGCCGCTTCAAAACACTAACCATCGTGGGGTTCTAGCCGGCTGTCGTAGGGCGATTTCTAGTCGCTGCGCCGAAACCCTAAAATACTCCAAAATTCCCCTTTTACAATCCTAAAGCCTAATCAAAGCCCGGCTCATCAGAGCCACCCATCTCCGGCCACTTAGAAGCTATCTACCCATTCCCGGCTCCCTCTTCGACTCCAACCATGTCCCTAAACTCATCGGCGATTAGAAACTGAACTTAGATCACTCTTCCATTCCGATTTACCTTTAGGTTTTTGTTCCGATTTCCCTTTGTCTCATTCGATCTAACATTTTCAGACTTATTTGCAGGAAACTAAAAATCGGTGAGAAAAGTACCTTTCGATAGTGTTGCGGTTTGGCTTCGTGGCAACGGTTTGGCTTCATGGAGACAGCTCGGCTTTGTGGCAACGCGTAACGGTTTGGTTCATGGCAATGCGCGGCGGTTCGGCAACTCCCGGTCTACTCCGGTGACAGATCCAGCTTTCACGGTGGTGGTCCGAATCTTTGGCGCGTCAATTTGGTTCTACAACGGTGATTTCTCGCCTTCAAACGGACACTGGCAGTGGCGTATGGTGAAGATCGGCTTTTCGATGACGGTTCTGGCTCCCAGCGGTTTAATTTCCGACACCGTTTGGGTTTCCCAAGGGTAATTTCGTCTCACTCTCTTTTTATTATTTAACTATTATTACTATTATTAATGGTAGGTAATTATTATGGTCATTAATGGCCTGACATTTTCTTTCTCTCCCTATTTATAGGGGTTAGACTTGCTGACGTCAGTGTGCCAATTGTGGCCAACCAAGCACAGATTCATGTGATCTCTTATTGGGCGAATGGGACGTCGCCAGGTGGACTAGTTTTGGCGGGCTAAAGAAGCACAAAATGGGTTTTGTGTTTGTTTGGCAGATTTGGATGTAGGGATCGGGCCTGAATTGGGCTTTTTGTATTGTGGAGAGAATTTTTGTAAATGGACACTAAAAATGAACTTTAGGCTATTATGAACCCTTTATTGTATTTTTGGGACTTTTATTATTCGTTTATTATTTATTTATTTTTGGTTTTATTTATAGATATATATAGGTATACCCAGACAAATTTCGGGTATTACAACACTGAAGATGCTCGACACAAAGGTAATGAGCAGTGCAAGGCCATAACCCTTCGAAGTAGTAAACATTGTGAGGCAAAAATGCCTGCCAAGCAGTCGGTCGACTGCCAAGTTGGAAAACCAACACCAGCAGATGAGCCCAGAGAGGCAGAGAAAGAAAACAACAAAGCAGATGATGCTAGAAGTAATCCAGTACCAGTGCCAGTTCTAATGCCAACCTTGAGACCAATAGCGATGCCAATCGTGGTGCCAGCACTGATTACAACTAGAATTGGGTCAGACAACATGTCGATGCCAGAACCAATGCCAGTCATGCATTGGTAAAATTGTCTGCACCAACATATGCTTACCCTTCACCACCATTTCCAACAAGACTTCAAAAGCATAAGCAAGACCAACAGTTTAAGCGCTTATTGGAAGTCCTTAAACAATTGCAAATCAACATTCCATTGGTAGAAGCCCTAGAGCAGTTGCCTAACTATGTGAAATTCATGAAAGATATTTTTTCCAAAAAAAAAGAAGTTGAGAGAGTTCGAGACTGTTGTCCTTACACAGGAATGCAACGCCATGATCTTGAATCGATTACCACCAAAGTTGAAGGATCTGGGAAGTTTCACAATTACCTGCACCATCGGCAACAAATTCATGGGTAAGGCATTGTGTGACTTGGTCGCCAGCATTAACTTGATGCCATCATCTGTCTTTAGAACGCTTGGCATAGAAGCAAGACCCACCACTGTGACGCTCCAGTTGGCAGATAGATCCTATGCACTTCCCAAGAGTAAGATTGAGAACGTGTTGGTAAAGGTAGATAAATTTATTTTTCCAGCTGATTTCATCATTTTGGATTATGAGGCCAATGTGAATGTCCCAATTATTTTGGGTAGGCCATTTCTTGCTACGGGTAGGATTATTATTGATGTTCATAAAGGGGAACTAACAGTGTGAATGAACGACCAACATGTTACTTTTAATGTGTTTAAAGCTTTGAAGTTTGCAGATGAGAAGAATGTACACCACAATGAGGAGATGACAGAGTCGGTTTTCACGATGAACACGACACAACTGTGCCAGGATGCAGAATTTGATGCTAACATGTTTGATGGCATAGCCGAACTATTCGAGGAGGTTGAGGAACCAGCCTTGGAGGCTGAAGATGTAAGTTACTTTGAGCCATTAGAGTTGGTCGGCAGAGAAATCAAGAAACCAAAACCATCATTTGAGGAACCACCAGAGTTTGAGCTTAAGCCACTGCTAAACCACTTGAAGCATGCTTATTTAGGTAAGAATTCAACCATGCTGGTGGTTATTGCCACTGATGAACACGACACAACTGTGCCAGGATGCAAAATTTGATGCCAACATGTTTGATGACATAGCTGAACTATTCGAGGAGCCTGAGGAACCAGCCTTAGAGGCTGAAGATGTAAGTTACTTTGAGCCATTAGAGTTGGTCGGCAGAGAAATCAAGAAACCAAAACCATCAATTGAGGAACCACTACAGTTGGAGCTTAATCCACTACCAACCCACTTGAAGTATGCTTATTTAGGTAAGAATTCAACCCTGCCGGTGGTTATTGCCACTAATCTCACTAATGATCAGGAGGCGAGATTTCTGGCAATATTAAAGACCTATAAGCAAGCGTTGGGTTGGATCTTGGCATATATCCGAGGTATAAGCCTAACCATTTGCATGCACAAGATTATTTTAGAGGAATATCATGGCAAGACCATTGAAGGTCAATGGAGGTTGAACCCGAGCGTAAAAGAAGTTGTAAAAAAGATATTATCGAATGACTTGATGCTGGAATAATCTATCTCGTATTAGATAGCTCTTAGGTTAGCCCGGTGCAGTGCATGCCAAAGAAGGGTGGCATGATTGTTGTACAAAATAGCGATGATGAGTTGATCCCCTCCATAACAATCACATGATGGAGAGTGTGCATGGACTATAGGAGGCTGAATAAAGTCACGAGGAAAGACCATTTCCCTTTGCCTTTCATCAACCAGATGTTATACAAACTGGTAGGTAAAGCTTTCTATTTTGTCTTAGATGGTTATTCAAGTTATAATCTGTAACCCCCTCGTCCCGGGCTAGACGACAGACCGGTCCGAACAGGTTACACGGGGAAAATCGGGGCGAAACCCGTTAAGGTTCCACTCCGATTAGCAACCCTAGAAAATTTCTTTTAATTATCTTGTCTAAATTCTACATTTAGTCCCATCTACGAAAACGACAGCGAAAAATGATATAGAAAACATCCAAGCAGACATAAGGTAACTTAAATTTACCAAATGACATGTTAGTCCAATTGCATGCTTACGAAACCAAAACCATACATAAAAGATGCACACGAACCTAACAAGGAAGCTTACGAACAATCGAGACTAAAACACATCATCCAAGAACCTTTGAAGATGCCAAAAAGCCAATTTACATGCTTGCATTTTGAAACAGGCTTGCCCGTTCCGAAACACAGGCTCCAGTTTAAAAGTCAGACCAGGCCGTACCAATACGGTCCACTTCGTTTTGGTACGGGGGTCTACAGTGTCGAAACGTTTCGGAATTGATTTCGAAACAGGCACTCACAGTGGCAAACCGTATCGAAACACGTATCAAAACGGGAGCTCACAGTGTCAAATCGTATTGAAACGGCACCACCCTCGTTCCGATACGAGTATCCCTAGAGCTACAACTATTCCGAAACAACTACGAACGTTTCGAAACGCCTACACACAAAGTGACCCTGAAAATTGTTTTCTGCATCTTCAAACATCCCCAAACTTGCCCCAAACACCAAAGATCACAAGCAACCAATCATACAACAAATCTAGAGGCAAACACATCCTACAAAGGGCATATTTAAACGATCAAGCATGTATATGAGACATTTAACTATGAAGAATCATACATTCACAAAAGCATTACATAAACAAGGTTTACGTGCCATTCACACAAAACATAAGCATCTCACAAAACATGGGTTACAATTCTTCAACACAAAAGCATAGGCATTTAACAACAACGTAAAAACCATCAAATATGAGTCTAAAAAATGCTCCTACAACACATAGCATCCCCATTGCTATCTATTACATTATTTAAGAAAACCATACTTGAGCAACAACACACGCTCTTGGGTGCCCCTTCCTTGCTCCTTGCTAACTTCTACACTAATGATCTGCATCGTCGGAAACGAGAGCGTAAGCTTGGAAGCTTAGTGAGGGAGATCAAAAACAAATATCGACAATGCATGGTCCAAAGCATGGCATCCATACACATCAACAAGGCATACTTTAATACCAACATAACAACATAACCAACCGCTACAAGGTAGATTTAACATCTTCTGTACATCTTCCTAACCACTATTGTATCCCCGATGGAACTAGTAACACTAACACCTACCTCTAGTACCTCACAAGGTAGATTTAACATCTTTGCATGCTCACTCAAAATGTATGAATGCGTAGACCCGAAGTCAATCAAGGAAAGCAAACTCAGAGACTGTATCGAGAAATTACCTGCAATCACATTTGTGTCGTTTTGTCCCTCTCGATGAGCATAAACTCTAGCCTGGCCTCCACCCTCTGGCTGAACCGCAACTACACGAGCTATATTCCTCTGGCCATTGTTCCTTGGCTGAAAGTTACCTCGACTGTGCCCACGACCTCTCAGATACTCAATAGCTCTAGCAGGGGCATGAACCTGAACTGGTGCAAACCCAACCTGATGTGGACTATCATGCCTAAGGTGATCTCTAGCCCCACAGTTCCAGCACGCATGAAAATTTCCCCAACACTCTTCGGTGTGATGCCTCCCGCATCTAGCACACTCGGGCAAACTCCCACCAACTCTCTGACCCTGATGGCCTCTTCCGTGGTTACCACCCCCACGTCTGTGATCAAAATGATACCTATTGTCCCTATGCATCTTGGAATCACCTTTATCAAAGTCAGCAGACCTCTTCCCTGAACTAGGACCACCTGAACGTTTAGTCAGACCCAAACTGTGCTTTATGTCCTTGGCCCTAGCGACCAAGACATCGAAACCTGTGTAATCCGTAGCTAAAGTATACCTCTTCACTTTCTCACTCAACCCGTAGCGGAAACGGTCGCATCGTTCCCTCTCAGTAGGAACTAGCTCGGACGCGTACTGACTCAATCTGACAAATCGTACCTCATACTCGGTCACTGTCTTGCCACCCTAAAGCAAAGCCATGAACTCTCTCTTCTTCTCATCAAGATAGCGGGGACCCAGATACTTCTTGCGAAAAGTAGACTCAAATAACTCCCAAGTAACCTCGGCATTTTGCATGCCCGTAGTAATAGTGACCCACCAAGTGTAGGCATCACCCTGAAGCAATGAAACAACACATCCCAGTTTGCGTGCCCCAGTACAACCCATATGAGACAAGATACGAACAGTCTTATCAACCCAACCTTCTGATCTCTCGGGTGTTAACCCTCGGAATTCTTCTCATCCCAAACTGCGAAGCCTCTCAAGTGGAAAACTGGTGCCCTCACCCTGAGGTTATGCCATAGCCTGTCCCCCGGCCACAGCTGCTTGAAAAGCCCCAGCTATAGCCTGAACCAACGGAGCTAGGTCAATACCGGCCGGACCTTGGCCAACCTGAGGTCCTACGCCCTCAGCTCTCGCCTCACCTCCCTCTTGACGAGGAGGAGAAGAAGGAGGTGGAGGAGCCTCCGCCTCTACAACCGGCTCAACTTCAGGAGCTGCTGCCCGTGGTTCCGGATGAACCACCCTAGGCCTGCCTCTAGGTCTCATCTTACGGCTAACAAGATATCAACTACAAACAAATAAACACACAAGGATTGAGTTAGCAAAGACAAGGGTCCAAGGTGCTCAAGTATTTCTTTAAAAAATCTTTTCTAATAAAGTAATGGTAGCAATGGGAACTCGACAACTACACCTCAACACAACAACCACACCAACACATGCTTTCAAACACCATGCCAACAGGCGAACAACAAGCATACATAACAAAAGCATTCACCATACAACATACACCGAGATATTGTAACATAATACTTCAAGCTTACCTTGCTTACCTTCTCGAGGTCGCGGAAACCTCAGGCTCTGATACCAACAAATGTAACCCCCTCGTCTCAGGCTAGAGGATAGACCGGTCTGAATAGGTTACACGGGGAAAATCGGGGCGAAACCCGTTAAGGTTCCACTCTGATTAGCAACCCTAGAAAATTTCTTTTAATTATCTTGTCTAAATTCTACATTTAGTTCTATGTGTGAAAACAACATCGGAAAACGACATAGAAAACATCCAAGCAGACATAAGGTAACTTAAATTTACCAAGTGACATGTTAGTCCAATTGCATGCTTACGAAACCAAAACCATACATAAAAGATGCACACGAACCTAACAAAGAAGCTTACGAACAATCGGGACTAAAACACATCATCCGAGAACCTTTGAAGATGCCAAAAAGCCAATTTGTAGGCCTGCGTTTCGAAACAGGCTTGCTCGTTCCGAAACGCGGGCTTCAGTTTAAAAGCCAGACCAAGCCGTACCGATACGGTCCACTTCGTTCTGGTACGGGGGTCTACAGTGTCGAAACGTTTCGGAACTGGTTCCGAAACAGCCACTCATAGTGGCAAATCGTATCGAAATGAGAGCTCACAGTGTCAAATCGTATCGAAACGGCACCACCCCCGTTCCGATACGAGTATCCCTAGAGCTACAACCGTTCTGAAACAACCACGAGCATTTCGAAATGCATGCACACAAAATAACCCTGAAAACAGTTTTTTGCATCTTTAAACATCCCCAAACTTGCCCTAAACACCAAAGATCACAAGCAACTAATCATACAACAAATCTAGAGGCAAACACATCCTACAAAGGGCATATTTAAACGATCAAGCATAGATATGAGACATTTAACTATGAAGAATCATACATTCACAAAAGTATTACATAAACAAGGTTTACATGCCATTCACACAAAAACATAAGCATCTCACAAAACATGGGTTACGATTCTTCAACACAAAAGCATATGCATTTAACAACAACGTAAAAGCCATCACATAGGAGTCTAACAAACGCTCCTACAACACATAGCATCCCCATTGCTATCTATTACATTATTTAAGAAAACCATACTTGAGCAACAACACACGCTCTAGGGTGCCCCTTCCTTGCTCCTTGCAAACTTCCACACTAATGATCTGCATCGTCGGAAACGAGAGCGTAAGCTTGGAAGCTTAGTGAGGGAGCTCAAAAACAAATATCGATAATGTAGGGTCCAAAGCATGACATCCATACACATCAACAAGGCATACTTTAATACCAACATAACAACATAACCAACCGCTACAAGAGTGCATGAACATGGCATCTTACCTCATGTTATGCTAAGCATAAATGCAATAGAACATCTTACCACATCAACCACACATAAACAAAGTATACTGGAAACTATATAGCTTACTCGGATATGCGGATAACTTCCATTGGGATTTTCGCCCCAACGTACTCAAACAATCATATTACCTTCCGGTGGGATTTCACACATCACCATTTTCTTTTACGGATGGGATTTCACTCATCATCACACATATACACTTTCCGGTGGAATGTTACTTCACCGTACTTCTCCTTAGTGACTACACATCACCAAGGCCACGCGCGAATTTGACTCTTATCGTGTACACACTCATCCTAATGATCGATCATTTATATCTGGTAATTATAACTAGTGCCAACATACTAAATGAGTCTCACCATGATTTCACAACCATGCAACACCACATATAAACCACCATCATGCAACATAAATATATCGCAACATGCACAAACGAACATGTATCACGCAAACCACATTTGCGCATTTAACAAGAAACTCATAAAGTCAAACAAGAGATTAAGCTACCAACTTAATCCCCACAGTAGATTGGCCTACCAAGCACAATCTAATACCTCAACCACACACTTTGAACCAATTTAAAACCATTTAAGTCAGTCCACTCACCAAACACCTCAAACAAGCCAAGAAAGCCGATCAAGCCTCCAAATTTCCTGAAATCGAGCCCAAAGCTTCTCCAACAAATCATCCACAAAACCACTGCCACAAATCAGATTACAATCTCTAGACCATTTCACTACATTTCCCAAACCGAGAACTAACCCAAAATCTTCATTTTCGGATTTACACACAACCTAGCAAATACACATCGATTCCAACACCCAAATAATCACTAAACACATTCAAAACAACCCTCAAGCATAACCATACCATCAGCCCAACTCTCCCTCACAAAACTACCTCAAAAACTCAAGTTTTCTACCCTTTAACACACCCATAAAGACCAATTTCGGGCTTTCAACAAAACTCTACCATTTTAAGATATAATACACTTAAAAGCAAGATTAAAACATATATTAACTTTACAAATCAAAAACCCAATGAAAAACCATTAAAGCTTCCACCTTTTACTTAAAATTTGAATACTTGAAATATCTCAAAAATGGTGTTTATGAAAAACTAAGACCATAGAAACGTTAAGGATGATGAGGATAAGTCAAAAACATATTTACCTCGATGAAAACACTTGAAATCGATGAGGAAATGGATGGAACAATGTTTTGGAGTTTGGGGAGGTTTTGTGTCGTGACTTTGTCTTGAGAAAGAAAAAAATGGTAATTTTCAAAAGACACTTTTACATGTTTAAATTTCCCTTATTTAGAAAATCATTATTTTGCCCTTAATGAAAACACAAGCCCTTTTTCAATTAAAACCAATCCCACTTTAATTTAAAACAAGCCCATGACTCGAACCCGATTCACACACTTAACACCCGACCCCTAAACTCGGGTGTTACATAATCATATTGCAATAGCCCCCGACGACCAAGAAAAGACCACATTCACCTGTCCATATGGGACATTTTCCTTCAAAAGGATGTCATTTGGTTTGTGCAATGCGCCGAAAACTTTTCAACGTTGTATGATGTCTATTTTTTCTGATTTTATTGAGCACAACATGGAAGTGTTTATGGATGATTTCTCAGTGTTTGGTAACACATTTGTGGAATTCATTCTGAGCTTGGAGCAAGTTTTGAGGAGATGCATTGAGACAAACCTAGTCTTGAGCTGGGAAAATGCCACTTCATGGTGAAGGAGGGCATTGTTCTCGGGCACAGGGTGACCAAGAATGGACTAGAGGTTGATCCAAAAAAAGTCAAAGTAATCAAGCAGTTGCCACCTCCCACAAGTGTTAAAGGTGTAAGAAATTTTTTAGATCATGTAGTTTTTTATCAACGATTCATTAGAGACTTTTCTAAAATTTCTAAACCTTTATGCTTGTTATTAGAGAAAGATGCCACTTTTGCATTTGATGATTCTTGTTTAAGAGCGTTTCAGGACCTTAAAGAGAAGCTTGTTAATGCCTCTATAGTCGTGGCACCAGACTAGAATGAGCCCTTCAAGCTCATTTGCGATGGCAGCGACTATGCCATCTGAGCAGTGCTTGGACAGCAACGTGGCATAGTTTTTCACGCCATATACTATGCCAGCAGAACACTTAATGAAGCACAACTTAATTACACCACAACTAAGAAAATATTTCTTGCACTTGTATTCACGTTTGATAAATTTATATCTTATTTGATAGGTAATAAATTTGTTGTTTTTACAAATCACTCAACACTAAAATACCTTTTAGCAAAAAAGGATGCCAAGCCAAGATTGATCCGATGGACACTTCTACTACAAGAATTTGACTCAGAGATCATATATTAGAAAGGGAACGAAAACTTAGTAGCTAACCACCTCTCTCGATTGGAGCATCACATTGAGGATGATAAGACCACTACTATTAGAGATGATTTTCCTGACGAGTATTTGCTTGCAGTTAATGTCATGCCATGGTACGCTGACATAGTCAACTACATGGTAAGCAATATTATGCCGTCAGACTTGGCATACAATGCCAAGAAAAGATTTATATAAGAGGTAAGACAATACTATTGGGATAAGCCGATATTGTTCAAACAATATGCACACCAAGTGATTCGTCGGTGTGTGCCAGAGGATGAGCAACAAAACATATTGTATATATGCCATGCCGCACCATATGGAGGTCACTTTGCTAGGATGAAGACTGTTGCCAAGGTGTTGCTGTCGGGATTCTTTTGGTCCAAGTTGTACAAGGATGCCCACGAGTATGCCAAGGTATGCGATCGATGCCAACGGACAGGGAACATCTCTGGTAGACACCAACCGTCGCTCCAGAACATTATGCATATGGATTTATTTGATGTATGGGGGATGGACTTTATGGATCCTTTTCTCCCATCATTTGGTAATGTGTATATTCTTATAGCTATTGACTATGTATCAAAGTGGGTAGAGGTTGTTGCCCTGCCAACAAATGATGCCAAGGATGTTGTCAAGTTTTTGCACAAACACATTTTTAGTTGTTTTGGTTCCCATAGAATGATCATTCATGATGAAGGTATTAATTTTAAATGTAATTTAATCTCTAAAGCTTTGTGCATGTATGGAATTCAACATCGAATTCCCACAGCTTATCATCCACAGACGAACGAGCAAGCTGAGATATCAAACAAGGAGATAAAGAACATTCTAAATCCAACAAGGAAAGACTTGTCTTTGAGGCTAGATGAGTCCTTGTGGGCCTACAGAACTGTATTTAAAACTCATTTGGAAACTTGACATAGCATAGAGAGTTGCTGGAGAAAAGAGGTTGCTTGACCTCAATGAGTTGGAGGAATTTAGAACGCGGGCTTATGAGAATGCTAGGATATATAAGGAGAAGGCAAAACGTTGGCATGATAGTCGGATCATGCCAAGACAATTCGAAATAGGTCAGCTTGTTCTATTGTTTAACTCATGACTTAAACTTTTTCCAAGTAAGCTCAAATCAAGGTGGACGAGTCCTTGCGAAGTTGTAAAGCCATATGTTCATGGGGTCGTGGACATTAAGAACGGGAGAAATTTTTAAGGTGAATGGCCAACTTCTAAAGCATTATTTGGATGGTAACAAAACAATACCAAAGATGTTATCCTCTTCGCAAAGTTAGAATGAAACGCTCGCAGGTTTGAAAGTCTTTGTAAATATTAGGATAGTTTTTTTTCTTTTAGAAATTAGATTTTTTCCCTTTCTTTTTTTTTATTTTTCATTTTTTTATTCATTTGCTATGTTACGCGATTTTTCATTGAGTGTGTGCAAGAATTTTGACAGAAATTGATGCCAGGAATATTACCATATGGACTGGAAGCCAGTATACTTGCCAGAGAGTATGATATGTCCCATGCCAAGGATATGCGCATGCTTTTCGTGTAAAGGAAGAAAAAGAAACCCTAACTTGATTAAAATGAGAAAATATTTTGGGAGAATTATCTTTAGCCGACCCCTTTTAATGATAATTAATTTTATCATGGTCACCATATCACTTCAAGTTTTTTCATATCCTTATCACTTATCACTTTTCATTCAAAATTAAACTCTTCTCAATTAAAACACTCTACATCTCATCATTATCTACCCCTATTTTTCGGCTACCCTCTTTAAAACCTTATTAAACACTCAACATTTTTCTCCGCCTTACCTTAAAACCGATTTTTACAAGATTTTTCTCACTTTCCATCTTTTTTCAAGCAAGATTCAAGAACCTTTCATCTTTTTTTTCTCTTCCAAATTTACTTTTCATCTCTATGGCTTCCTTATCTACTTTTTTCAAGCAGTTCTTCAATGATGAAATCCACAAGAAGTTTGAGATGAACTTCTCTTCAATATCATTTCTTTATGAGAAGCACTTTGATTTTCAACCGGACGCCTCTATTGGAATCCCACCGGAGTTCATGGCCGTCGTTGACATGCACAAGTGGAGTGCTTTCTGCTAGCTAAGGGAGAGTTTTACGCCACCATTGTTCAAGAGTTTTACGCGCACTTGACCAAAGACTCTCCATTTTTATAATTCGAGGTAAGTGTGTCAAATTTGATTAGGGTTATGTTAACTCGATATTTTCTTTACCTAGTGAAGGAGATGAATATTTTGAGAAAGTTGAGACCATGAACGTTGCCAAACGCAAGAAGATACTGATAGACTTGTGCGAACTTGGCACAACTTGGACTATCTCGTCCACCGGCCACCGGACTGTCAAGAGGCTGGCGTTGAAGCCTCATATGTGGAGTTGGAATCATTTTATCAAACACAATCTCATTCCCACATCTCACAATGACACAATTTCGAAGGACTGATTGATCCTTTTGCACTCCATTGTCAAGGGGCGCAAGATAAATATTGGCAGAATCATCATCGACGAAATCACAAATGCGCTGCCAAGGGTAAGGGAAGTTTGTTTTTCCCTTTCTTAATTTCTAACATTTGTTTGCGCCATGAAGTGCCAAGGATGAACGAGGATCGTGGCCAAGTCATTAAAGGGACCACTATCACTGTCCTTATTTAGAAAAATCTCACGGCTGGAGATCCAAAGGAGAACGGAAAGGGAAAAGCCAAGACTGTCACGCTAAAGCCAAAGGCAGAGCCCAGTAGTGTGCCAAAAACCATGCCAACAAGCTCATTGACAGTGTTGTCTCAAGTTTACGCTCGTCAGGACATTAAGAAATTTATTAACTCTTAATAATGTATGCGTTACGAGATATTTTTTTAATTTAATTTAATTTCTAGTGTGATTATATAGTAATATTAAGAACGAATTAAATTAAATTAAATTAAAAAGATTAAATTTACGCTCACTAGAATATTATTTTTAATCATTTAATTTAATTTAATTTCTAGTGTAATCTTTTTAGTTTAAGTTTACGCTCGCTAGAATAAAGAACAAATTAAATTAAAAAGATTACCTCATAACGAGTTCCATCGTTGCTTGAACACGGTTTCTTAAGTATTTTTATAATATTAAGAAATTTATTAGAGACCAATGGATTCGAATATTATTTAAATGTGATAATATTTTTAAGTGTGATTATCTCGTAACGAGTTCCATCGTTGCTTGAACGCGGTCTCTTAAGTATTTTTATAATGTATGCGTTTTCAATTGATTAAAAATAAAGAACATATATTATCATGTAATCACACTAGAAATTAAATTAAATTAAAAAATTATCTCGTAACGCATACGTTATACAAGTAAACTGCTCAAATTCGAATATTATTTAAATGTGATAATTTTTTAAGTGTGATTACATGGTAATATATGTTCTTTATTTTTAGTCATTTGAAAACGCATACATTATCCAAGTAAACTGCTCAAATTCGAGTATTTTAATAAAAACAACACTTCCTTTCTCTCGAGACCAATGGATTCGAATACGGAATATTATTTAAATGTGATAAGTAAATTACACGTTTAATACATAAAATATAATTTTACTATTTTTTTTGATCGAAAAGAGAAACCTTCATTGAAACAAGAGAATTACAGCAGCACACTTAAACTAAAAGGGTGGATAAACATCCAGTTCCCAGCACACTTAAACTAAAGGCTTTGACAAAGGGTGGATAAACTTTTCATAGGAAAGATCTAAGTTTAGGTGGGACATGTAAGTTCCAGATAGATTTCCAAAATATCCAATCTTCCCTTAGATCATCACTTGAACTCGGATCATTTAAAGTCTGGGACTTTGCATATCTCATTCATTGCATTTTGACTATGCTATTATTTAAACCAGAATAATTATTTAAAAGAAACAAATAAAAAAAATAACTCAGCTGCTCATTCATTGCATTTTGACTATGCTATTATTTCATTGACAACTCAAAACAAAATAAAGTTTCAAACTTTGCTGTAATTTCCATTTTTCTTTTTACCTTAAAAAATTCCTTTTTTAAAAAAATAAACCTTTTATCTCCATGCAAAAACACCAGAAAAGTAATGATTTATAATCAAAACCATTCTAGATGCTCTGCAAATTGTTTGTACTTATCACTGACATCAAAATTTATTTTAGTTTGTTCGGAAAAAGAACAGTTAAAAAAAGAAAAAGAAAAATCAAATTTTTGTCAGATATTTAATGGGAATTGCAGATTCTACGCCAGTAGTCTTTTAGAGGTGATGGACCAATTATCCACTTCCTGCAACTTTCTGGGTATTTTCACAAGAATCCATCAATAGCACGTATAATTTCTTTATCTACCCTTTTGTAAATTTCTTAAAAGTCGTGTCTTTTTTCTTGAGCTTTCCCACTTTTCAACCTGGTTTTCGTTTTCTTTTCTGATATTTTCCCATTTCTAAAAGGTTAGATTCTTATGTTATGGTTGGTTAAAAAGTTTACTGCTAAAATGAAAAAGTTTCATTTATTTTAGCGGTTAAAGTGTCAGTGTCACGCTGCTGCCATTACTATGATGTTCAACCAGGTGTTCTTTCCTTTTTATGGCGTTTCTCTACTGTTTTTCTGAACAATTTTTAGATTTAAATACTGAGGCAAGTTTTCCTCTCTTTTTTCTGATTTTATTTCTAGAGTTGAAGAACTGGAAATTACTGGGTTCCTTTTTTTCATTTTCTATTTGATTTTCATTTCTGCTGCTGATTTGAAGAGATTTTTTTGGATTCATTGAGCTGTTTTCAGTTTATTGCTATATAATTTATGGTAATTTTTTTTTGCTTTGGCTGATTCGTTGAACTGAAGTATTTGCTGTAAAAATCTGTTGTTTTTCTGCAAAATGAAAGATACATAAGAAGACAATTTTGCTATTTGGGTTGGTGCTGTTAGAACTGTTGTTGTCAAGTAAATTTGAAACTTGATTTCTCAGTCTATCTGCATAGACTTTCTGGGTTTTTCTTTTTTCGTAGATTTCGCAATCGAAAACCCTAATAATGTTGGTGTTGAATTCACATGGCATTAGTTTATTTCTATGAACTGTCATTTGTTATCTTAGATTTTATGGTTTAGAGATATTTCTTTTGTCCTAATACTTTGTTGCCCTTTCATTCATCAATAGGTCAGCAATTCAGAAAAGTCCAGTTTTTTAATTCACTGAGCAAAGAATAGTTGAATTCTTCACATACTCTTCTGGGAATTTCTGGTTTTTGTTGGACTTCGATCTTGGATTAAGCTTTCAATTGCTTTTCTGGGTATTTTTTCCTCTGTTCTTGCATATCTCATGTCTTGACATCTCCGCTATTTTTGAAAATCCGTGGTTTTGGAGATGGATTGGAGGATATTGTAATTTGGATGTTTACTGAATTTAGTTCTTGCTTCCCACAGGATACCGTGTTTGACGAGCTTAGATGAGTGTAGATGAAGTCGGTAGCGACTCCGCGTGGACTAGGGAGCAAGACAAGGCATTTGAGAATGCCCTTGCAACTTATCCCGAGGACTCTCCGGATCGGTGGGAAAAAATTGCAGCCGATGTACCTGGAAAAACTTTGGAAGAGATTAAAGAACACTATAAGCTTCTAGAGGATGATATTAACGCGATCGAATCAGGTTGTGTGCCTCTTCCGCCATATAATTCTTCCGAGAGGTCAGCAGGCCATGATGGTGACGAAGGAGCCAGCAAGAAGGGAACCAGCCATTTAGGGAATTTTAACAGTGAGTCAAATCATGGGAGTAAGAATTCAAAGTCGGATCAAGAACGCCGCAAGGGGATTGCTTGGACAGAGGATGAACACAGGTGAATTACTTTTTTGTGGTTTAAAATTCTTTATTTATTTTCTGTTTTCATTTTAGATTGATTATACACCTTTAGAAGATCTTGAGGAAGTTTTATTTTTCCTCATAGAACTTTAATACACACTGTTCTTATGCTTCATAAATCATAAATGCTGATTCAGTGCATTTACTATGTTTTGATTGCCTTGGATCGCCTAATCTGTCCGTATTTAGAGTCCTTGCTTTTTATTAGTTGTTAGGAAGCTCTACATGACTTCGAAGTCGTTACTGTGTGTGAAAAGCCAATAAATGAATAATATATCCAGGAATGATGTGAAACAACCGAAGAGAACATGGAGTTTCGATGTTACCATGTGGGAGAGAGATCTTCGTGGTGGTGGTCCGTTTCCTCTTTTCCGGAAAACTCGTGCCCTAAAGATAGTAATCACTTAGTTCAACGTCATTTGTATGGCATGTGTGCCCTTAGTTGTATATTTTGATAGGCTTGGAATCTCCTAACCTGTTCGTATTTATAACCCTTGTTTGAAGTCGTTGATGTGTGAAAGGCCACTAAATGAATAATATATCCAGAAATGATGTGAAATAACAGAAGAGAACATGGAATTTTGACGCTACACATGGGATATAGATCTTTTTGGCGGTTGTTCGTTCTCTCTTTTCCGGAAAACCCGTGTCCTAAAAGATAATAATTACTATCTTTAAACGTTACGTGTATGACATGTGTGCCCTTTTGTCGTATGTCTTGATTGCCTTGGAATCGCATAACATGTTCGTATTTAGAATCCTTGATTCTTATTAGTTGTTAGGAAGCTCTAGGTGGTTTTGTAGTCGTTGATGTGAGTGAAAGGCCAATATATGAACAATATATCTGGAAATGATGTGAAATAACCGAAGGGGATACGAAAGTGATTTGCTGTTGGTTATTCATTTTCTTTTTTTCTGGAAAACTCGTGTCTTCAAACGTCACTTGTTCCCGTTATCCACTGATTAACCATTTAACCGTCTGACATGAGCTAATCTTCCGCCCCGCCCCCCCAATAATAGGCCTCCTTTTAGAGCTAAAGTTGGCATTTGAGGTTTTGATTGCTTTCTGCTGACATATGTAGTGCTAGCTGAAGTTGATTCTCATACGGAAGGAAATGAATAGCTTGAGAAGGGTTATGTTAGAGGATATGAATTTAGTTTGTTCGGCCACTTTTGTATTTTATTAATGACAATTTTCTATAGATATTTAGAGATTGATTTGCTCCTCTTTTCCCAAGTTAAGCATTAGCTATAATCTTTCCCTTAGTGGGGCAGCACTAACATTTGGAAATCTATAGGACAATGGGGAAAAGAGGGCAAACATAAAATTCAACTGCAGTGCTTTAGGTGTGCATATTTGATGTCGGTTTCTGTGAGTATACTAAGAATGGTGTTTGTCGCAATGCTAAAACCCGAGTGAGCTTTTGTAGGCTAATCAAAAGAACTGATTATAAATCTTAGCTTGTGTACTACTTGTGATGTTATGATGAACTCTCACAAGACCATGATAATGTTGTAGATTTTGAATTACTATGGGAACTCATGCTAGCGACACGCTCATGGACTCTGGTTTTTTGAGATTGTTAAAACGACACTACAGAGCCCCACCCTAATTTACACCATCTTCTTTAGGAGTTATTCATGTGAAACCTTGGTCCAAGTTAAAGTGAAGTTAGGAGATCCCCTTTAAGTTTCAACAGATATACACTCAGAAATTATTCGAAAGAATCGGATAGGAAGTGATAGGTTCCTATGCTTTAATATGCTTCAATCAATTATCAGTAACAGCTAGCTTTCCTGACGGATGTGAAAAACTACATAGGTTGATTTTAGTTAGGTGCTCCTTGAAGTGAATTTAGTAAGGCATGCATGATGAGAATGATCTATATTATGATTTTAATGGTATGTTTTATTTGATTTTTAAATTTGAAAATCAGGTTATTTCTTCTCGGCTTGGATAAATACGGGAAAGGTGACTGGCGAAGCATATCTCGGAACTTTGTGGTCACTAGAACGCCAACACAAGTTGCAAGTCACGCGCAAAAATACTTCATTAGATTGAACTCGATGAACAAAGATCGGAGGCGGTCTAGCATCCATGATATTACCAGTGTTGGCAATGGAGACATTTCAGCACCCCAAGGTCCAATCACCGGTCAATCAAATGGCGCTGCAGCCGTAGGTTCTGTCGGAAAACCAACCAAACAGCCTCCTGGACATCTGGCTGCACCACCCGGTATCGGTGTGCACGGTGTTCCAACTATAGGGCAACCGATAGGGAGTCCCCTCGTCTCAGCAGTTGGCACACCCGTGAACCTTCCGGCCCCGGCACATATGGCTTATGGAGTCAGAGCGACTTTACCCGGAACAATCGTTCCGGGTGCTCCGGTGACGTACCCGATGCCGCATACATCTGCTCATACGTAACGTGATGATGTTTTAGTTGCAAAATGTACAAAGGAAAGAAGACTATTTGCTTGTGCTGATATTAGCTTTAATAAGACATGCTTAATTGCAAGCACAAGTTATGTATGTCATTTACATGATCTTAATAAGGCCATAGGGAGAGAATTTAAATGTATTTTTATAGGGAAACTTTGGTATGGCAGATTTATGGTTAGAACACCATTTTGGCATTAGACTCGGTTAATACATATCTCAGCAATGGTATTCGAATATGCTTTTTCAACATTTTTTGCATGTTGAAACCGTGGAGGATTGACCTTCGACAACTGGTCTTGCACTTCATAGTGAAGGTATAATTTTCGCATTTTCTAGGAGTAGATTGGCTTGTTGATTTATGTTTGTGTTTAAATCATTTTCTTACTGACATGAGGCATCTTTTGTGATCTTCGTATTCGAATCGCACCACTGCAGATAATAAACAGATTCAGTTTCAAAGTAATTTATTCGAATCGGAATATTATAAAAGATTTGCTAGAATACAAGGTAGTCCTGTCCATCCAGTCCTTACATTGGAAATTCTTTCCAATGGCAAAAGAAGAAAACTATGTTTGGTATTGGCCAGGAGAATTTTATGTATGAATTTGTCATACAAGTTCATGTGCAAAAAATGATTTATTACTCCTAAATGATTCAAAAACCTGTGTATGGATATGATTATGGTCAGTGCTTCAATGGTACTTGAGAATCTTTGCAACAAGTAAGCACACAGTCCTCCAAAAACCGGCTGAGCTGACTTGTATACAGTTTTGGGTCATTTCTAAAGTGATCTACATGCGGTGTGGAGATGAAGTTGCATGCCCGGACCTCGTGCCCGGATCGCTTCTGCTTCTCGATAAACGATTCCACATAATTGGCAGGGATGACTTGATCCGCAGAGCTATAGATGTACAACTGTGGACATGTAGGTTGTCTGGACGACAATGTGCCTAATACATCGGAAAGCCTCCTGCAAAATGGTACGAGACAGTTGTGATGTTAATTAACAATGACTTCTGGTTAGGATTGTAAGTATGCAGAAGCTTATTTCTTCCCAGAACATCAGTTCTGCAATTAGAAATGGTGAAACATTCATTCGTTTGCGGTCGACTTCGAGGGGATTATTACCTGTTAACTCCAGGAAAATTCAAAACCACCTCAAAGAACTTCTCCAGGACCACCAGCAAAGCAGCTTCAGTTAATGCAGGCTTGGGTACTGAGAATTCTTTTTCACCGACTGATGTCCCTGCATCCGATTCACTTGATACTGGAAATCCTTTTGTTGCAACACTGTGTTTCTTCAGAAAAGCGGCTGAGAAACCTGAAGCCCAGACCTGAACATTCAAAAAGCTAAAATTAATAAGCATTTCAGGTGTATTGGTCTAAAACGCAGACTCCTAAAATAAAGTAGAAGGAATAAGAACTCTCAGAAGGATGTATAAACATAGAAACTACAATAACAAACGCTAGCATACAAATTTCTGTACAATTTCAAAGCAGAAGCACTGTACCGAGACAAAGACGAGCACTAGCAATGATATAATGTTACATAACAGAAGCCAAAGATCTAATGTATTGCAATACTAGACCATCACCAACAAAGATGCTTTAAGGATAATGATTAATATGCATGAACAGAAAAGAAAGATGTACAATGTCCATTTACTTGGTCAATGATCATAACTTATTTTGCATTTTCATATAAAACAAATTTCAATTCTCAACTAGCTCTAGCAAGTTCTATATGTCTACTCTTCCTCAGTAAGATAAGGTGATGCAGGAGCATCCCCTCCCATCATACCTGAGGATCAGGAGCTGCAACAGGAGCCGAATCCACAATGCAACCTCTTATCCTCCCCATTAAAGAAGGGTCTTGCTTCTGAAACTTCTCAAGAATAACTCCATATCTAACCCAATTCAAACCCGAAAATCGTTTCAGATGATTAGCATAAACAGACGAACACGAATAAAGTAAACTTGCTGTTATCTTGCTTGCAAGTGTGTACTAAAAAGAGTGTAAACTCACGTTAACCATCCGGTATTGCTAAAAGTGTGAAAAACCAGGTTTTTCCCATACTCCTCTTCCAACCAATCAGCCAAGTGATCAGCAAGCATGTCGACGTTCTGCTCGGCTTTTCCACCAGCTTGGTAACTGATAATGTCAGTCATAGGAAAGGTGAAGGTAATGACATGATAGCCTCTGGAGGTATACCACTCTGCATATCTCTTGAGATGTTTCTGCTTCGATCCTAACCAGCCTAACAACACGACAACCGTGCGAGACTTTGCTGATGAACAATCAGAATTACCAGAAACATCAATGGCAGATGACTCTGGCAAATGCCATCTGTACAAAACATCAGGGGCTGAGGTAGGGGTACTGTGTTTAAATGCAAAAGGCTTTGATGACTTAGACAAGTCGGCTGATTGATACAAATTTACCAGCAGCGGAGACGATGCAATTGAAGAACAATGGACATTGGGAACAAAATCCCGGCATGAATTCGGAACCAGACCGTTAACACTAGGGAGAGGTACTCGGATTCTATTAACAAAAGAGAAGCTTGCAAGCCTGGAAGATGATATATGAGGTAAGGGATAAGAAATGGGAGTTTCAATTTGCTCTGAGGTTGAACAAGTATCCGATGAAGGAAATGGGAGTTTAACTGTGAAATCGGCAGAGACCGAAGCCACGGCAACGACGGCTGCGGCAGCTAGAGGACGTTGAATGAATCCAGACAAGGAACCCATATTAAAAACCCAGAACAGAAACTACCGTACCAATATGAAACAGACCTTAAACAAACATTAACAAACCCAACCCAAAACTAAAAAAAGAAAAAGAACTCAACTTGGTCAATACTCAAAAACCCAGAAAGCCTAAACACAAAAGCAAAAGGTTAAAAACAAGAACCACCTGCGCAGAATCAAGATAACCCAGTTATGACCCAAGGGATTGAATCAAATACAGAAACAGAAAACGTGAAGAAACAAGCGATAAACATATGCCAAATGCCAAGCAAATAAGCAAAAGGCAATGGCATATTCAATGTATATTCCTATCTATATCTTCTTACCTTGTAAACGGAAGAGAGTTTGACAAAGAATCGGGCCGTCAAAAAGAGAATTGACAGCCCGATCAATTATCAAACACCGACCAAGAACCTTGCTTTTGCTTTGTGGCCCTACTGCAATAAAAGAAATTTTATTCAACAAAAGATAGCCACAGATAATGCAAAGTGATTAAATATTAGATTAAATTAAAAAGGAATAAAATTAAACGTTGTAAATTAAAATAAAAAAGCGCGTGCTTAAGGTGTTTTGCAGCATTTGCATGCTTATAATATATCTAATAATTGGATGAAACGTGTTCTTTTTCCAGCCCTGAATGGAGTCATCACAAATATGGGTAAGAAAAAAAATTATTTTTTTCAAAATAAATGAGTGAAAATTCAATTCAACTCTGACTTAAATTATAATTTTATAAATTCAATTTAACTCGAAAAAATTAACATGTATATCATACAGAATTATTAAAAATTATTTAACTTAAAACAAAATAATGAACATTAGTAAATATATATAATGACTCAAATTTTATTAACTCAACTTAAATTTTAAATTTTCCTTTAAAAAAACTTAAATTTTAAAAAAATAAAATAAAATTTTAAATTATAAAAATAAGATTTATAAAATTTTATTCAGAATAGTTTCTGAAAACAACAAAAAAATAAAAAGAATTATTCAAATGACCATTTTGCCCTGCTAATTCTCTGTTGTTAGACGCTACCTAAAGAACAAGAAAGGGTTTCCCTGAATTTATTTACCCCTTTTTCTAGGAAGGGTAGTAGGGGAATAAAATGTTAGGTTAGGGGTAATATAGCAAGGTCAACTTAAACATACGCAAAGAATCATTTGAATCGTTGGATGTATCGTAACGCGGTCAATATTTCAACTTACAAGAAAGAAAAGACACGTAAAAGTGAAAACCGGGAAAACGGCCGACGTGACGGGTGGTCGGCTGCGAGTCAACGCGACCGCGACTCGGCAGGTTGAACTCGGTAACCAACCAATAACACGATAACCGTCGTTCGCCATTCATTATCAAATGATTTTTTTTTTAAAAAAAAATAAAGAGTTTCAAATTCGCAAACGACTTTGCAGAACTCGATTGGAAAACCCAATCGATAAATGGTTTAGGATGATCGAAATCAAACGCCGGAGGTGCAATGCAGGCAATGGAAAAACAAAAATCAAGAAGAGAGATAAAGAAAAAGGAAAAAGAAGTCACCTGAAGATTGAAGGAGGAAGACGTCAATGCGATTTGGGATCGGTTGGTGTGTACTTATCTGAACCAAATATGGAAGATTTGGGGTTTGGGTTTTCGATTTTCGTGACGGAAATAATGCGCCGCCTCTCACTGTAAAAAAGTATATTTCTTTTTTCCAGGTTTGTAAATATCTGTGCTATTATATTAATAGAATATATCCAACTCAAATTTAAATTTGGGGTTAATAACGATTAAAAGAAAAGTAAATTGTTTAAGTTGGTTGAAGTAATTGATTGATTATTTCAGTTTAAATATTTATTATAACAATATTTTTCAATATTAAAATATAAAAAAGAAAAGATATTGATGATGATTGAATAAATTATTATCATATTATCCCATTAGTTAATTTATTGACATGAAAAAGAGTAACATTAAACATAATGGTTAGAAAAGGGACTTCAGCCATGAGGAACAACAAATGACGAATTCATAGGGCAAGATGTTGCTCAGACAGCTTTTCCCAACTAATAAATAGCTCTATTACATTTACACGCACGATTAACATAAGAAAAATCAAAGATCGTTTCACATCTTGAACATCTCGCAGAAATAGAATTCACTCCATGAAAGCGAGCTTTAATATTACTTTTAGTAGCAAGCTTTCTATAAAAAGGTTTTTAACTTGGGAGGAACATTAAAACTCCAAAATAGATCACAAAAAACAAAACTTGAATTTGAAGAAGGGTCATCACTAGCACTTGGTTGTAGTTTAGCCGGAATAAAACGTTCATCCTTAAATAATGTTTAATATTTAACTTTAACACTATAAATCCAACAAGTATTCGATCCAAATTAATTAGTAGATGAGATAAATTTTGATGGTTATACAAATAAATAATATTTTACTAGAGCTATATGAATAGTAAGAGGGACCATGCTCTCTCCCTCCAGTATTTTGTGTCTGCTTATATTTTAGATTCTCCTAGTTTTCATATTAGACTAATAACGTTTTGTCCTCTCAATTTTACAGATTCAACCACATTTTACGTTGTCTAAGTTTTGAAACTATGTAATTTAATCTCTAATCTCCAAGTTTGTGACTTCGGTTGTCTTTTAGGTCTTTTAATTTGAATCACTCTAGTGTGGCTCAACCTAAAACTGTGGTTTAAACTAGATTTTGTCACACCACGATAAGGATGAACAAAAGTATATTATATATATAAAAAACATGTTTTAAAAAATACTTAATAATGATGACGAGTGGAGGGGTAAGTTTGTATCTAAAATTTACTAGCCATATGTTTGATCTTTAGTAATTTGTTTTTTTAATTATATGATACTTAAGGATTATATAAAAATATGAAGAGATAAAAAAGTCACCATAATAATACTAATTATAATTTCTTAAAGAAATGATATTTTATTATTTTTTAAATTAAGTTAGTGTCGAGTTAACTAGTGACACATTTGAATGGTACTATTACAGTGCGCTTATGGTGTCTTATCATGTTCTATCTGCGATGGTATTTTTAAATAAAAAACCTTTTTATTTATTATTTAGAAAAATAACCCTGTCGACTTATATTTGGAAAAAAATGACCTCTAAATCTGTCACGTATGAAGAACTCGTTTTTGGGGAAGAGCGAGACTCAATCTCGCTTTCTACAAAAAGCGAGTTTTTCATATGTGACAACGGTTTTCAGTATAACGAACTTAACAGAAACCCGCGTTCTGCAGAAAGTGAGTTCCCCAAGAAAACGCGAGTTTCCCAAGAATTTGAAGAGCCAACTTAATTTATCGCGGAGAACTCGTTTTTTGCTGAAAGCGAGTTCTTTGTAAATCGGGTCGGCAGACCAAGCGTCCATAGGCATGTTCGAGCAATATTTCGGGGTTACTAATCGTATAATTTTAGTACACATTGAGTTTAGGTACGTAGTACTGGAACTTGTCTTTCATTTGACACTAATATGGGCAACTTCGGTCCATTTTAAACCGAGTAAAATTCGCATTGAAAACGGTTCCATAGCTTGTTTTTTGTGAATTATTTTGCTTTTAAAAAGGTATAATAGGCTTGTTCGGTTTATTAAAAGAATAATGTAGGTTATTGTTTATCCAAAAAAGAACGAAATTAAATATAAATTCTAAAAACTATGTAAAAAATAAATAAGGCAGAATAAAATATTGATAATTATCAAATTAGAAATAAAGTCTTGTATAAACACAATTAATTTTTTTAGACATCCTTCTCGTCTTAATGATGCCTATGTCCACCCGTTGCGCAGCTGGGTGCACGACGATCCTGTGGCGGATTCCTCCGAACGTCATGTGCTCCATAGTCATCCTCATCAGCAGTGCCATCATCATCGGCACGATGATCGTCATCTAAACGCGGACCACTGCTGGCATCGGGGTCGGTGTAGAACAAACTCTACGGCGACGTTTGCTCGATAATGCTATAGTCGAATTGTGCTGCCAACGGTATAACATCGAACATCGGATGAACATATGATAAACTCATTGGCATGAAGGGACGATAGGCGTCCGTGAAGCAGAACTCGGGTGGAGGCCTCATCTGCTGAAACGTCTTAGGACCACTCATCTGTAGAAACGATGACGAAGCTGAGTGCATGAATGTTAGTCCTGGCGCTGGTGTTGAACGTTGTTCTGCGGAGTGATCTGCTGCTTGTGTTGTTTCAGACGACGAGGCCCTTACAGTGTGAGTTTGACGTCTCTGGCTTTCAGGCTCCATTTTGGTACCGCGCTACGTCGGCTGGCAGATAGTTTTAGGGAGACACCTGAATTTCTCGCCCGCGTTCCTCCGAAGTCAGTATATGCGGCTTCTCATTTTGATGGTACCGCTGCATATAGTCGAAAGTGACATCTTGATTCACAATGGGTGCACATATAGGCAACCGCTTGCCATATCTTGTCATCCATTGCCCGACCCAGTTAGTGTGATGATGGCCCCAATAGACTTCTGTCTTCCCATGTCGTGTCAACCGATGTAATTCGTCCAAATTGAGTGGCGACTCTAGAACCCCTTAGATGTAGCCAAATTGTCGCAAAACTCAATCGGTAGGATGCCACTCGACAATTTCGTAGTTGACGAGTGGCACTAGCAGCAGCCAGGCGTGAGAGGTGTCCATAATACCATGCGGAATACAGTCCCGAATTGGAGGAGCAATGTACGAAGTCCACACGAACTGAAATTTTTTTGAACATGAGTTATATAAAATTTGATTAGTAAAAGAATTTGAGGAATTAAGAAAAAATGGTTCGAATTGTTGACCTTGTCTTGTATCATGTCGATCAACAGTCTATAGTCTCGTTATGTATCTGGAAGTCTCTGGTGAGTGAGTGGAAAGCACAACTTGTCATTAATGAAAAAGTATTAAAAATTGTAATCGTTTTAAAAAATATTTATAAAATAAAATAAATAAAATAAATAATTTTAATAGTACCACAGAATAGTGGGAATAGGTACAGGGTCGGGTTTTGTAACACCCAAAAATTACGCCCAAATTGTAAATTCTATATTTGAAAAAAATTCCAAATTTAGAAACCTAATTTTGAAATCCCTAATTGAAAATCCTAACAATTGAGAATTTTTAATTCAAAACCCTAACTTTTTATGAGGGACTAAAAAAGAATTTTTATCAAACTTAAAAGTTAATATGAAATTTCTTGAAAGTTTAAAGGTTGACTCCATAAATAACCCTTTTATCGAATTGAATTTCAATTTTGTTTCTACTCTACCATTTTTTATTTGTTTAATTTATTTTTTCAACCTTTTTAAATTCAAATTGAATTCTAATTTCCCATTGGCTCTCCTTTTTCATTTATTATTATTATTATTATTATTATTATTATTATTATTATTATTATTATTATTATTATTATTATTATTATATTCTAAACCTAATTTGTTTTGATTACCACTGCTCAACTATATATAGTCATAATTATTACGTACAAAAATAAACCTAAGCCTTAAGTTTTAAAGTGTTGTCGCTCTTAGTTATCCTCATGTTTTATGAATTCCTCTCGGATTGACGTTGCCATCGCCTTACATCGAAGTCGCAACCGCCCTTGTTCGTCGTTAGAGCTTTATTGTTGCGATGTGTGTTTCTTTCGGTGCTATAATTAAATTATATGTTATTTTTCTATGTGTTGGTGTTTTACACTTTATGTGATTATTTATATGTATTATGATTTTTATGGTTGACATCACATGCATACGTTTTCAAAATATGTTTTTACTATGATTTACATACCGTAATTTATGGACAACGATTTATGAACTATGATTTATGGACTTATGGACTATGATTTATGAAGTATGTTTACGGAATATCAGATTCATGGAACTTTGTTTATGAAATTTGATTTCTAATCATCATATCATTGTATGAGCATTGGTTGAAATTTGTTCGGGGAAGTTCAGTGGTTTCACCCTTCGGGATGAATTCCACTTCGGGATGAATTCCACTTCGGATTGACGGTTGTAGTAAGGAGTTCTGGGGAAATTTCCTCTTGGCGGTTGTAGTTGGGTGCATTGCATTGCGCTTGTGATTTATGTGTTATGCTTTAAAGAATTAAGAAAATATTACTATATTTTTACGTCTATGCTTTTCTTGCACTTTAGAGACACACTAAGCTCTTTAGCTTACTCCCCCATAGTTTCCTCTTACAGATATCTTTGGACTTTAGGCGACGTGGTACTTGGAGGCTCTAATATTTTATCTGGTTATTTTATTATTCAGTACAAAACTATTTTTAGTTTTTCATATTATTATTTATTATTTGAGCCATTGATGTAATTTCATATTTGGGAGACTAATTATGTTTTCAAATTATTTAATCATTCTTTTACTATGATTTTATTTCAGAAATTTTATGTAAACATTCGACTATTATTATGATAATTTTGTTTTATCTATTATAAGATATTTATTAAAGTACTTTTATTTTATTTAAGTTAAAGTATAATTTTTAAAATTAGTTTTCTTGAGGGTTAAGTTTTCAAATATGGCTTCCTAAATTCGGCTATTTCTTTTAGGCAAGGTTTATGGGGTTATAGGTTTCTAGGTCGCTGGCTTAAAAATGACATCCAAAACCAAGCCCAAGACTGCAGCAGTAAAAGACATCCTCTGATTGTGGCTCTGTCAGGGTCGACGGTTCAACAAAACTCCCTGAATAGAAAGGTTAAGACCGCTGCTTCCCAACATTTTTTTTCTTGATTCGACAAAATTACCGAGATGGTACAGCCACATCACATGGACTTTGTTGCAAGATTTTTCAGGCATCAAAATCCCTCCAATAATTCGTAGGATGCGTGCACGAGCAATCTACTGTGAAAATAATAAGTATTGTTTTAAAAATATTTTAATTATTAAAAAATAGTAAATAAATATATTTACCCGCTTTGTTTTCGTCATCCGCATCAGGTTAGAGGATTGTAAAATTCTGCTATAAAAAAGTTAATAAGATTTTGCCATCGTCGAACTTGTCCGGAACCATTCCCAGCAGGTCAGCACATAGGGTCGGCCAGTCACCGTCGGCAATACCGGTAATAATCTCGTCGTCAGTAGGCAAGCCAAGATGATATGCAACATCTTCCAGTGTAATTGTACCCTCGCCACACGGAAGATGAAAGGTGTGTGTCTCTGGCCTCCCTCGTTTTAATATTGCGTTAATAAAGGGGCGGTTCAACTTCGTACCGCCAACAATAGTAGCGACGTGGACAAAACCAGCTTCCTCGATAGACGGAATAATATCCTCATTCAGCGCGACGATGATACGATTTAGATAGCATGTCAATGCTCGTTCGTAATTCTTGAAGAAAAATAATAAAACATAATAATAAAAAATATATATAATAAGAAATAAATAAAAGAATATAAAAATAATTTAAAGTTAAAAATAAAAAGAATATTACCTCCCCATTCGTCCGCCAATAGTTGAACACGTGTCGTCCATATAGCCTCAATAAAGCTGTCATTGTATAGAAAATAATAAGAAAAGAAGAAGAATATAGAAGATATTCAGTGTGTGGTTTAGGAGAATGTAAGACCATTATTTATAGGAGGCCTCGCACCCCCTGGGAAGCGACATTAAAGGAACCTCGCGTTCTGCAAAATATGGTATTTAACGGACCTCGCATTCTGCAGAAAGAGGGTTCCATTGAAACAACGCGTCGTTGACAAAACACGTCTACTGAACGGTCAGAAGGGACCTTGTGTTATGCAAAAAGCGAGTTCTCAAAAATATCGCGTTTTGCAGAACGCGAGGTCACAATTTTTTTATTATTTGGCGAAAAATGTTAAAGAAAAATGAATTAAATTAAAATAAAAAGGAAATGAAATCATAGATTTTTTGTATTATTTTTTTACTCACATGTTTTTTGTATTATATTTTTTTATTCGAATTAAATTTACTCACGCGGTGTTTTTCTTTCACTATAAAACTCACGCTCCATTTTAGTTTCTCATGTCTATTTCACTAAAACATCCAACTCAACTCTTTACTCCTCTCATGGCTAAATTTTTCGCAACATTTTATTTTCTCGGTACCTATTTCGACTCAACAATCACCGGCAATATGTCACTCCATAATTTATTGCGGTTGATATCAAACGAGGTTAGTAAACGCACTGACAAGCAAATTTCTTACTTGGAATGTAAAATTCTAACACCGACGACAGCTGAATCGCACTACATTCTGAAGCTTACCAACGGAACTGACATACGTAACATATATGACCGGCTCAATTTTGTAGGAGCTAAATACATCCATTTATATGTTCAGTTTGATGAGGTCAACGCCGGTGAAGGTAGTATGTCTGCACCCGTAGAAGTTGCTCCGTCCGCACTCACAACGACCACTGAACAAGCTCCGTCTTCACTGAATGTTGATACAGCTGCCGACGAGTTGCAGCTTTTTATGTACAGGCGCAAGCAACAAAAACAACAGTTGATCGAAGAACTTAACTTAAGTTCATACATTTCAACTGACTACTATGATTCCGATTAACCTTTTGTAAAACCTATGTTTGATTTTGATATAACAAAGTGTTTTAAGGATTAAATTAAACAACTTGAAATAGATTTTTAAGTCCCTGAAAAGGTTTCAAATCAACAAGGCTTTACTTTAGTTTGAAAAACTCAAACTCTAAAATATTTTCTAAGTGTTCCAAGGCCAAACTATTGAAAATCGCATATGCGTATCGATATGTTCCTAGCCGTATCGATACCTTTTTTACAAACTTGACCACCGGAGAAATTCGTTTCGATACGCCCCTTACCATATCGAAACAAGGTATCGAAACAAATTGCATCTGTATCGATACGCTCTCTCTATAAAACTGAAGGACTTTTAATGGCGTACTGATACGGTGTCATCCGTATCGATACAGACTTAATGGAATTTTAAATTCAGAAGCCTTAAATGTTTTTGACCGTTGGTGTCAGTTTTTAGGAAACAGACTTTTAAAGAGTTGGTTGTCCCATACCGATACGATCGTTCCCGTATCGATACTGATTCTTCCAGTGAGTTTTAAAGTAAAAATTGCATCGGTATGCTTCTATCCATATCGAAACGGATCCCTAACCCGTACCAATATGCTTACACGCGTATCGATACGCTCCTCTTGTAATTGTGTAACAACTCTTTCTGTTTTGAGACAAGTATCGATACGCCTTCCCGTGTATCAATACGGTAGGCTACAAAAGTGCATTTATGGTGGAAAGAGAGGGTCCCAACGGCTATAACCAATACCCTAACCACCCAAACGGCTATAATTAATGGAGAAGGTATAAAATCAAGCCAATTGAAGACTAGCAACAACTATTGCATCCAAGAGAAAGATCTTTACAAAAATCAAAGCTCAAAGTGTCTAATTTCTTATTCTTGTAAAATCCCAAATTGTGTTGTGCGTAATTCTAATCTTATATTCCAATTTGGGTTGAGTGCTTGTATCAAAATGGGCAAATTTGTATTGAGAGATATTATACTTGCCTTATAATTCTTCTTTGTATCCTTGTGATGGTTTGGTCAAATTTTGGGTAGAAAATTTGACCGGTATTGTAAAGGTTACCTCTAAGCCTTGAAAAGGGGAAGAGCAATTAGTGGATTGTTGGAAAATCCTTAGTGATAGCTAAGGTAGTGGAAGTAGAGTTCATTTGGAACTTGAACCACTCTAAATTGCCTTGTTCTTCAATTTTAGTCATTCCACTTTCTCCAACAAATTTTAAAAACCCAATTCACCCCCTCTTGGCTTTGATCAATCCATTGATCCACTCAACACTTTTTAGTCCTCAAATTATCGTCAAATTATGTTTTATGAGTTGGTTTAAGGTCCTTAATTAATGTTCTAAGTATGTGCAACGATGCAATTTATCCTCCTTTATTTATGTGAAATATTGTTAGGTACAAATCATCTTAAATTATATTTTTCCAGCACGTTACGGTAGAAAGATACAATTTACTTTAAATATTCAAACAAAATTACCTCCCATAACCTCAATTATTCAAACAAGCATTCCATTCTTCCTGATGTAAGGGTACAAAGGACCAATATTATTCACCCAGAAAATTCGGAAGGATTTTTCTTTTAGAGACGTGTCAGACACGCTGTGTCAGCATCTGAGTAAGCAAGGAACTCGCTTTCTACAGAAAGCGAGATCCAGGAATCTTAAAAGGAACTCGCTTTCTACAGAAAGCAAGATCCGGGAATCTTAAAAGGAACTCGCTTTCTACAGAAAGCAAGATCCGGGAATCTCAAAGAAACTCACTTTATGTAGAAAGCGAGTTCCTTGCTGAGTTAGTAATACTAACACAACGTATCTGACACGTATGCAAAAGCGACATCCTTCCGGATTTTCCAGATGAATAATATTGGTCCTTTGTTCCCTTATATAAGGCAGAATGGAATACTTGTATTGTATAGTTTTCATTCAAGTCTTTCAATTGCTGGGAAAATTTCGAGACGAGGAGGTGTTGTTGTTCTAGTATACTATGATGGCGAGATAATCGCTGATGCCTCACTCGGTGTCGTTTTTCAGCCTGCGAATATTGTAACAATAACGATTTTGATGAGATTATCGTACTAGAAGTTGATTAAGAAAGTGAAAAACAATATCCCACATGGCCTTGGGGTAAATTTGGACGAGTTGAAATATCGTCTGCCAATCTCTTTAGAACCGTTAACCTACTCAGTATGCCGCATTGGGGACAACGGTGATGTGAAGTTGATGATGTCTACCCACTTGGAGTATTGTAGAACTAATTGTTTTGATATAATAGTTGAAAAATGTTTTGAACTTAATTGAAAAGAATTTAAAATATTCTGTAAGTAAAAAACAACTTGAAAATAAGTTTGAGGTTGTTCAAAATGGTTTTGGTAATGTTTGAAACATTTTTAAGTTGCTAAACCAATGCTATTAATGTACACGTTTCAATACAAGCATAATCCGTATCGATACGTTTTGAAACTGCCAGAACCCATTTCGATATATGACTCACATGTTTCGATACGGACATGTGTTGTTTCGAAACACCCTTTGGTGTTTCGATACGCCTACGTGGCATACACCCCAATGGCTAAAACCCCCAACGGCTATTTCCCAATGACTATTTGAATTGCTGGCTGTTTCGATACGACACTAAGCGGTTCGATACGATAGTTCCGATACGGCCCAAAGTGTTTCGATATGGCATAGTGCATCAGACTCCAACGACTAGTTCTGAAGAGGGGCGTTTCGATACAGCTACATGTGTATCGAAACAGACATCACCAGAACTACATTTATGGTGGAAATTAAAGTCTCCAACGGCTCCAATTCAACCCCAACGATCCTCAACGGCTAAAACTCAATTGAGAGTATAAAAGGGACCTCCAAGAATCAAGGAAAGGGTAATGCTTCAATTGTGAACAACATTATGATGAGAAAATTGTCTTAGGTGCTTAATTGTTTATTTCTTGTATAGACAACACTTGTGAGCCAAAATTGTCAAATTTGCTCAAGTGTTTAGGTTTGGGTGAGAGCTTAAAGTGTGCAAACAAATACCTATTAGAGGGATTTTGGTTTGCTTATTTTTCTTTCTCTTGTAAAGGGGGTTTGCTCAAGCTTTGGGCTAGAAAGCTTTGCGTGTGTAAGGGTTTCCTCCTCATCCTAAAAAAGGGGACGAATCAGTTAGTGGATTGATTGGGAAATCCTTAGTGGGAAGCTAAGGTAGTATATGTAGGTGCTTGTTAGAAGGTCGAACCACTCTAAATTGTCGTGTCTTTTATCTTTTAGCTTCCACACCTCAATCACCCAAAAATCCAACTTCTCCACCACTTGGCTACCTAAATCGGTTGAAAAAAAATCGAGCCTATCAAGCTTAACAATTGGTATCAGAGCAAGGCTCAATCGAAGGGGATTAACATCCTATTGAGGTGATCCGAGAAGCTCGATACAACATTCAATCAACCAGTCAAATGACGCAATCCATCGACAAGCCACATTTCTTTGACGGGACCAACTACGCTCATTGGAAGATTTGAATGAAGTTCTTCATCAAATTTAAAGATTACAAGCTTTGCGATATTGTTGAAGAGGGTCCTTATGTGCCACAAAGAGTAAAGGCAGAATGGAGTGCGAATGATCGCATGAAGATAGAGCAAAATTGCAAGGCTTTGTACATCCTCTTTTGTGCATTTAGCCCCAACATATATGAGAAGATATTGTTAGACTTATTTTGATTTTGATATAACTAAAAGATTTAACTTGCAAAAATTTGTAAACTCTATATTCGATTCAGATTTGTCAAATATAATGTTTTAACTCGAACAATTTTTCCCAAAAGGTTTAACTTAATATCTATATGTTTTTCTCTTTGAAAAAGTCAACAAAAGTCAAAATAATGCATTTTTAAGTAAAGGTTTCGAAACCATCTAGGTGGTTTCGATACCAGTTTGGCAGTAAGGCCTGGGAACTCATTTTTAACTACAGGTTTTGAAACCTCTTTAGTGGTTTCGATACCAGTCTGGCAGTAAGGCCTAAAAACCCTGTTTTTGACTACAGGTTCCGAAACCTCCATAGTGGTTTCGAAACCAGTACTTGTAACGGCTAGTTTTTCAGTTTAGATTTCTCCCAGGTTTCGAAACCTCTTCAATGATTTCGAAACCACTGTGCAGGTGAGCATTTAATGCTCGACTTTAATGGCTTCTAACGGCTCCAAAGTCCCCCCAACGGCTCCCAACGGTTAGAAAACATCAAGAGCACATAAAAGAAGTCTAAGAACAGTATTGAAGCAACAAGAAAGCATATACAAACATTCAAGCTTCCAAGAGTTCATTTTGTGCTTATTTTCAATCTTTCTTGTAAAACACTAGAGTGTTCTTCATTGTAATTCTTGTGCTAGTGTTTCTTTGGGTGTGTGAGAGAGCTTAAACTTTGCAAACACATTCCTAGTGAGGATTTCCAAGTTTACTTATTTGTATTCATTTTTGGGATATGATTCAATAGACTTTGGGGTATAAGTCTATTGAATTGTGTAAGGTTACTCCTTATCCTTAAAGGAAAGACAAATGAGTGAATTTGTGAAAAATACTTAGTGTGGTCACTAAGGTAGTGGATGTAGACTCCAATTAGGGGAGTTGAACCACTCTAAATCTCCTTGCAATTTTACCTTTGCAATTAGTGTCCACCATTCCTTCAAAAATCCAATTCACCCCTTCTTGGTTTTGTTCGATCGATTGCCACTCTCTTCAGATGTCCATTTGCGAAGATGCCAAGGAAGTATGGGACAAGCTTGAAGTTACATATGAGGGAACAAACGAAGTAAAGGAGACCAAGATCGGCCTCCTCAACCAAGAGTATGAGAACTTCAAGATGGAACCAGACTAAGACATCAAAAATATTTTCGATAGATTCTCCACAATCACAACTGGACTCAAAGACTATAGAGAAATCATTCCGGAAGACAAGCTTATCTGAAAGCTTCTCTATTCTCTTCCCGAGTCATAGGACTCAAAGAAGACCGCCATCATCGAAGCCAAAAATCTCAAGAACTTGAAGCTAGATGAACTCATGGGGTCTCTTCTCACTCACGAAATAATTGTAACCCCCTCGTCCCGGTCTGGACGACTGACCGGTCCGAGTAGGTCACACGAGGAAAACCGAATTGAAACTCGTTAAGAGTCCTGATAGAGTAGCGCAATCTTGGATTTGGAAGCCTTCAATCAAGTTGTTGCAAGAACTAAGAGCTCTAGAATCAATCAAGAAAGCTATGAGCAGATCTGAAAATTCAATAGAAAAGAGAAGGACTTTTCTTGAAAATTTCAGATTCAATGCTGGAAATTTAAAGAAAAGAAGACAATAAGGAAGATTAGAAGATGAATAACAAGTATATAACGAAAAAGATTAAAAAAAGATGAAGAGAAGAATAGGTAAAACAAATCTGAAATTTCCAGCTTTGTTTATGGAATTTTGGGAGATGGCGTGAAGATTGAAGATGAAGATGGCTTGCGATTTGTTGTTGTTTTGTCCTCGACACCCTCTTAGACGCAATTATCTAAGCAAGCAACCTCAAGCGGCTCTAACCCACCCTCCTAGACGCAATTACCTAGGCAAGCAAGAGTGTGAAGATGATCTCCCTCACAAGAACTCGTCGAACTTATGTTGAAGAAGACTTCTAAGGCACAAGTATTCAGCACTTGCAAAAATAAACTCACTAAGTATTTCATTAATCAAAGAAAATCTCAATAATCTGAATTACAATGGTGGAGGCTTCATCCTTTTATAGGTGAAGGATAGCCAAAGTAATTTAACTTCTAATAAAACAAGGAAACCCTAATTTAATTAAAAAATAAAATAAAAACAGCCTTTGAACTCCTTGTGCTTGGGCTGCAAGTGATAAGCTGATAAGTGCAGATAATAAGTTGATAAGAGTTGCTTGGGAGAAGGGTGGCTGGTTCCTAAAGTATATAAAACCCTAAAAACATAATTTAAATTTTAATAATTAAGTTGGGCTAAGTCTAATTCGTCCAAAAGCCTTATATAATAGCTTTTGGGCTGAATTTTACAAAATCCCGTATCTAGTTTTCTGCATGCGCAGTCTTCAGTAAAATGAGCGTATCTTGAGTTCTCGATGTCTGATTGATGCGTTTCAAAATGCACCGGAAAGATAACTGAATGACAGTCAATTTGTTAGAAGACAACTCTGCGCAGAAATGCCTGGGTCCCATCCGGAAAGTTGACGCAAGTTGGCTGACTTTCCAGACTTCTCAAACCGATTTAGCTTCTTGTCCAATATGCATTGCTTTAGCCCTCCCATGCATGTATCATTCCCCCTCTCTTCAAAAGAATTCGTCCTCGAATCATAAACAGTAAAAGAAGGATGTTTAACAATGGCAATCGAAGCAGAATTTTTGTCATAGGTGGAGTGATCTAATTGAGCTCCTCTTAATGGTTTAACAAATTCTTGAAAAAAAGAACTCAAAGCCACTCGAAACAATAATGTTATGGTTAGGTCGAAAAAAATTTATCTTTATCTTTTCCTCGCCTTTTTCATTTGGAAATTGTTTGACTTTTACCTCATGTTTCTTTTCACTCACCAAAATTGGGCCATTAATTTGATTTTTATTGTTCTCGACCTCCTGACTCTCGGTCTTTTTCAAATAAGATAACTCACGTACCCAATTCCTCTCACAAATAATATCACCGAAATACAATTTATGTAGAGGATGAAGTGTTTCTAACATAATGATAGGACAGAAATCAAATAAAGGGTTAGAATCACACTTACTTTCTTGGGAGGTTGTTGATGAATCAAGAGAACTCACTACTAAGCAAGAAAGATTGTATTGATTTATGGGTTCAAGTGTTTCTTCTTCCGAAACGTCATCTTCTGAAAGTATTTGCTCATTATTGGGTATGGTTAAACTCTTAGTAGTGACATATTCCCCATGTTATCGAGGATAACAAATTTCTTTGACTTCTTGCTTTCCTTTGTCTTCTTCGACATGACTCACCGATGGTTGTTCATTATCCTGTTGGACTAGCGATGATTCTTCTTCCTTCGGCGTCGTACTACTAGAGTCGAATAGTGCATTAGTAGGACTGTGAAAAGATGAAGGTTGAGATGTACCTTTATCAAAAGAGGAGTATTTCTTATGACAAGTCTTGGATTCTTATCGTTTGGTAATGTTTGGGAACGAATCGCTCTCTCATGACCTTTTTGAGTTCAGCCCATGTTCTTATTTTGGCTTCACCATTGAGACGCCTATCTCGTAGTAATAAACACCACCATAGTACTGCATATTCCTCGAACTTTAAGGCCACTAATGGAGCTTGATCTTCCTCGGGATATCCGTAACAATCAAATAGGAAATCAACCCTATTTTCCCAATCACAATAACCATCAAGATCATACCTTCCTTGAAAAGAAGGTATTCTGAATTTTGGGATGGCCAAAGTGTGTGTGGTTCGCCTTGGTTCAGTTCGCCTTTCTTCACAAAAATTGAACGAATGCCTCAGTTTGGTCAAGGAAGTCTTTCCTTGATAAGTAGAACCCAAAGTATCATGTTGTTTTGCAAGAGGCTTGTCTCTGTGAAACATCCTGGAACAGTCAAATTTACAAAGGTGAAAAACAAAAGAAAGAAAACTAGGAATCTCACTAAACACCCCAAGAAAGAAATACTTAGCGAGGCAAGTAAGCCGATCTTGTACTCTTTAAAGACCTTCCTACCACAAGTTAACAAGTTATAATCGGAGTTTAATCCTAACAATGATTCCTAGTTGTACTAGGAGTCCAAGGAAAGGCTTGACACCAATTGAAATATAGTCGCAAGAAGGAAGAATTACAATGCAACTTGTTTAATCCTACTCACACCAGAAAAGAGAAGGTGTTAATGGCGTAAGAGAAGAACGAAAAGCAAAACAAACGAACTTAAATAACTAAAGTTTAGAAAAGAAAAAACTAGAAAGATGAAAACCCAAAACCCGGAAACAACTTGAAGAAAGAAATCCAAAGTTGAACCCACTTCAATGTGATGCTTGCAGCGATGGATGATGTTGATCTTGATGATTCTTGATGGTAGTTGGCGGCTAGGTATGATCTTTCTCACTTTTCTTCAGTTTCAGTTTTTTTTTTCCTTTTTCTTTTCCTTTTCTTTCTCTTTTCTTTTCTTTTTTTGTTTTATTAGATAAATAAACTAAAAAGAATGAAAATTGATAGAAAGAAACTAAACTAGGGTGAAAATAGAGGAAAAGAACCTAATTCTGCTCAATTTTGATCCACCTTGTTCGAGGTCTTCCTGATGTCAAAATTTTTTGAAATTTTATGTGGCGACTCCTCCAATGGTGTAGATGTGATCTGGATTCAGCTCAAATTCTTTCGTTTGATTTTTACGAATTTTCCCCTTTTATTTGAATTTTTCACCCAAAACACCAAAATTCTTGCCAAGAATCGTCCCAAATCTGATACCATATGATAGAGTAGCGCAATCTTGGATTTGGAAGCTTTCAATCAAGTTGTTGCAAGAACTAAGAGCTCTAGACTCAATCAAGAAAGCTATGGGCAGATCTGAAAATTCAATAGAAAAGAGAAGGGCTTTTCTTGAAAATTTCAGATTCAATGTTGGAAATTTAAAGAAAAGAAGACAATAAGGAAGATTAGAAGATGAATAACAAGAATATAACGAAAAAGATTAAAAAAAGATGAAGAGAAGAATAGGTAAAACAAATCTGAAATTTCTAGCTTTGTTTATGGAATTTTGGGAGATGGCGTGAAGATTGAAGATGAAGATGGCTTGCGATTTGTTGTTGTTGTCTTGTCCTCAGCACCCTCTTAGATACAATTATCTAAGCAAGCAACCTCAAGCGGCTCTAACCCACCCTCCTAGACGCAATTACCTAGGCAAGCAAGAGTGTGAAGATGATCTCTCTCACAAGAACTCGTCGAACTTATGTTGAAGAAGACTTCTAAGGCACAAGTATTCAGCACTTGCAAAAATAAACTCACTAAATATTTCATTAATCAAAGAAAATCTCAATAATCTAAATTACAATGGTGGAGGCTTTATCCTTTTATAGGTGAAGGATAGCCAAAGTAATTTAACTTCTAATAAAACAAGGAAACCCTAATTTAATTAAAAAAATAAAATAAAAATAGCCTTTAAACTCCTTATGCTTGGGCTGCAAGTGATAAGCTGATAAGTGCATGTGATAAGTTGATAAGAGTTGCTTGGGAGAATGGTGGCTGGTTGGTAAAGTATATAAAACCCTAAAAACATAATTTAAATGTTAATAATTAAGTTGACTTAAGTCTAATTCGTCCAAAAGCCTTATATAATAGCTTTTGGGTTGAATTTTACAAAATCCCGTATCTAGTTTTCTGCATGCGCAATCTTCAGTAAAATGAGCGTATCTTGAGTTCCCGATGTTCGATTGATGCGTTTCAAGATGCGCTGGAAAGATAACTGAACGTCAGTCAAATTGTTAGAAGAAAAATCTGCCCAAAAATTCCTGGGTCCCATCCGAAAAGTTGTCGCAAGTTGGTTGAGTTTCTAGACTTCTCAAACCGATTTAGCTTATTGTCCAATATGCATTGCTTTAGCCCTCCCATGCATGTATCAGCCCCCTTCGGTTAGCAACCCTAAAAAATTTCTTTTAATCATTATCTTGTCTAAATGCTTTCATGCACCCTATGTGAGATACGACAAAGAAAAGACAACGAAACGATACAAACATACAGAACAAGCAATTGAAACAACCCATTTTTGTCCTTTACAACAGACTGTATCGATATGCTAGAAGGCCGTATCGATATGCCTTAACTTGGTCAACTATCCAAAGTCAACCTAAGGGGACCATATCGGTACACTGGTTGACCGTACCGATACGCCCTCAACGGTCAACTTCTCACAGTCAAACGATAAAAATCGTACCGATACACCCAAGACCTGTACCGATACGCCAAAATCTCGCCAATTTCTCAGATTTCCAGAGAGCTTTTGGCGTATCGATACACCCTCGTGTACTGGTACACTAAGCATAAGATGAAGTCCAAAGTGTAGGACCGTATCGATACGGCCCTTAGGCGTACCGATACGCCTTGCACTACAAACTACATTTTGGCTGCAAGACACTCCTAGACTCAACTCTAGACGCAATTTACGGCCCGTCTAGAATCAAACAAACTCTCATACAACATTTAGCAACCAAAGCTAAACATACGATGCTACTTAACCAATCAAACATGGCACCCAACAAAAGATAAGCATTTAGATAGAACTTGCATAAAGGCATTCCTAACTAAACCATTTCATTATTAGGAAGACAAGCACTTACACAAATGTTGCATATCAAGGTTTACATGCCTTAACACAAAACACACATAACATTCATGGAACAAAAACAAAGCTTTTAAGCCACAATATAAACATGGTTTACAATCCACAACATAGAAGCATAAACATATTCAACATTGTGTTGTCACTCAACATGCTAGAACATCAACAAAGCAAACTAATGAGTTTGGCACCAACTCCATACAAGTCTAACACCCCCATTGTCTAGGCATTATTACAAAGACTTAAGAACTCCGAAAAGCTCCTCCCTTGCCCACTTGCCTTCCGAAACTCTAACGATCTGCATGTTGGAAAAAGGAGAGCGTAAGCTTGGAAGCTTAGTGAGCAAAGCTCCAAAAACTCATCAATCATGTAGTTTTCAAAACACATTTCTTAAATGATAAGTAAGCCATTTAAACACAATTACATGGTTTGCACATACACAACCAAAACACGGTGGGACTACACATCACCGTTTCGACTAGTAGTTTTCCGATGGGACTACACATCAACGTACTCTTCTACTAGTCACTACCGGTGGGAGTACACATCACCGTAGTTACACAACCATCACGCGAGGCTCGATACCAACAACGACTACACAACAACAAACGGAAGTAAAGGCAATCCATAATTTACACAACATCACAACAATTGTTCACGCACCAACGCTTAACAATCAAGGTAAAATTTAGCAAACTTACACTTAGGTTTAGGTTAGCCCTCGAGGCTCCACCCAAACCCCCAAGAACCCACTTCGAAATGAAATCAAGTTCAAACCAATTTCACTCAATGTGAAGCCTAACCGGAAGCCGAAACACCAATCTCAAGTCTCTAAATTCCCTAGAATAGTGCCCGAAGCTTCTCCGATGGTATCCCTTGATTCTAGTTAATCAAAAACAACAATTTACTCAATCATTCAGCCCCAAAAACACTATCACAAACAAAACACAATTTCAAGACCCATTTACCACATTTCCAAACCATGAGCTAACAAAACTTCTTCATTTTCGTACCCCACGCAACCCATCAGAAAACTATCAATTCCAACACCCAAATCATCATTAATTACCTTCAAAACAACCCTTAAGCATTAACAAATCATCATGCCAACTCCTTTACACCAAACTACTCCTAGAACCCAAGTTTTCACCTCTTTTAAAACACCCAAAAAACCCATTTCGGGATTCTTGATAAAACCCCACCATATTTAGTTTTAAAACTTATAAGGGAAAGATTAAAACATAAACGAACTTTGCAAATCAAGAGCTAAACGAAAAACCCTTAAAGTTTCTTCCTTTTCTCATAAAACTTGAAAACTTGAAAACATCCAACAATGGTGTTTTCCTAAAACTAAAACCATCAATGTGTTAGAAATGAAGTTGACAAGCCAAAAATATGATTACCTTGAAGAGAGCCCTTGAAATGATGAAGAAATTTGATGGAATAGGGATAAGGTTTTAGGGAGGTTTTTCAACGTGAAAAAGCTAGAGGAAGAAGAAGATGAGTAGCAAATTTTAAAAGCCTATTTTTCACATCTTATTTTCCTTTATTTTAAAATTACCAAAATGCCATTAATGAATTCAAACTCTTTTTAATTAAAATCAAAACCCAATTTAATTTAAAACGAGCCCACGACTCAAACCCGATTTACCCGTGTAACATCCGACCCCTAAACCCGAGGCGTTACAACTCTCCACCACTTAAGGAATTTCGTCCCCGAAATTACCTGACGGAAAGAGGTACGAAAACTGTTTTTCCATGTCTTCCTTTCTCTCCCAAGTAGCCTCCTCCACACCTCCACAAAACCTTAACTAACTCGATAGACCTTCCACGCAACACCTTCTTGTCTAAAGTAAGAATCTCAACCGACTCTTCATTATAGGGCAAGTCGGGGTTCAACTCAATCTCTTCCATTGGCATTACGTGAGATGGATCCGATCTATACTTTCGAAGCATCGAGATGTGGAACACATCATGAATCTTCTCTAGTTCGGTCGAGAGTTTCAATCTATATGCCACATGACCAATCCTCTCAACTAACTCATAAGGTCCAATAAATCTCGGACTCAACTTACCCTTCCTACCAAACCTCATCACCTTCTTCCAAGGTGAGACTTTTAGAAACACTTTCTCACCCATATCATGCTCTATCTCTTTTCTCTTTAAATCGGCATACGACTTCTGTCGGTCTGAAGCTACCTTCAAACGATCACATATCAACTTTACCTTACCGGTAGTGCCCTAAAGCAAATCGGGCATCAGTACAAGTTTCTGTCCGGCTTCGGCCCAACAAATCGAAGTCTTACACTTTCTACCATACAAAGCTTCATACGGTGCCATCTGAATACTAGCCTGATAACTGTTGTTGTATGCAAACTCTACTAACGACAGATGTTTCTCCCAAGACCCCTGAAAATCGATGATACAACACCTCAACAAGTCCTTCAACACCTGAATCACCCTCTCTGACTGACCATCTGACTGCGGATGATACGAAGTACTGAAGTTCAACCATGTACCCAAGGCACGATGCAGACACTCCTAAAATCTAGCTGTAAACCTCGGATCTCGGTCTGACACAATCGATTTCGGTACCCCATGCAACCTCACTATCTCACTAATGTACAGATCAACCAACTTATCCAAGGTATAAGTAGTATGAACGGGTATGAAGTGAGCGCACTTAGTAAATCTATCGACTATCACCCACACTGAATTTTTCTTCGAAGGAGTCAATGGTAAACCTGACACAAAGTCCATGGTGATACGTTCCCACTTCCATTCCGGAATCTTCAACGGCTGTAACAACCCTGAAGGAAACTGATGCTCGGCCTTAACTCACTGACAAACCACGCACTTACTCACAAACTTGGCCACATCCTTCTTCAGCCCAACCCAATAGTACTCTTCCTTTAACCTACGATACATCTTCATACTACCCAGATGCATACCAAAAAGACTATTATGAGCTTCGTTCAAGATCGTACGTCTCAACTCGGCATCTTCCAGAACCAATATCATATCCTTGTAACACAATATCCCATTCTCACCAAAGCAGAAATTGGTAGGCCTATCTTCGGCTATATCTTGCACGTGAGGTGCCAAAGACTCGTCTCGCAACTGCTTCTCTCGAATCAGCTGAGCTAACGATGGCTTAACCTGAAGTTCGGCTATCAACCCACCATCCTTGGACACACTCAATCTTGCAAACATAGCTCACAACTCAACTACCACTTTTCTACTCAAAGCATCGACCACTACGTTTGCCTTACCCGGATGGTATTCTATCGTAAGGTCATAGTCCTTAAGAAGCTCTAGCCACATACGCTGCCTAAGGTTCAACTCCCTCTGAGACATCAAGTACTTCAAACTCTTGTGGTCGGTAAATATGGTTCACTTCTCGCCATAAAGGTGGTGTCTCCAGATCTTCAAAGCAAACACTACTGCGACTAACTCTATGTCATGGGTGGGATAGTTCTTTTCGTAAACCTTCAACTATCTCGAAGCATAAGCTAACACCTTACCTTCTTGCATAAATACACAACCTAAACCTACATATGATGCATCACTGTAAACCACGAACTCTTTTCCCGGTTCAGGCTGAATCAAAATAGGAGCTTCGGTCAAAGCTTTCTTCAACTTCTCAAACACTTGTTGTTTTGCATCTGACCACTCATATGAGACATTCTTCTGAAGCAACTTAGTCAAAGGAGCCGCTATCCTTGAAAATCCCTCGACAAATCTTCTATAATATCCCGCCAAACCTAGGAAACTACAAATTTCTGTTACTGACTTCGGTTGTTTCCAACTCACTATGGTTTCTATCTTCTTGGGATCCACACTAATCCCCTTAGTCGAGATCACGTGACCTAGGAGGACTACCTCTCTAATCCAAAACTCACATTTGCTTAGCTTGGCATTCAACTGATTCTTAAGCAAGGTCTGAAGCACTAACCGTAAATGCTCATCATGCTCTTCTTCAGTCCTAGAGTACACTAAGATGTCATCTATGAACACTACCACAAACCTGTCTAAAAACTCGTGAAACACGCGGTTCATCATATCCATGAAAGCTGCTGGAGCGTTAGTCAACCCGAAAGGCATTACCAAGAACTCATAGTGCCCGTAACGTGTACGGAAGGTTGTCTTCGGTATGTCCACATCTTTCACCTTCAACTGATAGTATCTGGACCTCAAATCAATCTTCGAAACCACTAAAACACCTCTCAACTGGTCAAGCAAGTCATCTATCCTAGGCAAAGGGTACTTGTTCTTCACTGTCACTTTGTTCAATTGCCTATAAACTATACACATCCTCATACTATCGTTCTTCTTTTTCACAAACAAGACCGGAGCACCCCACGGAGAAATACTGGGCCTAATGAAACCTCTATCGGACAACTCCTGAAGCTGTGTCTTCAACTCTTTCGGTGTCATCCTATACGGAACAAATTCAACTTCTCTATCTGGAGGCAAACCCGAGAACTCTTCTGGAAAAACACTCAGAAAATCACAAACTGTCCTGATGTCTTGTGGTCTAACCTCACTCATGTTCGGATTCATCACATAAGCCAAATAAGCTTGACAACCCGAATTCAACAACTTCTGAACTTCCAAAGCAAAAACAACATTAGACAAGAACCTAACGTTCTCACCAACTACCACAACCTTGAAGTCATCTGTAAGTCTCAAAGAGACTCTTTTGGTCTCAAAGTCAACCCTAGCTCTATGCTCTACGAGCCAATACATGCCTAAAATTACATCAAAACTATAGAACGGTAACTCCATCATATCAACTGGAAACACGTGGCCCTGAACCATCAAGGGACACCTCCTATACATTTTTCTAACCACCACTGTATCACCAAAATAAATAGTAACATTTACACCTACCTCTAACCACTCACATGGTAACCCTAAGGACCTTACGTGCTCACCCAAAATCTAAGAATGTGTCGACCCCAAATCTATCTAAGAAAGCAAACTCAAAGACTGTAACGAGAAATTACCTGCAATGACATATGTGTCATTCCCAGCCTCTCGTTGTGCATACACCCTAGCTGGTCCTCCTCCCTTGGGCTGAACTGCCACTACATGAGCCAAGTTCCTCTAACCCTCGTTCCTTGGCTGAAAGTTACCACAACCGCGCCCACGACCTCTCTGATGCTCGAAATCCCTAGCTGGAGCCGGTCCGCCCCTAGCCGGGTGTGGACAGTCACGCCTCAAATGGTCTCAGGAGCTACAGTTCCAACACGCCCCGTAGATACCCATACACTCGCCCTGGTGGCGTCTCCCGCATCTAGTGCACTTCGTAGTGTGCACAACAACTCTTTGGCCCTAGTGGCCCCATCCGTAGTTACCACCCATATGTCTCGAATCGAGCTGATACCTTCTATCCCTATGCCTCTTGGCATGGTCTCTGTCCCAATTCACGTGTCTCTTCCCGGAATCGGACCCACTAGCATGAGCACTGGAACCTAAGTTCTGCTCTATATCCTTGGCCCTAGAGACCAAGACATCAAACTCGGTGTTGTCAGAGGCAAGCATATAGGTCTTCACATCTCTAGTCAACCCATACCAAAAGCGCTCACATCGTTCCCTCTCACTAGGAACCAACTCAGGTGCATACTGGCTCCATCTCACAAACTGAACCTCTACTCTGACACGGTTATGTTACCCTGAACCAAAGCCATAAACTCCCTCTTCTTCTCATCCAAATACTGAACTCCGAGGTACTTCCTCTTAAAGGCATTTCTGAAGAACGCCTATGTAATTTCTGCCTCGGCCATACTCGAAGTAACAGTGGTCACCCAAGTATATGCGTCCCCCTGAAGCAAGCAGACGATGCAACCCAACTTATGGGAGTCTGAGCACTCCATTTGACCCAAGATGCGTGTAGTACTCTCAAGCCACGCCTCTGAACCCTCGGGAGTAAACCCACGGAACTCAACTCCTCCCAAGCTACGAAGCCTCTCTAGGGGTAATCATGTTCCCGCACCCTGAGGGGTGCTGCCGCTTGCATACCGGCCAAAGCTGTCTGAAAAGCTCCGGCTATGGTCTGAATCAAATGGGTCATGTCTGCGCTTGCTGGGCCCTGACCCGCCTGAGCCCCAACACCTCCAACATTAGCACCAGCCTGAGGCCCATTACCATCACCTCCGACTTGCGCACCAGCCTGAGGCACGTTACCTTCGCCACCCACTCCATTACCACTGGGAGCAGGAGGAACATGAGGCTCACCCCCGGGTGCCTGGTCACCCTCTCTAGGCCGCCCCCTCGGTCTCACCATATTGAGATAGAATCTAAAACAACAAACACACGGCACACAAGAAAAACGTTAGGTTAGTAAAAGGGCAAGGGCACAGGTTCTCAAGCTCGTTAAACCCAAAAACCATTTTTTTGACAACAACACCTAACAATGGGGACATTGGACTAACCCTTAACCAACAACAAGGCCACTAAAACATGCTTTCAAACACGGTACTAGCAAGCAAACTTCAAACATACATGGTAAAACACTCACCGAGACATAGCAACAACATAACACATCAAACTTACCTCACTTACCTACCCGAGGTCTCAGAAACCTCAGGCTTTGATACCACCAAATGTAACCCCCTCGTCCCGGTCTGGACGACTGACCGGTCCGAGTAGGTCACACGGGGAAAACCAAAGTGAAACCCGTTAAGGCTCCCCTTCGGTTAGCAATCCTAAAAAAATTCTTTTAATCATTATGTTGTCTAAATGCTTTCATGCACCCTATGTGAGATACGACAACAGAAAGACAACGAAACGATACAAACATACAGAACAAGCAATTGAAACAACCCATTTTTGTCCTATACAACAGGCCGTATCGATATGCTAGAAGGCTGTATCGATATGCCTTGACTTGGTCAACTACCCAAAGTCAACCTAGGGGGACCGTATCGGTACATTGGTTGACCGTACCGATACGCCCTCAACAGTCTACTTCTCACGGTTAAATGATAAAAACCATACCGATACACCCAAGACCCGTACCGATACGCCAAAATCTCGCCAATTTCTCAGATTTCTAGAGAGCTTTTGGCGTATCGATACACCCCCTGTGTACCGGTACGCTAAGTCTAAAATGAAGTCCAAAGTGTAGGACCGTATCGATACGGCCCTTAGGCTTACCGATATGCCCTGTACTACAAACTGCATTTTGGCTGCAAGACACTCCTAGACTCAACTCTCTATGCAATTTACGACTTGTCTAGCAACAAACAAACTCTCATACAACATTTAGCAACCAAAGCTAAACATACGATGCTACTTAACCAATCAAACATGGAACCCAACAAAAGATAATCATTTAGATAGAACTTGCATAAAGGCATTCCTAACTAAACCATTTCATTCCTAGGAAGACAAACAGTTACACAAATATTGCATATCAAGGTTTACTTGCCTTAACACAAAACACACATAACATTCATGGAACAATGGTCCCAAGCCTTCAAAATACAAAGCTTTTAAGCCACAATATAAACATGGTTTACAATCCACAACATAAAAGCATAAACATATTCAACATTGTATCGTCACTCAACATGCTAGAACATCAACAAAACAAACTAAAGAGTTTGGCTCCAACTCCATACAAGTCTAACACCCCCATTGTCTAGGCATTATTACAAAGACTTAAACCATACTTGAGCTACTTGAGAACTCCAAAAAGCTCCTCCCTTGCCCACTTGCCTTCCGAAACTCTAACGATCTACATGTTGGAAAAAAGGAGAGCGTAAGCTTGGAAGCTTAGTGAGCGAATCTCTAAAAACTCATCAATCATGTAGTTTTCAAAAAACATTTCTTAAATGATAAGTAAGCCATTTAAACACAATTACATGGTTTGCACATGCACAACCAAAACACGGTGGGACTCCACACCACCGTTTCGACTAGTAGTTTTTCGATGAGACTACACATCAACGTACTCTTCTACTAGTCACTACCGATGGGATTACACATCACTGTAGTTACACAACCATCATGTGAGGCTTGACACCAACAACGACTACACAACAACAAACGGAAGTAAAGGCAATCCATAATTTACACAACATCACAACAATTGTTCACGCACCAACGCTTAACAATCAAGGTAAAATTTAGCTAACTTACACTTGGGTTTAGGTTAGCCCTCGAGGCTCCACCCAAACCCCCAAGAACCCATTTCAAAATCAAATCAAGTTCAAACCATTTTCACTCACCGATGAAGCCCAACCGGAAGCCGAAACACCAATCTCAAGTCTCCAAATTCCCCGAAATAGTGCCCGAAGCTTCTCCGATGGTATCCCTTGATTCTAGTCAATTAAAAACAACAATTTACTCAATCATTCAGCCCCAAAACCACTGTCACAAAAAAAAACAATTTCAAGACCCATTTACCACATTTCCAAACCATGAGCTAACAAAACTTCATTTTCGTACCCCACACAACCCATCAGAAAACTATCAATTCCAACACCCAAATTATCATTAATTACCTTCAAAACAACCCTTAAGCATTAACAAATCATCAGGCCAACTCCTTTACACCAAACTACTCCTAGAACCCAAGTTTTAACCTCTTTTAAAACACCCACAAAACCCATTTCGGGATTCTTTATAAAACCCCACCATTTTTAGTTTTAAAACTTCTAAGGGCAAGATTAAAACATAAACGAACTTTTCAGTTCAAGAGCTAAACAAAAAGCCCTTAAAGTTTCTTCCTTTTCTCATAAAACTTGAAAACATCCAACAATGGTGTTTTCTTAAAACTAAAACCATCAATGTGTTAGAAATGAAGAGGACAAGTCAAAAATATGATTACCTTGAAGAAAGCCCTTGAAATGATGAAGAAATTTGATGGAATAGGGATAAAGGGTTTTAGGGAGGTTTTTCAACGTGAAAAAGCTAGAGGAAGAAGAAGATGAGTAGCAAAATTTAAAAGCCCTTTTTTCACATCTTATTTTCCTTTATTTTAAAATTACCAAAATGCCATTAATGAATTCAAACTCTTTTTAATTAAAATCAAAACCCAATTTAATTTAAAACGAGCCCACAACTCAAACCCGATTTACCCGTGTAACATTCGACCCCTAAAATTGGGGCGTTACAATAATGAAGAAAGAAAAAAAGATGAGAAGAAGAATGATGAGATAAAGAAGACAAGGAAGAAGAAAATTATTGAGCTTGGCATTAATGTAAATGCCATTGCTCTTCTATCCTCTACATGCCAACACGTCCATTTCAGCGATGAGGAAAGTGAAGATGAAGAGATGACTCATCTCTTCAAGAAATTCACATGATTCATGAAGAGCGAGATGGTTAAATCCAAGCATGAGTCGAAGAAGAAGATGAATGATTCCCACAAGTCCAACAAAAAGGGATCATCTTCAAAGAAAACATATGTGGCGACATGGAGTGATGAAGACTCCACCGATGATGAGGTAGCCCACCTATGCTTCATGGCCCTCAATGAGGGGGGGGGGGTAACTTCTAAATCATCTAGTTCAAATTCATATACTTTTGATGAGTTACAAGATGCCTATGATGATTTGCTTTTGGAATTTAAGGCATCATTTTCTAAACACAAAAAATTGCTTTCAAATTTGAAAAAGGAAAATGATTTGCTTTCCAAAACAAATCTAGAGTTTGAAGCAAAAATCAAAGATTTGAACTTAAAGTCTCAAGTTTACAAGAATTGCTTCAAACGATTGAAAATGATCATCAAAAGCAGATTGATGATCTTAGGAAAGAAAAAGATTTGATTTCCAATGAACACCAAAAGAAAAACAATTTGGGAAAATCAAAAATTTTATGTTAGACAATCTAGTGCCCCTAGATTTTTGAATGGAAAAGTTTTTAGATGTGTTTGGGTGTCAAAAGATCTAATCACTTGAACTAAAAAGGATGAAATTGAAAAAAGGATTCCTAAGGGGACTAAATTTTGTGCCACTAACGTCTATGGATCCAAAGCAATTTGGATACCAAAAATTACTTGATTGTCTTATGTTTAGGTGTGACGGAGAGTAATCAACAAGTCTAAATTTAAGGAGGGGCTTCATACACACAAGGAAGAGCACTTGAAGAAGCAAGGCGTCACATCCTCCCTTGGATTTAAGTGTGATAAAATTAGTTGAATTTATTTTCATTTAGTTTTATTTCTTTTAATTCAACCAGTTTAATCATATTGTTGGACTAACAATATTTGATGCTTTGAGTAAGGGGGAGCCAATTTTAAAACCTAAAAGTTTTTAATTGTGTCAATTTTTTAACCTCCCATGTTATTTTGAGCTTAATGCATTTTAAATTCTTTTTGATATTACAAAAAAGGGGATAAATGATTTAAAAAATTGATTTTTCAAGAGAATATGGGGGAGCTTTAATTTTCATTCAATTTTTAAAATTGATTTTATTATATCAAAAAGGGGGAGAGTGTAGAACTAATTGTTTTGATATAATAATTGAAAAATGTTTGAACTCAATTGAAAAGAATTTAAAATATTCTCTAAGTCAAAAACAACTTGAAAATAAGTTTGAGGTTGTTCAAAATGGTTTTGGCAATGTTTAAAACATTTTTAAGTTGTCAAACAAGTGCTTTTAATGTACCCGTTTCGATACAGGCATAATCTGCATCAATACGTTTTGAAACTGCCAGAATCCGTTCTGATACAAGGCTCACATGTTTCGATACGAACATGTGTTGTTTCGAAACACCCTTTGGTGTTTCGATATGCCAATGTGGCATACACCCCAACGGCTATTTCCCAACGACTATTTGAATTGCAGGCTGTTTCGATACGACATTAGGCGTTTCGATACATGCGTTTCGATACGGCTCAGAGTGTTTCGATACGACACACTGCATTAGACTCCAACGGCTTGTTTTGAAGAAGGGCGTTTCGATACAGCTACACATGTATCGAAACAGACATCACCATAATTGCATTTGTGGTGGGAATTAAAGCCTCTAACGGCTCCAATTCAACCCCAACGGTCCTCAACAACTTCAAACTCAATTAGGAGTATAAAAGGGACCTCCAAGGATCAAGGAAAGGCTAATTCTTCAATTTTCAACAACATTATGATGAGAAAATTGTCTTAGGTGCTTAATTGTTTATTTCTTGTATAGACAACACTTGTGAGCCAAAATTGTCAAATTTTCTCAAGTGTTTAGGTTTGGGCGAGAGCTTAAAGAGTGCAAACAAATACCTATTAGAGGGATTTTGGTTTGCTTATTTTTCTTTCTCTTGTAAATAGGTTTCGCTCAAGCTTTGGTCTAGAAAGCTTTGAGTGTGTAAGGGTTTCCTCCTCATCCTAAAAAAAGGGACGAATCAATTAGTGGATTGATTGTGAAATCCTTAGTGGGAAGCTAAGGTAGTGAATGTAGGTGCTTGTTAGAAGGTTGAACCAATCTAAATTATATTGTCTTTTATCTTTTAGCTTCCACATCTCAATCACCCAAAAATCCAATTTCTTCACCACTTGGCTACCTAAATCGGTTGAAGAAAATCGAGCCTATCAAGCCTAACAAGTATTCATTAGGAGGGCCCCTCGAGCTGTATGCGTCGTTATATGATTCTAATGTTGGTATCGAAATCCTAAGCTAGAGACGGGCGAATTTCGACTTCGACCTTAATACCAATGTTGATAACCCGATAGCCGGTTTACGAAATGATTTCAACCTACTAACTACATACAGTCCATGCAATGAGTTTGGTGCATTGTCGTCTTCTATGCTAAGACATTCGTGCGTAACTATTTTCAGGTTTGACTTGAACCATCCTCTCCAATGCGAAGACACACAACGTACAATCCATATAGTATAGGGAGGCAGTGTCGTCATCCCACAACTATATGAGGGCATCCGACCATGAAGCGTTCAACCCCTTCGATGATTTTTCATATGGATGATACTCAACGTATGTCCCTAGTATGAAGTATGTTCAACCACCTATGGGGAGACATTTTTGTATTGGTGCACTCAACTTTGATCTTCGTAATATGGTTCGTGAGCGGTTTCACGATCAACGACCAATCTGCTCGCCTAAAAGGGTAGCAGTCGACGACGTTGAACTATACTAGTTCGAGGTGGATACTTCTGACAAAGAACCGGTTAGGGAACCCAAACCCAATGGCGACGAGCAAGAGCCCTTTTATGAAGAAACATCAGTTGTGAACATTCCGGTAGGGTCCTTCGAAGATTTAGAAGGCAACGAAGAACACCCGACGGAAAGCAATGTTCCAGTATCAGCCACACCTATTTCTTATTACCAGCTACCATCCCACTTGACAACGGTTGATATGGATGCCTTGAAAGTTCCTGAATTTTTAAAATTCCAAGCAATTGACGGTTACAACTGTCGTGCTGATGGTGAACTGGCCATTGGGATGACATTCTTGACAAAAGAACTAGCTATGGCCGCTATTAAGCACTACAACATTCGCCGGGCAGTTACAACGACTATGCACAAGACCCAACCGTATTTCTACATTGCGGAGTGCACCCACAATAAATAGAGATGTAAGTGGAGGGTTCGTGTATCATCCTTGAATAAGGTGAGCGGGTTGTGGAGAATCACGAAATTGGATGGGCCTCATACATACATCGTGACAAACCTATGTTAGGATCACAAGAACTTGGATGTGCACGTCCTATGTGATACCTTTATGACAATGGTCAAAGTAAATCCCCGTGTGATGGTTGCCACCTGTATTGTTGCAGCTAAAAATCATCACAACTACATTCCTGATTACCATAAAGCATGGTATACAAGGTGGCGGGCCATACAAAAAAATGTTTGGCCAATGGGAGGAATCTTACAACCAGTTGCGCCCGTGGCTAAACCTGATGCAGAAACACATACCCGGAACGATTATAAAACTTGATACGGTTCCGACATATGAAAATGATCATGTCGTAAGGTGTTTGTCAATTCAAACGGCTATTTCCATAATGTATTAATGCATTCATGCACTGCAAGCTGATGGTTCAGATCGACGATACATGGTTGCATGGGAAATATACACAAGTCTTACTTCTAGCGGTTGCACAAGACGACAATCGAAAAACCGTTCCTGTAGCCTTCACAATAGTCGAAAAGAAGGATCTCGAGTCTTGGGTGTTCTTCCTTAAGAACCTACAGAGACATGTTCTTTCTCCTGTAATGTGGGCAAGGGATGATGGGATATGTGTTATTTCCGACAGAGGCACAACGATCAAGTGGGCAATAGAACATTTGGGTCAGTCTTGGGAGCCTCCCCATATTTACCACCGTTACTACTTATGACACATTGAGGCCAACTACGTGCAGAACTATAAGAACCAAGATGAACATGCTATGGTGCTTCGAATGGGTAAGTCTTTAGGTCATTTGCATTTATGATATCTTTGCATGTACTGTTCACCCCTAACTATTCAACTGTCATTCCCTAGGCAACTCGCATTACGTACATGAGATAGACCATCTATTCGAAGAATTGAGACCCAGAAATAAAGATGGTGCGAACTACTTTTCCAAAATCCCGATGGAAAAATGACTTCGATCATATGACATGGGTAAACAATATGGTCACATGACAACGAACTTTGCTGAGGCGGTTAACTCATCACTCAAGAGAGTGCGTCATTTTCCTATCACCTTCGTTGTCAAAGCAACCTACTATCGTTTGGCTACCCTATTTGCAACCTTGAGAAGGCAAGTAACTGAGTACATGGAAGGTGGCCACAAAGTCCACCCGGATCTCCTCGAACAATTGCAAACTTATTTGCGCCATTCAAATGCGATGACTACAACTCTTTTCTCTCGAGAGGCCATTTGTTCCGTGTTTTAGAATTTTCGAGGCTGTTGGAAGGCATACAACACAACGCGTACGTGGTAGATCTTAGGAAAAGAACCTGCGAGTTCGGAGTCTTCCAAACATTCAAACACTCATGCACACACGTCATTGCTGCTTGTTCTTCCCAAAGAATTCACTACATAAGAGTGATTGATCCGATATACTTACTAGAAACAGTATCCAAAGTTTACGAAAAAGAGTTTTCTCCTATCGAAAATGAAATTGATTCATATGTCATTGATGTTGAACCGACCATACGCCCAGATCATGAACTACTACGAGAAAAGGGACGTCCAAGATCGACACGAATTTACTGTACGAAGGATATGGTCGAACATAGAGAACAAACCAGACAAAAGAAACATTGCACTACATGTAGAAATCCAGAACACACACGTAACAAGTGTCCTGATCGCTTGGGCCCTCGTATCAACTAAGTGATTGTAATTTCTTATTGTCTGCGTCCCTCAAGTTTCGGTTTAAATAATAAGGTCTAATTCATTTTAAAAATTCTCTTTTCGGCTTGTCGTTCTTGCACAAAACGATGCTCTGGAGCCATTTTCAACGCAAATTTTATTCCCTTCTCCATGTATCACGCGTGCCAATATCAGTCTCAGATGGAAGAGAAGTTCCACTACAACGCCTCCAAGGTAAAAAATTGCGATAATTCTCGGATTAAAAACCCAGAAATTTTGACAGAACAAGCCTATCAAGCCATTTTATATTTTCATTCATTCACAAATCAAGCTATGGAACCGGTTTCAATACGAATTTTACTCGGTTTAAAATGCCCCGAACTTGCCCATATTGGTGTCGAATAAAAGACAAGTTCCAGTACTACGTACCCAAACTCAATGTTTACTAAAATTATATGATTAGTAACCCCGAAATATTGCTCGAACATGCCTATGGACGCTTGGTCTGCCATCCCGATTTACAAAGAACTCGTTTTCTGCAGAAAGCTAGTTCCCGCGATAAATTAAACCGTCTCTTCAAATTCTAGGGGAACTCGCTTTCGGCAAAACGCGAGTTCCTGTTAAGTACGTTATAATGAAAAACGTTGCCACGTATGAAGAACTCGCTTTCTGCAGAAAGCGAGATTGAGTCTCGTTCTTACCAGAAAGCGAGTTCTTCATACGTGACAAATTTAGGAGTCATTTTTCTAAATATAAGTCCGCGGAGTCATTTTTCCAAATAATTAACAAAAAAAAGTTTTTAATTTAAAAATGCGGTCTGCAATTTGTGTGGTAGTAAGGATCATAATAGTTTATTGTTAGTTGCTCATCTTACCTCATATGACAGTGAATTATTAAAGCACATGCTTTTATTACGGGGATTGCGTTAGTTGTTGAAGAATAATGGGCTTGAATATTAATGGAAAGGGATCATAATAATTTATTGTTAGTTGCTCATCTCACTTTTCAAACTATGGACCTTTAGTAGGGATGTTAAAAAATACCCGGTTTGAACTACCCGACCTGTCGACCCGCCTACTCAATTTAAAATTATTAGATATTAAAATGAAAATACCTGATTTTTTCGGGCTGGGTACTCGATCCGTGAAAAATCACGGGTAGTTAGGCCAGGTCCGGGCCTAAATATTTTTATATTCGGGTACTCGACTCGACCCGGTACTTTTATATATATATATATATTTTTACTTTTAAATTGTATTTTTATTTTAAGTTCTTATTGTTTTTACTCTAATCTCTAAATTCTTTTTTATACTTGTATTATATACTTTTAAATTTTAAAAATTTTAAAAATATTTATATCAATTTACCAATATGAGGTTCGAAAGAAAAAATCACTATCCATAGGATGAACTACACAATATGATTGCCATTAAACAAGAGTGGCAAAATTGAAGCAATATGATTGTATTTTAAATCAATGTGAGAAAATAGAACATAAATTACGAATAACATGCACAATCCAAATTATACAGTATGATTGTCATCGAACATAATCCATAAGATGATCTATTGTAACTAGTTAACTACACAATGCATACTACATACTAAATAGTATTATTTTTAACTACATAGTATCTGAATCATTAATTTTATGATTAATTTTTGTATTATAAAATTTTATTTTATTTTTAATTTTTAACCATGCAACTTCGAATCATTGAATTTTTATTTATTTTTTTTAAATTTTTGTATTATGATTAATTTTTAACTACATAAATTAAGTTTTTATTTTTTTTAACCATGCAACCTCGAATTATTAATTTTTGTATTATGTAGTTTTAAATTTTATGTATTTGTTATGTGATTTTGTATAATTTTAAAAATATCATAAAAGACTGAATAGAGTACCCAGTACCCTAAATAGCGGGTACCCGAATTTTACAGGTATCCAATTTGCGGGTACTTAGTTTGTATAGACCAAGTAACGAGCTAAAGTTTTGGTACCCAAAAATTTTGGGTCCCCGAAAATTTGAGTAACTAGATATGAATACCCGTATTTTTCAACCACTAATATCCTTTTACAGGAGGTACGTCAAAAGCTTTGTCAAAACTCGGGTTTGCGTGTTCAATATATACGATGAGAAGCTAATCAAGCGACACATAATTTAGCGCATTGGGCTTTTTCATGTCTTTTGCCTACATAGTTTTATGCTGAATGTTATTATTGTATTTTGTTTATTGTTCTACATGATGCCTTTTATGGTTTATATATGAAACTGTCTCCCTAAAAAATAATATTCATATCTAAATTTTAAACTATTTTTTCTTAAATAATAAAAATTATAATAAATTTTTAAAGATAATACCAAATAATTTTTATTAGTTAAAAAGAGCGCCAAATAAAGAGATTCAAACATAAAAATATTCATAGCCAATAACAACAAACTGAAAAAAGAGAGTAAAAGAACTCTTCTTCTCCTCGAGAAAGAGAAAACATAGTCACACCAATAAATGATGCTTTCACCGTTGCTCAAATGAATAAGCATAGGCTCAATTGAACGGCAAAAAATCAGGGAGTTGTCAACACACAAGATATAAAGTGAATTTTCTAGACGCTTGATGCAAAACCAACAATCTTGCATGCTACTTCGTTGAGTAGATCTGAATGCATCGACGAACCACTACAATAGGGGATCAAACTACTGAACGACCATCGACAATCGCACATCAGAACTGAGCATTGTGAGAAACTCTACACGAACGCAAATCTACCACAATGGTAGGCGAATAACGTGCCATAAGGCAGAGACATGCCACAAGGCAGAGGAAAAACATGCCACAAAGATAGAAAATAAACGTAACAATATGTGCGAGAAGTAAGAATCTGAAACAACAAAATTCTAATATAAAAATTATAATAAAAACCCAACTAAGTATAAAAGTAAAAATGGGATATAAGAAAGTAAGGAAAAAGAGTTCCGACAATGATAACCAATACTAAAGTTAGTGTCGCCGGCAGCGAACAAATAAAAAAAAAAGCAGCGCTGCATAACTAAAGTTGAGTGAAAAACCTAAAACCTGCAATTGATTTGTAAAATTATAATAATTATAAATGTTTATATTATTTGTATTTTATTCTACAAGATCACATTTAAATATGATCTGATTTTCAGTCTGATCGTATGTTGTAACGTTGAATTATTAAGGAAAAGACAAGGGATAAGGTTCCCGGTTCAGAAGGCAAGAGTCGTGGACGCCATACCGTTTCTTTAATGTCAATGTTAGTTCAACTAGAGATTGCGTAAATCATGGAAGAAAAGTTGATATGTTTACCAATTTCGACAAGAATCGTTGGTCGAGTTGATCTTTAAACTAAAACTTACTCGATGGTTGAGATGTTTTCCACTTTATTATACCGAGCCTTCTCGTTCGAGGTATTTCGTCAAGCCAATCACTTCGATCAAGAAAGACTAATCCACCCCAGCTATGTTCCTTCCTACTTGGGGAGTAAAGAGAGCTTGTCAGCTAAATACTCGTAATTTCCCAAGAGCAAACCCAATAGAACAAATTTCACTCTTAAGTATTTTAACTACAACCCAGAGTAGCAGTAGAGCTGATTAAGAACACATCGGATACGCATCGTTCACAGGTACTCGATGCCAGATACGAGGATTTCATGAAGTCGTTTACTCTTAAACCGTACAAGATTGCTTGATGCTCTTTATAAGTTACATGAACAAATAAATGCAACATTATTGAACAACAAACTAAGAATGCATGATTTTTCAAAAGAACTAATCATCTTCTAAATTAACTTTCAAATAACTCCAATGTTCAGTAATAACATAATCAACCAAATTCAAAATTATAGAAACATTGTGACTAGAAGAAGCTTGTCTAAGCTTCCGAGAGGAACAACTCTCATACTTAATTTCTGCCCAATTTAAGGAGGCTCTCTTTAACTCACTAACTTACCGCTCTTCATCTTTCCCTCTTTTCTGATCTCAACCAGGCATTAAAAGTGTGAGAATTCTTGAAGAAAGGTTAACTATGATAGGCGGAATGTAATCTAAAGACAAACTCAACTAACTCATATATCTATATATGATCCAAATGGTCTTTCGAGACTCGTAATGTAGGTCATGACTCACGGCTACGAAAGAAAGGGTATGTAGGCCCAAATAAGTGTTTAAGGGTGATGAAACCAAGGATCATTTCTTTCAACTGAAAGTCTCAATTATGTACTATCTGACCTGGATATGATCAGATGAAAAACTATTTCCTCTCTTACTTCTTTGGATCGCTCTAGACTGTTCATTTTTTATTTTTCACCATATAGTTCATTTCCTTTCATCTAGTGTAGCTTCGGATCAACTTGCATCTTCACATTGTATTGATTTATATCTCCATTCAAAGGTGATTAATCTTTCAAGGCCCTTCTAGATAGAGATTCATTTGGATTAGGAATTCATGTAGCCTTTTTCTTTATTTATCTCTCACTCTTTCTTTTTCTTTTTACAAAACTGTACTTTTCAATTTAGTACTTTCACTTTTGATTTCTTCAATCTTTCATGTTGATAACTTTTGACTTGATTTGGGTAGCTCTTTGAGCACCAATTTTTCTTTCATTGTTTCCTTTTGATGTTTCTGTTGCTCAAACTGAGAAATTGTATTCAATGCATTTTTTATCCTTTATTGCCTTCCAATTCATAAAGCATCATCTTCATAGCATAATCAGAATCCAATGTCATTTACTTATCCACAAACTTCTATCTCATTTGCCCTCGGTGTAGGGGTGATCCTTGGTGTAACCCCCTCGTCCCGATCTGGACGACTGACCGGTCCGAGTAGGTTACACGGGAAAAACCGAAGCGAAACCCGTTAAGGCTCCCCCTTCGGTTAGCAACCCTATTTTTTTCTCTTTATCTTTTCTAGATGCCTTTATTAAATCCTATGTGATAGGATACGCAGCGAACAAACACGGATACAAAACCCACAAGACATGCAATTAAACAACCCAATTTTTCCTTTTTAAGCATGCCGTATCGATACACCTACAGAGGGTATCGATACGCCTTGACCAAGGTCAACATCCTTCAGTCATCATAGGAAGACCGTATCGATACAGCCCTTGAGCGTATCGATACACCCTTCTCGGTTAACATCTCATGGTCAACGAGATAAACCCGTACCGATACGCTTAGAGCCCGTATCGATACAACAAAGTCTCGCCAATTTCTCGGATTTCCAGTGAGCTTTGAGCATACCGATACGCCCCCGTGTATCGATACACCAAGCCAAAACTGAGTCCTGGAGGGCAAACCGTATCGATACGACCCTCAGGCATATCGATACGCCCTGCTCTGCAAGACCTCAAAATTCAGCAAAACAATACAAGACTCGACGATAAATGCATTTTGAGACTTCCCTAGCCACACTCAAACATACATACAACACCTATCAACCAAAATCTAAGCATACGAGGCATCCAACATGAACAAACATCATTCAACCAAGGAATTCATGTATTCATTCAAAAGAAGGCATACATAGCATATATGAGTTTCATTCCTTAGCAAACAAACATAAAACATTCATATAAGGCAATCTAAGCATGGTTTTACAGGCCAAGCATGGCATACAAAAGCTCAAGCAACACAAGCATCCAAAAGACATGGCTATAAGCCTTCCAAACAAATACTTAGGCATCAACATAAGCATGGTTTACAAATCCATCAACATAAGGCATTAACAACATAAAGCCAACAGAAAGGAGTCTATATACACGCTCCTAAAACACGTAGCATTTCCCATTGCTAAACTACTACATTATTTAATAAACCATACTTGAGCAAACTACCACACGCTTGGACGCCCTTTTCTTTCTCCTTGCTAACTCCAAGCTATAGATCTGCATTGTCAGAAAAAGGAGAGCGTAAGCATAAAGCTTAGTGAGCGGAGCTCAAAAACATAACAACGACAATGCAGGGTTCAAAGCTTTCTTTAAAATAAAGGTCAACACATACAATTCATCCAACGACCTAATCCTTCTACTAACATACAAGTCCAACCACAAGACAACAATATAGATATTTATCATGGCATCACACTTCATGGTATGCATAAAGGCATGATCATAGATTAACGCAAAACCATAAAAGAGAATGATATAGTAAGACACAACATGAACAACACATGGTATGCACAAGCATAACCAAAACACACACGGTGGGACTACACATCACCGTTTCGACTAGTAGTTTTCCAATGGGACTACACATCAAAGTACTCTTCTACTAGTCACTACCGGCGGGACTACACATCACCGGAGCAATGACAGCCATCACGTGAGGTTCGACACCAACCATGCAACACGATATACAAATCACCACCATGCGACATGTACAAACTATATCATGCACAACCAAAACAAGTTGTAACAAAATCCACAACTAGGCACCAACTTACTACTTACAATCTTACCAACCACAATTGGTCTTACTCACCATTTCCTTGCACAACCTGCACCAACTTACACACATCTTACAAGGCATATCAACAACACCATAGATACCATCATACATGATCAACGACATAATAATAAGCAACATGCTTCCTCCCAAAGTATTGGAATTTCATGCATATCAAATTATCATTTCAAGCAATGAAAAACAAATGATAAAAGGGGAATTTATAGAGGCAATACACATCAACTTACTCTTGAGTTTAGATTGACTTTTCAAGCCCAACCTAAACTCTTTCAAAACCATCTTTGAACCAAAACGATGCTTGAAAACATTTCCACGTCCACATGCTTGAACCAACCTTTGAAAATCAAGTTAAAACATTAACCACTCACATTACTTCCTTAAGCAAACCAAGCAAAGCCGACTCAAGCCTCATCAACTTCCGGATTCGATCCCGAAGCCTCACCAACGCAAATCCTTGCTTCTAATCATTCCAACACAATCAAATTAACCTCAAATCAGTCAACAAAACAATGTAGCAAACCCGGAACACAACCCAAGCACAAAACACATGTTTTTCGAGCTAAGGACAACCCCAAAATGCCATTCCCGAGCAGCCCTTATGCACAGTCCAAAGTCGACGATTCCCACACTTAAATTACTCCCAAAAGCTTCCAAAAAAACCCTTATACATAGCCTAACCATCAGCCCACAAATTCTCGCACAAAATAAAATGAACTTTTATTTTGAAGAAGGTGGAAGAAGGTAAGTTAAATGGGGGTTTTAAAATAAAATGAACTTTTATTTTCCAAGAACCAATATTTAGAAGAGTACCATTAATGAAAAATGCCCTTCTTCTACTATTCCAAAATCCATGAAACTTTGGGTTCTTATTTAATTTAAAATTGGGTCCAACATATTAAATGAATTTTTAAAACGAAAGGAAAACCCGGAACATTATTTTAATATTATTTTCACTCGACCCCCAAACCCGGGTGTTACAACTCTCCCCCACTTAAGGAAATTTCGTCCTCGAAATTTATCGGACAGAAAGAGTCACTGAAACATGCTCCTCCACACTTTCTTTCTCACCACAACATACTCACCAACTCGGTAGACTTACCACACAACATTAGCTATCTGATGCTAAGATCTCAACGGGTCTTTCAATGCATGCCAATTTTAAACTCAACTCAATTTCTTCAACAACATAACGCGGGACAAATCTGACTCACACTTCCGGATCATAGATACACAGAACACATCACAAACCCCATTCTAACTCTGGTGGTAACCGCAACAAATAAACAACTGAACTAGCCGATTCACAATCTCATACGACACTGTTTGAAAGCTTGACCGATAACTTTCTCTTACTGACCATCTGACTACAACAAGTAACCAAGCACTATGCAGATGTCTTCAAAAATCTAATTGAAATCTCGAATCTACATCGGCCACTATCGATTTCAAGACACTGCACAACTCACACTCTTGCTAAGGCACGACTCCGCCATCTTACTCAAGGTACAAGTAACGTAAACATGTATAAAATGAGCACACTCGATGCAACTATCATTGTTTACTCAGCTAAATTCTCATGGAGGAAATCAAGGCAAACCAGACACAAGATCCCTCAAATCTATTACCTACTCTCATTAAGAATCTTCCACGGATGTAACAAACTAGAAGAAAACTAATGTTCGGTCTTGACACGCTGGCGAATTACACACTTACTCTCTTACTGAACAACATCATCCATCAGCTCAATCCAGAAGTACTCATCTTCGACCCACAATACGTCTTCATACTACTCAGATGCAATACAAATGAACTATCGTATGCTTCGGCCAAAATAATACGTCTCAGAACACCATGTCATTCGGCACAACTATTCTGTCTCTAAAAATACAAACTCTATCATCTCTGAAACTGCATTCTGAAGGTCTTCCTTCTGCTAAGTCTTGCACGTGAGGTGCCAAGAATCTGTCTTGCAACTCTTTCTCTTCAAGCATCTGACTCAAAGTGGGTTTAACATGGAACTTGGCCACAAAACTACTATCATTTGATAAACTGAATCTGGAAAATACAACTCGCAACTCAACTACTAATCTAACACCAAATATAACACGGAACATCGGTCACTACGTTGACTCTCTTCGGAAGATACCCAATCTTGAGATTACGGTCTTCAAGCAGTTCTAACAACTTATGCTGTTCAAGTTTCAACCCTTCTTAAGTCTTCAAAGCAAATACAACTGTAATTAATTCTTCGTCTCGTGTCGGATAATTCTTTTCATGTACTTTCTACTGTCTCGATGAATAGGCCACAATCTTCTATCTTGCATAAGCACACTTCCTAACCCTACATGTAACGCATCATTATGGTTCACAAATTCTTTCTCAGATATAGGCTGGATCAAGGTCGAAGCTCTCTTCAAAGTTTCTTTCAGTTTCTCAAGGGCTCATTGTCTCGCATCTGACCACACGAACTGAACATTCTTCGGTAGCAATCTGTCAAGGGAGCAGCTATCTTCGAAAGACTATTTACAATTCCCCGAAAGTAACAATGCTAGACCTAAGAACTATAGATACATGTCACTGTCCTCGATTTCTTCCAACTCACATCTTCTTCTGCCAACTTAGGATTTACTCAAATACACTCGGTTAATCTACATGTCCTAGGAGAACATCTTCCTTGACTCAGAGTTCACATTTGCTCAACTTGGCATACAACTGATTCTCTAATAGGATCTACAACACTAACTCCAAACCTTGTCATGGTCTTCTTTGGTACGTGAATATACCCATGCATCATCTAAGAGAGCTACTACAAGCTGCTCAATGAACTCAGGAAATATTCTGCTCGACATCTTTATAAAAGTAACTAACACACTAGTCAAACAAAGCGGCATACTCAGAACTCGAAGTGATCACATCTGCCCCGAAAGCTGTCTTCGGTACATCAACCTCTCTCACTTTCAACTGGTAGTAATCATGTAACCCCCTAAACCCGACCTAGAAAAAAAGACCGAATTTAGGAAGTTACGTTTGAAAACTTTTCCCTCAAGAAATCCAATTTTGAAAATTATACCTTTAACCTAAAATAAAGTAGCAGTGATTTAATAAATATCTTATAGTAAATAAAAAATAGAAAATTTCATAATAAATATTATAATGTTTATATAAAATCTTTAAAATAAAATCATAGTAAGAGGATTCTAGAAAAGTAATCCCAAAACATAAATAGTTTAAAATTACATCCATGTCCCAAATAATAAATTAAAATCGGATTAAACTAAAATAGTTTCGTATTGAATAATAAAATAACCGAATAAAATGTGAGATCCTCCAAGTACCACGTCGCCTAAAGCCCAAAGATATCTGTAAGAGAAAACTATGGGGGAGTAAGCTAAAGAGCTTAGTGTGTCTCTAAAGTGCAAGAAAATCATAGTCGTAAAAATTAGGTAATATTTTCTTAAAATTCTTTAAAAACATGATACAATATCACAAGCGTAATGCAATGCACCCAGCTACGTCCGCCAAAAATGAGGAAGGTTCCCATAACCTCCTCCCTACGTCCGCCAATCCGAAGTGGAATTCAGCCCGAAGGGTGAAACCACTGAACTTCCTCCTTACAAATCCCAACCCATGCTCATACACATATGATGTTTAAAATTCAAGTTTCATAAAAACCAATTCCATAAATCCGATATTCCATAAACATAAATCATAAATCATAATCCATAAATCCATAAATCATAGTTTCGGAAATCCGATATTTCATAAATCATACTAAAAACACATTCTGAAATCATATGCATGTGATGTCAACCATACAAACAATAATGCATCAACACAGAGAAAACATGTAGCACAATAAGAAAACACACCTTAGCCAAGCTATACTCAACCTACAGAATGATGTGATTTTCCATGATCAGAAGTATTGGATCCAACTGTATCGGTACCGGACTAAACTTGGGGTTGAAGGGATTAACGAACAAGAAGGAGTATAGAGCGGTTGAGATTATCACATAGGAATTTAACAAATCAATAAGGGATTTTGGCGGCATGAAACTATATAAAAAAAATAGGGTTCTTGGGATGATCTTATTTGAACTATGTGTGTGTATATTTATAGGGAGAGCAAACCTAATTTAAGTAAAATAATGAAAGTAATATAGAATAGAAAAGAATAAAAATAAATAAAATAATTAAAAAAAGACGAATGAATTAGAATTTCATTTAAAATTAAAGAACTATAATAATAATAATAATAATAATAATAATAATAATAATAATAATAATAATAATAATAATAATAATAACATACCGTAGAAATCAATTGAATTAAAATTCAATTTGATAAAAGAGTTATTTACGGAGTCAGTCCTTAAACTTTTAAGAAATTTCATATTAACTTCTAAGTTTAATAAAAATTCATATTTATTCCATCATAGAAAATTAGGGTTTTAAAAATTAGGGATTTTAAAATTATGTTTTTAAATTAGGGATTTTTCAAATCTAGGGTTTACAATTTGGGCGTAATTTTTAGGGTGTTACAAATCAGATCTCAAATTACTCTTCGAAAAGACTGGAGCACACCCTAACTGATCAACAAATCGCTGACGCTAAAAAATGGATACTACTTATTCACTGTCAATTGTTTCAACTGTCTGTAATCTAAACACATTCTCGTATTGTCATCTATCTTCTTCACAATTTCCACTGTTGTACTCTAAGATGATGTACTAGGCCTAATGAATCTAAGGTCTAACAAATCTCGTAGTTGATTCTTCAACACTCTCAATTCGGTCGGGAATCATAAGGTACTGAGCAAACAAAACAGGAGCAAACTCGGAGACGGTCTCAAAAACAAACTCCCCTTCCCTATCAGGAGACAAACCAGGCAATTCTTCCAAACACCTCTAGGATAAACATAACCTATTCTAACATTCTGCGGTCTAATCCTCATTCAAAAATCAAATCCATCACATTTGCTAGGCAAGCTTGTCAACCAAACTCAATCAATCTTTGACCTCTAAAGTTGGATCAACATTCGATACGAAATCCACATTCCCACCTACCATTACAATCTCGTAGTCACCCGCAAGCTTTAAGAAAACTCCTATTGTCTCAAAGTCTACCCTAATTCTATGTTCTACAAGCCAATCCATGCCATGTATCACATCAAAACCGTAATAAGGCGGTTCCCTCACATCTACTGGAGACACGTGACCCTGAACCATCAACGGGCATCCCTTGTACATCTTTCTGACCACGATTGTATCCCCGAAGGACCTACCTCTAATATCTCACAAGGTAACTTCAACAACTTTGTAGGCCCACTCAAAATATACGAATGTGCAGATCTGAAATAAATCAGAGGAAACAACATTAATGATTGTGTCGGATGATTACATACCATAACATCGATATCATTCTGAAGTCAACTCATATGCATGTTGACCCAAAAAGATAAACTACACTCCAAACTCTGGTACAGTCATACTGCTCTAAACTAAAGCGATGAACTCTCTCATCATTCACATTCTCAGAAACCTCAGATTCATGATTACCAACTCCAGGCCCACACCTCGGTCTCATACTTGCCAAAGGCAACAATACAACTATAAACAAAACACATAGACAAGAATATTTAGGGTTAGCAAGAGCAAGGGTCCAAGTTGCTCAAGTGTATTCATTTACAAAATCTTTTCAAATAAGTAATAGTAGCAATGGGAACTCGACTCTGCACCTCAACACAACCATCATGCTAGCACATGCTTTCAAACACCGTACTAACAAGCAAACATCAAACATACATGGCAAAACATTCACCGAGACATAACAACAACATAACACTTCAAACTTACCTCACTTACCTACCCGAGGTCTCGGAAACCTCAGGCTCTGATACCACCAAATGTAACCCCCCTCGTCCCGGTCTGGACGACTGACCGGTCCGAGTAGGTTACACGGGGAAAACCGAAGCGAAACCCGTTAAGACTCCCCTTTCGGTTAGCAACCCTATATTTTTTCTCTTTATCTTTTCTAGATGCCTTTATTAAATCCTATGTGATAGGACACGCAGCGAACAAACACGGATACAAAACCCACAAGACATGCAATTAAACAACCCAATTTTTCCTTTTTAAGCAGGCCGTATCGATACACCTACAGAGGGTATCGATACGCCTTGACCAAGGTCAACATCCTTCAGTCAACACAGGAAGACCGTATCGATACAACCCTTGAGCGTATCGATACGCCCTTCTCGGTCAACATCTCGTAGTCAACGAGATAAACCCGTACCGATACGCTTAGAACCTGTATCGATACGCCAAAGTCTCGCCAATTTCTCAGATTTCCAGTGAGCTTTGAGCGTACCGATACTCCCCCGTGTATCGATACACCAAGCCAAAACTGAGTCCTGGAGGGCAAACCGTATCGATACGACCCTCAGGCGTATCGATATGCCCTGCTCTGCAAAGACCTCAAAATTCAGCAAAACAATACAAGACTCGACTCTAAATGCATTTTGAGACTTCCCTAGCCACACTCAAACATACATACAACACCTATCAACCAAAATCTAAGCATACGAGGCATCCAACATGAACAAACATCATTCAACCAAGGAATTCATGTATTCATTCAAAAGAAGGCATACATAGCATATATGAGTTTCATGCCTTGGCAAACAAACATAAAACATTCATATAAGGCAATCTAAGCATGGTTTTACAGGCGAACCATGGCATCCAAAAGCCCAAGCAACACAAGCATCCAAAAGACATGGTTATAAGCCTTCCAAACAAACACTTACGCATCAACATAAACATGGTTTACAAATCCATCAACATAAGGCATTAGCAACATAAAGCCAACACAAAGGAGTCTAGATACACGCTCCTAAAACACGTAGCATTTCCCATTGCTAAACTACTACATTATTTAATAAACCATACTTGAGCAAACTACCACACGCTTGGACGCCCTTTTCTTGCTCCTTGCTAACTCCAAGCTATAGATCTGCATTGTCGGAACAAGGAGAGCGTAAGCATAAAGCTTAGTGAGCGGAGCTCAAAAACATAACAACGATAATGCATGGTTCAAAGCTTTCTTTAAAATAAAGGTCAACACATACAATTCATCCAACGACCTAATCCTTCTACTAACATACAAGTCCAACCACAAGAAAACAATATAGATATTTATCATGGCATCACACTTCATGGTATGCATAAAGGCATGATCCTAGATTAACGCAAAACCATAAAAGAGAATGATAAAGTGAGACACAACATGAAAAACACATGGTATGCAGAAGCATAACCAAAACACACACGGTGGGACTACACATCACCGTTTCGACTAGTAGTTTTCTAATGAGACTACACATCAAAGTACTCTTCTACTAGTCACTACCGGTGGGACTACACATCACCAGAGTCTTATACCACTCGCTACCGGCGGGACTACACATCACCGGAGCAACGACGACCATCACATGAGGTTCGACACCAACCATGCAACACGATATACAAATCACCATCATGCGTACTCACTATATCATGCACAACCAAAACAAGTTGTAACAAAATCCACAACTAGGCACCAACTTACTACTTACAATCTTACCAACCACAATTGGTCTTACTCACCATTTCCGTGCACAACCTGCACCAACTTACACACATCTTACAAGGCATATCAACAACACCATAGATACCATCATACATGATCAACGACATAATAATAAGCAACATGCTTCCTCCCAAAGTATTGGAATTTCATGCATATCAAATTATCATTTCAAGCAATGAAAAACAAATGATAAAAGGGGAATTTAGAGAGACAATACACATCAACTTACTCTTGAGTTTAGATTGACTTTTCAAGCCCAACCTAAACTCTTTCAAAACCATCTTTGAACCAAAACGATACTTGAAAACATTTCCACATCCACATGCTTGAACCAACCTTTGAAAATCAAGTTAAAACATTAACCACTCACCTTACTTCCTTAAGCAAACCAAGCAAAGCCGACTCAAGCCTCCTCAACTTCCGGATTCGATCCTGAAGCCTCAACAACGCAAATCATTGCTTCTAATCATCCCAACACAATCAAATTAACCTCAAATCAATCCACAAAACAATGTAGCAAACCCGGAACACAACCCAAGCACAAAACACATGTTTTTCGAGCTAAGGACAACCCCAAAATGCCATTCCCGAGCAGCCCTTATGCACAGTCCAAAACCGACGATTCCCACACTTAAATTACTCCCAAAAGCTTCCAAAACAACCTTTATACATAGCGTAACCATCAGCCCACAAATTATCACACAAAACACCCCCAAAACTCAACATTTCAACTCTCTAAAACCTCCATAAAACCCAATTTCGGGAAACACCATAAAACCATGTAAAAATCGGATATGTTGAACCTTATAGATAGTAAACAACTCATATAACATTAATAAATCAAAAACTTTAGTTTAAGACAACAAAGATGACATTTTTAATCTAAACTTTCAAAACACCAAAATGCAAAAACCACAAGCTTTATGAAAATTAATGGTACCAACATGTAGAGGGAAGGAAGGACAAGTCAAAAACGGTTTTACCTTTGAAAAATCTCCAACAATAAGCAAGGGAGATGATGGAATAGTGGTTCCAATGGAGGGAGAGGTTTTGTCGTTGAAATTTTGAAGAAAGGGGAAGAAGGTGAGTTAAATGGGGGTTTTAAAATAAAATGAGCTTTTATTTTCCAAGACCCAATATTTACAAAAGTGCCATTAATGAAAAATGGTCTTCTTCTACTATTCCAAAATCCATGAAACTTTGGGTTCTTATTTAATTTAAAATTGGGTCCAACATATTAAATGAATTTTTAAAACGAAAGGAAAATCCGGAACATTATTTTAATATTATTTTCACCCGACCCCCAAACCCGAGTGTTACACTTGGTTTAGGTTCAATCGGAAGAAAAATTAGCAGGCTCAAACAGGGACAACAATTGATATTTTTCTTATTTTCTTTCTATGTGAAGGAAAAATGAAGGAATGCCAAATGTCCTCTCATACATGGATATCAAAAATAGTCTTTAGATGGTAGATGCTTTAGGGTTATCACTTCATTCAAGGACCTTGAACATTAATGCCTGAGAGGAAAATTCACTCAATGGGAGTGACCTATTATTCCTGAACACTCATTGTTATTCCTCTCTTGGCCTAAGTAAAACAGAGGGTTTTCACATTTATAGTGTCCTCACAACATCCGATTTTTTGAATTTTTTTAAATTAAAGTCATTTTTGCAAAAATATATACATATATGTTTGGAAAAACGAAAATAAGGTCATGAAGAATAAATGAGATATTTAAAAGAATTCAAAGAATATAAAATGTTTGTCAAATGAAATGCACGTGAACGTCTCTTTCATTGAAATCAAACAAGTAAACATAACATAAGCCCTTACAAAGATCCTTGCCATCCTCGGGCAAACAATAGCAAAGTGCGTTAATGTAACATGCAACATGAACGCCTAAAAACTGAAACTGGGGACACGATTCGTTCTTTTCAAAGCTTCAAAGGGCGCTCTCAGTCAGACTTTAAACCTTGTTCTTTAGGGCCCCACAATTCTCCGTGGTGTGGCTTGTACTTCATATATGGTAGTCACATACGACACTAACATCATAGCCTTTAGGATAGGGAGGATCCTTTGGTTTGGACTGAACCAGAGTTAGAAGCTTCTTCTCAATAAGCAATGAGCATGATGTAATGAATGTATTATGAATTTAAACAAAAAATTTAATGTCCAATTAGCAATGGATATGATGTAATGAATGTATGATTAAAAATTTAAACAATCTTGATGTTATGAATAATTATGTTATGAAGTGCATAAAACAAACAATATGATGATGAGTACGAATAAAGGCGTTGATTCACGAACAATCCTTAGACAGACATTCGTTCAACGAGGAAAATGTCTGACTGCAAGAAGCTAAAATAATGAATTACATATAATCATCGGCTTCTTATCTTGACCTCTCAGCTTCATCGTTTTTGAAATGGGGGACGACATCACCGTTCTTCTTCTTCTACCACTCGACGAGTTCACAACAATTCAACCTATGTACCCAGGAGTTTTTTTAGGCAGATCGTTAGCCCGTAAAGACGAAGCTCTCTTTTAAAGACGAATCTCGACAATTTAGTTCAACGGTGCCTTTTTGAGAATTTTGAAGGCTCAAATTAAAATTTCTGATGATTTTGAAGGATTAAATTTAAAATTGTCATAAAACGTAAGGGTTCACCTAAAAACTTTGAAAATGAAAAAGAGGAAGCGAAACTTGTCAAGGCCCCCATTAACATAAGGGTTCAATTGAAATCATTTTAAAACTTTGAGATACAAGAATAATTTTTTTCTTTTTCTTCAAAAAAAATAGGGGGCCAAATTTTTTTTCCAAAATTTTAGAGGGGTTAAGTGTGAGATTTTCAAACGTTGGCTTCAATGAGGGTCCACCCTTATATCCAAGATATGCCATCTATGTTTCTGACACGTGCCCCCTTGTCAATTTTCTCTCTCTCCTCGGTTGTTCTTCGTCGGCCTAACTCGATACTGTAGCATTATTGCTCTTGGTATCACAGACTTCTATTCTATCTCAAATGCCCTCTAAATTGGATCGTTCTTGAATCAACGATATGTTATGATGCGGTATGCACAAACGAATATAGAAAAAGAAAATGAATGAAGAAAAGAACAAACACCGGCAAAAACAAGTGAGTGCGGTGATATAGTCAAATAAACAAATTAGACATTGAATGGTAAATAAAGCAATACAACAATACAACTAACAGCACACAAATGACACACATGAAGCAAACAAAGACATAAACAAGTCAAACAAGACCTAAAAGGGTTATCGCTAAACGAACAACATTCTGGCATGGATCTAAGGGGTTGGCTTCTACGGGCCACTATATGCGGTTTGGTTCTAGAGTAGTAAGGGTACCCGAACTGTCACTATTACCTACTAAGATAATAGGACATCAATTCGAGAGGATTCGAGTCCTTATACCATACGAGAACGTAGGCCCCACGAAATATAAGAACCGAATCCCGAAAGTTGATCACAATCCCATACAGAGGCGTCTATCCCACGAAAGATAGTGACCACTTCCACCTAAAGGTGCTTAGAACTAATGTATGATGACAATTTATATCAAACACCATGCAAAATAAAGCGGTAAAAAAACAAGGTTTACGGGTTCTAAATTAAATTAAGTCAAAATTAAATTTTTCTTAGAAATGCGATTCGAACCTAAACTAAGGCTTAACTCTCTTTTTATTTTTGAAAAAGAAAAATTCGGTCTCCAGCGAAGTCGCCATGCTATTGCGACTAATTAAAAAAAACTTAAGAGTAGAAGGCGGTGTGTATATAAATTCTTTTTTGAAAATGAAAATTGCTCCCTTTTTATTTATTTTGAAAAAAAGTTGTTTGGTTTGTTTGAAACAAAAATTATCATTTTAAAACCCTTTTTCTTGTTATTATTTTTTAGAAACAAAAATGAGTCGACACCGATCATTTAAAAAGAGGTAGACCGGACACTACGAAAAAACAAAATAGAGATTCTTTCAAAAAAATTGGGTCCGAGAGCTAGTGACACGCGAGGAAGGGTTAGCACCCTCGTCGTACCCAAAACTTGGTACCTAAAAGTTTGAATCGCATATAACTAAGAACTAATTTAATTCTGACTTAATTTAATTTAAAATCCCTAAATACATGAATGCATGGCCATACGATTTTTTACAATTTAACTCGTGGCCCACGATACCTAAAGAGACGACACCCGAATACTCAGGATGACGCTCCCACAGGAATATCGAGACTACAAGTACTAAAAAGAAAGCGATTAATTAAATATGGCACTTAAATGTATGAAGGAATATGGCAATAGACGATTGATCATGAAAACAAATAACGAAAGAGACGTATACCCCTAAATATATCGCATATAAATGATATAGTGCAAAAGCAATAGAAACACAATATACCACATGGCATTATAATAGTATGTGTACGAAAACATATGTAACATTATTTATTCCTTTTCTTTCCTTTTTTTAAATATATAATACGCATAAATTACATGTCAAGTTTTATAAAATAAAAAAGAGACACATCATATGTATATACATATACATCAATCGAGTCATATATCATGTAAAAAAAACATATTAGCTACCGTATATAATATAACCTCGTGTATACATATATATATGCACGGTAAACATAAAAAATCGGATTTGAAATAATAAAAAAAGGTATGTGAAATAAAAAGAAGGGAATAACAATTTTGGTTAACAAGTAAAAAACGGCATTTATTGGTATATTAATTTACAAAATAAAAAGGGTATTGTAATAATAAGGGGGAATACATGCACGGTAAACATGAAAAAGAAAAAAGAAAACTTTAAAAATAATGAAAAGACACATAAAAAGGGAATGCCAGCTTTAAAAGAAGACGTTATATATATATATATATATATATATATATATATATATATATATATATATATATATATATATATATATATATATATATATATATATATATAATAGAGAGAGAGAGACGATAGATTTAGTTGGAAAATAAGGCACCAAATTAATTAGGGAAATTAATTAATAAAAAATAAGTGCTCGATCTATGTTTTTTTTTTCCAGTTAGATACCCAAACTATTTTCGGGTCATATAGGTGCTTAACGTTTCATTTCGTAACCCATTTAAGGTTTTAGCCGTGACGGACGTTAAATTTTTTATTTTTCCAATCACAAGCCAACACGTGACACTTATTTTTTTTTCTGAAATTAAACCTAAAATTAAAAAATTAAAATAAATTAATATTTACCCAAGGTTATTACCCAGGGTTAAATCCCGTTAACCCATACTCTTCTTCATCAAAATCCCCATTTTGTTTAAACTCAAAGAGAAACCTTAATCTAATAGTCGTTATTAGATGAAATTTAATTTTTTCTCTTGTTTTTCAATCGGTTTATCTATGTTGGAAGTCGATATTGTTGATTTCTTCAATTAATTTCATCTGTTTGATCCTCTGTTTCTTCTTCTTTTTAACCTATCAAGTTTGTTCTTTTCAATATCCATATGAAATTGTTGCCGTGTTTGCCGACTGTTGCGCCATAACTTGTTCATTTTAAGGTTTATGTTGGGATTGGGCAAGGCGGTTTATGTTTCTTGGTTCTCTTCAACTTGGGTAACTTCAGTCCACTTTTCCATTCTCCATCTCCATCTTCTTCTTTGAATTCAGGTTTGATTTTCTTGCCAGCATTGATGTTGAACGTGAATCTCTATTTCTTCCTTATTTTCAACTTGGGTTTCAGTCCACTTTCTCATTCTTCATCTCCATCTTCTTCATTGAACGAACATTTTGTTTCCTTTTCACCATTGTTGTTGAACATAAACCTCTGTTTCAAACCCACATTTTCTTGGTTGTAAAGAGACTGACCATGATCACGATTTCTCTGCAATTTTTCTTTCTCGATTTTGGCTATTTGAATAAAGCATTCGAAAGGATCCTAATCGGGATCAATATGCTCAAAATCACCAAGGCTTAGTTTTGCCATTTTTTTTGTTGTGTAATTTCAACATAAAAGAACACGTTTCGTTTCTTTTCTCTGTTCGATGAAGATGAGTATGGGTTAACGAGATTTAACCTTGGGTAATTATTAATTTATTTTATTTTTTTAATTTTGGATTTAATTTTAGAAAAAAGAAAATAAGCGCCACGTGTTGGCTTGTGATTGGAAAACGGAAAAATTTAGCGTCTGTCACGGCTAAAACCTCAAATGGGTTACAGAATGAAACGTTAGGCACCTATATGGCCCCAAAAATAGTTTGGGCATTTAACTGGAAAAATGGTATAGTTTGGGAACTTATTTGATGTTTAAGCCTTCTTTTTACCCCTTTAGACGTTTTCTCTCAAAAGTTTGAAGTCGTCGTCGCCTTTAAGCCGATGTTTCGGTCGCTCCGGTGAACTTTTCTGACATGCAACGCCACCAGCGTGACCTCCTCGCCCTCCTCTATCTTTTGATCCGAGTGGATCTCGCCGGAGATGACCAGAAAGCTGCGGATGGAAGACGAAAGACTCGATGCTTCAAAGCCTTGGTTCGCTGTCGTTCACCTTCAGATCTCACCGCGGCCAAGATATGTTGCTCCTCTCTTTAGACCGATCGTTCTCACCGCGGGGATTTGCTGTCGGAGTCCCCCGTCGCCGGCAACCGTCGAATCGAAGGTAAAAAGTTTTTTAGGTGTTCGAAATAAAAAAATGAAAGAAAAAATGAAGATATCTCACAATTTTTTCCTCTTGTAATGATTTTTTGAATCTTTGCCGGTTACAACGTTTTTTTGGGGTTTTTTCTTCCCCTTCCGAATGAATCCCCCTCCTTTTTTTTTCCTTTACAACTACTTTTGGGTTCAGATTTTATATCTGAATGTTACAACATTGTTTAGAATTTAAAATACATTCAAAATAATCTTATTGGTTGGTCCATGTATTTTGTTTGTATTCACTGTTATTTTTGCCATTTTTGGTCTTCGATGCTCTGTTTTTTGGTCTGCATGCTTTCGGTGTTCCCGAACGGGGGGATTACGAGCCATCGAACGGTCGCCTTCATTACGACAGCCGAGGAGACAAAATGATGGAAGCCAGAAGGTCAGGTGCGTGAGGCGCATTGGGAACGGAAAGGTCGGGCGTGTGGCTCTGCACGCGCGTGGGTAGCAGATGATGGGTCGCGTGTGAAGGAACGGGGGTGATCGTAACGGTCGGGCGTAGATTACATGCGTGCAGGGTTCATTGTGGGCCATCCGATGCGCCCTTGATCCAACGGGTGAGAGGTTGCGGCACAGAATATCCTCAAGGGGCAACTATAATTTATCCAATTAGAAGTGATCTAGACCGTTTGATCAGCAGCCAGATCTAACAGTCCAAATTCGACTGCGCAACAAACGTAAGAAAATTAAGGTTTTCTAGGGTTTACCATATTTGGGCCTAGAATGGGCCGTATGTAACATAATTAATTGTTTTGGTTTTCATGTAAATGGACTTGTATTTTAATAAACTTGGGCTCTTTATCTTGTATCTACTTAGTGTGTTTTATTTTTTTTAATTTTTAACAACAACAACAACAACAACAACAACAACAACAACAACAACAACAACAACAACAACAACAACAATAATAATAATAACAACAAGAAATAATAATAATAAACAAGGATAATATATGATATGATTATAATGATATGATTATAATGATATAATATATAATAGTAATAATAACATAACAATTTATAATAATAATATTAGTACTATAACAATATAATGTTTAGGGGTTTTGTAACTTAATAATAACATAATGATAATACTAGTAATAGTATAATAATGTTTTGGTTTTTCTTTTTAATTGAATAATATATATATATTATTTTCTCTTCTTCTTCTTTTTCTTCTAAAAAACAATGATATAAAGCGCATGTTATTAAGCCCAAGATTAACATAAACTAATCTGGGTTTAAAGTCCGGACAAAATTAATGATTACACATATGCTTAATTCCAGGAGTCATTGACAATGAGGTAAATACATCAAATTTCGAACTTAAACCCGTAATGATCTCAACTCTTTTGAATGTAGGATAGTTCGATGGAGAATTGACTGGAGATCCAAGGCAACATTTAAAGCAATTCATGGAGATATGCCAATTATTTCAGCAACTAAGAGTGTCTGAGGATACTGTGAAGCTGAAACTATTTACTTTTTCTTTAAGAGATAGAGCGAAGACTTAGCTCAATTCCTTGCCACCTGATCAGACACTTCATGGGCATATCTATACCAAACGTTTCTAACGCAATTCCAGCCGCCGACGCTCAATGCCAATTTGCATGGTGAGATCATTACCTTTAGACAGGCCGAGGACGAGACCCTATATGATGCTTGGATAGATTTAACTACTTGTTGAGAAGGTGTCCTTTGCATAGGTTCCCAAATTGGACCCAAATACAAACCTTCTACAACGGATTGAACGCATAGACAAGAACTATTGTTGACGCTTCAGCAGCCGGATCATTGCTTGAAAAAATTATACAGAAGTCGTTGGCATCTGTTTAGATTTTAGGGGCATGATTCGATCAACCGTTCTTGCTCGCCAAGTGTGGAGAAGTTGGATAATTGGGTGTTTTAGTGGGAGGTGAAAAATTTGCAATTTGACACAAGGATTTATAGTGGTTCAACCTTCTAACCAAGGTCTACATCCACTACCTTAGCTCCCCACTAAGGATTTCCAACAAATTCACTAAGAATTTCGTCCCCTTTTCTCGGATTAGGAGGAAACCGTTACAACCCTCAAAGCTTTCTACCCAAAGCTTGAAGGAACACTCTCTTTACAAAGAAAGACTTAGCAAACTAGAAATCCCTCTAAAAGGTGTTTGTTTGCAATTCTAAGCACTCACACAAAACTTAAACACTTGAGCAAATTTAACAATGTAAGCTCACAAGTGTTGTCTAAGCAAGAAATAAACAATTTAAGCTCTAGACAAATTTTGACATCATAATGTTGTAACAATTGAAGCATTAACCATTACAAGATGCTTGGAGGTCCCTTTTATACTCCTAATTGAGTTTGTAGCCGTTACTAGCCGTTGGGGATGATTAGGAGCCGTTGAGGACTTTATTTCCCTTCATAAATGCTGTTCTGCAGCTAGTCATATCGATACGCTTGGAACCGTATCGGTACGGCCTTCATAGAAACTAGCCGTTGGGCTCTTGCTAGCCTGGGCGTATCGATACGCTTGAGGGCGTATCGGTACGGTTTCACTTTTAAAAGACCGTTGGGAAATAGTCGTTGGGGTTGTTGGAAAGGGGATCGGTACGCTTACCAGGCGTATCGAAACGATCCCGATCCGTATCGAAACGACCAAGCCTGTTTCGATACGGGTTTTGACAGTGACCAAACTGAGGCAAAAAGGTATCGGTACGAGTACAACCGTATCGATACGAGTACTTTGAAAACACAAGTTTGGCTATTAAAAACATGAAAAATCTTGCCAAAAACCTCTTAAAATACCTCAAACATAAATTCAAGTTGTTTGGACTTAAAACCAAGTTTTAAATTCTTTTCAAATTAGTTCAAAACATTTTTCAATTATTATATCAAAACACTAGTTCTACAATCTCCCCCTTTTTGATATAATAAAACTAACTTGAAAAATTGTTTGGGATTCTCCCCCTTTATCTTTAAAAATGTGAATAAGAGATTAAAGATATGAAATCAAATAAAACTCCCCCTTATTCATTTGAAAATTCAATTTTTCAAACCATTTCTCCCCCTTTTTGTTATACCAAAAAGAATTTAAAACATTAAGTTTCAAAATAACAATAGAGGAAAAAATGACACACTTAAAATTTTTGGTTTAAAGTTGGCTCCCCTAACTCAAAGCATCATAAGAATGTTAGTTCAAAATATATGATTATCTAGTTGAATAAACTAAAAATAAAACAAATAAGTGCTAAAAAACTAGATTTTTACCAACACTTGAACTCAAGGTAGGATGTGAAGCCTTCCTTCTTCAAGTGTTCTTCCTATGTGTGCATGGAGCTCCCCCTCAATTTTTGACTTGTTGATCACTCTCCATCACACCTAGCAAAAGACAATCAAGTATTTTTTGGTATCCAAATTGCTTTGGATCCATAAACATTAGTAGCACAAAATTTAGTCCCCTTAGGAATCCATTTTTCAATTTCATCCTTTTTAGTTGAAGTGGTTAGTCCTTTTGGGACCCAAACACTTATAAAACACTTTCCATTCACAAATCTAGGGGCACTAGATTGTCTTACATAAAAATTTGATTTTCCAAAATTATTTTTCTTTTCAAGCTCTTTGGAAATCAAATCTTTTTTCTTTTTGAACTTTAAGAAGCAAATTTTGTAAATCAAAACATTTTTGTTCAAAATCTTTCAATTTTACTTCAAGTTCAAGAATTGTTTTGGAAAGAAAATCATTTTCAATTTTTATTTTTGAAAGCAACTTTTTGATGCTTTGAATTCCAAAAGCAAATCATCATAGGCATCTTGTAACTCATCAAATGTATAAGAATTTGAAATAGATGAGTTAGAAGTTACCTCCCCCTCATTGAGGGCCATCAAGCATAGATGGGCTACTTCATCATCGGTGGAGTCTTCATCACTCCATGTGGCCACATATGCTTGTTTTGAAGATGATCCATTCTTTTTGGATTTGTGGGAGTCCTTCATCTTCTTCATCTTCTTCATGCTTAGATTTTTCCATTTTGCTCTTCATGAATCGGGTAAATTTGTTGAAGAGATAGGCCATCTCTTCTTCTTCACTTTCCTCCTCACTTGAGTCTACATGATGGCATGTGGAGGATTTGAGAGCTACGACACTAGCATTGATGCCTAGCTCCATGTGGCCATCTCTTCCTTCTTCTTCTCCTCTTCTTTGTTTTTCTTCATTATTTGGTGAGTGAGAAGTGACCCCGTTAGTTCATCAAGCTTCAAGGTTTTGAGATTCTTGGCTTCGATGATGGCGGTCCTCTTTGAGTCCTATGACTCGGGAAGGGAGTAGATGAGCTTTCGGACAAGCTTCTCTTCCGAGATGGCTTCTCCATAACCATTAAGACCATTGGTGATAGTAGAGAACCTATCAAACATCTTCTCGATGTTTTCTTCCGGATCCATTTTGAAGTTCTCATACTCTAAGGTTAGGAGCCCAATCTTGGTCTCCTTGACTTCATTGGTCCCCTCGTATGTGACTTCAAGCTTGTCCCATACCTCCTTGGCACTCTCACAAGAAGACATCTTCTCATAGATGGTTGGGCCAAAATCACAAAAGAGCATGTGCAAGGCTTTGCAATTAAGCTCCATCTTCTTGCGATCGTCGGCACTCCATTCCGCTTTGCTTCCTTGAGGCACGAACGGACCATCTTCAACTATGTCCCATAGCTTGTAATCTCTTGACTTCAAGAAGAATTTCATCTTTGTCTTCCAATGGGCATAGTGATTTCCGTCGAAGAAAGGCGGTTTGTCGATTGATTGTGCCATTGAGCCGGTTGGTGAAATATTGATCGAAGGGGATTGTGCCAAGCCTGTTTCGATACGGGTTTTGACAATGACCAAACTGAGGTAAAAAGGTATCGGTACGGGTACAACCGTATCGATACGGGTACTTTGAAAACACAAGTTTGGCTATTAAAAACATGAAAAATCTTGCCAAAAACCTCTTGTTGCTAGAATTGGGACTAGAACCAAAGCCATAAATGATTATATCAAAACATAAATTCAAGTTGTTTGGACTTAAAACCAAGTTTTAAATTCTTTTCAAATTAGTCCAAAACATTTTTCAATTATTATATCAAAACATAAATTCAAGTTGTTTGGACTTAAAACCAAGTTTTAAATTCTTTTCAAAATAGTCCAAAACATTTTTCAATTATTATATCAAAACACTAGTTCTACAGCATCCTTGAAAGGATAGCCATAAATGATTTTGAATATCTTGTTGCTAGAATTGGGACTAGAACCAAAGCCAGTGGGAAACTGCAATTGGATGAGCTAACGCCCATCCAAGCAATTAAATCATTAGAGCCATTTTTCACTATCTGTGAAGAGAACCACCATGTGGATGAATGCACTGCCAATCTTGCGTCGGTAAATTTCATTGGCAATTTTGGATGTTATGTTGAGTTGAACAAATGATGGCTAAACACCAAGAGGGGGCAAATTGGTGGAATAAAAATTGAAGGGTGCAAATAGATAATCTAAAAATTAAGACGAGGCGATTTTAGAGTAGTTCAAGCTTCGAACAAGCTCTACATCCACTACCTCAACACCCTACTGAGGATTTCAACAATTCACTAACTTGAATTCGTCCCCTTTTCTCGTCTTAGGAGGAAACCTTACAAATTGGTCAATCTCTCTACCCAAGGATTGACCCAATATCACTCTTTTGCAAAGGAAAGATAGGCAAACTTTGTATGTACCTCTCAAAGGCTAATTGTTTACCCAATTACACATAAACACTCCTCAAACTCTAAAAAGATTTACAATGAAAGATTTCAAATGAGTTGGGTACAAGAATTTTACTCTAAAGGCACAAGGGTTTGGAATGAATGCTTTGATGTTGCTTGAATAGTTGTTGTTGGTGCTTTAGAGACATGTTTTTATATCTTCTCATTGAATTCTACCCGTTTGGGTGGCTGAGATCATCAATAGAACCGTTGGGGCTCTCCCTTCCCTCCATAAATGTTGTTCTACAACTACCTGTATCAGAACACGAGGCCCTTGTATCGAAACAAACACCAAAAAAAGAAAGAGTCGTTGTGTGTAAAAGGGCCTGTATCGAAACGGCTATAGGCCGTATTGAAACAGTTTGAAACTGTTAAATTTAAAAAGAGGGTCGTACCAAAACGGATAAGGCATGTATCGAAACATTTTAAAACTGTAAATGGGTGTTTCGAAACAGCCTAGGGTGTATCGAAACACTTACCCAAATTTTCAAAAGTTTGTTTCTAACAAGTAACGGCTAGTTCATTTAATGCTCAATTTTAAAATTACTTAACCCCTGTATCGAAATGGGTATTAGACATTGCGAAACAATACTTAGAAATCAAAAACCCAGATGAAGTTTGTATCAAAACAAGTATGAGTCGTTTCGAAACGGACGTCTCCAGTGGCAAAACATGTCGAAACACTTTGGGGGTGTTTCGAAACGCTTGGGCAATTTTGTATATTTTGGCTTTGAAACACTTAGAAAAAATTACGAGGTTTAAAATTTGACTTCAAAATATTTTAAGTATAAATTTTACTTGTCAAAATCAAGTATTTTGATTACTTAAAAAAAATTTACTTTGCAATTTAGTCTTTGAATTACTTGTTATATGAAAATCAAATATTAGTTTTACAATCTCCGCCTTTTTGATATAATAAAACCAAAGTAAATTTTAAGTAAACTCTCCCTAAATTGAAGCTACGTTTTGAAAAACATTTTGAAAAAGTTATAGCTTAACCCTTCTCCCCCTTTTTGTTAGATCAAAATCAACGAAGGCAAAGATAAAGCAATATAGCACAAGGCAAAGTGAAATTAAAGCAACATAATGTCATTAATCATAAGAAACCAAAGCAAAATAAATTCATAATCTTCAAACATAATATCCAAACCTTAATACTTAAAACATAATATCCAATCATAAATCAAAGCATAGGTCTTAAAGTAAAAACATAAATAGGTGCATAAAAAGGGAAATCATAAACTAGATGATATGCAATGGAATGCAAAGATCTAAGACTCATCATCATCTTCATCTTCATCATTGGTGGAGCTCATTCGGAATTGTCTCCATTCGCCATTGAAGCCGGTAAAGGACATGTCCATAAAGGTTTGTTGAGTTTCAACCGAATTGAGTCGATTCTCAACACTTTTGATATGTCCCTCTACGAAAGTGAGGCGAGTGTCAAGAGTGGCAATAGTTTATGTGGGTGTGCAAGCCATTAAATTGCTCAGTAAGAAAAGTCATGAGGGCTTCGTTGTTTGGTGGAGCAACTTGAGGTTGAGGTTTGAGGGCTGCAACTTGAGGAGGATTCTCGACACGAGTCCACTCTCCATCAATGAAACGAAATTTGCTCTGGAGAAGTGTGTGCTCATCGATGGGATCTTTGAGAGGTTCCGAATAGTCAAGAGAGCAATCGATCCCCATCTTTAAGAACAAGTAGCTCAAGGCATTTCCATAGGTGAAGGAGGTGACAAGATTCGAGTTGCGGTTTTGGACAAGATACACCATCTCGGCAAACATGATTTGACAAAGATTTAGTCGTCGTCCCTCATGAAAGCATCAAATCCAAAAATCGTCTACTTGCCAAATGTGGGAGAATTTTCCTCCGAAAGGACGAAACCACCATGAGATGAAAGATGCGATCATGAGCATCAAGGATCGTGACGGAGCCACCAAGGGTATGTCCGAACGAGTTCTCATCCGAAATACCCTCATCTCCAAACCCAAAAACATTGACCAAGGTTTCCGAATCAACCCTAAACTTCTTCCCCATTAGATAGGACTCAATGGCAACCACTTGACCGACATTGGAGAAACAACGAGTATTGACATAGAAGAGAAGAACCATGTTACGATACAAAGTATCGGGTAAGCCCAAAAAAGACATAAAATTCCAATGCCTTAATAAATCAAGATAGCAAAATTGAAATTGTTCGGAATCCAAAAAGGGTATAGAGACGATACGCTCACGACGAATAACATGATCTTGAAAAATCTTGAAGTCGATATAGGCGTCTTTGTTTCAAAGACTCTTTTGGTAGAGTAAAGTGAGGTTGGGACGAGTAGAATCATCATCGATGTTAGAGCTTTCACCAACCTCATTGGTTCATACTTTCTTCCTAGAACCCATATTCGAAATCTAGAAGGAAATCAAGACACAAAAACATATGTATGCGTAAATCAACCAAATTCAATCCAATAGGCAATCCAATAGTCAAGGTATAAAAAAACTATACAATATAATGTAAATATATATATAAACATAAAATTATTTTTTAGTAAAAAGAATTTTGAAAAACAGATTAAAAAATTATACGGTATAATTTTATATTCAAATAATTTTTTTTGAAAAAACTTGAAAACCCATACTATATGTATATTTTTTTATATAAAAAGTAATTAAAAACAAAAAATAAAATTAAACGCAAATTAAAAAAAAGGAAAAATGGTTTATACCTTGATGTGAGATAATGGATGAATGGGGGATGATTAATGCACCAAGTTGCTTGCAAAGCTCTAGCCTTGATGTGAAGATTGAAAACCCTCAAAAAAAATTTAGGTTTTGAGTGAGAAATCAAGGGATTTAAGGAGTTTATATACGGGTTTTCGGTTAAGGTTTGAGAGAAAAAGAGAGTTGGTGTTTTAATTAAAGTTTTATACTCTTTTAATGGTTTTTAAAGCAATCTGTGCGATCGTGTTTCGATACGCCACTTGGCGTATCAGAACGGGTGTTTTAAAACAATTTCGAGTCATTTCGGTACCAGACTCGTTTCGATACAGGGTGACCCGATTTCGGAACAACACCTCGAACTCGTATCGAAACAAGAAGAGCCCATTGTGATACGATTCACTACTAGAATCATCTTAGACTAAGCTCGTATAGAAACATATGTACTTATTTCGATGCACCCTTGCCAAAAAATGCATTTTGGGCAGTTTCATGTCCAAAGAGCCAACTTAGGTCGAGCCTAAATGTATGTAAATGATAGATGAGCATGTTATGTGAACTAAAACTGATGCATACTCCCCCTAGAAACAAACATAGATGCATTAAGAAGCAAAATCACATAAGCATGATCATCATTCAAAATTTAAGCAAATTTTGGCCATTTGGAACCTAAAAGGGTCAAGGAAGGCTGGTTAAACCTAACTCTCTCCTAAGGGTCCAAAAACTATCTTTATCTAAAGGCTTGGTAAATATATCCGCTAATTGGTTCAAGGTATCAACATATTCTAGAACTACGTCATTTTTCAAGACCTAATCTCTAATAAAATGATGTCTAATTTCTATATGTTTGGTTCTAGAGTGTTGGATGAGATTCTTAGTGAGACAAATGGCACTAGTGTTGTCACACTTAAGGGGTATGGTATATACTTGAACACCATAATCTAAGAGTTATTGCTTCATCCAACGAACTTGAGCACAACAACTCCCTAAGGATATGTACTCCGCTTCGGTGGTAGATAAGGCTACGAGCATACTACCTAAGAATTGACATGTTCCAGAGGTACTTTTCCTATCTATCTTACATCCCCTATAATCCACATTGGAGAAAGAATGAAGGTCAAAGGAAGAGTCTCTAGGATACCAAAGACCTAAACAAGGTGTATCTCTAAGGTATCTAAAGATTCTCTTAATGCCAATTAGGTGTGATTCTCTAGGACTAGCTTGAAACCTAGTACACAAGTAAACACTAAACATGATATCGGGTCTACTTGCGGTAAGGTAAAGAAAAGATCCAATCATAGAACGATAAAGCTTAGAATCAACACACTTACCTCATTCATCCTTGTCAAGATTAATTGATAAGGTCATAGGAGTGGTTTGAGGCTTCACGTTCTCCAAGCCAAACTTCTTGAGCATATCCTTGATGTATTTAGCTTGATTTATGAAGGTGTCATCTTTCCTTTGCTTGATTTGGAACCCCAAGAAAAATGAGAGCTCTCCCATCATGCTCATCTCAAATTTACATTGCATTAGCTTAGAAAATTCTTGGCAATAAAATTCATTAGTAGAAAAAAATATCATCAACATATATCTGAACTACTAAAATGTCATTGTCATATATTTTAATGAAAAGTGTAGTATCCACCTTTCCTTTTTCAAAACCTTTTTCAGTTAAAAAATTTGGAAGTTTTTCATACCAAGCTCTAGGAGCTTGTTTCAAACCGTATAAAGCTTTTGTTAGTTTAAAAACATGGTTTGGAAAGTTTGGATCTTCAAAATCGGGTTGTTGTTCAACATACACTTCTTCATTTATAAAACCATTTAGAAAAATACTTTTCACATCCATTTGAAAAAGCTTGAAATCATGATAGCATGCAAATACAAAAAGTATCCTAATAGCTTCCATTCTAGCTACGAGTGCATATGTTTCATCAAAATCAATTCCCTCTTCTTGAGTGTAAATTTGAGCAACAAGCCTAGCCTTGTTTCTCACTATGTTACCACTCTCATCTAGTTTGTTCCTAAATACCCACTTAATTCATATAGTAGATTGATTACTAGGCCTATAAACTAATGTCCATACTTTACTTCTCTCAAATTGATTAAGTTCCACTTGCATAGCCAATATCCAAAAATCATCTTTTAATGCAACATGATTAATAAGTTTAAGAGAGGATCTAGTAGTTACCCCCTTGGATGGATAACCCAAGATTTCACCACTTTTGACATAGTTGAACTCCCTTGGGCATGTCACCTCCTTTTTCTCAAGAGCTAAGTCCTTCAAGGCTTCAAGAGGTGGATCTTGTGCATCTTCTTCTTTGGTTGAAATCTCATCCACCTTTGTTGTTTCTCCTCCATCAATGGCTTCAATGATCCCTACATCATCATCATCACAAGATTCCTTCCTTAGAAGGAGGTTGTCATTGAAAACAACATGTATAGGCTCTTCAACAACCAAAGTTCTTTTATTAAATACACGATAGGCTTTAGAGTTTAGAGAATAAACCAAAAATATTGCTTCATCACTTTTAGCATCAAATTTACCTAAGTTGTCTTTTCCATTGTTTAAACAAAACATTTACAACCAAAAGGGTAGAAATAGCTAATGTTAGGCTTTTTGGATTTTAAAATCTCATAAGGCATTTTCTTTAAAATAGGCCTAATCATTACTCTATTTATAATATAACAAGCGGTATTAGTGGCTTCCGCCCAAAAATACTTAGGTAAATTGTTTACACAAAGCATTGTCCTAGCCATCTCTTCTAAAGTTCTAATTTTCCTCTCAACTACCACATTTTGTTGAGGAGTGCGGGGAGCCGGAAAATTATGGCTATTACTGTTTTTATTACAAAAATCTTCAAAACCCATATTTTGAAACTCGGTTCCATGATCACTTCTAATATGTGAAATTTTAAGACTAAGATCATTTTGGGTAATTTTTATAAATGTAATAAAAATTTCTAAAGCCTCATCCTTAGTACTTAAGAATAGAACCCAAGTGTATCTAGAAAAGTCATTTACCAATACAAATGAATATGATTTACCACCCAAGTTCATAGTTCTAATAGGCCCAAATAAATCAATGTGGATTAGTTGTAATACCCTACTAGTCAAAACATCATTAATGGGTTAAAATGAGGTTCTCTTTTGTTTACCCTTAGCACAAGCATCACATATTTTATCTAATGAAAATCTTGGTTTGGGTAAACCTTTAACTAGATTTTGAGAAGCCAATTTTTCTAAAACACTTATGCTAGCATGCCCAAGTTTCCTATGCCACAACCATGCATCAATCTCATCATGTGCAACTAAACATGCATGGGATGAATGTATGTCATCTAAATGCACCATATAAATATTTCCTATGTGATGACCAATGATCATTATTTTATTTGTTTTAATGGTCACAATTTTACACACATTTTTATCAAAATGAAAATTAAAGCCTTTATCACAAAGTTGACTAATGCTAAAGAGATTATGTAAAATTAATGAATTAATTTTGATATAACAAAAGATTTAATGACTAAATTGAAAAAGAGAAAATGAATTTTTAAGTCCTCAAAACTTCCCTATGTTTCTAAGAAAAAATTTCCAAGTCAAAACCTAAGAGTATTCAAAATTTTCTAAGTGTTTACCAAGTCAAAATAGTGATTTTCGAAGTCACCGTTTCGAAACGGCCCTTAGGCGTTTCGGAACGTTTTAAAACTGTTAACTTCTGCTTTGGAACTAGCTTTCCCGTTTCGATACGGGTGTATCGAAACAAGTCTTTCTGTTTCGAAATGGATGAAGAACAACAGAACGGGTTGAACCGTTTCAATACGACAGTATCGAAACGACCTCAAACGTTTCGAAATGATTTTCAAAATTGGTTTCAAAATATCACTGTTGCAATTTAAATAACTAAATATTAAGAGACGGTTAGAGTGTATCGAAACATTTTAAAGTCGTTTCGATACATGTTTTGGTAGTGGCAAAATGTTTTGAAACGGGCTTTAGCACATTTCAGAATAGGCTCTTAGCGTATCGAAACGATCGTGTCCGTTTCGGTACGGCCTATTAATTACACCCCAACGGTTATTTCTATTTTGGTCTGTTTTCGAAACAGGGTCGAGCGTTTTGGAATGGGTAGTTGCAGACTGCATTTATGGTGGGAAGATAACATCGCAACGGCTATAATAATGAAGGCAACAACCCCAACGGCTAGAATTCAATGAGAAGGTATAAAAGGGAGTTCCAAAAGCACCAGCAAGAACTTTTGATTCTAAGAGAAACATTCAAACATCAAATTCAAGCTCTTGTGCTAAATTCCTATATTTTCTTATAAACCCCAATTGGTGTACTTTGTATTTCCTATCTTATTTGTTTCAATTGGGTTGAGTGCTTGAAAAAGGGGCTACATTTGTATTGAGATATACTAGCTATTAGCCTTAAACTTCTTTGTAAACCTTGTGTGAGGATTGGGTCAATTTTTGGGTAGAAAAATTGACCATTGTGTAAAGGTTTCCTCCTAAGCCTAGAAAAGAGGAAAATCAACTAGTGGAGTTGTTGCAAAATCCTTAGTGAAGCTAAGGTAGTAGATGTAGAGTTCAATTGGAACTTGAACCACTCTAAATCCATTGTCTTGCATATTTTTATTTTCCACTTCACCACCAAAATTTCTAAAAATTCAATTCACCCCTCTTGGCTTAAATCGATTCAACGATCCACTCACCAATTGGTATCAGAGCCTACCTCTTTGAAGGTTGAACAAGCACAAGAGCAGTTCCTAAGAAAGTGCGATCAATTCCAAAGACAAGCCATGTCATCTACTTCAACCTCCAACCTTTATGAGTCACAATCAACCACTAAACCACCCTTCTTTAATGGAGAAAACTACCCATATTGGAAGAATCAGATGCGTCTTTTCATCAAGTCAACGGATTATATGGTTTGGGATATAGTGGAAGAAGGTCCTTAAATTTCGGTTAAAAGAACCGATGAAGGAAGACTTGTTCCGAAAGTGAAGTCGAAGATGACCAAGGAAGATAGACGAAAGATGCAAGTCAACGACAAAGCTATACATATCATATTTTGTGCACTTGGTCTGGATATCTACTCGAAGGTTTCATCTATCGAAAGCGCGAAAGAAGTGTGGGATACTTTGGAGACAACTTATGAAGGCACTAGCGATATGAAGGAGACGAAGATCGGGTTGCTAAATTTGAGCTATGAGAATTTCACGATGAGAGCATCTCAAAGATGTTTGATCATTTTTCGATCATTGTCAACGGTCTTAAAGGATTCAGTGAAGTAATTCTTGAAGATAAGCTAGTGAGGAAGCTTCTATATTCTCTCTCGGAGTCTTGGGATGGTAAGAGGACGACCATCATTGAAGCAAAGAATTTGAAAACTTTGAAGCTGGATGAGCTTGTTGGGTCTCTTCTTACACATGAGATCATGAAGCAAGGAAGAGAAGAAGAGAAGAAGAAGGAAGAGAGAATAATAGAAAAGCATAAGGTAGAAAAGAAGAAGCTAGGAGTTGCTCTCAAAGCCTCTCTACAAGAGGAGAGCTCTTCTAGTGAGGAGGAAGACTTTAAAGAATTGGCTATGATAGCCAAACGATTCTCACGATTCATGAAGTCCAACTGAGGTAGAAAATTTCAAAGAAATATGGACTTCAAGAACAAAAGCAAAGAAGAAGAAAAGGATCCGATCATTTGCTTTGAGTGCAAGAAGCTGGGTCACATACGTTCCGATTTCCCTCAACTCAAGAAGAAGGGTTTTGAGAAGAAGAAGAAGCTCAAAGCCAAGCTTGCTACTTGGAGTGATGAGGAGTCATCCGAGGATGAGGAACATGAAGTGGCCAACCTCTGCCTCATGGCTCTTGAGAAGGATTCGATGGTAACCTCTAACTCATCTTATGTTGATTTTACTTTTGATAAATTGCATGATGCATATGATGAGTTGAAAGAGGTATATGATGAGTTAGTTGAAACATATAAGGAGTCAATTTTGAGGAACAAGAAAAATATTTCCGATTTAAAAACTCAAAATGAATATCTCTCAAAAACTAACTCGGAATTGGAAAAGAAGGTTTTGTACTTAATAAATCTTTCAAATGATCTTAAAAAGAAAAACCTTGATCTTGAAAAACTTCTTTCCTATTTTCAAGATTATCACACAAAGGAAATGTATAATCTTAAAACCTCTATTACTATTGGGAAAAACAATTTTAAAAAGAAATTCATCTAAATCCCAATATGTAAAAAGAAAAACTTTTCATCATAAACAAAGAAATTTTTCTAAGCAAGCTAGAGGTCAAAGGATTAGGAGTGTTTGGGTTCCTAAGGAACTCATTATTTCTAATAACATGAATGCTATTGCTTCTTGGATTCCTAAGGGAACCAAGGTTTTGAGGGCTAACATACATGGACCCAAAATGATTTTGGTACCAAAAATCAAAGCCTAATTTCTTTGTTTGTAGGGGGAGCATTGCTACAAGGCCAAAGCACAAAGTCAAAATTCGTGGTACCTTGATAGTGGATACTCGAGGCACATGACCGGAGACAAGAGCCGATTCATGGAATTAAAGCCAAAAAGTGGAGGAGTAGTAACATTTGGTGACAACTCCAAAGGCCACATTGAAGGTATTGGATCCAGAGGTAATCACTCTTTCATACTCATTGAAAATGTGTTGTATGTCAATGGTCTAAAACATAATTTGTTGAGCATAAGTCAAATTTGTGATAAAGGATTTAATGTCATGTTTGATAAAGATGGGTGTAGAATAGTTGACATTAAATCTAATAAAACTATGCTCATTGGTCATCGCATAGGCAATATATATATGGTGCATCTAGATGACATTCATACATCCCATGCATGCTTAGTTGCTCAAAATGAAAATGATGCATTGTTGTGACATAAGAAACTATGACATGCTAGCATTAGTGTTTTGGAAAAATTAATTTCCTTTAATATAGTTAAAGGCCTACCTAAGCTCAAGTTCTCATTAGATAAAATTTGTGATGTATGTGCTAAACGTAAACAACATAGAGCCTCATTTAAGTCCATTAATGATGTTTCTACAAGTAGATGTTTGCAATTAATTCACATGGACCTTTTTGGGCCAATGTAACCCCCTTAACCCGGTCTAAACGGTTGACCCAAATTAAGGAAGTCACACGGGGAAAACAAAAGTCAACCCGAAAGTCAACCTTGATTAACGACCCTTTTTTTCTTTTTAAACTTGTCTAGATGCACATTAACCCTAGTTATGATCATTCAAACAGCATACTCAAAGATCATAAACACCAGAGATCAAACAGGGACCCAATTGAACAATTTACAACTTTAAGGACCAAATTGTAAATTCTGATAATTATAAGGACTTAACTCGATTAAAGGTTACCATCTTGAAATTAGTCACATTTCATGCTTCTCTGCCAAATTTCAGCTCAAACGGACATTCCAAACTCATACAATTGCACAAACAAGATTCAGGACCAAATTGCAAACATTTCAAAACATTTAACCGCCAATGTCAGCCCCCAACGGCCAAGTGTTCCGAAACAGGGAGAACCTGTTTCGAAACGCGGGGCCGTTCCGCAAAGCGTACCGAAACGAGGGCTGGCAGAGGGCTTCCCGTTTCGGAACGGTATCTCCCGTTTCGGACGCCTGTGCTACTACAGGGCACCCGTTTCGAAACGGTAGCTACTGTTCCGAAACGACCTGCACAGAATGCAGCACAATGCTTGCTTAAACACACAATTGGCCAACCGAACATGCTCCAAATGCAATCAAACCACACCAGCAAGTTACTCAACACATAAGGAACATATATGCATCAAAATCTAGATACATGATCACCCCTAGGTGCACCAACACATTAAACACATTCGAAGACTCATTCATGCTTTTAAACAAGAAGCATAGCAAATCAACTTAAGCATAAGATGATACAAACGTTGCAACAATAAACCACATGATTCAACAACATATATCAAACTTGTCCAACGTTCACAAACTCGTTACACGTCAACCTATGAGATTCTCCCCCCATTGCCTTTATTAACTATAGCTATTAACCGAGACATACATCTCAAGTGGAGTCCTCCTTGAATCCCTTGCTCCTCGCTGTCCCAACTTCACTTATCTGTATTGATGGACAAAAAGGAGCGTAAGCACGTAATGCTTAGTGAGGAATGCTCAAAACCAAAACACCATCAATGCAGCGAGTCATAAAACCTCTTTGAAAAGCAACTCGATTTGTTAAACCAAGCAATGTTTGAAAACCCCTTTTCAACAACAAGCTCAAAATCATGAATTGCTCAAACATGAAAACCAACCCTTAGCTTAGCAAGCTAAGTAAACCTTTTCAAAGCACAACTTGCAAAACATCAATTTAACCTTTCAATGCATAATTACCAAATGCAAAGTTAAATTCAAAACCTTGGAAAAACACTTCCACTTCACATTATACATTCCTCTTACTTAGATATCATTTCAAACAAGAACCCTTTTAAAACCATTTATTTAATCAATCCAACACATGCATTAAACAAATGCAACAAATGAACCTCATCATCAACATTTGCATCATAAGCCTTTAAAAACAAGTCTTAGCAAGACTTCAATGCACTAAAGAGATTTCATGCACACATGCATCATTCTCAATAGATAATCAACACTTGTTCAAACTTAACAAGCACACATGCATTCTCAATACATTATGCACTTCCCATGCAACCATGCATCTTTCCAAGCAACTCATGCTTCGTTATAATCAAGAACATCATATTGGCTTTCAAGTGATAATCCAAATCCACTTTTCAACTCAACATCCAATCGGATACGCGGATCACAAGCGTTGTCCCTACGCTTCATACACACTACCAATCCAAGGTCCCCAAATGGACTTTTAACCACCATACAACCTTATCTTCCTCAAGGTTCCCATGTATGGACTTTTAACCACCATACAACCTTATCTTCCTCAAGGTTCCCATGTATGGACTTTTAATCACCATACAACCTTAACTTTCACAAGGTTCCCATGTATGGACTTTTAAACACCATACAACCTTAGCTTACTCAAGGTTCCCATATATGGACTTTTAAACACCATATAACCTTAACATGCACAAGGTTCCCATGTATGGACTTTTAAACACCATACAACCTTAGCATCACCGATTGGTAGTTGTATAACATCACTAACGAGATCCGGGACACCCTATACAAGATCCACACATGGACTTTACACCACCATTGTGATCTTAACAAGCACAAGGTCCACAAATGGAATTTTAACCACCATTACTACCTTTGCTTACCCAAGGTCCTCGAATGGGCACTCAACCTCCATTATGACCTTAACCATCTCGTTAGGATACTTGGATGGAGTTTATCGGTTCACTCTTAACCACTCCACATCCAAGGCGACTTTATTCACGGTGCACCCAATCCTATAGCCGGCTAACTATACCCGATCAAAGAAACCAAGAACCACTTACATCACTTGCCAATATAACCATCTTACCACATTAGTCCAATGATTCACATGCATAACCATAATGCAAAAGCCATCATTTACCATCATCAATCCACTGTTTTTAAAGCATTACACAAAGCCATTACACATCATGCAACAGCATGCATCAAAACCACATTTTCAATGCATAAAACCAAGGATCTCTTACCTTGAGCATCCTTCACATATGGCTTTCAAAACCAGCATTAAACATACTTAATATATGCTTCAAAACAGAATTTAGAACATGCAAATCACACGCATTGCAACCATCAACCACAATTGCTTTTAAAGCCAATTTGCAACACAACCAAGAGCGAAAATCCATTTACTTACTCTTGAGCTTAGCAAAGTTGTTTAGACTTTAACTAAGCTCCCAAAACCTTCAAACCTTGGTTTAAAAGCTGAAACCCAACTTCACTCACCGATACACAAAACAAGACTAGCCAACAAGTCTTCCAAGCATCCGAAACCTTCCGCACCACATCTAATGCTCACGGATCAAACTCCCCTGTTTCAAGCACACAATAACAGAGGATTAATGCATCATTATGCATTAAAAACACCAGCAACACAACACAACTCGCTGCTCATCACAAATCCAACATTTCGGCTACTAAACACAACCGAAATCACCTCCAAACACTTCCAAAACTTAACCCAGCCAAGATCCATCACTTCTAACCATTTTTAAACATCAATTAACATCCAAAATGATCACAAACACGTCCTTATACCTCCAGCTATAACAGATCACCAAAAACACTCCAAAAACAACCAAAACTCAAGTAAAACTTAGGAAATTCAACCTATTCGGGATTGCATTGATAAAACCTCAATTCCTTATCAATTTAACACTCATTTAACATCAATTTGACACCTCAAAACACTGCCCAAACAGATCACACGAAAATCCACCAAAAATCACCAAATCTTGCATTTTAAGCCAAAATCAAGATTCCAATTGAAAAGCCTTTAACAAAACACAAATCAAGGATTGAGAACTTAGTAATTTCAGTAAAGAACTGAGAGTTTAGAGGAGAAGGACGTTCTTACCTCCAAACTTGAGTTTCTCCCTTTTTGGAACCAAAATCTTGAAAATCCAATTAGCACTTGGTGAGGTTTTGTTGATATGATGATTAGGAATCAAAAGAGAATTGAAATGAGAGATTTGAGTGACAAAATCAGGAGGAAATCTCTGGAGAGAAAGTGTTTGGGTTGAGAGAAAATGAGAGAAAAGGAAAATTGGAAAATATGGAAAGTTAGTTGCAAAATAGCAAAATGATTTCCCTCCACTTTTCTTTTGTTTTAAAATCAGAATTAAACCTTAAAATATCTTAGAAAAATCTGGAGAAACTCCCTTTGAGTAAATAGCTCCTTAAAGATTCAAAGTTTCAATCCTTTCTAAAACAGTCACGCAACTTTCAAAAATTACATTTTGGTCACTAGCCAAAATGTCACTCTTCCAAAACTCATTTTGTAAAATTGATTTCACAGTTCACTTATACATGTTAAAAGAGGATTTTAGAACATTTTTCCATATTTTTAATGCAACCCGAACTAGGCTTTCCTAATTTCACCTTTATATATTCGCACAGCACTTTGACCGAACCGGTCAACGCCCAAAACTTCCAAGCCCAAAACCGGGGGGTTACAGCCAATTAGGACTACTAGCTTGGGTGGAAAATCATATGCTTTTGTGCTTGTTGATGATTACTCTAGATATACTTGGGTTCTCTTTTTAAACACCAATGATGAAGCTTTAGAAAACTTCATCACATTTTCAAAAATAACCCAAAATGATTTTGAACTTAAAATTTCACATATTAGAAGTGATCATGGAACGAAATTTCAAAATATAGGTTTTGATGAGTTTTGTAATGAAAATGGGATTAGCCATAATTTTTCGGCTCCTCGAACTCCTCAACAAAACGGGGTAGTTGAGATGAAAAATAGAACTTTAGAAGAAATGGCTAGGACTATGCTTTGTGAAAACAATTTACCTAAGTATTTTTGGGCGGAAGCCACTAACACCGCTTGTTATATTATAAACCGAGTAATGATTAGGCTTATAAAGAAAACTTCTTATGAGATTTTAAAATCTAAAAAGCCTAACATTAGCTATTTTTATCCTTTTGGTTGCAAGTGTTTTGTGTTAAATAATGGAAAAGACAATTTAGGTAAATTTGATGCAAAAAGTGATGAAGCTATTTTTCTAGGTTACTTTTTAAACTCTAAAGTCTATCGTGTGTTTAACAAAAGAACTTTAGTTGTAGAAGAATCCATTCATGTGGTTTTCGATGATAACCTCTTTCCGAGGAAGAATTCTTGTGATGATGATGATGTAGGGATCATTGAAGCCAATGATGGTGGAGAATCATCAAAGGTGAATGAGATTCCAACCAAAGATGAAGATGCACAAGAACCACCTCTAGAAGCATTGCAAGACATGTCTATTGAGGAAAAGGAAGTGAGCTACCCAAGGGAGTACAACTATGTTAAAGGTGGTGAAATCTTGGGTGATCCATCCAAGGGGATAACTACTCGCTCTTCTTTTAAAATGCTTAATCATGTTACATTTATCTCATGCATTGAGCCTAAGAATGTTAAAGAAGCATTAAAAGATGACTTCCAGATTATGACCATGCAATATGAGTTAAATCAATTTGAGAGAAGTAAAGTGTGGACATTAGTTGATAGGCCTAAAAATAAATCTACTATAGGAACTAAATGGGTATTTAGAAATAAACTAGATGAGAGTGGTAACATAGTGAGAAACAAGGCTAGGCTTGTTGCTCAAGGTTACACTCAAGAAGAGGGAATTGATTTTGATGAAACTTATGCACCCGTAGCTAGAATGGAAGCCATTAGGATGCTACTTGCATTTGCATGTTTTCATGATTTCAAGCCTTTTCAAATGGATGTCAAAAGTGCGTTTTTAATTGGTTTTATAAATGAAGAAGTGTATGTGGAACAACCACCGGGTTTTGAAGATGCAATTTTTCCAAACCATTTCTTTAAATTGTCAAAAGCTTTGTATGGTTTAAAACAAGCTCCTAGAGCTTGGTATGAAAGACTTTCAAGTTTTCTAGCTAGAAAAGGTTTTGAGAAAGGAAAGGTGGCCACAACACTTTTTATTAAAAACAATGGCAAAGATATATTAGTAGTTCAAATTTTATGTTGATGATATTATATTTGGTTCTACTAATGAGTTGCTTTGTTAAGATTTTTCTAAGTTAATGCAAGGTGAATTTGAAATGAGCATGATGGGGGAGCTCTCATTATTTTTGGGACTCCAAATCAAACAAATGAAGGATGGCATCTTCATCAATCAAGCTAAGTACATCAAGGATATGCTCAAGAAGTTTGGCTTGGAGCATGCAAAGCCTCAAGCTACACCAATGAGCTCATCTACAAAGCTTGACAAAGATGAAGGAGGTAAGTGTGTTGACTCTAAGCTTTATCGCTCTATGATTGGATCTTTGCTTTAACTTACCGCAAGTAGATCGTATATATTGTTTAGTGTTTGCTTGTGTGCTAGGTTTCAAGCTAGTCCTAGAGAGTCTCACCTTATAGTCGTTAAAAGAATCTTTAGGTACCTTAGAGATACTCCTTGTTTAGGTCTTTGATACCCTAGAGACTCAACCTTTAACCTTCATGCTTATTCGGATGCGGAATACGGGGGTTGCAAAATAGATAGGAAAAGTACTTCCGGCACTTGCCAATTCCTAGGTAGTATGCTCATATCTTGGTTCTCTTAGAAACAAAATAGTGTAGCTTTATCTACCACTGAAGTCGAGTACATTTCCTTAGGGAGTTGTTGTGCTCAAGTCCTTTGGATGAAACAACAACGCTTAGACTATGGTATTAAGGTAGACACCATACCCCTTAAGTGTGATAACACTAGTGCTATATGCCTAACCAAAAATCCCATCCAACACTCTAGAACCAAACACATAGAAATAAGGCATCATTTCATTAGATATCATGTCCTTAAGGAAGATGTTGTTTTAGAGTTTGTAGACACCTTAAATCAATTAGCGGACATCTTTACCAAACCTCTAGATAAGGAGCGTTTTTTGTCCCTTAGGAGAGAGTTAGGTCTAACTAGCCTATCTTGACCTTTTAGGACCTCTTTGTGCTTAAATTGCTTGATTTCTTGAAAATGCCATGCTTATGTGTTTTTGATCCTAATCCCATCCATGCTTATAGTTAGGGGGAGTATGTTTGTGTTTTAACATGTCGTTCTTGCTCATACATATCATTTATGTATCTAGGACTTATTGAAATTCAAATTTTCTGCATTTTAGAGCCTCGTCTGCACCTCCATGCCTAGGCGTATCGAAACGAGTCAATTCGTTTCGATACGGGTGCCTTAAAAGAATGCAATGTGACCAGTGTATTTCGAAACGCCCCAAAGAGTTTCGAAACATTTTGCCTCTACCAAGAAATGTATTGAAACAGACCAAATGTGTTTCGATGCGAGATGTCTCGTGGGATTCGATACGGTCAAATCCGTATCGAAACGGTCAATAGGTTTCAGAACGAAAGTAAACATTTCGATACGCCTGTTTCGAAATGGTCGTGCCTGTTTCGAAACTCGTTTCCGGACAACTTTTATAAGGAGTTTTAATTGCTCAAAAACACTTTTTATTAACCTCATAAAAACCCTAACCCGATTTTTCTCTATAAAAACCCTCCAAACCTCATTGTTTTTCATCAAATCTTGAGGGCTTTTACTCCCAAACTAAAATTTAAGCAAGCTTCAACAACTTGGTGCAATTTCATCCATTCATTCTTCCAAAATCCCTAGTTAAGGAATTTCTAATGGAAAACGTTAACAAGAAAAGAAAGACTCAAACGGGTGAAGGTTCGAACCAAGGAAACATTCGTCCAAATCTTACCCTCCTTTTTCAAAAGAGCCTTAAAAATCAAGAAGCTAAGGATCGCTTCAAAATCATTCATGATTTAGCCGTTCGACGAGAGCGTGTTGTGGATATCGTCTTCCTTGACTCCGAGCGTTTCGAATTTCGTTATCTACCTCTCTTGCAAGATTAGGATTTCTTAGCCTTTTGGGAATTCCTGAACTTGTCTACAAGAACATGGTCTTGCTCTTCTACTCCAATGTCTTTCTCATCGACAATGAAGATCATACCGAGGTAATTGGCATCGAGTCTTATCTTTTAGGCAAGAAGTGTCGTATTGATATATTCATTTTAGAGGATGCTCTTGGGCTCAAAGATGAAGGTATTGAGGATGAGAATCACTTTGGTGCTCACACTGGATCCGTTCTTACATTGGATGCTCATGACCGATTCCTACATTTGATCATCTCTTGGTTCATTTGCCCTTCAGGAGGTAAATTTACTCATATTCGACAAGTTGATTACTTTTGGCTCGAGTGTTTTTGCAAAGCACAACGCCCGAACTTAGTCAAAATCATGTTTGTCGAGATGGTCCATCAAGTGAAGATTCGTACCACCGATGCACTTACACCCTTCACTTATGGAACAGTGTTAAGCTACGTCTTCGCTCACCTCGGTTATGATTGTTCCTATGATTCTCCAGAACCCCAAAAGCAAAATATTGTTGAATCTTCTCTTATTAAGTATGGGTTTCGTTATACTCTTGGCCAATGGGTTCGTGTTGATAGGAAAGCTCCGACACCTCAAGTTGAGCCTCCACCTCAAGCTCCAGCTCCTAACAATGATGCACTTATGGCTTCATTACCGAGTGGTTCAACTCGATAGATACGAACATCGCCTCGGGTTTTGGTGCTCTCAATACTCGCATTCAATCCTTGGAGAAACGTGTCTCCTCTCTTGAGAATCAACAAAAATCGATGGATCTATCTTTCTCCGCATTCTATGGTGATTGGAGGAACTATCGTCATACCCAAGCTAAGGACAATGATGATTCTATTGATGATGGTGGCGATAATGACGAGGCATAGGATTCATATTGCAAATCATATTAGACTATCATATTAGGATTAAGTTTGCACATATCTATGTTTTTATGTTTTAAAGACCTATGCTTTGATTATTATTATTTTGATTGAGCTTGAACTTCAATGCTTTGAATATTTATGTTTTTGATGTTGTTTCTTGAACTTTAATGATATATATGATAATTATGTTGTTTGGTTTATGGCTTATGACTTCGTTTCTTCTCTTGATTAGCCTTGTTTATCTATTTTTGATCTAACAAAAAGGGGGAGAAGTAATCTAAGAGCCTAAGTGTTTTTAAAGTTGTTTTTGAGTTTCAAACACTTGAATTTTAAATCTTTTCAAAACTTTAAAACCATCTTACATTGAGGAGAGTTAGAACTTTTACAAAGATTTCAAAATTCTTAAAAATTCATACTTGGTTTTGTTATATCAAAAAGGGGGAGATTGTAAAACTAATGAATTGATTTTGATATAACAAAGGATTTAAGGACTGAATTGAAAAGGAGAAAATGAATTTTTGAGTCCTCAAAACTTCCCTATGTTTGTAAGAAAAAAATGTCCAAGTCAAAACCTAAGAGTATTCAAAATTTTCTAAGTATTTACCAAGTCAAAACAGTGATTTTCGAAGTCACCATTTCGGAATGGCCCTTAGGCGTTTCGGAACGTTTTAAAATTGTTAACTTCTGTTTTGGAACTAGCTTTCTCGTTTCGATACGGGTGTATCAAAACAGGTCTTTGTGTTTCGAAACAGATGAAGAACAACGAAACGGGTTGAATCGTTTCGATACAGTAGTATCGAAACAACCTCAAACGTTTCGAAACGATTTTCAAACTTGGTTTCAAAATATGACTGTTGCAATTTAAATAACTAAAGTTTGAGAGACAATTAGAGTGTATCAAAACGTTTTGAAGTCGTTTCGATACATGTTTTGGCAGTGGCAAAATGTTTCGAAATAGGCTTTAGCACGTTTCGAAACAGGCTCTTAGCGTATCAAAACGATCGTGTCTGTTTCAATACGGTCTATTAATTACACCTCAACGGCTATTTCTATTTTGTTCTGTTTTGAAACAGGTCGAGCGTTTCAGAATGGGTAGTTGCATACTGCATGTATGGTGGGAAGATAACATCCCAACGGCTATAATAATGAAGGCAACAACTCCAACGGCTAGAATTCAATGAGAAGGTGTAAAAGGGAGTTCAAAAAGCACCAACAAGAACTTTTGATTCTAAGAGAAACATCCAAACATCAAATTCAAGCTCTTGTGCTAAATTCCCATATTTTCTTGTAAACCTCAATTGTAGTACTTTGTATTTCCAATCTTATTTGTTTCAATCGGGTTGAGTGCTTGAAAAAGAGGCTACATTTGTATTGAGAGATACTAGCTATTAGCCTTAAACTTCTTTGTAAACCTTGTGTGAGGATTGGGTCAATTTTTGGGTAGAAAAATTGGTCATTGTGTAAAGGTTTCCTCCTAAGCCTAGAAAAGGGGAAGATCAACTAGTGGAGTTGTTGGAAAATCCTTAGTGAAGATAAGGTAGTGGATGTAGAGTTCAATTGGAACTTGAACCACTCTAAATCCCTCATCTTGCAAATTTTTATTTTCCACTTCACCACCAAAATTTCTAAAAATTCAATTCACCCCCCTCTTGGCTTAAATCGATTCAACGATCCACTCAACAGATTATGTTTTAGACCATTGACTTATAAAACATTTTCAATGAATATAGGTGAGAGATTACCAATGGAGTCTATGCCTTCAATGTGCCCTTTGGATTTGTCACCAATCGCCACACATCCTCCACTTTTTGGTTTAAGCTCCAAGAATCTACTCTTGTCTCCGGTCATGTGTCTCGAGCAACCACTATCAAGGTACCATGTGTTCTTACATGAAGCTTTTACCTTGAATCATTGCTCCTCCTACAAACAAAGAGATTAAGCTTTGATTTTTGGTACCCAAAATGATTTGGGTCCATGAGAGTTAGCTCCCAAAAGCTTGGTGCCCTTAGGAATCCAAAAAGCAATTGCATTTACATTATTAGAAACAATGAGTTCCTTAGGAACCCATACACTCCTAATTCTTTTAACTTTAGATTGCTTTAGAAAATCTCTTTGTTTGGGGTAAAATGATTTTCTCTTAGCATATTGGGTTTTTGAAGAATTTCCCTTTTTAAGAGCATGTTTCTAAATAGAAAGAGAAGTTTTAAGATTATCCACTTAGTGTGATAATCTTGGAAATCGGAAAGAAGTTTTTCAACATCAAGATTTTTCTTTTTAAGCTCATTTGAAAGATTTATCAAGTACAAAACCTTCTTTTCCAATTCGGAATTGGTTTTTGAAAGAGATCATTTTGAGATTTCAAATCGGAAATGATTTTCTTGTTTTTCAAAATAGACTCTTTATATTTTTTAATCAATTCATCATAAACATTTTGTAACTCATCATATTCATCATATAATTTATCATGAGTAAGACATGAGTTAGAGTTTACCATGTGATCCTCCTCAAAGGTCATGACGCAAAGATTGGTCACTTCCTCAGATGACTCCTCGTCACTCCAAGTTGCCATTTGAGCCTTGAGCTTGTTCTTCTTCCCAAAGCTCTTCTTCCTCAATTGAGGGCAATCAGTTCGGATACGGTCAGGCTTCTTGCACTCAAAACAAGTGAGTTGATCATTTTCTTCCTTTTTTCCTTTATTCTTGAAGTCTCCCCTTCTATTGAATTTTATTCCTCGATTGGACTTCAAGAATCGAGTGAATCGTTTAGCCAACATGGCCATTTCTTCGTCCTCTTCCTCACTAGAATTGCTTTCGTTGTATGATGCTTTGAGTGTTATTCCTAGCTTTTTCTTTTCAACCTCTTTCTTCTCTACCTTTTTCTCTTCTACTCTTCTTCTCTCCCTTGCTTCATGATCTCATGGGTGAGTAGAGATCCAACAAGGGCGTTGTAAAGTGTCCACAAGTTCTATATTTTATGCACATTCCATCTCATATTATTGTTGTTTTTGAGTACATCTTAAACATAATTAGAACCATGCATTGCATTTTACAGTATTTCTTTGCTTTGCCATGTTTTTATAGATTGTCTTTTATTTGGTGAAGAAAGGTATTGTTTTAGTGTACTTTTGGTTATAGGTACTAAAGGCTGACAAAGGGAAAAAGGAGCTGAGAATGTGATGCTAAGGCAGTGAACCATGGAGTTGTACTGATGTAGTTCCAGACAGAGACAACAATTGTCGAGTAACTGCCGCCGCCCACCTTGCCGCCCAAGACAGCAGACTATGGACTTGGAGAACCGGAGTGTGATTTATAGAGCAGAAAATCCTGATTCTATCGATGTTGTCCACTAAATTTTCTGACATCTGTAGCAGCAAGACGAGCCGCCGAAGTAAAATCTCGAGATTGCTTACGGAACAAGGCAACATGACAAAGTCCACACTCAACTCAAAGAAGTTAGAGTTTAAAGTCACATTTAATGTGGAAAGCTACTTTGAAGATTTCTACTTCAAGAAGGACTAGACCTAGCTAATGCCTATATATACTCATTGTAATTCTAATTCAAAACAACATACATTTTTCTTAGGCATAGTTTAGGTCTTCTTGCCGCCGGCATGTTCTAAATTTATGTTGGGTTTGGGTTATGTTGTAACTAGTTGTGAGAACGGTTGTTTAGGTTTTCAAGTTTGTTTTTGCAATAAAATACTCTTAGTTTGCTTAATTCATGTGCATCACTTCCTTCAAGTAGTTCCAAAAGTCCAATTGAGGAAATCCATTTGTCGGGCACGAGAGTGTCAAACTCACGAAAGAAGTAAGCACAGTCTCATCATGTCGAGGTGTTGACTAATTTGGCTTAAACATAAGTTAGAATTTCAACGGCTAAAAAGAGCAACCAAACGTTGACTGCCTGTGTTAGGTTTATGCTAAGATTGCTTGATATTCACGCAGCAACAGAATCCTAGCCTAGACATAGGTAGGATCACTTCAGAATTACTTCGCTGAACTTGGAGTATCTGCTAGACTTGTTGTCGGGACGTCTCTCCATCTCACATGCCGAGATAGCGAAAGTTGCAAGAGCAGAGTTTTGCCATGGTAGCAAAAGTTGCCACCGCCATTACCCGCCAAGGCAGCAGATCGTGGCAGCGTAAAACAACTTGGCCTATTCAACGCAGTTTCACACTAAGCATCAACATAATCATGCCCTCTCTATCAATCTGATCACTTCCTTTATTATACTTGTGTTTTTATTTTACTTTTCTTCTCAAACAACCACCTTACTTGTGCATTTACTTTACTTGTGCAGGAACAACAATTTGAAGAAAGTTGTCCAATCCCTGTGGGAGACGATATCTTATATAATATAACTTGACAGGAGTGTGAACTTGCGCTCATAAAAAGAGAACACTTAATCACTCTACAATTTTTTCGTACCGTTGTCGGGGATTGGTAACAGCGAATTTCGTCTTAAATTTCTGCACTTTTATTTCTTTATACTTTATTTTTTTATTTTTAATTGAAAAAAAAAGAATTTTACAGTTTCCTTTGCTAGTGTATGACCAGGGCGAATCCAAAAGGAGAAATTCTCTTCTACGATGATATCGAACGTAGAGCAAGAGAGCTCAAGAATGAGATCAGAGTAACCTTAGAAAAACCAAAGAGGAGAATGAAAAAGCAAAGGTAAACATGGACCCACCCTACAATGCCGCAGACAGCAGGGATAGGAAGTAAGACCCGTCGCTCAAAGAACAGCAAGTTCCGCCCAGGGAGCCCCAAAATTTTTGAACCACTAGATATTATCTGGAACATGACTTCATAGGGTTTGATTCGACAGTGACGGAACCTGAGATTGAGGCAGATCACTTCGAGTTGAAGCCCGTTATGTTTAACATGATCAACACGTTAGGGCAATTTGGAGGGATTGCCACAAAAGATGCTCGGCAGCACTTGAGAGGATTCCTAGACATCTGCATAGCATTCAAAATACACTAGTTCCATCAAGACGTACTGAGGCTGAGACTATTTCCCTATTCACTAAGGGATAGGGCAAAACAGTGGTTAAACAACCAGCTAGCAGGGTCGTTCAACACATGGACAGAGTTGTGTAAATATTTTCTAGATCGATTTAGCCCGTCCAATTTCACAGACAGACTACGAAATGAGATAACATCCTTTCGACAAGGGGATGATGAGCCGATGTGTTGAGAAATATTTTGATATAACAATTATGTGAAAAATGTTTTGGACTTATTTAAAGATTTCAAAAATAATTCAAAAGTCCTTAAAACTTGAAAAATATGTTTAAAATATTTTTGACTTTGCACCTATATCGAATATACATTTTAAAGTCAAAAATTAGTCAAAATTGTGTTTTTAAGTGGAAGTTTCGAAACCATCCCTATAAGGTTTCGAAACCTCTCTGGGCAGTAAGCTTTTGTTTTTGAAACCTTAACAAAGGTTTCTAAACCTCTATTAAGGTTTGGAAACCTTGGAACAAAGGTTTCGAAACCTCTATGAAGGTTTCGAAACTTTGGCCTTGTAACGGCTCCAAAACATCCCCAACGGCCATAAACGGCTAGATTTTACGAATCCCTTCTTAAGGTTTCGAAACCTCTTCAATGGTTTCGAAACCATTGTGCAGGTGAGCATTTAAAGCTCGACTTTAATGGCTTCCAACGGCTCCAAAACATCTCCAACGGCCATAAACGGCTAGAAACTCATCAAGGAGTATAAAAGGGACCTCCAAGCGTCAAGATACAAGAGATGCTTCAATTGTCAATCAACAAATGATCAAATATAGTCTTTGTACTTAAATTGTCAATTCTTGTATAAAAAAACACTAGTGAGCCAAAATTGTCAAATTTGCTCAAGTGTTTTAGGTTTTGGGTGAGTGCTTAGAATTGCAAACAAACACCTATTAGAGAGATTTCTAGTTTGCTAAGTCTTTCTTTGTAAAGAGAGTGTTCCTTCAAGCTTTGGGTAGAAAGCTTTGAGGGTTGTAACGGTTTCCTCCTAATTCGAGAAAAGGGGACGAAATTCTTAGTGAATTTGTTGGAAATCCTTAGTGGGGAGCTAAGGTAGTGGATGTGGACCTTGGTTAGAAGGTTGAACCACTATAAATCCTTGTGTTAAATTGCCAAATTTTCACCTCCCACTAAAACACCCAATTATCCAACTTCTCCACACTTGGCGAGCAAGAACGGTTGATCGAATCGAGCCCCCAAAATCTCAACAATTGGTATAAGAGCTTGGCTCAATCGAAGGGGATTCACATCCTATTGAGAAGATTCAGCAAGCTCGATCAAAATTTCACCAACCGGCTCAAATGGCGCAATCCATCGAGAAACCGCCCTTCTTCGACGGAAATCACTATGCCCATTGGAAGACAAAGATGAAATTCTTCTTGAAGTCAAGAGATTACAAGCTATGGGACATAGTTGAAGATGGTCCGTTCGTGCCTCAAGGAAGTAAAGCGGAATGGAGTGCCGACGATCGCAAGAAGATGGAGCTTAATTGCAAAGCCTTGCACATGCTCTTTTGTGCTTTTGGCCCAACCATCTATGAGAAGATGTCTTCTTGTGAGAGTGCCAAGGAGGTATGGGACAAGCTTGAAGTCACATACGAAGGAACCGATGAAGTCAAGGAGACCAAGATTGGGCTCCTCACCTTAGAGTATGAGAACTTCAAGATGGATCCGGAAGAGAACATCGAGAAGATGTTTGATAGGTTCTCCACCATCACCAATAGTCTTAAAGGTTATGGAGAAGCCATTCCGGAAGAGAAGATTGTCCGAAAGCTCATCTACTCCCTTCCCGAGTCATGGGACTCAAAGAGGACCGCCATCATCGAAGCCAAGAATCTCAAAACCTTGAAGCTTGATGAACTCATGGGGTCACTTCTCACTCACCAAATAATGAAGAAAAACAAAGAAGAGGAGAAGAAGAAGGAAGATATTAGAGCGATGGGGAAGAAGAAAATCATGGAGCTAGGTATCAATGCTAGTGTCGTAGCTCTCAAATCCTCCACATGCCATCATGTAGATTCAAGTGAGGAGGAAAGTGAAGATGAAGAGGTGGCTTATCTCTTCAACAAATTTGCCCGGTTCATGAAGAGCAAAATGGAAAAATCCAAGCATGAATCGATGAAGAAGATGAAGGACTCCCACAAATCCAAAAGGAAGGGATCATCTTAAAAACAAGCATATGTGGCCACATGGAGCGATGAAGACTCCACCAATGATGAAGTAGCCCACCTATGCTTGATGGCCCTCAATGAGGGGGAGGTAACTTCTAACTCATCCATTTCAAATTCTTATACATTTGATGAGTTACAAGATGCCTATGATAATTTGCTTTTGGAATTCAAGGCATCATTTTCTAAAAACAAAAAGTTGATTTCAAAAATAAAAATTGAAAATGATTTGCTTTCCAAAACAAATCTTGAACTTGAAGCAAGATTAAAAGATTTTGAACAAAAATGTTTTGATTTACAAAATTTGCTTCTTAAAGTTCAAAAAGAAAAAGATTTGATTTCCAATGAACTTGAAAAGAAAAATTGTTTTGGAAAATCAAACTTTTATGTAAGACAATCTAGTGCCCCTAGATTTGTGAATGGAAAATGTTTTAGAAGTGTTTGGGTCCCAAAAGGACTAACCACTTCAACTAAAAAGGATGAAATTGAAAAATGGATTCCTAAGGGGACTAAATTTTGTGCTACTAATGTCTATGGATCCAAAGCAATTTGGATACCAAAAATTACTTGATTGTCTTTTGCTAGGTGTGATGGAGAGTGATCAACAAGTCAAACTTTGAGGGGAAGCTCCATGCACACAAAGGAAAAACACTTGAAGAAGGAAGGCTTCACATCCTCCCTTGAGTTCAAGTGTGGTAAAATCTAGTTGCTTTTGCTTTTATTTGATTTATTTTCTTTTATGTCAACTAGATGATCATGTATGTTGGACTAACATTTTTAATGATGCTTTGAGTAAGGGGGGCCATTTTAAAACAAAATTCTTATTTTTGTCAAATTTTTCCTCTATAGTTATTTTGTACTTAATTTTTTTTAACTTACTCTCCATTGTTATTGTGTACTATAAAGATTTGAATTATTTTTTATATAACAAAAAGGGGGAGAAATTGGTTTGAAAAATTGAATTTTCAAATGAATAAGGGGGAACTTTATTTGATTTCATATCTTAATCTCTTATTCACAATTTTAAAGTTAAAGGGGGAGAAGTGAAAAATTAAGGGGGGGCTTTTGTCAAAAACAATTTTTCAAAGAAGTTTTGTTATATCAAAAAGGGGGGAGATTGTTGAGAAATATTTTGATATAACAATTATGTGAAAAATGTTTTGGACTTATTTAAAGATTTCAAAAATAATTCAAAAGTCCTTAAAACTTGAAAAATATGTTTAAAATATTTTTGACTTTGCACCTATATCGAATATACATTTTAAAGTTAAAAATTAGCCAAAATTGTGTTTTTAAGTGGAAGTTTCGAAACCATCCCTATAAGGTTTCGAAACCTCTCTGGGCAGTAAGCTTTTGTTTTTGAAACCTTAACAAAGGTTTCCAAACCTCTATTAAGGTTTGGAAACCTTGGCACAAAGGTTTCGAAACCTTTATGAAGGTTTCGAAACTTTGGCCCTGTAACGGCTCCAAAACATCCCCAACGGCCATAAACGGCTAGTTTTTACAAATCCCTTCTTAAGGTTTCGAAACATCTTCAATGGTTTCGAAACCATTGTGCAGGTGAGCATTTAAAGCTCGACTTTAATGGCTTCCAACGGCTCCAAAACATCTCCAACGGATAGAAACTCGTCAATGAGTATAAAAGGGACCTCCAAGCATCAAGATACAAGAGATGCTTCAATTGTCAATCAACAAATGATCAAATATAGTCTTTGTACTTAAATTGTCAATTCTTGTATAAAAAAACACTAGTGAGCCAAAATTGTCAAATTTTCTCAAGTGTTTTAGGTTTTGGGTGAGTGCTTAGAATTGCAAACAAACACCTATTAGAGAGATTTCTAGTTTGCTAAGTCTTTCTTTGTAAAGAGAGTGTTCCTTCAAGCTTTGGGTAGAAAGCTTTGAGGGCTGTAACGGTTTCCTCCTAATCCGAGAAAAGGGGATGAAATTCTTAGTGAATTTGTTGGAAATCCTTAGTGGGGAGCTAAGGTAGTGGATGTAGACCTTGGTTAGAAGGTTGAACCACTATAAATCCTTGTGTCAAATTGCCAAATTTTCACCTCACACTAAAACACCCAATTATCCAACTTCTTCACACTTGGCGAGCAAGAAAGGTTGATCGAATCGAGCCCCAAAAATCTCAACACGATGTATGAAGCATGGGAGCGACACCAATAGATGTTGAACAACTGCCCGCTACATGGTCTTCCGGCTTGGACACAAGTATCAATATTCTACAATGGGGTGAACTACCCAACACAGATGATGATTGATGCCTCAGCCAATGGAATCATCCTTGACAGACCATCAGCTGAGGCACTACGGATTCTGAACCAAGCCGCCAAGAATGACTACAAGTATCCAACAGCCCACCGAGGTGGCGTTAGGCGGCCAGCAACTGTGAACGAGGTAGAAGCCTCTGAATCTGTCAATGCCCGCCTTGACAAGATGACAGAGCTGGTCATGAGCATCGTAAAACCTGCTGGGAAAGTCTATGGGGCAAAGGCTGTAGAGCCGTTCTGTGACGAGTGTGGGGGTAACCATGATTCCTCTGACTACACCGCATATGCCAATTTTATGGAAGGCTACGAGAGGAACAACAGGCCTTCCCAAAACACCTACAACCCTGGATGGAAGAACCATCAAAAATTCTCCTGGAGAAACCCAAAGACTACTGCAAACCCACAACAGCAACAAGGAGGCTACCAACAAAACCTGCCCAGACAGCAGGCTCAGCAGCCGCAAAACAATAATTCACTAGAAAAAAACTTTTCATACTTTTATGTCTAGAACTAGTGATTTTATTATTTGCACTAATAAATTCATTAATAAAACTGAGTCTTTCATGGACAGGATGGAGATGAAGATGAACAACCAGGAGGCTTTCATAAAAAACTTGGAGACCCAATTTGGGCACTTCACAGAGATCTTCAGCAGCCAAACAATGGGAGCAGCTTCCAGCAGCTCAGAGGCAACAACCAAGCCCACTTACGAGCAGTGCAAAGCTATATCTACTAGAAGTGGGAAGCAGTTGGATGAACCCAAGGTGGAAAAACAACCAGAAACACAGCCATCCCAAAGAGAACAACCGCCTGCCAGCACCTTTCCCCTAGAGACTTAAGCAACAAAAGAAAGAGCATCAATTCAGAAGATTCTTGGACATTCTAAAGCAGGTGCACATAAACATCCCTCTAATAGAAGCCATTTAGAATATGCCAAACATCTCAGGGACATGGTTTCTAAAAGAAAGAGGATTGGGGAGTTCGAAACAGTTGCTGTAACAGAAGAGTGCATGGCAATGATGCACAACAAACTATCGCCCAAGCAAACAGATCCGGACAGCTTTGTTATCCCATGCAGGATAGGCAACAAACATGAAACAAAAGCCCTGTGCGACCTAGGAGCCAACATCAACCTAATGCCCAAAGCAGTCTTCGATAAATTAGAAATTAGGCCAGCCAAACCTACTTCTGTCATGCTAAAACTTTCCGATCATTCATTTGTACAACTGGAGGGTAAAATCGAAGACATCCTAGTGAAGGTGGGCAACCTGATCCTTCCAGCTAATTTCCTCATCCTAGACTGTGAGGCCGATGAAAAAGCCCATATCATCCTTGGGAGACCATTATTGGCCACGGGCAGAACGTTAATAGATGTGGAACATGGGGAGCTGACCATGAGGGTAGACAACAAGAGCATAAAGTTAAATGTGCTACAACCCTCAGAAAAAGAAAAGGAAGGATGCCTAGATGCAAGAGCTGCCAAAATCAGAATAGAGACAGGCCAAGGTAGCAGTTGTCGCAACAGACCAAAGGGCAGGCTAAGGGACCCAGTAGCACAGAACCTGAATGAACAAGAGGACCCCCCAGGAGGGAAGGATAAGCCAAATTACCTCAGGAAGTGGTTATGTCTGGGAGATGCACCCAAATGCACTCCCAACATAACTTAAATTTTTTTATAAATTCTTTATTTTTATTTTTATGCATTAGGATTAGAGTTTAATTTATTTTAGGATTAGATTAGTTTCTAGATTTTTATTTTTCAAAAGTTATTTAATTACTTTTATTTTTATTTCAGGATTAGGAATAAAAGAGTTGAATCAAGAAGGAGGCCCAGCAAGGAGCCCGCCCACCATCCCGCCGAGACAGCCCAGCGTAGAAACGCGAAACGACTAGTTGACCACTAACGGATAGCTGCCAACAGCTACGAAAATAACATGCAGAAATCCCGTAACGTGCGCGACAACTAGACCGTTATACATTTAATGCCGCCACGGCATCTCCCGGCAACCTCTATTTAAACCTTTCTCACCTCATTCATTTATTTTACTCTCACCTATTTGCTATCGTATTCTTGCATCCACTGCTCTCTATTCATTTTTCTTTCAAGTTTCAGTATACTTCAATCGTCTCACATGGCTTCCTCATCGGCACCCAAATCCACTTTCCAACGCTTCTTCTCCCGTGCAGCTGAAAAGAGACACCAAACTCAGTTCGCAAAGCAGAACATATGGGAGGAGCAAGGTTTTCACTACACTCAGCAGACAAGAGATCTCGACCTAGAACCAAAACTATTCGAAACCATCCGCAACAAGGGATGAGAAATCTTCGCACGACAGCTAGAGATCGTCAACATCACCATGGTTAGAGAGTTCTATGCCCACCATCCCCGTCCGGAGATGCCATTCGTATATGTCCGCAGAGAGCCTGTCAAGTTGAATGTCGCCGTAATCAACAACTTCTATGGCCTGGATATGCACGACAACCCTCACGAGGAGTGGAGGCAGTCACCGACGGCTGCCGATTATGAGAAAATCAAGGCCAAACTATGCAAGCCCAACACGCCGTGGTTGGTAGGCAAGCATGGAGGATCTGTCCAACGTCGCCATCTGCTGCCTAAGGCAATGTTGTGGAACACATTTGTAAAGAGGCACCTGCTGCCCACCTCCCATAACTCTACCGTCGATCGGCCGCGCCTTGCCTTGATCCACAGCATTATGATGAACCGGCCCAACAATATTGGGGAAGTTATCTGCAAGGAGATCCACACCTGCTTCTAGAAGACGAAGGGCAGGTTGTACTTTTCGTCCCTCATCACAGGCCTTTACGCCAACTTTGGTGTTCCGACCGATCCAAAAGATAGATGACCACAGTCAAAGAAGGGTGGACCAGAAAAGTTCGGCTGCAGATGATGCAACCCCCGGAGACAGAGCCCATAACGCCCAGCCAGCCTTCTGTCGCCCAGCCTGATACCCCAACCGCCCACGGCAGTATTCAAGCTGCCCCAGACAACGAATTCCTCATGTTGCTGCACACCCTTATCAACAACACCAAACGCATCGAGCAGCAGTAGCTGACCTTCATGAAATATGTGGGGGAAGTCTAAGAAGCCTTTGTGGCTTATCTCCTGTAGAAATTCCCTAATGACAGACCCATCTTGCCTCCATATCCTGCAGACCTTGCAGCAACAGTCCTAGCACAAGGAACACCAACCACTACCGCTGCCCGCCATGCCGCCCGCCAGGTGCCCTATCCAATGCACTACCCATCTTACTCAGCCACCACTGCATCTAACACAGTGGCAGACTCCCCCAAGAGGCATCAGCAGCACTATTCACCTTCATGCACAGCAGCGACAGTGGCGAACACCTCCTCATCAGAGGAGATTGAGCAGCAGCCACCAAAACCAGCAACAGCAGTGGTAGTAGCAACAGTAGCCATCCCAATGGCGATTGACCCTCCAGCAGCACCCATGTAGGAAGGCACTAGGAAGAGAAAACGGCACATAACAGCCGTTGACCCTGTGGACGACGAGACAGAGTCAGAAGAGAGCGAAGCACCTCATGTCGCTCCCCGTGCCGAACCTCAATAAGAGCCTCGTCTCACGCCCAAAAGAGTCCAACCGCCGTAGACAGCAAAAATATCACCTGCTAAGACTACCGCCAAGACCTCTGCCGGCCACCGCTTCATTATCCAAACCCCTTCTTCCTCCTCAGTAGAAAAGACTCAAGCCTCCTCTCAACCCTCAGCCAATTTCTAGTTTTTTTCTTTTTTCTTTATTTTATTTTTCTGTTTTCTTTTATATATCACTTGTATTTATTTTTCTGTTATTATTTTTTGTTTTATTTTGTGCAGGGCAATGCCCATCTTGAGTTTGGGGGGGGGGGGGGGGACAGCTCTCACATCTTTCGTCTAGGCATACTTAGTAGCATATAGGTTACATTGTACTTGCCTTAGTAATAATCGGAACAGAAAATTTTGTTATATAACTTGTGCCTATGATAGTTAGCCGATTACTTATTTTCGCACAAATAATAAATTGAACTTAATATGGGAAAAGTATGAAAAATGACTTAGAATTTTTTTAATTGTCAAAACCGTTAAACACCACTGTTACCTGCTGAATTTGTTAGAATATCTAATTAACTCCGCATGCTTGTTTTTAGAATTCTTTGCAAAGTTCTAACAATGGTTGCAGGTAACCGTCGAGGCAGAAAAGAGAAACAGAAAATATAGAACTGCCATGATAGCAGAAGAAAAACAAAGAACATTGTTGTTTTACCCTAGAGATGCCTGCAACAGGCTCTAGGAGGAATCACGTACGAGGACACTTCGCTGCTATCAAAGTCCGTGAATCTGAAAGTTTTGAAGTGACGGACAAATTAGCATGAGTGAATGAAAGTCTTCATGGGGTGACTCTACTCCATGGATTCAGGGTTTTGTAGTTTGCTACTATTTTAACTTTAGACCTAGAAGAGTAGTTGTGATAAGCTGAAGCCCTCATTGTCATGATTAAAATATCATGCTTAATTGTGTTGCCTTGGCAGCAACCTTATATATCGTAATAGCAATTTTATTTTATTTAGTTGTTCTGCATATTCAGCCTGTAAACAGTCCTGCACACACTGCACTGGCATTAGAAATTAATTCTGAGTTATTTTCTTGCTAAGCCCCCTTCACTAATCTAATATAGGTGTCACGGCCTTGAGGTATGAAATCAAGCTGAAAAATAGGTTTTCTTTCTGGTTAATATAAGGGCAAGTATGTTTAGGTTGCATTGCTTGAGGACGAGCAATAGTTCGAGTTTGGGGGTGTGTAAAGTGTCCACAAGTTCTATATTTCATGCACATTACATCTCATATTATTGTTGTTTTTAGAACATCTTAGGCATAATTAGAACCATGCATTGCATTTTACAGTATTTATTTGCTTTGCCATGTTTTTATAGATTATCTTTTATTTGGTGAAGAAAGGTATTGTTTTAGTGTACTTTTGGTTTTAGGTACTAAAGGCTGACAGAGGGAAAGAGGAGCTGAGGATGTGATGCTGAGGCAACGAACCAAGGAGTTGTACTGATGCAGTTCCAGACAGAGACAGTAGCTGCCGAGAAGCTGTCACCGCTCACCTTGCCGCCCAAGACAGCAGATTGTGGACTTGGAGAACCGGAGTGCGATTTGTAGAGCAGAAAATCCTGATTCTATTAATGTTGTCCACTTAGTTTTCTTACGTCTATAGCAGCGGGCAGAGCTGCCGAATTAAAATCTCGAGATTTCTTGTGGAACAAGGCAACGTGACAAAGCCCACATTCAACTCAAAGAAGTCAGAGTTTAAAGTCACATTTAATGTGGAAAGCTACTTTGAAGACTTCTACTTCAAGAAGGACTAGACCTAGCTAATGCCTATATATACTCATTGTAATTCTAATTCAAAACAACATAGGTTTTTCTTAGGCATAGTTTAGGTTTCTTGTCAGCGACATGTTCTAATTTTCTCTTGGGTTTGGGTTATGTTGTAATTAGTTGTGAGAATGGTTGTTTAGGTTTCTCAAGTTTGTTTTTGCAATAAAATACTCTTAATTTGCTTAATTCACGTGTTTCACTTCCTTCAATTAGTTCCAAAAGTCTAGTTGAGGAAACCTATTTTTCGGGCACGAGAGTGTCAAACTCACGAAAGAATTAAGCACGGTCTCATCATGTCGAGGTGCTGACTAATTCGGCTTAGACAGAAGTTAGAATTTCAGCAACTAAAAGGAACAACCAAATGTTGACCGCATGTGTTAGGTTTACGCTGAGATTGCTAGGTATTGCCTACATCACGCATCAACAGAATCCTAGCCTAGACATAGGTAGGATCACTTTAGAATTGCTTCGCCGAACTTGGTGTATCTGCCAGACTTGTCGCTGGGACTTCTCTCCATCTCACCTGCCGAGACAGTGAAAGTTGCAAGAGCAGAGTTCCGCCGTGGCAGTGAAAGTTGTCGCCGCCTCAATCTGCCATTACCCGCCAAGGCAGTAGATCGTGGCAGCGCAAAACAACTTGACCTATTCAACGTAGTTTCACACTAAGCAGCAACATAACCATGCCCTCTCTATCAATCTGATCACTTCCTTTATTATACTTGTGTTTTTATTTGACTTTTCTTCTCAAACAACCACCTTACTTGTGCATTTACTTTACTTGTGCAGGAACAACAATTCGAAGAAAGCTATCTAATTCTTGTGAGAGTTCTTATATACTATAACTTGACAGGAGTGTGCACTTGCGCTCATAAAAAGAGAACACCTAATCGCTCTACAGGCGCCTAGCTTGAGAGTCTTTAAATCTTGAGCTTCGATGATGGTCGTCCTCTTGCCATCCCAAGACTTTGGAAGAGAGTAGAGTAGCTTCATAACTAGCTTTTCTTCGGGAATAACTTCACCGAAGCCCTTAGTTCATTGACAATGACCGAGAACCGATCAAAACATCTTGGAGACACTTTCGCCGGCTTCTATTTTGAAGTTTTAATAACTCAAATTGAGCAACTTGATCTTCGTCTCCTTGACATCACTTGTTCCTTCACATGTAGTCTCTAGGGTGTCCAACACTTCTTTAGCACTTTTGATTGAAGACAACTTTGAGTATATGTCGAGACCAAGAGCACAAAAGGTTATGTGCAAGGTTTGTCGTTGACTTGCAAACGTCTTCTATCTTCATCGGTCATTTTGGCTTTGGTCTTCGGAACAAGCCTTCCTTCACCATCTCTCTTCATTGGAATTGTAAGATCGTCTTCTACCACGTCCCACACCATGTAGTCGTTTGATTTGATGAAGAGTCGAATCTGATTCTTCCAATAAGGATAGTTATCCCCATTGAAAATGGTGGTTTGGTGATGTATAGAGACTCATAGAGGTTTTGGCCGGAGGTGGATGCCATAACACGATGTCGATTGAAGTGAAATTGATCAAACTCTTCCAAGATATACTCAAGAGGGTATTAATTCTTCCAATGAGTGTAACTATGATACCAATTGTTGAGTTGACCAAATGATGGCTAAACACCAAGAGGGGGCGAATTGGTGGAATAAAAATTGAAGGGTGCAAATAGATAATCTAAAACTGAAGACGAGGCGACTTTAGAGTGGTTCAAGATTCGAACAAAGTTTACCTATCTTTCCTTTGTAAAAGAGTGATATTGGGTCAATCCTTGGGGTAGAGAGATTGACCTCTCAAAGGCTAATTGTTTACACAATTACACATAAATGCTCCCCAAACTCTAAAAAGATTTACAATGAAAGATTTCAAATGAGTTGGGGACAAGAATTTGACTCTAAAAGCACAAGCGTTTGGAATGAATGCTTTGATGTTTCTTTAAGGTTCAATAGTTGTTGTCGGTGCTTTGGAGACTTGTTTTTATACCTTCTCATTGAATTCTAGCGGTTTGGGTGGTTGAAATCATCAATAGAGCTGTTGGGGCTCTCTCTTCCCTCCATAAATGTTGTTCTGCAACTACCCGTATCGGAACATGAGGCCCTGTATCGAAACGGACACCAAAAAAAGAAAGAGTCGTTGTGTGTAAAAAGGGCCCGTATCGAAATGGCTATAGGCCGTATTGAAACAGTTTGAAACTGTTAAATGTAAAAAGAGGGTCGTATCGAAATGGATAATGGCTGTATCAAAACGTTTTGAAACTGTAAATGGGTGTTTCGAAATAGCCTAAGGGTGTATCGAAACACTTAACCAAATTTTCAAAAGTTTGTTTTCTGAAAGGTAACGGCTAGTTCATTTAATGCTCAATTTTAAATTACTTAACCCATGTATCGAAACGGGTATTAGCCACTTTTTTGGGAAGAGAATGGGGTAAAACCTAATGCCTCTATCACACTAAAGCATCACATTCAATAATGTAGTCTCGACAAGCATTATGCTACAAGTTCTAAAATGCAATGAAGGAAAATATATGCTCATTAGGCTCAAAACTCACATGAGGTGTTATGTGTACCACTGTATGCAACATGTCAACTAACAAATCAAGGAATGTCATAAGAAAATTTATTTGAAAATACTAATCAAGTCGTCATCTATCATGCACCCTAAGCTCCAATACAAGCAAGATCTCAAATCATAGGGAAATCAGCAAGACAAGGTGAAATAAAGGATACGCAACAAGAAACTCTGACGAAGTACAATCAATAAAGCTCAATGGCAATCAATCAAATAAGCAGAAAAGAATTTGACACAAATTCTACCCCCTCATTTAAATCATATTGTCCCAATATGTAAATGAAAGCACTAGAGAAAGACTAGAGATACTCCCCGTATGTAGTTATGGTCGCGGTTGAGTCTCTCGAACAATAGAGGTTGCCCATCGTTGGTTGTTTGAGATACGACTCGGGGGGAGCTTTTATAGAAAACTAGCGCACAGAAAAGGCTGATGGCTGGTGACGGTTGCTGTGCAGTACGAACCATGGCTCTACGGTGACTGGAGCAACGTGGGTGACGGGGTTGCATTGAGGGGTGCGCGCCATGGTGGGTGAAAAGGAAAAAGACGATGAAGGTTGGGGTAGGTATGCAGCTGATGGAAAAAAAAGAAAAGGATTTAGGTTTGTTGTCTTATCACGTGGGGAAAAAATAATAAGAGTTTGTGTTTGGGAAAAAAGTGGTTTTGGTTTATTATATGTATTATGACTTGTGTGGTTGACATCATATGCATACGATTTTCGAATGTATTTTAATTATAATTTATGGAAATTTGATCTACGAAACATCGGATTTATGGAACTATGATTTATGGATTTATGGACTATGGTTTATGAAGTATGTTTATGGAATATCGGATTCATGGAACTTTGTTTATGAAATTTGATTTTTATACATCATATATGTATGAGCATGAGTTGGGATTTGTACAGAGAAAGTTCAGTGGTTTCACCCTTCGGGCTAAATTCTACTTCGGATTGACGGACGTATGGAGGAGGTTATGGGAACCTTCCTCATTTTTGGCGAGCGTAGTTGGGTGCATTGCATTACACTTGTGATATTGTATCATGTTTTTAAAGAATTTTAAGAAAATAATACTATGTTTATGATTATGATTTTTCTTGCACTTTAGATACACACTAAGCTCTTTAGCTTACTCCCCCATAGTTTCCGCTTACAGATATCCTTGGGCTTTAGGCGACGTGGTACTTTGAGGATCTCATATTTTATCCGGTTATTTTATTATTCAGTACGAAACTATTTTAGTTTAATCATATTTCTATTTATTATTTTGGGACATTGATGTAATTTCATACTTTGAAGATAAATATGTTTTTGAATTTTTTTAAGTATAATTTCCAAAATTAAATATCTTGAGGATTAAGTTTTCAAACGTGACTTCCTAATTTCAATCTTTTTTTTCTAGGCCGAGTTTAGGGGGTTACATTTAGTGGTACCAGAGCTAAGTTCAACCCTCGGACTGTGAGCCTCACTTAAAATTTTAAGCTGAAAATGATTTTTGCGTGCATATTAAATGTTTTGGGGGGAAATAGGATTTTCTAATAAATTTATTATTTTAAAGAATTAAAGATATGTTTTGAATAGAAACTCCAAGTATCAACTCTAATTCTAGGATTGTCTCTTTTGTAGATAGATTATTATGCCACCTCGTAGAAGCTCTAAATTAGCGACCAGTCGTGCTCATACTTGTTCCTATAAATTTGAGATTAAAGCTTATTTGAAACTTTTGTGTTGTCATTCATAACATGATCTAAAATGCCTTTTTTAAAATTGTTATCAAAACTTCTATTTTTTTGAAGTATGTCGTTAGTCTAAAAACTTTGATGACAAAATTCCTTTTAAGGATGGGAGAGTTGTAACATCTCAAAAATTACGTCCAAGTTGTAAACCCTAGATTCAAAAAATCCTTAATTTAGAAACCTAATTTTGAAATCCCTAATTGAAAACCCTAACAATTGTGAATTTTTAATTCCGAACCATAACTATTTTATGAGGGACTAAATAATTTTTTTTATCAAACTTGAAAGTTAATATAAAATTTCTTGAAAGTTTAAGGATTGACTTCATAAATAACCTTTTTATCAAATTAAGTTTTAATTCTCTTACGTTTCTACTAAGCCGTCTCTTTACTTTTGAAATTGTTTATTTGTTTTATCATATATATATATATATATATACTCGCGACTGAATGAAAATCTCTAAAAAAAAAATCATAAAACCCTTGCAGGAACCAATATTTCCATCTCTTAATTTCACATCTGCCGAAACCATGTAAAACCGTTGGCACCCATTATCTTTTTCTAGGGATTTCAATTACCATCAAAACGTGTGCTAGTCACCGCGAGTAAATCGAACCTAGCAGGTACCGATACAATTGAATCTAGTATTTTTAATCGTGGCAAACACATCATTCAGTAAGTTAAGTTTTGTAAGGGTTAAGATGTATTTTTTACGATGCTACATATATAAATTATTTTTTGTGTGTGTTTTCTTACTGTGCTATATATATTTTACACCTTGTGTGATTATTATATGTATTATGGCTTGTATGGTTGACATCATATGCATACGATTCCAGAATGTATTTTAATTATGGTTTATGGAAATTTGATCTACGAAACATCGGATTTATAGAATTCTGATTTATGAATTTATGGACTATGGTTTATGAAGTATGTTTATAGATTTTCTTGGCACTGCATTAACACTTTTTTAATTTTTACGCCCTACTACCAGCAAATAACGAGAATCTACAAGTGCCAATAGCAAAATCCTTAAAAAATTAATAGTTTTCATTTATCAATACTTTAAATTGATTATATATATATATATATATTCTCATATATAATTTAATAAATTAATAGTCAACAATTGATTTATTTAATAAAAAGATTTTAAATATAAAAGTTAATAATTTAAATGGTGAAAATTAGTTTACCATATTATAATATAATAACTTAATTTAAATGGTCAATATCAACTCGGGTCAACATGTCTAGGTTCAAAACAAGTCGGTTAAAATTAAATCTTGAGTCGATTTTATCGGGTAACATCGATTATTTGCCGGATTAGTCTCGAATTTAAGTTCGTTTCAATCGGGTGCAGGTCGGGTTTTGGGTCTACAGTAACAGGTTCAATTCGAGTTCAAGTCATTTTTAGTCAAATGCAAGTCGTGTTCTGTTACTACAGTAACAAGTCCAACTCAAGTTCGGGTCAACAACAGTCGGTTACAGATCGATTTCGTGTCAACGCTTCCTCGAGTCGAACCAAGTTCTAACTCGAGCAAGTTCCAATCGGGTCAAGTGCAAAGAACAAAGTTATAAATTATTTCTTGACATGGAAAATGATTGCAATATATTTGATTATTTCCCTCCGAAACATGGAAAATCCTTGAAAAACAAAATCCGATATGCATCATAAATCGGTATGAATACCAATCTTGTGGTTCAACAAACAAACCAATCTGTCTACTAAGCGGGAGATGAGGCCGGCTGCTCTTCGGTGAAAAAAGGGATAGGTTTAGTTGGAGCAGGCAGTCGGCCGATGCTGTCAACTTTATCCTTCAACTTCGGAGGAGCCCTGGCTGGTTTTGGCAGCAACCGGCCCTTCTTTTCAAACCACTCAGGTTTGAGGAGAGCTTTGAATCCTAATTTGTTATAATGTACTCTCCTCACAGATCCACCTGCAGCTTCAACTGCTTCCTTTGCTCTAACAGTCACCCTCGACACCTGAAAATTTCAACAGTAAGGCCAATTATGTTCTTCATTCGGTTCACAAGAAATAAATATATCAATAATGACTGAACCGACCATCGGAATCTAAAAAGTTCACTCACTTCAACATCGCAGAACATATTTTAAACTGAGAAAACACTAGGAAAAAAAAACTAGAAGCCCATAAGTGTGATTAATCTATCTGAAATTGGAATCTATAAAAGAAGTCACCAGTTGAAGTTTCGGTCATCCCAAAACCAGAATTAATAAATGCATTAGACGATGCAAGGTTCTTTTAGGATTCTAAACTGACAGAAATTAAATCCGAAAAGGGCTAAGAAGAAGAAACTATAAGTCAGTAGTATAACATGAAGAACGATTTCAGGCAAATCTTTTACCTCCAGATGAATCGGCCACTTGATCTGTTCGGCACCACGACCCATCAACCTTACCCCATCCTCTATCTGTTTCCCAATGGCTCCAGTATCCTAGATAAAAGCAATAATCGGTGTGAACATTGCCGTTAAAAGGTGATTCAAATTCAGATATCAGAATACGAGTTAACTCTACCTTGAGAGTCTTCATGGTAATCAATTCATGAGAATCAATCTTCCCAGCATTTATTAGTTTGGCTATCTTTCCCAGTCCTACTGGCTGCCAGAAAAGGAATACTTGTGTAATTTAGCAAGTGAAGAAAAACTCGAATATAACAAAATTTCGAAAGAATATTCTAATTATATGAGTGATAAAAATAGTATACACATTTTCCCACCGTCTTAAACATCAACAGAGAAATTAATTCTCAACACCAAAAAAATACATGATCGAATCGGACATTCGAACTATACAAATATCACCCGCAGAATAGCTGGCAACAAGCATTCAAGATAATCAAAACATAAGTTTCTATATTATATAACACCATATCCGAGATCAGACGGTAAGAATTAATAAATAAAACCAAATAAACATAAGCTCGTTAGACGATTTTGGGAAAATCAAAACCGCAGTCCCAAAATCCAGCAGCAATGACAGTCCAAAACTCGAAACGTGCAAGCTACAAGAACTACATTCTACTTCGTTTCCAACTCACCACAAAAAAAAACAAAATGAAATTATATCTGAGAGTAATAAGTGTAGAAATCCTGGTCTAGCCGGTTCACTTTCTAATTTCCCTAGCAATTTGGTTTCTATTCAATAATTATCTCCACGTTCTCCTAAAAGAGATAACTCACAAGAATTCAAATGAACATGACAAAAGCTCAGATTTACAAGGAGAAAAAAAATCAAGAAAATGGTACCTGAAAAGTGAGGCTAAAAGGGTTCTTAAAGCCGCGTTTGGGCAAGCGCCGTCGCATCGGGGTCTGCCCTCCTTCGAATCCCAACTTTCCATTACCTCTAGCCTTCTGTCCCTTGTGTCCTCTCCCGGCGGTCTTCCCTTTCCCAGACCCAATACCTCTCCCTTTCCTCGTTTTCTGCTTTCTGGGAACATTGTCCCTCAGATCGTTCAAGCTCAAAAGACTGTAAGCCCTAATACCCTGAAACCAAAATGACCCGTTTTTGTTAATGGGGTTGGAACATTGAGGGGATTGCAGGGAATGGAAATGGAGGTTTTGTGATGGACCGGAGATGGGTTTGGCCTTTAGGAACTGAGAACAAACGGAGGTTATTGAAGGGAGTCTTCTTCTTATCATTGCAAAAGATTAGGGTTTGGGGTTTTCAATTGGGGATTTTTTGATCATGTGGTCTAGGGCTTTGGGAAATTCTGCTTAAAGCTCACTGTGTTAGAAGAAAAGAGAAATCAATCTTTTACGGGTCAATATTTCCTACTTTGTTCTTAGGTTTTCAGATTTGATCAAACCAAATGGTACTGACACGTGTATTTATATGGGTAAACTACCCGAGTGACCACTCAATTATTGGGTTTTACTTATTTTGACCACCGAACTATAAAAATTTAAAATTTGACCACTCAGCTATTTAATTGGATCTATTTTGACCACCGGCCGTTAAAGGTCACGTGGCAGTTAAAGAAATTTTATATAATTACACATTTGGTTCATGTTAGTTACATATTATATCAATTTTGTCATAATTTTAACTTAATCAAATAAAATAAATCAACCAATCGGATAATGACATGTGTCGTCACCTGATTGGATGAATTTATTCTTATTTTTAATTAATTTATTTTTCTCCAATCATGTTAAAGGAAAAAGATAGGATTGTGCTTGATGTGAGTTGAACTTAAGATCTCTTAGGTAAAAAAACCCAAACAATTTTTTTGGAGTAAAGATCAAAATTCATTAATAATAAAACGAGGAAGTCCTACAAACAAAAGGACGTGACATGCAAGCCATGCATAGAGCACGTCTTACCATCCTAACAGACGTCCTAAAAAAGCATCACAAGCATAGGAGACAAACGAAAAGATAAAAGATACACAACAAAGTAAGAGCATGAGTCAACGTAACAGAAAAACAAAGCAGCAGCAAGGGTTAACAGATCAAAGATGAAAACGCGACTCTAGATTCTCCTATGCGAGAGCTTTAGGGGAAGGCATACTCCCCTTCTCATAAGAGTAGGGGGTCTTATCATCATATTCAAAAAAGAAGCAAAGCCATCTAAGATGTAACCGTCGGCGGTCACCAATCCTGATACCATGATCATCGGAAGGTGAGGAACGCCCCTCGAGGAACCCATGTCGTGAGTAAAATAACAAAAGGATAAAGATAAATTAATATCAAGAGCAAACATTGCAACATCATTGATCTTGGGAGAAGGGTTAAAAGCCGAAGAGCCACTCAGTCCCTTCCCTCTACCGAGCAAAATCGAATGAAGTGGACTCGTGATTTTTATAGATACCAATGGATTAGGGTATTTGCGTTCCCATCAAAACCCGAAGAGGCAACAGAACTATCCTCTTTCCCTCCATTAAATTCATTTTCCCTAACCAAATTTGCAGAATCATTCATGATCATCATATAGTCATTGACTTTCAACGAGGGAATTTCAGCAACCTTGAAACTGAACGAATCTACTCCCATTTCAATAATTCCAATTTCGTCAAGAATAATCTGAAGGAAAATTGACTAATAGAGAATATATGAAGTTTTAGTAAAGAGAGAACGACACTCTCTAATTTTATTAATGAAACTCATAATATCTCAAAAATTGAGACTGGGTTGATTTTATACAAGAGTTAGTGGGTTAGATGACTCAGCTAAAGTCAGTTACTAACATTAACAACCTAAACTGACTTGCTGACTCATCTCAACCACAATACAACCGTTTGACTCTTCTAGACTTATAACATTCTACATACTTTCTTTAGCTTGATCTGCTTCAAGTCAACCTCGAAAACCAACCTGTGAAAACAAACAAAACAAAGCAGCGAAAACAATACACGAACCTGCAACCAGAAACAAATAACCCATGGAAGAAATAAACCTATACAACCTACAACTTATATCAGAGAGATAGGTAAAACAGCAAGATGTTGACGAAACTTAGCAAACAAGGATACAGATAAAGGTTTGGTCAAGATATCAGCAACCTGCTCAGATGCAGGGACTTCATTTACCACTAAAGTACTAGCAGCCACTTTTTCACGAACAAAGTATAAGTCAAGTTCAACATGTTTGAACTTGGAATGTAACACCGGATTGGCTGAGACTGCCACAACACTAGAATTGTCACACCACAGAACAGGCCGTCCCACAGAAGACACATGAAGTTCTTGAAGAAGAGACTAAAACCATAAAATTTCTATTGTAGCACAAGCTACTGCCCGATATTCAGCCTCAGTTGTTGACCTAGAGACAACAGACTGCTTTTTACAACCCCATGAAACAGGATTTCCACCAAAAAACAAACAGAACCCTGTAGTGGACCTCCGATCATCAACATCAGAACCCCAGTTAGCATCAGCAAATGCAGTAATATCAAGCCTAGAAGAAGCTGACAAATGCAAGCCATAATCAATAGTGCCTTGAAGATACCGTAGTATACGCTTAACTGCCTGGAAATGAGTATCTAAAGGATTCTGCATAAACTGACAAACCCTATTAACTGCAAAGGCAATGTCAGGCCGCGTAATAACAATGTATTGTAGGGCACCTACAATGCTCCTATACTCAGTTACATTCTCAATGGAAGACCCAGACGAAACAGACAAAGAACAACTCGACACCATAGGAGTTGGTAAGCCTTTCGATTTATCAAGCCCACTCTTCTGTAACAATTCAGTAATGTAGTTACGTTGACTCAACCACAAACCACCATCTTCATGTATGACTTCTATACCCAAAAAATAACCTAATATCCCTAAATCCTTGAGTGAAAAGGTATTATTCAAATCATCAATTATCCTTTGAACAACCTCAGCACTACTTCATGTTACAATTATATCGTCTACATATACTAAAAGATAAACCAGAACATCATTAGCATTGTAAACAAACAACGACGAATCAAACCTAGAAGAATGAAAACCAACAGTTTGCAAATAAGTTCGAAGTTTATCAAATCATGCCCGAAGGGCTTGTTTCAAGCCATAAAGAGCCTTATGCAACTTATAGACTAACCTTTTATCATTTTGCTCGAATTCAGGAGGCTGCACCATATAAACCTCCTCAGCCAACTCCCCGTTAAGAAATGCATTGTTAATGTCTACTTGACGAAGACTCCAGCCATTGGAAACAGCAAGCGAGAGAATAGTACGCACCGTCACAGGCTTAACCACCGGACTAAAGGTCTCCCAGAAATCAAACCCAGCTTGCTACAGAAACCCCTTCGCAACGAGACGGGCCTTGTACCGAGAAATTGAGCCGTCCGAATTTTGCTTTAACTTTAAAAATCCACTTACAATTGACCGGAGTCCGATTTGGGGGTAACTCGACAAGAGACCAAGTGTTATTACGAAGCAGCGCTACATATTCCTCATGAGCCGCACGCGTCCAATGCTCACTGCGAAACGCTTCACGAATAGTCTGAGGTTCTGACACCTTCGCCACTTGGGTGAGAAAAACCTTAGGTTTTCGAATGTCGTCTTTGCCTCTAGTCACCATAGGATGAGTATTGACGACCGGAGGACAACAAGGCACATCAGTAGAAGATCGACTACTGGAAGCCACAAGAGAACTCTTTGGAACTAAGGACGGTTGAAGATCGGAAACGTTACCAACAACCGGATCCGCAGAGGAAGAAGAACCAGCAGATCGAGAACTTTCAACCAAATTATCAAAAGAGCCTGAAGACAAAGGACTGCAAGACTGCGGCAAGGACGAGACAGCCAACGCCGGTGAAGAAGAGGGAACAAACCCTAAACAAGATAAGTCATCATCAGAAGAAGAAACCAGACCATTAGCACCAGAAAAAGATGGGCCAAAGAAATCATTCGTAGGAGAGGACCCAATATTTTCTGGAAAGGAATTGACCACCGGATCCGGATTCACGAATGGATCCAAAGTGACTATCGGATCCAAGGTCACCAATGGATCAGAGGTGACAACCGGATCAGGATGCAAACCACAAGTGGGCTCAGCAACTGGAGACCCACAACGAGCAGACTGATCAGTGCCAAATCCATTTACAAGAGATGATGCAACAGGTCAAGGTTGTAGAGAAGAGCCCAACGCAGAGGCCAACCCAGGAACCAAGCCAACATTGATATTAACAGCAGAAGCATGATGATTATGAGAAGCTGAAACCACTGGCTGTACCAGACGGGGCCTATCAACCACGGGCTCAACACACGGAGCAGAAGAAACACGAGCAAATCTAGTATATGGACACATAACATCCGAAGCAGGTCCATCCGAAGCAGGCCCATCCACCAAACCAGGACTATTAGAAGAAGACTGAGCCAAATTAGAAAAACGAAGCAAAGGTAATGTACTTGTGACCCTGGTATCATCAGAGGAGTCAGCAACATTAGAAAAGGTGGACACCAATCGCATAGGAAATTGAGTTTCATCAAAAACAACATGACGTGATATAAAAATTCGCCCATTATCATCAAGACACTTGAAGCCTTTATGCTTAGGACTATACCCTATAAACACACACTTCTTTGAACGAAAATCCAACTTATGTTGATTAAATGGTCGAAGCAAAGGATAACACGCACACCCAAAAACCTTTAAATCTCCATATTTCGGTTTATGTTTATATAACATTTCATAAGGAGAAGATCCACTCAAAACCGTAGTAGGTAAACGATTAATCAAAAACACCGAAGTGATAAAAGTATGACTCCAATATTTAAAGGAAAGACCAGTCTATGCTAACAAGGTTAAACCCATTTCAACAATATGTCGATGCTTCCGTTCTGCCTTGCCGTTTTGTTCTGACGTATACGGACACGACACTCGATGAACAATCTCATTCCGTTGAAGCCACACAACAAGAGTAGTATATTCACCTCCACCATCGGTTTGAAGTGCTTTGATACAACACCCAAATTGAACCTTCACCAGGGTGTAAAAATCAACAAAGCTTTGAAAAACATCCGATTTTTTCTTTAGTAAATAAACCCAAGAAAAACGGCTATAAACATCTATAAACGAGACATAATATAAAAAACCTTCAGAGGATGTATGGGCCGGGCCCCATACATCAGAAACCACAAGTTGAAAGGGGCCATCATATACCGTAGTAGACAATTGAAATGGTAATCTATGAGCCTTACTCTGAAGGCATGAATCACATAACGGTAACAACTTGTCATCATTAATATGTATATTACAAGATCTTAACACGGACTTAAGAGTAGAAAGAGAGGAATGACCCAATCTCTTATGCCACAACTCCAGAGAGTCAGATTTGGAAACATTACACAAGACAAGACTACTACTTGAATCAACAGAAACCATACAAGATTCAAACTTATTATTCACAGCCAGCTGTTTATTTGCAGAAGAAGAAGAGAACATACTCCCAGCACCAGCTTTCGAAGACTTCAACTCATAGAGACCTTCATGAGTGAGTTTCCCCTCCAAAAGTATTTCCTTTGTCTGAACATCCTTAACAAAGCACTTGTGAGGATGAAACTCAAAATAAACAGAATTGTCACGGGCAAATTGTGAGATAGATAACAAATTTCGCTTTATGTCTGGGACACATAAAAGATTTCGCAAAACTAAAGTTCGATTCAAAGCAACAACATTAACTAATCCAACATGAGTAATTTGAACCTCATGACCATTTCCCATACTCAAAGAATCCATACCTGTATATGTTGCCTCAGTTTGAATATTCGAACGGTCACTCGTGATATGACGCGTCACACCCGAGTCAGGATACCAGACAGCTTCACGAGACACAGCACCACTCATAACATGGGAGAACGAGTTAGCCATCATAGGAGCATGTATCCTGGAAGGATGAGAAAAAGAAGGGGTAACAGGCAGTGAAACAGTTGTAACCTGACCCTGACCCTGATGACCAGTAGACACACCCGAGCCAGCAGCAACATAAGCCTACACAAACATAGAGTTAACAGGAAAAACATGTGTGTAGACTTGAGGAGAATTCGAAGAAGAAGGCAAAACAGATCCAGTATGGCCAGAATGAGAATTAAACCCCGACTGAGTAGAAGTGCCTGAGTTGAGTGAAGAATTATGAGGAACATTTTCACCAGAAAGAACACCAGGATAGGTCTGATCAAACCTATACCAACACTTGTGCACCAAATGTCCATAGCGGCCACATAACTGACACTGAGGACGATTGTTACCAAAACGTCCATGCCCTCTTCCACGAAAAGAGGCCGAACGCTACCCCCTCAAAGCAGAATTAAACCCAAAACTCTCCAACTGCTTAGAAGAAGAATCAGATACAACCTCAGAGACAGAATGTTCACGATCATTAGTGTTGTAGGAGCCAGCTTTATTAGCAGAACGAGTGACCATGTTAGCTTGAATAGACAGCCCATCAACTAAAAATTCTTGCTGACGAGCCTCACATTCAAATAGTATCTCAGATAGACTCTCTAGAGTAAGTGTTTCTCTCGAAGCAACTGCAATAACACTCTCAAACTCAGCTGAAAGCCCTAAAAGTACAACACTAACATGTTCCTGATCAGAAACTACATGCCCTGAAGCATTCAATGTATCAAAAATCAACTTGATTTTAGCAAGATATTCACTAACAGTCTGTCCACGCTTCCTTTGAGAGTGCAAACTATGTCTCAAGGAAGAAATTTTGGTGGAAGACCTAGCAGCAAACCTTCTGGCAAGAGCATCCCAAACAGCCCGAGAAGACGCCAAGCCAGTGAGGTGTGGAAGCAAATCTGCAGACACAGTTGAAAGAAGCCAAGATGCAAGCAATTTATCTTGCTTCAAGTAAGCTAGAAATATCGGATTAGGAACCGTTTGACCAGAGTCATTAACCACAGTTTTATCAGGGACCTTGTGATCAGACAAAAAGGACATTAATCCATACCCTTCAACAACCAACATGACTTGATGTTTCCATAACACATAACTACCTTCACTTAAATTAACCGTATCAAGTTTTGGCAATTGTTGAACAGTATAAGAACTAGTATCAATTAACAGAGACGCAGGAATTGAACTAGAGCTATCACTTGATTCACCAGCCATAAGAGAATCCAGAAGAGTCGAACAAATTACAGAGCCAAAAAAAGAATCAATCAACCGCAGTACTCAGAGACAAAACGTCGAACAGATGATGAGCATTCAAGATGCAACAGTTCACTCAATCGAAATCACACAACAAGTCGCGAGAACAGTAATCAAGAAACAAAAATAAACCAATCTAAAACCTAGAATCAGAAACGTATTCCCAACAGAGTCTCAACAAGCAACACATGAATAGACTGTGATGTCGTAAAGGCAAAACAAACACCAATTCGACGCAATCTCCAATCTAAAAATCATTCATAACTCATTCAATCTGTTTCACAGCAATCATCAAGAAACATACATCCACATGACAAAGAACAATTTCAAAGCAGAGAGGAGAATTGATGTAAAGACGAGAAGCGAGTGAGTACGGAAACCTTACAGTTATCGAGTCACCAGCCCAGTCCACAATCACAGCCTAAACACGCAGCAAAGGAGAAGACGATGAAGACGAAACATAGCGGAAAAGAGAACAAGATCAACAATCTCCAGAACCGTTTTCGGCGAAAGATACCATGAAGGAAAACTGACTAATAGAGAATATATGAAGTTTTAGTAAAGAGAGAACGACACTCTCTAATTTTATTAATGAAACCCATAATATCTCAAAAACTGAGACTGGGTTGATTTTATACAAGAGTTAGTGGGTTAGATGACTCAGCTAAAGTCAGTTACTAACATTAACAACCTAAACTAACTTGCTGACTCATCTCAACCACAATACAACCGTTTGACTCTTCTAAACTTATAACATAATCCGCATAAACTTTTAAATGTTCTTCCTTCTAGCGGCATGCTTGATCAGCGTAAGCCTTTTTTTTACCAAACCAGAATTCTCTCTTAGTAGACTCCAATCGGTTGATAATGGGAGAGTCTTTTAAGATTGAAGTGGGGAAGAAAGTCAACTGTAGAACATCTTCGTTGGCAATAGGGCCAACTGACGTTTGTCTCCTACAGTCTTGTCACCAGAGCTTTTCCTAGGATATCCGCAGAAAAAGCATGGATTTGGTCGTGATATTTTGATGCAGGAATGAGGAAAGGAACAAGATCACTTTCATTGGGATTTGAGACTTTAGCTTGTTTTCTTTTTCTCCCTGGATTACCCCTGACTAGAGAAGTTGGTTTTCCATTATATCCGAGATTTCCTCTACCAATAGATATTGCTTTAGTACAATCAAGCATCTTAAGGGCCAGATATTGTTCCTTATCTAAGGAAATGTCAATCAACTTGTCATTATCAAGGGTCTGTTTTTCATAATCACACTCCTTGCGTGTTGAGTTCTCCAAAACCTTTGGAGAGTTGCAACTGTTCATCGGCTTTTCCATTCTTGATGCTTGGATTTTTTTCTGGGCTGTGCACGCATCTTTCTCAATGGTGATTTTTCTCCATGTTGGCGTTGCCTTAAGCCATGGCCCGTAAGTTGCTGCTCTTATATATTTCGTCTCGTCGAACCAACACTTCTTAGCGAGATGACCTAATCTCCCACAACTAAAGTAGAAATATGGAATCCTTTCATATTTAAACTTGATCTCTAGAGGTTGATATTCTTTTCTTTGTAGCATGAATCCCGTCTTCAGTGGGTCGTCGACTCTCATGGCCACCTTAATGGCCAACTGACCATCCCAAAGAATTTTTTTGTTTGGACCCAGATTTGATCCAAAGTATTTAGGGAAAAGCTTCCCAATTTTTCCAGCATTTTCCTTGGTGCTCATAGCCATCGGGAGGTTATGATTTTGGACCAAGAATTCTTCGAGAGAGAAGTCGATTTCTTTTAAGTTTGCTTCATGTGGCCATTCTTTAAGGACTATCAGTTTGTTTTGGACTGCCCATAGTCGTTGTCCCTGCACTATTTCCTTGTCCTCCGTCGATGGAAAGACAAAAAGGAACAAGTTCTTTTCGGGTGTGAGAATGGGGACATGATTGCCGGAGATGGTGAACGACGATGAAGGGACGGTGAAGGGGAGTGAAGAACGGCGTGGATTTTGTTTTATCAAACTGAAAATAGAAAAAGGGAAAACTGAAATTTTATTATGTGAAAATAATATGAGTAGGAAAAGTGTTTGACCAATTACATCATACAGGCTTTTATAGCCCAAAGATTAACAACCCAACAACTTTAACAAATTCACAAAAGAGTAACCGACTTAGCTTTCTTCATCTAATTTCACTAATTCAACTAATTATATTCTAACATTCACCCAGCTTTCTTCATCTTCTTCCTTTTGCCTCTGAATTGTTTGAATCAGTGAGCTGCATTGTGAGCTGAAAAATTACACACCAAACTTTGAATACTTTGAGCTGATTCTTGCTGCAGGAAAAAAAAAAACACTTCATTTCTTCATTACACACTGAAACTTCCTTGGTTAGAGTTTCATTTTTCTTCATACACCTTTTTCGTCTTCAAACTTTCACATGTTCAGTTTCCATCCACACTGATCTTCTTCTCACTTATTCGGACTATCTTTTTGTTGGAAGCACGGCGGTTAGGCTACATGTTGCCGAGTGTAATCTGAAGCCTCTCTTGGGCAAGAGAACACTCTCTTTTGTCTGGTTAATAGAAAGTGAGGCTGTTAAACACTCAACTCTCCCCAGAAATTTTCTTTCACGAATCTTGGCGATCAATGCTCAAGTATCATGCACAACTTGCGGAAGAAACAAACAGTATGAGAAGAATTCCAAACTGATCTTTGAGTAAATGAACCAACTCAAATAAACTTTCAGCACTAATAGACACAATATCCAAACTTAAGCATATATCAGCTTGTAACCAATAAGTAGATAATTCGGCAGTAACACATCTTCAACTTTCAGAGAATTGACATCAACAAACAGCTATCAATTTATTCTCGAATCTCGATTGACTGTTAATGAATTTCAGCTAATTAAAAAAAACAAATAATCTGAAAGAGTCAAAGTAAACATCAGATTACTTTCACCAGAACTTGAATCGAACAGCTTGGTTGGTCCCAACCATATATCTATCATCAGTACTCCTCCCGAATATTAAGAGCAAAGATCCACACAAGCACAATATAACAACAAGATCAAGACATGTATTGGTTAAGCAAACCATAATGCCTCAGTTCAAGAATCCAGAACATTAGAGACAATAATCAATTTTTTTCTATGAATCAATCAAACTCAAATTTAGCAACCAACAACGGAGCAAGATGATAAAATATCAGCAAGAAAGATTAAGATCGCAGCAAAATCACAAGAAGAAATCGAGACAAACCAAGTCATTGAGATTCGAAACTTTCGTCAACAACGATGGTGATATCAGAATCAGCCGCATGCATGTTTGGAAACGACCATAGGTGAAAAAAAATGAACATGGTTCCAGATCTGAAGATTGTTGGTGACGATCCTGACAAAGAACGAACTTCTAATGATAATCAGATCTGAGTTGTGTAAAAGAGAGCGTTGGTGACGGCGGAATCATAAGAGAACAACGATGGTTGCAAAAGAAGAGAGATTATTGAAGGAATCAAAATCAACGACCGAGCGATGTTGAATCAATGAAAGAAAATTACAGCGACGACGTTGACGAAGGCTTCACAGAACGGATCGATAGGCTCTGATACCATGTGAGAATGGGGACATGATTGCCGGAGATGGTGAACGACGATGAAGGGACGGTGAAGGGGAGTGAAGAACGGCGTGGATTTTGTTTTATCAAACCGAAAATAAAAAAAGGGAAAACTGAAATTTTATTATGTGAAAATAATATGAGTAGGAAAAGTGTTTGACCAATTACATCATACAGGCTTTTATAGCCCAAAGATTAACAACCCAACAACTTTAACAAATTCACAAAAGAGTAACCGACTCAACTTTCTTCATCTAATTTCACTAATTCAACTAATTATATTCTAACATCAAGGTCATAGCACTCCAAATCTTTGCATTGCCAAGATTTTTTTAGGGTAAATTACCCCAGTGACCACCAAACTATTAGCCGCGATCTGTTTTGACCGTCCAACTAAAAAAAATCAAAATTTGACCATCTAACTATTTAAATGGACCTATTTTAACCACCAGCCGTTAAAAGCTAACGAAAAGGTGATGTGGCCGTTAAAGTAAAATGTGAATAATTACACATTTGGTCCTTGTTAGTTACCTATTATATCAATTTAGTCCTAATTTTAATTTAAATAAATAAAATTAATCAACCAATCTGGTGATGACACGTGTTGTCACCACTTGATTGGAGGAAAATTTAAGAATAAAAAGCAAATGATTGGCATAGGGTTTGAACTCACAACCTAATTGGTGAAAACCCATGACTTTACCATTACACCAATCTATTCTAACTAAAATAGAGTGCACCAGCTTTTATATATCTTCTTCTCTACCATGAGACCCACCATTTTGTCCAGTTCTTCAACATCATCACCATAAACTTCCTTGAGAACTTGAATGACTTCCTTGTCTTGAGTCAAATCTTCCCATTTAAAGATTGGCATCAACAGCAATGCCCTACGAATTTGATTATACCTTGCCACTTTCCTCTCTCTGTCCCTATAAATTGCATCATTTTTAATGATATTGGATTCAATTTTTAGTTTTTTGTTTAGTGAATTTATGGATCATAAATTTTCAATTCTAAACAAGTTTTTACTTTCAAGAGCTGCCAATTCTACATGGCCAGGTCTGTCTTTGCCATCAGCAACATGTGGAACAAGATCTCAAAGCCATACAGGATAGTTCCAAAGCTCCAATCCACCGCAAGCTTGATGACCCATTGAAACAAATTGACTTGTGAATCCAATTTGTGATAAAGCCTTTTCTCCTTTATGGCATATTAAATCATGTATAGGAACCCTACATGTTAAAGAATAAATATTTAGTATGTTATCATTGTTTTTTTTAAGAGGATAATGTCCTGTAAAGCTTACTCCTTGAGCAATGGTGGAGATATGTTAGGTCCTGGTGCGACATTGGTGTTTCTTAGGTTAAGGCAATCTGGTAAAACTTGGTGCATCCGATAGACGCTGGTAAATTCTTCAATCATCGAGTAAGGAACACCATGATTCACAGGCTTTCTTAAACCAACTAAACATCCCAATCAGTCAATCCCAACGTGTCCAAATGTGTCCTTCAATTTCTTTCCCAAAAACCCATACCTATGACAAATTTGACAGTGAGTTTAGTCTAGCTAGATTGAGGTTCAAATCCCAACAATAAAAGTCACTCTATTTGAGAACATATCATGTAAAGATGAAAAGGGGGTTTACCAGTTAGCTCGCATTGCAACAAGCAACGTATCAATTTTGAGAAGCTCCAATGTCCAATCAATGGTATGGATTTTGGCAATCACAGCAGAAGTTACCAGCCTCGCGTGTCGGTACAACTCTCTTCATCATTCAAATCCAGGTATTCTTTCTAAAATTACGTTTCATTATTTCAAAGACTAATGTTTAGTAAAGTTCTCAATATGTAAAGATGGAATTTGAAAGAATACCTTAAGAGCATCGCAAACATCATTGTGTTCTTTAATGAAAAGAGCTTGCAAAACAGAGACGCCAGTCTAACTATTTCGAATATCTCCAGAAATTAGGGATCCCATCTTCATCATGTTGGAGTAAGCCATCTTCTTAAGAAGAAGATATATAAAGGCTGGTGCAATTCATGTCATCATTTTTATAAAATCACATTGATCCAAAATTAATTCTACCACCGCAAAACCAAACAGGCAACCTTTTTTTCTTTTCTTTCTTTTTTTCTGTGACTGCTTTTTCCTTTATTTTTGATTTTTTCTGACCATATGCTGGTCATTTTGTTGCAAAGTGCCTCCCCTGGTGGCCAAGGCTTTGGCTGAGTTGTCTTCTGCTAGAGGAAGCATGAGCTTGTAGATGAGCGGTAGGGTTTGGCCCTTTCCTTGGAGTCTGTTGGGCATTCTCGTCGGAGGTCTTGTTCTAGGCCCTTAGCACAGTGGTTAGCTCTTACTTGAGCCGCAGTTCTCGCCCTCCTCCTGTTTACGCATCTTTTGATCTTTGAGTGTTTGATTTCAGTGGAGATTCTTGTTGCATTGCCATCTTCCCGCCTTCATCCCTCTACTTGGTTAGAGATGAACATACATGTCCAAGATTAGAAGTCGGTTTGGTGTCCTTCTCTCTCGTTCGCCAATTCTCTCCTCCCTCTCATATTGAGTGCGGGGCTCTACCCCTTTCTACGGTTGTATTTTGATTTTGTTTGTTTGTTGTTGCTCTATTTGTGTTTCTTATTTTTCCTATTTTTGTTTTATTTTGTGCCTTTGTTGCTTTTTCTTCCCCCTGTTTCTTTGTTTCATTTCATATTTTTTCTTCCCCCTGCATGGGGGCATTTTCTTTTTAAAGTTTTTATCACTAATCATGTCTTTGTATATTACAGTCTACAGAGTCATCAAACTTATATGCTCTGGTAGTTGCGCAACCAAGCAAGAAAAGGATCAGCCTTAAGTCTGCGAGACTTAAGGCGTCTCCGATCTCCGAAGAAGAAGATGATCCAGTTATGAATGAACGCATAAACAAAATGTAGTTGAGATATCGAACTGCGGAAATGAGACGATATATTGCAGAACTAAATGCATACAACTCAAAATGAGCACATCCACAATGATCAACTTGCGGAAAGCAGAAAGATTAACCATGCACATTGAATATCATGAGCTACACTACACATTTAAAGAAGTATCATTTTCAGAGCTGAGCTATGCCATGTAGCAGCAAAGAAACTACCCCAAAGTTTCAGACCCCAATCCTGCTTAACTCGGGCACAATCGACAAGTTTTAAGATTCAGCTCACTCATCATTGCTAGATTTCAATGCTAAGCTACAGCAGACAGCAGCAAAGAAACTAACACAGTTTCAAATCTCAATTCTGCCTAATCAACCACAATCCACAAGTTTAAGATTCAACTCACGTCCATCATTGCTATTCTCAAACACCATTAGCAACTAGAAGTTTCAGACCCCGATTATGCATGAGCCAAGCACAATCCAAAACTTCAAGATTCAACTCACATCCATCATTGCTGGATTTTGAATGCCAAGCTATACCAAAGTACGATTCTCGAACACCATTAGCAACTCGAAGTTTCAGACCCCGATTATGCATGAACCAAGCACAATCCAAAACTTCAAGATTCAACTCACATTGCTAGATCATGAATAATGGAGGAACTTGAAATTTGAAAAGCAGCTAATACTTCAAACCTTATTCCAACATGAAAAATCAGAAACAAACCAACAATTCTTTGCACAAACTCAAAGTGCGAAACAGCACTCTATTTTCTCAACAACAAACAATGACAAATCACAAAAAAGAAATCCCCAAATCACCAAAGCCCTAATTCTTGATTCACCTCCCCTGTGACATAAACCCTCAAAATCCTACTAAACCCTACTCATTCATGAGGTGGAATTGCTAAGCAAAAAACCCTACTATGAATCCATTGCATCATCCATTCAAAACCCTAATTCTCTAATCTGCAACAAAAACTCAACTTCCACATCCACACACTGAAAACAGCAACTATATAACAAATATATATATACACACAAACGAAAGGGTAAAGTGGGGTTCACCCAAATTCAATTCGGATCCTCGCCTCTCCGACCCGAACTTCCCGGAGTACTTGATAATGATGCTAGCAAATTCAGATGACCGGGAAGGTAATTCCCAACCCTCGCCGCCGAGGCTTCTCCCATCCCTTGCTGTTGTTGAACGAACAACGCGGCAGCAGTAGGTGGCTGAGCAGACTCCGCAACGGCGGCATTAGCAGTATGAACAGCCATCTCCGGCGGATGCGGCGCGAAGCTCCATACTTGTTGACCATAGTCTGGCCTTGCTGGAAGAGCCCAGAACCCACCCGCATGTCCCAAAATGGACCCCATATCAGGTCCCATCGTGATCACCCCGGAATCGTCCTTCCCGGCGTTACCATCGTCGAACCGGACCCGTTTCCCAAGTATAAAACCGGTGGGACCCAGTAAAGATTTATGGTCCAAATCCAAAGACGTCGTCGTCGACGACGGTAGGGAAGTGGAATTACCTCGACCGCGGACGGAAGCCGACATGGTGGAGAAGTTGGCGGGAATCGTCCCGGTACCGGTAGCGGCTATAATGGAAGGTTCGGCTTGGCGTAACAGCCACTCGATGGTCTGACCGTCGGATTTGTGACCCAACTCACGAGTCAACTGGAAAACACGAGCCGCGCAAATGATCGGCATCCTGATTCTTCGCCCACGACCGTCCACTTTGCTGTGACGGTCTTTGGTCGGAGGCTTTTTGACGGCGAGGGAACCGTTGGCCGGCGCTTTTTGTGCCTTGGGGTCATTAATGGCTCCGTTTGCAGCAACATCATCGGAATTTGACATGGGCGGGACGAGAAACTGCTACAGAATTCAATCCCCTTGTTGTTTTTGTCAAACTAAAAAGATTTTCTCGGCTGTATTACAGCTGGGTTCATTGTTGATTAGTAGATGACAAAACAATACTATTTACTTTGAAACATCAAAATAATAATCAAAGTATATAGGATTTTCAAAAAGAATTGTACGGCTTTTGTGGGTTTATAAATGGGTTAATTTTGCCCGAGATCCTCAAACTATAGTTTCATTTTCAAATTGATTCTTAAACTTCATAATATACGAATTAAGTTTTTAAATTATCAGTATCCTATTCCTATGAATCAAGTTGAGTATGAAAAGCTTGCTTAAATCTAACATTCAGTATTTAAAGAATAAGTGGATTTAATAGAATATGCCTATTAGATCGTCGGTACTCGGTATGAAATTGATATGTTAAAAAATAGTAATGTCATCAAAATACAAAAAGATTGCTTTTTATAATTCTATTTGAAAATAAAGTAATATTTGTGTCCAGTTTTAAATCTGGATAAACCCACACACATTTGTAGATTAAGTTGTTCAAAATTGAAACACCTAAGCAGATTGTGTTATCTTCTACCACCAAGATCACTCTCTGAGTTCTAAAAAATTGCTATTTTTAATACTTCACATTCACATTAGTACGTACTTAAAAATCAATGTCTTGTCTCTCTCTAAAAATCAAACGCTCTTTTTTCTCTCTAAGTGGTTTTAAGTTTTTTTTAGTTTGTTTTGAGGCCAATCGTCTTTTCAGGCAACGACGGCTGGCTTTCATCATCTTCCCCAGACCTTTTCCAGTTCATCCTAATTATGTCCGTAGTCTCTTCTCATCGTGTCTTCGTTTTGTTTCGGCTCCTCACCAGTTAATTTCGTTGTAACTCTACAGTCATCTACGACTAATTTTTGGACCGAGCTCGTTCTTGTGAGGAGGAAGCTAGATCTTCTTGTAACGCCTCGATTTTGGGCTTAGATGTTTTAGGCATCGACTTAGGTTAGTCGAACCTAGAATTGGAGATTTGAGCCTTTAGAAGTGGTTCAGGGAAAACGTAGTCCGGGATGAGATAAAATTATGAGAAAAATTGCTAAAATATTTTAAAAATGTATATTGAAGGTTGGTCAAATCAATTTTAGAAAATGAGTATTGGAAAATCGAGATTTTGGAAAGTGACCATTTTGTAAAAAGTGCAAAATTTGTTTTTAAGGACTAAATTAAAAAGAGGACAAGACTTAGAATCTTTAGGGAGCTTACATGTGTTTAAAAGCCTTTTTCACTTAATTTGACCAATTTTAAAATAATATTATTAAAAAGGAATAAAAAGAAAAGCTTTTAATTAAAGGGATTTTTAATAAAATCAAAAGGATTTTACGTAACTTCCATTTCCTCACTTTCGTAACAGTCAAACACTTTCTTTTCTCTCAAAGATCTCTGATTATATCATCTTTTTATCTTTCTTTTTGATTTCCTAAAAGTGATCTATCAATTTAGTCAATAGAGCTTTGCAAAATCTTTGTCAATTAAGGGAAAAAGCTAAGATTGAAGGTAAGAGCTGATCAACCCTCTAATAAAGGTTCTTTAATGAAATTCACGAGTCTTGTGCTTCCTAAATATTGTTATTAACTGAGTTTTATGATTTGTTTAATGAAAAATTGGTTAAAATGGCTTAGTTGATGATTTTCCAAGATTTTCGTTTGGGCACTATTTTGATTGATTTGAGAATTATTTAAAAGTTTTTTGGATGTTAAATGATGTTAAAGTAAAGGCTTAATCATAATAATCTCGGATTATGTTGGGTTTCTAAAAGTTTAGGTTGTTAGTTATGGGTTTTTGGCTTGGAAATGTGAATCTGATGTTGTTGGGCGTATTAGAACTAATAGAGTGTTTTGGGATGTTAATTGATGGTTAAAAGTGAATGGAAGTGATGGATTGTGGTTGGGTTAAGTTTGGAGTAAGATCGATTGAGTTTTCGGTTGTTTCGGGTGGGTATTTTGGTGATTTAGGATAGAGCAACAAGATTGTTTAAGTTGTTGGTGGTTTTGATGCATTATGATGCATTGATCCTCTGTTCTTGTGTAGTATAAACAAGGGAGAATACTTTGGAAGCAAATGGTGAAGATCTGGGGGCTTCAGACGCTTAATTTTCGCGTCAGCAATTGAGGTTTTGCGAGTCGGTGAGTGGAAATGGAATTTCCAGCTTTGGAACATCTTAAAAGTAGTTTTGGGGAACTTAGTGTAAGCTTGAAACGCTTTACTAAGTTCGGAAGTAAGTAAAGTGATTTTCTCCCTCGAATTGTGCTATTGTAGGATTGATGATGCACTTGATTTTATATATGTTTATCTACTGTTTTAAAGCATGATTTTAAGAAAGAGATTTATTGTATATGATGCCATATTGTTAAAGGATGCACTAGGTAAGTGATTCTTGTATGTATATTGTTGAGTGGATCGAATGATCGATATGAACCAAGAGGGGGTGAATTGGATTTTTAAGGTTTAGGTGGTGGAAATTGCAAATTAAAAAGATTGACAAGGAATTTTAGAGTGGTTCAAGTTCCAAATGAACTCTACAACCACAACCTTAGCTTCACTAAGGATTTGCAACAATTCCACTAATTGCTCTTCCCCTTTTCTAGGCTAAGGAGGCAACCCTTACAATTTTCGGTTAAATTTTCTACCCAAAATTTAACCCAATCCTCACACAAAGATAACAAAGAGTTTGATGGCTAAGATAATATCTCTCAATACAAAATGTAGCCCAATCACAAGCACTCAACCCAATTGAAAAGGATAAGAATGAAAATTACAATTGGGGTTTCTAGACAATATTGAGATTTTAGCACAAATGCTTGGATTTGATGTATGGATATTTGCTTTTGGATCAATAGTTGTTGCTGGAGCTTTTAAAGGTCCCTTTTTATACCTTCTCATTGATTTCTAGCCGTTATGGTTGTTGCATTCATCAATAGAGCCATTGGGGGTGTTATCTCACCTCCATAAATGCAGTATGCAACCACCCATTTCGGAACGCGGGAACCTGTTTCGAAACAGACTAAAATAGAAAGAGCCGTTGGGGTGCATTTAAGATCTCGTTTCGAAACAGATTGAACTCGTTTCGAAACACTTTTGCCACTGTCAAGGGTCGTTTCGAAACAACTTGAGCCCGTTTCGAAACACCCTAACGGTTTCTGAAAATTCAGTTAAAAACTTTGCAACGGTCATATTTTTCAAATCAAAATGAAGAACCGTTTCGAAACACTTGAACTCGTTTTGATACGGGTTCTTATGTTCTAAAGCCGTTTCGATACCCGTTTCGGAACAGGGGTTGGCAGTGGTGAAATCGTTTCGAAACGCCTTAGGCCGTTTCGAAACAGGGACTTGAAAAACACTGTTTCGGCTTTAAAACACTTAGAAAATATTTGAAAATCTTAGTTTTTAACTTTGGCATATTCTTAAAATCATATGGGGATGTTTGAGGACTTAAAAATTCGTTTTGACATTTTCAATTTAGTCCTTAGGTTCTTTAGTTATATCAAAATTAAAATATCGGTTTCACAATCTCCCCCTTTTTGATATAACAAAACCAAAGTTAGAATTTTAAGTAATAAGCAACAATAATATCAATTCATAAAATTAAAATATCAATTCATAAAATTAAAATATCCAAAGCATAAATCAACATTAAGTTCAAAATATAATCCCAAATAAGATCAAAAGCATAAGTTCCTAAAACATAATGAAACATAAAGATGCAAACATAAACCTAAAATGCATAGATAATATGATATGATATGATATGAATATCCTAGGCCTCGTCACCACCATCATCATCATCCGAAGTCTCATCATAGCTCTTGACTTGAGAACGGCGAAACTTCGTCCATTGGCCATAGAGGGTAGAGAAGGACAAATCCAAGTTCGAGTGGGAAGTCTCAAGGGATAAGAGGTGATCCTCTACATTTTGCAAGCGAGTGTTGATGGCACCAAAACCCGAAGCTATGTTAGTATCCATGGCATTGAACCGTTCGGTAATGAGAGCCGTAAGAGCTTCATTGTTTCCAACTTGAGCTTGCAGTTGAGGTTCAACGGGAGGAGGAGGAGGAGGTGCGGCTCTATCAACACGTTCCCAAACATTGTTCACATAGTGAAAACCGAACTTGCGAAGAGAGGACTCACCAATCTTGGACTTGCGTGGTTCCGGAGAGTCGTAGGTGCAATCGAGACTAATCTTGCTAAAGATGTGGCGTAAGATCGTGCCATAAGTAAAGGATTTCAAGGCATCAGTGTCAATAAGCTTAACGTTATTAACCATCTCGGCAAATATGATCTTAGCAACATTAGGGCGCTCACCACGACAGAAACATTCAAGCCAAAAGTAATCAACTTGACGTATATGAGAATATTTACCTCCGGAGGGGCGAAGGAACCATGATACCATCAAGTGAAGAAAACGATCGTGCGCATCCAAGGTAAGCACTTGACCGGTGTTAGTACCAAAGTGACGTTCATTCTCAATTCCTTCATCCTTAAGGGAAAAAGTGGACTCCAAGAGAGCAACATTAACAACAAACTTTTTCCCTAACATAAAAGATTCAATCCCTACAACCTCAATATTTGTTTCATCATTAATAAGATGAGTACCATATGTTTGTAGCGAATGTCCAGGATGCTCAACAAGGGAAGAAGATCCCATTCGCTCAAATGCTCGAGGTAACGGGAAAGGAATTACTCGCAGTTAAGGAATTCGAGATCAATGACACGCTCACGACGAACTTCAAAATCCTGGACATGTTTGAAACGAGCTCGCATCTCTGGAGTTCGAAGGGATTTTTGAAAGACCTGAGCGAGATTCGGACGCACGCTCGAGTCACCGGATTGAATGGACTTACGCTTTTTGCTAGCATTCTCCGACATCCTAAAAACATTAAGCAAGCAAGTTTTTAAAAATTAAGTGTATGCATAGATTTCTAAATTGAATCCAATGATAAATCCCACTTAGGTTTAAAAAAATTTAAAACAAAGAAAAATTAAAAAAAAACAGTAAAAGAAAATACGAGTGAAAATTTTTATATTCGAATCAAAAAATTTATGATTTTGAAATTTTTTTCAAGATATGGAAAACCCAAGCATAAAAACATATAAACTATACAAAAATAAAATTTTCTAACCTAAGATTCGAACATAAATTGAAGGAAAAAGAAAAAGAGGAAAAATACCTTAGTTTGGGATTTTGGATGAATGGATGAAAATCCTTGCACAATGTTGATGAAACTTGCTTAGACTAGAGTTTTAGAGAAAAACCCCTCAAGATTTGGTGAAAGAAAAGAGGTTTAGAGGGTTTTTATAGGAAAAAGTCGGGTTAAGGTTTTTAGGGTTTTGAATAGTTTTAGTTTAAAGTGAATTTTAACATTAAAAGCCCTACTTAAAGCTATACGTGAAACTGTTTCGGAACGGTCTTGACCGTTACGAAACGCGAGCACGAGGGTTTGACTATTTTTAGAATTTCAACTGACCGTATCGAAGCCCCGTTGACTCGTATCGAAACTCGTTTCGATACACCCCTTGGCAGTAGCAAAAACGTTTCGAAACCCTTTTGAGGCGTTTCGAAACGCTCTTCTCTCAGACATGATTTTAAGGCATCCGTTTCGATACATCTGGGCCTGGAAGTGCAGATGAGGCTCTAAAAGTGCAAAAAAATGAGTTTTTCTAAGGCCTAACTTGCATGAATGACATGAATGAGCAGGCAAAACATATGCAAACATAAACATACTCCCCTAGCTATAAGCATGGATGAAATTAGGAGACAAAACACATAAACATGTCATTTCACAAGATCAAGCAATTTTAAGCACAAAAGAGGTCCTAAGAGGTCAAGATAGGCTAGCTAGACCCAACTCTCTCCTAAGGGACCAAAAACGCTCTTTGTCTAAAGATTTTATAAATATGTCCGCTAATTGATTTAAGGTGTCTACATACTCTATAACCACATCTTCTTTAAGGACATGATCTCTAATGAAATGATGCATTATTTCTATGTGTTTGGTTTTAGAGTGTTGGATGGGATTTTTTGTTAGACATATAGCACTAGTGTTGTCACATTTTAGGGGTATGGTTTCAACTTTAATTCCATAATCTAAGAGTTGTTGCTTCATCCAAAGGACTTGAGCACAACAACTCCCTAAGGATATGTACTCGGCTTCGGTGGTAGATAAGGCTACACTATTTTGTTTCTTAGAGAACCAAGATATGAGCATACTACCTAGGAATTGACAAGTTCCCGAAGTACTTTTCCTATCGATTTTGCAACCCCCATAATCCGCATCCGAATAAGCATGAAGGTTGAAGGTAGAGTCTCTAGGATACCAAAGACCTAACAAGGAGTATCTCTAAGGTACCTAAAGATTCTCTTAACGGCTATAAGGTGAGACTCTCTAGAACTAGCTTGAAACCTAGCACACAAGCAAACACTAAACAAGATATCTGGTCTACTTGCAGTAAGGTAAAGCAATGATCCAATCATAGAACGGTAAAGCTTAGAGTCAACACACTTACCTCCTTCATCTTTGTCAAGCTTTGTAGATGAGCTCATAGGTGTGGCTTGAGGCTTTGCATTCTCCAAGCCAAACTTCTTGAGCATATCCTTTATGTATTTTGCTTGATTGATGAAGGTGTCATCCTTCTTTTGCTTGATTTGGAGTCCCAAAAAGAATGAGAGCTCCCCCATCATGCTCATCTCGAATTCACCTTGCATTAACTTAGCAAACTCTTGACAATGACATTCGTTAGTAGAACCAAAAATAATATCATCAACATAAATTTGAACTACTAAGATGTCATTTTTATACATTTTTATAAAAAGTGTAGTGTCCACCTTACCTTTTTCAAAACCTTTTTCAATTAAAAAGTTTGAAAGTCTTTCATACCAAGCTCTAGGAGCTTGTTTTAAACCATAAAGAGCTTTGGTGAGTTTGGAAACATGATTTAGAAATTTTGAGTCTTCAAAACCCGGTGGTTGTTCCACATACACTTCCTCATTTATAAAACCATTTAAAAACGCGCTTTTAACATCCATTTGAAAAAGCTTGAAATTATGATAACATGCATATGCAAGCAACATCATAATGGCTTCCATTCTAGCTACGGGTGCATATGTTTCATCAAAATCTATTCCCTCTTCTTGAGTGTAACCTTGTACTACTAGTCTAGCTTTATTTCTTACAATGTTACCACTCTCATCTAGCTTGTCCCTAAAGACCCATTTAGTTCCTATGGTAGATTGATTACTAGGCCTATCAACTAATGTCCAAACATTACTTCTCTCAAATTGATTTAACTCTTCTTGCATAGCCATAATCCAAAAATCATCTTTCAATGCTTCTTTAATATTCTTAGGCTCTATGCATGAGATAAATGCAACATGATTCATTAATCTAAGAGAAGATCGAGTGGTTACCCCCTTGGATGGATCACCCAAGATTTCACCATCTTTGACATAGTTGAACTCCCTTGGGTAGCTCACTTCCTTTTCCTCAAGAGCCAAGTCCTTCGAGGCTTCAAGAGGTGGATCTTGTGTGTTCTCTTCTTTTGTTGGATTCTTATCCTCCTTTGAAGTTTTTCCTCCATCAAAGGCATTTATGATTCCTACATCATCATCATCACAAGAATCCTTCCTTGGAAGGAGGTTATCATCGAATACAACATGAATAGATTCTTCTACTACTAAAGTTCTTTTGTTAAATACTCGATAGGCTTTAGAGGTTAAAGAGTAGCCTATGAAAATAGCTTCATCACTTTTTGCATCAAATTTACCTAAGTTGTCTTTTCCATTATTTAAAACAAAACACTTGCAACCGAAAGGGTGAAAATAGCTAATGTTAGGCTTTTTAAGGTGTTTTCTTTAAGATTGGCCTAATCATTACTCGATTAACAATATAGCAAGCGGTGTTTGTGGCTTCTGCCCAAAAATATTCAGGTAAATTATTTTCACAAAGCATAGTTCTTGCCATTTCTTGCAAAGTTCTATTTTTCCTCTCAACTACCCCATTTTTTTTGAGGAGTTCGAGGAGTCGAAAAATTATGGCTAATACCATTTTCATTTAAAAAATTTTCAAACCCTAAATTTTGAAACTCGGTTCCATGATCACTTCTAATATGTGAAATTTTAAGTTCAAGATCATTTTAGGTTAGTTTTGAAAATGTGATGAATTTTTCTAAAGCCTCATCTTTAGTACTTAAAAATAGAACCCAAGTAAATCTAGAAAAATCATCAACAAGTACAAAAGCATAAGACTTACCACCCAAGCTCATATTCCTAATTGGCCCAAATAAATCCATATGGATAAGTTGTAAACATCTACTAGTAGAAACATCATTAATGGATTTAAAAGAAGACTTATGTTGTTTACCCTTAGAGCATGCATCACAAATTTTATCATTTGAAAATTTTATCTTGGGTAAACCTCTAACTAGATTAAGGGAAACTAGTTTTTTCTAAAACACTAATGCTAGCATGTCCTAGTTTCCTATGCCACAACCATCATTGTTTTCATTTTGTGCTACTAAGCATGCATGAGATGTGTGAATGTCATCTAGATGCACCATGTATATGTTCTCTATGCGATGACCTATGAGCATAATATTATTAGATTTAATGTCCACAATTTTGCATCCATTTTTATCAAATAAAACATTAAATCCTTTATCACACAATTGACTTATGCTCAATAAGTTGTGTTTAAGACCATCGACATATAAAACATTTTCAATGAGAATAGTAGAGTGATTACCTATAGAGCCAATACCTTTAATGTGGCCTTTGGAGTTGTCACCGAATGTTACTACTCCTCCACTTTTTGGCTTTAGATCCATGAATCTACTCTTGTCTCCGATCATATGCCTTGAGCATCCACTATCAAAGTACCATGAGTTTTGACTTTATGCTTTGGCCTTGTAGCAATTCTCCCCCTACAAACAAAGATATTAAGCTTTTGTTTTTGGTACCCAAATCATTTTGGGTCCATGAGTGTTAGCTCTCAAAACCTTGGTTCTCTTAGGAATCCAAGATGACATAACAATAATGTTATTAGATTTTACAAGTTCCTTAGGAACCCATACACTTCTAATTCTTTTAGCTCTACTATGTCTAGGAAAGCTACCTTGTTTGTAGTAGTTAGTCTTTTTCTTAGGTTGGCTTGTTCTTGAAGATTCACCTATTTCATGCTTAACACTACCAACATTTTTAAAAGACTTTTTGAGCTCATTTAGCTCATCCAACACCTTTTGGTGTTCACTATTACATTGAGACAAAAGATTATTAAGGTCAACATTTTCATCTTGAAAAAATTTTAGTTCATCTTTCAACCCTACTATCTTTTTCTCAAATTTTGAATTAGCTAGAGAGAGTGAGTCATTTTTCTCATTTAGTTCCAAAATAATTTTCTTATTCCTAATGACCGACTCCTTATATTTCTCAACTAATTCATCATAGACCTCTTGTAACTCATCATATGCATCATTCAATTCATCTTATGTGAAATCTAAAGTTGATTAGTTAGAGGTTACCATAGAGGAATCTTCCTCAAGAGCCATGAGGCAAAGGTTGGCCACTTCTTGTTCGTCATCCTCCGATGACTCCTAATCACTCCAAGTAGCAAGCTTGGCTTTGAGCTTCTTCTTCTTCTCAAAGCCCTTCTTCTTGAGTTGAGGGCACTCCGAACGAATGTGGTCGGGTTGTTTGCACTCAAAGCAAATGATTTGATCCCTTGCTTCTTCTTTGTTCTTGCCTTTGAAGTCCATTTTTCTTTGGATTTTTCTTCCCCGGTTGGACCTCATAAAGCGCGAGAATCGTTTGGCTATCATAGCCAATTCTTCTAGCTCATCCTCCTCACTAGAAGAGCTCTCCTCATGTAGTGATACTTTGAGAGCTATTCCCATCTTCTTCTTCTTTTCAACCTCTAGCTTTTCTACTCTTTTCTCTTCTTTCTTCTTCTCTTCTTCCCTTCCTTGCTTCATAATCTCATTAGTAAGGAGAGAACCCACAAGCTCATCAAGCTTTAAAGTCTTCAAATTTTTAGCTTCTATGATGGCGGTTCTCTTCTCATCCCAAGATTCGGGAAGTGAATAGAGTAGCTTCCGGACAAGCTTGTCTTCCGGTATGATCTCTCCAAAACCTTTGAGCCCATTGACTATAGTGGAGAATCGATCAAACATCTTGGACACCGTCTCATCGGGCTCCATCTTGAAATTCTCATAACTAAGATTGAGAATTCCAATCTTAGTTTATTTGACATCGTTGGTTCCCTCATAGGTAGTCTCAAGAGTGTCCCACACTTCTTTGGCACTCTCAATGGATGACACTTTAGAATAGATGTCCGAACCGAATGAACAAAAGAGCATGTGGAGAGCTTTGTCATTTACTTGAATCTTTTTCCTTTCTTCTTCACTCATCTCCACTTTTTTCTTCAAGACCATCTTGCCTTCACTATCTTGCTTCAATGGAATGTAAGGGCCATCTTCAATGACATCACAAACTAAGTAGTCATTGGACTTGATGAAGAGACGCATTCTATTCTTCCAAAAAGAATAGTTATCACCATTGAAGAAGGGAGGCTTTGTAGTGGATTGAGACTCATACATGCCCGAACCGGAGGTTGAAGCCATCTCTTGATATTTGATGATCACACTCTTCCTAGGAACTCCTCTTGTGGTTGTTAATCCTCAAAGATGTAGGCTATGATACCAATTGTTGAGTGGATCGAATGATCGATATGAACCAAGAGGGGGTGAATTGGATTTTTAAGGTTTAGGTGGTGGAAATTGCAAATTAAAAAGATTGACAAGGAATTTTAGAGTGGTTCAAGTTCCAAATGAACTCTACATCCACTACCTTAGCTTCACTAAGGATTTTCAACAATTCCACTAATTGCTCTTCCCCTTTTCTAGGCTAAGGAGGCAACCCTTACAATTTTCGGTTAAATTTTCTACCCAAAATTTAACCCAATCCTCACACAAAGATAACAAAGAGTTTGATGGCTAAGATAGTATCTCTCAATACAAATTGTAGCCCAATTACAAGCACTCAACCCAATTGAAAAAGATAAGAATGAAAATTACAATTGGGGTTTCTAGACAATATTAGGATTTTAGCACAAATGCTTGGATTTGATGTATGGATATTTGCTTTTGGATCAATAGTTGTTGCTGGAGCTTTTAGAGGTCCCTTTTATACCTTCTCATTGATTTCTAGCCGTTGTGGTTGTTGCATTCATCAATAGAGCCGTTGGGGGTGTTATCTCACCTCCATAAATGTAGTCTGCAACCACCCGTTTCGGAACGCGGGAACCTGTTTCGAAACGGACCAAAATAGAAAGAGCCGTTGGGGTGCATTTAAGAGCCCGTTTCGAAACGGATTGAACTCGTTTCGAAACACTTTTGCCACTGTCAAGGGTCGTTTCGAAACAGCTTGAGCCCGTTTTGAAACACCCTAACGGTTTCTGAAAATTCAGTTAAAACCTTTGCAACGGTCATATTTTTCAAATCAAAATGAAGAACCGTTTCGAAACACTTGAACTCATTTCGATACGGGTTCTTATGTTCTAAAGTCGTTTCGATACCCGTTTCGGAAAAAGGGTTGGCAGTGGTGAAATCATTTCAAAACGCCTTAGGCCGTTTCGAAACAGGGACTTGAAAAACACTGTTTCAGCTTTAAAACACTTAGAAAATATTTGAAAATCTTAGTTTTTAACTTTGGCATATTCTTAAAATCATATGAGGATGTTTGGGGACTTAAAAATTCGTTTTGATATTTTCAATTTAGTCTTTAGGTTCTTTAGTTATATCAAAATTAAAATATCGGTTTCACATATATGCTTATACATGTCTAATGAAGCATGGTTTAATGCTTGGAATATGGCTTATTTTGAATGCTTTGAAAACAGTGAGGTTTGTACTAAATGTGAATTATATTGGCAAGTGATGTTGTGTTAAATGATTTAGAAATGAAATCGGATATAGTTAGTCGTCTATAAGATTGAGTGCACTATAAACAAGTCGTCTTGGATGTTGAGGGGTTGAGAATGTACCGAAAACTCCATCCAAATACCCTAACGATTGAGGAAATTGAGTTGTGTCCCGTCTCTCGTTAGTGGGGTTATACATCTACCGATGAGTGGTGTTGAGGGGTTGAAAGGTACCGAATACTCTACCACGAGTGTCATAACGGTGGAGGATAGCTCTCGTGTGTGAACCTTGAGATGCCGGTGAGAATGTATGAAGTGTTGGGACAACACATGGAAATCCGTGTATCATATACATTTTGAGAAATGAGCATGTTGATGATCATTTGTGAGCCAATATAATTGTTATAATGCTATGAAATGTATGTTGATGCATAGTATGGAAAGGCATGATTTAATCTTGAAACTTTGCATATGGCAGCTATGCATGAAAAGGTTTAAGATGAGCATGAGAAAATGATTTTGTTGTTGAAATATGTGATACTTGTTGCATGATGAATAACATGCTGATTTTGTTAATGAAGTGCATGAATTTTAATAAAGGCATGATGTTTTACAAAAGGCTTAAAAATGGTTTTCAAGCATTGATGATATTTTTGATTTTGAGCATTCATCACTAAGCTTGAATGCTTATGCTCTCTTTTGCTCATCAATGCAGATAACTAAGTGTTTGGAGGCAGCAACTTGCAAGAGGATCTAAAGAGACTTCACTTTTGAATGTATGTTTCGTTTTATGGACTATAGTAATAAGGGTAATGGGAGTATCATAGTCTATTTGGGAGAAATGTATGAACTCCCTTTATGTGCATATTTGGTTATTGGTTTTGAACTTGTAAATGACCTCTAATTGATGGTTTAAGCCTTGTCTTGAGATTTGATCTTTTGGATGTTTGAATTTCATAGGAAGCATGCCTCTAGATTGCATTGATGTTAATTGCCATGTTTTGTTGCTGAATCTGCTATGTATGCTTAGGAAATATTGTTTAATGTTCATTGGATATGTTTGAAGGTATGTTGGTAAACTTTTATGTAGGTTTAAATAGGTAAAATCAGTCTATAATGTAATTGTAGATCGCGGGGTATCGATACCCTCCTTAGGATATCGGTACGGGTTTGTTAAATGGGAATGAGGTACCGATACGCGGGGGCGTATCGATACCAGTTTTGACTACTGGTTATGGACGTACTTATACGGGCTCGAAGGGTATTGGTACGACCTATGTGATTTGAATTTTGAATGTTGCATCCGTAGAGGGCGTATCGATACCCTTTCGAAGGGTATCGATACGAGGTCGTTAAATTGGTTGAAAGTTATTTATGAATGTTCCGAATTTTTACATTTTAGTCCCTGAATGTTGTTTATGCACGTAATATGATTAATTTAAAGATGGTAGTTTAAAATCAAAAAAATCCTTGTAATTTGGCAAGTTTACAATTTGGTCCCTAAAAGTTGTCTATGCACGAAATTGACGTTTGATTGATGTTTCAATTGATCCGCTGCAACATTGAACATTTAGGGATGTAACGAGCATTTAGACAAGATAAAAGGGAAAAAAATATAGGGTCGTTTATTGAGGTAAACCTTTCCAGTTTACTTCGATATTCCCCGTGTGACGGTTCGGTCCGGTCGCTCGTCTAGGTCGGGTCGAGGGGGTTACACTTCCTCGGTGATGGGGTCAGTTTTGGCTCGGGTAAAGGTTAGGTTATTGGCCTATATTTTTTCTCCTCCCCTTTCTCCTACGTTTTTGTTCATGTTTTGCTCTTTGCTTGCAGGTTTGGTTCGTTCTGCCCGATTTGGTCGTTTGACTGTCTCTGCAGTGGTCGAGTCTCCCTTTCTCTCGTCGACGATTAATAGAGCGATTGGATCGTAGACTCCTGGTTTTTTCTTGGCCTTTTATTGGTCATCCATCTCTAGATCTTCACGAAAACATACGATGGTGTCTCAATGTATTCCTCCTAACGCGATATGTTTCAGTGCCCCTCGATCAGTCATTCAGTTGATGAAGGACTTTGTTGGCTTCTCTGCTTCAATACTCCTATTGTGATGGAGCGCCCTTGAGATATTGCCATAACTTATGTGTTGTTGTTTCTTTTGGCTTTGGCCAATGTTGTTTTCACCCCCTATATGTCCTTCTATTTGTTTTCTCTGAGATTTTTTACTCAATTTATCTTTGCATTTCTTTTTCTGAGTTTCAATCCTTTTCTATGTATTCATATTTTTCTGTTATCTATGGTATGCCAACATTTTAAGTTAAAAAAATAACTATTTACTTTAGATACATATTATATAAAATCTGAATCAACGTTTATTGGTCTAATGTAACACGTAAAGACGAATAAAATAAGAGATTCATTAATTGATCGAGTGTTCAAAAATACTCATGTTGTCATTTTTTGTATAAATTCGAATTATGATATTATTAGTCTTAGAAAAATGTAATTATTTCCCTAATAGAAAATAATTAATTAACAGGACTCTAATACTTTTAAAATTATAATGCTTAAAACGATATATATGTTATGAATATTTATCTATGTGGATGTCTATCATGATTAGAACTTTATCTAAGGAGTTTGATTTATTTATTATTAGGAATATTATCTCTATTATTTAGAGTTCAATGTGTTATGTACTTCTTATGCCTATAAATAGATGATTCATTGAAGGCATTGTACACAATTCTATATTTTGAGAATAATACAAATCTCCATTTTTCTCTTATCTCTTTATTTTTTTTGTTCTTATTCCTGTTTTTCTTTGTTTTATTTACAACAATATATATATATATATATATATATAATTTAGTATTTTAGATAGGGTAATTGTTCTATACACAAGCGCTTGTGGAAACTTTTTTACACAAGCGCCTTAGTTTTAGGGGTTAGGGACTTCATTTAGGGTTTAAAATTTAGGGGCACAAGTGTAGTAGTTTTGAATTTAGGGATTGTTGATAGAATTTTGGGTTTAGGGTTAAAATTTAGGGTTTATAGGTTAAAACCTAAATCCCCACCCATATTACCTTAAAACTAAACCCTAACCCTAAACCCTAAATTCTAACCCTAATTCTTAAATTCTAAACATGAACCCTAAATTCTAAACCTTTACACTAAAACACCTAAACTCTAAACCCTAAACACTAACCTTAAACCCTATAATTGAGGCGCTTGTGGAAATAAAAATTTTCCACCGCCAGTGTATAGGATATTAATCCTTTTAGATATGCATGTTAGACTTTAGCTAGGGTTAGGAAAATCCACTCACTTGAGATTCGAGTAAAGATAGAGAGAGAGAGAGCCGTACTTGCTCCCACCACGAGAAAGAAAATTGTTTTAATTTAGCTGTCTAGATGACATGATGAACCTTACGGACCACACATTAAATTAGAATAGTAGTACTAAGATAATACAAACAAAAGTAGTTAAGCTAAGGTCAAAAACTTTTCAATTAACTAATCTTAAACTTTAGCTATTAATCTCGGCGTAAATGATGTCATTTTTTTGGTTAATTAATTGCCAATCATACCAAACTCTCCCATTACTATTTTCTATACTATATATAAAATGAATTTATATTTGATGCACTAACTATTGTGGGTGGGAATCGGGTTGAGTATGGACGGTTTTGTATTTCTCACTCTCCTAGGCACTTGTGGTTACAGTTTCGGGAAATTCATATTAAATACTTCAAGGATTTTTTCGTTCACATACCCTACATACTCTACTCGCGCGGATCTCTGTGATTTTCGGGGAATTTCCATCCCAAAAAATTAAACAAAATTATTATTTTACTAACCAAAATAAACGACCAATTCAGTTTAAAATATAAAGTTTGGGACCTTGGGTACTCCGATTGGACCAATTACGAAATGATGGAAATTGAAAGGGAGTTGTGTTGGGGAAGATTTAGACGAGAGTTTTAGCTTATATCTAAAAACTAAGATAAAAACATTTTAAGAAACTTGAGTGTGACTAGCTTTGAGAGAAAGTTTGATAATAATATAATTAGTTTTTTATTAAGATATGTATATGGGGTATATAGATAAATAAGTATATGTTTTTTAAAATTTTTGTAAATTATCGGGATCCTTATAGATATTTGTTGGGATCCCACGCTTATTTATACGGTTACGATTCGGTTATCCTCACGGTTCGGATATAGCAATCTTCGTCTCCATCCCCATTTGAACTTCGATGATAAAACTTCGCTCGTCCCCGTCCCCATGGGTGAATCTTCGATTATTTTCCATTCCGTCGGTTCAGATCCCCACCCTTATCGAATATTTTTCACCCAATTACCACCCCTACTAACTATGTATTAGTTTTATGCATTGCTAATGAATTAGACGATAAGATATCATCACACAATTTTAAAACTAGAATTATTCATCTTATTTTAACTGATGTGTTATATAATCTTATATATTGATGTATATTAAACTTGATATAAACTCAATTAAAGTTATTAAAACAGTCTTATTTTAAAAGATAATTAATATTATTATAACAACAGTTTTACATTTCCATACTTGTATACAATATTTAAATAAAAAATAAGAATATTATTGTAAAAATTAGCACGAGATTTCTAAATTTATATGTAATTTCTTTTCAACTTCACCGATAATGATTTATTAAATAATAAAAAATATACTTACATGTACTAAGTGTTTATATTCACCAGTAGGAGTGTATTAAAATCTAATACATTTATTAAATAATGTTACAATAATATTTTTAAAATAAATGTTAAAATTTAAACACACAAAAGGTAAATATATAAACATCCATAACCACTAAATCAATTAATTAATCTCGTATTTAACGTTGCATTCTCTTAGCTCGTTTAAGAAAATAATGTTCTTAAAATAAAAATATATATAGGAAAATGAGGTATGTCCGACATTATTTAGAGAAATATGGCTGTTTTACGGTAATTACAAGTGTCGTCGTATGTAGATGGTGATATCCATTTTGTTTTAATTTTTTTATTGAAATGTCGTCATATGCAGGTGGCGACTTGTTTATTTAATAATTTTTAAAAACCTACAATAATAGTTTGCAGTCAGCGGCGGGAAAATAATCGTTTGGCAACCTCTAGAGCTTAATTTACCGGCTTTTGACTTTAATCACGCTTAAGAAAATTATTGGATTCATTTGATATCTTTGCAAATTTTGTTTTAATTTTGAACTTAGTTTTAAGGGTTATGAAGTTCTAGAGGTAGCCATCTTTGCAAATTTTCATTTGAGAAAATTATTGGATTCATTTGATATTTTTTAACACCCTTAAAACTCCATAACCCAATCAGGAATCAAAAAAATTGGTTAGGATAATCAAAATTAAAAAGATAATGCCTAATTTAAATTAAAATGTCAAAATTTTAAAAAGTGGCATGAATATCCTTTTAATGTGAAATAAAATTTATCTTTTAAGCATTTTTATATAACTTTTTTTCAAAAAATTTGGACAATTGTTCACCTGGCTCACCAATGCGCAATATCTTGGTTAAGCTAGAACAACATTATACAACCGACAAGTTTGATGATAATTATATCAACTAAAAAAATGTTTACAATGGAAATTTGTTTTTATAATATAAAAAACTTCTACTTTTAGATAAGTGACAGATTTATTATTACAGAAAAATGTTATTTTCATCAAATTCAAAGAAAAAAAATGATAATTACATTTTACTAATTATCAAATCCAATTTTTTTAAAAAAAATGTTAAATGTATATATATACACACACACACACGCATGTGCATGTATATATAAGTTGATGGGAATGGGGAACAAAACTGAAGCCACAAAAGCATCAAACATGTGAAACAAGTGGAGCAGGGTCCACTTGGTTTTGGTGCTGCAGCTGCTATTACTGAAAGGGACCATAAGAATTGGCATTGGCATTGGCAGGACATCAATAAATTCCATCTTTTACTCAAAGGGACCATAAGAATTGGTTTTGATGCAATTAGATGCTACCCCAATTATACTTTTAATAGTAAACATTCCAAAATGAAAGGCTTTTTTTTTTACTACTCATAACCCCTTCTAAACATATTCGAATCCACAATTACCAAATTACTACAGGAATAACGATATCAACCAAACTAAAACTCAATCAGCACCAAAGAAAGGATTAACACATCAATTGCTAACTTTGCCCTTTACATCTCTCTCTATATCCCGTATCGCATTCTTGATATCAAACCGACCGCCTTTACTCAGAATTCAACAAAAACCGAAACCAAACCAAACACCCCAAAAGCTACGATAAGGTACCATATCCTTGCCTAGCAGGCTAGCACTAAAGATTAACTAACTAGAAACTGAGAAAAGGCAGGGTCAAGAGAAAGTGATAGTAAACATATTCATCATGTAACCCAAACCATGGACACATGCTTTACAACATTTACCTTTCTAGACTGATGGTGTGGTTCAGTTACTGTCTTGCAAATGATACTTCGGAGCAGCGGCTTTATTTTCAAGCAGTAATAGTTTGCTAGTATAAAGGGGAAGAAAATGAGTAGGGATCAAATAATCTATACAACAAAGGGTGAAAGATTAAATGTAGCTTGTCATTGACAAACAAAGCTGTTAAGTTTCAGATGTACATATAATACTTTACTTGATACCAAAACATTAATCTCAATTCTCCATGTTTACACACAACTCTCACACCCAAACTCCGAAAGTGGATGTTTTATCACCATGTCACATGAAACAAAATGTTGGTATTTTGTTGCATTTTAAGCTGCCAATAATCAAATCCAAGTTAGAATGCCATTATACATTTATGACTTGTGTATATTCAATTTGATCATGTAAATGCAGACAGAACAATAAACATGAATCATGAAAATAAATTGAAGTACCACTGCACCATGCAAACATAAGTACCACCATACGAAGTTAGCTCCGATTTGTGTATCACAAAACAGTTGATAACTCAAGAAACTGCAAGCATATAACTACAAATCCCAAACTCCAATGGTTAAATAAACCACCCTTACCTTTTTCCGACTCTCCATCAAGCTTAGCCTTAATTCAAGAGCAATCAAAGTATGTACAAGAATAAAGGCCTTCATGATTAGTATAATGTCTTTTTGGCAGAATATAATTGCTTTTTACAAACTGAATCTGCTAAATGCCCGACTTACTTGACTGGATACAAACTAAAACCAGATAGCTGGAGACAGTTCTATTGGTATATGGAATGTTAGCAGGCAATCATTCTCCATAGAAAAACTAGCCAAATAAACTTTTAACCTATTTTCGAAGGCAAGATATGAAGATATGCACCTTTTTCAAGTCAGTATAAAATGAACTTCCACCACAACCTAACATTTTAACTCAAAAATTAATTCTCCTTTTGGAAGGGAAAAGGGATTACAATAGCGTTAAAAATCATTCAGAATGACATGCAACATTGGCCAGAATGAATGCAAGGAAAGGCACATGGAGCATTTAAAGTGAACAATCAAAAGCTACTAGGGGTAGGCTGCTAGCCACTCTCAGTATCAAGGTGTTCACAACATTTCAACCAGATGTCTCCAAAATAAAAAGCAGTCTAAAGAAAATACAAATGGTTTGAAGCCCCATCAACTAAAGCCAAAAGTGTCTTCAGAAAGACTAGCAATAGAATAACATGTAACACCATCCTAGACATCACACAATTTTCTGAACTTGGCAGGAGTTTCTTCCACAGAATAAGATGTTCCTGCCACAAGTTCATATTTTATTTTTCACCCTGAAACTCTCACCACTGCCATTTTTCTCTCACAACTTATTTACATGTTTTCCTTAACCTTATAACCTAAATCAAAAGATAAGCTAACTTCAACTCTCATGTTGGAGGAACACCTCAGTCGATACCAAAATTCCAGAAGAAAATCACATGGTCCTATGAGCTTTCTAGTTTCTACTTAAAAATATTTCTAAAAGCAAATATTGCTTCACCTACCCCATCTTCTATGTCTGTGATTTTTATCTTTATTAAGTTCAGAGAAACATTATACATACATGTGAAAGCTCCACTTTGGTATTCAACCTTTTACAATACTAGTTCCTACCATCTCAACCAAGCAAGATCAGACACCAAGCCTTTCACATCTAATATTTGTTGGATTCTTCGAAACATATACCAACTATAAACATAGAACATAGCGAATCCAATGTTGACAAAAAGCACTCAAAAAATATAGGCTAAAATACTAAAAAAACCTTCAACTATTTCACATTTTTCTTTTCTAAATAAGACCCTATATTTTTATTGTACTCAAATAAGCCCCTATCCGTTGATTTGCACTTAATAAGCTCCTATTTCAGATGGAATGTGATTTATATTAAGAGTTTATTAAGGAATGAATTAAAGATTAAGGGACTTATTTGGATACAAATTACATACTTGTATGGGTGTTATAAAGGTATAAGAACTTATATAAAAGTGGAAAGTTGAAGCGCCATTTTAATATTTTACTGGAAAACATAATATTTGGTCACTACATAGGTATGAAGTATTAAGTTAAGGAACTAACCAGATACAAAACCCTCCAAAATCAATGTGGCAACAGTCCATATAAAATCATTAAAACCAAGAGAAAAGTAAAACTATTAGAAATCAAATTTAGTTAGCAGGCATGTCTTTGTGAAAAGTTAAATCAAAATGGTCAATGGATTCCCTTCCATTATCATTGTAATTTATAATTTTCATATCAAAATCTAAGCAACAATGTGGATTTTGGAAATGATGCTTAAGAAAGTTCAGACTTCTTCTCCCTTCCCTCAAAATCTTAAGATAGGGATTAAATATGTATAACAACCTAAAAATGTAGTATTTATCTCTTCCTCCATATTTATCAACTACACTCTTAACAGATAATGACCCAGATGTATGCGCAGTGACCTTACAAAAATGAAGTGCTAGTAAACTCAAATTGTAGCTCTATCTTAGTGACTCTAACTGGTGACATTTTACAAATATTTTGATAAAGAAAAAGATGGTTCTGAAGGCATCATAGTTTCAATTAAATCAACAAAAAATGCAAGGAAATAATCTAAACAGCCTTTCAGTCATAACATTTGACAGTTGAGAACTTGCAAGACATAATGCCTGTATTTTATTGCAAGACATAAATTACATGTTTCATTCGTTGACCAAATGCTGCGAGGCCCCAAGGCTCTACAAGAGCTTCATAACATGTATGGCATTTCAGTATTGTCTAATGCCTAGCGTGCATTCTCATTTTTTTCTCCACATTCCTGTGCGACTGTGTAATGCCCAACAATGGATAAAAAGGCATGTAATAAAAATCACCCAAAACTCAGATGATCAGCTTCACTATATTAGCTGGGGAACTTAATGCATCCCCATTGAACACCACAGTGATGCACAATATATTGAACTAAAACCCCAAGTTTTAGCAACCCCGTGTTTATAAAGACAGCAACATAAATAGGATATGTTAATGCATACAATTGTTGCAAAAGGCAAACAGATACTCACAATTCTCAATCCAAATCTTCTTGCCTGGTCTCCGTATTATCACCTGGTCCAGGACCAGGACTAGGTCCCCGAGCTTGATATGGCCAAGGCAGCGCTATCCTAAAACTCCTCTCGACAGGCTGACCATCCCCATCAGACCTCTGCTCATCATCACCACCGCCATTACCTCCAGCGGTTCCCTGCACCCCATGAGCCCTCCTCTCATAATCAGAATCATCAGTAGGCAACTCGTGACGACACACGGGGCAAGAATTATGCAATTCCAGCCACGGAAATATGCAATCCTTATGATAAAGATGCTTACAGGGCATCTGCTTGGCTTCCATACCTTCCTCGAATTCGTCCATGCAAACCGCACACTGGTTGAACTCCGAATTCAAATTATTCTTTGTTATATTCACAGAAGGTAGCGCTTCAATAGCTGATTTAGATGCCGGTGGGGTACCATACCGGTTTGGATCATTTTCGGCCAGCTGCTGGATCAATTGCTCAAGGCCCGGTCCGATAAAATAATCCCCAATGTTCGCCGGAAGCCGAAATCCCGCCTCGGACGGATTGTTCTGGATCACGAACTCTATGCGCGCCCCACCCGAACGCAGATCATTTAGATGATTTTGTATGAAGGTAAACGGATCAAAAGCGAACGGGTCGCCTCTACCTGACCGGGTCGGTCCAGGTAAGTTAGGGTTATTAGGGTCAACAGAAGCAGAGGACGATGAAGTTGTTGTCGATGAAGAAGATGAAGAAGAAACGGCAGGAAAAAGGAGCGGAAGCAAGGAAGAGAACGGATCCGCTAACGCTAAGAACGGGTCAGAGACCGGGATTGAGTTCGGATTCGGATTGGGGAAGCCGGAGACCTGATTAGGGTTTGAGCTTTCATATTCTTCGAGGAAACCCTCGTTGCATATGGGACAAGAAGGATCGGAAGAGGAAGGGGATATCGTTACCGTCACGGTACGGTTGCATTGGTAGCAGAAGAAAGGCTTAATGGTGGCGCCGACGGTGTTAGCGCCGCCGTTTCCGCCGGTGACGTTCCCGTCGGACGACATGTTTTTTTCAGGGTTAGAAATGTGTTTTTGGACGGAACGGAAGAGTTGGAGAGAAAGAATGAAATTCGTTGAAAAGAGGGTCTTTTAGGGAGATAAATTTTCTCTTTTTAGAGGCTTCTAGAAGGTCTGCTAAGTTTAATTAATTAATATTTGAATTATTTAAAAGATTTTTTTAAGGATAAATATTCTATAAACAGGCGGTGGAAACCGAAAGTTTCCACAAACGCCTTAGATTTAGGCTAGAAGGAGTTAGTTTAGAGTATATGATTTAGGTGTAGGGGTTAGAATTTAGGAATAGTTGTTTTAATTTAAAGTTTAGGGTTATAATTTAGGCTTTATAGGTTAAAACCTAAATCTTCACCATATTACACTAAAAACTAAACACTAACCTATAAAACCTAAATTATAACCATAAACCTTAAATTGAAACAACTATCCCTAAATTCTAAACCCCTACACCTAAACCCCTAAACCTTATACCATAAACTAACTTCTTATACCCTAAAACTAAGGCGATTGGGGAAACTTTCAGTTTCCACCGCTAGTGTATAGGATATTAATCCTTTTTTAAACGAACCCTAAACCTCCTAAATTATAACCTTAAATATTAAATTTTAAACCTTACAATCTAAACTCTTAAACTAAATCATTAACCCCAAAATTTAAACCTTACAATCTAAACTCATAAACTAAACCCTTAACCCCTGATTTTTTTACATTATTTTATATTTAATTATACAATTTAAAACCTAAATATCTCATTCTAAAACTTTATACTATCCGTAAACTCTAAATTTAGAAATCTTATATAAACTTTAGTTTTACACAGCGTGTGTAACACTTTCGACTTTGAGGTCACAATTGGGCCTTAAACCCAACCCAAAACCATAAAATTTTACAAATATATTTAGCCCAAACAAGGTATTCCAAAATATTTAAAGTCAATAGTTTAAATGTAGATAAATGATCAAAACAGTACTAAGGAGCTCCAATTTAAATTTAAAGCATTTGAACATACGATTTGTTTAATACAATTTCAAAGATAAGAATTACAGACTCCACCACGTAAGGTCCTATGAATACATACCCCACTAAACACAAGTATCGTACTATGAAAATCACCACATACTGGAATCTCGTACCGAAAGTGCTCCTGGATCCCACGATTCGACGATCAACCTACACACGAAAACAACGATTCCGAGCACTGAGCTTACAAAGCTCAGTGGTACACATCTACTTTACTATACTTCATGCTAATCATAAACATAAGCATCCAAGCTAGTACGAGCAATAATGAAAGATAAATAAACATGTGGCACTACCACATGTCGCCTAAACACATGCTCTCATCATAGAAAAACATCATACATGGCCGACAAGGCTCAATCATACTCGGGATCTCACCAGATCATCCGAGCGAAACATACAATGTCATAACCACAAACCTGAAGTGAGGCCCGGTGTCACACAGCTAGGGATGGGCGTTCGATCAAGTCAAGTTGAGTAAAAAAAATTGAGTTATTCGAGTATGTACGTCTTATTTTACGATTCAAACTTTATTTGAAATTTTTTCAAATCGAGTCGAGTTTATGAAATTCAAGTCGAGTCGAGTCGAGTTTTCGAGTTTCTGTACAAATGTAATTGTAATTATTTATAATATTATAATACATATTGATTCCAATTTCAACGACTTTCTATATGCATATGCGAATTACATATATATATTTCTTCATATTTTCACATGTGATATACATAATATATCATGCAGAATTGACATACTCGACTCAAATATGAAAACTGATCAACTAATTACTAAAAATTTTGAGTTATTCGAGTTATTAGAATTTCCATTTCATAACTCAAACTTTATTTGAATTTTTTTAGTCGAGTCGAGTTTATGGAACTACGAGTTGAGTCAAAATGAGTCGGTTTTTTTTGCCTCAAGTCGCGTCGAATAATTTAGTTTTTTCGAGTCGAGTCAAGTTTTGCCCACCCTTGCACATAGCCTCGGGAACGTACACTTTAAGACTCTTAGTGAGGCCCGATGTCACACAGCCTCGGGAACATACACTCTATCTAGGTGAGACCCGGTATCATTCAGCCTCGGGAACTTACACCTATATTCAGCATCTTTCCTCGAGTATCATCGAATGAGGAAAAGTGTCCCACAGTGCCGGGAACGTACATTCGGCATCTCTAACCAAGGTGTTGCAATACTCTTTCTTTGGATATCCAGATCCCATCAATCAAAGGTGACTCAACCAATCAAATGTCCAAACCGCACACAACATCAACAAGATTACCATACTGCATACATCATAATTCAATCCACCAAGGATCTCCTATGATTGCTATTACAACATGTCACCTAAATTAAGTTTACCAACTTGTTAATACATTATGGAAATATACATTAATTATCTCATTAATACATATTATCCCATTAATATCTTACGTAAATTTCCATCTTTTTATTAGCATTATAGATTATTTCGTTTAATGGGTACCGATACTCGAACACGAGTATCGGTACAATACCCCTGGGTACCGATATTCACATGCGTGCCGATACAGATATTGTTTACTAGAAATCTTAGATTTTCATAAGTACCGGTACAGGTTGACTCATACCGATGCGACCCCTAATCACGTATCAGTACAACCAAGGCTCGTATCGATACCTTATTTACAGGTTCATACCATTTCCTTGGATTACGATTTTATTACACTTTATAAGATCCCTAAAGCTTATGAAAGTCATTAGAGTTGGTTTACTAAAGCATTCACCCAATTAATATTAATTATCGGTTCCATAATCATTTAATCGAGCATTTATCTTTAAGCTTAACTTCCATTGAATTATGTAAATCTATTCGAACAAGCATACAAAGCATCACAATCATCAACCAAATCAATAAAATCATTAAATAATCATATGACATCTACAACGACCCTAAACGGTCTCTAAAGCCTCAACGAGTCTCATTATATTTGCAACATCATCGTGCATCTCATAAATAACAAGTCACACACTATCGATCACCAAACATACATATTCATCGTTTACCTAATTTGCAGATACTAACACGCAAAGCAATCACATTTATGATACTCATGAAGTAATAGGAGTTTGAGGTGCACTAACCTCAAGATAAATCCTCATCCAAGCTTCCCAATACTCTACTAGGTCCGATATCCGATCTCGAATAATCCTCATATAAAAACGAATACGAAAACACATTAATTTCATGAATCTCTTATTCAATTCACAAGGTTAAACGCATAAAACCAACTTATCGGGTTCAAATTTGGCAAAACGGACTACACCAACGGGCTCAGAACGTCAAGAAACCCCTAAGTAGGGTCCCCGAAAAAAGTCAACGGTCGGTTAACATCGGTCAATATCCTGGTCAACAGTATGGTGATCTAGTGGGGCGCAAATGCAAAATAGCTAAGGTGCACCCTAGGTACACGATCCAGTGTGCACAGGTGCATGGGGAGGATGATGCACCCATGGGCAATAATTTGGTGCAGTAGAGGACCACGTGCACCTGGGTATCTCGATCCAGTGTGGCGCAGGTGCGTGAGAGGATGGTAAACCTGGTTGTTGCTGCGTACGCCAACCCTCGGTGGCGGCACGTGGAGGTGCATGGAGTGCTCTCTGGTGGTCGGACGATAGCGTCGACATCTATATATGCTATTCTAACGCTGGTGGCCTCAAAATTTGATTTTGACAACCATAACCACCTCCCTCAACAACTCGCATCTTGCTTCTCCTTACCCAGCGAACGACGGCAGCGTTGGAAACACGACGACCACCGGCCGACTTCTCTCGGCATGCTCTCTTCAATGGTGCCGACAGTGACCCCTGCGACAGCTTCGTCAGTGATAGTTTAAAGTCACCCCGTTTACTTTTTCCCTCTTTTCTCTCTCTCTCTCTAAAATATATTTTCCTTCTATCCATTCTAACATTCTCTCTCTCCATCAATCACCAACCACCTTTTTAATTAACCTTATCCACTCATTTCTTTTCTTTTCTTCTTTTATTTTATTTGCTATTGTTGAGTGTGTAAAAGTTCTATTATTTACACCATTTTTAACCCATATTTCTGCTGCATTCAAGCATTATTTCATTGCATTTAGGTTAGTTTACAACAAAACATCACAAATATATTAAAGGCACAGATTCTACTAAGAATGGTTGTTTTTGCAGGTTGCTGCCATAGCAGACGGAGAGGGCAGATGTTGGGCAGAGAAGCAGAAGAGCTGAACTGGGCAAACAGACAAAGAGGACGATGCTGCCATGGTGCTGCCGTGACAGCAGAGGGCGACAACAGTTTTGTGGAGAAAAAGCAAAGTGGACCTCGACAGATAGAGAAAATTCAGCCCGTCTGTCGTGTGAAAACCTTATATTTTTCCAAGCCCCAGATCAAAAGATATGTCAAGCCCAAAGTTCAAGGAGAGAAAATCCCAAGAAACAAGGAAGACGGTTGGAAAGTAGATTCCTTGAAGATTTAGTCTTTATTAGAATCATACTTTTAGTTAAAGTTGTAATCCTTGTTAAATTAGATAACTTGAGCCTAAAGCTTATATAAGGGCATGTATTTTAACCTAGGAGACAGGAAATTCCCCATAACCGATAACCAAAACCCCTAGCTGTTTTCCCGCCGCCGATATGTTCTAAATTCCCCCTAGGGCCACGGGTTGATTTGTAAAGTAGTTGCAAGGGTTGTTTTGTTTTAGGAATTTTCAGTTCAATAAAATAAACTTCAAGTTTATTTAGTCTTTTACTGCACTTTTCGTTTTTGTTTTTATTTTTATTTTTCTATTTTTCGTTGGTGCATTCAACTCTTGCTTTTCACAAGGTTTCTTGTTTATGCGCAGATCGAATCGAGGTAAAGATCCTGAATATCAATTAGATCCGGAAATCGAACGTTCCTTCAATCTCAAGAAACAACTTCGTCACTTACTAGCCAAGAACGAGTACCTTGAGGAACAACTAGAGAAGATGGCCCACAATGGAAACGACCCGCCTGTCGGTGACCCGCCCACCGCCGCCGGACGACGGTCCTGCCGTGACTACATGTTGAACGATCATGTAGAACTGGAAACCACGCTGCCGAACATTGATGTTGACAACTTCGAGCTGAAACCTGTCATGTTTAGCATGATCAACAATGCCGGTCAATTCAGTGGTACTGTTACAGAGGATGCTAGGGAGCATCTAAAAACATTCCAGGAGATCTGTGGTTCGTTTAGACTGCCAAGAGTTAATCTGGAGATACTGAGGCTTTGGTTATTTCCCCATTCATTGAGGGACAGAGCAAAGACTTGGTGGAATAAACTTACGCCGGGTTCAATTAGAACTTGGGCAGATTTATCTCGTGAATTTTTATCTCGTTTTAATCCTTCACATTTATCTGAGCGATTACGTAATAAAATTGCTACTTTTCAATAGGAAGATGACGAGCCAATGCACGAGGCCTGGGACAGATTTACTACTCTTCTACGGAACTGCCCAATGCATGGATTCCCCGTCTGGAATTAGGTAACAAAGTTTTACAATGCTGTCAACTTACAAACTCGTATTCGAATTGATTCAGCAACAAACGGACTATTATTGGATAAAGATCCGGACGAGGCAATGCAAGTATTGAAAAATCTGGCTAAGAATGAGGAGTAGTTTCCGACAGCAAGAAGAGGGGGTAAACGGGTACTAGCTGTCAAGGATTATGAGGCCGACAGCACGATGAAATCACAGGTAGCATTCCTTACTAAAGCAATGAAACGGTTATTGAATAATGATGCACAACATGGATTTGTTGTTGAGGAGGTATGTGAAATCTGTGAAGGAAATCATAGTTCGAATGAGTGTCCTATACAGTTAGAAGAGGGAAAATATGTTGGAAATTACAAGCCAAATTACAATTCCAACAACTATAATCCCAATTGGAGGAAGGATCCCAAGTTTTCTTGGAGTAATCCAAATAATGCCCTGAATCCTCAAGCACACAATCAGAATCAAGGAGGACCTAGATTGCTGACACGACAGCAACTGCCGCCGCAACTACCGCCGCAGCAGCAACAACAGCAACCAGCTGCCACGAGCAGTATACTGGAACAAACTCTGGCCACTTTCATGTCTCAGACAGGTACTTATATTAAGAATATGAATCAGTTTGTCAAGAAAACAGAGAATTTCATGGATAAAACAGAGATGCGGATGACGAATCATGAAGCTACTCTGAAATCTTTGGAGACACAAATGGGTCAGATTTCACAACATATTAAGCCGAGGCAGACTGGAGGATTCCCTAGTAATACTGAAAATGCTAGGCAGCCCACACATGAGCAGTGTAAGGCAATTACTACTAGGACTGGGAAGAAACTACCATGGCCGGAAAAAGAAGCTGAAATAGTAAGGAAACCAGCCTTAGATAAACCTGCCGAGGAAGCTGCCCCGACAGGAAACAAACAGACTACTACCGATGAGCCTGTCACGACATCAGAAGCGACATAGGAGAAAAATGATGAACCCAAACCTCCTCAGATTCGTATGCAGTGGGAAGGACGTATTGCTGATTATCGTCCCCCACCTCCTCAGATTCGTATGTAGTGGGAAGGACGTATTGCTGATTATCGTCCCCTACCTCCTTTTCCCCAACGGATACAGCAAGCTAAGCAAGAATCTCAACTCAAAAAGATTTATGATATTTTTAAGCAGGTTCATATTAATATTCCGCTGTTAGATGCCGTTAGGGAGATGCCCGGTTATGCCAAATTTCTCAAGGATGTCATGTCAAAGAAATCTAAACTTGGGGAGTTTGAAACGGTAAAAATGACAGAAGGTTGCATGAGTATTCTTCATCGGCAGCCACCCCAGAAAAAGAAGGATCCGGGGAGCTTCATCATACCTTGTGTAATCGGAGATAAATATGTGGGTAAGACACTTTGTGATCTTGGTGCTAGTGTTAATTTAATGCCAAAATGTGTTTTTCAGAAATTAGGCATTGGAAAGGCGCGGCCCACGACAGTAACTCTGCAGCTGGCAGACCGCTCTTATGTTCATCCAGAAGGAAAAATCGAAGATATTCTAGTAAGAGTGGATAAATTTATTTTTCCTGCTGACTTTCTTGTTTTAGATTGTGAGGCAGACGAAAACGCACCAATCATCCTTGGGCGACCCTTCTTAGCCACGGGAAGATCACTGATTGATGTTGAGAAAGGAGAACTCACCATGCGAGTGAACGATCAAGAGATTAAGTTGAATGTTCTCCAAGCTATGAAGCATGCTGATGCAGACGAGGAATGCAAGGCTATCACTAACGTTGCCTTTGATCAACCCTGTATCAGGTCGGGCTGTCACGACATCAAAATTGGGCACTGCCGCGGCAGCCACCTACAGGACTGTCACGACAGCACTGACGACAACACCGACGATAGCAACTCCTCTGAATCCGATACATCTGATACTGAAGATCAGGAGAAGGTAAACTGGATAGGCGATCGTCCAAGTAAGTTATTCGAACCTTTAAATTATACTTCGGATAACCATGCAATCCAAAAGCCATCTACTGTTGAGCCACCTGCCTTAGAACTGAAGCCCCTGCCAGGGCAGCTAAAATATGCTTTTCTTGGGTCAAATGATACGTTGCCCGTAATTATCTCTTCTAAGCTGCCACAAGAACGACATCTAATAGGCATGATGCGGCAGCACAAAAAGGCGATTGGATGGACGATAGCCGATATTCAAGGCATTAGTCGGGCGTTATGCATGCACAAAATCATTTTAGAAGAAGATCATAAGCCGACTATAGATGCCCAAAGGCGGCTAAACCATGCAATGAAAGAGGTGGTTCGTAAAGAGATAATCAAATGGTTAGATGCTGGTATTATTTACGCCATCTCCGACAGCAAATGGGTGAGCCCGGTGCAATGTGTTCCCAAGAAAGGAGGAATGACCGTGGTGACCAATGAAAACAATGAGTTAATCCCAACCAGGACCGTGACCGGTTGGAGGGTCTGTATGGACTATCGGAAGCTTAACAAAGCTACCCGAAAGGACCACTTTCCTTTACGCTTTATTGATCAAATGCTTGATAGATTAGCGGGTAAACCTTACTATTGTTTTCTTGATGGATATTCAGGTTATAATCAAATTGCTATCGCACCGGAGGATCAAGAAAATACGACTTTCACATGCCCCTACGGAACGTATGCTTTTAGGAGAATGCTGTTTGGATTATGCAATGCACCCGCCACCTTCCAAAGGTGCATGATGGCCATATTCTCCGATATGGTGGAGGACTTCCTTGAAATTTTTATGGATGATTTTTCAGTCTTTGGGGACGATTTTGAGAGCTGCCTAGGCAATCTACAAAAGGTACTTGAAAGATGTGAAAAAGCAAATCTAGTCTTGAATTGGGAAAAATGCCACTTTATGGTGGATGAAGGGATAGTCCTTGGCCATAAAATTAGCTGCCGTGGGATAGAAGTCGACAGGGCCAAGATAGAAGTGATCGAGAAGCTGCCGTCGCCGACCACAGTCAAGGGTATTAGAAGTTTCTTGGGACATGTTGGTTTTTATCGGAGATTTATTGCAAATTTCTCGAAAATCACCAAGCCCCTATGCCATCTTTTGGAGCAGAACCGACCCTTTGACTTTAATGATGAATGTACTGAAGCATTCAAGGTTCTGAAGGAAAAACTGGTAACAACCCCAATAGTACAGCCACCAGACTGGACACAGCCATTTGAGATCATGTGTGATGCTAGTGACTATGCTGTCGGGGCAACACTTGGGCAGCGGAGAGACAAGTTATTTCATGTCATATATTATGCTAGTAAGACACTGAATGACGCCCAAGTGAACTACACCACCACAGAAAAGGAGTTATTAGCTGTGGTGTTCTCCATTGACAAGTTTTGTTCTTACATACTTGGGACGAAGGTAATACTGCACACAGACCATTATGCCCTGAAGTATTTGTTCGCGAAAAAGGATGCAAATCCTAGATTGATACGGTGGATCATGCTATTGCAAGAATTCGATCTTGAAATCAAGGACAAAAAAGGGACATAAAATCAGGTGGCAAATCACTTGTCAAGGTTGGATAAGGGACAAAGTCTACCAACGGATGAGACAAACATACTGGAGACTTTCCCAAACGAGCAGCTCTTTGCTGCCGCAATCACTGCCACGACAGCCATGGCGGCAGGTAAGTCTTCTGAACTTCCCTGGTATGCTGATTTCGTTAATTTTATAGTTAGCGGAATAATTCCTTCTGATCTTAATTATCAAGCCAGGAAGAGGTTCCAAAATGATGTTAAACATTATTATTGGGACGAACCTCTTCTTTTCAAAATTTGTGCAGATCAGGTTATAAGGAGGTGTGTACCACAAGAAGAACAAGAAGACATACTTCATCACTGCCATGCTTCACAGTATAGGTCACTTAGGAGGCAACAAAACTGCTGCCAAGGTGCTGCAGTCAGGGTTCTACTAGCCGTCACTGTATAAAGATGCACAAATCTTCTACAAGAGCTGTGACAGGTGCCAAAGGACAGGAAACATCTCAAGGAGAAACGAGATGCCACTGCAGAACATTCTAGAAGTCGAAATCTTCGACGTTTGGGGGATCGATTTTATGGGACCTTTTCCATCTTCATGTGGAAATCTATACATCCTCCTGGCAGTAGATTATGTCTCTAAGTGGGTTGAAGCTATCGCCACCCAAAAGAATGATGCCAAGACAGTCCAAAAGTTTTTACACAAAAACATTTTTTCTAGGTTTGGCATCCCTAAGGCGATTATCAGTGATGAATGGAGACATTTCGACAATAAGGTTATTGCTGCCGCCTTGAAGAAATATGGTGTCAAGCATCGGATTGCGACAGCATATCACCCACAAACCAATGGACAAGCTGAAATATCTAATAAGGAAGTTAAGAACATTCTTGAGAAGATGGTTAAGCCAACTAGGAAAGATTGGTCTTTACTCCTCAATGACGCATTATGGGCATATAGGACAACTTTTAAGACTCCATTGGGCATGTCTCCATATCGATTGATTTATGGGAAAACATGTCATCTGCCTGTCGAGATAGAGCACAGAACATACTGGGCAATCAAGGCAGTAAATATGGACTTGGGCAGGGCAGGACAGAAAAGGCTGTTAGATCTGAACGAGATTGAAGAAATACGGACAATGGCCTACGACAATGCAAGAATCTACAAGGAGAAAACTAAGAAGTGGCATGACAGGAAGTTGCTGCCACGACAGTTCTGCCTAGGGCAGCTTGTATTGCTGTTCAATTCTAGACTGAAACTTTTCCCAGGGAAACTGAAATCTAGATGGTCTGGCCCATTCCAAGTCGTACAAGTTTTTCCCCATGGTGCCATCACAATCCGATCATTAAAAGACGAGCACCAATTCAAAGTCAATGGACACCGCCTCAAGAATTATTAGGGGACTGAAGCCCCAGGAATGCAGGAAGTGGTTACCTTAGGAGATGCCCCACCTGGCAGCCCTAATTTAACCTAAATTTTAATTATTTATTTTATTATTATTTATTATTTATTAGGAAATAAGGTTTATTTTATTCAAATAATGTTTTTTTTATGTTTACTGTTTTTAGGAAATAAAGGAGTAAAGAAGAACAGGATAAGTGAACCCAACCCGCCGTTCATCCATCAGCCTGAAAAAGCCTAATATTGAAGCCTGTCGTTCCAGCTGCCACGACAGACACGGAAAAGACAGGCTGTCACCATGCTGTCACGACAGACGCAGAAACGTGTGACAAACGCGAAACAGATGCGGAAACGCGTGTCAGACACGCTAAAGCTCAACAGTCGCCCCGTTATTCACGCCTGTCGTTACAGTTTCAACGGGCAGCAATTCCTCTCCTATAAAACCCTATTTCATTTTCATTTTCATTCACTTCTGCCTTTCTTACTTGCTCTCCCCCTTTAGTTTTCATTTGCTTTCTTTTACTTTTCACAACCCTTGCAGTAACATGTCTTCTAGAAGAACCCGCCGCAGTGTTGCTTCTACTTCCTCACCGGCAGCAACTCCCCCACAGTCCTTTGCAACCAGAGATCTGTGGGAAGAACGAGGCTTCATTTACACTCCAAAGGCAATTAATCTGGGCCTCAAGCCTTTCATCGCAAGGACGATTAGAGCTCTATTATGGGAATCATTTGCGGAGCAACCAACGGAGATGAACGAGACGCTGGTGAGGGAATTTTATGCTGCCATCAGCAACAGAACGGCGACATCAGTGACTGTCCGAGGGAAAGAGGTGCAGTTCACAACCGAGCGCATTAACTCTTTATATGGCCTCTACCTAGGCCCCAATGATGATGCACACCAGTAGTTCCTTGACACTTTGAATGATGCTGCCTATGACGCTGTCATGGCAGAACTGGCGGAAGAAGGGACTGAATGGAATACAAGCCGAAAAAATCCTCACACAGTGAAGAGGGGGCAGCTGCTGCCGGAGGCAAAACTGTGGAATGCCTTCATCAAAAAGAGGATCATGTCGTCGTCGCATCACACTACCGTTGACCAGCAGAGGTTAGCCTTAATACACTCTATTTTAAATAAACGACCCATTAATGTGGGAAGTTATATGCGAGAGAGTATTTTGGAAAGTGCACATAGACCGACGGCCCTCCTTTGCCTCCCCTACCTCATCACGTCCCTCTGCCGCTGTCATGATGTTCCGGAGGCCGACACCGATTCTATAGTGAAAGGAAGGGGTTGGACAGAAAAGAATATCATCAGCCTCATGGAGCTGACAGCGGCAATCCCTCTCTCATCTTTCAACCCCGCTGCCGCCCCTGCTGAATCATCAGAGCAGCCAAATCCTGAACCTGCCGCCGTAGCAGCTGCTCCGGCAGACCCCTCCAATCAAATCCTAGCTGCCATTCAAAGGATGGAGGACAGACAGTTGGGCCTCATGACATTCATCAAGGACTTTGCCGCATCCACGATAAATTTTATTCACACTACTTTAAATTTCCCTAATGTTGTTTTCCCTACCTTCCCTGCCCACTACTTCACTGTCCCCACCTCTGCCCACACACCTACACCTGCTGCTACACCACAAACACCATCTGCCGCCTCCATACCATCACCTGCCCCGACGGCAGCCGGCAGCACCCACGCTGAAACATCCGCTCGAGGAACAAAGCGACCAGTACCATAGGACGACCTTGCTGCCTTTGTTGCTGGGTTCTCTTCCTCCTCCGTCTGGGCAGACAGCGACGCTGAACCCTATATTCAGAGGAACCTGTCGAAAGAATTTACACCGATAAAGAGGTAGAAAAGAATGGCAAACAAGAAAACTCTGCCAAAGGCCAGCAGCAGCAGTAGCAGCAGTGATAGCAACGGCAGCAGCTCCGACATTCAGGTTGTACAACAACCACCCCAGCCCTCCCCAAGAGCCAGAATCCGCCGCCAAATCCGCCTCAGCAGCAGCAGTGAAGACAGTGCCTAAAATTTAAGTTTCTACTTTTCTTATTGCTGCCTGCTATTTATATATTTTGTGATGTACTGCCTTCATATGTTTTCATTTATATTTTGTCATTTGCATTGAGGGCAATGCAACCCTCGAATTTGGGGGTGGCAACCCTCCATATTAATGGAGTCCAAGTACATCTTAGTTAATTGTTGGTGTCTTTTACTTAGTTATTTTTCTCTAAAAAAAACTAAAAAGATTGAAAATTTTGGCTTAAAACTATGAACTGAACTTGCCTGTCGTGACAGCTCTGTCGTGGCAGCGACTTTAGGATAGTTTAAGGAGAAGTTTAGAGCCTTTCTATAGTTCTGAAAACTTAAACACCATTGTGACTGTTTTACTGCTTAGACTTCTTTTAGCCAAACTAGAATAGGAAGCTTAGCACTTGAATATCCCTTAGAGGTGCCTAACACTGGCTCTAGGAAAGAAGTTTAGCAAAAGAGACTCAACAATCCTAGAGGTGCCCGAAACTGGCTCTAAGAAGTTAACTAGAGGTGCCTAAAACTGGCTCTAGTAAAACTTTAGAGAAATCGAGTCAAAACAAAAAAAATCAAAGAAGCATGAAAATGTGCCTTCAAAAAGATAAAATTTGGCATAAAAATTCGAGTTAAGAGTTGAATATTCTAGTGAAACTAAGAGAGTCTTAGCATATAACTGTTCACAAGCATGCACACACTGCACGAAGACTATAGTGAGATTCCGGACAGATCCTAAATTATCCGACAGGTTGCTGCCGTCACAGGGAACAAATGACGGGTAAGGGAAAGTTCACTGTTTGAAGGCCAAAACAAAAATATTTCATTTTTCTTTTAGGTCTTAGTTGCTTGAGGGCAAGCAAAAACTTGAGTTTGAGGGTGTGTTGAGTGTGTAAAAGTTCTATTATTTACACCCTTTTTAACCCATATTTCTGCTGCATTCAAGCATTATTTCATTGCATTTAGGTTAGTTTACAGAAAAACATCACAAATATATTAAAGGCACAGATTCTACTAAGAATGGCTGTTTTTGCAGGTTGCTGCCATAGCAGGCGGAGAGGGCAGGTGCTGGGCAGAGAAGCAGAAGAGCTGAACTGGACAAACAGACAAAGAGGACGATGCTGCCATGGTGCTGCCGTGATAGCAGAGGACGACATCAGTTTTGTGGAGAAAAAGCAAAGTAGACCTCGACAGATAGAGAAAATTCAGCCCGTCTGTCGTGTGAAAACCTTATATTTTTCCAAGCCCCAGATCAAAAGATATGTCAAGCCCAAAGTTCAAGGAGAGAAAATCCCAAGAAACAAGGAAGACGGCTGGAAAGTAGATTCCTTGAAGATTTAGTCTTTATTAGAATCATACTTTTAATTAAAGTTGTAATCCTTGTTAAATTAGATAACTTGAGCCCAAAGCTTATATAAGGGCATGTATTTTAACCTAGGAGACAGGAAATTCCCCATAACCGATAACCAAAATTCCTAGCCGTTTTCCCGCCGCCGACATGTTCTAAATTCCCCCTAGGGCCACGAGTTGATTTGTAAAGTAGTTGCAAGGGTTGTTTTGTTTTAGGAATTTTCAGTTCAATAAAATAAACTTCAAGTTCTCTTATTTTGGTTATTAATATCTTGCAAGAGCATCGGGAGAGCATTGCGAGGTTATCTATTTACTTAGGATCGGGAGAGTTAAGTATACGAAAGAAATAAAAGTAAGTTCTCTTGTTTATTGTTGAACTATCTCGTGCCTAGGGATAGGGCGAGGTTAAGTGGCTAAAGAAGAATTCATACACATCGGTGTTCACCCTTCAATTCACGCCGGGAGGTATCATCAAAGACGTGATCATCGACAGACTTGGACCTAGGGATAGGCCAAGGCAGATCTGGGATTCTTGCCAAACTTGAAAGTACTGAGTTGAGCGTTTGCTGCCGCGACGATAAACGGACTGCTGCCACGACAGGTGCTGCCGCGACGGGTGACGACGACAGAACTGGATTTCCTAAACTCTGCAATACCTGCACTATTGAGCAATTCAATACCAGCCCATTCTCTCTATCTTGATATCTTTACTCTTTTATTTACGTTTTCTATATTATTTTTCGTGACAACTCTCAAATATTTCCTTTACTTTCGTGCAGTGAATTAAGGTGAAGCTATTAGCCCAATCCCCGTGGAGACGATATCCGATACTTTGTATCAGTTTACTACTTGCGTCGTGTATACTTGCACTTCCATTGCGATAGACTATTTTACTCGCAACAGCTATAAGACCCAAACCAACAATCCTAGATTTGGGCTCCCAACCATTAGACCCAAATTAATTGGGTCTGAGGCCCAATTTTGCAAAACCCAGAATTTGGGTCGTTACACTGTGTATCAAAGTTTTTTCTTTATAAAAAATAATAAGAGGCATTTTGAAATTAAATACAAATGAAATATTATTTTGAGAAATTGTATTGGCTAAAAGATTGTATTTGGCATTGTTGGAAAACAAAGCCACGAATTCTGAATATGTACTATATTTTTTTTCGACGATCTCATCTTGTACGCCAAAGCAGACCTCACTTAGGCTCACAATATCTCTTTTATCGTGTGCGAATTTGGGAGACACTCGGGCCATAAAATTAGTACCCATAAGTCTCAAATATATTTTTCTCCAAATACGGATTCCTCCCTTCAAGAGGAAATATGCGCAATACTTGACTTTCAACACATTTTATCATTTGGCACCTATCTAGGCGTTCCAGTACAACATGAGCGCACTAGATGCGCAGATTATGACTTCATTATTGACCGGATTCGTAGTAAACTTGTTGGTTGGTCAGCACGCTACCTTTCTTTAGCGGGTTGTATAACCCTCGCCAAATCGGTCCTTGCTACAATTTAATCTTATTTCATGCAAACCGCTAAACTACCGGTGCGTGTATCTATTAAAATTGATAAACTAATTTGTGGATTCATTAGGGGTTCTTCTGCGACAACACGACGTGTCTCTTTAGTCAATTGGGAAGTAGTTACACAACCATTGCAATGTGGAGGTCTCGGTGTGCCACAATCTCATGAACGTAATCTTGCCTATTTTACAAAGCTTTCATGGACTTTGGTTAGTCACCTTACTAATTTATGGGTGCAAGCATTGCACGAGAAATACAGGGTCACCTCTTTATGCCCCCTTCGATTTCAAGATCAAATTGTTCTTTTTGGCGTGGTATATCTCAAGTTTGGGACTAGCTTCGCAACAACATCTATTGGATTCTTGTTAATGGTAATGAATTCGATGTTTAAAATGATGTTTGGGTGCCAACTCTCAGCCCTTTGATATATTGGTTGCTTTCTCCTATGTCTCTTTTGCAGGCGCCTTACATTTCCAGCTTTTTTCAAAGCAATGAGGAGTGGAATATTGATACTCTATCTTCTATGTTTCATGTCGTTGTCGTTCCACACATATTAGGCATCTTGCCACCATCTCTCATGATAGAGAATGATGATACTATAGCATGGACCAAGAGTTCAATGGGTATGTTTTCCATTGCTTTAGCTTACATGAACATTATCGAATCCTCTTGGGGTCCCACTAATTCTATTTTGAACAAAGTATGGTCCTTGTCGGTTCCACAACATATTCAAACTTTTCTATGACTTAACACCGTGTACTGACTAATGTGGAGAGAGCTCGATGGTGCATAACGTTGGACCTTTCGTGCCATAGTTGTGGTTGACATGCCGAGACCATTCTTCACATCCTTCAAGATTGTTCCTCCATGAAGAATATGTGGTAGTCTATCATCCCTTAGGAAAACCATGACATGTTCTTCTTACAATCCTTGGACGAATGTGTAGTGCCCGAGTTTAGGGCCCGAGAGATAATCGGGTTTGGTTAAACCGGTTCGGGTTAAATTAAATTGGAGAAATATTTTTTAATAAACAAATTTTAAGTATTTTAAAGAAAAAAAGGGTAAAAAGGGGATTTTGAAATTAGAAAGGATTTTTGAAAAATAACTATCATCTTCCTACAACCCATTTCACGTTATCTTCCCCAAAACACCATTTTCACTATTCCATTGATTCAAGCATTTCATCCAAGCAAGCTTTCAAGGTAATCTTTTTCTTGTTCTGGTTTTCTCTTCCTTAAACTAGTTGTTGATGAAATCTTACCTTAACTCATTGTTTAAGTTTGTTTCCAAAATGCTTTATGTTGGAAAAAGATGAAAATGAGGGAATTTTCGTTTGGGTTGTTTGATGCTAGGATTAAAAGTGTTTTTAACTTTGCTTTGATGTTCTAATAATGTTGGGATAGTGGCTTAAAATTGGGAAACCCGAAACTAGCAAAAATGAGGGGGTTTTGGAGTTCAAAATTTGGGTTTTTGGTTTGTTCTTGTGAAGAACTTTGGGTTGATGGTTCCTAGACTTTAGGTAAGCGTTTTGGATGTTGAAATTTGTGGTTTTGATGGTAATTTTGTTGGTTTTTTACCGTTAGATGGTTTGAGTCGTTTTGACAATGTTTCCAAGTGTTTACGGTTGGTAATCGATTGGTTTTGATGATAGATGTTGAGTTTATGTGTTGCTGCAAGTTTGGGGGCTTGAATTGGGTCTAATGCTCCATTTTTGAATTGGTTAGAAACATGGGAAACAAATTTGGGCTCTTCGGATGCGATACCGGGTGATTTGGGAGCTTGAATCGGTGTTTCTACTATTGCTTGTGCGTTGGCTGGTGAGTGGAAATGTTTTCTAAGCCTTAAATTGGTTAAGGATATGTTTTGGGGGTTTAGATTGAGCTTGATAAGCCAATCTAAGCTCAAGAGTAAGTTTTAAAAAATTTAGTCTTTATTTTCGATAAATTCTACTATGTGTTTTAAATGATTTCCATAGTGCACGTGTGCCATGAATGTCCTTCTGTTATGCGTATGATTGCGCTAATTGATTCTATGATGGTTATGGTTGTGACCATGAGAACACAAGGTAAGTGTTGGTTTGGGGGGTTATTGACAATGTGAAATCTTATTACCGGATATAATTGGCCGACTAATAGGATGAGAGTGCACTCGGGGTAAAAGTCGCGCGTGGCCTTAGTGATGCTAGATTCCACTAAGGAGGAGTACGATGATGTGAGATTCCGCCGGAAGTTGTGTTTTGCTAGACGAGTGAGTACGGTGATGTGAGATTCCACCGGAAGTGTCTAGTGGTTTTGAGAACTATTCGCATATCCGAGTAAAAGCGTTAAATGTCAATATACCCATGGTGTTCCAAATTCTCATGTTATATTGTTCTTTTCCATTTATGCTTATGCATGTAGTTGGTTACTTTGCTTGTACGATGAGAATGAGCATGAGGTAAGCTTGTGGCTTGTGGATATATTCGGTAAATGCATGAGATGTTAAATACATGGGTTTTATGTGTTCAAGAATGAGGGAAATGATTTGGAAATAGTTTTGGTTTCAAGCAAACTATGGTTTTAAAACTGCATTGTTGTAGTTACTGTTTTGAGCACCACTCACTAAGCTTAAATGCTTACGCTTCTTTTTCCCAACAATGCGGGTCCTTAGACTTCTGGAGCAGCTCGGGGAACAAGGGAAAATCCAAGGGGTTGATTTGATCAAGTATGGTTTTTAGACTTCAATAAATAGTATTAAGCAATGGGATAGGACCTTTTAATTTAAGGGGTTGTTGTTATGTCTATTTGCTTTAGACAAGTTTGTTTGCTTATGTTTGGCTTGTAATGCCTCTTAACATGTTGAAACATGCATTGGTTTGTTTTTGACCTTTTTTGTGAATGTTAAGTATGAATGGTTTCCTTTTTGAATCTTGCCATATTGAATGTTACCTTGTGGAATGTTATCTTGTTTTAAATGAGTATACATGGTTACCTTAAGTCGTATGTGTGTTTATGAGTTGATTGAATGCTTGCTTAGGGTGTTTTGTGCTGGCTTCCTTGTGTTTAAATCTGCATAAATCTTTTTTTCTGGGCATGGGGTATCGATACGCTCGAGGGTAGTATCGATACGGTTCCCTGTTTTAAGCCTATCGTACCGATACCTGTTTTGGACACTAGAAATCTGAGATTTTTGCGAGAAATTGGGCATCGATACGGGCCTTAGGTGTATCGATACAGTCCCTGGTGTTGACTTTGGGAGCTTGACCATCGAGGGCGTATCGATACCAGCATTGTAGGGTATCGATACGGTCTCTTGAAGTTGACTTTGGGGGTTTGACCATAGAGGGCGTATCGATACGAGCCTTAGGTGTATCGATACGGCCTGTAGTAAAATTGCTATAATTAACCTCTAATGTACGTATTGCTTTGTTCATGTTCGTGTTTGATTTCCCGCTGCTAGTCTCCTCACATAGGTTTTAAAATGGCATTTAGACAAGATTAATTTTATAAAAAAAATTAGGGTTGCTAATCGGAGTGAAACTTTAACGGGTTTCTCTTTGGTTTTCCCCGTGTAACCCATTCGATGTGGCTTGATGGCTAGGCCGGGTCGAGGGGGTTACATTTTTTGGTATAAGAGACATGTTTTGCCTAGGTTCGTTGAGTTTTCGCAAAGCCGAAAGGTAAGTGTTGAGTGGATCGTTGAATTGATTGAAGCCAAGAGGGGGTGAATTGGATTTTTAGAAAGTTTGGTGGTGAAGTGGGAAAATAAAAATATCAAGACAATGAATTTAGAGTGGTTCAAGTTCCAATTGAACTCTACATCCACTACCTTAGCTCCCACTAAGGATTTTCCAACAACTCCACTAGTAAATCTTCTCATTTTCTAGGCTTAGGAGGAAACCTTTACACAATGACCAATTTTCTACCCGAAAATTGACCCAATCCTCACACAAGGTTTACAAAGAAGTTTAAGGCTAATAACTAGTATCTCTCAATAAAATGTAGCCCTATTACAAGCACTTAACTCAATTGAATCAAATAAAATGGGAAATACAAAGAACCACAATTGGGGTGTACAAGAAATATAGAAATTTTGCACTAGAGCTTGAATTTGATGTTTGGATGTTTCTTTTAGGATCAATAGTTTGTTGCTGGTGCTTTTAGGACTCCATTTTATACCTTCTCATTGAATTCTAACCGTTGGGGTTGTTGTCTTCATAATTATAGACGTTGGGATGCAATCTTCTCACCATAAATGCACTCTGCAACTACCCATTCCAAAATGCTCGACCCTGTTTCGAAACAGACCAAAATAGAAATAGTCGTTGGGGTGTTATTAAGAGACCGTACCGAAACAGACCAGATCGTTTCGATACGCTAAGAGTATGTTCCGAAACGTGCCAGAGCTTGTTTTGAAACATTTTGCCATTGCCAAAACCTATATCAAAACAGCTTAAAACGTTTCGATACACTCTAACCATCTCTCTGAAAATTAGTTATTAAATTGCAATGGTCATATTTTGAAACCAAGTTTGAAAATTGTTTCGAAACGTTTGAGATCGTTTCGATACTGCCGAATCGAAACGGTTTAAACTGTTTTGTTGTTATTCATCTGTTTCGAAACATGGAGACCTATTTCGATACACTCGTATAGAAATGGGAATGCTAGTTTCAAAAAAAAGGTTAACAGTTTCAAAATGTTCCGAAACGCCTAAGGGTCGTTCCTAAACGGTGACTCGAAAATCACTATTTTGACATGGAAATCACTTAGAAAAATTTGAAAAATCTTAGGTTTTGACTTGGACAATTTTCTTAGAGACTTTGGGAAGTTTTGAGGACTTAAAAATTTATTTTATCTTTTTCAATTTAGTCCTTAAATCCTTTGTTATATCAAAATCATTTCATTAGTTTTGCAATCTCCCCCTTTCTGATATAACAAAACTAAGTATGAATTTTTAAGTATTTTGAAATCTTTGAAAAAGTTTTAACTCCCCCTCAATGAAAGATAGGTTTTAAAGTTTTGAAAAGATTTAAAATTAAAGTATTTGGAACTCAAAACAAACTTTAAAACACTTAGGCTCTTAGATTACTTCTCTCCCTTTTGTTAGATCAAAAATAGATAAACAAGGCTAACAAGAGAATAAACAGAGTCATAAACAATAAATCAAACAACATAATTATCATAGATATTATTAAAGTTCAAGAAACAACGCCAAAAACATAAATATTCAAATCATTGAAGTTCAAGCTCAATCCTAAAAGCAAATAATCAAAGCATAGGTCTTTAAAACATAAAAACTTAAATAGGTGCAAACTTAATCCTAATATGACATACTAATATGATATGCAATATGAATCCTAGGCCTCGTCACCATCATCGTCACCAACGTCATCAAGAGAATCATCATTGTTCTTAGCTGGATCTTGACGATAGCGCCTCCAATCACCATAAAAGGTGGAGAAAGAGAGATTCATGGATGTTTGTTGATTCTCAAGAGTGGATACACGATTTTCCAAGGATTGAATACGTGTTGAGAGCACCAAAACCCAAAGCCATGTTCGTGTCCATCGTGTTGAACCGCTCAGTAAAGAAAGCCATTAGAGCATCATTGTTAGGATCCGGAGCTTGAGCTTGAGGCTCTACTTGAGGTACCAGAGCTCTCCTATCAACACGAACCCATTGGCCAAGTGTGTAACGAAACCCGGACTTAATAAGAGAAGATTCACCAATCTTTTGCTTTTGGGGTTTCGGAGAATCATAGGAACAATCAAAACCGAGGCTACCAAAGATATAACTAAACACAGCCCCAAAAGTGAAGGATGTAAGTGAGTCGGTGGTACGAATATTCACTTAATGGACCATCTCGGCGAACATGATTTTAACTAAGTTCGGTCGTTGTGCTTGGTGAAATCACTCGAGCCAAAAGTAATCAAATTATCGGATGTGGGAAAATTTACCTCCTGAAGGACGAATGAACCAAGAAATGATCAAATGTAGGAAACAATCACGAGCATCCAATGTAAGAACGGATCCGGTGTGAGCACCAAAGTGATTCTCATCCTCAATACCTTTATCTTTGAGCCTAAGGGTGTTCTCTAGAACGGATGGATCAATACGGAACTTTTTGCCCAAAAGATAAGACTCGATGCCAATGACCTCGGTATGATCTTCATTGTCGATGAGAACGGAATTGGAGTAAAAGAGCAAGACCATGTTCTTGTAGACGATGTCAGGAATGCTCAAAAAGGCTAAGAAACTCCATTCTTGCAAGAGAGGTAGATAACGGAATTCAAAATGCTCGAAGTCAAGAAAATCTATATCCACAACTCACTCTCTTTGAACGGCAGAATCATGAATGATTTTGAATCGTTCTTTAGTATCTTGATTCCTAAGACTTTTTTTATAAAAAGAGGGTAAGGTTTGGACGAATATTTTATTGGTTCGAACCTTCACCCGCTTGAGTCTTTCTTTTCTTGTTAATGTTTTCCATTAGAAATTCCTAAAAACACAAAGCAAGCAATAAGAAAATTTGATTGTGTGTATTTAAATCCTTAATCCAATCCAATGAAAATCGCATTAAGGTTTTAAAAACACAATTTTTTTAAAGAAAACAAAATTTGAAAAATAGTGTTAAAAAATACGATTAAAATCAAATATATTTAAATAAAAAAATTTGAGATTTTGAAATTTTTTTACAAGTTTTGGAAAACTCATGATGTAAAACTTATATTCTATACAAAACTAATATTTTCTAACCTAAGATTCGAATGAGATCAAAGGAAAAAGAAAAGGTTAGAAAATACCTTAAAAAGGGATTTTGGAAGAATGGATGGATGAAATTGCACCAAGTTGTTGAAGCTTGCTTAGATTTTAGTTTGAGAGTAAAAGCCCTCAAGATTGATGAAAAATAATGAGGTTTGGAGGGTTTTTATAGAGGAAAAAATGAGTTAGGGTTTTTAGGGTTTTTAGAAGTTTGATAAAAATGACATTGAGCAATTAAAACCCCTTAAAAAGGTTGTTCGGATACGAGTTTCGAAACATGCGTACCGAAACGTCTACTATTGTTCCAAAACCTGCTGGTCGTTCCGATACTGATTTGACTGTATCGAATCCCACGAGATATCCCGTATCGAAACGCATTTGGGCTGTTTCGATACTTGTCTTAGCAGAACCAAAATGTTTCGAAACCCTTTAGGGCGTTTCGAAACATCCTGGTCATATTGCATTCTTTTAAGGCACCCGTATCGAAACAGAGTGACCCATTTCGATACGCCTACCCCTAGAGGTGCAGATGAGGCTCTAAATTGCAGAAAAACTGGATTTTAATAAGTCCTAGATGCATAAATGATATGAATGAGCAAGAGAAACATAATAAAACAAAAACATACTCCCCTAACTATATGCATAGATGAAATTAGGATCAAAAACACATAAGCGTTGCATTTTACAAGAAATCAAGCAATTTAAGCTCAAAAAGGTCCTAAAAGGTCAAGATAGGCTAGTTAGACCTAACTCTCTCCTAAGGGACCAAAAACGCTCCTTATATAAAGGTTTGGTAAAGATGTCCGCTAATTGATTTAAGGTATCTACATACTCTAAAACAACATCTTCCTTAAGGACATTATCTCTAATGAAATGATGCCTTATTTCTATATGTTTGGTTCTAGAGTGTTGGATGAGATTTTTTGTAAGACATATAGCACTAGTGTTGTCACACTTAAGGGGTATGGTGTCTACCTTAATACCATAGTATAAGAGTTGTTGTTTCCTCCAAAGGACTTGAGCACAACAACTCCCTAAGGATATGTACTCAGCGTCAGTGGTATATAAAGCTACACTATTTTTTTCTTAGATAACCAAGATATGTGCATACTACCTAGGAATTGGCAAGTGCCGGAAGTACTTTTCCTATATATTTTACAACCCCCGTAATACGCATCCGAATAAGCATGAAGGTTAAAGGTTGAGTCTCTAGGGTACCAAAGACCTAAACAATGGGTATCTCTAAGGTACCTAAAGATCCTTTTAACGGCTATAAGGTGAGACTCTCTAGGACTAGCTTGAAACCTATCATACAGGCAAACACTAAACAATATATCCGGTCTACTTGCGGTAAGGTAAAGCAAATATCCAATCATAGAGCGATAAAGCTTAGAGTCAACACACTTACCTACTTCATCTTTGTCAAGCTTTGTAGATGAACTCATTGGTGTAGCTTGAGGCTTTTCTTGCTCCAAGCCAAACTTCTTGAGCATATCCTTGATGTACTTAGCTTGATTAAAGATGACATCCTTCATTTGTTTGATTTGGAGTCCCAAAAAGAATAAAAGCTCCCCCATCATGCTCATTTAAAATTCACCTTGCATCAACTTAGAAAAATCTTGACAAAGCAATTCATTAGTAGAACCAAATATAATATCATCAACATAAATTTGAACTACTAAAATATCTTTGCCATTGTTTTTAATAAAAAATGTTGTGTCCACATTTCCCTTCTCAAAACCTTTTCCAACTAGAAAACTTGAAAGTCTTTCATACCAAGCTCTAATAGCTTAAACCATACAAAGCTTTTGACAATTTAAAGACATGGTTTGGAAAATAGGATCTTCAAAACCCGGTGGTTGTTCCATATACACTTCTTCGTTTATAAAACCATTTAAAAACGCACTTTTGACATCCATTTGAAAAAGCTTGAAATCATGAAAACATTCTAATGCAAGTAGCATCCTAATGGCTTCCATTCTAGCTACGAGTGCATAGGTTTCATCAAAATCAATTCCCTCTTCTTGAGTGTAACCTTGAGCAACAATCCTAGCCTTGTTTCTCACTATGTTACCACTCTCATCTAGTTTGTTTCTAAAGACCCATTTAGTTCCTATAGTAGATTTATTTCTAGGCCTATCAACTAATGTCCACACCTTACTTCTCTCAAATTGATTTAACTCATCTTGCATGGCCATAATCCAAAAGTCATCTTTTAATGCTTCTTTAACACTCTTAGGCTCAATGTATGAGATAAATGCAACATGATTAAGCATTTTAAGAGAAGAGAGAGTAGTTACCCCCTTAGATGGATCACCCATGATCTCACCACCCTTGACATAGTTGTACTCCCTTGGGTAGCTCACTTCCTTTTCCTCAAAAGACATGTCTTACAATGCTTCTAGAGGCGGTTCTTGTGCTTCTTCCTCTTTGGTTGGAATCTCATTCACCTTTGATGATCTCCACGGCTTCAATGATCCCTAGATCATCACCATCACAAGAATCCTTCCTCGGAAGGAGGTTATCATCGAAAATCGCATGAATAGATTCCTCTACAACTAAAGTTCTTTTGTTAAACACATGATAGGCTTTAGAGTTTAAAGAGTAACATTGAAAAATTGCTTCATCACTTTTTGCATCAAATTTACCTAAATTGTCTTTTCCATTATTTAAAACAAAACACTTGCAACCAAAAGGATGAAAATAGCTAATGTTAGGCTTTTTAGATTTTAAAATCTCATAAGGAGTTTTCTTCAAAATAAACCTAATCATTACTCGGTTTGTAATATAGCAAGCGATGTTAGTGGCTTCCGCCCAAAAATACTTAGGTAAATTATTTTCACAAAGCATAGTCCTAGCCATTTCTTCTAAAATTCTATTTTCCCTCTCAACTACCCCATTTTGTTGGGGAGTTCGAGGAGCAAAAAAATTATGACTAATCCCATTTTTATTACAAAAGTCATCAAAACCCATATTTTGAAATTTCGTTCCATGATCACTTCTAACGTGTGAAATTTTAAGTTCAAGATCATTTTGGGTTATTTTTGAAAATGTGATGAAGTTTTCTAAAGCCTCATCCTTGGTGCTTAAAAAGAGAACCCAAGTATATCTAGAGTAATCATCAACAAGCACAAAAGAATATGATTTTTCCACCCAAGCTAGTAGTTCTAGTTGGCCCAAAGAGATCCATATGGATCAATTGCAAACACCTAATTGTAGAAACATCATTAATGAACTTAAACGGGGTTCTATGTTGTTTACCTTTAGCACATACATAACAAATTTTGTCTAATGAGAACTTGAGCTTAGGTAGGCCTCTAACTAGATTAAAGGAAACTAATTTTTCCAAAACACTAATTCTAGCATGTCCTAGTTTCCTATGCCATAACCATGCATCATTTTCATTTTGTGCAACTAAGCATGCATGAGATGTATGAATGTCATCTAGATGCAATATATATATATTGCATATGCGTTGACCAATGATCATTGTTTTATTAGATTTAATGTCAACTATTCTACACCCATTTTTATCAAACATGACATTAAATCCTTTATCACAAAGTTGACTTATGCTCAATAAGTTATGTTTTAGACCATTGGCATACAAAACATTTTCAATGAGTATGGAAGAGTAATTACCTATGGAGCCAATACCTCCAATGTGACCTTTGAAGTTGTCACCAATTGTTACTACTCCTCCAATTTTTGGCTTTAATTCCATGAATCGACTCTTGTCTCCTGTCATGTGTCTCGAGCATCCACTATCAAGGTACCACGAATTTTGACTTTATGCTTTGGCCTTGTAGCAATGCTCCCCTACAAATAAATAAATTAGGCTTTGGTTTTTGGTACCCAAATCATTTTGGGTCCATGAGTGTTAGCCCTAAAAAACCTTGGTTCCCTTAGGAATCCAAGAAGCAGTAGCATTCATGTTATTAGAAATAATGAGTTCCTTAGGAATCCAAACACTCATAATTCTTTGATTTTTAGATTGCTTAGAAAAATTTCTTTGTTTAGGATTAAAAGATCTTCTTTTTACATATTAGATTTTAGAAGAGTTTCCTTTTACAAAATTGTTTATTCCCAATAGTAATAGAAGTTTTAAGATTATCCACTTCCTTTGTGTGATAATCTTGAAAATCGGAAAGAAGTTTTTCAAGATCAAGGTTTTTCTTCTTAAGATCATTTGAAAGATTTATTAAGTATAAAACCTTATTTTCTAATTCTGAGTTAGTTTTTAAAAGAGACTCATTTTGAATTTTTAAATTAGAAATATTTTTCTTGTTTCTTAAAATTGACTCCTTATATGTTTCAACTAACTCATCATATACCTCTTGTAACTCATATGCATCATGCAATTAAGCAAATGTAAAATCAACACAAGATGAGTTAGAGGTTACCATCGAATCCTCCTCATGAGCCATGAGGCAAGGGTTGGAAACTTCATGTTCCTCATCCTCGGATGACTCCTCATCACTCCAAGTAGCAAGCTTGGCTTTGAGCTTCTTCTTCTTCTCAAATCCCTTCTTCTTGAGTTGAGGGCAATCGGAACGTATGCGACCCGACTTCTTGCACTCAAAGAAAATGATCAGACCCATCTCTTCTTCTTTGCCTTTGTTCTTGAAGTCCATCTTTCTTTGAAATTTTCTCCCCCGGTTGGACTTCATGAACCGTGAGAATCGTTTGGCTGTCATAGCCAACTTCTCAAAGTCTTCCTCCTCACTAGAAGAGCTATCCTCTTGTTGAGAGGCTTTGAGAGCAAGTCCTAGCTTCTTCTTCTTTTCTATCCCACACTTCTCTATTCTCCTCTCTCCATTCTTCTTTTCTTCTTCTCTTCCTTGCTTCATAATATCATGTGTAAGAAGAGACCCAACAAGCTCATCAAGCTTCAAAGTTTTCAAATTCTTAGCTTCAATGATGGATGTCCTCTTACCATCCCAAGACTCCAGAAGAGAGTATAGAAGCTTCTTTACAAGTTTATCTTCGGGAATCACTTCACGGAATCCTTTAAGACCATTGATAATAATTGAAAAAATGATCAAACATATTTGAGACGCTCTCATTGGGATCCATCTTGAATTTTTCATAGCTCAAATTTAACAACCCGATTTTTGTCTCCTTCACATTGCTAGTACCTTCATAAGTTAAAGTGTCCCACACTTCTTTCGTGCTTTCGATAGATGAAACCTTTGAGTATATATCCGGACCAAGTGCACAAAATATAATGTGTAGAGCTTTTTCGTTGACTTGCATCCTTCGTTTATCTTCCTCAATCATCTCCGACTTCACCTTAAGAACTAGTCTTCCTTCATCGTTTCTTTTAACATGAATGTAAAAACCTTCTTCCACTACATCCCAAACCATATAATATGTTGACTTGATGAAGAGACGCATCTGATTCTTCAAATATGAGTAGTTGTCCCCATTGAAGAAATGTGGTTTAATGGTGGATTGTGACTCATAAAGGGTGGAGGTTGAAGTAGATGTCATGGCTTGTCTTTGAATTTGATCACACTCTCCTAGGAAATCCTCTTGTGGTTGTTAATCCTTCAAAAGAGGTAGGCTCTGATACCAATTGTTGAGTGGATCGTTGAATTGATTTAAGCCAAGAGGGGGTGAATTAGATTTTTAGAAAGTTTGGTGGTGAAGTGGGAAAATAAAAATATCAAGACAATGGATTTAGAGTGGTTCAAGTTCCAATTGAACTCTACATTCACTACCTTAGCTTTCACTAAGGATTTTCCAACAACTCCACTAGTTGATCTTCCCCTTTTTTAGGCTTAGGAGGAAACTTGTACACAATGACCAATTTTCTACCAAAAAATTGACTCAATCCTTACACAAGGTTTACAAAGAAGTTTAAGGCTAATAACTAGTATTTCTCAATATAAATGTAGCCATATTACAAGCACCCAACTCAATTGAATAAAATAAAATGGGAAATACAAAGAACCACATTTGAGGTTTACAAGAAATATGAAATTTTGCACAAGAGCTTGAATTTGATGTTTGGATGTTTCTCTTAGGATCAATAGTTGTTGCCGGTGCTTTTAGAACTCCCTTTTATACATTCTCATTGAATTCTAGCCGTTGAGGTTGTTGCCTTCATAATTATAGCCGTTAGGATGTAATCTTCTCACCATAAATGCACTCTGCAACTACCCTTCCGAAACACTCGACCCTTTTTCGAAACAGACCAAAATAAAAATAGTTGTTGGGGGTGTAATTAAGAGATCGTACCAAAACATACTAGATCGTTTCGATACGCTAAGAGCATGTTTCGAAACGTGCTAGAGCCCGTTTCGAAACATTTTGCCACTGCCAAAACCTGTATCGAAACAACTTAAAACGTTTTGATACACTCTAATCGTCTCTGAAAATTAGTTATTAAATTGCAACGATCATATTTTGAAACCAAGTTTAAAAATCGTTTCAAAACATTTGAGGTCGTTTCGATATTGCTGTATCGAAATGGTTCAAACCATTTTGTTGTTCTTCATCCGTTTCGAAACATGGAGACCTGTTGCGATACTCTCGTATCAAAACGGAAAGACTAGTTTCGAAACAGAGGTTAACAATTTTGTAGGAATATACTTGCCGAAATACTACTTGTATTAGGAGTCTAATATTTAATTTTTTTCCTCCCGATATAGTTTACTTGTATTAGGACTTTAACTCTATCTTTACTCTTGTATAGGTTAACTAGGAGTCCTAGAGTCCTACTTTATGTTAGCCTTATCTTGGTAGGAGTTTTACCTAACATAGGAGTTTTATTATTAGTCTAATTTCAACTCTTGTAGCCTATATAAAGGCACCCTATTCAACATAATTAAATAAGGAAAACCCTTTCTTCTGTCCATATCAATTACTTATATGGTATTAGCCTAAATACTTTCCTGGCGAAATATTCCCCTCCTCTTGAACCGACATAATATTTTTTCTGTCCATTTTAGACAGAATTTTCTTTTTCCCTTCTCCTCTTGCCTCGTTTATTCTGGCTGGGCTCCCTCCAAATCTTCATCTTCTGGTATCTGATTCACTAAAGACTAGATAATGGAAATCCAGAAATTGTTTGAGAAATTTCAAGAAACTCGTGAGGCTCATTTAACTGTTGCAGAGTAAGACGATACTCCTCTCTCCTCTGCTCTTACTACTTCCAAAAAAACTCCGATTTGGATTTTAGATTCTGGTGCGTCAGATCATATGACTAGGGATCGAAGTCTCTTTTCTACCTTTCAACCGACAACTAGTATGAGTATTCGAACTGCTGATGAGACTATTTCTCAGATCACAGGTCGTGGATCCATTCAAGTGGATAACTTAACCCTTGAGGATACTCTCCTTGTTCCTAATCTCACATTTAATCTCATTTCCGTGAGCAAGTTATCCAAGGATTTCAATTGCTATTTTAATGCTTCTGGTTGTACTTTGTAGGCACTGAATTCACAGAAGAGGATTGGTGCAGCTAGGTTACAAAATGGGCTCTACGTACTCTCGTTTGGGTTTTCGGGTCGGGTATTTTTGCCCACCCCTAATTGTTGGTAGATAGTGTAAAGAGAGATAGAAAATATTTTAAAGAAGAAAAAGAAGATTTGGAGGTTTGGAGAATTTTATTAGAGTAAGTATTTTATTTTTATAATTTATCATTATTATTTTGAATAATTATAGTAAGTAGTATTTTTTGTAATTTATTTATTTTGTATATTTTATTTTATAGTAATTACGAAAATTAAATTCTTGTGCTGTGAAGTTAAAATTTGTAACTTTTTGTATTAAATAGGTGGTTTAAAGAAAGATTTACAGAAAAAAAGAGAAGAAGGAACTTAGAGAATATAGTAAGTTAAATTATTTGTTTGATTAATTTTAAAGTTGTTGTTTGAATATTTTATGTTAAATAGGTGGGGATTTGAGAAATACTTTGTTGTATTATTTTATTGTTCAATAATATTCTAATTTTTATTTTGGTGTTTAAATTTTTGATGTTATGGAGAGAATATAGTTTGAAAATTTTGTGTTAAATAGGTGAAGATTTGAGAAGAAAATATAGTAAGTAAATTAATATTTTATTGTTTAATTTAAGTTCATTATTTTTTTTAATTTTATTTGATGTTTGAAATTTTGATGTTATTTGGAGAGATAGTTTAAATATTTTGTGTTAAATATGTGGAGAGATTTTGAGAATATAGAAAAATTGTTTGAATGTAAGAAAAAAAACGTTTATTTTAATTTATGGATGATTAAGATATTTGAGAAGAAAATACAGTAAGTTGATTTGATTTTTATTTTATTATTTTATTTAAGTTCGTTAATTTATTTAGATTTATTTATAGGTAGTTGAATAAAAAACGACGACATTAATGATTTAATAGAAAATAAGCAAATGCGTAATTAAATTTCAAATATTGAAATATTTTCCCTTAAATATGGTAGTTTAAAGTAAGATTATCTGAGTTATTTTATTATAATTGTTATTTTTTAATGTGGTAGATTTAGTCTCGGTTTACTAATATTTTCTTACTTGTCATGTAGGATGGCTGAGGAAGCTCCATTGTTGCATTTACAGAATCGACACATTACTAGCCTTAAGTTGATGAGCTGGTATAATTTTTTAAAAATTATTTTATTACAAAATAGGTCATTTCTGTGTTTTTTGTTAATAATTATGTTTAAATAATGTGTTATTTACATGATGCAAAGGAAACATTTAAACATCATTTGTGCATGGTAGACAAACCCCTAGACCACAGAATCGAGAATTTCTTATATATGGCAGGATTTTATCATGCCACGTTCTTCCATGGGTACACTTGGTGCTCGGATTGATTACCGCTCTAATTGAGCGTTAGAGACCTGAAATGCATACCTTCTATATGCCTTGCGGAGAATATACGATCACCCTCGAGGGTGTGATTTATCTTATCGAGGTCTTAGTAAACGGAAAGCCAGTGGTCGAGCGTACTGAAGGCTTAAAGGTTGAAATTTGTCAAAAGTACCTTGGGAATGAACCCTATCAGGAAATATTCTTGTAAATTAGGGAGATTATGTGTATATAGATGGAATCCTGTAGGTTCTTGTTAGCTGTCACAATCCCTAACTTAAAGGGATTTTATCTTTCCTGGAATTAGTATCTTTCCTAACTTATGAGTTTCCCAAGTTAAGGATATAAGTTGTATATATGTAGGCATCGAATACATAGAAAGCAAGACAATTTTTTCACTGAATTTTACTCAATTTTATCATGGTATCAGAGCCTTATTAAGTTTTTTTTTAAATCTTGTCAGTCTCTATTTTTTTCTTTCTTCAACCACCTTCTTGTGAGTATCCCCTTTTAATTCAATAATAAAATTGGTCGACGTGGGTGATGTGAGTAGTACTGAGACTATGCAAGGAGTTGCAGTGAGTGAAGGAAGTCATTCTCAGACAAGAGACTTGCAGAATGTACAATCTGCCAATAGGCTAAATGGAAAGAACTATCTTAAATGGTCTCAGTTGGTTCGTATCTTTTTAAAGAGAAGAGGAAAGCTAAGTCATCTTCTTGGGACCGGACCAAAGAAGAGAGATCCTCAATTTCATGCTTGGGATGAACAAGATTCACTAGTGATGTCATGGATATGGAACTCAATGCTACTAGAAATCAGTGATACTTGTATGTATCTCAATACAACCCAACATATATGGGAGGCTGTCAAACAAAGTTACTCGAAGGTCAAAGATGCTGCTCAAATATATGAAATCAAGACTAAAGTTTCATCCACAAAACAGGGAGGCAAATCCATCACAGAGTATTCTAACTTGTTGCAAAAACTGTGACAAGAAATGGATCACTACCAGTGCATCAAAATGAAGTGTAGTGAGGATGCAGCAGTCCTGAAAAGGTTTGTTGAAAAAGAAAGAATTTATGATTTTCTGGCTGGACTAAATGTTGAGTTTGATGCAGTAAGAGTCCAGATTCTTAGAAAAGAGGACTTGCCCTCACTAATGAACCTATTGCCACCATTCGAGCTGAGGAAGCAAGAAGAGGAGTCGTGATTGAGAACAATCAATGGGAGAGCTCAGCATTTGCTACAAGAGCTGTAATTGAGGAAAAATTGAATTTGGATCAACAAGGTATTAAAGAGAATAGATCAGAAGGAACTAAGCCAGCAAATAGAGACTCTCTATGGTGTACCTATTGCAAGAAATCTCGCCATACAAAATAAAGGTGTTGGAAACTTCGTGAGAAGCCACAAACAACAAGTAAATTTGTTTATGAAAGAGAAGGACCATCAATAAGACAAGGGAGAGCATACAACACCAAACAGATTACTGATAATCCTCAAGAACAGTCTTTTGAATTCAACAGAGAGGAGATAGAAAAATTAAAGAACTTGCTGGGATCTCTAGAAAAGCCCTCCTCCACAGGTACATTTAGCTTGGCCTTCTCAGTTATATCTTCTTCTCAGAAATCTAAAGTCTCGAATTTTTCTGCTCAAAGTTCAGGGTAATCGACTCAGGAGCTACATACCATATGACCAATTCATCCTTCAGATTTACCAATTATACCCATTGTCCTAGTAATAGGAAAATAACTGTTGCAGATGGAAGTGAGATAACTGTGGCTAGTCAAAGAGATATTGTTATAAATAACAACCTTACTCTTAAAAATTTCCTCTATGTGCCTAAGTTATTCACTAATCTTCTGTCCATCCAAAAAATTACTAAAGACACTAACTGTTATGTTCTTTTTTACCCAACTCAATGTGTGTTCCAGGAAGCAGGAACTAGGAAGATGATTGGGCGTGCTAGCGAAGTAAATGGTTTATATTATCTTGAAGATCCCGGTAGACAAGTCAGTGTTCTGAATTCTTCACTTTTCTTCTTAGCATCAGAACTAAAAACCAATAAAGGACAGATATGGCTTCATCACCTCCGCCTTGGTCACCCTTCTATTAAAGTCTTAAAGCTCATGTTTCCTCCCTTGTTTAAGTCTTTAAATAATGAAAATTTTCATTGTGATATATGTGAGCTTGCTAAACATAAACACACCTCCTTTCCCATAAGCAATAAAATGGTTTCTACCCTATTTACTCTTATTCATAGTGATGTTTGGGGACCATCAACTGTTTCAAATATTTCTGGTGCTCGGTGGTTTGTTTCGTTTATAGATGATTGTACTCGGGTGTCATGGATATTCCTTCTAAAACAAAAATCTTATGTCAGTCTTACTTTTAAGACTTTTCACACCATGGTTAAAAACCAGTTTGGGGCAGATATAAAACGTTTTAGGTCTGACAATGCTAAAGACTAATTCAATCAAGTCTTAAACTCTTTTTTCAAAGAAAAATGGATCATCCATGAATTTTCTTGTGTAAACACCCCTCAACAGAATTGTGTAGCATAAAGGAAAAATAGCCATGTTCTTCAAGTCACAAGAGCTCTTTTATTTCAAATAATGTTCCTAAACAGTATTGGGGGAAGATGTGTTAACTGCCACCCATATGATAAACATAATACCTTCTCAAGTTCTTGATTTCCAAAGTCCTATCCAACTTTTAACCATTTCTATCCTAATTTTAGTCCATCTCTTCATCTTAAACCTAAAATTTTTGGTTGTGTTACCTTTGTTCATATCCACTCTCAGAATAGGGGTAAGCTTGATCCAAGAGCTTTAAAGTGCATTTTTGTGGGATATTCATCCACTCATAAAGGTTATAAGTGTTATCATCCACCCACTAGGAAATATTTTGTTTCTGCTGATGTCACTTTTGTTGAGAATGAAAATTATTTTACTCGCCCTTATCTTCAAGGTGTTAAGGAAGATAAGGACAAGGATCATTTCCTTCTTCAATATTTTTTTCACTGATCAGCAACATGTCCAGCCTTCCCAAACCCAAATTAATTCTACCCAAATTGACCAATATGTCCAAATTGATTCTGCCCAGCCTGTCCAAATTAATCATGTCCAAATTGATGACCAGCCTGTCCAAATTGATCCACTTGTCCAGCCACCTTTTCAACCAGTTGTTGACCAACATGTTATCCTCCAACCTGAACCTAATACACCTCAAACAAGAATTCAGAACATTACTCGTCCTCTACAGGTCTTCTCGAGAAAAAGGGTATCGGTGCAGGCTCAATCTTCTCCTCCTTCTCTTTTACAAACTGAGGTAATTTCTGAACACATCCTTGATCCAAATACTATTGAAATTTCTAGTTATGATTCTGATCACATGGATTTTGAGTTTCCCATTGCAATTAGAAAAGGAAAAATGACTTGTACCACAAAAATCCCCTTTACTTATTTATGTCCTACAAAAATTTATCTCCCAATCATAAAGCCTTCCTTACTAGCCTAAATACTATTGCCATTCCTAAAACTGTTTTTGAGGCTTTAGACAATGAGAATTTGAAACAAGCTATGTAGGTTGAAATGGAAGCACTAAAGAAGAATGGAATATGGGACTTGGTAAAGCTGCCAGAAGGAAAGAAAAACATTGGGGTGTAGATGGGTGTTTACAGTTAAGTACAATTCGGATGGATCTTTAGAGATATATAAAGCAAGGTTTGTGGCTAAGGGGTATTCTCAAACCTATGGGATAGATTACTTGGAGGCATTTGCCCCTGTAGCAAAAATGAATATTGTGAGGATTTTATTGTCATTGACTGCTAATCAAGGATTGAGATTACAACAGTATGACATCAAGAATGTTTTTTTGCATGGAGATCTTGAGGAGGAAGTCTAGATGGACATCCAACTTGTATTTAGTCCAAATAGTGAACAGACTGTGTGCAAATTAAAAAAGGCTCTGTATGGATTAAAACAATCCCCAAGAGCCTGGTTTGGAAGATTTACAAAAGTGATGTTGAAGCTGGGATACAAACAAAGTCAGGGAGATCACACCCTATTTATGAAGTATTTTTCAAGGGGAGTTGTTGCTTTACAGGTCTATGTAGATGACATCATTGTCACATGAGATGATTCAAGAGAAATTGATAACTTGAAGAAATGTCTGGTTAAAGTGTTTGAGGTCAAAGATCTTGGAAGACTGAAATACTTCCTTAGCATTGAAGTGGCATATTCACAACAAGGAATCTTTATATCTCAACAAAAATACACCATAGACTTGCTGACAGAAACTTGCAAATTAGGGTGCAGTCCAGCAAAAACACCAATAGAAGCTAATCATAAGCTTGGAGATACAACAGAGGATACAGTTGTGGACAGAAGTTCCTATCAGAGACTTGTGGAAAGATTAATTTACTTAGCACACACCCTACCAGACATTGCCTATGCAGTTGGAGTAGTAAGCCAATTTATGCACAATCCTAAAGAATCACATCAAACATCAATAACCCAAATTCTACAGTATTTAAAGGGCACACCATGTAGAGGAATTTTATTCAAAAGGGGGGGAAAGTTGACTTTGGAAGCTTATACTGATGCAGATTATGCAGGGTCCTTAGTTGATCGAAGATCAACATCAGGATATTGCACATTTTTAGAGGAAATTTAGTGACCTGGAGAAGCAAAAAGCAGAATGTTGTAGCTAGATCCAGTGCAGAAGCCGAGTTTAGAGCCATGGCTCTTGGGATTTGTGAATTATTATGGCTGAAGATTGTTTTGGAGACTTAAAAGTCAAGTGGGAAGGACCAATGTAGTTGTACTGTGATAATAAATCAACAATCAATATTGCACATAATTCAGTTCAACATGATAGAACTAAACATGTTGAAGTGGATAGGCACTTCTTCAAAGAAAAACTTGATAGTGGATTGATATGTACTCCCTATGTTTCCAATAGAGATCAAATTGCGGATATACTTACTAAAGGGCTACTTGAGAAGTTGTTCCAGAAGTTAACAAGCAAGCTGAAGATGGAAGATATCCATTCCCCAGCTTGAGGGGAAGTGTCAGGAAATATTCTTGTAAATTAGGGAGATTATGAGTAGATAGATAAAATCCTGTAGATTCTTGTTAGCTGTCACAATCCCTAAATTAAAGGGGTTTTATCTTTCCTAACTTATGAGTTTCCTAAGTTAAGGATATAAGTTGTATATATGTAGGCATCGAATATATAGAAAGCAAGACAGTTTTTTCACTGAATTTTACTCAATTTTATCAAACCCTATGAAAGTAATGTGAGAGGGTCTCGTGTGAAAATGAGTTGATTAGAGAGAGAATTTCAACTCGTTGAGTATATAAAGTTGATGAAATTTATATGGTCAGTTGAGCATATATCCTACAGATGATTAGAGGTATATTGATGCTGGATAAATCTAGCAATATGGTCAGTGTAAGGTATCTCCATTTTTTGGATACTCCTTGGAAACCTGGTTGTCAATATAGTTGAGGATCACCTATATTAGCGTGCTTGTACCGTGAGTTGTGCAAGGGCGCTTTACTGCAAAAGGGTAAGAGGGTAGACGGTATTGGTGGTTGCCTATTGTTGCAAGCGTGGGCTTGGCAACGACTTCTATTTTTTACACCACTTACTTAAACACATGTGCAGTTTTCTCTCATTGCAAGGTAAATATATATATATATATCCTTATTCTTAGTTGAATTTGTTAATTAATTAAATTAACTTGTTATTTAAATATATTGTGATTTGTATGCAGATGGTGCGAGGGGAAGCATGAGACGGGGTTAGTGCACAACAACAACAGAGTTTGTAGATCTCTTATTGATTCTCTTTGTCAAGAGCATGTATATGAATGGAAAGTAATTTTTGACGTTAAATGTGTTTTTCACACCTTAGTTAGTTAGATGTATTATTTTAAACCATTTTTTTTTGCAATTTATGAAAATGACCATATATTTGTACCGAAATATTTGATGAAGGATTCACTTTCATGGTGTAGTGTTACACCGTTGATCCATTTCTCTACTATCGAGTTCCACTTTGTAGATAGAGTGTTAAGGCAATTTGGCTTTCACCAGCCCATTCCGCGCATTCCACGTGACCATTACCATCTTCATGCCTATGATGGACGTGGCAGGTCAGATACAGATTGAAAAGTCGAACATAGCGATTATATTGCTTTGTGGAACAACAGAGGTTTATCGGTGTCGGAGCGCCATCTAATGGAAGCTGTCGATTTTGATTTCGAGTGTTCAGAGTCCATGATCTACTATTGTCGTCATGGAATGCCGTACTTAACAGATCAGCCTGAACAGAAGAAATGCGAAAGGTTTCGAAAAAAATATGGAGGCAAAAGTGTAAAACTAAAATTGATTTTGATATAACGCATAAATCTAAGGACCAATTTGCAAAACAATAAATTTTCAAGTACTTTTTTAAGTCTTACAAATTGACAAGTATTTTTGAAAAAAATAATATTTAAAGACCTGCTCTTGAAACATATATATTTCCCTAAGTCTTATCCTATGTTTTTCAAGCCTAAGTATGCAAAAATGCCCAGGCGTATCGATACCCTATTTTGCCACTGGAATTTTATTGAACTTACCGTACCAATACGCCTTGTAACCGTATCGATACGATATTCATCTGGGCAAATGTTTTCATGAAACCGTACCGATACGCCTAGAAACCGTATCGATACGATAAGCATATCTTTGAAAAATCCGAGCATTTAATTATTTGACCGTTACTTGTCAGTTGGTTGGTTTCCCAATTTTAAAAGACCGTTATACCGTACCGATACGCGTGGTATGCGTATCGATACACTTTTTATGTAAACTTGGCTTGGGATTCCAGTGAGCAAAAACCGTATCGATACGACCTTCCGTATCGATACGCCCCTTAAAACTGTACCGGTACGCCTTCTATGTGTATCGATACGCCCTGTTTTCAGACACAACGGCTCTTTCCTCTTTGATGCAGGTATCGATACGCCCTTCCCAAGTACCGATACGGTAGGCTGCAGAGCTGCATTTATTGCGGAAAAAATGTCCACAACGGCTCTATTGATGATCCCAACTACCCAAACGGCTAGAAATCAATGCAAGGATATAAAAACAAGCTTCAATTGACCAAACAACAACTATTGAACATTCAAGCATCATCAAAGCAAAAATTCCAAACCCTTGAGCTATTCAAAGTTATATTCTTGTACCCAACTCTATTGTCTTTCAATTGTCAAATTGTATTGTGAGTTTAGGGTTGTTGAAATTGTAATTGGGTAGACAATCATCCTTTGAGAGGAAACATTTGAGTTTACCAAATTCTTTCTTTGTATTTGAGTGGATTAAGCTTTGGGTAGAAAGCTTAATCGAAATTGTAAGGTTTCCTCCTCATCCAAGAAAAGGGGACGAATTCAATTAGTGAATTGTTTGAAAATCCTTAGTGGGAGCTAAGGTAGTGGATGTAGAGTTCATTTGGAGAACTTGAACCACTAAACCCCTTGTGTCATTTTTATTTTCAATCTTTCTCTTCACCAAAATTTTAATTGCCAATTCACCCCCTCTTGGCCATTTGCAAGTGTTCGATCAACTCAACAAAAAGTAAATCATCAAAGGTTGCAGCGAGCTCATCACAGGGACAGCGGATTGGTAGTAGAGACCCTACGGGTTGGCCAACGACATAAGAGCAAGATATAAGCAAAGTAACACCAATGGTTATATGGGAAAAAGAACTGGCTCCTACTTATGTACTACCGAAAGTGGCCCCGAGATCCTAAGATAATATAGGGTTTTTTCAGCTTGCTACATTTGTATATCCACTAGTGGGCTCGAGCTATTCAGGTAATGTGGGAGGGAGCTCTTTAGATAATGTAGGGTTTGATGATCCTAATTTATACAGACCCGAGTTTATTTCGTCACAGACACCCAATTACTCGAACTTGGGTGAGAACATAGATTTTTTACACCTCTTTGCGGCCAACACCTACAGTGCATTTTCGCCGATGATGACTGCCTCGTCGAGTGTTCTTCAAGGATCGATCCTTCTGTATCCGTATGAACCTGATTTTGGGACCCCCTATGTTCAACAAACACCACTGCAGTCTCTGTTCTTCACAAGTGGGCCAATTGGAACCGAGAATGAAAACGATGATGATGGTGATGAAGAGCAGCAACTTCAGCCCCGTCGTCGGCGCAATCCCGATCAGTTTTGTCATCCACCGGGGTGTGGTATCGGTGGACATAATCATCGTTAGCTTTTTTTATTTCAAGTAGTTAATAACTGGACTATGTTAAAATGCAATGTTTGAATAAGTTTTTTATTTTTATTTTGTATCTAACATTGTAAGCAAATCAGAGGACCAAGAAAGAAAGTTGTTTAGTTTCTTCTATCTTTCGTTTTTATTATATTCAATTGATTATCCAATTTAATTGGTACAATATAAGATCAAGAACTGAATAATCTGAATTTAGCATTTTTTGATATAACAATTTAAAAGAAAAATATTTTTCGACTTAATCGATTATATTAGATATTTCAAAAATAATTTAAAGTCCAAACAAACTTGAATATTTTCAAATATGAACAATTCAAATTAAGTGATTAAATTGCATTGTTTCACAACAGAACATAACATAGCATAGCATATCATAGCATAACATAACATAACATAACGTAACGTAACGTAACGTAACGTAACGTAACGTAACGTAACGTAACGTAACGTAACGTAACGTAACGTAACGTAACGTAACGTAACATAACGTAACGTAACGTAACGTAACGTAACGTAACGTAACGTAACGTAACACAACATAACATAACATTTTCAAATACAAATATTGGAAATCACTGAGGCATTGGAAACGAATCTTGGTTCATTTGAACAGTTTGATCTGGAATGTCCTTCGACCCTACATATAGTACATCTCTTTCGTTGTCTCTTCTCTCTATTATGAAGATCCATACTGGTATAGATGTAAGTCGATCTAGGTCGGCCATTTGGAGATCTACGGAGTGTATGATCCAATAACCATTTTTTATGCTCTACCGACAACCAATAAACTGAATTTGCAATCGGTGGGAACTCACTTCTGTAAATATTTACCATCACGTGGAGATTGAAGCATTCATCAACAAAAGTTTACGGGTCAACCCCTATTTCCATACACGCTGCAAATGCATGAATACATGGAGATCGACATGCCTAGAATGCTCTAGAATCACACCAACTATGTCTGAAATCGACTCGAATTATATTTGAGTGCGCTGCTTCGTTGTTGCGTCTGGCACCAACAACATCAAATGTCTGATTAGTTTGGTCGAAGTCGTGAACCTTTAGCAACATTGCTTTCGCCATGTTCTGTAACACCCCAATTTTGGGCTTGGAAGTTTAGGGTCTGAACCGGACCGGTTTGAATTGCGGTTCGAATATAAAAGGTGATTTTAGGGAAAGCCTAGTTTCGGGATGCATTAAAAATATGGAAAAATATCTAAAAATCCTATTTTATTATATATAAGAGAGTGGTGAAATCAATTTTACAAAATGGGGTTTGGAAATATGACATTTCAAGTTAGTGACTAAAATGTAATTTTTGAAAAGTTGGTGACTGTTTTAAAAGGATTGAAACTTTGAATCTTTAAGGAGCTAATTTACCCAAGGGAAGGTTTCTCTAGATTTTTCTTAAATATTAAAGATTTAATAAATGTTATTTAATAAAAGGAAAGGAGGGAAATAGATATTTTGGTTTTATAACTAACTTTTCTCAAAATTTTCCCATTTCATTTTCTCTCCATTTTCTCTCAGCCAAACACATTTCCCCAACCACTTTTCCTTTGATTTTCACACCTAAAGTTGAGATTTCAATCTCTAAATGATTTCTAATCTTTTCTACACTAAATCCTCATCATTTGCCTATTGAATTTTCAAGAATTTTGGCTCTAAACAAGGAGAAACTCACATTTAGAGGTATGAACTTCCTTCTCCTCTAAATACTCAGTTCTTTACTGAAATTCCCAAGTTCTCAATCCTTAATTTGAGTTTTATAAAAGGTTTTAATGTTGTGTTCTTGATCTTGGCTTAAAATGCAAGATTTGGATTTAATTTTGAAGAAATTCGTATTAAATGATTGGGCTCTGTTTTGAGATGTCTTTTTGATGTATATTGGATGTATAAATGATGTGTAATTGAAGTTTAATCAATGCAATCCCGAATAGGTTGATTTTCCTAAGTTTTGCTTGAGTTAATGGTGGTTTTTGGGATGATTTTGATGTTCTGCTATAGCTGGAGGTATAAGGACGTGATTAGATCCTTTTTGGATGTTAATTGATGTATAAGAATGATTGGAATTGATGGATCTTGGCTGGGTAATGTTGTAGAGGTGTTTTAATGTGATTTCGGTTGTGTTTGGTAGCCGAAATGTGAGTGTTGATGAGAGCAGCGAGTTTAGGTGTCTTGGTTGAAGATATTAATGCATGATGATGCATTAATCCTCTGCTTTGATGTGTTTAAAACAGGGGAGACATATTCGGATCCTTGTGGTGTTGATCCGGAGGCTTGATCGGCGTTTCGACAACCTTGCGAAACGGAATCGGTAAGTGAAGTTTGGTTTTCAGCTTTGAAACCAATGTTGGAAGGTTATGGGAGCTTAGTTTAAGTCTAAACAACTTAGCTAAGCTCAAGAGTAAGTTTTCGGAAAAACACTCTTTTTGATGAACCATGAGATGGTTGAATGCAATGTGTTTATTTTGCATGTTCTAAATTCTGTTTTGAAAGCATATTTTAGCATGTTTAATGCTGGTTTTGTAAGCCATGTGTTGAAGGATGCTCAAGGTAAGAGATCCTTGGTTTGACATTGATAAATGTGGTTTTGATGCATAGTGATGCATGATGGTTTATGGCTTTGTTAAATGCTTTAAAACAGTGGATTGATGATGTTAAATGATGTATATTGGCAAGTGATGTGTTGGTTTAAAAGTACTTGAATCGGATATAGTTAGTCGGCTATAGGATTGGGTGCACTGTGAATAAAGTCGCCTTGGATGTAGAGGGGTTGTGATTGTACCGTAAACTCCATCCAAGTACACTAACGAGATGGTTAAGATCACAATGGTGGTTAAAAGTCCATGTGTGGATCTTGTGTTGTGTGTCCCGTGTTCTCGTTAGTGATGTTATACAACTACCAATGAGTGATGTGGAAGGGTTGTGATTGTACCGTAGACTCCATCACGGGTGTTGAGGGGTTGTGATTGTACCGGTAAACTCCACCTTGATATTGGTAGTGTGTATGAAGCGTATGGGACAACGCTTGTAATCCGCGTATCCGATTGTGTTTTGAGTTGAAAAATGGTTATGGATTATCACTTGTAAGCCAATATGACATGTTGATGGATTAAAGCATGAGATGCTTGGTTTGTATGCATAAATGCATGATAAATGATGTTTTGGAATTAAAGGCCTTGGAAAGGTGTTTTTACAAAAATGTATTATTGTGTTGTTTTAATTGAGCATTCCTCACTAAGCTATGTGCTTACGCTCTCTCTTTCTTGAACCAATAATGCAGAGCATTGAAGTGCTTTAAGGGCAGCAAGGAGGTCAAGAATCCAAGTGGAAGTTTAAGCTAATGTATGATGACTATTTTCACAATGCTATTAGCTTTTTGGTATTTGGCAATGGGAACCTAGATTGTGTTTTTTGGGAGATGTTTTGGACTCCCTAAGTTTGGTTTAATGCCTATGGTGTTTGAAACTTGTAAAGGGCCTTTTGGTATTTGGTTATGGTAATTTGATGATTGCATGATTTTCATTATAGGATGCATACCTATAGATTTGAGATTTTCCTTAAATGATGTCGTGGCTGAGTTTTGATGATGCTAATATGTTCCTTTGATGTTTGATGACTTGTGGGTATGATATGGAGGTCATATGATTGTGTTTGGTGGGTTAAAAGTGTATTAAACCAGAAAAATTTTGCAATTCTGGGCATCCCGTATCGGAACGGTTGCTACTGTTTCGGAACAGGTGGCCTGAAATGGCCATGGCGTTTCGAAACGGGTAGAGCCGTTCCGGAACGGATTTGCCACTGCCAAGCCCTGTTCCGCAACGGGTTTCAGAACGGTCCCGCGTTTCGGAACGGTCCTTTCCCGTTTCGGAACACTCGACCGTTGGGCACTGAATCTGATGGTTATATGTTTTGAAATCTTTACGTTTTGGTCCTGATTCTTGTATATGCAATTGTTTGAGTTTGTGATGTCCGTTTGAGATGAAATTTGGCAGAGAGGCATGAAACATGATTAATTTTATAATGGTAATCTAAAAGTTGACAAAGTCCTCTTAATTTTCAGAATTTACATTTTGGTCCCTAAATTTGTATGTTGTGCAATTGAGTCCCTAATCGTTTTCCGATTGCTGTGATTTTTTAGTATGCTTATCTCAAGAGTTCACCTAGGTTTAATATGCATTTAGAAAAGATTAAAAAAAAGGGTCGTTAATCAAGGTTGACTTTCGGGTTGACTTTGGTTTTCCCCGTGTAATCTTCTTAGTTCGGGTCAACCGTCTAGGCCGGGCTAAGGGGGTTACATTTGGTGGTATCAGAGCTGAGTTCTCGAGTAATTGGGAATTGTTATGTGGGTGATATGTGTATGTTTGCTTTGTATGATTGTTGAGTGAAAGTATGATGTATTAATTGTAAGAATGTTACAATTGTGGTATGTGCTTTGGTGAAGCATGTTAGAGGGACCCATTGCCAAATCAAAGCTAATGAAATGATTTGTTTTAATTGGAAATGAGCTTGAGTACTTGGAGTGCTTACCTTGCTGAGCCTGACTTTGTTTATTGCATTTGTGATTGCATTGTTTAGTAAATGGGACCTCGTAGAGAGACGAGGATTAATACGCGAGCTATGGCTCAAAATGAGAATGAGGAGAATGCTGAAAATGTGGTGGATTTACCTCCTCCACCTGGTGGTGGTGGTGCTGGGGGTGAAGGAGCTGGTGCTGGTGCTGGGGTCGCTGGACCTGAAGCTGGGCAGGGGCAAGCTGCTCCTGATATGACAATGCTGATACAAGCTATTGCTAGAGCTTTTCGGGCGGCGGTAGCTGGAGCTCAAGGAGCTGGGCATCAGGGAGATGCTAATGATAGACTACCTCTGGAACGCTTGCGCAGTCTGGGAGGGACTGAGTTCAGGGGCTTGTCTGCTGAAGGTTCTGAGTCTTGGTTGGAAAGTACCAAGAGAATTTTGGGACAAATGAACTGCAATGATGTGCAGAAGCTGGGCTGTGTGATATCATTGTTGCATGACGATGCGTATACTTGGTGGACAACCACTATCTCTGGAATGGAGGATGCTGATGTGACTTGGACGTTATTTCTGAACGCGTTCAAGAGGAGGTATCTGGGTGTGCGATACCTGGATGAAAAGAAAAAGGAATTCATGTCTCTTACTCAAGGGAGCATGTCAGTGGCTGAGTACGAGGTTCAGTTTGTTCGACTCAGTCAGTACGCACCTGAGCTTGTCCCGGATGAGCGGGAGAGGTGTGAACATTTCCGTTATGGTTTGGTGACGGAAGTGAAGACCTATATGCTGGTTGCTGAGTACACTGACTTTGATGTGCTGGTTGGTAGAGAAAAAGACATCGAGTTGAATTTGAGTTTATCTTCTAGAGGTGCTGGTCCTAGTGCGAGCAAGCGAGCTGCTGAGTATAGTTCTGGTGGCGGACGGAACAAGAGAGGACGCGATCAGAAGTATCAGTCTTCAGTTAGGCGTGGTGGTGGAGGGCAAGGTGCGCCTGTTCAGGGAGACAGGGCGAGAGCTGATCAGAACACATGTTGGACATGTGGACCGCGTGGTCATCTAAGGCGTGATTGTCCTCGAGCAGCGAGGGAAGTACAAGCTCCTGTTGTGGTGACCGGTAATTCGTGCTGGAACTGTGGTTCGGCGGATCACATGAGGAGGGAGTGTCCTCTGTTGGCCGGAGATGGCCAGGGACGTGCTCCTGGAGTTGTTGCACCAGAGAGAGGTCGTGGGCGCGGCCGTGGTAACTTCCAGCGCATGGAGGAAGGTGGAAGGAATGTGGCTCATGTGGTAGCTGTTCAGCCTGAGGGTGGTGGCCAGGCTAGAGTGTATGCTCAGAGGGAGGGGAGGAATGACACGGATGTGATTGCAGGTACTTTCACTTTGCAATCCTTGTCATTACTTTCCTTGATTGATTCTGGATCTACACACTCATACATATTGCGTGAACATGCTCAATTGCTTGATTTTCCTGTTGAGTCTTTGGATGTTGGTATGCGTGTAACTAGTTCTTTTGGTGAGACTGTTGTGACTCGAAAGCTTTATAGAAGGTGTCCCTTGGTTGTGCAAGGTCATGTTTTCCTGTTGATCTTATGGAATTGCCTTTCTATGGTTTTGATGTAATCCTTGGTATGGATTGGCTTGTTGAGCATCGAGCTGTAGTGGATTTTGAGAATAAGCGAGTTTCGCTAAAACTTGCGGACGATTATGAGGTGGTGGCGGTTGGTGAGAATGTGAAGTTTCTTGCCAATGTGGTGTCTAAGTTGGAAGCGAGCCGGATGCTGAGGCAAGGCTGTGAAGCTTACCTAGCCTTTGTGATGAATCCTAGCTCTAAAGAGTTGCGTGTGCAAGATATTAGGATTGTGCGAGAGTTTCCTGGTGTGTTTCCGGAGGAGTTGCCTGGATTGCCTCCTAATCGTGAAGTGGAGTTTGGAATTGAGATGTATGAAAACACAACTCCAGTGACCATTACTCCTTATCGAATGGCACCTAAAGAGTTGAAAGAGCTGAAGACGCAACTTCAGGAGTTTCTTGATCATGGGTTCATTGCCGAGAATTGATTACCGCCAGCTTAACATGTTGACTATCAAGAATCGGTATCCGTTGCCGAGAATTGATGATCTTTTTGATCAATTTCGGGAAGCGGTTGTGTTCTCTAAAATTGACTTAAGGTTGGGGTATTACCAGTTGAAGGTGAAGGATGTGGATGTGCCAAAGACAGCTTTCAGAACAAGGTATGGGCATTATGAGTTCCTTGTGATGTCGTTTGGTTTGACGAATGCTCCTGTAGCTTTCATGGACATGATGAATAGAGTGTTCCATGAATACTTGGATAAATTTGTGGCGGTGTTCATTGATGATATTCTCGTGTACTCTCGTACTGAGGAGGAGCATGAAGGGCATTTGAGAATTGTGTTACAGGCCTTGTTGGAGAATTAGCTTTATGCTAAGCTGAGCAAGTGTGAGTTCTGGCTCAGAGAAGTTGTGTTTCTTGGTCATGTAGTTTCTGCTGAGGGGATTCGTGTTGATCCTCAAAAGATTGAGGCAGTGATGAATTGGAAGCCTCCTAAGTCTGTTCATGAAGTCCGTAGTTTCCTTGGTTTGGCAGGATACTATCGGAGGTTCGTGGATGGGTTTTCGAAGATTGTTGCACCATTGACGAAGTTGTTGCAGAAGGATGTTAAGTATGAGTGGACGGAAGCGAGACAGCAGGCTTTTGAGAAGCTTAAGGCAGCTTTAACGCAAGCTCCTATCTTGGTTCAACCTGAATCAGGGAAAGAGTTTGTGGTGTATAGTGATGCGTCCTACGTTGGCTTGGGATGTGTGTTGATGCAAGAGGGTAAGGTGGTGGCTTATGCATCGCGTCAGTTGAAGGTGCATGAGCGCAATTATCATATGCATGACATTGAGTTAGCTGCAGTGGTTTTTGCTTTGAAAATTTGGAGACATTACATGTATGGTGAGAAGTGTACTGTGTACACGGACCACAAGAGTTTGAAGTATCTGATGTCTCAGAAAGAGTTGAATCTCAGGCAACGACGTTGGGTGGAGTTGCTTAATAATTACGATTTGACTATCGAGTACCATCCGGGTAAGGCTAATGTTGTAGCAGATGCCTTGAGTAGGAAGGTAGATGTGGAGTTGAGGGCTATGTTTTCCAGTTTGAGTATTTCGCGTGATGGTGGTCTTGTGGCTGAGTTGCAAGTGAAACCATCCTTGGTTCAGTTGATAAAGGAAAAGCAGTTGTTGGATGATTCTTTAGTGCCACATGTTCAGGATATTGCGGAGGATAGGCCATTGGATTTCTGCTTTAATGATGATGGAGTTTTATGTTTTGGGAGTCGGATAGTAGTGCCCAATGATGTTGATTTGAGGCGTGCTATTCTGACTGAAGCTCATAGTAGTCCTTTTGCTATGCATCCTGGTAGTACTAAGATGTACCGTGATCTTCGTGATGAGTACTATTGGGTGGGTTTAAAGAAGGATGTTGCGGAGTTTGTAAGTAAGTGCATGGTATGTCAGCGAGTTAAGGCTGAGCATCAGTTTCCTTCAGGGTTGTTGCAACCGTTGAGAATTCCTGAGTGGAAGTGGGAGAGGATTACCATGGACTTTGTGTCTGGTTTGCCTTTGTCGCCATCGAAGAAGAATTCGGTGTGAGTGATTGTGGATCGTCTGACAAAGTGTGCGCATTTCTTGCCTGTGCATACTACGTACACTTTGGATAAGCTTGCAGAGCTGTACATTGCTGAGATTGTGCGGCTGCATGGTGTGCCCAAGTCGATTGTGTCGGATAGAGATCCGAGGTTTACATCGCGTTTCTGGCAGTGTTTCCACCAGGCTTTGGGTACACGGTTGAATTTCAGTACATCTTATCATCCGCAGTCGAATGGGCAGTCTGAGCGTGTTATTCAGGTGCTAGAGGATATGTTGAGGTGCTGCGTGATTGAGTTTCAGGGTTCTTGGGAGAAACATTTGCCTTTAGTGGAGTTTGCCTATAATAATAGTTATCAGGCAAGTATTCAAATGGCACCTTATGAAGCTTTGTACGGGAGGAAGTGTAGGACTCCTCTTTGTTGGGCTGAAACGAGTCAGAAGTTGGTTTCGATGCCAGCTTTACTGAAAGGAACCACCGAGAAGGTGAAGCTCATTTGTGAGCGTTTGAAGGCAGCTTCTGATCGGAAAAAGTCTTACGCGGATTTGAAGCGTAAGGAGATTGAGTATGCGGTGGGTGACCGTGTGTTTTTGAAAGTTTCGCCTTGAAAAAAGGTGATGAGGTTTGGCTGAAAGGGTAAGTTGAGCCCTAGGTACATTGGACCATACAAGGTGATTGAGCGTGTGGGTCCTGTTGCGTACAAGTTGAGGTTACCTCAAGAGTTAGAAAAGATTCATGATGTGTTTCATGTTTCTATGCTTCGGAAGTATAGATCGGATCCTTCACAAGTGATGCCTGTGGAAGAAGTGGAGTTGAATCCGAATTTGACCTATGATGAGGAACCGGTGAAGATTCTGGATTCGGATAGTAAAGTTCTTCGAGGCAAGACCATTGAGTTAGTAAAGGTGTTGTGGAAGCATCGTGGTGTTGAGGAAGCCATGTGGGAACGGAAGGATGACATGTTGGAGCAGTTTCCGTACCTTTTTCCTTCAGGTAAATTTTGAGGACGAAATTTCTTAAGGGGGGAGAGTTGTAACACCCCAATTTTGGGCTTGGAAGTTTAGGGTCTGAACCGGATCGGTTTGAATTGCGGTTCGAATATAAAAGGTGATTTTAGGGAAAGCCTAGTTCGGGATGCATTAAAAATATGGGAAAATATCTAAAAATCCTCTTTTATTATATATAAGAGAGTGGTGAAATCAATTTTACAAAATAAGGTTTGGAAATATGACATTTCAAGTTAGTGACTAAAATGTAATTTTCAAAAAGTTGGTGACTGTTTTAAAAGGATTGAAACTTTGAATCTTTAAGGAGCTAATTTACCCAATGGAGGGTTTCTCCAGATTTTTCTTAAATATTAAAGATTTAATTAATGTTATTTAATAAAAGGAAAGGAGGGAAAATAGATATTTTGGTTTTATAACTAACTTTTCTCAAAATTTTCCCATTTCATTTTCTCTCCATTTTCTCTCAGCCAAACACATTTCCCCAGCCACTTTTCCTTTGATTTTCACACCTAAAGTTGAGATTTCAATCTCTAAATGATTTCTAATCTTTTCTACACTAAATCCTCATCATTTGCCTATTGAATTTTCAAGAATTTTGGCTCTAAACAAGGAGAAACTCACATTTAGAGGTATGAACTTCCTTCTCCTCTAAATACTCAGTTCTTTACTGAAATTCCCAAGTTCTCAATCCTTAATTTGAGTTTTATAAAAGGTTTTAATGTTGTGTTCTTGATCTTGGCTTAAAATGCAAGATTTGGATTTAATTTTAAAGAAATTCGTATTAAATGATTGGGCTCTGTTTGGAGATGTCTTTTTGATGTATATTGGATGTATGAATGATGTATAATTGAGGTTTAATCAATGCAATCCCGAATAGGTTGATTTTCCTAAGTTTTGCTTGAGTTAATGGTGGTTTTTGGGATGGTTTTGATGTTCTGCTATAGCTGGAGGTATAAGGACGTGATTAGATCCTTTTTGGATGTTAATTTATGTATAATAATGATTGGAATTGATGGATCTTGGCTGGGTAATGTTGTAGAGGTGTTTGGATGTGATTTCGGTTGTGTTTGGTAGCCGAAATGTGAGTGTTGATGAGAGCAGCGAGTTTAGGTGTCTTGGTTGAAGATATTAATGCATGATGATGCATTAATCCTCTGCTTTGATGTGTTTAAAACAGGGGAGACATCTTCGGATCCTTGTGGTGTTGATCCGGAGGCTTGATCGGCGTTTCGGTAAGCTTGCGAAACGGAATCGGTGAGTGAAGTTTGGTTTTCAGCTTTGAAACCAATGTTGGAAGGTTATGGGAGCTTAGTTTAAGTCTAAACAACTTAGCTAAGCTCAAGAGTAAGTTTTCGGAAAAACACTCTTTTTGATGAACCATGAGATGGTTGAATGCAATGTGTTTATTTTGCATGTTCTAAATTCTGTTTTGAAAGCATATTTTAGCATGTTTAATGCTGGTTTTGTAAGCCATGTGTTGAAGGATGCTCAAGGTAAGAGATCCTTGGTTTGACATTGATAAATGTGGTTTTGATGCATAGTGATGCATGATGGTTTATGGCTTTGTTAAATGCTTTAAAACAGTGGATTGATGATGTTAAATGTTGTATATTAGCAAGTGATGTGTTGGTTTAAAAGTACTTGAATCGGATATAGTTAGTCGGCTATAGGATTGGGTGCACCGTGAATAAAGTCGCCTTGGATGTAGAGGGGTTGTGATTGTACCGTAAACTCCATCCAAGTACACTAACGAGATGGTTAAGATCACAATGGTGGTTAAAAGTCCATGTGTGGATCTTGTGTTGTGTGTCCCGTGTTCTCGTTAGTGATGTTATACAACTACCAATGAGTGATGTGGAAGGGTTGTGATTGTACCGTAGACTCCATCACGGGTGTTGAGTGGTTGTGATTGTACCGGTAAACTCCACCTTGATATTGGTAGTGTGTATGAAGCATATGGGACAACGCTTGTAATCCGCGTATCCGATTGTGTTTTGAGTTGAAAATGGTTATGGATTATCACGTGTAAGCCAATATGACATGTTGATGGATTAAAGCATGAGATGCTTGGTTTGTATGCATAAATGCATGATAAATGATGTTTTGGAATTAAAGGCCTTGGAAAGGTGTTTTTACAAAAATGCATTATTTTTTTGTTTTAATTGAGCATTCTTCACTAAGCTATGTGCTTACGCTCTCTCTTTCTTGAACCAATAATGCAGAGCATTGAAGTGCTTTAAGGGCAGCAAGGAGGTCAAGAATCCAAGTGGAAGTTTAAGCTCATGTATGGTGACTATTTTCACAACGCTATTAGCTTTTTGGTATTTGGCAATGGGAACCTAGATTGTATTTTTTGGGAGATGTTTTAAACTACCTAAGTTTGGTTTAATGCCTATGGTGTTTGAAACTTGTAAAGGGCCTTTTGGTATTTGGTTTTGGTAATTTGATGATTGCATGATTTTCATTATAGGATGCATGCCTATAGATTTGGGATTTTCCTTAAATGATGCCATGACTGAGTTTTGATAATGGTAATATGTTCCTTTGATGTTTGATGACTTGTGGGTATGATATGGAGGTCATATGATTGTGTTTGGTGGGTTAAAAGTGTATTAAACCAGAAAAATTCTGCAATTCTGGGCATCCCGTATCGGAACGGGTGCTACTGTTTCGGAACAGGTGGCCTGAAATGGCCATGGCGTTTCGAAACGGGTAGAGCCGTTCCGGAACGGATTTGCCACTGCCAAGCCCTGTTCCGCAACGGGTTTCAGAACGGTCCCGTGTTTCAGAACGGTCCTTCCCCGTTTCGGAACACTCGACCGTTGGGCACTGAATCTGATGGTTATATGTTTTGAAATCTTCACGTTTTGGTCCTGATTATTGTATATGCAATTGTTTGAGTTTGTGATGTTCGTTTGAGATGAAATTTGGCAGAGATGCATGAAACATGATTAATTTCATAATGGTAATCTAAAAGTTGATAAAGTCCTCTTAATTTTCAGAATTTACATTTTGGTCCCTAAATTCGTATGTTGTGCAATTGAGTCCCTAATCGTTTTCCGATTGCTGTGATTTTTGAGTATGCTTATCTCAAGAGTTCACCTAGGTTTAATATGCATTTAGACAAGATTAAAAAGAAAAAAAGGGTCGTTAATCAAGGTTGACTTTCGGGTTGACTTTGGTTTTCCCCGTGTAATCTTCGTAGTTCGGGTCAACCGTCTAGGCCGGGCTAAGGGGGTTACATGTTCTCTTTCATTTTCATCACAAGATTGGGAGCCCAACTTTGCCTCTATTTAATAAGGCCTCAATTTTCTTCCCTTTAACTATCCAAACTTTCGACAACCTATAGTACGTCTCTTTCACCAGGCTTGCTATTGGGAGATGATGTGATCCTTTTAGTACTCCATTTATGCACTCCACAAGGTTGGTAGTCATTTGCTCGTATCTCCTACCACCTTCGTCATATGATTGAGCCTATCTTTCCCTCTGGTTTTTGTTTTCCCAACTCCAAACATGCTTGTTGTACTTCATTAAATTTGCTATCTTCCTCTCAAAATGTGGTCGCGTTAGTAAATATCGTGTGTCATAATATTATTAGTATCGACACAAATCAAACATAAATAAATAAAATAAATAAATGCATATGCAAATATAATTTAGTTTGAAAAAAGATGCTTGCACATGCTTTCAATCTCACTGCGAAAATATTTATTTTTAAACCGCTCGTAGCAGTTCTTACTAACATGATGAATACAGTAGGTAGTGTATGTGTACGGTGGTGTCCAACGACTTTCGTCTCAATTAATTGCTGCTTTGATACCCGTCTCTAGATCGAATATAATGCATACCCAATCTTCTTGGATGACATGCTCACGTAAATTTGTCAAAAAGAAATTTCAAGCGCCCGTCGTCTCCTTCTCAACAATTGCGAATGCAATCGGGAAGACATTGTTGTCACCGTCTTGCGCAACAGCATCCAACAATATATGAGAGTATCTCTCATACAACCATGTGCCATCGACTTGGATCATACGTTTGCAATAGGTAAAGCCTTCGGTGGCAGGCTTGAACGCCCAGAAAAGTCGATGAAAAAATTTATGGCCTTCAACAATTTGGCCTTCTCGGTCGTACGCATCCTTGGTTTTATACCTCACTATGGTGCCCAGGATAAAATGTGTCAGTGCTAGTAATAAAGTTGGTAGCTCGTTGTACAACTTATCGTAATCATCGTACACCAAGTCCATTACCTTATCCCTTGCACGCCACACCTTCTTGTATTCTATTTGGTATTCAAATTGCTACGCAATGCTTGCCTGAATCGTTGAAACTAGAACCCGTGGATTTGCTTCAACTAACTTCATTACGCGATGGCTTATTACGCTAGAGTCCAATTTCCAGTGGTCCTAGTCGATGGAAGTTCGTAAGCATGTATGAACACCATTATACTTTGTGACCTCCCAACTTCATTACGTGATGGCTTATTACGCTAGAGTCCAATTTCCAGTGGTCCTGGTCGATGGAAGTTCGTAAGCATGTATGAACACCATTATACTTTGTGACCTCCCAACGATTTGACCTCTTCCGCTTCGTCACTCGAATTTTCCAATTGGATTCTTTTCCGTATTGCACACATTTGGTAAAGAAAGTCCTCTAACTAGATTCTGCGACACCGTAGTCCACGTTGTTCTTGATGATGTACTCTTTCACTGCCAATATAGTTTCATTCTTTTCATCAAATTGAAGCTTAACATATAATTCACCGTGCTAACTCGAGGTTAATCGGGGCAAATTTGGGAATTCAGACGCCCTCATTGCATTGAAATCCACTGAACTCATGTGAGAAAGAGGTTCATAGAATGTAATGTCGCCCCGGACGAAACGAATTCTCTAACACCAAAATCAGGGGCTGCACCGACATCATCAGGGAACAAATCGTGATCCCCAATATCTTCATCCTTGTTGGAATCGTCAAGTGATTCTCCCTATCGACCTCGTAAGGGTTCCACATTACCTTCAACAGTAGGATCAACACTTGGTCCGTGTGATAAAGCATATGTTGAAGGCTCGGCTTGGTGAAATGCATTTGATGTCTCATTTGTCAACATTGCAACAAAATTGCCTCTGGGCATATCAATCTCATCACCAAAATTCATTTGAGCTGATTCTCCAACTACGTTTGTAGATGGGCCGAGAACATCACACACCTCGACAAACAACTCGATATATCAAATTCCCATAAAATCATGCTCTGCGATCATCATTGCAACATCGTCATCATCTTGGAGAGTGATTGCACAATATCTGACCGGATTGTCACATGCCATCCATCGGTAACGTAAACCACGAATCTCTTTCTTAATTTTCTGTGATATTTTCTCTTTCATTTTTTTGAAGCATGATTTCTTTCTCGAATCTCATCTTCGTACTGCTTTCAGAATCAAATACAACTCGCGACATCAATTTTCACCATTTGTCCATTGTAATGAACAATCGTCATAAATTTGTTGTTGCTCATTCTCTCTGCATGATCGAAATAAAACATACTAAATCAAAATGCTCATAATAAAATAAAATAAAAATAATTGCGGTTACTAACATCATGGATGAGTTTTTTTCAAACTTTTAATAAATATATTATATTAATTTTCTACAATATATAGTTCGTATATATTTCTGAATAATATACTTATCCTATCAAAAATTAATATAATATTTTTTTCTAACATAGTAAATCAACTTTACAAATAAATTTTAAAAATATCCAAATCCAATCTAAATTCGAACTAACTCAAATAAACTACATGAAAAAAAATATTAATACATGAAACATACAAAATAGGAGTAACAAAATAAAATTATCAAACTCAAAAAATCGAATCTACTTATAAAATAACAAAATAAAATTACCAAACTAAAAATAACAAAACTCTAAAAAATTCGAATCTACTTACAATCTTTTCTCCACTATCTTCTTCTTCTTCTTCTTCATTAATCTTAACTTCCTTTCAACATTACCTTAACTATTTAACAAAATAAATAATTTTTTTATCCTTATACTACCTCTATCTCTGCTTAACTAACAACTACAAATTTTTAACCTCTACCCCTATGCATTTTAAAATAACCTAAACTCACCACCATTCAAAAATCACATCCATCACTCCCCAAAAATGAATATGCTACCCACTCTTCCCAAAAATAAATTTTAAACTCAACATATACCTATATTCGAATCAGAACCTTTCCCCAAAAATAATTGTAAACTCAATTCGAAGCCTCTATTTTTCTTTCTCAAATTTTGTTTTAGGGACCAATCTTTTCTCTCGTTGAGAATCAGATTCTCATGCATGCACAACATGCAAGTTGACCGGCCAGTAATTCTCTTAAGTCGGATTTAGCTGAAGGAAACTTTAGGGTTGGTCCAAAATCGAATCCTCTTGACCAAGCCTTTGGAAAAAAAATTCAAATTTAATTTTAGTTGAATCTGACTTTAGGGTATTATTCAAAGAACAATATTTCTAAAATAATATGCCCACAATAATAGTTTGAGAAAAAATTCCCACAATAATATTTCTGTCTTTTCTCCGCCATTATCAAATGGTTCAAAAATATTAAAAGGGAATCTAAATATTCAAAATCGTTGATTTCCGAGGCCCTCATACTTTTTAAAAATTTAATGTTGTACTTAAAAAAAATAAGGGTAAACTACACGGAATACCACTTAACTTTACCCTTTGACTCGAACATACCACTAAACTATAATTTGATACTATTATACCACTAAACTTAGATTTTGGCTTCAATGTAAGCACTCGACCGTTAACTTATAACAAGTCGTTAAATCTAAAACGGCGTCGTTTTTGTTTCATCGTTTTGAAGCCTAAGATAGGCCAAAACAACCAATCCAACTTAAATAAATATTTATCTCATGATAGGCCAAAACGGCGTCGTTTTGGTTTCACTATTAACTTAATTTCATTTATCTCATGATATAATTTTATAATATTTATAATATAATTTTATAAATATATTAACTTTATAAATAAATATTATTTATGATTTAAATATATTTTCAATAGATATAATATATAATTAAACCTTAAAACCCAAACCTTAGACCATATATTAATTAAAACACCAAACCCTAAACCATATATAAATAAATCCTAAACCTTAAACCATATAAATAAATATTATTTATAATTTATATATCTATATATTTGAATAGATATAATATATATAATTAAACTCAAAACCCCAAAACACAAACCTTAAACCATATACATAAATAAATCCTAAATCCTAACCCCTAAACAATATATGTAACTAAACCCTAAACATAAACCCTATATTACAATTCCTAATATATATTATAAATAATATTTTAATTTTAAGATTTTAGGTTTGTGATTTATGATTTAATTATGTTTAGGGTTTAGAGTTTATTGTTTAGGGTTTGGGGTTTATATATATATATATATATATGGTTTAGGGTTTTAGTTAATACACTGTTTAAGGTTTGGGTTTTTATTTAATATATGATTTAGGGTTTGTAGTTTTTAGAGTTTTAGGTTTGGTGTTTTAATTAATATTTGATTTAGAGTTTAGATTAAATTATATATATTATATCTATTAAAATATATATAAATTATAAATAATATTTATTTATAAAGTTAATATATTTATAAAATTATATTATAAATATAATAAAATATATCACGAGGTAAATGAAATTAAGTTCAACTGCAATATTATTTATATATTATTTTCGTTAGAATAATATCAAGTATTTAAGTTGGCTTGATGGTTTGGTATAAGCTTTACATTTTAAAGGTCTTGGGTTCAAGCTTCCCAAACTGCAATGTTTTTTTTTCATTTTTTACTAACAAAATGACGTCGTTTTGGCATATTTTAGGCTTCAAAACAACGAAACTAAAACGACGCCTTTTTGGATTTAACGGTCTGTTATAAGTTAACGGTCGAGTGCTTACATTGAAGCCAAAAGCTAAATTTAGTGGTATGTTCGAGTCAAAGGGTAAAATTAAGTGGTATTTCGTGTAGTTTACCCAAAAAATAATATGCTCCTCAACCTTAAAAAAACCCAGCGTGATCCTTTAGCCGCAAAAAATCAACATTATTACGGTGCTATGAGTAGGGTTGTAAATGAGATGAGACAGATCGTGAGTTATTCGAACTTCACTCTATCAAAATTTGGCTAACACTCGACTCGATTGGGTTCGGCTTGACCTTGAATTCGGCTCGAGTTCTTAATGAGCCGAGCTACTTGATACTCGACTTGAAAAGCTCGCGAGCTACTCGAAAATATAATAAACTATTTTTTAATTTTAAAAATTAAAATAAACTAAAATATAGGTTTGGTGTTTTTGTTGTTATGTTATTTTAGTTTAATTTTTTTTATATCTTCATGTGTACTTTTTTCCTCCTACTAGGATTATGAGATTTTTTAACGAGTCATATGGAATTATTATTATTATTATTATTATTATTATTATTATTATTATTATTATTATTAAGAACATGATTGTAAATGAAACGAGACAGATCGCGAGCTACTCGAACTCAACTCGGTCAAAGCTCGTTCAATACTCGACTCGATTGGACTCGATACGAGCTCGGCTCGAGTTCTTAACGAGCCGGGCCGAGCTTGACTCGGCTCGTATACACCCCTAGCTTATGATGCAATTTATTGTTAATAATGACTGGAAGAAGAATTTAATTGTTTTTTTAAGAAAATTTAAGAGTTTAATTAATGATTACTATATTTTTTAAAATAAATTGATTAAGTGTTGTTTATTGCTAAATTGTTTAAATACGATTTAAGTTTGCGTATAAGTCATTCCCTTGCAACATCCGTTGTAGTCTAGTTGGTTAGGATACTCGGCTCTCACCCGAGAGACCCGGGTTCAAGTCCCGGCAACGGAAGTTTTTATTTTTTATTTCTTGTTTTGTTGATTAATACAATTTCTCTTATTTGATATGGGTGTAAAGTAGGAAACAGTGATCTGGATCACACTTTAAAAGGAAAAAAGAAAATCAATTAAGCAATAAGATATGCTGAAGCCATGCAAAACGAAAGATGATCCAATGTCATGCAGGTGCAGGGTTCCAACTTCCATGATCTCATTATCATGCAAATCAAATACTCACCAAGCTCACAGGCTTCTATATTTGAGTTTGCAGAGTCCCATGGCGAAAACCAAGGTTTCGACTTTCGAGTAGTTGCCAGATGGAACCAGCAGCTGAACAAGTGGTCATGGATTCGAGGGCAACTCCCAAACCATAAAAAAAAAATCGGTTGCCTGGACATAAATCCAGGTCTCTTGGGTGAGAGCTAAGTATCCTAACCAACTAGACTACAACGGGGATTGCTGAATTTTGACAGTTTATATTTCTAATTGTATTTGAAACAACTTAGTGAAGTTATTTTATATATTCTTCTGGAAAACATATTTATGGCTGATTGAGTAAAGTTGTAAATCATAATGATCAGGTTATACGTTTAACAATCAAATTACTCATAATTATTTGCAATAATTATCAGATTATCACTTCATAGTTTCGAGTCCTGTATCTTTGTCTACCCTTCAATGCTAAAAGATCTAATAGGCAATAACTCTCCAACTCAATCCAGACTGCAATCCGAAACGGTTTCGAAATGCTCCGAACCAAAGAAATTGAGATGGAGAAAAGGCTCAAAGATCTTGAATTGAGAGAACGTGAACTGGGGTAAGCGTTCAAAATCCAAACTTCACCACCTGTTAATCGGAAAAGTATCATCTTTACTTGATTTAAAGTTCATATGTTCTTAACTAAACGAATCGGTCTCTGTGTCCTACTTATAGCTTGTTGAATTTACGGATTGTTGTTTTCCATTCTTTGTGATACACTTACTACTATGCCAATATGCTCACAACTTGATTCATTCTCCAGTAAAGATTGAGCAGTCTATGTCTAGGCATGTTGAAGATCGTAATCTAATGCGAGGTGAAGTTTCTAATGCTCTTCGATCGTTCTCGGATCCTGCAAAATTAGTGTTGGGATGTATTATCATCTTTTTATTGTTCAAAATCAGGGGATGTGTTTAAGGGTGTAGCCTTATCCAATGTAAGAAAGAGTTGTATTCTTTTGTTGGCGCCGTTAATGGTATGTTCGGTCCAGATCGAACCCCATGTGAATGAAGAAGCTCTTAAGTTAGTTCGATGGCCTAATCGCATACCAGTTGAAGTTCTTTTATAACAATGATGAACTCCTTGAGCTTTCGGTAGCTGCGACTGAGTATCGAGTACAGTCTCTTGATTTGTCTGGCACTCGGTTTCTCGCTCGTATAGGTAAAGCAATGTTGTTAGATAAATGCAATATACTAAGTCAGGTTCAAAGTTTTTTAGTCTACTTAATGGCATTTTGATTAGAACTGCGAAACTCGGTTGCATTCGACAGTCCTGATCGAGACCCGATTACACAATCATCTATGGCTACAGGCTATTGCTTATATTTGTGAATTTGGTCTTGCTGACAAGTTACCTCCTGCACACCTTCTGAATGGCCACTTGGAGTATTCGAAAAAGAAAAGATAGCAGAAGTCTGAAAAAATCGAAAACGAAACTGGTAGCTTTTTCATCGTTTGAGTTTCTGTATGCTCAATCCAGCATGCTCGATTCAAGATTGACCATGTCGATCAGATAATTATCATCCGGATACCTTGGAAGCGAAGTATGAGCAGTATATCACTTCTTCATCTACTAATTATGTGATTGACCAACAATCTTTTAGTACTAGTATGGATCATGGATGCAATGGGTTTAGTATCTTTTCTATGCAAGCACACGTGGGTCGTGGAGGATCACGATTCAATCCGTCGAAGTTTCCGATGCTCTTCGATTGTCTCCAGATCCTGCAAGACTTGTTTTGGATGCATTATCAAGTTTTTGTAATTCAGGGAGTGGCTTTAATACTCAGGGACGGAACCACATGCTTGCATAGAAACGATGAATGATGATGGAAGCTCGATCGGACTCGTACCGATGAATATCGAACCCTGTGAGCTTGCTGGATGCAAAATGAAAGATGATGGAACCTTGCATGACAGTTAATCATCTTTCATTTTGCATGGCTTCAGCCATATCATATAATGAATGTATCAAACAAGAGAAACTGTATTATTCATATTGTACGTGGTATTAATTAAAGTGTAATTGTTAATTAGAGTTGGTGGCCTGATCATCATTTAATCCTATATACTTGTAATAATAACTAGCTTATAACTATACACGTGTACATCACGATTGACCCAACATTTCCTAGAATTTCAACCAATAAAAGCTCAGGGAAATGAATGAACATTTCCTAGAATTTCATAATCAAACGAGCTATAGACAATTTTCTTTTCTCCCATCATCACCATCATTCCCCGAACATACCAGTCCTGAGAGATTGTTGAAGGCTACGTAGAACTTCTCTGTAGTAGTAATCCCGACGATTCCGGGACGGATTGGTCCTGTCAGATTATTGTGGGAAAGATACTGGAACATGATATGTTAAATGATTATTCCACAGGTTCAAACAATGCAGCTCTGATAGTTCAAAGATTCAAGCTCTCCAATAAAACATGGCTCGACCATGACTCTCTTTCTTCGTGTGTGCATATGCTGTAATTGCGGTGGGTGCATGGACGGAGAAAGGGAAGCTCTCCTACAAATTAAAGCTTCAATTAACAGTCATGAGGGGATTGCTTATTGAAACTGGTATGGTGAAGAATGATGCCGGTGGGAGGGTGTCGAATGCAACGCTGCCGTGACTCGTGTCGGGATCGCAGATTGTTGAAAAAAATTGGAATCCCGTTCCACAACCTAGCAAGTATTGAGTCACTGATATTGTCAAGCATGGAAGATTGAAACACTGATACGCAAGCAAGAAACAAAAAAAAAGTATTAAAAAATATTCCGTTGCCGGGACTTGAACCCGGGTCTCTCGGGTGAGAGCCGAGTATCCTAACCAACTAGACTACAACGGAATCTGTCATGTTGTGGTTTAGTACGGATTTTATAGATAATAAACCATTTTCCATTCAAGATCCTACTAAGAAAATTCCTATTGTTTCTATAATTATTATGAAGTATTGTTTATTGAGTAAATATGTCATTCATGATTATCGTGTAATTTTGAAGTTACTTATTAATATAACAATCAAATCACTTATAACTTTTTTTTTTGTTCTAATTATGAACTTATTGTTTTGATAAAGTCTATTATTTATTGTTAAATCAAGCAAAAGAGCACACTAAAATGCATAGGAGGGTGAGAAAATGTACTTTCAAGCGTAGATTAAATGTTCCCCTTAGTTGAAACATATTATATATAACAATAATTAAGTGTGATTAAGTTTTAAACATGTAATTTGATACAAAAGAAAATATTTCATGTCTTGTCAGTGAAAATTTTATTTTTCACAAACGGATCTAATTTATGTTTTAGATATTTAATTTTTAGAGTTTTAAATTTAGAGATTAAGGTTAGAATTCATGGTTTAAGGGTAGGGTTTAAGATTTTGGATGAAGGATTTAGATTTTATATTAAGGAGTTTATATAAACATACTTGTGAAAAAATTACATTGTTTATGCATCAAATATTTACTCATACAATGCCTAAATCCCTCTATCCTTAAATCGGAGGTTGTACTCATGTGTAGTGCACCAACAATGATATCAATCAAACTAAACTCAATTGACTAATTAAGTTTAATTGTTAATTAAAGTAATTGTCAATTATATATGTACAGTAAAATATCTATAAATTAATAATGTCGGTACCACGTAATTTTATTAATTTAAAGAGGTATTAATTAATCGATAAATTAATAACTTGTTAATTTAAAGAGATTTTTTTATTCAACGAACCTGCATTATTCTTCATGAATAATACATATACATTGAATTGATTAATTGAATGATGTTCATGTACAATGTGACTAATTAAATATAGTACATACCCCTAAAAAACAAAGTTCATTGTAGCACGTAGTACTAGTTAAAACTTAATGAAAGTTCAGTTATGGTAAGGAAATCAACTACTATATAAACAACATCAAACATTCTTAATTAGTCAATCCAAATCAAAACCAACCAACCATGACTTCACATAAGGTGTCCAAAAATCAACCATGACAGATCAAATACGTAAAGCACTATGTGAGTACAAGAGTCATATTTATATTTGTAAGGAAAGTTAGAGATGAAATACGTCTAGCTTTAAATTTTAAGAAGAAGCAAACAACAATATAATCATATTTTACTAAGTTGTTCTAGTTATATTTGTAATTTTATAGAATTGTTAATTTATAATATTGAATGGGCCGTAAATTTATATAAGAGTCTTTCGAAAAATTATTATCTTATCAATTTATCGAAATTATTAATTTAGACATTGGAATCAAATTGGGTTTGAAAAAAATTATTATTTTAAAAAAATTATTAATTTATAGAGTATTAACTTATAAAGGTTCTACTGTATATACATTGTAATAAATATTTTAGTTATTAAATATTGCAATAAAAAGCTTATAATTCTCCACCTACATCACGCCTTTAACAAAAAATAGTTTAATTAAGATTACAAGGGGAAAAAATCTAACAATCTAACATCACTCACCAAAAGTACAACCAATAAAAACCTTGATTATTGCTAAATTACTCAAGAATCAAAGAAGCCCAGACCTGTTCTAGAAAGAAGTTCTTCGCCAACATCCTTCCCTATCGAAAACATATGTACCTTTTTCTATAGATTTCAATCTGAGTCCACAAAATGAGCCGTTAAGACCATATATTGAATTTTTGGACCAGACTTCTACATATCAGTTGTAATGCTAATCCAATTCATTGTCTTTAACAACCCATTTGAGCTCTTCTTCACCTCATAACTTGTCTAGCAATCGGTTTTAGCTGTCGTACGAGAAATATTTGTATAGAGTGGACTTGCAGTTTTCATCAACAAAGTGAATAGCTCATATTCAGTAAATGCAAAAGGTAATTCATGAACCATTATTATATGAGAAACAACTTCTCTGATCTTCGCTTGGTCATATTTTCAAGCATGGATACCACTCGCACAGTCAGATCTAGGTGATTGTGGAGGTAGAAAAAGATTGTCTTGTCCCTTTAAAGATATTTGACGTGTCACACAATCATCTAAGTGTCTTTTATATTGTGTGGTTGAACTATCTTTATTCTTCGCAAGTTTGATCTTACAGTGATTACACTGTACTTTTGAGTACCATCAATAAGTTTAATTACAGTCAGTTCTTGCCAAACATTTGATGTCTTTTTTCTATTTCTTCTCGTATAAGTGTCGGTTTCAGTATCATCCAAACACTCGAGATCTTCAGGGGTTAGTCTTTCATGAGTTGTATCTTGAACATTGAAAATTTCATTTTCTTTTCCTTTAATGACATCCATCGGTGATGAAAAACCAGTACACGAATGATGACCTTGTTCCGAATTATATGACATACCTAAAAATTTAAAATCAAATCATTATTAATGAATAACATCAAATATGATAAACAAGTTCTATAAAAGCAATAATACATATTTCTTAAACAAGATAAAAGAGAATAATATACCATAAACGAAATTCTGAAAATGTCACCTTCGAACTCTTTGCGACCTCCCCGAACACCATTTTAGAGAGATTGTCAGAAAGAGTCGGAATGTTGGATATTATAAGAAGATATACATATTATTAAAATATACAAAATAAAAAACTCTTTCGCATACCTTTGAAGAATTTATTAAGAGTTGTAACAAATTTTTGACTTGTAGATGAAACTATATTGAATCCAAGACAAAACTAAGCTGCAACAAAATACAAATTCGAATGCATCATTAATCTCCTACAAAAGACTGAGTACATTAGTTTATACAGACTCCTAGTTTACATAGGACTAATAGAAAATTTTACACTACAAATAGGGAACAAATCAATGCAGCTTACAATAAAACCTAATAAAACATGAAAACTAAAATATGATCTTAAACTCTACTGTAAACGTAAAATACCAAAAATAACTCTAAAACTATAAAATACTTCAAGTCTCCAATTCAACTATATATATATAACAAAGCAACAAATTTTAAGAATTCAAATACACAAGCAAAAGTTAATTTTGAGAATTTTAAAACTATAAAATACTCCAATTTAACTATATATATATATATATATATAACCAATGCATTCAATATAACAAATGACAAGATATATCCTTTAAAAAAAGGAAAATAATCAATAGGCTTATACCATTAAAAACATAAGCACTGATTAAAAACACAAGCACTGATTAAAAATATAAATATAAATTTTGTAACCCCCTCGTCCCGGTCTGGCCGAATGACCGGTCCGAGTGGGCCACACGGGGAAAATCGAGTGAAAACCCCATAAAGAATTTCCCCTCAGTTAGCAACCCTATTTTTTTCTTTTTAAATCTTGTCTAGATGAGTATTTAATCCTATGTGATCATACAGCAGAACAACATTCACGAAACGAACAAACGAACTCAAACTAACATGTTACAGCCTAATTTTATACTTATATTGCAGGCGGTATCGATACCCCCTTGACTAGGTCAACGGGTCAAAGTCAACCCGTAAAGACCGTATCGATACACTCATGGAGTGTATCGATACCCTCCCCAACGGTTGACTTCCCACGGTCAACGCTATGATGACGGTATCGATACACCAGAGGTCGGTATCGATACTGAACTGGACAGTAGCTCCAGTGACCAAAATAGTATCGATACACCTCTCAAGTGTATCGATACACGAGGCCTGAACAAGAAGGCGGTATCGATATCGTACCAACCGTATCGATACCCCTGCACAGCACAAGCCTCCAAACTCAGCAAAAACAATCAAGACTCGGACCTAGATGCAATTTAGGACTTCCCTAGACCCAAACAAGTATTCATACAACATTTTCAAGTCATTATATAGCCATACAACCACCCAACATGTGCATACACCAGGAAGACATGCAATTGAATCAAATATGACATTTAAGCATTCCAAGATCATACTTCAATATCCAAACATATAGGCAACTTCAAAGGCACATGGCCAACATTCAAGATAAGCAATTTAGGTATGAATTACAATTCAAACATGGCAACACAAGCCATACATAAGCAAGATAACAAGGAGTCTAAGCAGGCTCCTAAACAACTAACAACCATTCAACAAAAGACACATGTCCCATTGCTTAAACTATTACATGTTCAACATTTAAAAGTCATACTTGATGTACTCAAGCCAACAACCACACTTGGAGGCCCTCCCCTTGCGCAAGCAACCCACGAACTAAGGATCTGCAATGTTGAACAAAGAGAGCGTAATGTCACGGACTTATTCTTCAAGCTCGAATCCGTGCGGCACTAGCACTCTCGGCACGATGCTAGTAAGCCTTAATGTCGCAACGCTATGGCAAATCGAAGGAGCAAGACGGATTTACAAGGAAACTACCTTGTATTAAAGCAACAGAAGCTTTACAAGTATGCTCTACAAGAGAAGTGAAGGACTTCTTGGATGGTTTACAAATGAGAGGGGTGGCCCTATTTATAGGCACCAACCTCCTCGACGGACGGCTAGGATTTATTTAATCTAACGGTTGAGAGTTTGCCTCCCAAAATATCTACTAAGCCTAGATATTTCTAGATAATTTCATACATATATCCATAATATTCTAGATTACTCCTAAATGGTCTAAAAGCTCTAACATATTCTAAGTTAGTCTAGAATATTCCGGAGTCGTCCGGAGTTGTCCCGAGCCTTCCGAACTTGTCCCGAGCCCTCTTGACCTTTCTCGGGTCTTCTAGGTTCCTCCGGGTGAGCCTAGATTGATGTGGAACCTTCTGGAACCCCTCGGGTGAGTTTGGAGACGTGTGGGGCCTTCTAGGCCGATCTAGAGTCTTCTTTGGAGCACTTGTGGCCTTAAAAGACTTGGTGTGCCTCATTTCTCCCTTGTTGCCTCGTGAGCACCTAGGTGGGGCGTCTTGGACGCGCGCAGCGCACCTAGGTGGGGTTGTTCGGGCACACACTGCGCACCTGGGTGGCACACCTTGGTGCTGCTCGGTGCTCCTGGGCGGGTGTGCCCCTCGGTTGGCTGGGTCGCGACCAGGCGGGGCGTGACATCCTCCCCCACCCGATCTTGCGACGCCCTCGTCGCGTCTTCGTGGAGCAGGGGTGTTGCTGGAGCGCTTCCCTTGTCTCCTAGCTTGCCTCTCCTTTGCCCTCGGCTTGTCGGCATTGTTGGAAGACCTTTCCCTCGAACCTTGACCCTCGGTGGTCTTAGAAGCGACGTCCTGCCCTTGAACATGCTTGGTGGCCTTCCTAGACACAGTAACCCCTTTGTCTTCGTTTAGTCCCTTGGACGGCTTGGCCCTTCGGATGGCCTTGTTGAGCTGAAGTGCTGAGACTACTCTGGTCCCTGGCTTGGTGGCCCTTATTGTTGGTACCACACACGATGGTGCACCCTCGGTGATGCATAAACTGTTGGCAAACGGCATCGGGATTGCCTTGGCTTGTTCAAAGAACTCGATCCCTAGGATGATCGGGTAGTCATCTAGCGGCACAATCGAGAAGTCCATGCGGCCTGACCATGTCCCAATGTTGGTCTTGACTCCTCGAACAAACCCATGGATGGGTTGAGCGGCAGAGTTTACGGCCTTGACGGATCCTCCCCCTTTCACAATGCTAAGACCAAGCCTCTTTGCTTCAACTAAAGAGACAAAGTTATGGGACGCACATGTGTCGAGCATGGCTCTTGAGGCCTTTCCATTAATGGTGACGTCTACGAATAGCAATCCCTTGGCTTGGGTCTTTGGGGCGGACTGGATTCCATTCAAGAGCTGTAGCGATCCCATTTGTGCACCTTGGTCCCTCTCGGCATCACTACCTTCGTCGGCATCACTTTCTTCTTGATGCTTGGCTAGGATTGCACTAAGGGCTCGGCGTTGCGGGCACTCTCGAACCCAATGGTCGCCATCACAAATGTAGCAGCTACTAGGCGGTGATCTCTTGGCACCTTGAGAGTCTTTAGACCTACCACGGTCTTTGTCCCTCTATGAGGACGAGCCTTTGTGCTTCGGTGTGTCCTCGTCCTTGTGACTCTCCTTACGAGGGCTCCTATCTCTTCCACCATTGTAGTGGCCACTCTTCTTGTCCCTCGGCTCGTTGATGAACTCTTTGTGGCTTGGATAGTCAATGAGGCTCTCGGCCACGGCGATGGCATCGGCAAGGTTTTGCACCCCACGACGCCTTAACTCGGTCTTGGCCCATGGTTGGAGTCCATCGGTGAAATTGAAGAGTGAGTCCTTTTCTGAGAGATCAGGGATCTCGAGCACCAAGCTAGTGAACTCCTTGACATAGTCTTGGATGCTCCCCATTTGCTTGAGCCTTCGTAATCGTGCCCTTACTTCTTCCTCGGCATTCTCCAGATAGAATTGCCGTTTGAGTTCCCTTTTAAAATCAACAAAGGTAGCGATGGTGCACGTACCTCTCTCGACATCAAGACGCCTTCTTCTCCACCAAAGCATGGCGGTGTCGGTGAGGTATAAGGTCGCAGTCTGGATATTGGAGGCATTGTTCCTAATGCCAACGGCTTCTAAATATTGCTCCAAGCCATACAAGAAGTTGTCTACTTCTTTGGCGTTGCGTGTCCCTAGAAAGGTTTGAGGCTTGGGCACCTCGACCTTTCTAGCCTCCACGTTGGTGCTTGGCCCGGCTGCCATAGCACGTTTGCACAAGGCAAGGTCGCCTTGCAATGCTTCTAGTTGATCATACATGTTGGTAAGTTCATGTTGGAATGACTCACGTACCTTTGTGAGTTCGGCCACGAGTGCGTCGCGTACTTCAACCATTTCCGCGCGCAGGGACTCCTCTAGCTTGATCTTCATTGCCCTCACGGCTGTGTGGATCTTGGCATCCTCTACCTCAAGGCCTTCAATCCGCTCATGAAGGTCGTCCACTTGGGCACCCATGCTCGATACACCTTCCTCCACGCGAGTCAAGCGGGACTCCAAGCTAGAGAGTAGGTCTTTGGACTTGGCACGAGGCCTTGTCTCGACAGGATCAACCCTTACTTCTTGCACACCTTGGTCGTGCGTGACCTCGGTCTCGGACGGGCTAGCGGCTTGGTTCTTGGCGTTCTTGGCCATGCTCCCGAGCGATCGGAACTTGCTCTGATACCAACTGTCACAGACTTATTCTTCAAGCTCGAATCCGTGCGGCACTAGCACTCTCGGCACGATGCTAGTAAGCCTTAATGTCGCAACGCTATGGCAAATCGAAGGAGCAAGACGGATTTACAAGGAAACTACCTTGTATTAAAGCAACGGAAGCTTTACAAGTATGCTTTACAAGAGAAGTGAAGGACTTCTTGGATGGTTTACAAATGAGAGGGGTGGCCCTATTTATAGGCACCAACCTCCTCGACGGACGACTAGGATTTATTTAATCTAACGGTTGAGAGTTTGCCTCCCAAAATATCTACTAAGCCTAGATATTTCTAGATTAGTTCATACATATATCCATAATATTCTAGATTACTCCTAAATGGTCTAAAAGCTCTAACATATTCTAAGTTAGTCTAGAATATTCCGGAGTCGTCCGGAGTTGTCCCGAGCCTTCCGGACTTGTCCCGAGCCCTCTTGACTTTTCTCGGGTCTTCTAGGTTCCTCCGGGTGAGCCTAGATTGATGTGGAACCTTCTGGAACCCCTCGGGTGAGTTTGGAGACGTGTGGGGCCTTCTAGGCCGATCTAGAGTCTTCTTTGGAGCACTTGTGGCCTTAAAAGACTTGGTGTGCCTCATTTCTCCCTTGTTGCCTCATGAGCACCTAGGTGGGGCGTCTTGGGCGCGCGCAGCGCACCTAGGTGGGGCTGTTCGGGCACACACTGCGCACCTGGGTGGCACACCTCGGTGCTGCTCGGTGCTCCTGGGCGGGTGTGCCCCTCGGTTGGCTGGGTCGCGACCAGGCGGGGCGTGACAGTAAGCAATGATGCTTAGTGAGGGTGAACTCTTAAAAACAAACCTCAACATTGCAGGGTCCGAGCACGATCTAGCCAAGGCATTACACAAATATACCAAGGATTCATAAGATCCACAAGATAAGATGCATGAGCAATATACAAGTAAATGTCATGATCAACAAACTCTAAATCCTCAACACAAGTAGTCACATTAACCATCCAAATAAAGGTCATAAATCTCCACACATTGATACATTTATCAACCAACATTGGCACCTAGCTATGACTCGAATACGCGGATAGACACGTTGGAACTCACATCCAACAACCACATTACCTCACGGTGGGATTACACTCATCACCGGTCTCGCGGAGGGGATTCCACTCATCATCACGCCCCGTCGATGGGATTCCACTCATCACCGACTATATTTAAATACAATTTCCGGGCGAACCCGTACTCCTTCTTTGTGACTCAACGCCACCAAGGCCACGCGTGACTTTTGACTCATGTGTACACGCTAACATCCTAATGATCGATCATTTGTATTCAAGTATACTAGTGCCAACATTTACCCATTTCACATTACTCATTCCAATCATTTCCGTGCTTAGCACGTACTCACCAACCACCATCATCATGCATGTCTCAAGCATCACAAGTCATATCTCAACTCACATGTATAATACAATATACATAAGCACACATATCGCATTTCATACGAGACATACACAACCACATAATTGAGTTCATCCAAAGGCTCTAGATCAAGCTTAGGATTAGGCTACCACCCTAATCCTAACTCTAGGCGGGTCTACCAAGCCCAACCTAGTCCATATACTCGAACCAACTATTTTAAAACCATTTAAAACAATTAACCACTCACCTAAGCTTCCAAGCTCAAAGACCAAGCAAGCAATCACCTTCAACTTCCCGGATTCGGTCCCAAAGCCTCTTTCACGCTTCCTCTTGCTTCTAGTCAAACAAAACACATACATTACTTCTCAATCCAATGCTAAACTCAACCATCAACTTACTTTGCAAACACACCCCAATTTCCACAATTTCCCAAACCACATAAATCTCAAAAACCCAATTTTCGTATTCCAACAATCCTTGGCCGAATCACCCATTTCAAAACACCCAAATGACTTCCAAAACATCCCAAATCACCCTCCTAACATAGGTAGACCATCAGCCCTTCAATTCCAACACTAACCCTCCCAAAAACCCAAGTTTTCATACTCTAAAATTTGCCCTAAGGACCCACTACGAAATTTCATTCAAATTCACCCAAATTGATATATATTGTATATTTCATTATGCTTAAACAAAACCCCAACACAATTTATCAAAACTAATTGGAAAACCCCCTTAAAATTCCAAACTTCAATATAAACCCTAATTTTTAAAACTTCATATTTTTGAAATCCAAGACCATAGATAAGTAGAGGATGGAGAGGAGGTTAAGAAAACATATTTACCTCTTAAAATGGTGTTGAATTTGAGTAGCAAAATCAATGGAATAGTAATAAGGTTTGAGAGGTTTTGGGGGTGAGGTTTTAGACCATTTTCACGTTGGGTGTGGGGGAGGGGAAAGGAAGATGACACTTTTCCCATAAAGTGGTCTAGCTTTTGAAAGTCTTGGGTGAAATTACATCATTGGTCCTCCCCTTTTTACTAAAGTTCTATTAGATCACTATTTAGGTTGAATTGATTAAATTAAATTTTATTTGACTCGAACCATAAACCCGGTTAACTCCTAGGCCCGAGACACGGGTGTTACAAATTTGATAGTGATACTCACCCAACACACACAAACGAAAGAGATTGGCAAAGAAGATAAAAAGAAGGCGGCACAAAGATTCGAATGGTTGGTGGTGGCGAACGGTGGCGCAAGGGAGAATCGAAAGCCCGGTGGTCAAGAGTTGATCAGAAGAAAGGGTGAAGAGACGAGTGTTTATTTTCAAAGGGATACGGCTACAGAAATTAGGGAAAAGGTGATTAGGGTTATAATATAGTTTATATACTTTGAACTATGGGTTATTTTTAAAAAGAGACAAATGTTTATAAATTATAATATGGTTTATATCCAGATATTCAAATCTAAATTTATTACTTAGTTTAACAAAATTTTCAAATTTAATGTTTATAATTTTACACACATTTTTAGACTAAAAATTAAAAATTTTCATATTTTGATTAATTTTGATTTATGAGATTTGAAATAAATGGAACTCATGTTTTGAAGAAAGAAACAATAGAAATTGAAAGAAAGGCAACTTACACCTGTGTAAATCAGTTCTTTAATTTACTAAACAATCAACAATGTCTTACACCTGTGTAAATCAGTTCTTTAATTTACTAAACAATCAACATTGTCTTACACTGGTGTAAATCAGTTCTTTACAGTGTCTTACACCCCTACTTTGAACTTTATAAACGAACATAAACGAGCTAATAAACGAACATAAATGGGCTTATAAACGAACATAAACGAGCCTTTAAACGAACATAAACGAGTCTATAAATGAGCTTCTAAACGAACATAAACGAGTTTGTTCGTGAACATAAATGAGCCGAACACACATATGTTCGTGTTCGTTCGTTTATTAAATGAACATAAAAATTTTGTGCATACTCGTTTATTTACCTTAATAAACGAACGTTATACGAATGGTTCACGAACAATTCGTCGAACGCTCTGTTTATTTACACCCCTAATCTTGGGTCGGTCTGGTGGCTAGGCGGGGCCGATGGGTTATAGTAATTTTATTTATATGGTAAACTGCATTTTGAAATATATATTATTTGTTATAGGAATAAAATAAAGACGTTAAGTTGGCTTAGTGGTTAGGAGGTTACATTTATTCTAAAGGTTCAAGTTCAAATCTTATTGAATGCATATTTTTTTTTATTTTCCTTCAGCAAAACGACGTAGTTTTGGACAATTTATTATCAAAATAGCGGCTCCAAAACAACATTATTTTGGTCTAGCATCCAATTCATCACGCCGTTAAGGAGTTAACGGCGCGGTAATATAAACGAGTAAAAAATAAAATTTAATAACTAATTTAAACCAATTAAAAGGTTGGTTGTATAAATAGGTCACAGTGGTGCATGACATAGTTTACCCTTCATGCATTTCTATCCCATGATAAAACGCTGCGTTTCGATATGGATTTGGCGCCGGCGTGCATTGGGCGTTGCACGTGGCCAACGCATTGTCTATATATATACTGCTCGACGATTCGAAGCGTTCTGGTTCCAAAATTAGGGTTTGGTATCCAAATTGTTGGAGAGCAAAGTCGGTTACATCATAAACGAAGAAGGAAATTTAGTGTTCAAGGAAACGATCCAACGATGTCGTATCTGCTACCACATCTTCACTCAGGATGGGCCGTAGATCAGGCCATCCTCGCCGAGGAAGAGCGTCTCGTCGTCATCCGATTCGGCCACGATTGGGACGAAACTTGCATGCAGGTACCCTTCACCATTCTCCCCTTTCTCTTTATTAATTTTACATCGACCATGGGAATTATCTCCTGCCCTTCCTGGATTATGTTGTTTTTCAGATTTTGTCATAGAATAGGGAAAACAATCACTAAGTCCTATGCTCACTGTAGATTTGAGTTTTTTTGTTTTGTTTTTATTATCAAATTTGATAAAGGGTATGATTGAAGTTCGAGGGCAACGTTCTGTTGGTTAGAAAAACTGATTATTTTTATCGAATAATTAAGCATCTAGAAATTGAGATATTCACAGGTGTGAGGGCCCTTTCGCTTTATCGTCACTAACTTTACGTTTCTTTTCCTATTAACCAAAACGGGAAAGCGGGAATAGTTTAGTGAGCAATGGTGATGTTTACCCTTTGTATTTTTAGACCTGCCCTTGTTCTGGCCTTCAATCCTTTGAGCTGCTGGCAAGCATGTTTCTTTGCTTTATTTGGATGGTCACAAATATCGTTTGGTTTAGGAAAGATGCTTGATCTTGGTTCTTGACATCGGCTGTTTCCTTAATGTTCATTAAGTCGAAAGAACTTCTAAAGAAAAGGTGTCTGGTTTTATTTTATAAGTTCAATGAACTTGTGTGCAGGTGGCTAGTTAGCTAATTTCTTTTAACAGTTCTACTTAGCAGAATGTCCGATGTCAATTAGGTTGCTATCTATTCTTGCCTGATTTTGATACCTTATGGAATTACGCGCAAGTCGTAGATTCTAATGCTACATGAACCTTTTTGTGAACATGGCGTGTGAACTTCTAGCTGGCATCTTGTCCCTGAGCCAATGCTTAAGATGAGTTGAGACATGGAATATTTTTTCAAGTGTTTAGCTGAGTAGGAAATAAGAAATCTTCTCCAAGTAAGTGAAAAGGAAAGACAAGAGTGTTTCTGATAATGACTTGCTGTTTTGAAATTCTGGTCCATTCCTCGAAGACTGAACTCGGTACCTGATAGGAGTAGTGGAAGAAAATTTACATGGATCATAGATATATTTGGTGGAAGAAAATTCTGTTTCTGATAATGCATTTCTAGTTTGTTTTTGTTTTGCTAATATTTGAGGTTGTTGCCTTTGGGTTTGTAAGTGCACGGGCTTCAATATTTTTTATTGCATTCTGTGAATATGTGTCTCTTTTTTCTTTGTGCTTGCCCTGGAAGTGGAAACATCAGTTTTCTGTTGGTATTTATTGAATATGAAATTAATGCTTCCTCTGGAATGAAAATAGTGTTATTGTTATACTTACACTCAACTTTCATTTTCAGATGGATGAAGTGCTTGCTTCAGTTGCTGAGACCATAAAGAACTTTGCCGTGATTTATCTTGTAGACATAACCGAAGTTCCTGATTTTAACACAATGTATGAGCTGTATGATCCATCGACAGTTATGTTCTTTTTCAGAAACAAGCACATTATGATTGATCTTGGCACTGGTAATAACAACAAGATCAATTGGGCTCTCAAGGACAAACAGGAGTTCATCGACATTATCGAGACTGTATACCGTGGGGCAAGGAAAGGTCGTGGTCTTGTGATTGCTCCAAAAGATTACTCTACGAAGTACCGCTACTGAATGTTCTTGCAATTTGTAGTTGACCATGAAGATTTATGGTCATCTTTTGCAACTTTGATGCGCAGACTATTGCATTATGAACTATGTATGTAGATGTGTGTTTCAATTTGCATATGTATGATGCTCGGTCTCAGACCTGAGAACAAAATTTGAGATAAATGTTTGAAACAATGAAACATATATATGATGTGCTCTTGTGATGCCTGTTTATATTTTAGCACCTTGTACTTCAATTGTCATCTTCTCCCTGTTTATATTTTGATTTTAACGTACGACGGATTGCCAGTCGGTCTTGTTCTTCTTGAGAAACAAGCACATTAGGATCGATCTCGGCACTGGTAATAATAACAGGATCTCAAGGGGAAATAGGAGCTTGTGGACATTATGAAGACTGTATAGCAGGATAGATCGCCTAGTGACTGATCCGGAAGTATTCCTGCTACTTGTAGATGATGAGGAAGATTTATGGTCATCTTTCAATTTAGATGTGTGCTTTATTTTCAATGCTTTGCATGGATGTGGATGATACCAGTATCAGGCTCTACACCAAAATTCGAGATAAAAAATTGAAACATAAAATTTAGTAGCTCTTGTGATTTGGGTTTAGACTGATTTCTGCTTACAATATTAAATAAAAAAATACTCAATAATAACAATCCGTTGTAGTCTAGTTGGTTAGGATACTCGGCTCTCACCCGAGAGACCCGGGTTCAAGTCCCGGCAACGGAAATGTTTTGAACTTTTTATCATCCCGAGATAAAATGCGGCCAGTCTCACTCTAGAACTACCCTAAATTTTTAGAAATTTGTTTGAAAAAATCAAAATCATGTGTAAAAAGAAAATATATATTATTAGAGGCGGTAAAATGAATTCGAGTTTGAAAATTTTATTTCAAAAATTCTAAGCTCAAATACGAATAATATAGGGTAAATTACCCCAGTGGCGACCGAATTATTAGGGCGTATTTATTTTGTCCACCGAGCTATTGAACTGGATAATCAAATCACTAAAATAATTAAATCAATCTATTTTGACCATCGCCGTTAAAAAACTAAAGGAGACGTGACGTGGCCGTTAACAGAAATTTGTAAAATTACACATTTAGTCCCTATTATTTACTTATTAAATCAATTTGATCTTAATTTTATTTTAATTAAATTAATCAACCAATTAGATGATGACACATGCCATCACACAATTGAATTAATTTATTCAAATTTTAATTTATTTTATTTAATATTTAATATATTTTCCCTCTAATCAGGTGTTAACACATATCACCACCTGATTAAAGAAAAATTAAAGAAGAAACAAGAGTGGCATTATGATGGTTTAAACCTCAGACGAAAATGATGAGTTTTAACATCTTTACCACTAAGTCAAGTTGACTGTTAGTGATATAATTTGCACACTTAAATACACATATCTTACACTACAGTAAATGTTAAAGGAAAATTAAAGAAGAATGAATAATGGAGTTGGGGTGGTTTGAACCTGGGACACTACAAAAAATTGACATATAGCGTCGAACAAGAAATCGTTAGTAAAACACCAAAAATCCGTTAGTATATGGTCTAAAACCTTGTACCGACGGACACAATGAAAATTTCGACTGACAAAAGAACGTCTGTTATATGCTACTCGGTATAAATTTATACCGACAATACAAACTGTCGATATAAATGTTGAGAACCTATACCAACGGCCAAAATCGTCAGTGTAAGTATGGGCTACCCCGACAACTAGTGTACCTATTCCGACGAACGTAGTCCGTCAGTATAGGTTTAGACATTTAGCGACGCATTGTTTGTCGCAATTGATTCAGACTTTTAGCGACAGTTGTGGCCTTCGGTATATGAGGTACCTACACTGACGGTTATGTCTGTCAGTATATGTCCGGCGGACACAACCGTTAGTATATGTTTAATTGGCATTTGTTTTTTATTTGAAATATTAATAATTACTATTTTTATTTTTTATTTTAATTATTAAAATTACTAATACTATTATAACAAAAATTGTTTAATTTTTTTAAAAAATATTCAATTTAATCTTCGATTAAAACAAATATGTAACACATAATCAGTAAAACATGCCATCATACATGTTACAAATCGTTGCTCAGCCTACGAAGGCTGGAATATACAACTTTCTGAAAAAGTGAATGGGCATATTCAATGAACACCTCAGCACCCAACTTTTCAATATGAGGCATGTAATATCGTATTTTTTCTGAGTACTCGTATATATTATATTTTTATTATAAATAAAACTTCAAATATATACATAAATAAATAAATCTTAAAGGCAGTCCAATTACACAATAAAAGAGTCCATTTATATCTAAAAACCATACAAAGACTGAAAATAAAAAGCCCAAAGTCATATTACACTTAGCCTTCCCGCCCAAACTATACACAAATTGGCCCAAACTAACACATATAGCCCAAATGTGCTTCTTTTTTCCGCCCATTATGCCACGTGTCATCTGGCCATTGAAAGAGAGCTTCTCACGCAGATTACCACCCAACTAAAGTCAACTGGCTTCGCCAGCAAGGACAATGACGTCATACCGCACCACTGATATAAATACAGAGAAAAAAAATTATTAATGGCAATCATAAGATAATAATTGAGGGTAATGATTGGGGAGAGAGAAAAATTGGAAAGATTTTTACCTGAAGTCGAAAAGTCACCGCGAAGCTAATTGAACATCGTTGACGATGGCCGGAGCAACTGCAACGTCATCAGAGCCTGTCAGAAGGTAGCTTATCTCCTTCTCTTTTCATTTCTTGCATAAAAACCGCCAAATTTTAAGCAAAAACTCAAGTTTTTTAAAGAAAAAAAAAACTAAAAACCCTAGATCTAAGTTTTAAAAACCTAAAACAGTGTCTAAACCTAAAGTAAGTTAGAAACTCGAAACTGAAATTGAAAATAAAAGAGAGGAAATAGGTTTGGCCGGAGTTAAAATGATAGAAATGAGGTTACTGGTTTTGGGTAATTAGCATAGGAATGAGAGAAGGGTGTCGTTTTCTAATGAAACGGAGTTTATATCTAGGATTAGAACGAAAAAATGAATGATTCATGTAGATTTAAGGTTCCAGCGACGGCGGAGATGGTGGTCGGAAATTACAGACGGTGGTCGGAGGGTTTATTTTGGTCGAAGAAGATGATAGGAGTAATTTCGATCACCAACAAAAGGTTAAAGGTGATCAGAGTTGCAGAGAACGACTGAAGAAGATGACCGAAAGGATTCCGATCATCGAAGAAAGATGAAAGATGATAAAAAATGACAACCGATGATCGGTGTCATTCCGGTGAAGGGAAAAATAGGCTGGGAAAGTTTTTTTTCGGATGGAAAGGATTAACATGAGTTTTCTGAGAGAGTTCATATTTGTTTTAAGGGTTTTAGGCTATTTGATCTTAGAAAACAAGAATGGAATGAAGTTTTAGGGTTTTTAAGGATTGAACGGATGAAAATGGATGAACTGAGGAAGAATATGGTTGAAATTTTAGGTTTTGATCGAGTTAGGGTTGGTTTTCTAGGTAGAAGGTGTTCGTGTTTAGAGAATTTAAAGAGAGGGAGAAAAGAGGAGAGAGTGTGAGAATATCGCGAATGGTTGGGTAGATTTTGTTTACCCTTTTTTTATACTGAGTTTGGTGAGACGTCATATTGGGAATCGGGTCAACACGACCCGCGTGTTTTTGAGACGGGTGTGGATATGGGGCCACAACCCGACTCGCGATCCGAGAGTCGGTTCAGGTCATTTAGGGTCGGACTGTTTGGGCTGAGTCGCCTGATTTGGGCCAGTTTAGTGAGATTTGGGACAATTTAAGGGGTTTGGGTCAAAACTCTTAGCAGATTTAGGTTTGTGCTTCCTAGTTTATCCCGTTTTACATTTTAGTCACTATTAATTTGTAATTCAGCCTTTATACTTTAACAACATTTCAACTTAGTCCTGTTTCTTTTAATTAATTTGTTTATTTTTAATTGCAATTTTTTCTTTTAAAATTTGTATGAATGTTTGCCTAATTTAAAGCCATGTAATTAGGAATTAACTAGAAATATAGAAATATTAGCATAGGTTACTTAATCATAATTAAATAGTAAAAGGAAGATTGTAAAAAATAAGTGAATATTAAAATCAAACTTGAATGTCTATGATTATGATTGGTTAGTATCACATTGAAAAGTAATGTTAACCAATGGATATTCAAATTAAGATTTTAATAGTCCATTTCAACCTAGAAAATGGTATTCATCTAATTAGATTAAATAAATTTTAAAAGAAATAGAGTAAACAATTAGTGTCACCCTAAATTAAGAATATTATTAATTTTGAACCCATCAAAGGTAGTGTCCAAATTATTTGGATGTTACCGTCCAAAAATTAATAATATTCATATATTCTTAATTAATTAAATTAATGAAGCCTAAATTAAGGTTTACTTAAAATGAACAACAACATAATTGGTCATGCATTAAACCTTTTGTGTTGAGATACATTTTGAATATAATTTAAAGTGTCCTAATGTAATTGGAAGTTTCATAACTTTCGTCCAAAATGTATTTTCTTACAAAAGAATATTACCATTTGGAATGAAATCCATTTTACAATTAAAACACTTAATTAAATTCATATTAATATTCGAAAATCCAAAATGCCACGTGGAATTAATAAGGTACCGATAACGGGCGTTAGTAGGGGTGCTAACCCTTCCCTACACGTAACAGACTCTCAAACCCAAATTTTATTAAAAGAATCTCTGGTACGTTTTTTATGGTGTTCAGTCTACCAAAGTGGCCGGTGCGACTCCAAAATGATTTTTAAGAAAATAAAGAAAATTTGATTGAAATTAGAAAAATCCCTAATTTCAAGATCAAATTAAAAATAAAAAACCCTAATTTTCAAAAACCCTCATCGTCAGGCTGTTTTCCACAAACGGATCTAAAAAACGGTCGTGACAAGGCCATATCAGTCAAAAATACAAATTGGAAGAAAATATTAGAAACGAAAAAATCCAGTTTGGTGCACAGTTCATTGATCACACGGGTTTTGGTTCAAGGAAATACAATTAGGCAAAGAATGCGTGAGGCAATGAGCAAAACTCAGTTAAAACCGAGTTAACTGAATTAACCAACATAATATGGGTTTCATGGAGCATTGATATATAATGTTTAATCATATCATGCCTAGCTTTTTACTAACACAGCCTAGGTCAAATTTCAAAACATTCAAGATGTGAGACTTATCGACCCTTCTGCCATGCAGGCAATTGAAAACACAAAAGCACACATTTTGTGGATTAAGCGAGATTTTAAACCAGCTAATATTCAGAAACATACTGCAGCATCTACATAACAACACAATTTGGTGACGATAAAGCCTACATTATAAACACCATTAAAAAAAGAGAAATAATTAAAATTGAGACTAAAAGCCTTATACTTTTACAAACATAATTATAAGGAATTAGTTCATTTTAAAATCGAAAGTAAGTTATGAATAGCTGCAGCAAACATGCAAAAAGAGACAACAATTGCTTTACCAGATCAAAGCTAACAATCAATGAAGGTCTAATTTTTAACTCTTTCAAATGCAACTAGATAGTTCATAATGACAAAATATGTATAATCGCTGCAAAATAAAGCCATTAAAGTACATAAAAGAAGATAGTGAAAGGTCGTCATTGTGTACAAACCATCCATTGAAGAACAAAAAGCACATCCATCAAATACTCTTCAACAACAAAGCGGTCAATTGGATGCAGGTCATGTCAAACAGAAGAAGAAATGAGAGATACGAAGCAGTATCTAGAGCAGTATTGTATATAACATCATACATATCAAAGCAGTCAGAAACCGCATTGACATACAAATTCTGTCACAAGTTCCAAAATCTAGAGCATCCTGAAAAATCCAACATGAAAAGAATGTCAGAAAAAGTACAAAGTCCTCATCTTCCAAATTTAACAAACCGATCTGAGGGAAAGAAAAATAGAGGAATTAAAACATGTAGGCACTATTAGTAAATATGCAAAGGGGAAAAGGAGCATCCATGAATATAAGTCAATTGATAATGGAGGTTTGTACATTAAACATAGATGGGAAGTCTTGTCCAACAGGAAATCTTGTATTGACTTTTTAAAATACAACTTTTTTCTTGCAAAAATTAGCATATTTTTCACGAGATTAGCGGCAACATTTATACATTATCTATGATAGAAAATAAGTTCGTTGATGAAAAACTTTATTGTAACAATTACACCATGAGAGGTGTGTCAATATAGCTAGTTTTATTTACAAAGCTTGCAAAACAAGTCCATACCAATGTTCCATACAAAGGAATCTTGTGAGGCAATTGTTCCACATTGGAGAAGGAACTGTCAGGATAAAGAAACAAAAGAAGCATTCAATAATCTGTGTTATATGTATGTATGATGTTCAATTAAGGTTTAATTTTGTATTGCATCATGCTAAGAAGTCAACAAATGAAAGAAATTTATTTTTCCAAAATCTTAATTCTATGAACTTGTTTTTACCCTAGGAAGAAAGTTACACTAGGATAGTTTATAGAATCGTCCTTTATATTCAATACTGAAACTAACAGTAATTTAAGTGCAAACTATTATCACATTTGTTTAATTCATGTAAAAGGGATCTAGGTTCAATTAGGTAGTATAACTGATCTAGGAGACAATGTGATGTGGATAAGAAGAAAAACGACAGTAATTAAAAGAAATAAGGCTGAATAAATGAGTAGGAAAGAAGATGGAACTCAGGAAAAACTTAGGGTTGAGGGAAACCTCTAGTGTTCTTATAAATCAAAGAAAACTTCTGAAGGACAAAGGAGAAGGAGGAGCAGTCGTGCAGTATACCTGGAAACGAAGGCCAAAGGACTTCTACCACCGGAGGTTTGGAGCCGAGATGAGTGACCAGCCGGAGGAGGAACAGTCGACGAGCGAGAGAGAGGAGAGCTATCTGGAGGGACCAAAGTCGAGCATGAGAAATATAATTTCGAATTATAGGGATTTCAAATTTTGGGTGAATCCTATAGCGCGTAAATCTTTTAACCACCCTATACCGATGTACACAATAACTGTCGGTATACTCTATAACCTATATCGACAAAACAATCAATCGTCGTTATATGGTATAACTATATCGACGCACTACATCATTCGTCGGTATAAACTAAATCTATACTGATGTTTCATTCTTTTCCTTCGGTATACATGTTGCCCAGGGGCGTATATACCATAAAAAATGGATAAACTACTTTAGATGTCATTTAATTATTAATAAAGTTTTAATTAAGTTATTTAATTATTAAAAGTTACAATTAAGTCACTTAATTCAAGTTTTAGTTATGCTCAGATCACTCCTCCGTTAAAATATAAATGAACATCTAACAAGGTTTGGTATAATGATAGTTTCAGTCCTCAAAACTTATATATTCTACCAATTTAATCCTAATTCAAATTAATTCAAAAAATTTAACCATTAATACTTACAAAAGACATCAATTTAGTCATTTTCTTCTTCAAATCACATGCATACCTCCGTTAACACTAGAGTACTTCATTTAAAACCATTAATTAATCTACTACATAAATTTATAAATGTAAATATATTTATAATTATTTTTAACGTTAGATCTATAATTAGTATCTACATTAGAATTAAATTCATTGAAATCTATTTAAAATTATTTATGAAAACCTTCTACTTTAGTTATTGCTACCTTGTAATTTTCTACAAAAGCTAAAGTTTTCGTATTATTATATAATTTTCTTAATAATTTCATATATTTTTAAACGACTTCATTATTTCCTTTTTATTTTAAAACAAATTAATAATTAAACTTATTAAGTTACTGAATTTTTATTATTTAACAGATTTCTTAAATTCTTAGTAAGTCTGTGTATTTTCATTTAAAAAGTGAAGTTGATAAAGATTTGATGATAGAGATTAGTGATTATTCATATAAAAGTGCGGGAAGTCATTTTAGATGGTTTAAGTTACTTACAAGTAATATAAAATATTTTGTGTTCAGAGCATTAATTGTAAAAATGATGTTTTAGAATGATTTGATTAGAGAAAAAATTTGTATAGACTAGTGTGAATTGCTTTATACATGTTTTATTAAAGAAAGTTAGTAACTAAATCATAGTGGACCCCTTACATATGTATTTAGGTGTGATTGAATGGTTCTTTGTCATGTCAGTTATGAACATTTTAAGTAATTTTTGATGACTTATTCAATCTACTCTTATCTTACTTATATATGATTGTATTTATTATCGGTGAGTGAACTACCAAGTTTAAATTTCTAGATCCGCCCCTGATGTTGTCTATAGTGACGAAATATTTATCTGTCCGTACAAATCAGAACGTTAAACAACACTTCTTTTTGACGTCGGTAAACATGTTGTCTATATTGACAAAAAAATTATTCGTCGGTACAAATCCAAACATTTACTGACACTTCTTTTTGCCGTCGGTATATGTATTGTATACCGACGACTTCCATCCGTCGGTATAGGTAAGTGTCGGTATATGTACATTTTTTTGTTGTGGGAGCAAGATGGTAAATTCTCACACCTTTACCACCGAGCCAAGCTGTTCTTAGTGATATAAATTGTACAATTTTATATACATATCTTATACTGTAGTAAATGTTAGAGAAAAAAGAAGTAAAAAATAGTTGAAAGAGGACTCAAACTTAGATCACTTGGGATCTGTATAATCACACAAATATTTGATTTAATTTAAATATGAAAATTATTAAATATTTGATTTAAAAGAAAAAAATTGATTAAAACTATTCGAATATTTTTTTTCTTTTTTATATTTAAATTAAATAAAATATTTATTAAAATATTAAATATTTGATTTAAAAACGAATACTTTTTTAAATCAAATATTTTTAAATCTAATATTTAATATTTTAATAAATATTCGATTTAATTTAAATATGAAAAAGAAAAAATATATTTGAATATTTAAAATCGATTTTTTTCTTTTAAATTGAATATTTAATAACTTTCAAATTTAAATTAAATCGAGTGTTTGTGTGATTATTCACATCACAAGTTATCTAAGTTTGAGTCCCCTTTCAACCATTTTTACTTCTTTTTTCTATAACATTTACTGCAATATAAGATATGTATATTAAAGTGTGCAATTTATATCTCTAAGAGTAGTGTGGCTCGGTGGTAAAGGTGTGTGAATTTATCCTCTTAGTCTCAGGTTCAAACCACCCCAATGCTATTCTTCATTCTTCTTTAATTTTTCTTTAACATTTACTGTAGTATAAGATATATATATATCAAAGTATGTAAATTATATCACTAACAGTCAGCTTGGCTTAGTGGTAAAGACATTAGAATTCATCCTCTTAATCCTAACCTCAAACCACCCTAATGCCACTCTTAGTTCTTCTTTAATTTTCGTTTAACCAGGTGGTGACACATGTCACCACTTGATTGAGGGAAAAATTTATTAAATAAATTAAATTAAAATTTGAGTAAATTAATTCCTCCGTTAACAGCCTCGTTACCCTTTCGTTGGTTTTTTAATGACGGTGGTCAAAATAGGTTGATTTAATAAGTTTGGTGGTCTAATTGACAAGTTTGATAGTTTAATGGTCAAAATAGGTACGCCCTAATAGTTCGGTGGTCACTGGAGTAGTTTATCCTAATATATAATTTGATCTATATTTGAAAAGATCTGAACTCAAAAGACGCAAAAATTCAAACCCAAAAGACCTAAACTCGAAAAAGAACTTTAACCTCAAAATTTGAAAAATACAAGTGTTTTAATTTTATGGTTTAGGGGTTTATGTTTATATGCTTAGAATTTAGGGTTAAAATTTATTATTTCTAGGTTAAAACCTAAATCCTTAACATATTACCCTAAAATATAAACCTTCAAGTCTAACCACACTTCCTAAATTGTAAAGCATGAAACCCTAAACTAAATTCCTAAACCCTACAGTTAGGGTGCTTGTAGAAACTAAAAGTTTTCACAACCAATGCATGAAATATTTTGTTAGAAAAATGGTGCAATAATCATCCAAATATAATAGAATACCGTTAGAAAAATAAATAATACTGTTAAAAACAGAATCTAAAATTAGACATAGTTAAAAATCAGAAGAAATTTTGTTGAGGCATGTATAAACAGTTTCCTTAAGATAAATTCGTCTTCTCATCGGGGCTTGAGTAACATTGAATGTCTATCTCCCAGGATACAACAACAACCATTCATAGCAATAACACAACTGCAGTGAATAATCAAACATAATCTTGTATTCCTCGATCACCGGAAACCAAAAACGTTTTTCCATGCATGTATTTTTTGATATTGTAAATAAGGTTTTCATTGTTAAGTTGAGTTGAGTATAATGTTTTGAAAATCTCTCCTTTGTATAGAGGATAAAAAAATAAACTTTTTGATGAAAAAAATTTGTTGAAAAGTTAATAGATATGATTGAATGGATGTAAATTTAAACAAAAAAATAATAAATCTATTCACCAAGTGGCATGACTTATTATTAGCATCAATATCATTCAACTAATCCATTATATTTTCCAACATATTTTCCCAAAAAATTGAACTCAAATATTAAAAAAATAAAACAATCTAATTATAATTAATTATTTTATAAAACTTTAATTATTAACGTATTCTAATATTTTGATAAATTAATTATATATTTATTAACAAAATATAGTACAATGAAAATATAAAATTTGAGGACGTAGGATTACCACCGTCGTACATAAACTCAAAAGCTCTAGTGTAACACCCCTAAAAAGTATGGTTATAAAAATAGTAAAACAAAATTGGTGTCAACAGGGTTTAAACCCTTAACCCCTTGCATTTTGAGCATGTTCCCTTATCGTTTATGCTACGAGTAATTTTATTTAAATCTCACCCTCGTTTAATATTAAACTAGGCTTGGTGGTTATTGAAATTTAAAAGGGATATGACTTCTCAGCTACCCCCTTTTTGGATCCCACTCGGAATTTGAGAACCCATAAAGTCCTAGCATTATTCCAAACCCCCTCCGTCCATCGTCCCCGGTCTCGGCCACCGCCACGTTGTGGTCGTCACTGTCATGGTCGACGCGATAGCCATCTCACGACAGTCTCAACCTTGGCCACCACTCGCGCAATCGTGTTGTCGTCCGCCCTGGAGAGTGGCTCAAAGGCTCAAAGAGAACCCTAGCGCCGCCACTGTTTTCTGCATTTCTGTCGCTATACGTCGGCCGTGCACAACACTGTCACCGTCAGTTGATTCGTCGTCCCACCCTATCTCTGACACCACCAGCCACTCGCGCTGCATCGTTGTCGTCCGATGGGAAGAAGGACTTGAAGGTTCACTGGAAACAAAACCTTCGCTCTTGATTTTCTGAGTTTTCCGGCATAGGCTGTCGTCCGTTTGCGACACAGACTCCAGATCCAGGCTCCTGACAGGATAACGACCAAAACCCTCTAACCACTCGTTGTTTCGACGCTGGAAGAAGCCTCGACGAAGCTACAAGTTTTTCCGACCGTTTGGGTTCAATTTGGTAAGTTCTGGTTATTTTCTGGCTTGTATTGTACCGTTGTTGTATGGGTTGGAGTGTGGGATTAATGAGTTTTCGTTTTCCGACAGAATCAGTGCCAAAGGTGTCTCTGGCGACCATTTCTGGTGATCGTTCGACGAGATTCCGTTCATAAGGTGGGGGGCCGGGCTTAATGGCCTAATTCTCTTGAACCAGTCCAAACCGATCCATGCCCAATTGGTCAGTCCAATCATTCAACCCTAACCGAGCCCAGTCTTGTCTATCCAACCCGACGCCCGACCCGTTAACCGAGTCAACCCATCCGGGTCAACTCAGTAAGTCAAACCATTCCAGACAAGTCAATGAGTCAAACCGCCCGACTTGACTCGTCCGAGTCAACCCAGTCAATCAGTGGTGTCTGCATGACGTCAGCGTTGACCGCTGACGTCAGCGTTGACCGCTGACGTCAGCGTTGACTTTGACCGTTGACGTTGACCAAAAAAGTTAAATTTTCTAAAAACTCCTATTTTATAAATTTCGACGTTCTGAGTTCGTTTTTGAAGCCCGTTTTGCAAAATTCAAACCCGAAAAGCCTCCGAATCTTACCTTGAACCCGAGTGTGCTTATGTATTTAATTAATTGGTTAAAAGCTTGTGAGTAAGGTTTGATCTTGGAATTTTTGTAATTAAAGGTATTCTCGGTTCCTTGAATACAAGATGTTGAGGGACGTCAAATTCGGGTTCAAAAGTGTTCGAATGCCATTTGAGGGTCTACCGATATAACAAGGATTCAAGGTAATACATTACTACCTCTTGTATGCTTTATGAACATGTCGGTACTCGATTGATGTGTGCATTCCGATAATGAAGTATATCGTTAACGCTACTTAAGTCGAATCAGCTACAAAATTTATAATCTGGAAAGATCTGAAGTTCTATAATTATTTTGAATAAGATTTGAAAGATGCGAATAATGAATTGATGATCGATGAGTAATACAAGTTCAATGGTTAATCTGTAAAACAGTTCACCTCAAAACATCCAATTTAGATTATTTTATGATTAAAGATCTAATGCTCGGAATGTTTGGTTGCGAGATGGAAAAGACGCCTTGGTGTGTAAGAAAGATAAAAAATACCTCTATTATTGGAAGCGATCTAGAAATCTTCACTAGAGCCGGTAACACAATTGATTCATCCGAAAACCTTGGTTTTGCTCTGAAATTTATGTTAACGAAGCCTAAACCTTTAAAATTGTAAAGTGCTAAGCTCTTCCCGAGTTCTGAATAAATCTCCGAAGATAAGACTACGGAAAACTATTCGTATTTCTAGATTCATCTAAGAGGCATAAAAGTTGAATTGTTTGAAATGACTAAAAGGATTGGAAATGCAGATAAGGCTGAACTAGTTAATGTGTATAATGACCAAAAGGACGGAAATACCCTCGAGCACTAGATGCCGAATTAACCATAATGATGGATGTACCCCCGAGACTCGAATCGAATGAATATTTGGAAGGATCGAAAGACTCAGTATAATTGAAACACCTTCGAGCATCGATGTGTCTAGAATACCTTCGAACACTGAAATGACTGAAAATACCCCTAAGACTCGGATTATGAAATACCGATAAAGCTAAACAAGTGTGAGGCTCTGAAAGCGGTAATACACGACTCGTGGTTGCTGGTCGCTTTTTATATACATATGTGAATTTGGATGAATACCATATGAAGATATATTCGATCTATTTGGGGGAAATACAAGGTTAACGGTAAGAGAAATATGTTTAAGTGTACGTTCAATCTTATGGATTGAGTTCGGATGTATTGCTCATGTTCGAATACTTGGTATATATCGCTCGAATATACATTTGAATGCTTGTTGTAAGTTCAACGGATGGCTGGCGATGGCGAGCTTTTTGGTTATACATTTTAGTCAGATCTAAGAAATGAATGTCTAAGGTGTACCTACCCGGTTAAATAATAACGTTGCGTTAATGAGTTTTGATCGTTTCGAAGGGAATCGAAAACTGGATGAACAACTAGAATCTTTGAATCCTGCACATCATTGTCCTTACCTTGTTGGTTTAAATTACCAAATTACCCTTGAAGGTCTAAATGACCATTTAACCTTTGTAAGCTTTAATGTTTGAATTCCTCATGATATATCTAAAATCTCAATGTTCTCGATACATCAACTTTTGACGTTTTGGTTCGTTCTGTTATCACCGAACTTCTCTTTTTGTAGGGACCTCATTCTGAAATCAGTCCTAAATCATCGAATGATATCCTTCTAATAATTACCAAGTGTCTCTGAAAAATAAATTGAACCATAAAGTGTTTATTGCACAAGTATATCCTCTCTGATCTAAAAAAATATTCTTTCTAATTCGAATCATGAATTTTGTTTGCTAAATTATATACATTCGTATCTGATCTGTAATGCATACTCTCTGATTTCTGATACTCTAAAAATTACATGTACGATTACTACTCAGTCTGTATTCACTAAATTATTCTAATTGGGGTACTTCTGGGTTATGCCATGAAGTCTCTGCAGGTTCAGTGTTGGTAATTCCTTATGGACTCGAGGTCTCCCCTTGGGTAGGTTCCGATGCTTCAGCACGAGTGTCTTTGAAAAATAAACCGAACCATAGAGTGTTTATTGCACAAGTATATCCTCTCTGATCTAAAATTAATCTTCTCTCTAATTCGAATAATGAATTCTGTCTTCTAAATTATATACGTCCATATCTGATTTGTAATGCATACTTTCTGATTTCTGATACTCTAAAAATTACATGTACCATTACTACGCAGTCTGTATTCACTAAATTATTCTAATTGGGGTACTTCTGGGTTATGCTATGAAGTCTCTGCAGGTTCAGCGCTGGTAATTCCTTATGGACCCGAGGTCTCCCCTTGGGTAGGTTTCGATGCTTCCGCACGGGTAATTCCTTATGGAACCTAAGGCAGCCCCTTAGGTTGACTCCTATGCTCATTGGGCCTAGGGTAAGTCCTTATGGATGTAGTTCTGGGGAACTGCATATCAGTGTATGGTTGGAGGGTAGTTATGTTGATACTTAGTTTTCCCTGTTCCCTCTCTAGCCTCAGTCAAACTCTATTGTTGTCTGAAATATTTTGTCTATCATTCTTGATTTGTAACTGATGGAACACCCTAAACTCTATGGCTGGATTTTCGTAATCCATGTCCCTTCTGATTACATGAGTTAGACATCGTGTTTGGTGATCGGGTAATTAATCAGAAATGAATATGTTACTTTCAAGCGTGACAACTAAACGAATTGTATCCTATATCTGAAACTTGATAATGCTTGCTCTTCCATTTTGTTTTGATATGTCTGATACTTACGTGTGGCATGAAGCTTCTTTTGGTAGTTTCGTATTATTGAGTTTTCTCAATCTCATGTTGTTCTCACCACCGCATGTTAGAAGATATTCTATGGTAATGATCGACATCAGTGGTTGAAGTTCTCTCGACGTCACTTTTGGAGTACGGTACCGATTCAGTTAGTGGCATGCATGTCATGTATTATTTTATGACAATGTCTGTAAAATACTTTCTGAAAATATTGTTATATGTTTAAATGATTTTCGAGAAGTGTATTTTAAAACAATAATCAATGTTGTGGTTCAATTAAATGTTTAAAGAAAAAATGTTTTTATGTGAATTTTTACTGTGTGTCGCTCTTGTAACCCTAATGTGACTCTCTAGGATTCGTGGTAACGCATAGACGGGTCTAAGGGGTTACATCTAGACTACATAGTTTAACTTTTCAATTTTTCCACTTATTTTTTTGTTACCACATTTTATTCGCATTATTTTAGCTTTTTATGTGAATTTAAATTATATAAAACATTTTTTAATAAAAAATAAAATAGCACAATCTGAGAAGTAAAAACACTAAGTAAATAGTAAAAATAATCAATCTTAATCAATGTATTAATCATTCAATTCAGTTTCACTTCGATCGTCAAAAATATTATGTAACTCGACGTTCCAAAAGTCAAAGTTATACTATTTTTTTATGAATCAAACTTATAATACAATTGGGAAGAAAGAGGGAGAAAATACTTTTATTATTTGTAGAGAAAGACTGAAAGTGGAGTTTTTAATAGGATGTCGAGTGAATAAATTTATTATATTAAAAATTTTATTCTTTAAAAATGTGTTTAGTAGTTCAATAATTAATTAATAATGGAAATTATTTGAAATACATATTTAAAAAATAAAATCTTAAAACAATTGATTTTATATAAGAAATTAAGGAAATATTTCATGTGCTGGTGTGGAAATGAAAATTTTCTACAAGTGCTTTAGTTTCATGGCTTATTGTTTAAGGGTATAAGTGTATGGTGTTTAGAATTTGGAGGAGTCATTTACAATTTAGAGCATTGAACTTACCCTCAACTTTCATATAGGTCACAAACCTTTGATTTAATCAAATTAAATCATTAAACTTTTATTATTAGCAAATTAAATCATTTACACTAACACCGTTAATTATTTTAACGGAAAAGCTGACTCAACAGTCCTACTTGACATATTTTTCCATGTCAGCAAATTAACATTAATTAGAATTAAAGAAAAAAATTCTCTCACATTAAAATATTAAGGAAAACGTTATCAATATTAAAAAATTCAAATTAAAATGTTTTAAAATAAAATACTGGACAAAGGGGGGGAACAGATGGAGCCGGAGTGGAGAGCGAGAAGGCAGAATCAGAGAGCCGGTGATCTCAATGGCAGCAGGCATGGTAAGCGATCTCCTTCTTTCTCTAGCGACTGGGTAATCTTCATAGACAACCTTAGTAAACGAGTTTCATGCAAAGCTCAATTTAATTAATTTCTCAATCTTTTTTTATCTCATTGTTCACCACTCTTTTCCCCCTTAAAAGAATACCTTTGATAAACATCACAGAGTTTTTGCTGCCCTTGAAGATTCAGAAACACCCAGGTTTGAAAAAAAAATCGTTTCTTTTAGAACTTTGAAATTTAGTTAATCGTAATTTTGTTTTGTTATAACTTTAAAGAACAATAGTAGTTGGATTTCATGGAATTGGGTTTTAGTGAGTTAATCCTTTATTTACTTGCTAAGAACCCTACTTAAATAAAGTTCATTGGAAAAGTGAAGCTTTGAGAATGCTTCAGACCTACTTAAATAAAGATGTTAAAAGCCTATTTGATCTCTATTTCAAAACTATCCCTATTTTGCTTTTTGGGCATCTTAAAATGGTCAGACCAAACTAAACCAAACCTTGATTTAGGATTGAGAGTTAGGCATACAGAAAATAAGACTAAACAAACTCAAACGCATTACAGTGCTTATAAAAACCATAAATTCAGTCATTCTTAGTATTGAATTGTTCTACACTAAATTTGGTAACACACTGATGCTCTGAACATTAATAACTGCTAGAGACAGATGACATAGTTGATAGTTCCACTGTTTCATTTACAATTGCAACCGTTGACTTTTTAACTTGCAATTTTATATAATTTCCTCTATGATGAGTGAAAATTGTTTTAAATATTGCAGCTGCAACTTCAATCTTTAATGGAGACATTGAACTCGACGGAACCTCACTATATAAGATGTGTGAAGCCCAACAATGTCCTCAAGCCTGCAATTTTTGAGAGTGCCAATATAATTCAGCAATTACGGTGTGGTGTGAGTATAATTTATCAGTATAATGATCTCCATTTCTTCTGCTGGAAAGTTAATTTTGTTGGTGAGTGAGTGATTGAAGCTGCAAGATGACTTGATGCTAATTCCCTGGAAAATTGAAAATCCTTTAAAAATTGGACAATACCATTGTCCTGGAACTGATTCGAGAGTGCAGTTTCAGCTGCCGAGAAGGCTAGACGTATTGATTACAGCAATGTTGAAATTGCAATGGTTTTAAATAATTTGAAAATGGTAGCAAGAGCACGGACTTACGGCAATGAATTATTCAACGCCGGAAGATATTCTGAAGCCTGCTCTGCTTACGGGGAAGGACTCAGATGTGATAGCTTTAACTCGGTTCTATACTGCAATAGAGCAATATGCTGGTCTAAACTTGGACTTTGGGAAAAATCTGTAGAGGACTGCAACCAAGCTCTAAAGATCCAACCGAATTATAAAAAGGCCTTACTTCGAAGAGCTGCCTCAAATGGAAAGGTGAAATGACATTTTGTATGGTTTCATTTTGGTTCATGTGTTTTCAAGTATCGTTTTTGTTGATTAGGAACTGATATATATGAGGATATGTTGTTATCGGTTGTTAGCTTGGACGATGGGCAGATGCTGTGAGAGATTATGAGCTCTTGAGAAAGGAACTTCCCGGAGACACTGAAGTTGCCGAGTCTCTACATAATGCACAAGTTGCATTGAAGAAATCTCGCGGAGAGGATGTTCACAAAATGAAAATCAGCGGTGAAGTAGAGGAAATTTCTAGCCTAAGAGAGATTATGAGCTCTTGATAAATGTTAAAGTCAATATAATTATTGTTTTTGCATGTATCACTAAAGATATATACATACATATATATATATATATATATATATATTTCATTATATACTTTTTAACTAATTTTAAAGCAAAAGAATTTAAATTTTCTACACATCGTTTATTGTTGGTTGATGTTGTATTTTGGTATAGATACTTGGGATAAATTTAAAAAATCTTACAGGTCTTTTCAAATATAGGGCACAACTTTTTTGGATCAAGAAGTATTGCAGCAAAAGAATTTAAATAAAATCAAGAAAATAAATAATTGGATATATAAAATAAAATATATAATGCAAAAGAATTTATAAAATGTAAAATGTATACCCGTAATAAAAAAAATTCAATGTAACATGACTAACTCTATAATATATAAATTTATATTGCTTGATCAAATGTCTCCAACAAAGCCTTGTAATGAATTGCCGAGTGGTTCAACTGAATCTATTTGTGCATTTTCCTGCATTAAAATTAGTATCAATAAATATTCGCATACAATTATTAAAGTGATTTAAAAAAATATACTTGCAAATTATTTTCAACCCCATGAAAACGTTTGTTGTGTCCTTGTTGTCCACATATACTGCAAGTCATTTTGAGTCCTTTTCTAGATAACTTGGATAAATTATTTTTCTTTTCCTTCTCTTCATGTATTTCAACAATATCCTTTCTTCTTTTTGTTTGGTGTCTCCCTCTTTTAGGCTTAGGCAACTCAGGTGGAATAATCGCATCTCCATGTTGGACAAAATCCCATTGGTCTTCACCAGCAATTGGATTAATCGTATGATCATAGATTTTTAAAAATGTCGAATCATCCACATAATCTTCCAGATGTTCTCTTCGATTGAAGATACAAGAAATTACATGTGAGCAAGGTAACCACTCAATTGCCATCTTTTACAAGAACACATCTTTTCATTCATATCAACCACAAATTGAGTTGATGGACATCTAACTTGAAAGGTAGAACCTCCTGACCAATCTGGTATGCAATTAAAAGAATCGGTCTTCAACTTATCAAGTTTCTTTTGTATCTTAGGACAAATTGGCCTCATGTATCTCTTCATTGCATCTCTTCGCTTGTAAATTCTTCTCATTAACTTTGAACTGATTGCTTCAAGCATTGTAAGGATTGGTTTGTCCCTCACATCTACAAGTGAGTTGTTGAAACTCTCACAAAGATTATTCAAAAGCATATCACATTTAGAAAAAGTCCTAAAATGTGATTTAGACCATTCTTGAGCTGTTTTTTTTTTCAACCACTTGTAAGCACTATCACATGTCTTTTCAATCTTGTTCATCCAATAATTAAACTCACCAGGATAAGTAGCTCGTGCTGCTGCCCATAAATAGTCTTTAAGGGCCTTTCTTCTATGCTCACTAATCATGACAAAATTTTGATACATATGTCGCACACAAAAACGATGCTCAGAACCTGGAAATAAAGACTGCACAATAGAAATGAGACCCTACAAATAAAACAAACATATTAATCCATTGATATCATATAATAACGAAAAAAATAAAATGTTAAAATTGTTGCTAACCTTTTGCCTATCTGACATAAATGTCCAAGCATGAGAGTTTTCGATATTTAAATCATTGGCTAGCAGATTTAAAAACCAACCCCAGTTGTTACGATTCTCCTTGTCGACCACTACATAAGCTATAGGATAGATACAATCATTGGCATCTATACCGACTGCCGTAAGCAAATGTCCACCATATTTACCCTTTAACCAACATCCATCTACCGAAATAATTGGTCTACAACCAGCTAGAAACCCATCCTTCAATGCCTTGATGCATATATAAGCTCTTTGAAACAATGATCTGTCTAAATGTAAAATAGTACTTGACCCAGGATTTTTTTTTCTTAACTCTCCACAGTACTTCGGTAGCTTAGAGTATTGGTCTTCATCATTCCCCCTAAGAATCTCCAAGGCTTTTACTTTAGTTCGGTAACCCTTCATCCACTTTATTTCAAGATTCAATTCCTTTCTAACCTTAGCTAAAAAAGTGTTCACTTTCATGTTAGGGTCATCTCGAAAAACATCCAAAAACTTATAAGCCAACCATTCAACAGATGCAAATTTGTTCTAAAAAATTTTACTACAGTTGTGCTCATTTACAATGCTTTTGATTTGAACTGTCATTTTATCTGACATTTTTGAAGCCCATATACGAAAAGGACAACCTTCTTTGCACCTTACATCCACTCTATCTTTATCGTTATGCTTAAACTCGATTCCCAACTGATTAACTAATGAATATTGTCGACAAGCACTTTTGAATTCGTCAAAATCTTTAAATATCATTCCAACAATAAATCTAGGATTTGTCATATCTATTTTCGCATCAAATTAAGGATGTTTTCTTTTCCTTGTGAAATCACTATCATTACCACTGGTGGCATATTCTAAATATAATTGGTCAGAGACATCCGAAAGGTAACCAAATTCAGAAGCTAGCTCATTATCCAATGAATCATGTGACCCTCCTGTTGATTTTGTATCAATGATCTTCTCGTTTCTTTTATATTTCTCTTTCGATTTTTGGAATGATGTCATATCTATCTTACTGCTAACTTCAACCTCAACTAGTCCACCATCACCATCATCTAAATTATAGTCGCTATCAATAAAGCAATCATCCTCACCATTTTTCATATTTCGAGCCAACTCAAATTCTGAATTATGTTCAAAATAAATTTCAACTACTCGATCATCCGGTATATATAAAGAAATGATTGTAGCATCATCATCATTCTCTATCTTAAATAATCCATCATTTAAATCATTTCCCGGTATCCTCCAATGATAAGTTATAAACTCATTATAACCCAACATTTGCGCACAATCATTCAAATATCTTAGTGATATACTAGTTGAGTTACACCAATCAAAGTAATCTATTTCACCACCAAAATACTTATTTTCTCCATCAATGAAACATAGATTTCCCTTGTGATGAATTTCCAATGTAAAATAATTGGTATGTTGCACTGAAAATAACAAAATAGCTATTTAGCAATTAATTTTTTAATTAAACCTTTAACACGTTTCTCCACTAGCATGAGCAAGAAAAGACTAAAATAAAACTGTAAAAGTATTTTACACTTACAATATGTAGGCATGGATTCAATCGATTTTCGTACTTTTGGCTCCATTACTTTTATCAATCTCACAAATTGATAGAGAAATGTTCTCCACTTTTACATAAAAAAGTGGATACGACAAAGCCTCCAACCTGCAAGACATAGAAATAAGTTCAAATCGTAGGAATTAGAATTGAATGTCAATATAAGCTCGCTTAACAACAAGATAGAAAAAAACATCACAAATGAAGGTCACTATACTCACTCGAATAATTCAAATTCACTTATTCTTCCTAGTTTAACTGAAGAACTATTGAATAGAAACTTGTTCAAGACCCAATTATTTGCATATATAGCTAGAGAAAACGATTGCTTTAACTTATACGATGAAATTTTTTTATTCAAATTATGTTTGTTTATAATATGAACTGTAAAATTTATTTAATATCAGTTTTAACAGGTTTGGAGCAAGAATTGTTTAACAATATCAAAATATTATTAAACTGAAAAAAAAAGTTACAAAAGGATTCAAACAAAACACTAGAAAGAACTCATTAAGATAAAGTCACCCATTAAACATATAAACAAAATTATAAAAAACAAAAAAACACATTAAAAGAAGAGACAAATCAACTCTCGAAACAACGCAACGACAAAACATAGTTAATTAAACCATTATCAAATTAATTAACTAAAGCAGGCGTGCTGATTTGATTAACCAATTTTAGATTTTCTAATAAATTAAGATTACAAACTAGAAAATTTCTACAAGATTAATGAACAACTACGACTATTTTCCCCTTAGGGTTCTTAGCAAGTAAATAAAGGATTATCTCACTAAAACCCAATTCCATGAAATCCAACTACTATTGTTCTTTAAAGTTATAACAAAACAAAATTACGATTAACTAAATTCTAAAGTTCTAAAAGAAACAAAAAAAATTTCAAACCTGGGTGTTTCTGAACCTTCAAGGGCAGCAAAAAGTTTGTGATGTTTATCAAAGGTATTCTTTTAACGGGAAAAAGAGTGGTGAACAATGAGATAAAAAAGATTGAGAAATTAATTAAATTGATAATTGATTGAATCAGGTTTTCTTTAATATTTTAATGTGAGAGAATTTTTTTCTTTAATTCTAATTAATATTAATTTGCTAACATGGAAAAATATGTTAAGTAAGACTGTTGAGTCAGCTTTTCCGTTAAAATAATTAACGGTGTTAGTGTAAATGATTTAATTTGCTAATAATAAAAGTTTAATGATTTAATTTGATTAAATCAAAGGTTTGTGACCTATATGAAAGTTGAGGGTAAGTTCAATGCTCTAAATTGTAAATGACTCGAATTTGGAGTTTATAGCTAGAATTTAGTTTTTAGGTGTTAGAGCTTAAAAATTAGGGTAATATGATTCGAGATTTGAGTTTTAACCTATAAACTTTAAATTTCAACCATAAACCCTAAATTATAACCAAGCCTCTAAATTCAATACTCATCCACTAAAACCCCTAAACATTAGACCCTAAACAAAATCTCTAAACCCTAAAACTAAATTGATTATGAAAATTTTATTTTCACAAGCACTTATGCATGGAATAATTTACACAAAAAATTAACGTTATTTCACTTTAATATTAATAACAACAATAATCAATTAGAACATATTCAAACTTAAATCAGAATAAATTTAAATAAGATCCACCATGATATAACAAAGTTCATAATAAGCTTTAGAAAAATTTACACATAATTTACATATGATAAAACTTGAATCTGAAAATAATAATCAAAGTGGTAATGTGATTTCATGTTTCCTTTCAATACAAGGCAACTTGGAAATCCTGGATTTGTCCAATATCTCACTGGTTGGGAATTTCTCTACATAGATTGCTTCATAACGTATCTTCTGTCTTGAGCCTGAGAGGCAACTATTTTGTTGGTCAATTCAATTAAGAACTCGAAAACAACAGGACGTTTAGTACGATAGATATCTCCGACAATCGTTTTGACGGCCGTTTGCCATTAGAGGTTGATGAAATCCTCCCTCGGTTGCATGGATTCAACGCCTCCTCCAGTCAATTATGGGGTAATACTCTGCTTTCTTCCAGTGAATTGCAGCATTTAGAAAGGCTAGACTTGTCTAGCAATCGTTGCACTCGAGTTGTCCCTTCCTGTTAATCTAACCCGAAATTCGATGTTGTCGTACTCGAATCCGTCTAACAATAGCATGTATGGCGAGCCGCTCCCGGGGAATTACAGTATGCCGAAATTGGCACGGTTTTTGCTTCACCATGATCTCTTTGAAGGAAAAATTCCAGCTTGCTTGTACAATGTTTAAATGCCTTTTTAATTTTGAGTTAAATTGAGTTAAAATTGTGCGTACAAATATAATAATTGTGAAAGCATGTCATCATTCCGTTGTAGTCTAGTTGGTTAGGATACTCGGCTCTCACCCGAGAGACCTGGGTTTAAGTCCCGGCAACGGAAGTTTTTTTCCTGGTTTTTGTTGATGTATATATCTATTTACACTTTTTTTTAACATTTTTAATGAGGTCAATCGGTGGTATTTGTTTTAATACACATTACAGATAAAATTATATGATTTTTTTAATAAAAAACTACATAAAGTTAAATCTTCTAAAAAAGAACATTATTCATTTTTAGACTTATTCATTGAATTATTTTTATGAATTTAAATAATAAACTTCTAAACCTTGTTTTATTTTTGGAAAAAAATCAATAATAATTAATGCGACTTAAAGTTGGAAATTAATTCCTCTATTGCAAGTATAAAAAGATGCTTATATAGAAATATACACTAAGAATGTTCTAAATAATTTGCATTCTTGAACCCAATGATTTGTTTCAGAAGAAGTAGATAAACTTTATCTTGAAATACTTAAATTTAAATAATTTTATCTATGAAGTGTAGATCTTATCAAAAGATTATTTATATTTTTAAGATTACTCAGAATAAATAATAATAATTTGCATTCTTATAATTCAAGAAAGAATTTTTTGATTACAAAAAAAGAACAAAATATAGAAAATTCTTTGTTAAATAATTTTCATTTCTTTTTATGTATCACTGGATTTCGGATATTAGTAGAAATTGACCACCCCTTTCGATACTCTTATTTATACCTCATTGCTTAAAATTATTTTAGAGTTAAGGATAGTGTTTGAGGTCAAGATTTATAGTTAGGGTTTAAAGTATTAGATGTAGGGTCTATTTTTTAAGTTTTAAGACTTATAGTTTATGATTAAAAATTTAGAATTAGAACTTAAGATTTAACTTTTTTTTAGTGTCGAAGTACAAAAAAAAATACCAAAAAATAACAAATAATTTTTGTCCTTCGGATAGCTTGGATGTATAGAAATGTTAACCGAATATATTTGGTGAAACTAATAAAATCATAATAATAAATCAAACAATAGTCCTATTGAAAAAATAAATATTGTTTGTTTGAACATTTTTTTACCTAGGGAGGAGTAGAAAATTATTTCTAATGAGTTTAGAACTCATAACCTAGGGTGAGAAATGTGTCAACTAAGACTTTTTAACGATTTATGGTAGAAGTTGTTGACAAAAAAAGAGAATTGTTATTTTCAGTAAATTCGAATTTGACAAATTTTGTTTATAAGATATGAGACATGAATTAGTATAGTTTTATCTACAAAGTGTATGTTAATTTTTTATTATTAAGTAATGAGGTATTACATTCTCGTACCAAGATTCAAATTTATACAGAATAAGACATATGAAGATCTTTAGTTTCTAGACCAATTAGTAAATCTCGTATGTAAGTTTTATTAAAAAGTTAAATGGAACCTACACTGTCATATAATTTTATTAAAAGTTATAACATAAATTAAAATGGTAATTAATATCAGATAATTAAAACCCAAAAGCAAGGAGAAAATCTTAGCAAGGGTTTATACCCTTTTGCATAATTTAATGGTAATGATGATGCAAAACTAATTAAATATCTGGCAACTGGCAAGCTCCATGTGAAACCTCAGCTCTTATTTAGGGTTGAGGTGACCTAAAACCGATTCTGCTACCCTTCCCATTTTAGGTAACCCCCATGTTCCCATCTTCATTTTTTCCTCACTCTACTATGTCATTTCTAACTCTGAATATTTTAGATGTGAATTGTGAATTCAAGTATCCGAATCCGACTCCAAATTACGAATTTGAAGAATATGTTTGTTAGTTTAGAGATTCGAACTTTGGTCATCTATAATTTAAAAGATTCATATATTGGACATATAATTTCATATTCAAATATCCAGAGATAATCATATTTGATTTATACTCGTTATTCGAAGTCATATTACTTATGCGGATGCAAATTGTGAATTTTGGTCATTTAACTCTGGTGAATATGGCTGGTAAGTGCAGTTTATGGCGAGGTAAGTGGGATATGGTGATGGCGACAAGCAATGAAATAATGGTGGACAAAACTCCTTGGGGGACCAATGCCAATGCCCACTGCTTTCCTCTTTTGGAAAATCTATTACACATTTGCCTTGTTTCTATATATAGGTTTCGGACAATTTCTTATTAAACAACAAAATTCTTATCCTTTCGGTAAGAATTCCAACAAGATTATTTAAAACCCCAAACCATGGGTTCATCTTATAAATTGATGAATGAAATCAACTAGGGCCATGTTAGAAAACAAAAAACTCATGGGAGGTTGAAGTTGAATTAAATCTTATGATTATCAAAGGGTTTAATTCATACGTTTCATATTTTGGGAAGGGGTAAAGTGTAATATGACCATTATTTTAGTTTAAGAGAAAAATTTTGATACACAAGCTATTAGTTCGTTAAATTTTGGGTCAATGTGTTTAGTTTAGGGTTTATGATTTAAGGGTTTTGGTTGTAGTCAGGGGTGTTGGTGGGGCAGTCACACCCCTTAAAAATTTCAAACTCTCATATAATTTATGTATTTTCTTTATGTATTTTTTTTTATTTCTATCAATGATCTAAGTTTACACCCCTAAAATTTTGTAATTTTGCTCTAGTATACATAACAGTTCGCACCTCCTAACATAAAATCTTACGTCCGTCCCTAGTTATAGTGATTAGAATTTAGGAGTCAGGGTAGAGTTTCAGATTTGTGATTTAAGGTTTAGAGTTAATGATTCAGATTTTAATTTGTATAGTTTAAATAGGAAGGATTGTTTCCTCGTATTCTCATATTCAGAGGCGGATCTTGGGGTCGGAGTTTGAGGGGCCTACTTAAGAATTATAAAATATTTTGATGTTTAAATTAAAATTTTCAAAAAAATGGGTTTATTTTTTTTTAAATTTGGGGTCGAACTAAATTTAAAAAAAAAACAATACTTTAGAAGAATTGTTTTAGAATTTTAAGGAGTGTACTTAATTAAAACTATTCAAAAAATTAAAACATAATTAAAATATTTTAAAATTTTAAAGGGCCAAATTAAAATTTTTTAAAATATTAAAAGTTGGGGGGGGGGGGGGGGGACAGGGCTCCCACTGGCCTATTATCATCCGTCTCTACTCATATTCCCATAGGTTATGTATTTAGACTCACTAAGAGCATCCTATTCCTTCCCCTTGTAGGAGTAAGATTAGAATTAGAATTTGTCAAAAAAAAAAGAGGAAAAATTGTGTATTTTTTGCGCGTATTGTGTACCAAAATAAAAAATTTAATTTAATATTTTATAGAATTTAAAAGGAATAAACTTAAATTTACCAATTAAGGGTTAAGAGTTCTATGAACACGATTTTGTAATATTAGGCTAAAGCGTTAAATTTCTCTTTGTAGTAATCTGAAATCGGCAATGTTGCTTATATTTTTTTCTTTTAATTTTACCCCAAAAGTCAGCAAATTGCAGCAATATTGCCCTTTGACTAATTTTGACCGTTAAATGTTGACGTGGCAGTTAACGATATTGACGAAATAATTTTACCCTCGAAGTTATTCATGCAATTTTTCTCTCGAAGTCATTAATCGCAGCAATTTTGCCCGCGAAGCAATTTTACCCTTGGTTTATTTAGTTTTGAATAAAATTGGATAAATAATTTGATTTTTCAAATTGAACTTTAACAAACAAAATATATAAAAAAACCGATTAACAAATTGATGTAAATATTCTTTAGGTCCTTGTTAGTTTTAAAAATAAGCAAAGTGAGAACTCTCACAAAAAAATAAAATATTCTATTTTAAAAAAAAATCTATAAACTTAATAAAAATAAATAAGATATTTAAAAAATTATTGAAAATACTAATATAAAAATTAAAATGTAATAGAAATTATAAAATATAAAATTAAAATTAAAATTAAAATTAAAAGTATTTATAAAGTATTAAAATTTGAACAATTTCAAAATTTTCTTTCGTTTTTTCTACATTGCTCATTAATATTTGATAAGTTTTATCACTACTCTAATGGATGGATGATTGCATTAAAAATATGTTCAAGAAATATTAGTTGACTTAATATAATCAGAAACAGTCGTCACAGACTTTTTCAATAGGTTTTATAAATATTTTGAAATTTTAATTTTTTTTATATTTACAACTTTATATTTTTATGTTAGTTTTTATTTTCAATAATTTCTTTGAATATCTTATTTATTTTTATTAAACTAAGGCTAAAATTGCTACAATCAATTACTTCGAGGGCAAAATTGCATGAATGACTTCGAGGGTAAACTTGTTCCGTTAGCATCGTTAATTGCCACGTCAGCATTTAACGGTCAAAATTGGTCAAAGGGCAACATTGTTGCAATTTGTTGACTTTGGGGGCAAAATTACGGGAAAAATAAGGGCAACATTGCTGATTTCGAATTAATATAAGGGCAAATTTAACCCTTTAACCTTAATATTATGATGTGATTACATGATAGTATCTGTTTTACGCTTTACCCTTTAAAGAATATCTATATCTCGTATAAAGAAATTGTTCGAACCCGAATACATCAATTAATTAATGTAACCTAATGATTTGATTTAAATTACCTTTCCACATGAAGCTTTAAAGTAAAATAAAAAAACAGTATTACTTTTTACTTTTACTCTAGTTGGTTGATCCTAAGTTAATATGAACCCAGACCATGAAACCATGCACAACAAGTCCTGGTCATGGGATTTGTTACAGTTTGTCGTTACCCATTAGGGTTTTGGTGGACCCCACTTTCCATATTTGGAATGGTCATAGTTTTCAACCCATCGTAAAAGAAACTTCTAATTTTGGTAAGTTTCAGGTTGCTTGACAGAAGAGTGGTTAAGGCTCACACCACAACACCCCCCATTTTGTCTTTGTTTCTCCTTTTGACAATAAAGGGTTGCTTATTTCTTTTAAATTACTGATAATGCCACTGCTCCTACTCCATTAATAAAATCTTTGTTAAATTAATTTAGAAATCAGGGTTTGAATTATTTAGTATAATCATAATATTTCATCTATTAACTGATCAATCGAAATCGGTTATCGCAATAACTTGTTATGTAACAATCCCTCAAACCACGTTCACTTCTTTCACAATATTAATTTATATATTTAATTTTATTTAAAAGATTTAATATTTTATCTAGTTAACGGTTGACATTCATGATTTAAACTTTAAATAGCGGCACTAAGACAAATTTACTTTAATATTATATGGTTTTGAATTTTTATAGTTGATATTATCTAATTGTATAAAAATCAAACACGCAGTCGAATCCTCTAGATTACGGTATAACTAATTAAAAAAATTCAAATAATTAAAAAAATAGAAATTATAAAATAAATTCAAAATTCGATTCAATTGGTTGAATTACTGGTTTTTTTATTCCAATTTTCGTTTTTCTTTTCAAATGGTTAAAATTATTTTATAGAAGCTGTCTATTAATTCTCGATTCAACCGCTGCAATCAACCAATCCGATCACACATTGTTATTAGGGTAAAATTTTGATACATGTTGTTTACATACCATATATATATATATATATATTTACACTGTAAAATTTAAATTTTAAATTATTAACTTTATGCTCTAAAAAATAAACCCTAAACTCTAAATTTTATCCTAAATTCTAAACATTAACCTTGAATTCTAAATTATAAAACATATATCCCTAAACTTTGAGCTCTAAACTAAACCCTAAAAATAAAGACTTAAGTTTACACATCACGTGTATCAAAGTTTTTTTCTTGTTATTATATAAATGTATAATTATAATTTGGATAAAATTTTGATACACAAATGGTGTAAAATTTATTTTACACGAACCTGCATATTTACACTATAAACCAAAATCTTTAATTTCTAACCCTAACTCTAAAAACTAAACCCTTATAAACTATAAACATTTATACCTTAAATTCTAAATTTAAACTTTAAACTCTAAACCCTAAACTAAACATCTAACCTCTAAAGTATAGAATATACATATAAAAGTTTTTTCATTTAAATAAAATGCAGGTGCAATTTTGTAGTTTATGGGAAGAGAGTGGGGTTTCTAGGAAAGGGGAAAGGAAAAGCAAATAGGTTATGGAGAATAAATTCCATGTTCATAGTTGATACACAGAAAGAGCTGCAGATCTACAAGCAAACATAGGTAATTCTACTCATCATCTTTCTCATTTCTCAACTCATTACAAACTACAAAACAATCTTTTTCTTATTTTCAGCTCCAGAAGAAGCTTTTACTTCCCATCATTATTTGCTTTTTTCTGCTGCTTTATACAAGTTTTGAAGACTATATATCTGTTTTCATGTTCAGATATAATTATGGGTCGTGGTAAGATAGCGATCAAGAGGATAGAGAACCAGACGACTCGGCAGGTGACGTTTTCGAAACGAAGGGCTGGGCTTTTGAAGAAGACGCACGAGCTTTCTGTGCTTTGTGATGCTCAGATTGGCCTCATCATCTTCTCCACCACTGGCAAGATGTGCCAGTACTGCAGTGAGCCGTATAGGTCTTTCATTTTCATGAACCCCACGTTTTTTTTTATGAACAAAGCTATGATTTGTGTGTGTGTGGGGGGGGGGGGACTAGCTAGGGTTTCAATTTCAAGGCTGCTTTTTTCATGTTTCTGCAGATCTTGTACTTTTGCATGGTTAATTTGAATGATTAGAGATTTGAAGTCTTTGTTTTATGGCTAAATGTTTTGTCACAGAATGGAGCAGATCATAGATAGGTATCTGAAGGTTACTGGAAATACCATTCCTGAGCATGACGATCGGGTAAGAAGCTTGGAAACTCACATTTCCTTCTTCAATCTGGGGAGTACTTTCTTGTTTATGTATGTATGTATGTATGTATATGCATACAGGAACATCTGTACCATGAATTGACAGTGTTGAGGAAAGAAACCCGTCGGCTTCAACTGAGCATGCGGCGCTACACCGGCGAGGACATGAGCTCCATTCCATTCGAAGAGCTTGAACAACTCGAAAACGAACTCGAAAGCTCCGTCCTCAAGGTCCGAGAACGGAAGGTATACGTCTTCATCTCGACCTTCTTATGTATTTTAACTGAAGATTTCATCTTTTGTTTTTAAAATTGTCTGCTGCCTTGGCATATTGCAGAATGAACTTCTGCAGCAGCAACTTGATAACTTGCGTAGAAAGGTAATGGATGAATTGACACTTCTTTAAGTTCCTTAACATTAACCGGATGCTAATTTATGTTTTGGACTTTAAATTTTTTTGTAGGAGAGAATACTGGAGGAAGAAAACAGCAATATGTACCGATGGGTAAGTAGGAAAGACTTCAACCGAACTTGTATCGATTTAGTTGATCATCTAATCTTGGTGATCTTACAGATTCAAGAACAGCGAGCAACGATCGAGTATCAACACGGAGGACTGGAAGCCAAGCCAGTGGAGCATCAGCAAGTTCTTGGGCAATTCCCTTTCTATGATGAACCCAGTAGTGTGCTTCAGCTCTCAACCATTAGTCCTCAGCAGTTCCATTCCTATCAGCTCCAGCTTGCTCAGCCCAACCTGCAAGATTCGAATGTCTAGCATTTGCCATTGCAGCTATATGGTATATATTTTAATCATCGTCGTTTAGTATATTCGAATGATATCCATTTCAGAACAACTTCCGACAGGTCTTTTGATTTCAATTCTGCAGATTTTCTGAGAAGGATGAAAAGAAGATATATTTACACAGAATGAAAGTCTGCATTGATGGGTTCGAATCATGTGCTCGAATATCTATTAGAAACATATTTCTGCTGTTGTTTTCGTTTAGGGAGTGTGCCATATATATGCTTTCTTGCTTCTGAAGTTAAACATTAAGATCAATACCCTTTTCCCGTGTTTCTTTTTTCAGTGTGTCTGTGTGTTTTTAATTAACTTATACCTTTGAGTTCTTATAGAAGTATGAATTACTTTCTGATATCACTTCTAATAGGTTTGGATTTCGAAAAGCTTGGACTCAAATCGAATTTCATCTCATAAAGAAAGGTATTCTTGAATATCCTTGTGAATATCAAGTTTCACTTGGATTACAATAAATTCTAGCATTCTATAAATTTGTTCCGAGTTCGGATGTGTCTCGTCGTGAGCTATGAAACTATAGAGAGCTCCAGCTATCTCCACGCTACTAAATCCAGCAGACTTCTTCACTCCCCTTCTTTCCATGGCCTCTCTCATTGTCCTTGCTTCCTTCCATCGTTTAACAGCCGCATAAACATTCGATAAGCCGATATATCTACCATCGTGATCCGGGTCTAACTCAATTAGTTTCCTTCCTACTATCTCAGCGAGATCTGATTTTCCGTGTATTAAGCATCCATTTAGTAGAGCACCCAGCAATGATGCGGTCGGCTCCATGGGCATTTCGTGTAGAAATCGATATGCCTCTGCTACCTGCCCTGCTCGAGCCAGAACATCCACCATGCAAGCGTAATGTTCGCTCTTTGGAGTCATACCGTGTTTGCCAAGAGAGTCGAAGAAGTACCAAGCTTCCTTCACTAATCCACCATGAGCACACGCACTCAACAAGCACAAGTATGTGATCTCATCGGGGACAATCCCGACTAATTGCATTTTGGTAAACAATTTGAGAGATTCATTAACCAATCCATGAATCGCAAGCCCTCCAATCATAGCATTCCACAGAAACACATCGGCCTTACCATTCAGCACCCCGCGGAAGACGTCTAAAGCTTCATCTATCGCTCCACATTTAGCATACATATCAACGAGAGACGTACGCAAAACCAAAGTAATCGGTAACCCATTGTCCATCACATAACAATGCATTAACCTCCCTCGATCAAGCGCACCCAAATGCGCACAAGCACACAACACACTCACCATAGTTACCTCATTAGCTTTCGGACCCAACACTCGCATTTCCTCGAACACTGCCAACGCCTCCTTGTAATCCCCACTCTTAACATACCCATCAATCAAACAGCTCCAAGAAACAACGTCCCTTTGAGACATTAATTCGAATACTTGACGCGCCAAAGCCATATCCCCACACTTGGCATAACCATCCAACATAGCGTTCCATGAAACAATATTCTTCATCGGCATTTCATCAAACACTCGGCGGGCGTAAACAATGTCACCACAGGAACCATACATATGAATCAAAGAATTGTTTATGAACTTATCTAACTCGAACCCATTTTTCAACGCGTGGCCATGAACTGCTCCGCCGAGTTCCGGCTTCAAAAGGCGAGCACATGCCTTGGCCAGGAAAGGGTATGTTAAGTAATCAGGGAAGACCCCAGCTCGGAGCATTTTAATGAAAACCGAAAACGATTTGTTGGGATTTTTACTGCCGGAGTAGCCTCGAATAATTGTGTTCCAATCAAAGGCACCAGGGGCCGGTAGCCTGGAGAAAAGGCGGTAGGCATAGTCGATGTTGCCGGCATCGGAGAGAGCGGCGACGGAGAGGAGTTTAGAGGATAAAAGGTCATCATGGCGGATGCCAAGAGTTATCACAACTGCATGAATTTTCTTTAATTCTGAGAATGATTTGCATTTTTCAAGGACATTGAAAAGAGATTGGAACATTCCACATTTACAGGAACTCCAACTTGAAACTCAGAACTCGGGCCGTTGTCTTCCAAGTGTTCCTATATAACCTTGATCCAAATTCATTTATTTGATTTGAAATTTGAAATGAACTCAAATATGATCATTTAAATTTAATTTGAAACTTGAAATAAATTATCTAATCAAAATTGACCCGTATTTTAACCGGATCAATATAGATTCGAACCGAAAGCAACTTAAATTAAAAACAATCAGAAACGGAAGTTAACCTGGACCGACAGTATTTTTTTTCATTATAGTTCAATTAAATACATAATTGGATCAAATTCTAAACAATTAGTGTAGATGTAGTAATCTCTTTCAATCAAATTCAAATTTAGATTTTTTTTATTAAGTAAAATTATAATAATACTTCCAAGACATATACCAGAATTTGAACTCATACAAATTTAGAATTTTTTTATTTCAATGATGTCCATTTTTTTCTGATAATATTATAATTTAAATTTTATTTATCGAGAAATCTGATAGAGATTAACAGAATTCAGATGAAAAAAGAAAGTATCAAAATGATTAAAATGGTGTAGATGGCAATTTGTTATTGTCCAAGAAATGCCTAACTAGTTGAAGAGCTTGTCTTGGTTTATAAGTAGGAACTTGATGACCAGCTCCTCTAATGGTTACAAACATAAGTCCTTCATATTCAACCGTCCATCCACCCACCTGTCAAAATGGAATTAATTGCAACAATACTATATATACATATCGAAATCGTATATTTTATGTGAATTACGAGTGTTCTCATCTATCTCTTAAAGACTAAGAAGGATAAAAATAAAAACAAAATGTCACCTGTTTGTGGTCAGTGTACCAAGGTGTCCATTCCTCAATTATTTTTAACCCCAACTTTTTTAGGGTTAGTCTTGTTGATGTCACCGGAATTCTCCCGTCGGTATCTCCGCTGTAAACAGAAGAACCGTTTATTTATCTCGTGTTCGTATTATTCTCCGATCGATATACTGCTTGGTGTTATTATTTTACGTTGTCCTTCCGAAATCATCAGGTGTTTACCTGTAAACCCAAACGCGGATGCCTCCATCTATGAGCTTCTTTAGTGTAGGAAGCATAGAAGCTGGTCGATCTCCCCAAACTGACACAATTTCACTTCGGACAGAAAATGAGACAACCTCAAATTTATTGTACATGGTTGTGGATTATGTCCAATAATTGTGGATTTAAGACAAGTAAGTATATATATATATATAAAATTAGTACCAGCAATGAGTCCATGGATAAGACATGTTGGTAACGTTGGCATGAAGTGCTTTTTGAACATCAGGCCTATTTAAATAAGCTTCAGTGTCGTCCCATGCACAATCGTAATCTTCCGGTCTCTTGTGCCATCCATCCCGGAAAAAACAAAAATGGATTAACCAAGCTTAGATCGAAGAATCGGGACATGTTACTTATGTTATTTGGACTCGAGTGTGACAAAGGGCTTACGAATTTGGAAGATATTTGTGGGGCGATGCCTTGAATCGTGGGGCTTCGTCGATTGTTGCTCGTGCCGGAGTTACTAACACAAGTGGGAGTGTATAAGCTGTACATATCAATGATGTTGTAGACATCAAAGTAGGCGTTGAGGGCTTCGTTGCAATCATCGGACCGCTTCGGATGGCTGAAGTTACATTTGAGTTTGATGTTGTTGTAAACCCTATCGGATATCACTGCGTGATCCCATGCATAATCCACCATCCCTCTTTGATCTGTTTCATCGTCCATCAATGCATTCCCAATCTGCATGAAGTTCATCAGTAAGGACAGAACCAGGATTAAATACCGGATGGGGCCAAGTTGTCTAACTTAAAAAGTTCAGGGACCTGTTAAGTACTTAAACACAAATATTGGAGGGACGAAATTTAAGTTGAATAGGATTTAAAGTAAAAAGGACAAAAAATGTCATTAGACCAAAAAAATAACTTTTGGGTTAATTCTACCAAGTGTCCTTAAAGCTATGACCCATAGTCTAAATCAGTCCCTAAACTAAACTTCAAACGTTTTAACTGAATTCTCCAAGTATCAATACTGTATCAATCGAGTTTTCTCTTAGCCTAGCCATTAATTTTGCTTTTTGAATTCTGGCTCAAATATGACATGAAACATATTGAAAATAGGTGGAAAATTGTAAATATGTACACATAATATATTATATATGGACAATTTAGATCTAGCGTGTTAGAAAAGAAGAAGAAAATTAATACAAATCTCTTAAATTATATCAATACTTATTTTTTGAACATGTCAATCCAAATTGTCCATACAATAATAAGTGCACACACATGTACAATTTGATTTACATATTTTAAGAGTCGGTTGAACATTACTATTGAAAAACCCTTACCATAACTCCCTTTAGATTGATATAATCTGACATCGGAACATACTTGTTATTGTCAAAAATAACCTCAGCTAGCTGAGGAACAAAGTGGCCTGAAAAATTAGTAATCAAGAACCAATTCGAATAAACATGAGATATAAATATTTGTTCGATACATCGAACACTATTAGTCAGTACACGTGTCGGACAAGTAGCCGAATAAAAGAAAACCAACAACAAAAGAGAGATGGACATATATACATACCAGCATAGCTATAACCAGCAATGTAGAAGTCACGGGACTTGAACTGTGGGAACCTTTTGAACCACTTGACGAGAAAAGCATAGGAATCCTTAGCTTAATCATCCAAAGGGAATCAATCATGATGAGGAGATCATAATAATTCAAAAGAGGATTTGGAAATTTTTTTGCAATGAAAGAAGGGACAGAAATAATTGATGAATCATTCTTAATTGGCTTAAGATAGTAAAAAGCCCTTAAACTTTTGAAAAAAATAATAATTAAGCCCCTAAATTTTTTTCACCTAATTAAACCCTTAAAATAAAAAATCTAATCAATTAAACTCTTAAACCAAGAAATTAAATCAATTAAGTCCTTTGACCAATTTTGACAGTCTTTTTCTTTAGATATTACTGACACATTTTTTAAATGAAAGATGGGCCTCGTTAAAAACCTTCATCCTTTTTTTGCCCATCAAACCTTAAGAACAGAGTTTGATTGCGGATGAAGGAAAAGAGTACCCTTTCAATTTATTAATTCCCACTAAAACACTATACAAATACATTGTAAAGAATACATCCGGTAACATTATGACAAAATTCCAACCCCTTAACACTTACATATGATAATCTCTTAAAACGATATGGGAAAAGTGATTTGATTTGGGCTTCTCGTTTAAGGTGTACACCCCTCTAATCCTCTGCTAACCCTTTGTTTAGCAATTAGCATCCCGTGCACAACTTCAAGCCATAATAGGCCTCTCTACTTACTCTCGACATGCCATAAGCTATTGTAGCAAGTATTGCTCTTCATTTCATCAAGTTCAATGCTGCCATCTCCTCCCTCTCAGAACTTCAAACCGGAGTTTTACACCACGCTACTATTTCAGATTGCTCTGATTTGCTCCTGCCACAGTAAATTTTCAGTTGTCCCGGCGCCTTTTTTTGCTAGCTCATGAGCTTCCACATTGCATTCTCTGTAAATAAACTCAAACCTGTAATTGTTTTGTCTTTCGAAAGCCCTGCATTTAGATACCAGTTCTCCAAAATTATCTGAAACTATATTCAAACCCTTCCTTCTTTCTTTACATCCATGCTGAATAATCTCGGAAATGCCTCTCTTAAGGACGGAAGTTCTGTTCAGAAATCTTCCCAGAAGTTGATGCTTTTGCCGTCCCCCGGAATAAATCTAATGTTGCTTGTGAATATGTCATCCGAGGATTTTAGAGGCGAAATGATATTGTTCCAAACCCAAGATGCTTTCCTCCTTTCGATCTGAAGAGGGAGTAAGTTCGTTGGCCCTACTCCATACTTTTCGTTTATAATTTTGCGCCATAAACTTTCTAGTTCCGATCTATATCTCCAAGCCCATTTGTTCAAAAGTGATCGATTTTTCACTCAAACATCGAAAATGGCGAGGCCTCCAAACTTCTTAGGTCTACACAAATTCTCCCACTTTATCTAGTGAATCGATTTTTCTTTATTCTGTCCCCATATGAAAGATGCGATACACTTGTTGATTTTATTTGCAATTAATCTTGGCATTTGGAAAATGTTTAAGAAATAGATAGGCAGGCTGCTCAACACTGATTTTACTAGAACAATCCTTCCACTGAAAGTCAACAATTTACTCAACCAACGCTCCAATCGTGCTTTAATTTTACCTAATATAGGTTCCCATAGAGTTGTGCAGTTGCGATCATAGCCTAACGGCAATCCGAGATACGAAGTAGGAAACTCCCCTTTATAACAGGATATATCAGCCGCCCAACTCTTGATGCATCTCGCATCTGTGTTAACTGTTAACTCCATAGAGACAAGTTTTCTTCTTATTTAGCCTCAATCCAGAGCAGACTTCAAACAGCCTCAAAATTCTTTTGATATTGCGAATGTCTTCACTGTTGGCTTTGGTGAAAATAATTAAATCAACTGCAAATTGCAGATGAGATAAACTAAAGCCATTAGTACCCACCTCCACTTCCTTTATGATATCTTTATTGACAGCTTCATGAATCAAGGAGCGCAGCGCTTCCCCCACAATGTTGAAGAGTAAAGGGGATAAAGGGCATCCTTGCCTTAAACCCCTCCTAATTTGAAACATATTAGAAGGTGTGCCATTAATAAGGACTGACACATTTTTTTTCTCAGTAGCAGGATATTTTTATTAAGAGCAAAAGCTTGAGAGTGTGCCTCGTTAAAAATCTCCCTAGCCTAATTTGGAGGAAAAGAGTACACACCCCAAGTAAGCAAGGAAACATCATAGTCACAAAACTAAGAAAGATTACAAACTACAAGACCTTGACCAAGACCTCAACAATAGAAAACCCAATTACAAGGTTACTGCTCTGTTCTAGTCGACAGGATTACCAAAGTAGAGGTCTCCTTTTCACCACCAAGCTTTGAAGATGGCTTACCTTTTTAACCCATCCTTTGCTAGCCGATCTGCCAACACATTGGCCATTCTCGGAACATGGGCGAATTGAGGTAGACCTGCTAATATGGCCAGCTTATCGATCTTCAGAAATAACGACCACCATTTCCAAGGACGGGACTTCAGGTTGGATATCCAATTTAGAACAATCAACGAGTCAGATTCAAACACTAATTTTGTGTTGCCAGCCCACCCAGCCTTAACAAAAACTTCCAAAGTTGTTTTCACAGCCACCAATTCTACAAAATTAGAATCAAAACCATGTACGCGACCAATGTAAAGGGCCCTCAAGTGACATCCTCTAGTCGTAGGACTCCTCCACAACCAGCGCAGTTCTCTTTTGAACTCCATCTACATTAAATTTAACAAAATCTCCTGCTGGTGGAACCCAAGCCACATTAACTAAACGACTCTCCATGAAACAACGTCTCGGACTAATCCACCACTACTCCCACCTATCATTCACTACATCATTAGAAGCCTTTAACCAAACTAAGCTCCTTAATTTTACGTAAGGAAACATGTCTTCCACAGAGATCTTTTTATTGAGCACCACGTCATTCCTAGCTAGCAAAATGCTCCACAAAATACCCGCGATTGAGACTAACTAGACACCTCTCAACTTTCCAGTGAAGCTAGTCGAAAAAAAAGTTTAAAAGTCCCGAAATATCTAAAGGTTTTGCCCAACTAATCTCCCATCATTGACAGAACATCGTCCACAAATCCATAATGTATTTGCATTCCACAAAAATGTGATTAGAATCTTCTAGACACAGTCCATGCCACCTACACAAGTAATCCTCATCTAACAAAGCAACACCACGACCTTGTAGAAACAACTTAGTAGGAATTATGTCGATTTTGAGCATCCAAAAAAATTCTTCACTTTAGAGGGCACTTTCAGTTTCCAAAGAATGCCAAAGTTAAAATCAGGATCTTCAACTTCCGCATTTACAATCAAAATCGATCATTTTTCACAGAGAATTTCCCTTCCTTGTCATGGACTCAAGCAATTTTATCTTAAACATCTGACACAATTTTCACCCCATTGACTAATAACATCAAGTTAACCACCATTGTTCTTTCGCGCTCCAATATGGTTCTGGAAAACAGGGAATCCCAGTTTACATCTTTAAAACCTCCATTCACTAAAACCCTGGCAACTAGAATACCTTTATTTCTTGTTAATCTATAGAGCCGAAGAAACTTCAAATTTAAAGGCTCATCTTCGCACCATCTATCCAACCAAAAAAGAACCAATTTTTCGTTCCCTACGAGCCATCTAAAGGAATCACTCCCCATCCATCTATTAACCTCTTCTTTGCCCCAGTTATTTACAATACCACGCAACACAATATACATCTTTCTTGTGTTGGAAACCTTTATTAACTCACCAGGATTTAGGTGGCCATATTTAGAGTTAATGACCTTTCTCCACTGGGCTTGTTTTTCATTTGCAAAGTGCCAGCCCCACTTAGCCAATAGTGCACTATTTTTAGCCTTCAAATTAACTACACCCGCGCCACCTTTTTACTTCGGCAAACACACTTTACTCCAACAGACCTTTGTCATTTTTGGTTTTCTATTCGAGAATCCCCAAAGAAACCCTCTTCTGATCTTCTCAATTTTCTAGATAGTAGTTTTTGGGACTTCAAACAACGACATATAATATAAAGCTAGTGCTGACAAGATCGAATTAATTAATATAACTTTCCCAACAAAAGATAGGTTGATGCTCTTCCAACCTCCCAGCTTGACCTGAAATCTTTCGATAATCGGCTCCCAAGTTGACACTCTTCTCGGATCCGCTCCTAGTGGTATACCTAGATAAAAGATTGGTAACTTCCCAACATTGCAACCACCACAACGAGCCAACCTTTGGACCACATTATCTTCTATTTGTACCCCTTACAATACAAGATTTGCCAAAGTTTATACTTAGGCCCAAGCTAGCTTCGAAACATCTCAGTATTCTCTTTACATTTACTAAAATCTCCTCCTCCGGTCTCAAGAATAAAATAGTGTCATCTGCGAATTGTAGGTGTGTGAAAGTTTGATCTAGAATCAAATCCTTAATGCCTCTAATAACACCACAACTCTTAATATTATCGAGCAGCAAGTGAAGCGCTTCGGTGACCATGATGAAAAGGAAATGTGAGAGGGGATCACCTTGTCTCAGCCCCTGCACATTCTAAATTCTTTCGAAAGCGCCCCATTAACCATCACCAAGACCTTTGCCAATGTGATACATTCCCTAATCTAATTTCTCCACCTCGCTCCGAAACCCATCCTCTCTTGAACCATCTCAAGGAAATCCCATCTGACGCAGTCGTAAGCCTTTGAGAAGTCCAATTTTAGGATTACGCCTCAGCATCCATACTTCCTTTATCCATAGTGTGCATAATTTCATTTGATATCAATATACTGTCAAAGATTTGTCTCCCTGCAACAAACGTGCACTAAGTTTCACTAATGAGCTTGTCCATCACTGTTCTCAACCTTCTAGCCAGCATTTTAACCACAATTTTATATATCAACCCAATCAGACTTATAGGTCTGTAGTCCGAAACTTATATCAGATTGTTTACTTTCGGGATCAGGGTAATGAACGAAGAATTCATATTTAATGCTAGCTTACCAGTAGAGTAAAAAACTTCCACAATGTGTAGCAACTCACCCTTAACCTGTTCCCAACATACCTTGTAGAAATAGAGATTAAAGCCATCGGGACTCGGGGCCTTTGATTCATCACAAGACTAAACTGCGTCCTTCACTCCCTTTATAGAAAGCTTCTCTTCAAGCCATTTAGCCTCCGCAGGCAGTAGCTTTTTAAAATTCATCATAAACACCAGTTTCCATAATTTATTTTTGCACTCAAAGTGATTCTTGAAACGTTCAAAGACTAACCACTTTAGTCTCTTTGGATCGTCGACCCACCTTCCCCCAAATCTAATGCCCAAAATCATATTCTTTTTATCCATGATTTTAACTGCCTTATGAAAGAATGACGTGTTCGAGTCACCCAATGATAACCAGTTCGCCCTTGATTTTTGCTTTCATAATTCCTCCCGAATTCTCAAGGTCTCCCACAACTCCAATCTGTAATTTTTCAGCTTTTCTAGGTTTTTGAGATCCAGTCCACCACAATTCCCAGCCTCTTCTAATTCATTTATCGAAGCTTCCAATTTCTTGACCTTTACATCGAAATTTTCACATGATTCGAGGTTCTATTTTCTTATTGCTCATTTCAGTCTTTTGAGTTTAATGGTGTGATCCACCTTCTTACCATTCCCATCCCCAAGAAACTTCTTGATCAACTTTATGCACTCTTCATTTTGTAGCCATCCATTGATAAACTTGAAAGGCTTACGCCCTCAATCTTGTTCTCCGGACTTTAACAGAATCAAGGCATGATCAGAGATCAAATGTTTTAAACCCAGCTGAACTACGTCTTTTTCCACACACAGACACCTCTCGCCGATCAAAAACATGTCCAATATGCTCCTTCTATTGAAAGGACCGAACCAGGTGAATTTCTTTCCATTTATTGGTATGTCAACCAAGTTGCATCTAGAGATAAATAAGTTGAACTCATCACTTCCTGCCATTAAATTAACACAACCACTTCTTTCAGTTTTACAACAAACAATGTTGAACTCTCCCCCTACAAGCCAATAATCTGAGTCACCGTTCCTCAAGGCAACCAAATCGTTCCACAGAACAAGTTGGTCCGTTGCATTATTCGGGGCATATACATTAAATAACACCACTCTTAATCCCAAATCCACCCAGCGAGCCCTCAAGAGAATGAATCTTGAGTTAATTACAGAATTTACATCCTTTAGTTTGTTAATATCCCAGACTACTGCAATACCTCATGATCTTCCAACCGTTAGAGAGGTCTTGAAGTCGAAATCATCATCGTACCAAATTTTTCGAATATCATCGCCCTTCAAACCCGTTTTCTTAGTCTCTTGCAACATAACTAGGTCGACCTTCTGTTCCCAAAGTAACCGTATGATCGCTAGAACTTTTCCATCGCTCTTATAACCTGAACGTTCCAAGTTAACACCTTCATTATCCTGGAATCTTTACTCTACTTCTCTTAGGTTACATTTCTTCCGACTGCGCTATATCATTGACGCCTCATTCTCATCGCACTCAATGTGAATACCCAAAATTTTCTCAAGTTTTAATGCCTTCCTAGCTTCCTTAGTCGCCAAGTTCCACCAAATTGAAAGATTAGTGTCAGAGAGAGATCTCCCTGAAAGCTCTGATTCTTCTAGCAGGTTTCTCTTTAATTTTGACTTGCTCCTACGAATTGCCCTATCTCTCTTCTTAGGCTCCAGATCAAAGAGGATTTTATCTTGATATTTTAGAAGAGTGCCGTACCTTCTACCTTTCTCCTGTCTACTTTCGAGGTTTAGCTCTAGAAAGAGCAATCTGACATCTTCCTCATCACTTTGGGTTTCATTATTGCAGAGAGTAATGTCCAAACCCCAAGAGTCACCCCTCTTGGTAGTATTTGCTTGTTTCTTTCATCCACTATAGCAGCCCAACTTGACTGACTTTTGAGAGAAAGATTATGGTTCTCACTCGGTTTTGGGAAAAGGCACATAAACGTAGCGTCATCCATAGCCCAAGACGTAACAAGATCAATAACAATTTGAGTTTTGTCAGCTTCTTCTTTTTGGCCCAACGAAGTCAGGCCCAACCTATCTTCTTTAAGGCTCGCGTCCACAGTTTGTTGACCATCCACCTGAACATAGGCGTTCTGCGAATCCGTGGCCCGAGATGTAACAAAGTTTAAATTTAAAAGATATTTCCTAGAACATTCTTTTTGGCCCAAAGAAGCCCAATCCGACTCATCCTCCACAAGAGCCACGACAACAGTCTAATGGCTATCCTTCTTGACACAACTGCTAACATCATTATTCTGCATATTGGATTTAGCACTCAACGTCTTTTATGGGACAACGAATTCAATATTGTCCATAATTTCATCACCCCTCATACGTCGAGCCTCCACCATAATAACATACCTAACCTGATTATTCCCAATACACATCTCCATTAATACTGCTTCAAGCTCCTCCTTTCTCACAACCTTGTCTAGGCTCCCTTCTGGCACCACCTCAGTGAACAGAATATCGGTCTCGCCACCATAACCATCTGAATCATCAACGCTACACTCAACGAATATGTTATTTTCTCCCAAGTTTGGAAAATCCTCCTTTCTGTTTAAAACCTCCATATTATCGCTGAAACTAAGTTATACTATACTAACTTTATAAGTCACCCCACATGCATAAATATCGATTGATTCTTCTATTCGACGCCTCTAGAAAGTTGATATTAAGATGGAGACTCTCTCACAGTCCAGTGTTTGATTAACGTTTTCCCCAACTACCTCAAGATTTCTCTATAATTCTGCCACATTTTTGAAAGTTTCCAAGTTCCAGAATTGTAATGGCAAACCATTGATCTCCAGCCAGGTCGCCCTTTCTATCTTGTTTAAAGATTCTAACCAGAAGGTGACTTCCACAAAGATTTCTTTTAGATAGGACCAGTTCAGATCTTCCAACATTAGGAATAAATCCTCATCTTCAATTGTGAGGAGGAAAGTTTTTCCTCCAATTCTCTTGATGTTTACATCCTCTAGATTCCACTACTGTAGCCTCATCTTTATGTTCCTAACACTGCATATTGTTGCAGACACTCCTACTAAACACCTTTTCAGCTTCCATAAGGTTTTCTTCTCGACATGCCCTTTAACTTTCTTGCTCGACCCAACTATAGCTTTATTCGCCGATTTGCTCGACTCTCCATATTCCATGCCACCACACCTCTCTGCCTTTTGTTGTGGATTAAAATTCCTACTATCGACTCTTCTCGTTCTGTCCCCACCTTTTCCAATCGGATGTTTAGGTCTCCTCCTTGCGACTGCTACTAATATCTTGTTTCCAAGCAGAAACGACCCATTCATCCTTTCGATTATTTTGGGCACGTCCAATCTATTTCTGAGCCTAACAAATCCAAATCTTCTTCCCCCTACTTTTTTGTTTGCAATGAAGACGTCTGCAACTTCCCCATGCCTAGCGAACGCAAACCATAAACCTTTCCACTATAGGAGTCTTGGCTGGTTGTCGACGAACAGGGTTACAATATCTCATTGCGCTTGTCTTGGTGTCCCTTCCATGTATCCTATATCGATATTACTGACACATGATGCACTATAATTCTATCATTTTGCATTTACATGATTTTTTTTTATAAATCTTATAAGGTTTTTATAGAATTTTTAGAACTTTTAAAGAATTTTTTAAATAAAATAAAAAAAGTCTGAAAATGTTAAGGGGAAACAATGTGACATGAAGCATTGCACCAACAAATTCGAAAGAACTCAAGATTTAATGGTCAAAATTACTTAAAGAATTTAATTGATCCAATTTCTTGGTTCAAGAGCTTAATTGATTAAATTTCTTGGTTCAAGGGATTAATTGAGTGCAAAAAAAAGCCTAGGAGCTTAATTGATTTTTTTTTCCAAAAGTCCAAGGGCTTCTTACACCCTTAAGCCTTCCTAATTTTACCTGTAAATTTGTCACCAAGTTGATCCAGATCACTGCTGGTGTTGGTATAAGAAAACCCAACACCGATGGGAGCTTCAATAAATAATAAGTTGGCAGCTGATTCACAAAACCAAGGAAATAAATCAAACATGTGTTCGAGATAGGTTTTATTTTTCTATTCTTCAGAATTTAGTCTCTCTATTTTTAGTTCAAGAAAAAAACATAATGTTGAGTGATTTTTCGAGTCTAAACCCTCAGTAATTCGATGATATTGTGCTCTTAGGATGTCTGATGTCATTTTAGTCTCGAGATTTTATCTCTCAACCCTTGAGAAAGTCTCGAAACACCTTAAACTAGGAGAGCACGTTCTGTAGATTATGTCGTACTGACTGTGACTTGAAGAACTTGATTGGCGAGGTTGGAGGACCAATTGGTGGCAAAGTGCTGTCGAGGGGAATCGATAGTAAAATATTTATTGGATTTGAGGTTGAGATTTATGGTGGCGATGTGAGTTTAGGGTTGATCATATTATTATAATTTATAACGATGAATGGATAAATATATTAAATTATAATGAATTAATCAGGGTGACAAAAATGATCAATGTTTGTAACATCAGTGACTGAGTTGGAAAAAAATTGTTCGGTGACCAAAATAAAAGTATGTTAATAGTTGGGTGACCTATAAAGTAGTTTATCCTATTTTTAAGCTGACAAATAAAGGATTAAATTCCTGAAATTAAAAGAATACAGGGACATAAGTCATAATTTGACCTTTGAGATACCTTTGTTCCATCCATGTGGGTTAAGCTTTAGGGATTTTCCATCTTTTTGAGGGAAGAAGGGCCCTAACTCCTCTGCTTCCGATGCAACGGATGAGCATCCGGGACCTGCAATTTGAATTAATTTTTTATTAAAAAACAACTAGCCACGATTTTATTATGGGATTTAAATTACAATTGTATTCGTATTTTCGTTATTTTTCGCAATAATAATTTTGAACGATGTTGTTGTTGCTATTGCAGTAACAAATCATTATTTGAATCTCTGATCATGATTAAGCTTTTATTGATACCGTTAACGATGAAGTAACTGTAATAAAAAATTGTAATTTCAGATTTCAAAGTGATAAAAAAACAGTGACGGTGCTATAGCTCTCATGGGAGGGGTTGTGGCCCACCCCTTTGGGGAATTTTTTTTACCCTTTGATTCTTTATATTTTTTTTTGAAAAAAATTAGAAAATTGTAAATTTTCCCCACCTTTCAAAATTTATGTTTTGCCCCTCAACTCCAAATATTGACTTTATCCCTTATAAATAAAACTTAAGTATTAAAATTAGAAAAATGGATAACCTTATGGGACAAATATATATGTCAAAAACATATGCTTAGTCCCTAAAATCGTTCATTTTTCTCACTGTGATACTTAAATAAAGTTATTGTCTATCGCTTTTGGATATGAAGTTGGTATCGTTGTCATCGTTAATTCACTATAATGCAATCCTCCCTTGAAAAGTTTAAAAATGTGGTTAGTTTAAGTGATAAACAGTTTGATATAGTTTAAGTAATTTTTAAATTCGAGATTTTATGTATGTAGAAAATTCTTATCGAGAGAGCAACACAAAAAAAAGGAGATTTCTTAAGAGTTAAAACTTACCTCCATTGAGCCAGAGGAGTATAGGGTGTATTTCAGGCTTGTCAGTTGCTTCAAAAAACCAATAAAACAGGGCTCGACCATGACTCTCGTTTACCGTAACATAGCCTGCATAGTGCTTGAACTCCACCGGCGGCTGACCTGGAAGCTCCACCACCCTATCCGCTTCTTGCCGACACAAAACATCGCAGTGGCTCGGCTCACCGGCATGCCTAAACCCTTCACTGCTCAGACTGAGCAAAACCAAAACAAATCCTAAAGAAACGGCCGCTTTGGAAGTCATTACAGACCACTTCATTAGGATCATTTGATCATACTTTGTCATGGACATATAATATGTTAATAAAATATAATATGTTACGATAATTTTAATGTAATATGACTTTTAATAATGCCAAACAAAGTGATATATATTTAATTCTTACGAATTAATAATTGTTAATAAAGTGGGCAATTTCAAATAATGAATACAATTCACAAGTGTTAATCAAGCCGGCAGTGATTGATGTGTAAATATTTTAAAAGGAATACGATGTCAACAATCTTTAGAGTAAGTAGTTAAAGTTCGCAGTTGACATTATTTCCCCTCTCTTTGGTTGTAGGTAGACCTGGCAAACTTGACCTGAGACCCGAAACCCGAACCGAATTATCCGAACCGAAACCCGATTTTGACCCGAACATGATGATTCGAAGTTGACCCGAAACCCGAACCAAACCGAATCGAACCGAACCGAACCGAAAATTTTTGTTGAACCGAAATGGACCCGAACCGAAATAGACCCGAACCGAATAGACCCGAACCGAATGGACCCGAACCGAATGCTACCCGAACCGAAAGCTGAACCGAAAGTTGAACCGAATATCGACCCGATTTTAACCCGATTTTAACCCGATTTTGACCCGATTTTAACCCGAATATCTATTGTTAACAATATAATAAATAATAAAATGAAGTATAGAAATTTGAGATCTTGGTGACCAATTTTATAATTTCATCATAAAATTGAAATTGTAGACTAAATTGACAATTTGGAAGTGGAGAAATTTGAGAGTCCAATGATCAAATTTGTAATTATATCATATAAATAAATAGGGGTCAATTTTGGCTAAAAATTAAATCTTTGAAATTAAAATGAACGAAAATATAAATATATTAAATTAATAGACTAAATTACAAAGATTAGTCAATTTCAACTAAAAGTAAATTTTTAGAGACTAAATATCACTACGGGGAGGGGATTTGTATATCCGAAGTCTAAACCGTGGGAATACTTGTGACTAAATTAAATTAAACTAAAACTTAAAGTTGACTAAAATGTAACATTTTAAATGCAACATGACCTAAAAAGTAATTAATCTCTAGCTTAAAAAATTGGTGGCTTATTTCCCTCCAAAATTTTGTCTTTTCTCTCTCTATTTTTTCCAATTGTCTTTTTTTTTTCAATCTAGCTTAAAAAATTGGTGGCTTATTTCCCTCCAAAATTTTGTTTTTTCCCTCTCTATTTTTACCAATTGTCTTTCTATTTTTCTTGATTTAATTGAGTTTCAATTTAGATTAATTTAACTGAAATTTTACATTTAGTTTTAAAATTATTTTAATTATGTTCGTGATTTATGCTTTTAGATTTTAGTTAATTCAATTAGATCCTAGGTTTAATAAATTAATTCATTTCAGACATTATTATTATTATTATTATTATTATTATTATTATTATTATTATTATTATTATTATTATAAACTTTGATTCAATATAATTATACAAAAAAATTATATGGATACATGAAGCTTTGATTTAAATATTTAATCAAATTCAAATGCATAGATTGACGAGTTGAATTAGAATTAATCTCATACATCAATAACTCTAAACCCTAAACCATAAATACTAAACCTCAAACCTTTAACCCAACTCAAATCAAATTGATCCGAAAATTTAAATGTTGACCGGACCCGAAATTGACCCGAAATTGACCCGATTTTAACCCGAACCGAAAGCGACCCGAACGACCCGATTTTGACCCGAACCGAAAGCGACCGATCCGATATTGACCCGACCCGAAAACAACCGATCCGATTTTGACCCGATCCAAGACCCGAACCGAATCCGACTCATCACAGACCCGAATTAGACCCGAACCCGAACCGAACCGACCCGAACCGAATCTAAACCGATTCTAGATAGACCCGAAATGACCCGAACCGAAACGACCCGAACCGAACCCGAACCGAATGACCCGATTGCCACCTCTAGTTATAGGTCAATATCTTTTAAGAATAAATTTTTTCTTTTCCTAGATAATTTTTTTAAAAATAAAATAAAATGGAAGACAAACGGATTACTTTGTCTTAAAGTTCAAAATTTAATTCATTCAATTCATATCAACATCTTAAATAATTGTTAATTAAAAAATACAATTATATACTAACAATCAATTGGTCTAATGGGATGAGGTACTATATCCCTTCAGTAAGGTCAGAGGTTTGAATCATATGAAACCAACAACACAATTTTATTCTAATTGTGTAATTTTACTGTATTATGAAACCATGTAATCTTATTGCATTGTGAAATATTTTATTTTGGTCTTGTGGTAAAATTACAGGGATGAAATTAAAAGAAAATTAAATTAAATGGACTAAGATGAAATTTTCCATAATGCATTAAAATTACACATACCAATTCTCTCTATATATATGTGTGTTTTGAATTTTTAAACCCCACATGTTAAGAAAAATCGAAGTCAAATTTAAAAGTTTCTATAAAAACTCAAAAATTCAGAATTGAAGGCTAAAATGATGTTTTGGGGAGATGAAAATAACCATATAATACAAGGAAAATACTTTGATGCACAAGCTTGTGTAAACTTTAGTTTACACAAGCCCTTTAATTTTAGGGTTTAGGGTTTAGGATTTTAGGTTAGGGTTTAGGGGTTTAGTATGTAAGGTATATAATTTAAGGTTTATGGTTAGAATTTAGAGTTTAGGGTTTAGGGCTTAGGGTTTAGGTTTTAGATTGCTAGGGTTTGTGATTTAGATTTTAAATTTTATAAAAGGATTGTGTAAAAAAAATTTACACAGCTTGTGCATCAAAATAAAACCCATAGTACAATTATATTTCCTTGCCAGTGTGTAGATCTCAAAAAATTATGTAGAATAAAAAATTGTCTTAATCATATAATCGAGCACAAAATTAAAGCTTTTGAAAGTTTTGCACTATGCTCATTGTTGAAACACCGATATGCTTTAAAATAATCTCTATTTTAGTCTTCTCGTTAGATTTTCTTTTATTTCAGTCCCTAAAATGCCAAAAAAAAAAATCAAAGATTAGAGGAACACAATGTTTAAGTAAAAAGGTAAACACAGGTTCTGGTTTAAATATTTCAATAAATTTTCATTTTAATCCTTCTATTTATTTTAATATTTCATTTTAGTCTTAAAATGAAGAGAAAAAAAGGAAATAGTCCAAAGTCACAAACGACTCCTACTCACCCATGAAAAATGTCGCCAAGAGAAGACGACTCCGTTTGATCATTTAAAAAATGACCATTTTTTAAAAATAATTTTATATGAATCATTTTACATATTTTTTTTTAAAAATGACCTTTTCCCTAAAAATACCTTATATGGGTTTCATGGATTTTAGTATTAACTTAGGTTAGACTATTATATTTATTTCAGCTTCATTAAAGAGGAAAAAAAATCCCGGCCTATTTTTTATGCTCTTTTTATGTCTCAACACTAAAAATTTAGATTTTAAGTCATAATTTTAAATGCACGAACCAACTTGCCTTAGTTGTTAAGGGAACGGTTGTTGTTCCTAGAGGTTACGAGTTCGAACACTAACAGCTGCAGCAGGGTAATTGTGAGTTCATTGTCAAATGGTTGAGAGTATATTTAGAACATATACTACTTGTAATCACTCTAGCTTTCATAAAAAAAAGTCATAATTTTAAATTTTAAATCATAAATTTTAAGCCCTAAAAATATACCTTACCCCTAATTTTTTAAACTCTAACTCTAAACTTTAATATAGACCTCTGAACTTTATTTTTTTAGTATGACATCCTAAATTGAGGCAAAAAACGGACTCCTTTGCAGGAGGTGTCATCGTGTGAGAGAAAAAATATTGCAGATTAATATTTTTTAGGGGGTAAGTGATTATTAGCTAATTAAACCGAATCAAATTTTATAAACTGGTATTATGCGGACTAATATCTAAATTTGTTATAACACGAGTTTTTTTTTTTAAAAAAAAAAACAAAGATGGAAGAATTGGAGAACAATTACAACACTTCCATTAATGAAGGGAAAAAGAATGGCCAATTTTGCCTTTGGATATAACCCCCCTACTCACTTTCCGATGATGTCTAGACCCCGACTTCCTATCTCTTCTACGTTTTGGTAAGAACTTCCTTAGGTGATCATTAGCCGAATATGGCGGCGGCGGCAGTGGAGGAGCCAAACGGGCTAAAACTTCCTTATGATATTTCTGAACCACAAAGTTACGCCTTTCACAGTCCAAGAACATACTGACACTCCAATTCGTATTCGCCGCAATCTTATCTCTCACCGTCGAAAAACTAAGCTGGTCCCGGGAAGTAAACCGGTCAACCTCGTTGAACCAAAGACATGTAAAAAGATTGCTGATCGGAATGTGCTCCCTTATAATCACACATCCTTCGGGAACATCGCTGGTGATCGGAAGTTTAGCGTCGGAATATGGGGTCAAGCCCTCGTTTTTATAAAACTCGACCTGAAAATCAATCGATGCATTATCGTATTTTCCGGCAACTTTATTCGCCTCCGCTTCATGAAACACATCAAAGCGTTTATAATGCCTGGATATTGCGAACGAAGCATTTCTTCTCCACAAGAACCGCTCGAGAATTTGATATGGATCGGCAACAAGCTCGAGCTTGCCGTCAATCCATAAAGAAAAACGAACATTCGGAAACAACCTGTGTAGCAGAAGCTTCGGGATCTTTCCATTCCGCCGGCTGTCGGTGTAGGGAAGATTCCGGACGAGAATGATTCTCCAGACACCTATCTTCTTGTTGTCATACTTTGTTTTCAGACCAGCTTGTGTTTTTTCATCGACAAACATGTAGAAGCAGACAGTTTTCTTTGAATATTCACTGATGTTCTTCGGCTGCTGGATGATGTCGAAATCTCCGAATATTGCTGATGCGACCACCACTCCACGGCATTGCTCCATCTCGAGAAGATCGTCGTCGTCCATGTCGAATCCGGTTCCATTTCCAGGTTTGCTCCCTTTGACAAATCCGCAGTGCACGTTCATTGATTCTTTTATATCGTATGAATCATTACGATGCTTCAATGTTGGATTCCCTCCAAATTCTGAACCTCCGGAAATATATGATAAGTTTTTAATTACCGGAGAAAATGATGGGAGTTTTGGCATCAGGGCGACAGCTTCCTCCACCGGAAGGTAGCATACGGGACAAGGGCGTGGTCCGGTTCTTTTCTTGTCGGCTGGTGGCGGGGGTAAACGGAAAGTGTTGCATGCATGCCCGGGAGGAAGTGTGTAGCCGAGAAAATACGATGGGCTGAGTGATAAAGATGTCCGAATCCGATTTTCGTTTCGGACATCGTTACTTTCCGGATCTTCACCTTTTCCGACATATAAGACACAGACAAAAACGGCAACCGAGATGATACACAGAAGCAACATTCCGACCTTCTTCCGACCGGTAAGCTTACAGATCCAATGGATCAATGTCTCCTTTTCCTTGAACGTTTTAGAAGAAGGCTTAGTTCTTGCAATCGGCGAAACGCCGTTCTGCAGCTGTTTATCCAATGAGCCATAGCTCCCGGAACGAATTCCCAATGATCCTCCGGTCATCATCTTTTTTTACTGACAATGCAAATTCACCTCTTTCATCAAACTTTAAAATAGAAGCCTGTAACTTCATTAGTTAAAAAAACAGCTCAACAACAAAAATCCCCCACTTTTAAGAAACCAAGCCAGCCCAAATCCTAGGGGAGCCACCTGAACTGAATTCAAATGCAGTTCAACAATGAAAACGTTACAAAATTTCAAGAAAAACAAATCTGAGATTTTTAGTTTTTTATTGGTTATAAGGTTTTTGTGAAACAAATCTGAAATTCAAATTCACCTCTTATTTCTTACAAACTCTTCCATTGAACTCTTGTTTTCGACATGTACCAAATTGTGTCATTAGTTTTGGTTGGCTCGGTTAATTTACTTGTGGCCTATTTTGATCATTTGTTGATGGTTTGTGGTTTACTGAAGAGCAAAGAAGAGTAGCACTTGGTGGATTTGAATTTTGGAGGCTAAGCTCTAAAAATTTATTTGGTATTCATAATGTAGATGTCAACCATTAAGTGCACGGTTTGTATGTATTGAGAGCAGGTTCTTGTAAGTTATTTATGTTTCTTTAGGGGAGAGTATCGTGTGCGGGTGATAGTAGCAACAACAATTGATTCCAAGATATTTGTATTAAGTTATTAAAGCTTGCTAGTTTATTTGGATTTTGTGGACATAGCTTAATTGCGGTGTATTTTTTTTTTATTTAGAACTAAAAAAAAATTTGATGAGGCACTCGACTTGTACCAAAATTACATGATTTAATTTTATCAATAAAATTTTATTACCGAACAAAAAAATAAATAAATGACAAACTCTCTATGAGTAGATATACAGTGCACTCTCTAATAAAAGCGTACGCTTGAATGTAGTAATAATAAACTTTGAATTAGTAGATAATTTGTTTTGTATGAGTAGATATAAGATGAACTCTCCAACAGAGTATTCTTGAATGAGTGGACAATAAAATTGTTAGCTATAGTGCCCTAAGACTTATTGTATAGACATCATATTTTGATTATTAAATTATTGTTATAATAAATTTGTATGTTTTTGTATTATTGAATATTATTAATTATTTTTAATATCTCTAATAAGCTATTATTGTGGAACAATAATAAGATAAGACTTGTATGAAGTTTGATAGTATTACTAAGGTGAATATGTGAATGAGATTCAAATCAAATTCATATATGTATTTGTTGAGAACAAATATTACGATCAACTCGTCTTGAGATTAATACATGGATTAAAGTTATATATTAATCTTCAATAGTTGTGACAATAAATCTTTGGACCTGAAATTGCTACGATTCTCAACATGATGATTATTACGTTTGTACATAGTTAAACATCGTTTTTAATCGGCGATTATAAATGTTATGCTTGAACATAATAAGGAATCATGCAGTGAGATGTGTGTGATTAAGATAGAATTTATCCCTCTTAACATAAGAGAGATATCTCTGGGCCCCTCGATGATTGAGACTGAGAAATGCATGGTTGTGCTCAAATGAGTTGATAGAGATCAATATCACTTGTTTAGTCAGTTCAATTAGGCATCGAGAAACTAAAGAAAGAACGATATAAGGTTAACATTTTCTATGTCTCATATACTATCAAAATATCGTGAGATAAAAAGATTATGACATAAACTGAATTAAGGTTGTCTCATATTATGAGTTTTTCATTTAACTTTGGTAGTTATAATGTCTTGTTAGAAGCTGCTTATGACTTGTAGGATAAAATGTGATTTTATCTACTGCCAAAGTTAATTGAACCTATAGGGTCGCACACTAAGAATGGATAAGAATGGTTGTGGTTATTACACTCAGTAATAAATTTAAGACAATGAGATTATTTTAAATTATATTGTTAGAGATTATTTATTCGAATTTAAAGAAGTTAAATTCATATTCTTGTGATAGAATATTTTATTTGTTTTATTATTTTTCAAAAATAATATAAATAAATAATATTATTAAATAATCTCATTACCTAGATTTGATTAGATTTGAATTTCTTATCGGATAAGGAATCCATTTTAAAATATATTATTTATTTAAATTCCTTATTGAATTTAAATAATATTATTAAATAAATGTATAAATATTCTATACACATTTTCTACAAGCGCCTTAGTTTTAGGGTATATGGAGTTAGTATAGGGTATATGGTTTAGAGGTTTAGGTGTAGAGGGTTAGAATTTAGGGATAGTTGTTTCAATTTAAGGTTTAGAGTTATAATTTAGGGTTTATAGGTTTAAACCTAAATCCTCACCATATCACCCAAAAACTAAACCCTAACCTATAAACCCTAAATTATAACCCTAAACCTTTAATTGAAACAACTATCCCTAAATTCTAAACCCCTAAACCTTATACCCTAAACTAATTCCCTATACCCTAAAACTAAGGCGCTTGTGAGAACTTTTAGTTTCCACCGCCAATGTATAGAATATTAATCCTAAATAAATCACTATCTAAATTTGGTTGGATTTGAATAACTTATCAAATAAAAGCATTTATTTTAAATTTATATAATTCTATATATATATATATAGATATACATAATGTCTGTATGTATGTCAAGGGTTTTTGATCACTTGAGTTTTTCGGCTAGCCACCAAAGCTTACAAAATCTTTATTTTCAAAATCTAAGAGGTACTAGTAGTCTGATAGCCGTTCGCCATTAATTCACGTGTTGTAAAATTAATATTTAATTTTGATATATCAAGCAATTCAATGACTAATTTTCAAAGTAAATAATTTTTTAAGTAATCAAAATATTCGATTTTGACAAGTACAAATTATACTTAAAATGTTTTCAAGTTAAAACTTAAACCACATAAATTTTTCTAAGTGTTTTCAGGCCAAAATATACAAAATCGCCCAGGCGTTTCGAAACACCCTTAAAGTGTTTCGATATGTTTTGCCACTGGAAACGTTTTTTTTCAAAACGGCTCACAACTGTTTCGATACAACCTTTATCTGGGCTTTTGATTTTTAAGCATCGTTTCGAAACGGCAAACACCCATTTCGATACAGGGGTTAAGTAATTTTAAAATTGGGCATTAAATGAACTAGTCGTTACTTGTCAAAAACTAAATTTTAAAGATTTGGTTAAGTGTTTCGATGCACACCTAAGTTGTTTCGAAACACCAAATTACATTTTCAAAATGTTTCGATACATGTCTTGTCCGTTTCGATGCGAACTTTTTTTTGCACTTACTATTTCGATACGAGCCCTCTTTTACACATAATAGCTCTTTCCTTTTTGAGTGTCTGTTTCGATACAAGGGTCCCGTGTTCTGATACGATTTGTTGCAGAATTGTATTTATGGAGGGATGAGAGAGCCCCAACGGCTCTATTGATGATCTCAACCACCCAAACGACAAGAAATCAATGAGAAGATATAAAAACAAGTCTCTAAAGCTACATCAACAACTATTGAGCCTTCAAGCAACATCAAAGTATTCAAATCCAAACCTGATCATTTATAGTCAAATCTTTGTACCCAACTCAAGTGTGTTCTTCATTGTAATTTTTATTGAGAGTTTAGGGAGTGTTTGATTGTATTTGGGTAAACATCAATCTTTGAGAGGTATTTGTAAGGTTTACCAAATTTCTTCTTTGTAAAGAGTGTGTTGGATTAAGCTTTGGGTAGAAAGCTTAATCGGTTTTGTAAGGTTTCCTCATCATCCAAGAAAAGGGGAAGAATCAATAGTGGATTGGTTGAAAATCCTTAGTGGGAGCTAAGGTAGTAGAGGTAGAGTTCATTTAGGAACTTGAACCTCTATAAATTGCCTTGTATCAAATTCATTCATTCAATTTCCACTTTCAAATTTTTAATCGACATTTCACCCCCTCTTGGCCATTTTCAATCGTTTGACCAACTCAACAATTGGTATAAGAGCTACACTCATTGGAAAGATTACAACCCTCTTGAGTCGATTCTAGGAGAGTTTGTAAAGAGTGTGTTGGATTAAGCTTTGAGTAGAAAGCTTAATCAGTTTTGTAAGGTTTCCTCATAATCCAAGAAAATGGGAAGAATCAATAGTGAATTGGTTGAAAATCCTTAGTGGGAGCTAAGGTAGTGGAGGTAGAGTTCATTTAGGAACTTAAACCTCTATAAATTGCCTTGTATCAAATTTTCATTCATCCAATTTCCACTCTCAAATTTTTAATCGACAATTCACCTCCTCTTGGTTATTTGCAATCGTTTGATCAACTCAACAATTGGTATCAGAGCTACACTCATTGAAAAGATTACAACCCTCTTGAGTCGATTCTAGGAGAGTTTGATCAACTACAATTGAAGCAATGACATCCACCTCCTACCCCAACCTATATGAGTCTTAATCTACCACCAAACCAGCATTCTTCAATGGGGATAACTACCCATATTAGAAGAATCAGACGTGTCTCTTCATCAAATCCAACAACTACATGGTATGGGACGTTGTAGAAGACGGACCAAACATTCCTATAAAGAGAGATGGTGAAGGGAGATTAGTCCCAAAGGTCAAAGCCGAGATGACCGATGAAGGTAGAAGACGATTGCAAGTCAATGATAAAGCCTTGCATATGATCTTTTGTGCTCTCAGTCCCGATATCTATTCAAAGGTGTCTTCCATCGAAAGCACCAAGGAAGTTTGGGATACCCTCGAGACAAAATATGCGAGAACTAGCGATGTAACACCCCCTTCCCGGCCTTGTAGAGAACCGTGTCTGAGCGTGTTACTGGTGAACGATACGGTGATTTGTGCGATAAAATTTCATTCTAATTTCAACACTTAGACAATATTACACAAGCAAACATTACCAGATATACGTCTTAGTCCATATCACTCATTGGAAAACAATAAATAACCAATTAGGACCAATTTATAGCTTTTACAAGTTTTAGAGACTAATCTGTAAATATAACAAATTAAAGGTCTTTCGATGCAATTGATTATACCACAATGAAATTCAATACAATATTAACTAGCCTGTAAAGTTTCATGCAAAATGGTGTTCTTTTACTCATTCAATTTAATCATCCAAAACACAGTGACCAAATTGTAAACAATGCAAACCTTCAAATTATACCCTTTTAACCAAATTAACTAACCTTGTATCGAAACACTCAAGCCTGTTTCGATACAGGTGGACGATGGTCAACCCATGTTGACTTTTCCCCTTTGACTGTATCGATACGGGCAAGCCCTGTATCGGTACGAGTTGACTTTAACTTTGACCCGTTTCTATACGCTATGAACCCGTATCGAAACGATGGATTCCATTAGCAAAATGTTTCGGTACGGCTCCGTTTTAGTACGCCCTATTTTCTTAGGGTCAAATATTCTTACCCGTATCGAAACGCCATCACCCGTTTCGATACGGCCTGACCTGTAATGACAAATTAGTGCTGGTTTTTATTCGAATTAACCTACCAAATGATGTCCAAATGCAATGAAACTTTATACACAATAATCCAATTATATAAACTACTTTCATGCCAATTTTAATCATCATTCGAATATGTTTACTACATTTTCACCCTTTTAAGCCAAATATGCATATTAAGTCATTTTCAAGCAAACTTAGCAAGTCATTTAAGACACATTATCCACATACAACACATAGCCTTTATACACATAAACAAAACATCATCATCAACTACTTTAACTACTTTGCCACCATTCTAGGAGTTCAAAGGGACAAAAACATTTTACATTAAACCCTTGGTGACTTGCCAAACTTCCAGCTAATCCTGATCTTGATCTGATACTTTCTTTAACCTGATATGTATGAAGAATAAATTCATTAGACTTACATAGTCTAAGTGAGGTAGCCAACAACCAGGGCTGGTCCTGACTATTTTTTGGCTCGGGACGAAATTTAAAAAAATGGGCCCCTAATTTAAAAAAAATTAAAATATACGTAATATAAAATTTCTATTTATTAAATTAAAAAAATAGTAATTCATTATGATCTTTGTTGAGTGGATCGTAAGATCGATATAGACCAAGAGGGGGGTGAATTGGAAATTTAAAGTTTTGTGGTGGAAATTGCAACTTAAAAATGATAGACAAGGGATTTAGAGTGGTTCAAGTTCCAAATGAACTCTACATCCACTACCTTAGTTTCACTAAGGATTTGCAACAATTCCACTAATTGCTCTTCCCCTTTTCTAGGACAAGGAGGCAACCCTTTACAATTTCGGTTGATTTTTCTACCCAAAAATCAACCCAATCCTCACACAAGTGAACAAAGGAATTTGTTGGCTAATAAGATATCTCTCAATACAAATGATAGCCCAATTACAAGCACTCAACCCAATTGAACAAGATATGAATGAAAATTACAATTGGGGTTTCTAGACAAAATGGGATTTTTACACAATTGCTTGGATTTGATGTTTGGATGTTTTCTTTTGGATCAATAGTTGTTGCTGGAGCTTTTAGAGGTCTCTTTTATACCTTCTCATTGATTTCTAGCCGTTGTGGTTGTTGCACTCATCAATAGAGCCGTTGGGGATGTTATCTCACCATCATAAATGTAGTCTGCAACAACCCGTTTCGAAACGCGGGGCACCTGTTTCGGAACGGACTAAAATAGAAAGAGCCGTTGTGGTGCATTTAAGAGCCCGTTTCGAAACGCCTTAGGGCCGTTTCGAAACACTTTTGCCACTGTCAGGGGTCGTTTCGAAACACCCTAACGATTTTCAGAAAATCAGTTAAAAACAAATTCAACGGTTATATTTTCAATTTAAACTTAAGAACTGTTTCGAAACGCTTGGCCTCGTTTTGAAACGGATTTGCTACTGTCAAGGGTCGTTTCGAAACAACCGTAGCCCGTTTCGAAACACCCTATTTATCTTTAAATATTCAGTTAAAAATATTGCAACCGTTCTGCTTTTTCACATAAAATATGAAGAACAGTTTCGAAACGTGTGAGACCGTTTCGAAACGGGTTCAAGTGTTCTTAAGCCGTTTCGATACACGTTTCGGAACAGGGGTTGGCAGTGATGAAAACGTTTCGAAATGCCTTAGGCTGTTTCGAAACAGGGACTTGAAAATCACTGTTTTGGCTTTAAACACTTAGAAAAATATTTGAAAAACTTTGTTTTTAACTTTGGCATAATCTTAAAATTATATGGGGATGGTTTGAGGACTTAAAATTCATTTTGACATTTACAATTTAGTCCTTAGGTTTTTAGTTATATCAAAATTAAAATATTTGTTTCACAATCTCCCCCTTTTTGATATAACAAAACCAAAGTTAGAATTTTAAAGAATTTTGAAAGTTTTGAAAATATTCTAACTCCCCCTTAATTTAAGATAGGTTTTTAAGGTTAAAAAAATGTTTGACTTGAAATCCAAGTTGTAAAGCTTAAAGAAAACCTTTTTAAAATTTAAAAACGAATTTTAGTTTTGTGGCTCTTAAATTTCTTCTCCCCCTTTTTGTTAGATCAAAAAGAATAATGAAAGCTCATAGAGAAGACAAATGATTAGTACCAATAAGCATTAATAAGCAACCATAATATTAATTCATAATATTAAAAATATCCAAAACATAAACCAACATTAAGTTCATAATAAAATCCCAAACAAAAAGTCAAAAGCATAGGTTCCTAAAACATAATAAAACATAAAGATGCAATCTTAAACCTAAAAAGCATAAATAATATGATATGATATGATATGATATGATAGTCCTAAGCCTCGTCATCATCATCGGAAGTCTCATCGTCGCTCTTAACTTGAGAACGGTGAAACTTCGTCCATTGCCCATAGAGAGTAGAGAAGGACAAATCCAAGTTGGAATGGGAAGTCTCAAGAGTATGAAGATGATCCTCGACATTTTTCAAACGATTGTCCATGGCAGTAAAACCCGAAGCAATGCTAGTATCCAAAGCATTGAACCGCTCGGTAATGAGAGCCGTGAGGGCTTCATTGTTTCCAACCTGAACTTGCGGTGGAGGAGCAACGGGAGGAGGAACAGCTTCTCTATCTACTCTTTCCCAAACATCATTCTCATATTTAAACCTAGACTTGCGAAGGGAGGACTCACCAAACTTGGACTTGCGAGGTTCCGGAGAGTCATAGGTACAATAGATACCAAGATCATTAAAGATGTAGCTCAAGATTGTGCCATAGGTAAAAGACTTCAACTCATTTATGTCAATAAGCTTAACATTATTGACCATCTCGGCAAAAATAATTTTAGGCACATTAGGGCGCTCACCTCTACGGAAACATCCAAGCCAAAAATGATCAGTTTGACGGATATGAGAGTATTTACCTCCGGAAGGTCGAATGAACCATGAAACCATCAAGTGAAGAACGCGATCGTGCACATCCAAAGTAAGTGCCCGACTGGTGAAATTGCCAAAGTGACGTTCATCCTCAAGACCCTCATCTTTAAGTTTAAAAATTGACTCCAAGAGAGCAATATTAACAACAAACTTTTTGCCCAATATGAAATATTCAATTCCTATAATCTCGGTTTTGGTCTCATCATGAATAAAACGAGCATTAGAGTAAAAAAGGAGTACCATGTGTTTGTAGCGAATATCCGGAATGCTCAGGAAAAAGAGAAGATTCCACTCACTCAAACGCTCGAGATAACGGAATAGGAAACGCCCGGAATTGAGGAAATCAAGATCAATGACACGTTCTCTACGGACTTCGAAATCTTTGACATAAGAGAAGCGAGCTCGCATCTCAGTAGTTTTAAGGGATTTCTGAAAAAGCAGAGCAAGATTCGGACGAATGCTCGAATCACCGGTTTGAACGGCCTTACACTTTTTGTTAGCTTGTTCCGCCATCTAAAAACATTAAGCAAGTATATTTTAAAATTAAGTGTATGCATTGATATTGAAAATCAATCCAATGATAAATCCCACTTAGGTTTTTGAGACAAAATTAAAAAAAATACGATAGAAAAATTTTATATTCGAATCAAAAATTTTGAGATTTTGAAAATTTTTACAAGATATGGAAAACCCACAAAGGAAAACATATAATTTATACAAAAATAAAATTTTCTAACCTAAGATTCGAACAGAAATTGAAAGAAAAAGAAGAAATAAAAAAAATACCTTAGTTGGGGATTTTGGATGATTTGATGAAAATCCTTGCACAATGTTGATGAAACTTGCTTAGACTTGAGTTTTAGAGTAAAACCCCTCACAATTTTGTGAAAAACAATGAGTTTGAGAGGGTATTTATAGAGAGGGAGGCGGTTTAGGGTTTTAGGGTTTTTTAAGAGTTTGAGTTAAAGTAGGATTTTAACATTAAAGGCCCTAAATAAAGCTATCCGCGATGCCGTTTCGGAATGGTCAGGACCGTTTCGAAACGAGACGACTAGGGTTTTGACGGTTTTGAGACCGTCAGCTGACCGTTTCGATACGGTGTTGACCGTATCGAAGCCCTGTTGACCCGTATCGAAACACGTTTCGATACACCCCTTAGCAGTAGCCAAAACGTTTTGAAACACATTGTAGGCGTTTCGAAACGCCCTTCTCTCAGAACTAGATTTAAGGTATCCGTATCGAAACAGGGTCACCCGTTTCGATACACCTGGGCCTAGAAGTGCAGATGAGGCTCTAAAAGTGCAGAAAAATGAAGTTTTAATAGGCCTAACATGCATAAATGACATGAATGAGCAAGCAAAACATATTCAAGCATAAACATACTCCCCCTAACTATAGGCATGGATGAAATTAGGAGTTTAAACACATAAACATGGCATTTCACAAAATTAAGCATATTTAAGCACAAAAGAGGTCCTAAAAGGTCAAGATAGGCTAGCTAGACCTAACTCTCTCCTAAGGGACCAAAAACGCTCTTTGTCTAAGGGTTTTGTAAATATGTCCGCTAATTGATTCAAGGTGTCTACATACTCTATAACAACATCTTCCTTAAGGACATGATCTCTAATGAAATGATGCCTTATTTCAATGTGTTTGGTTCTAGAGTGTTGGATGGGATTTTTTGTTAAACATATTGCACTAGTGTTGTCACATTTTAGGGGTATGCTTTCAACTTTAATTCCATAATCTAAGAGTTGTTGCTTCATCCAAAGGACTTGAGCACAACAACTCCCTAAGGATATGTACTCGGCTTCAGTGGTAGATAAGGCTACACTATTTTGTTTCTTAGAGAACCAAGATATGAGCATACTACCTAAGAATTGACAAGTTCCCGAAGTACTTTTCCTATCAATTTTGCAACCCCCATAATCCGCATCCGAGTAAGCATGAAGGTTGAAGGTAGAGTCTCTAGGATACCAAAGACCTAAACAAGGAGTGTCTCTAAGGTATCTAAAGATTCTCTTAACAGCTATAAGGTGAGACTCTCTAGGACTAGCTTGAAACCTAGCACACAAGCAAACACTAAACAAGATATCTGGTCTACTTGCGGTAAGGTAAAGCAAAGATCCAATCATAGAACGATAAAGCTTAGAGTCAACACACTTACCTCCTTCATCTTTGTCAAGCTTTGTAGATGAGCTCATAGGAGTGGCTTGAGGCTTTGCATTCTCCAAGCCAAACTTCTTGAGCATATCCTTTATGTATTTTGCTTGGTTGATGAAGGTGCCATCCTTCTTTTGCTTGATTTGGAGTCCCAAAAAGAATGAGAGCTCCCCCATCATGCTCATCTCAAATTCACCTTGCATTAACTTAGCAAACTCTTGACAATGACATTCATTAGTAGAACCAAAGATAATATCATCAACATAAATTTGAACTACTAAGATGTCATTTTTATACATTTTTATAAAAAGTGTAGTGTCCACCTTACCTTTTTCAAATCCTTTTTCAATCAAAAAATTTGAAAGTCTTTCATACCAAGTTCTAGGAGCTTGTTTTAAACTGTTGAGTGTGTAAAAGTTCTATTATTTACACCTTTTTTAACCCATATTTCTGCTGTATTCAAGCATCATTGCATTGCATTTAGGTTAGTTTTTAGTAAAACATCACAAAAGGATTAAAAGTACGGATTCTACTGAAAGATGGCTATTTTTGCAGGTATCTACCATAGTAGACGATGAAGGCAGGCGCAGGGCAGAAAAGCAGGAGAGCTGAACTGGACAAGCAGACGAAGAAGATGAAGCTGCCATGGACCTGTCGTGACAGCATGGTGACAGCAGACTTATGAAGAGGAAAAGCAAAGTGGACCTCGATAGATAGAGAAAAATCTGCTCGTCTGTCGTGTAAAAGCCACATATTTTTCCAAGCCCCGGATCAAAAGATATGTCAAGCCAAAGCTCAAGGAGAGGAAATTCCTAAAAGCTAGGATGCGACTGGAAAGTAGGAGACTTTAGAGATTTAGTCTTTATTAGAATCTTACTTTTAATTAAAGTTGTAATCCTTGTTACCTAAGATGACTTGAGCCCAAAGCTTATATAAGGGCATAGATTTAACCTAGGAGGAGAACCGATTACCCCACAACCGCAACCAAACCCCCGCCGTCTACCCGTCACCGACATGTTCTAAATTCCCCCTAGGGCTACGAGTTGTTTTGTAGAGTAGTTGCAAGGGTTGCTTTGTTTTAGGATTTTTCAGTTCAATAAAATAAACTTCAAGTTCTCTTATTTTGGTTTTAATATCTTGCAAGAGCATCGGGAGAGCATTGTGAGGTTATCCATTTACTTAGCATCGGGAGAGTTAAGTATACGAAAGAAATAAGAGCGCGTTCTCTAGTTTATAGTTGAACCATCTCGTGCCTAGGGATAGGGCGAGGTTAAGTGGCTAAGGAAGAATTCATACACATCGGTGTTCATCCTTCGATTCACGCCGGGAGGTATCATCAAAGACGTGTTCATCGACAGACTTGTGCCTAGGGATAGGGCAAGGCAGATCTGGGATTCTTGCCAAACTTGAAGTACGGAGTTGGTGTGTCTGCTGCCGCGACAGCCAATGGACAGACGCCGCGACAGGTGCTGTCGGCGACGGGAGCGACGACAGAACTGGAGATCCTAAGCAATTCAATACCTGCACTACCGAGCAATTCAATACCAGCCCATTCTCTCTATCTTGATATTCCAATCCTTTTATTTACGTCTTTACTTTATTATTCTCGTGACAACTCTCAAATATTTCTTTTACTTTCGTGCAGTAATTCAAGGTGAAGTCATTAGCCCAATCCCTGTGGAGACGATATCCGATACTTAGTATCACTTTACTACTTGCGTCGTGTACACTTGCACTACAATTGCGATAGACTCTTTTACACGCAACAAGTTTTTGGCGCCGTTGCCGGGGATTGGCAACATAACTACATCTTTCTTTTATTGCACTTTTTGCTTTTATTTTTATTTTCGTTTTTATTTTTAGTTTTTCTTTAATTTTTCTTTTGTGTTTTCAACTCTTGCTTTTCACGAGGTTTTCTTGTTTATGCGCAGATCTAAAAGAGGTGAAGATCCTGAGTATAAATTAGATCCGGAGATTGAACGTTCCTTCAATCTCAAGAAACAACTTCGCCGACTTTTAGACAGAAACGAATATCTCGAAGAACAGCTAGAGAAGATGGGCCATAACCAACCTGCTGGTGGTTTCATACCACCCCTTGGCGATAATAACCCACCTGTCGTCGACCCGCCTGGGGCAGATAGACGACGGTCATGTCGTGACTACATGTTGAACGATCATGTAGAGCTGGAGACCACGCTGCCAGATATTGATGTTGACAACTTCGAGCTTAAACCTGTCATGTTTAGTATGATCAACAACGCCGGGCAGTTTAGTGGTTCTGCGACAGAAGATGCTAGGGAGCATCTCAAAACGTTCCAGGAGATCTGTGGTTCGTTTAGACTGCCAGGAGTTAGTCCGGAGATACTGAGGCTTCGGTTATTCCCCCATTCATTGAGGGACAGAGCTAAAACTTGGTGGAATAAACTTACACCGGGTTCCATTATGACTTGGGCAGATCTAACTCGTGAATTTTTATCTCGTTTTAATCCTTCACATTTATCTGAGCGATTACGTAACGAAATTGCTACTTTTCAACAGGAAGATGACGAGCCGATGCACGAGGCCTGGGACAGATTTACTACTCTTCTACGGAACTGCCCAATGCATGGATTCCCTGTCTGGAATCAGGTAACTAAGTTCTATAATGCTGCTAACTTACAAACTCGCATTCGCATTGATTCTGCAGCAAATGGACTGTTATTGGATAAAGATCCGGACGAGGCATTGCAAGTTCTGAAAAATCTAGCCAAGAATGAGGAGCAGTTCCCGACAGCTAGAAGAGGGGGTAAACGGGTACTTGCTGTCAAGGACTATGAGGCCGACAGCACTATGAAATCACAGGTAGCATTCCTCACTAAAGCCATGAAACACTTATTGAATGAAGAGGACTTACGAGGATTTGCTGTCGAAGAAGTTTGTGCTACTTGTGAGGGAAATCATAGTAGGGATGAGTGCCCTATAAATATAGAAGAGGGAAAATATGTTGGAAATTACAAGCCAAACTACAATTCCAACAACTACAACCCTAATTGGAGGAAAGATCCCAAATTTTCCTGGAGTAACCCTAACAATGCCCTGAATCCACAAGCACATCATCAGAATCAGGAGGGTCCTAGATTGTTGACGCGACAGCAACTGCAGCCACAGAACCTGCTGCAGAACCTGCCGTCGCAGCAGCAACAGCAGCCACCACCTGCCACGAGTAGTGTATTGGAACAGACTCTGGCCACTTTTATGTCTCAGACTGGTACGTATATGGAGAATATAAATCAGTTTGTCAAGAAGACGGAAAATTTTATAGATAAAACCGAGATGAGGATGACAAACCATGAAGCTACATTGAAGTCTTTAGAGACACAAATGGGTCAGGTGTCGCAGCATATTAAGCCGAGGCAGAATGGAGGTTTCCCTAGCAATACTGAAAATGCTAGACCACCCCCACATGAGCAATGTAAGGCGATTACTACTAGGAGTGGGAAGAAACTACTAGGGCCGGAAAAAGAAGCTGAAACAGAAAAGGACCCTGCCTTGGAAAAACCTGCCGAGGAAGCTGCCCCGACAGGTGATAAACAGACTGCTGCCGATGAGCCTGTCACGACAGCAGAAGCGACAGAGGAGAAAAAAGAAGATTATCGTCCTCAGATTCGCATGCAATGGGAAGGACGCATTGCTGATTATCGTCCCCCACCACCTTTCCCTCAACGGATACAGCAAGCTAAGCATGAATCTCAACTTAAAAAGATTTATGATATTTTTAAACAGGTTCATATTAATATTCCGTTGTTAGATGCTGTTAGGGAGATGCCCGGTTATGCTAAATTTCTCAAGGATGTTATGTCGAAAAAATCTAAACTTGGGGAATTTGAAACGGTAAGAATGCAAGAAGGTTGCATGAGTATTCTTCATAGGCAGCCACCCCAGAAAAAGAAGGATCCGGGGAGCTTCATCATACCTTGCGTAATCGGCGACAAGTTTGTGGGTAAGGCACTTTGTGATCTTTGAGCTAGTGTTAATCTAATGCCCAAATCTGTTTTTTCAGAAATTAGGTATTGGCAAGGCGCGGCCCACGACAGTTACCCTACAGCTAGCCGACCGCTCTTACGTTCACCCCGAAGGAAAAATTGAAGACATTTTGGTAAGAGTGGATAAGCTTATTTTTCCTGCTGACTTTCTTATTTTAGATTGTGAGGCAGATGAGAATGCACCAGTCATCCTCGGGCGACCCTTCTTAGCCACGGGAAGATCATTGATTGATGTGGAGAAAGGAGAACTCACCATGCGCGTGAACGATCAAGAAATTAAGTTGAATGTTCTCCAAGCAATGAAACATGCCGATGTGGACGAGGAATGCAAAGCCATCATTGAGGTGACCTTTGATTACCCCTGCATCAGGTCGGGCTGCCGTGATATAAAATTTGGTCACTGCTGCGACAGCCACTTAAAGGCCTGTCACGACAGTGACGACGACAGCGATGACGACAGCACCGACGACAGCGACTCCTCGATACATCTGATACTGAAGGTCATGAGGAGGTAAACTGGTTAGACCATCGTCCAGGTAAGTTATTCGAACCCTTGAATTACACTTCGGATAACCATTTAATCCAAAAGCCCTCTACTGTTGAACCACCTGTCTTAGAACTTAAGCCCCTGCCAGGGCAGCTTAAATATGCTTATCTTGGTTGTGATGACACACTGCCCGTAATCATCTCTGCTAAGCTGCCGCAGGAACAGGAACGACAGCTGGTCGACATGCTAAGGCAGCACAAAAAGGCGATTGGATGGACGATAGCAGACATTCAGGGCATTAGTCCGGCGATTTGCATGCACAAAATCCTACTAGAGGAAGATCATAAGCCGACTATTGATGCCCAAAGGTGGTTAAACCTTGCAATGAAGGAGGTAGTGCGTAAAGAGATAATTAAATGGTTAGATGCTGGTATTATTTACGCCATCTCCGACAGCAAATGGGTAAGCCCGGTGCAATGTGTTCCAAAGAAAGGAGGAATGACAGTGATAACAAACGAGAACAATGAGCTAATCCCAACCAGGACTGTGACCGGTTGGAGGGTTTGTATGGACTATCGGAAGCTTAACAAAGCTACCCGAAAGGACCACTTTCCTTTACCCTTTATTGATCAAATGCTTGATAGATTAGCGGGTAAATCTTATTATTCTTTTCTTGATGGTTATTCAGGTTATAACCAAATTGCTATTGCACCGGAAGATCAAGAGAAAACGACTTTCACATGCCCCTACGGAACATACGCATTTAGGAGGATGCCGTTCGGCCTCTGTAACGCACCTGCCACCTTCCAAAGGTGCATGATGGCAATATTCTCCGACATGGTAGAGGACTTCCTTGAGATTTTCATGGATGATTTTTCCGTCTTTGGAGACGATTTTGAGAGCTGCCTCGGCAACCTTCAAAAGGTACTTGAAAGATGTGAAAAAGCTAATCTTATTCTCAATTGGGAAAAATGCCATTTTATGGTAGATGAAGGGATAGTTCTAGGCCATAAGATTAGCTGCCGTGGGATAGAAGTCGACAGGGCAAAGATTGAAGTCATTGAGAAGCTGCCGCCGCCAACCACTGTCAAGGGCATTAGGAGTTTTTTAGGGCATGCTGGTTTTTATAGGAGATTCATTGCAAATTTTTCAAAAATCACCAAGCCGCTATGCCATCTTCTAGAGCAGAACCAACCCTTTGACTTTAATGAGGAATGTACTGAAGCATTCAAGGTTCTGAAGGAAAAGTTAGTGACAGCCCCCATAGTACAGCCACCAGACTGGACACAGCCATTTGAGATTATGTGTGATGCTAGTGACTATGCTGTCGGGGCAGCACTTGGGCAGCGCAGAGATAAGCTGTTTCACGTCATATACTATGCCAGCAAGACGTTAAATGACGCCCAAGTGAACTACACCACCACAGAAAAGGAGCTGTTAGCTGTGGTATTCTCCATCGACAAGTTTCGTTCTTACATACTTGGAACGAAGGTAATAATACACACCGACCATTCTGCCCTCAAGTATTTGTTCGCAAAAAAGGATGCAAAGCCCAGGTTGATACGATGGATTTTGCTATTACAAGAGTTCGACCTTGAAATCAAAGACAAAAAGGGGACAGAAAATCAGGTGGCAGATCACTTGTCGAGGTTGGAGACGGGACAAAGTCTACCGTTAGATGAGACACACATACTGGAGACCTTCCCAGATGAGCAGCTCTTTGCTGCCGCAATCGCTGTCGCGACAGCCATGGCGGCAGGTAAGTCTTCTACCCTTCCTTGGTATGCTGATTTCGTTAATTTTATAGTTAGCGGAATATTACCTACTGATCTTAATTATCAAGCCAGGAAGAGGTTCCAAAATGATGTTAAGCATTATTATTGGGACGAACCTCTTCTTTTCAAAATGTGCGCAGATCAGGTTATAAGAAGGTGTGTACCACAAGAAGAACAAGAAGACGTTCTCCATCACTGTCATGCTTCACAATATGGAGGTCACTTAGGAGGCAATAAAACTGCTGCCAAAGTGCTGCAGTCAGGGTTCTACTGGCCGACACTATATAAATATGCACAGGAATTTTATAAAAACTGTGACAGGTGCCAGCGGACAGGTAACATCTCAAGGAGAAACGAGATGCCACTGCAGAATATTTTAGAAGTCAAGATCTTCGACGTTTGGGGGATTGATTTTATGGGACCTTTTCCATCTTCGTGTGGAAATCTTTACATCCTCCTAGCAGTGGATTATGTCTCCAAGTGGGTAGAAGCAATCGCAACTCAAAAGAATGATGCCAAAACGGTCCAAAAGTTTTTGCACAAAAACATTTTTTCTAGATTTGGCATCCCTAGGGCGATTATCAGTGATGAAGGGAGACATTTTGATAATAGGGTAATTGCTGCCGCCTTAAAGAAATATGGTGTCAAGCACAGGATCGCGACAGCATACCACCCACAGACCAATGGACAGGCTGAGATATCCAATAGGGAAGTGAAGAACATTCTTGAAAAGATGGTTAAACCAACTAGGAAAGATTGGTCTTTACTTCTGAATGATGCATTATGGGCATACAAGACAGCTTTCAAGACTCCATTGGGCATGTCTCCATACCGACTGATTTATGGGAAAACCTGTCACTTGCCTGTCGAGATCGAGCACAAGGCATATTGGGCAATCAAGGCAGTGAACATGGACTTGGACAAGGCCGGCCAGAAAAGGTTATTAGATCTGAACGAGATTGAAGAATTACAGACAATGGCCTACGACAACGCAAGGATCTACAAGGAAAAGACTAAGAAGTGGCACGACAAGAAACTGCTGCCACGACAGTTCTGCCCAGGGCAGCTTGTGTTGTTATTTAATTCTAGACTTAAACTCTTCCCAGGAAAGCTAAAGTCTAGATGGTCTGGCCCGTTTCAAGTAGTTCAAGTTTTTCCCCATGGTGCCATCACAATTCAATCATTAAAAGACGGGCACCAATTCAAAGTCAATGGACAACGCCTCAAGCACTATCAGGGGACTGAAGCCCCAGGAATACAGGAAGTGGTTACTTTAGGAGATACCCCACAAGGCATCCCTAATTTAACCTAAGTTTTATTTTTATTTTTTATTATTTTTATTATTTATTAGGAATTAGGTTTATTTTATTCGAATAATGTTTTGTTTTTATTTTCAGTTTTTAGGAAATAAAGGAGTCAAGAAGGAAAGAAGAAGTGGCCCAAGACCACCGCCCATCCACCAGCCCAATAAAGCCCATTTATGATAACCTGTCGTTTCAGCTGCCGGCGCAGACGGACTTGACAGGCTGTCAACAGACTGACACTGCAGACGCAGAAGCGTGCGGCAGACGCACAGCAGACGCATAAATGCTTGTCAGACGCGTCAGACACGCTACATCCAATCTGCCGCCCCGTTATTCCCGCCTGCCGTTGCGGCATTAAATGGGCAGATACCCAACAACTATATAACCCCGTTCTCCCTTTCATTTTCATCACTTCTGTTTTGTCTCTCTTGCTTTCTCCTCTAGTTTTATTTGTTTTCTCTCTTTCACAGCCCTTGCAACCAAAATGTCGTCGAGACAAACCCGTCGTAACGCTGCTGCCGCTTCTTCTTCAGCAGCAGCATCACCCTTCGCCAACAAGGAACTATGGGAGGAGCGTGGCTTCATTTACAACAGAGATGCTCCCCATATGGGACTCTTGAAGGCCATAATGGCACAGCTATGGGAGGACTTTGCCGAACAGCCGGCAGAGCTAAATGATACTTTGGTCCGGGAGTTTTACGAGGCCATCGACAGCAAAACAGCGACATCTGTCACTGTCCGAGGAGTGGAAGTGCCCTTTACAGCAAACAGCATCAACCATATGTTCGGCCTCTTCTTTGGCCCCGATGATGATGCTCACCAACAATTTCTGGACACCCTCGACGCTGCTGCATATGATGCCATCATGGTGGAGCTGACAGAAGCTGGTACGACATGGACAACCAGCAAGAAGAACCCCCACTCTGTCAATAGGGGGCAGCTCCTCCCCGAAGCAAAACTGTGGAACACTTTCATCAAAAAGCGTATCCTGCCCTCGTCCCACCATACGACAGTCAACCGACAGCGGCTGGCCCTCATTCACTCTATTATGCATGACATGCCCATCAATGTGGGCAGGTACATGAGGGACAGCATCATTGATTGTGCCTTCCGCTCAGACTCACGACTCTGTCTGCCGTTCACCATCACTGCCCTCTGCCGATGTGCCGCTGTCCCAGAGGAGCCCTCCGACAAACTACACCACGGTAATGGCTGGACCGACAGTAACATCTCCAGCCTCATGGAGGTCGTAGCTGCAACACCCATCAACGCCTTTGATCCAAATGCACCACCTGCAGACTCAGATGAGGAACCTGCCACCGAGCCTGCACCTGAAGCTGCCACCGCCACCGCTCCGACAGACCAGTCGGCATACATCCTTGCTGCTATCCTACGGGTCGAGGAGCGACAAATGGGTTTGATGACCTTCATCCGAGATTTCTCAAATGCAACGGTAAATTTCATTACTAATACTTTACATTATTCGGATGTCATCTTCCCCACCTTCCCCTCCCATTATTTCCATATCCCCTCCCCCACACCTACACCACCTGTTTCCCCCCATACCCATTCTGCCACTTCCACACCATCCCCTGCCCCGACGGCAGCAGGCAGCCCTCCGGCAGACACCTCCCCTCGAGGAACCAAAAGACCTGCCACTGATGACAGCCCTCTTCTCCGGAGGAATTTAAAGAGGGACTTTACGAGGGTGAAAAGAATTAAGCATGTGGCAGACAAGAAACGGCTGCCCAAAGCCAGCACCACCACTAGCAGCAGCTGGGATAGTGGCAGCAGTTCTGACGTCCGGCTAGTGGAGCAACCTGCCCCTCAACCTGCCCAGCCCCCTCCACAGCGCAGACGCCGCCATCAGATCCGCGTTAGCAGCAGCAGCGAGGACAGTGATTGAAAATTTAAGTTTCTATTTTTATTCCTCTTATTGCTGCCTGCCTTTATATTTTGTGATGTTTTTTTTCTTTCTTTTATTTTCCATGTCATTTTGCATTGAGGGCAATGCAACCCTTGAGTTTGGGGGTGGCAACCCTCCATCTTTAATGGAGTCCTTAGCACATCTTTTCATTAATTGCTGTGTCTTATTATTTATTTAAGTTCTCTTAAAAAAAATCAGAAAAATATAAAACTGTTGGCTTAAAACTGTGAAGTTAACTTACCTGTCATGACGGCTCTGTCGTGGCAGCATCTTTAGGACAGGTTAAGGAAAAGTTTAGAGCCCTTCTATAGTTCTGAAAACTTAAACACTTTTGTGACTGCTATATTGCTTAGATTTCTTTTAGCCAAACTAGAATAGGAAGCTTAGAACTTGAATAGCCCCTAGAGGTGCCTAACACTGGCTCTAGGAAAGAAGTTTAGCAAAAGAAAAAGAAAAACCTAGAGGTGCCCGAAACCGGCTCTAGGAAGCTAACTAGAGGTGCCCAAAACTGGCTCTAGAAAAATTTAGCTTGAAAATAGAAGAAAAAGAAGCATGAAAATGTGCCTTCTAAAAAAATAAACTTTGGCATAAAAATTCGAGTCAAGAAGTTGAATATTCTAGTGAAACTAAGAGAGTCTTAGCATATAACTGTTCACAAGCATGCACACACTGCACGAGAGCTATAGGGAGATTCCGGACAGATCCTAACTTTTCCGACAGGTTGCTGCCGCCATAGAGAATGAGCGACGGGTAAGGGACAGTTCACTGTTTGAAGGCCAACACAAAAATTTTCATTTTTCTTTCTTCATTGCTTGAGGGCAAGCAAAAACTTGAGTTTGGGGGTGTGTTGAGTGTGTAAAAGTTCTATTATTTACACCTTTTTAACCCATATTTCTGCTGCATTCAAGTATCATTGCATTGCATTTAGGTTAGTTTTTAGTAAAACATCACAAAAGGATTAAAAGTACGGATTCTACTGAAAGATGGCTATTTTTGCAGGTATCTGCCATAGTAGACGATGAAGGCAGGCGCAGGGCAGAAAAGCAGGAGAGCTGAACTGGACAAGCAGACGAAGAAGATGAAGCTGCCATGGACCTGTCGTGACAGCATGGTGACAGCAGACTTATGAAGAGGAAAAGCAAAGTGGACCTCGATAGATAGAGAAAAATCTGCTCGTCTGTCGTGTGAAAGCCACATATTTTTCCAAGCCCCGGATCAAAAGATATGTCAAGCCAAAGCTCAATGAGAGGAAATTCCTAAAAGCTAGGATGCGGCTGGAAAGTAGGAGACTTTAGAGATTTAGTCTTTATTAGAATCTTACTTTTAATTAAAGTTGTAATCCTTGTTACCTAAGATGACTTGAGCCCAAAGCTTATATAAGGGCATAGATTTAACCTAGGAGGAGAACCGATTACCCCACAACCGCAACCAAACCCCCGCCGTCTACCCGTCACCGACATGTTCTAAATTCCCCCTAGGGCTACGAGTTGTTTTGTAGAGTAGTTGCAAGGGTTGCTTTGTTTTAGGATTTTTCAGTTCAATAAAATAAACTTCAAGTTCTCTTATTTTGGTTTTAATATCTTGCAAGAGCATCGGGAGAGCATTGTGAGGTTATCCATTTACTTAGCATCGGGAGAGTTAAGTATACGAAAGAAATAAGAGCGCGTTCTCTAGTTTATAGTTGAACCATCTCGTGCCTAGGGATAGGGCGAGGTTAAGTGGCTAAGGAAGAATTCATACACATCGGTGTTCATCCTTCGATTCACGCCGGGAGGTATCATCAAAGACGTGTTCATCGACAGACTTGTGCCTAGGGATAGGGCAAGGCAGATCTGGGATTCTTGCCAAACTTGAAGTACGGAGTTGGTGTGTCTGCTGCCGCGACAGCCAACGGACAGACGCCGCGACAGGTGCTGTCGACGACGGGAGCGACGACAGAACTGGAGATCCTAAGCAATTCAATACCTGCACTACCGAGCAATTCAATACCAGCCCATTCTCTCTATCTTGATATTCCAATCCTTTTATTTACGTCTTTACTTTATTATTCTCGTGACAACTCTCAAATATTTCTTTTACTTTCGTGCAGTAATTCAAGGTGAAGTCATTAGCCCAATCCCTATGGAGACGATATCCGATACTTAGTATCACTTTACTACTTGCGTCGTGTACACTTGCACTACAATTGCGATAGACTCTTTTACACGCAGCATAAACCATAAAGAGCTTTGGTAAGTTTGAAAACATGATTTGGAAATTTTGAATCTTCAAAACTCGGTGGTTGTTCCACATACACTTCTTCATTTATAAAACCATTTAAAATGCGCTTTTAACATCCATTTGAAAAAGCTTGAAATTATGAAAACATGCATATGCAAGCAACATCCTAATGGCTTCCATTCTAGCTACGGGTGCATAGGTTTCATCAAAATCTATTCCCTCTTCTTGAGTGTAACCTTGTGCTACAAGTCTAGCTTTATTTCTCACAATGTTACCACTCTCATCTAGCTTGTTCCTAAAGACCCATTTAGTTCCTATTGTAGATTGATTACTAGGCCTATCAACTAATGTCCATACATTACTTCTCTCAAATTGATTTAACTCTTCTTGCATAGCCATAATCCAAAAGTCATCTTTCAATGCTTCTTTTATATTTTTAGGCTCTATGCATGAGATAAATGCAACATGGTTCATTAATCTAAGAGAAGAACGAGTGGTTACCCCCTTGGATGGATCACCCAAGATTTCACCATCTTTGACATAGTTCAACTCCCTTGGGTAGCTCACTTCTTTTTCCTCAATAGCCAAGTCCTTCAAGGCTTCAAGAGGTGGATCTTGTGTGTCTTCTTCTTTTGTTGGAATCTCATCCTCCTTTGAAGTTTGACTTCCATCAAAGGCATTTATGATTCCTACATCATCATCATCACAAGAATCCTTCCTAGGAAGGAGGTTATCATCGAATACAACATGAATAGATTCTTCTACTACTAAAGTTCTTTTGTTAAATACTCGATAGGCTTTAGAGGTTAAAGAGTAACCTATAAAAATGGCTTCATCACTTTTTGCATCAAATGTACCTAAGTTGTCTTTTCCATTATTTAAAACAAAACACTTGCAACCAAAAGGGTGAAAATAGCTAATGTTAGGCTTTTTAGATTTTAAAATCTCATAAGGTGTTTTCTTTAAAATTGGCCTAATCATTACTCGATTTACAATATAGCAAGCGGTGTTTGTGGCTTCCGCCCAAAAATATTTAGGTAAATTGTTTTCACAAAGCATAGTTCTAGCCATTTCTTGCAAAGTTCTATTTTTCCTCTCAACTACCCCATTTTGTTGAGGAGTTCGAGGAGCCGAAAAATTATGGCTAATACCATTTTCATTTAAAAAATCTTCAAACCCCAAATTTTGAAACTCGGTTCCATGATCACTTCTAATATGTGAAATTTTTAGTTCAAGATCATTTTGGGTTAATTTTGAAAATGTGATGAATTTTTCCAAAGCCTCATCTTTAGTACTTAAAAAGAGAACCCAAGTAAATCTAGAAAAATCATCAACAAGCACAAAAGCATAAGACTTACCACCCAAGCTCATAGTCCTAATTGGCCCAAATAAATCCATATGGATTAGTTGTAATCATCTACTAGTAGAAACATCATTAATGGATTTAAAGGAGGACTTATGTTGTTTACCCTTTGAGCATGCATCACAAATTTTATCATTTGAAAATTTTATCTTGGGTAAACCTCTAACTAGATTTAGGGAGACTAGTTTTTCCAAAACACTTATGCTAGCATGTCCTAGCTTCCTATGCCACAACCATGCATCATTTTCATTTTGAGCAACTAAGCATGCATGAGATGTATGAATGTCATCTAGATGCACCATGTATATATTCCCTATGCGATGACCTATGAGCATAATACTATTAGATTTAATGTCTACAATTTTGCATCCATTTTTATCAAATAAAACATTAAATCCTTTATCACACAATTGACTTATGCTCAATAAATTGTGTTTAAGACCATCGACATATAAAACATTTTCAATGAGAATAGTAGAGTGATTACCTATGGAGCCAATACCTTTAATGTGGCCTTTGGAGTTGTCACCAAATGTTACTACTCCTCCACTTTTTGGCTTTAGATCCATGAATCTACTCTTGTCTCCGGTCATGTGCCTCGAGCATCCACTATCAAGGTACCATGAGTTTTGACTTTGTGCTTTGGCCTTGTAGCAATGCTCCCCATACAAACAAAGATATTAAACTTTAGTTTTTGGTACCCAAATCATTTTGAGTCCATGAGTGTTAGCTCCCAAAACCTTGGTTCCCTTAGGAATCCAAGATGACATAGCAATAATATTATTAGATTTTACAAGTTCCTTAGGAACCCATACACTTCTAATTCTTTTAGCTCTACTATGTCTAGGGTAGCTACCTTGCTTGTAGTAGTTAGTCTTTTTCTTAGGTTGGTGTGTTCTAGAAGATTCTCCTACTTCATGCTTGACACTACCAACATTTTTTAAAGACTTTTTGAGCTCATTTAGCTCACCCAACACCTTTTGGTGTTCACAATTACATTGAGATAAAAGATTATTAAGATCAACGTTTTCATCTTGAAAGAATTTTAGTTCATCTTTTAATCCTAATATCTTTTTCTCAAATTTAGAATTAGCTTGAGTAAGTGAGTCATTTTTCTCATTTAATTCTAGAATAATCCTTTTATTCCTAATGACCGACTCCTTATATTTCTGAACTAATTCATCATATACCTCTTGCAACTCATCATATGCATCATTTAACTCTTCATATGAAAAATATAAAGTAGATGAGTTAGAGGTTACCAAGGAGGAATCTTCCTCAAGTGTCATGAGGCAAAGATTAGCCACTTCTTGTTCGTCATCCTCCGATGACTCCTCATCACTCCAAGTAGCAAGTTTGGCTTTGAGTCTCTTCTTCTTCTCAAAGCCCTTCTTCTTGAGTTGAGGGCACTCCGAACGTATGTGGCCGGGTTGTTTGCATTCAAAGAAAATGATAGGATCCTTTCCTTCTTCTTTTTTCTTGCCTTTGAAGTCCATCTTCCTTTGGATTTTTCTTCCCCGGTTGGACCTCATGAAACGTGAGAACCGTTTGGCTATTATAGCCAATTCTTCAAGTTCATCCTCCTCACAAGATGAGCTCTCATCATGTTGTGAAGCTTTAGCCTTGAGAGCTATTCCCATCTTCTTCTTCTTCTCAACCTCAAGCTTCTCAACCCTTTTCTCTCCTTTCTTCTTCTCATCTTCCCTTCCTTGCTTCATGATCTCATGAGTAAGGAGAGAACCCACAAGCTCATCAAGCTTCAACGTTTTCAAGTTCTTTGCTTCGATGATAGCGGTTCTCTTCCCATCCCAAGACTCGGGAAGTGAATAGAGTAGCTTCCGGACAAGCTTGTCTTCCGGTATGATCTCTCCAAAGCCTTTTAGACCATTGACAATCGTGGAGAAACGATCAAACATCTTTGACACGGTCTCATCGGGCTCCATCTTGAAATTTTCATAACTAAGATTGAGAATTCCAATCTTAGTTTCTTTAACATCATTGGTGCCTTCATAAGTAGTCTCAAGAGTGTCCCACACTTCCTTGGCACTTTCAATTGATGAGACCTTTGAATAGATGTCCGGACCGAAAGCACAAAATAGCATGTGGAGAGCTTTATCATTGACTTGAATCTTTTTCCTCTCCTCTTCACTCATCTCCACTTTCTTCTTCAAAACCTTCTTGCCTTCACCATCTTGCTTCAATGGAATATATGGCCCATCTTCAATGACATCCCACACAAGATAGTCATTTGACTTGATGAATAGACGCATTCTATTCTTCCAAAAAGAATAGTTATCACCGTTGAAGAAGGGAGGCTTTGTAGTGGATTGTGACTCGTACATGCCGGAACCGGAGGTTGAAGTCATCTCTTGATATTTTGATGATCACACTCTTCCAAGAAACTCCTCTTGTGGTTGTTAATCCTCAAAGAGTTAGGCTCTGATACCAATTGTTGAGTGGATCGCAAGATCGATATAGACCAAGAGGGGGGTGAATTGGAAATTTAAAGTTTTGTGGTGGAAATTGCAAATTAAAAATGATAGACAAGGGATTTAGAGTGGTTCAAGTTCCAAATGAACTCTACATCCACTACCTTAGTTTCACTAAGGATTTGCAACAATTCCACTAATTGCTCTTCCCCTTTTCTAGGACAAGGAGGCAACCCTTTACAATTTCGGTTGATTTTTCTACCCAAAAATCAACCCAATCCTCACACAAGTGAACAAAGGAATTTGTTGGCTAATAAGATATCTCTCAATACAAATGATAGCCCAATTACAAGCACTCAACCCAATTGAACAAGATATGAATGAAAATTACAATTGGGGTTTCTAGACAAAATGGGATTTTTGCACAATTGCTTAGATTTGATGTTTGGATGTTTGCTTTTGGATCAATAGTTGTTGCTGGAGCTTTTAGAGGTCTCTTTTATACCTTCTCATTGATTTCTAGCCGTTGTGGTTGTTGCACTCATCAATAGAGCCGTTGGGGATGTTATCTCACCACCATAAATGCAGTCTGCAACAACCCATTTCGAAACGCGGGGTACCTGTTTCGAAACGGACTAAAATAGAGAGAGTTGTTGGGGTGCATTTAAGAGCCCGTTTCGAAACGCCTTAGGGCCGTTTCGAAACACTTTTGCCACTGTCAAGGGTCGTTTCGAAACAGTCTTATCCCGTTTCGAAACACCCTAACGATTTTCAGAAAATCAGTTAAAAACAACTTCAACGGTTATATTTTCAATTTAAACTTAAGAACTGATTCGAAACGCTTGGCCTCATTTCGAAACGGATTTGCTACTGTCAAGGGTCGTTTCGAAACAGCCGTAGCCCGTTTCGAAACACCCTATTTATCTTTAAATATTCAGTTAAAAATATTGCAACCGTTCTGCTTTTTCACATCAAATATGAAGAACAGTTTCGAAACGTGTGAGACCGTTTCGAAACGGGTTCAAGTGTTCTTAAGCCGTTTCGATACACGTTTCGGAACAGGGGTTGGCAGTGATGAAAACGTTTCGAAACGCCTTAGGCTGTTTCGAAACAGGGACTTAAAAATCATTGTTTTGGCTTTAAACAATTAGAAAAATATTTGAAAAACTTTGTTTTTAACTTTGGCATAATCTTAAAATTATATGGGGATGGTTTGAGGACTTAAAATTCGTTTTGACATTTACAATTTAGTCCTTAGGTTTTTAGTTATATGAAAATTAAAATATTTGTTTCACAATCTTAAAAATATCAAAATTATATTTAAGCATACAAATACTTATAAAAAAACATTGCCTTTGAGCATTTCTTGATGCAAAATCATTGATGATTGTAGAACTAATGTTTTGATATAATAATTGAAAAATGTTTTGGACTAATTTGAAAAGAATTTAAAACTTGTTTTTAAGTCCAAACAACTTGAAATTATGTTTGAGTTATTTTAAAAGGTTTTTGGCAAATATTTTTCATGTTTTAAATAGCCAAACTTGTATTTTCAACGTCCCAGTATCGATACGGTTGTACCCGTACCGATACCATTTTGCCTCAGTTTGGCCTCTGTCAAGACCTGTATCGATACGAGGGTTTCGTGTATCAATACGTACCGGGATCGTTTCGATACGCCAGGTAAGCGTACCGATCCCTTTTCAACTACCCCAACGTCTATTTCCCAACGGCTATTCAAATATGGACCCGTACCGATACGCCCTCAAGCGTATCGATACGCCTATGCTGGCAAGAGCCCAACGGCTAGTTCCTATGAATGTCGTATCGATACCGTTCCACGTGTATCGATACTGGTAGCTACAGAACAGCATTTATGAAGGGAAATAAAGTCCTCAACGGCTCCAATTCATCCCCAACGGCTAGTAACGGCTACAAACTCAATTGGGAGTATAAAAGGGACCTCCAAGCATCAAGAGAAGGGTAATGCTCATATTGTCAAACATCAAATGATCAAAAAGTGTCTTAGTGCTTAAATTGTCAATTCTTGTATAGACAAACACTAGTGAGCCAAAATTGTCAAATTTGCTTAAGTGTTTTAGGTTTTGGGTGAGTGCCTCATTGTGCAAACAAACACCTATTAGAGGGTTTAAGTTTGCTTTTATTTATCTCTTTGTAAAAGAGGGTTTTGATCAAGGCTTTGGGTAGAAGCTTGATCGGTTGTAAGGGTTTCCTCCTAATCCTAGAAAAGGGGACGAATCAATTAGTGGATTGATTGAGAAATCCTTAGTGGGAAGCTAAGGTAGTGGATGTAGGTGCTTGTTAGAAGGCCGAACCACTATAAATCATTGTGTCTATTTTCATTCTAGCTTCCACAACCCTTCCACCCAAAAATCCACCTCTCCACCACTTGGTGAGCAATATTAGTTGATCGAATCGAGCTCCATACAACTCAAGAATTGGTATCAGAGCTTGGCTCAATCGAAGAGGATTCACATCCTATTGAGAAGATCCGGCAAGCTCGATCACTTTTTCATCAACCGGCTCAATGGCACATTCAATCGACAAACCGCCTTTCTTTGATGGAACTCACTATGCCCATTGGAAGACAAAGATGAAGTTCTTCATCAAATCAAGAGATTACAAGCTATGAGATGTAGTTGAGGATGGTCCATTCGTGCCCAAAAGAAGCAAAGCGGAGTGGAGTGCCGACGATCGTAAGAAGATGGAGCTTAATTGCAAAGCCTTGCACATCTTGTTTTGTGCTTTTGGCCCATCCATCTATGAGAAGATGTCTTCTTGTGAGAGTGCCAAGGAGGTATGGGACAAGCTTGAAGTCACATACGAGGGGACAAATGAAGTCAAGGAGACCAAGATTGGGCTCCTAACCTTGGAGTATGAGAACTTCAAAATGGATCCGGAAGAGAACATCGAGAAGATGTTTGATAGGTTCTCCACCATCACCAATGGTCTCAAAGGCTATGGAGAAGCCATCCCGGAAGAGAAGCTTGTTCGAAAGCTCATCTACTCACTTCCCGAGTCTTGGGACTCAAAGAGGACCGCCATCATCGAAGCCAAAAATTTGAAGACTTTGAAGCTTGATGAACTCATGGGGTCACTCCTTACTCATCAAATCATGAAGAAGAAAAAAGAGGATGAGAAGAAGAGGGAAGAAATTAGAGCTATGGGAGAGAAGAAAATCAAAGGGCTTGGCATCAATGCTAGTGCCATGGCTCTCAAATCCTCCACTTGCCATCATGTCTACTCAAGTGAAGAGGAGGATGAATATGAAGAGATAGTTCATCTCTTCAAGAAGTGTGCCCCGTTCATGAAGAAAGCCTTGAGAGAGGTTGAACGAGAACCTAAGAGAAAGGAGAGGGCAAGCACTTCAAGCCATAAGAAGAAGGCACATGTGGCTACTTGGAGTGATGAGGACTCCACCGACGATGAACAAGCCAACCTTTGCCTTATGGCCATCGAAGAAGATTCAAGGGTAACTTCTAATTCATCTACTTCATGTTCTTACACTTTTGATGAATTACAAGATGCCTATGATGATTTGGTTTTAGATTTTAAAAGCCACATTTTGAAAAACAATAAATTGGTTTCAAAGTTAAAAATTCAAAATGATTTGCTATCTAAAACCAAACTTGAACTTGAAGCAAAACTTGAAGAGTTTGAGTTAAAATGTTTTGATTTACAAAAATTGCTTCAAAAAGTTCAAGAAGAAAAGGATTTGATTTCCAAAGAGCTTGAAAAGAAAAACAATTTTGGAAAATCAAATTTTTATGTTAGACAATCTAGTGCCCCTAGATTTATTAAAGGAAAATGTTTTAGAAGTGTTTGGGTCCCAAAAGGACTAACCACTTCAACTAAAAAGGATGAAATTGAAAAATGGATTCCTAAGGGGACTAAATTTTGTGCAACTAACGTTTATGGATCCAAAGCAATTTGGATACCAAAAGTTACTTGATTGTCTATTGTAGGTGTGATGGAGATGTTCAACAAGTCAAACATTGAGGGGGAGCTCCATACACACAAGGAAGAACACTTGAAGAAGGAAGGCTTCACATCCTCCCTTGGATTCAAGTGTTGGTAAAATTTCTAGTTGTTTTGAATTAATTTGTCTTATTTTCTTTTTATTCAACTAGATGATCATATATGATGGACTAACATCTTTGATGATGCTTTGAGTAAGGGGGAGCCATTTTTGAAACCAAATTCTTATTTTTGTCAAAACTTTTTACCTCTATTGTTATTTTGAACTTAATGTCTTAAATTCTTTTTGATATAACAAAAAGGGGGAGAAATGGTATGGTTTGAAAAATTGAATTTTCAAATGAATAAGGGGGAGCTTTATTTGATTTCATATCCTTAATCTCTTATTCACATTTTTAAAGTTAAAGGGGGAGAATCCCAAACAATTTTTCAAGTGAGTTTTATTATATCAAAAAGGGGGAGATTGTAGAACTAATGTTTTGATATAATAATTGAAAAATATTTTGGACTAATTTGAAAAGAATTTAAAACTTGTTTTTAAGTCCAAACAACTTGAAATTATGTTTGAGTTATTTTAAAAGGTTTTTGGCAAATATTTTTCATGTTTTAAATAGCCAAACTTGTATTTTCAACGTCCCAGTATCGATACGGTTGTACCCGTACCGATACCATTTTGCCTCAGTTTGGCCTCTGTCAAGACCCGTATCGATACGAGGGTTTCGTGTATCGATATGTACCGGGATCGTTTCGATACGCCAGGTAAGCGTACCGATCCCTTTTCAACTACCCCAACGGCTATTTCCCAACGGCTATTCAAATATGGACCCGTACCGATACGCCCTCAAGCGTACCGATACGCCTATGCTGGCAAGAGCCCAATGGCTAGTTCCTATGAATGTCGTATCGATACCGTTCCACGTGTATCGATACTGGTAGCTGCAGAACAGCATTTATGAAGGGAAATAAAGTCCTCAACGGCTCCAATTCATCCCCAACGGCTAGTAACGGCTACAAACTCAATTGGGAGTATAAAAGGGACCTCCAAGCATCAAGAGAAGGGTAATGCTCATATTGTCAAACATCAAATGATCAAAAAGTGTCTTAGTGCTTAAATTGTCAATTCTTGTATAGACAAACACTAGTGAGCCAAAATTGTCAAATTTGCTCAAGTGTTTTAGGTTTTGGGTGAGTGCCTCATTGTGCAAACAAACACCTATTAGAGGGTTTAAGTTTGCTTTTATTTATCTCTTTGTAAAAGAGGGTTTTGATCAAGGCTTTGGGTAGAAGCTTGATCGGTTGTAAGGGTTTCCTCCTAATCCTAGAAAAGGGGACGAATCAATTAGTGGATTGATTGAGAAATCCTTAGTGGGAAGCTAAGGTAGTGGATGTAGGTGATTGTTAGAAGGCCGAACCACTATAAATCATTGTGTCTATTTTCATTCTAGCTTCCACAACCCTTCCACCCAAAAATCCACCTCTCCACCACTTGGTGAGCAATATTAGTTGATCGAATCGAGCTCCATACAACTCAACAATGATAGTGTCAACATCAATGCTTTCCAACATATTTTTGTCGATACATAACATAGCTAGCCCATTCAATCTTTCTTGTGACATTGTTGACCTCAAGTAATTTTTCAATAATTTTAACTTTGAAAAACTTCGTTCCGCGGATGCTACCGTCACCGACATTGTTAATAAGATTCGATAAGCAATTGAAACATTAGGATAACAATCTACAGCTTTATCAAACTCAAGAATTTCAAGCGCCGACATGAACCCATTTGGCAAAGTCATTTGCAGCACTTTCATTTCAAAAAAAAAGACATCTGCATCAACATCCGACAAATTATTATGAGAAAAAATTATCTTAAAATTATCACAACATTCTCTTAATTTATTATCATCTAATGACTTCAACCTTGTAGAATCAATTAAAAATCCAAAACAATTTTCAAAAAATTTTAATTGTTCAAATCTATCTTTTAAAGAAGCAATCGCCATATCAACAACAACAAAAAATAATTAACTCTAAAAGACTCTTCTGGAGATTGTATTTCTTCATCATGATTAATCTCACCAAATTATTATTTTCTAAAAACACGACGCTTAGTTGAAAAGGTTTGCTCTATGTTCATATCTAATGCAAGACTTTTGGCAATATTTATACTTGCTTCAAACCCCCTCATTCCTATAATTTTCAAATTATGACATTACACCTTCCAACTCCTTTCTGGTAATATCAATGCACATTGATTTAGATTGTAATTTCTTACTCACCATTCCAAGTAAGAAATCAAAACTTTGAAGGGCATTAGTCAAACTTTCTGATTCACTTTTTACTTTAGCATCATTATCACAAGATTCATATAATTGTAACAAAGCTAACCTTATTTTAAGAGCATGGCATTTAATAGCTTTGACACTTTTAATTCGACTTTCCCATCGAGTATCAGATAAAGATTTTACAGTTTCTAAAATATTATCACATAAAAAATTTCACTTTTTAGTAGAACTTGCAAACAATGAATATATATGTTGCACAATCCCAAAAAATAAAATAGCTTCAACACAAAAATGTGCCATATCAGAAAGAGAAAGATTAAGATTGTGACAAGCACATGGCATATATAAAGCTCTAGGATTTATTTCAAGCAATCTCTTTTGAACACTTTGGTGTTTTCCTTTCATGTTAGAACCATTATCATATCCTTGGCCCCTCACATCATCATCATTCAACACAAGAAACTGCAATGCTTTACTAATTCATTAAAAAGCCCCAATCTAGATGTATCGTCCACTTTCAAGAACTCTAAAAAATTCTTCTATTTTTATTTTGTTGCTTGTAATTTTTACGCATCACACTATTAGAGTCATTTATTCTTGATGGCTTACATCAGGTGTACAATCAAGAATAACAGAGAAATACTTTGCCTTCTGTATTATTTTTAGAATAAAAGTTCTAATACTATGAGCCAAGAGAGAGATTAGTTCATTTTGAATTTTATGACCAAGATAATAACAATGAATATTTTCATCTTGAATACGTTTAATATGGTCTTGCAGTGACAAATCAAATTCAGCAATCATTTCAATTAATCCCAAAAAATTTCCATTACTCTCATCGTAAAGTTTCTCACTGGATCCTCGAAAAGCTAAATTATTTTTAGCAAGACATTTTACAACACTTATTATTCTTATTAAATCTTGCCTCCAACGTTCTTTTTCCTTTGAAATTCCTAATTGCAAATCTTTATCAAGTGTTTGATTAGTTTTTAATCTCACTCTTAATTCACTCCAAACATTCATGCTAGTCATATGCTCAATGCTATTTTCATGTTGTTCGAGTCTTTCATTAAGATGTTTCCAATCATTACATTCATCACTTGCTAAACAAGTTTTGTTATTTTACTTTGTAAACAATTTACAACAAAAACAATAAACTTTGTCCACATGTTTAGAATAGACCAACCATTTTCTATCGCTAATTTCTCCTTTACTCAACTTTCTAGAAAAATAGGCATACGAAAAATGCCTAGAATTATTAGCTAAGAGAAATTTCAAATTCAATTCTCTTATAAGTCCCTTTTCAACTAAAATATCTCTAGACTTATTATCAAAATTACCCTAATTTCTAGGATCATAAATGTCCAAAGGAGGGATTAAGTGTTGATCAATTCTAAAATCTTCAACATTAGACTCATTTTATTCTTGATTATGATCATTTAAATTAGAAGCATCATCATCGATATGATTTAGGACATTATCATGATCATTTGCATCAGTATCACCCACATTAGTATGATTTGGAGAATTATCTAGATCATTTAAATTTACAACAACATAATTTAAATTTTCATTAAAAGTCTCTCATACTCTATTTTAAAAGAATTTATCAAGTGCTCTCTTTTGTGATTCTATTAACTCATCTCTTTGTTTTCTTTTTTTATTCTTTTTTCACTACCAGACGAATATTTTTTAGGCGACATTATATGACAATGCAATTAATATAGAAAAAAACAATAGCACCTGTGAAAATGGAAAGATCCTTGATCGAAATATTTATACATCAAATCTGCAACACCGCAATGACTGAACTCTAAAACAATAGCACATGTAAACACATGAAAAAAAAATAGGCATTTGAATTATTACATCTTAAAAAATATATTACCAAAAGAAATAAGTTAGCAGTTTTGATGCAATTTTTTAACACAAGTTTACACTTTATTTTTATTTTTTTCGAAGCAAAGCTAGCACTCGTAGTGCATTTGATAGAAATTTAGCATCCCTACACATTTCCTGAGAAATAAACAACAAAATACCATCTCTAAGATTCTTCCTCCCTTTTACTATTTCATTCTCAACTTCACCAAAATTCCCACTCAAAACATTCTTATAATTTCCAAGTTGAGACAACTAAAAGCCCCTATAAAACCATTGTAATATCACTGTTAGTCTCTGAAACTTCATCCCCTAGCTAAAAGCCGGGATGAGTTTGTTCCTAAAATCTCTTCTAAATAGGAAACAAATAGTAATTAATTTGAAAAAAAATTAATTCAATCAAAAGTAGGATTCATGGTGAAAGAGAAAGATGAAGAATGACAGCAAGCAACAAATCATATTAATTCAAGTTCTGTGACAATGGATAAACAAAAAAAAGGAAGAAGTTAAATTAAGCCGCGGATTAAACCAAACTACTATAAAATTAAAGTAGTAATCAACGACAATACAACAAAAAATATTAAAAATAGCGCAGCAGTTTGTTTAAAAAAATCAATAAAAAATTAACTCCCATAAAAAACAAATCTTAACAAGAATTTTACCTTCAAAGTTATGTTTGAATCTGAAATTAAATTGAATTGGAGTTGGACCAAAGAATGAAGACAAAGAATCTGCGTATTCATACCCAAATTTTATTAAACAAATATAAAATAATAATCTTACTTTGAAAATATATAAAAATAAGAAGAAAAAGAATATTAAAAACATGATCTTACCTAAAATCTTAAGAACATACTTCAATAGGATTCAAGCACCACAACTGATGATAGACAATTGTGATTGTGTTTGTGTTTGTGAGAAATTAAATTTTCAGATCAATTGTAAAATATGAAAGAGAAGAGATTGAAAAATTGAAAAATATGTTTGATGAATTGATAGGAAATTGGGTATTAAAAGCGAAAAAATAACGTTAGGAAATTTTTCGTTGATACAGGAAATTGGGATAGAGATTTGATGAATTGATAGTGAGAATTTAAAAAGATAGAAGTTTAACCGGTTAGTTAATTTTTTTTTATTTTGAAAAGAAAAATTTTAATTAGTGTTTTATGGGAAGTAAAATTATAATAATAAATATAGAAATTTAATAATGGCCCCATTATTCTATTTAACAGTTTTTTTAATTATTATAAAAATTTATGGGTCATATTATTTTATGTAGCAATTATTTTAATTATTATAAAAAATTAAAGGATATTAATATTATTTTTAAAAAAAATATATGGGCCCTGGGCGGGCGCCCCTGCTGCCCCGGCCTAGGGCCGGCCCTGCTAACAACAACATATGGATAAAGTATGTCATTTAATATGCCTTAAAAATCCTTATAACATCAATTGCATGAATAAGCATGGCATGCTCCTTAAACATGTTGAACATAGTATCAATAATCTTATCATCAATGCCAATATCTCAATATCATGACAATGTAATATTATTAATTATATCATCAATAATCAACATTCTTTCTTGGATCGATTTCAACCGTATTTGGATACGCGAATTCCACCACTACACCAACAATGAACAATATGGTCCAATATCCTCCACTACACCGTTTTGACCAACACGCATCACATCCCTCCACTACACCGTATAATCTTCATACCACTGAGCTTATGAATTCTATGGCATGCCAATTGTATCCAATACTTCAATCTCAAGGTTCGATAATAGTAGCTCAATATCAATGGTTCAATGACAATGATTCAATATCAATGATTCAATGACAATAGTTCGATATCAATGATTCTATGGCAATATCTCAGCAATCACATGGTCATAGCAATAGGTAATAGCAATAAACACATGTCAATGATTTCTACATGTCAATGCTTCAATGATTTCCATAACAATAATAGTAATGATATGGACAATAAATCGATACAATACTTACCAGCTTACCAATATGGTTTTCAATGATGCTTTATACAAAACCCCTTTAATTCAATAGTTAGTAAATCATATAAAATCAATATCGGTAAATTTGAAAAGGCTCATCGCCCAATTCTGAGACTCTGACTACACTCACCTCGATAATTCTGAAGCTTCTAAGGCTTTCAGATAGCGATTCTCTTATTCCTAGCTTTCAGATGGAGACGATGGGTTAATCTTTTCCACTTCTTGAACTAGGAAGAGCAATAAAGAGTTATTAGAATCAATATGGCAATATCGATACTTGAATAGCCATTAGCTATTAGACAAAGATTATCTTAGAGCTTGAAATTGGACATTCAATAATCAAGAGAATCGATAATTAACTTAGGGCTTTCACTTACCCGATCGATAGCTATGAATTTGTGTTCTTAAATCAAGAAAAGCCTAAGCTTATGGCTCACAATAGGGAGGTGTATGCTTAAAGGCTTGAGGTTGAAGATGACAATGGTGATGTTTGCTTATTCTTTTGAACAAAAGATGGGTTTTGTCTCGGTGGAATTCAAACAAGAGATAAAAGCTCCCTTATTGTTGTTTTAAAATTAGCTACATCCCCAATCATTACCCTACGTCACCAAAGACCAATGAGAAGGTTTCCCTCAACCAAGGGTAAGCTTTAAAAATATTATTATCTATCTTTTCTTTATTCTTTCCCATTTTAGACATATAAATAGATATTAGTCATCTTTTTTTATGAGAATCACGTGGGAAGGGTAGCAATAGACATGTGAGTCATCACCTTATCATTTCCTTTCAAATTTATCCTTCAAACATATTCGAAACATGAGACTCGTTTTGAAACGAGTGGAACTGTATCGAAACGGTTGAGAAAAAGTCCAAAAGTTAGTTAATACAGTTACACCGAATTGGAACGCCCCTTAACTGTTTTGAAACTCCTTACCTAGGCCGTTTCAGTACGGGTCTAACTGTATCGAAATGCCTAGCTCAAAAAAATTAATTTAGACATTTCAAGAAAGTCTTAATAAAGATAAGTTCATTTAAGATCTCTTAACAATATAATCTATCCTTGGACGGATAAGATGCAATATTTGAACACTTTAACATCAATATTCTGATCATCGGAATCCAATTTCGACTAGACCGGTTTTCGGGTGTTACAAGCGATGTTAAAGAGACAAAGATCGGGCTGCTCAATTTAAGCTATGAGAATTTTAAGATGGATCCCGATGAAAGCCTCTCCAAGATGTTTGATCGATTCTCGGTCATTGTCAACGGATTAAAGGGTTTCGGTGAAGTCATCCCCGAAGACAAGCTAGTTCGGAAACTCCTAAATTCTCTTCCAGAATCTTGGGATGGATAAAGAACGAACATCATCGAAGCTAGAGATTAGCTAGAGATTTGAAGACTCTCAATCTTGATTCCCTTGTTGGATCTCTACTCACTCATGAGATCATGAAACAAGGAAAGGAACAAGAGAAGAGAGTTGAGAAGAAGAAGATTGGAATCACACTTAAATCCACATACAATGATAGCGATTCGAGTGAAGAGGAAGATGAGGAGATGGCCATGTTGGCCAAAAGATTCACACGATTTTGAAGTCCAATAGAGGAAGAAAATTCAATAGAAAAGGGGACTTTAAGAATAGGAGTAAAGTAGAAGAGAAAGACCAAATCAGTTGCTATGACTGCAAGAAGACTGGTCATATCCGATCTGAGTGCCCTCAATTAAGAAAAAAAAGCTTTGGGGAGAAGAACAAACTCAAAGCTCAAGTGGCAACTTGGAGTGACGATGAGTCATCCGAAGAGGAGGAGGAAGTGACCAACCTGTCTCATGGGATTTGTGGAAGAACCAATGGTAAATGCTATGTTGAGTTGTGTGGGGCTCGATTCGATCAACCAATATTGCTCACCAAGTGGTGGAGAGGTGGATTTTTGGGTGGAAGGGTTGAGGAAGCTAAAACGAAATGTGACACAATGATTTATAGTGGTTCAACCTTCTAACCAAGGTCTACATCCACTACCTTAGCTCCCCACTAAGGATTTCACAATCAATCCACTATTGATTCGTCCCCTTTTCTAGGATTAGGAGGAAACCCTTACAACCGATCAAGCTTCTACCCAAAGCCTTGATCAAAACCCTCTTTACAAAGAGAAACAATAAGCAAACTTAAAACCCTCTAATAGGTGTTTGTTTGCACAATTAAGCACTCACCCAAAACCTAAAACACTTGAGCAAATTTGACAATTTTGGCTCACTAGTGTTTGTTTATACAAGAATTGACAATTTAAGCACTAAGACACTTTTTGATCATTTGATGTTTGACAATATGAGCATTAACCTTCTCTTGATGCTTGGAGGTCCCTTTTATACTCCCAAATGAGTTTCTAGCCGTTTATGGTCGTTGGGGATGAGTCATAGCCGTTGGGGATGCAAAATAGCCGTTACCTACAAAAAGTTCAGCATTTATAACACGAGGGATCGATCCCATAAACCAGGGGATCGATCCTTTTTCATAAAAATATGACCGTTGCAGTGAAGGGATCGATCCCATAAACTAGGGGATCGATCCTTTTGCACTTGGAGGCTGGAAGCAAAAATTGAACGAATCTGCCAATCAAGGGATCGATCCCTTTTATCAGGGGATCGATCCTTTTTGCCTTGGAGACTGAAAAAACAGCTTTAGTGCAAAAACGGATCATACATGTTTTGAAAAAGATCGGCTAAAGTTAGAAATCATTCGAAACAAAATTTTCAAGTTGTTTGGACTTAAAGACATGTTTTAAATTCTTTTCAAATTAGTCCAAAACATTTTTCAATTATTATATCAAAACACCTAGTTCTTCAATCTCCCCCTTTTTGATATAATAAAACCAACTTGAAAAATTGTTTGGGATTCTCCCCCTTCAAGTTTAAAAATGTGAATAAGAGATGAAAAACTGAAAAGTAAGTAAAGCTCCCCCTTATTCATTTGAAAATACAATTTTTCAAACCAAACTCTCCCCCTTTTTGTTATATCAAAAAGAATTTAAAATACTTTAAGCTCAAAATAACAATGGAGGTTTAAAAATTTTGATTCAATTAAAAAAATTTGTTTTAAAATTTGGCTCCCCCTTACTCATTGTATCATTGTTAGGCTTAACAAATAATCCAAGACTTTAAACAAAAGCTAGATAACCAAACGTATAAAATAAAAGCCTTAAGCTTAGAGGTTACCCAATCTTCTTCTCATGTGTGATTTGAGCATTCTTTTATTTTGCTTTGCTTGCCATTGCTCCAACACACCTACAAAAGACATTCACTTGATTTTTGGTATCCAAATTGCTTTGGATCCATTTACGTTAGTCACAATGTCTTTAGTTCCCTTGGGAACCCATACTTGTCTAATCCTATAAGATTTTCTCTTCCTAATAGGACAAGTATGTAAGGAATGACCATGATAATGGCAATGTGAGCATTTTGCCATTATGTGACAAGATGAATTATTGAAAACAATTTCTTTTTCTTTTGTTAAGCTTTCAAGCTTAACTTTCAAATCAATATTTTCTTTTTCTAAAACATCTTTACTTGTTTTTGAGAACTCTAAATCATTTTTCAAAATTTCATTTTGGTTTTCAAAATCCACTTTTGTTTTCAAAAGAAAATCATTTTCAAATTCAAGTTTTGAAATCATTTTCTTAAATTTGGAATTCATGGCCTCAAATTCCAAAAATAATTCATCGAAAGCATCTTGCAACTCATCGAAAGAGTAAGAATTAAGCTCATTTGAGTTAGAAGATACCTTAGGCTCATCGAGAGCCAAAACACCATCCACCTTTGGATTGGAGAGAAGGTTTGCACATGATTGATCATCATCTTTCTTTTCTCCCTTCTTGTTGCCATAAAGCTTCTCAAGTTTCTCCCATAATTCTTTGGCACTTTTGCATGTGGAGATCCTTTTGGAAACTTCTTCGCTAAGGCCACAATAGAGAATGTGCATCACCTTGGTGTTTAGCTTTGCCTTCGCTCGTTGACACTCCTTTGTTTTTTCTTCTTTTTCGGAGCTTCCAAGTACCCATCTTCAATAATGTCCCAAACTTCATAGTCTTGGGACTTGATGAAGAATTTCATGACATTTGCCCATTGGAAGTATGCTTCTCCTTCGAAGAGTGGAGGACACAAGATAGAGCGGCCTTCTTCAAATCTTGCCATTTTCTTGAACGGTGGACTTCGAGCAAATGATCTTTACTCCCGGATGTTAGTCCTTCGATGGAGACGAGGCTCTGATACAGTGTAAAGAATAAAACAATGAAAAACACTCTCTATACAATATATACAAGAGAAATGAAGAATAAAGACTTAAATGTTATTTCTCTTGATCATGAAGCTTGGATATTGTCTCTAACCATCTTCAAGTGTTCTAAGGTTGCTTTTATAGTGTGGAATGAGTTTCTAGCCGTTTATGGCCGTTGGGGATGAGTCATAGTCGTTGGGGATGCAAAATAGTCGTTACCTACAAAAAGTTCAGCATTTATAACACGAGGGATCGATCCCATAAACCAGGGGATCGATCATTTTTCATAAAAATATGATCGTTACAGTGAAGGGATCGATCCCATAAACCAGGGGATCGATCCTTTTGCACTTGGAGGCTGGAAGCAAAAATTGAACGAATCTGCCAACCAAGGGATCGATCTCTTTTATCAGGGATCGATCCTTTTTGCCTTGGAGACTGAAAAAACAGCTTTAGTGCAAAAACGGATCATACATGTTTTGAAAAAGATCGGCTAAAGTTAGAAATCATTCGAAACAAAAATTTTCAAGTTGTTTGGACTTAAAGACATGTTTTAAATTCTTTTCAAATTAGTCCAAAACATTTTTCAATTATTATATCAAAACATTAGTTCTACAATCTCCCCCTTTTTGATATAATAAAACTCGTTTGAAAAATTGTTTGGGTTTCTCCCCCTTTAACTTTAAAAATGTGAATAAGAGATTAAAGATATGAAATTAAATAAAGTTCCCCCTTATTCATTTGAAAATTCAATTTTTCAAACCATTTCCATTTCTCCCCCTTTTTGTTATATCAAAAAGAATTTAAAAGCATTAAGTTCAAAATAACAATAGAGGTAAAAGCTTTGACAAAAAAATAAGAATTTGGTTTTAAAATGGCTCCCCCTTACTCAAAGCATCATTAAAAATGTTAGTCCAACATTTATGATCATCTAGTTGAATAAACTAAAATTAAAACAAATAAATGCTAAAACAACTAGATTTTTTTTACCAACACTTGAACTCAAGGTAGGATGTGAAGCCTTCCTTCTTCAAGTGTTCTTCCTTGTGTGCATGGAGCTCCCCCTCAATGTTTGACTTGTTGAACATCTCCATTACACCTAGCAATAGACAATCAAGTAATTTTTGGTATCCAAATTGCTTTGGATCCATGAACGTTAGTAGCACAAATTTTAGTCCCCTTTGGAATCCATTTTTCAATGTCATCCTTTTTAATTGAAGTACTAAGTCCTTTTGGGACCCAAATACTTCTAAAACATTTTCCTTTAATAAATCTAGGGGTACTAGATTGTCTAATATAAAAATTTGATTTTCTAAAATTGTTTTTCTTTTCAAGCTCTTTGGAAATCAAATCTTTTTCTTCTTGAACATTTTGAAGTAATTTTTGTAAATCAAAACATTTTAATTCAAACTCTTCAAGTTTTGCTTCAAGTTCAAGTTTGGTTTTAGAAAGCAAATCATTTTGAATTTTTTACTTTGAAATAAATTTATTGTTTTTCAAAATGTGGCTTTTAAAATCTAAAACCAAATCATCATAGGCATCTTGTAATTCATCAAAGGAATAAGAACATGAAGTAGATGAATTAGAAGTTACCCTTGAATCTTCTTCGATGGCCATAAGGCAAAGGTTGGCTTGATCATCGTCAGTGGAGTCCTCATCACTCCAAGTAGCCACATGTGCCTTCTTCTTATGGCTTGAAGTGCTTGCCCTCTCCTTTCTTTTAGGTTCTCGTTCAAGCTCTCTCAAGGCTTTCTTCATGAACGGGGCACACTTCTTGAAGAGATGAACTATCTCTTCATCTTCATCCTCCTCTTCACTTGAGTAGACATGATGGCAAGTGGAGGATTTGAGAGCCATGGCACTTGCATTGATGCCAAGCCCTTTGAGTTTCTTCTCTCCCATAGCTCTAATTTCTTCCCTCTTTTTCTCATCCTCTTTATTTTTCTTCATGATTTGATGAGTAAGGAGAGACCCCATGAGTTCATCAAGCTTCAAAGTCTTCAAATTTTTGGCTTCGATGATGGCGGTCCTCTTTGAGTCCCAAGACTCGGGAAGTGAGTAGATGAGCTTACGAACAAGCTTTTCTTCCGGAATTGCTTCTCCATACCCTTTGAGACCATTGGTGATGGTGGAGAATCTATCGAACATTTTCTCAATGTTCTCTTCCGGATCCATTTTGAAGTTCTCATACTCCAAGGTTAGAAGCCCAATCTTGGTCTCCTTGACTTCATTTGTCCCTTCGTATGTGACTTCAAGCTTGTCCCATACCTCCTTGGCACTCTCACAAGAAGACATTTTCTCATAGATGGATGGATCAAATGCACAAAATAGAATGTGCAAGGCTTTGCAATTTAGCTCCATCTTCTTGCGATCGTCGGCACTCCACTTCGCTTTACTTCTTTGAGGCACGAACGGACCATCTTCAACTACATCTCATATCTTGTAATCTTTTGATTTGATGAAAAACTTCATCTTTGTCTTCCAATGGGCATAGTGAGTTCCGTCAAAGAAAGGCGGTTTGTCGATTGATTGAGCCATTTGAGCCGGTTGATGAAATAGTGATCGATCTTGCCGGATCTTCTCAATAGGATGTGAATCCCCTTCGATTGAGCCAAGCTCTGATACCAATTGTTGGGATTGTAGCACGCTCGAATTGATCACCGAAACTGTCAAGGAGGGTTGTAAATGTTTGGTGGTTGAATTGGCTAAAATCAAAATAAAGGTAGACAAGTGACACAATGATTTTAGAGTGGTTCGGCCTTCTAACCAAGGTCCTACATCCACTACCTTAGCACACCACTAAGGATTTCCCAATTCACTACTATGAATTCTTCCTTTTGAGGCCAAAGGGATAACCTTACAACCCTATCTTTTCAATGGCTAAGATAGAACCACTCTAGTTTTTCCTTAGGCTAAACTAGAACCTCTCCCTTTTACAAGGTAGTTTGTGTAAACAATGAAAACCTCACAAGGTGGGTGTTTACAAGAATTAAGCTCACAAGAGTGTAAAGAATAAAACAATGAAAAACACTCTCTATACAATATATACAAGAGAAATGAAGAATAAAGACTTAAATGTTATTTCTCTTGATCATGAAGCTTGGATATTGTCTCTAACCATATTCAAGTGTTCTAAGGTTGCTTTTATAGTGTGGAATGAGTTTCTAGCCGTTTATGGCCGTTGGGGATGAGTCATAGCCATTGGGGATGCAAAATAGCCGTTACCTACAAAAAGTTCAGCATTTATAACACGAGGGATCGATCCCATAAACCAGGGGATCGATCCTTTTTCATAAAAATATGACTGTTGCAGTGAAGGGATCGATCCCATAAACTAGGGGATCGATCCTTTTGCACTTGGAGGCTGGAAGCAAAAATTGAACGAATCTGCCAATCAAGGGATCGATCCCTTTTATCAGGGGATCGATCCTTTTTGCCTTGGAGACTGAAAAAAAAGCTTTAGTGCAAAAACGGATCATACATGTTTTGAAAAAGATCGGCTAAAGTTAGAAATCATTCGAAACAAAAATTTTCAAGTTGTTTGGACTTAAAGACATGTTTTAAATTCTTTTCAAATTAGTCCAAAACATTTTTCAATTATTATATCAAAACACCTAGTTCTTCACGCTAGCTCATCATCTCTTACTTACAATGAATTATATGATGCTTATGATGAGTTACAAGATGTTTATAACGAGTTGGTTGAAAAATACAAAAAGTCTATTTTGAAAAGTAAGAAAATTATTTCCTATTTGAAAAATCAAAATGAGTCTCTTTCCAAAAACCGATTTGGAATTGGAAAAGAATGTTTTGTATTTGATTAATCTTTCAAATGATCTCAAAAAGAAAAATCTTGATTTAGAAAAATTTCTTTCTGATTTTCAAGATTATCACACCAAGGAGGTGGATAATCTCAAAACTTCTCTTAGTATTGGGAAACATGTCTATGAAAAAGGAAGTTCTTTAAAAACCCAATATGTTAAGAGAAAACCATTTTACCTCAAACAAAGAGTTTCTCAAAAGCAATCCAAAGTTAAAAGAATTAGGAGTGTATGGGTTCTTAAGGAACTCATTGTTTCTAATAATGTGAATGATATTGCTTCTTGGATTCCTAAGGGAATCAAGCTTTTAGGAGCTAACACTCATGGACCCAAAATGATTTGGGTACCAAAATCAAGAAACTAATCTTTGTTTGTAGGGGAAGCATTGCTACAAGGCCAAATCTTCAAGTCAAAACACATGGTACCTTGATAGTGGATGCTTGAGACACATGACCGGAGACAATAGTAGATTCTTGGAGCTTAAACCAAAAAGTGAAGGATGTGTGACATTTGGTGACAACTCCAAAGCGCACATTGAAGGCATGGGCTCTATTGGTAATCTCTCATCTACATTCATTGAAATGTGCTATATGTCAATGGTCTAAAACATAACCTTTTGAGCATTAGTCAAATTTGTGATAAAGGCTTTAATGTGCATTTTGATAAAAATGGGTGTAAAATTGTGAACATTAAAACAAATAAAATAATGCTTAATGGTCATCGCATAGGAAATATTTATATGGTGCATTTAGATGACATACATTCATCTCATGCATGTTTAGTTGCACATGATGAGAATGATGCATGGCTGTGGCATAGGAAACTTGGGCATGCTAGCATAAGTGTTTTAGAAAAATTAGCTTCCCAAAATCTAGTTAGAGATTTACCCAAACTAAAATTTTCATTAAATAAAATTTGTGGTGCATGTGCTAAGGGTAAACAAAAGAGAACTTCATTTAAACCCATTAATGATGTTTCAACTAGTAGGGTATTACAACCAATCCACATTGATTTATTTGAGCCTATTAGAACTATGAGCTTTGGTGGTAAGTCATATGCATTTGTATTGGTAGATGACTTTTCTAGATACACTTGAGTTCTATTCTTAAGTACTAAGGATGATTCTTTAGAAAATTTTATTAAATTTACAAAAATTACCCAAAATGATCTTGATCATAAAATTTCACACATTAGAAGTGATCATGGAACTGAATTTCAAAATATGAGTTTTGAAGATTTTTGTAATGAAAATGGTATTAGCCATAATTTTTCAGCTCCTCGAACTCCTCAACAAAATGGGATAATTGAGAGGGAAAATAGAACTTTAGAAGAAATGGCTAGGACTATGCTTTGTGAAAACAACTTACCTAAGTATTTTTGGGCGGAAGTCACTAATACTGCTTGTTATATTATAAATAGAGTAATTATTATGCCTATTTTAAACAAAACACCTTATGAAAATTTAAAATCCAAAAAGCCTAACATTAGTTATTTTCACCCATTTGGTTGTAAATGTTTTGTTTTAAACAATGGAAAAGACAACTTAGGTAAATTTGATGTCAAAAGTGATGAAGTAATATTTTTTTGGTTATTCTCTAAACTCTAAAGCCTATCGTGTATTTAATAAAAGAACTTTGGTTGTTGAAGAGTCTATACATGTTGTTTTCAATGATAACCTCCTTCCGAGGAAGGATTCTTGTGATGATGATGATGTAGGGATCATTCAAGCCATTGATGGAGGACAAACATCAAAGGTGGATGAGATTTCAACCAAAGAAGAAGATGCACAAGATCCACCTCTTGAAGCCTTGAAGTACTTGGCTCTTGAGGAAAAGGAGGTGACATACCCAAGGGAGTTCAACTATGTCAAAGGTGGTGAAATCTTGGGTGATCCATCCAAGGGGTAACTACTAGATCCTCTTTCAAATTAATGAACCATGTTGTATTTATTTCATGCATTGAGTATAAAAATATCAAAAAAGCATTAAAAGATGATTTTTTGATTTTGGCCATGCAAGAAGAACTTAATCAATTTGAGAGAAGTAAAGTATGGACATTAGTTGAAAGGCCTAGTAATCAATCTACTATAAGAACTAAATGAGTCTTTAGAAATAAACTAGATGAGAGTGGTAACATAGTGAGAAACAAGGCTAGGCTTGTTGCTCAAGGTTACACTCAAGAAGAGGGAATTGATTTTGATGAAACACATACACTCGTAGCTAGAATGGAAGCTATTAGGTTTCTTCTAGCATTTGCATGTTACCATGATTTCAAGTTTTTTCAAATGGATGTAAAAAGTGATTTTCTAAATGGTTTTATAAATGAAGAAGTGTATGTTGAACAATCACCGTGTTTTGAGGATCCTAAATTTCCAAATCATGTTTTTAAATTAACCAAAGCTCGTTATGGTTTAAAACAAGCTCTTAGAGCTTGGTATGAAAGGCTTTCAAACTTTTTGATTAAAAAGGGTTTTGAAAAAGACAAGATAGATGCTACACTTTTCATAAAAAAATATTGTAATGACATCTTAGTAGTAAAAATTTATGTTGATGATATTATTTTTGGTTCTAGTAATGAATGTTATTGCAAAGAATTTTCTAAGCTAATGCAAGGTGAGTTCGAGATGAGCATGATGGGAGAGCTCTCATTCTTTTTGGGGCTCCAAATCAAACAAAGGAAGGATGACACATTCATCAATCAAGCAAAGTATGTGAATGAAATGCTTAAGAAGTTTGGCTTGGAGAATGTGAAACCTCAAGTCACTCTTATGAGCTCTTCTATAAAGCATGACTAAGATGAATGAGGTAAGTGTGTCGATTCTAAGCTTTATAGATCTATGATAGGTTCTTTTCTTTACCTTACCGCAAATAGACCGGATATTATGTTTAGTGTCTACTTGTGTGCTAGGTTCCAAGCTAGTCCTAGAGAATTATACTTAGTAGTCGTTAAAAGAATTTTTAGATACCTTAGAGACACACCTAACATAGGTCTTTGGTATCCTAAGGATTCTTCCTTTAGCCTCCATGCTTATTCATATGTGGATTATGGGGGATGCAAGATAGATAGGAAAAGTACCTCCGGAACATGTCAATTCTTAGGTAGCATGCTCGTATCTTGGTTCTCTAAGAAACAAAATAGCATAGCCCTTTCTACCACCGAAGCGGAGTACATACCCTTAGGAAGTTGTTGTGCTCAAGTCCTTTGGATGAAGCAACAACTCTTAGATTATGGTGTTCAAGTAGATGTTATACCCCTTAGGTGTGACAACACTAGTGTCATTTGTCTCACTAAGAATCCCATCCAACACTCTAGAACCAAAAATATAGAAATTAGACATCATTTTATTAGAGACCATGTTTTGAAAAATGATGTTATTCTAGAATATGTTGACACCTTAAACCAATTAGCGGATATATTTATCAAACCTTTAGATAAATAACGTTTTTGGACTCTTAGGAGAGAGTTATGTTTAACTAGCCTTTCTTGACCCTTTTAGGTCCCAAATGGTCAATATTTTGCTTGAACTTGGTTGATATTCATGCTTATGTTATTTTGCATCATTTTGCTTCTACGCATGTTTTTAGGGAGTATGCATCAATTTTAGCCATTAAATCTTGCTCATATATCATTTACATACATTTAGGCTCGATCTAAGTCGGCTCTTTGAACATAAAACTGCCCAAACTGCAGTTTCTGGTAAGGGTGTATCGATACAGCTAAATCTGTTTCGATACGGGCTTAATTTAGGGTGATTCTAGTAGTGAATCGTGTCGAAAGGGGTTCTTCGCGTTTCGAAACAGGTTCGTGGTCTCGTTTCGAAACAGAACCAACCTGTATCGAAACGAGTCTGGTACCGAAACGGATCGATAGCGTTTCGAAACGGGAGTTCCGATACGCCACTTGGCGTATCGGAACACGATTGCGCAGACTACTTTAAATAGACATCAAACTTTAATTAAAATACCAACTCTTTTTTCATCAAAACCCTAGCCGCAAAACCCTTATAAAACCCTTCAAATCACTTAATTTTCCACATCAAAACCTAAATTTTTTAGGGTTTTCAATCTACATATCAACGCTAGTGCTTTGCAAGCAATTTGGTGCATCAATCATCATTCATTCATTCTTATCCCATATCAAGGTATAAAACAATTTTCTTCTTATTTTCAATTTTCGTTTCAATTTATAGGTTGTTTTTAAACTCTTTTTTTATAAAACATATATACATATATAATAGTATAAAAAATTTCAAAATATATTATTTGAATATAAATTTATACTATATAATTTTTACACTATTTTGAAAAATTCTTTTCACCAAAAATTCCTTTTACGTATATATATAACACTATATTGTATAATTTTTATTAATACCTTGATTATAGGATTGTATATTGGATTGAATTTGGTTGATTTACGCATACACATGTTTTTGTCTTGATTTCATTCCAGATTTCCAACATGACTTCTAGGAAGAGAGTTAGAACTAATGAGGCTGGTAGTAGTTCCAACGTTGATGACAATTCTACTCGTCCAAATCTCACTTCACTCTACCAAAAGTCTCTTCGCAACAAGGATGCCCACACCAATTTTAAGCTATTCAAAGATCACGTCATTCGACGTGGGTGTATCGTTTCTCTTCACTTTTTGGATTCCGAGCGTTTTCAATTCTGATATCTTGATCTATTGAGGCGTTGGAACTTTATGACTTTTTTTAGCTTACCCAGTACCTTGTACCGTAACATGGTGCTTCTCTTTTATGAAAATGCTCGTTGCATCTCCAATGTCGATCAAGTGGTTGCTATTGAGTCATATCTCATGGGAAAGAAATTTAGGGTTGATCTGAAAGTTTTGTGCAATGTGTTTGGGTTTGAAGACGAGGGAATATCGGATGAGAACTCATTAGGTCATACCCTTGGTGGCTCCGTCACGGTATCATGGTGGTTTCGCCCTTCTGGAGGCAAGTTCTCTCACATTAGGCAAGTGGATTATTTTTGGATTAGGTGTTTTCGTGAGGGACATCGTCCGAATCTATGTCAGATTATGTTTGCCAAGATGGTGTACCTTGTTCAAATTCACCACACCGATCTTGTTACCTCTTTCACCTATGACACGACATTAAGCTACTTGTTTTCTAAGGTGGGAATTGATTGCTCGCTTGATTATGCGGAATCACTCAAAGATCCCATCGATGAGGGCACACTTCTCCAAAGCAAATTTTACTATATTGATAGAGAATGGACTCGTGTTGAGAATCCTCCACTCGTTGCTACCCCCGAACCTCCACCTTCATCACCGAGCAATTTAACGGTATGCGTACTCACATGGACTCAAGCTTTGCTACTATTGATGCTCGCTTCACTACCATTGAGGGATGTATCTAAAATGTTAAGACTCGCCTCACCTCAGTTGAAACTCAACAAACTTCTATGGACATGTCCTTTACCGGTTTCTATGGCAATGAAGGCAATTCCGTTGGAACAATGCCAACGATGAAGATGACGATGATGATGAGCCTTAGATTATTGCATCTTATCTAGCTTAGGATTTCCCTATTTTCATGCACCTATTTATGTTTTAAGTTTAAGACCTATGCTTTGATTTATGTTTGATATTATGGTTTGGATATTATGTTTTAAATTTATGAACTTGATTTGCTTTGGTTTTAATGCTTAATGAAATTATATTGTTCTGCTTATGGTTTGACTTGTGCTATATTGCTATATTCATTCATTGATTTTGATCTAACAAAAAGAAGATAAGGGTTAAGCTAAATTTTTAAACTATTTTTCAAAACCTAGCTTAAACTTAGGGGGAGTTTACTTAAAAATTTACTTTGGTTTTATTATATCAAAAAGGGGATATTGTAAAACTAATAATTGATTTTGATATAACAAGCAATTCAATGACTAATTTGCAAAGTAAATAAATTTTTAAGTAATCAAAATATTCGATTTTGACAAGTACGAAATATACTTAAAATATTTTCAAGTCAAAACTTAAACCCCATAAATTTTTCTAAGTGTTTTCAGGCCAAAATATACAAATCGCCCAGGAGTTTCGAAACACCCTTAAAGTGTTTCGATACGTTTTGCCACTGGAAACGTTTGTTTCGAAACGGCTCACAACCGTTTCGATACGACCTTCATCTGGGCTTTTGATTTTTAAGCATCATTTCGAAACGGCTAACACCCATTTCGATACAGGGTTTAAGTAATTTTAAAATTGGGCATTAAATGAAGTAGCCCTTACTTGTCAGAAACTGAATTTTAAAGATTTGGTTAAGTGTTTCAATACACACCTAAGCTGTTTCGAAAAACCAAATTACAGTTTCAAAACGTTTCAATACAACCCTTATCCGTTTCGATACGACCTTCTTTTGCACATATTGTTTCGATACAGACTATAGTTGTTTCGATATGGGCCCTATTTTACACATAACATCTCTTTCCTTTTTGAGTGTCCGTTTCGATACAGTGGTCCCGTGTTCCGATACGAGTAGTTGCATAACTACATTTATGGAGGGAAGAGAGAGCCCCAATGGCTCTATTGATGATCTCAACCACCCAAACGGCTAAAAATCAATGAGAATGTATAAAAACAAGTCTTTAAAGCTACAACAACAACTATTGAGCCTTCAAGCAACATCAAAGCATTCAAATCCAAACCTTGATCATTTAGAGTCAAATCTTTGTACCCAACTCAAATGTGTTCTTCATTGTAATTTTTATTGAGAGTTTGGGGAGTGTTTGATTGTATTTGGGTAAACATCAACCTTTGTAAGGTTTGCCAAATTCCTTCTTTGTAAAGAGTGTTGGATTAAGCTTTGGGTAGAAAGCTTAATCGGTTTTGTAAGGTTTCCACCTCATCCAAGAAAAGGGGAAGAATCAATAGTGGTTGGTTGAAAATCCTTAGTGGGAGTTAAGGTAGTGGAGGTAGAGTTCATTTAGGAACTTGAACCACTATAAGTTGCCTTGTGTCAAATTTTCATTCATCCAATTTCCACCCTCAAATTTTTAACCACCAATTCACCCCTCTTGGCCATTTGCAATCGTTTGATCAACTCAACACGTGTGTATACTTGTAGAGGGTGGTCTTCTTTAAGAAAGTCAACGCCTTAGCACAACAGAATTATAGAACCTAAAATTGAGGTAATCTAATAACTATCTCTATCATTCGTTAATATGATTGCATGAGATCTTAGAAATTTTTCATACAATTAAAATATTCCGGTACGTTTAATTTCTAAATTTGATCAGTTTTTACCTATGAAACTCAACAAAAACTATATAGGAGGAGATATACGATTAACTCTCCAATGAAGTGGATAATAAACTTTGTAGGAGTAGATATATGATGAACTCATTAATGAAGGGATTTTCTAAATGTGTAGATAGTGAATTATGTAGGAGTAGCTAAATAATGCTCTCCAATAAAGTGGATTCGTCTAAATGTGTAGATAATAAATTTTATATGAGCATGCATATTGTCATGGGGCTAGCTTTTACTTAGCGAATCGTGCGGCCTTAGTCGATGTTTTCTTAGATAAACAACTAAATCAGTTTGAATTTCCACTCCGGAAGATCAAATTCTTCTAAGGCACTAAGAACGATGAATCGTTCTAAGCGGAAGCAAACTATAGAAAATGAACTCACTGAACAAAAGAAGAAAATCAAGAACACTAAAAAACAACACAGAGGATTTAGAGTAAGTGCCTTGATTACTCAAAAGATAGATGACACAAAATGAGGTGGGGAATGCCTCTATTTATAGTTGAGTCTCCTATATCTGATGATCCTTAATGATTTACAACGACGGCTACGATCGAAGGCCACCAGCCACAATGGTATAAAATTAGAATATTTCCTAGAATAAGTGTGCTATCTAAGAAATAAATCTTATGTTTACATGGAAAGTTTACATAGGTCAAAGTGGTTGTATCTTTTAAAATCCTCCACGGATCTGGCTAAGACTGTTAATTTCTTTAAGCCCAAAATCTCTTTTAGAATTTCTTGGGAAACCATGTGTGCATGTAACTCGGACTCGAACTGGCGGTCCGTGACAATATGATCAACTCTTCAAAGAAAGAAATTCTTCTAAATGAATATAATAAATTTTTTACTTAAGGAATTCATCTAAATATGGAAGAAAGATTTCGTGATAGAAGATAAACCATGAATTTGTTGTAAAAAAGTAAACTACATCGGTAGCTATTGAACTAGTGTTTCTTTTTTGTTTTGGTCATTGAGTTTTTTTGAAAAAAATTGTTAAAAACTAACGATGATGTTGAAATAAATTTATTTTTATTTTTTAAATTTTCTCTCTCCTCTATATATTATTCTTTTAAACGTGTCACCACCTTAGTAAACAAAGAAAAACAAAGAAATATTTCAAAAATCCCAAGACCTTGTTGGGATTCAATCCCTAAACCCCTAATATAAAGGTTGAGGCACCTAACCACTCAACTAAGACTTATAATTGTCAAATTTTCAACAAAAAATATATTTAAATTATACTAAGTTAGCAACACAAAATAAAGTGAGATTGACATAAGGAAAGGGATTTGAACTCTTGCCCTCGTGGGAGTGATTAAAATACTTGGCCATTGAGATAAGATAAAATTTTAATATAATTTTAACAAAAACAAGTTTTTAACTTAAATTGCGATAAAATTTAAAATTCAAAATAAAATTATTTTCCTACTTTGTTCGGAAATAAAAATATTTATTTATTTATTTTATAAAATTAAATAAAAATAATACATGGAGGAGAGAAAAATAAAAAATAAATTCACATCAGTATTATCGTTAGTTTTTAACGATCGGTGAATAAAATAGAAAAAAAAACATAATATTAGTGATGATTTTGCCAAAAAAAATACGGTGACCTAAATAGGTCTGGTTGAATAAATTTAAAGAAAATTGATACATGAAGGAGAGAAAAAAATAAAAAAATAAATCCATGTCAACATCACCGTTAGTTTTTTAACGGTCGGTGACTAAAAAAACATAATGTTGGCGACGATTTTGCCAAAAAAATAATTTGGTGACCAAAACAAAAAAATACAATAGTTCGATGACTACTTATATAGTTTACCAGAAAATGGCTCATCTTGGTGAAAAAATTATGTATCCCTTTTTAATCTCTATGTCCTAAAATTAAAATACTAAACTCTAAGCCTTAACCCTAATTTAAAATTCCTAAATCTTAAATCTTAAAAACAAAAACACCATACACACTTGTAGCGACTAAAAAAATCATAAGTTTCCCATTTTTGAAAATTTGGTTTGAGGGAGATTATGAAAAAGCTCATATTTTGAAATAAAATTGGGGGTCGTCACTGACAACTTTGATAGGCCGAACACCATAAAATGTAAACTAGAGATTTTGGGTTCGGGATTTAATTATGAGTGAGAAGGATTAGCACCCCATCACGCCCAAAATTAGTACCTAAGGATTCGTATCATATTTACCAAGAAAATTAAAATTCGATTCTAAATTAATAATTAATCCCTAAAATGCATGTATGCATGGTCATGTAATTCAAAAATACCTAACTCGTAACCCACGATACCAAAGGAGATGACGCCCGAAGACTCGGGATGACACTCCCACTAGAATATCGAGACCTCGAGTACTAAACGATGCAAAACAAATAAACATATGCATGAACAATATAAATAAGTCAACAAAAATACATGAAATAAAATAAAGCATAAAAAACAAATACATAAATATAAAATATTGAATTAAATGGCCAGGGTCAAAGACTGAAAATAAATACAAAAATCTGAAAATGATCAGATTAAACAAAAGTAAATAATAACGATGGTAAAATGCAAAAAATTAAATTACACCGGATATGGGACCGGATTTAAAAATAAAGTAAAATGTGAGAAATTAAAAAAATATTCGGAAAAGACCGGATCGAACAAAAAAACACATAAAATAAATGCAGAAAATTAAAGTGCAAAGAATTAAAAATGCAAAAATTAAATGTCAGAAAGTTAAATGCCAGGTGTTAGCTAGATTAGAACGTGCCATAAATAATACGAATCACGCCTCGTTGTGAGTCATCGTAAGGCCTTAGATGAATTATGTTCGAACCAAAATTAAAGGTGCAATACTTAAATTAAAACTAGAATAAAGATCAGTTTAAATAAAACGGAAATTAAAAGAGCAACAAATAAGTAAATATAATAAGTGGGTACATGATCAAAATGCGAAGAAAATGACATTAAAATGCAATATATATATATGGGTTAGAATTTATTTATACAGTGTAAAATTCTTTAAATTTTATATGTTTTTTGGATCGTTGGATGGGGGAAATAGATAGTTGAGATTAACCCCTTACTTTTTTTCAAGTGATAATATTCACATATTCTACTGTTAATCTCATCCATCGGTTTCACTTATCCGACGATCCAAAAAACGTATAAAATTTAAAGAATTTTAAGTTGTGTAACTGAATCTTATCTCTCTATATGTAACATACGCATGCATGAAGCTATATCTATAGAATGGAAATAAAAATGTAATATACATACATATACATATATAACAGGAAGCGCATACTGCAATGAAGCACACTAAACAAAATCAAGATGTATAAACATTAAATCCGAAAAGAATGACTTAAAAAAAAAGAATTAAAGAATTAAATGGTCTTTTTTCAAAAAAAAAAAGAAATAAAATATTATTTAATGACTTTTAAAAAAAAGGGAAATTAAATAACGAAAGAAAAAAATGAAAAAAAGGGGGGCAAAAGCAGATTCCATATCAGTCCATTTCTAAAACCAAAGGTTTAGAACTTAAAATCCGTCTCTTTCTCTCGATATCTCACAAACCAAACCCTTTTTCATCCTAGCAACCTGGCACGATACAAATCAGAATACAGAAATTAAGGAGAAAAAGATAGAAATTAAAAGTAAAGGGAGACACAAAATTTCAGAAAAAATAGAGAGAGAATAGCCAACTTTATTCTAATTGATAACTGAAAAAGATAAAGTTCATGTTCTTAAAACAAACACAACTCAAAACAACCACGTTCCAATACCATGAAACGCACCATTTCACTAAACAAGTTTAACGGCTAACACAACCATTGAAATAAACAAATGAAAAACAGAAATAGATGTCCAGCTATCCAATTGACTCTCTCTTCAATTTGACTCGTTACAATGCCCCGTTTTTCGAAAGATTTTTGACCTCAAGCAGTGGCGAATCTAAAAAAATATCATTGACTAGGTCAGTATAAATAAAATTAAATGTAACAAAATTTGTCTCGAAAAAATATTTTTTTTAACTAAAAATTAGTCTTTCTCAAAAAAAGACTCGAATAACTTAAGCTTTTTTAATAATTAGTGGATCAATTTTCATGTTATAAAATATAAAGATATACGTATAACACATATGAAAAAATATAAAGATATACATAGTGTATATGATTGTAGAAAGCCGTTTAAATTAAAACCAACTAGTATCATAATATTATAAATATTTACAATTAAATTTGAACATAAACCCAAACAATTTGACTGAAAGAAAATCAATTTAAAGCTTGAGTTATAAATTATGACTCATCAACTTAAATAACCCAAATTTTTTTGACTCAACTCGATTTAATCAAATGTTCACCCTAAATAGAACAAAAAAATGATCTAACATGGCTCACATACATAGTTTTGAAATTAAACAATTTCATTCTTCAATATTTTTAAAATTTCTTTTATAATCTACTTATTTAAATCTCCTTTAAATAAATCATAAAAATATGAATTTAAATTTATTTATTTAGATACTAGCTTCTCCCACAAGTTCAACTAAAATAATTAAAAAGTATATTATATTTTTATTCACTTTAAATTTTTTTAAAGATATTAAAAATGAGCTGTACGTTTTTATTAAAAAAATATTTTTTAATCCTAATTTTATTTTTTTATTTTTATTTTTATCATTATTATAGATTAGATTGAAACTCCAATTACATTTGTAAAATTCATTTTTTTTTCAAAATATATATTTAACTAATTAGTAGCAAAAATGTATGCTTGAAATATTTTTTATTAAAAATAATTATATATTATTTGTAGAATGCAATGAAAATATAAACTATCTATTTTCCTTCCAATTTTTACTTTCTATTTTACTCAAAATTCAAGGTATATTATATTTTTTACTTTTATATCGAATCAATTTTTTATTTATTAAAAACTCTAAATTTATTATAATTTTTTTGATAATATCCATGTCCTCTATTATAATTTTTTTTAGAGAAATCACCCATATATATTATTTTTTTAATAAAATAAGAAACAAAAACTTTTGGCATGGGGCGGGCCATGGCCTAGGTAGGCTCAGGCTTACATTCGCCCCTGACCTCAAGGATCAAAGTCTGGAAATTGCATCTTCAAGTGGTGCAGCACTTCTCAAGTAGCATCTTCAGTAAAAGAATTTTCCCACTCCACAAGCATTTCTGTGACTGCTTTGTTGCCTCTTTTCCCAATTCTACGATCCACAATTCGAACAGGCTCCTTGTTCATTCCACCATCAGGACCAATTATCGGCAACTCAGTTTGAAATTCAGCATCTCCAATATGTTTCTTCAACTGGGATACGTGAAATACAGGGTGAATTCTAGACTGATCCAGCAGTTGTAACTCATAGATAACTTTTCCCACTTTACTCGTAATCATAAATGGACCAAACCACTTAGGGGCAAGCTTCTGATAGCTCATATTCTTGACTGATTGTTATCTGTAAGACTGTAATTTGATATAAACTCACTCTTCCACTTGAAATTTGCATTCCATCCTCTTCTTATCACATTGGTTCTTCATTCTATTTTGGGCTCTCCTCAAGTGGAACTTTAAAATTTTCAGCGCTTCCTCTTGATGCTGTAAACATTTATCCACTGATGCTACTTTTGAGTCGCCAGCAACATAAGTGAGAGGAATATAGGGCTATTATAGCCAATTGCCTTACTCTTTGGGTTTTTCACCAGTCATACATCTAAGATAAGTCTCCAAACATTGGTTAACCCTCTCGGTTTGGTCATCCTTCTCAGGGTGATAAGAGGTACAAGAATGTCCGTTGAGAAGGTGTGATAGCCTGATTCCCAGCTAAAAACCTCAAGCTTTGGTGATCAGTTTTAATAATAAAATGTCCGCTAATTAGGTATGAAGACCACTTTTTAACTGCTATAAGAATTGCCATCATCTCTTTCTCATACACAGACAGTTTCTGGTGCTTCACTCCTAACCCTTTACTAAAGAAGGCTAATGGCCTCCCCTTCTAGCTTAGCACTGCCCCAACTCCAATTTCAGAAGCATCAGTTTTTATAGTAAATTCCTTCTGAAAATCTGGTAATACCAAGACAGGAGCAGAGCTAACAGCTTCCTTAAGCTTCTGAAATGCTACTTATTCTCCTTTCTCCCATTTCCACCCCTTTTTAAGCAGCTCAGTTAAAGGTTTTGCTATGATCACATGCCTCTTAATGAATCTTCTATAATAACCTGACAATCCAAAAATTCCTCTCAAAAAATTATTGTGAAACTATGCTCTTGAGACTCCCATATTACATATTTACTCTCTCCCAAGGTCTTAATAGTATTCTCATTTGCTATTCTTACTTTAAATTGTTTCTTCCTACTCATCAACAGCCCCACCTTCTAAACAATTGCCCAGCTCAAGAAATTATGTGAACTGTCTGAATCCATAAGAGCAATACATTCAAGCTCTCCTATTTTAATCCTCAACTTCATAGTTTCATAACCTTGAGCTCCACATATAGCATTCAATGACAGAATAGGCTCTTCTCTTTTGTTTCCCTCTTGATCTCCAAATTCACCCTCATCTTTACAGTTCAAAAACTCCTCTTATTTTTCATCCTCTTCTGCCCCTTCTACTACTATTTGAAACAGTTGAGACTTAGCACACTTGTGCCCAGGAGTATACTTGGCAGCACACCAGAAGCAAAGACCCTTCTTCCTTCTTTCTTCAATTTCAGTAGATGAAATTGTCTTCTCTGCCCATTTTGGAGTGTTACTAAGTGGTGTTTTACTCATTGTGAGGCTTAAACTGCTAGGTGAGATATTTCTGGAATTGGAAGTGGAACCAACAACATTGCTAACACTAGGAGTACTTTTAAAACCACTATGAACAGGTTTGGCAGGTTAATGCAACAGGAGCATATACTCTAGGAGATGGCCAACCAACCTTTTTTTTACTAGGGAAAAAAATTCCTTTCTAGGTGCGTAGCTAGATGGAAAGTTTCGATCAAGGTTTTGGGTTGAAGTAATTGCAAATATTAGCTAATTTTTAATCTCAAGTGGTTCTTAAACATGCTCAAGACATAAGAATCTGATAATTGTACCTGGTTGATCAAGTGAATGAACTCTTCGTAGAATTGTTCCACAGTTCCTGTCTGCCTCAGGTCCATCACATCTACAAACGGGTCATCGAACCCACTAGGTTCAAATCTGTCCTTCAGCAACCCCACATACTATTCCCAGCTCAAATGTTGGAAGCCGTCTTGATTCTTCGATTGGAACTGATGCCATTGCAGGGCCTTGCCTTCGAGATGCAGCATCACTATGCGAATCTTAGCTGCTTCCGGAACACTTTCAGCCTCAAAGTATTGCTCGAGTTTTGAAAGTCAACCTCAAAAATTCTCTCCATCAAACTTAGGACATAGCAATTTGTATGCAAAATTGTTATTCTGCACTTGGTTGCTGCCAGAATTACCTTGGAAAACCTCCTCATCCTTTGTCACCACTGGCATACCATGCGTTCGACAAATTTCCCCAACCATCTCCTCAGATCCTCCAGGTGTTTGATGTAGTCCATCAACCGTCACGATAGGCATTTTGGGTGTTTGATGAATTTCCCCAACCATCTTTCCTGTCATTTGTCCATCCGGAAAGGAACCCAACATCCCTACCTAAAGTCCATCCACCCCTTCAGTACTAATCCGTTTACCCATCGCAATCTCCAACAGCTTATGAAGATCTGCTATCATTGACATTCTCATATCCTTCATTTTACTGTTCATGGATTGTTCCAACCTTGACTCCATTCTATTCAAGTCTGCTCCCAGTAACAGAGTTTTCTGCTTCCATTCTGGAACTTGAGTCATTTTCGATTGTGCCGCAGCCGCTGCTAAAGCTGCCTGAGCATCCAAGGTTGCATGTCTTGCTCGCGTGATCACTCTGTCCACCATCAGAATTCAACTGAGCTCTGATACCTTTGTCACGATACAAATCAAAATTCAAAAATTAGGTAGAAAATGACAGAAATTAAGAGCAAAGGAGACATAGAATTTTAGAGGAAATAAGGAGAGAATAGCTAACTTCATTCCAATTGACAACTGAAAAAGATAAGGTTCAGGTTCTTAAAACAAACACAGCCCAAAACGACCACGTTCCAATACCATGAACCGCACCGTTTCACTAAACAAGTTTAACGGCTAACACAACCATTAAAATAAACAAATGAAAAAACAGAAATAGATGTCTAGCTGTCCAATTGACTCTCTCTTCGGTTTGACTTGTTACACAACCGTTCATCGGTGGCGCGCTTCACCGGTCATTCTCGGCGTTCGAGGACACACGTAGATGGCGGCTCTTCCTCAAGATGCAGGTAGGCTTCAAAGCCCTTTTTTTTTTGCTGAAAATCTGAACCTAAACCAAAATTCTAAACTTTAATTTCTAGAGAAAAAAGAAACTGGAAATCCCTTGTTGATTTTTGTTTTAAAAACAAGATCTTTACTCAAAAAGTTTTGAAGAGCCCTCTGTTTTGAAAAAGAGATTTTAAAACCCTAATTTCTGATTTTTAAAGCAAAGAAGAAGAATTTAGTTCTTCTTGTAACGTTGGAAATCGAAGAAGGAAAGAACTCTAATTCTAAGCCAAATTGAAAGAACAAAAATACCTAGAAGAGAACTTTCTGATTTTTGTATTTCTCAATGGTTCTCCCTTTACATTGTATTTTACTCTAATTTTTATAACCAGGATTACATGAATAAAAAATAAAACAAAAAGAAACCACTGGTTGCTGCCTCTCTTTTTTTGGTCTAAAAATTCTCTCCTTTTTTGTTGATGCAGATCGGTATACAGAGGAAAAGGCAATGGTGGTGACGTGGTGCAAAGGTTTTACAGTGTGCACCTAGGGGGTGCAGGGGCTACTCGGTTAAGCCGGATGTTGGGTAGGAAAAAGGAATGATAATGGGCATGAATTTTGTAATATGTGTGATGGGTTTAATTGGATTGATATTTAGTTGGGATTTGGGTTTCAATGAGAATAGAAATGGTTTTTTTAAGCATGTATTTTAGTTTTGATGGATATGGTTTGTAAATGGACATTTGGGGTTTAATTTATTTTGGGGCTTGAGGCACGGACGAAAAATAGGTATTATAACATTAAACATAAATTTTAAATCATAAATATAATTTTTAGTGTGAGGTATAAATAGAAACACCAAAAATAAGCAGAAAAATTATGTTCTCACCTTGATTATTTTGCAGAACATAAATTTTCTGTCTTTTTTTTGTGCTGATATATATGCCCAAAAACAAAAAAAAAATTATAGTTATAGTATAGGATTAAAGTTTAGGGTTGTAGGTTATGATTTATAAGTTATGATTTAGAATTTATTATTTAAAAATTAGGATTAAGATTTAAGATTTAATTTTTTAATTTTTAGTATATATAGTATAGGGATACCAAAAGGTGCAAAGAATTTCTGCTGTCGCCTTGGTTATTTTACAAAACATAAATTATCTGTCTTTTTTTGTGCCTCAATATATGTTCAGAGTTAAAAAATAAATTTAGAATATATAACTAAAATTTAAGGTTATAAATTAAAATTAAGATTTAATTTAGTGTTTAAAATTTAAAAATTAATATCAAAACTTAAATATATGAACACAGGATCGCTTTGGAAATGGAAATGTTGAAGTGTGCAGGCAGGATAAAATGTTTGGGTTTTGAGAAAGTGGATAAGGTTTTACACATTTCTCAATTCTAATCATTACATACTATCCCTCCCTTTTATATAATAAATAAAAAGTATGTAATTATTTATTAGAGAACTTTTGTATCGTTATTTTAAAAAATTGAGCCAATTTAAGAAAATGATTAATATCTTATACACATGCGGTGGAAACTAAAAGTTTCTACAAGTTCATTAGTTTTAGGATATAGGAGGTTAGTTTAGGGTATAAGGTTTAGGAGTTTAGTTGTATGTGTTTAGAATTTAGAGATAGTTGTTTCAATTTAAGGTTTAGGGTTAGAATTTAGGGTTTATATGTTAGAGTTGAGTTTTTAGGTTAATATGGTGAGGATTTAGGGTTTAACCTATAAACCCTAAATTATAACCCTAAACTTTAAATTGAAACAATTATCATTAAATTCTAACCCCCTACACCTAAACTCCTAAACCTTATACCCTAAACTAACTCCTTATACCCTAAAACTAAGGCGCTTGTAGAAACTTTTAATTTCCACCGCCTGTGTATAGAATATTTATCTTTAAGAAAAATATCGGAAAGAGACGATATATTTAAATTTTCAATTAAATTTTCTAAAATAGTTTAGTCTTTTTGACGATTTTCTTAGTTGTTATATCATTATTGATAAAAATGAATTTTTCGCACATCCCACTTGACAGAATCTTTTTCTCAATACTATAATCCAAACGAAAATCTCCTTCTTTTAATTTGCTTCGATTTAATTTTTTATCTTCTCATATTAGTTTTGGATTTTGATTTTAATTTTTTAATATTTTTAAAAAGATTTTGTGATAGTGTTTATTCTATTTTTAGTTTCTGATCAAAGTGTTATACAGATAAAACTGTTTGAATATTAATTTTCTAAAGAGGACATTATTTTTTTTCCACTAGAATCATTTCATCGGTATTTAGGTTTAGATTTTTTTAACTTATTTGGGTAAAAATAACTTTATTTTATGAGTTTTAGACATTATTTAATATTTTTAGAGTTTTCATAAATATTGTAAGGTACTTAATTATTAAGTAAATAAAATAATTAATAATACATGAATTTTATTACACTCATTCCGTGAGTGAAAAGAATTTAATTAAATTTATTTAAAATAAATTTCTAATACATAGTTTAATTAAAATTAAAAACATATGTTCTTATAAAATTAATTATTTTAGTGATAATTGTCTATTAGTACAAAAATAGATTATTGTTTTACGCGCAATCTAACTGAGTTAGTGTCAATGAATCGAAAGGTGTGGTACAAAAATCAATTAGATACTTTAAGAATATTTACGAAATATATCACCTAAAAATATTAGGTTTTAGAATATTATATTAATAAATAATTACAGGTGGAGTGATAAAAAAAATATAAATAGTCAACAATCTCTGGATTATGTGGTTACAACTTTCAATTGATACTTTTTTTTTAAGTTGTGAGTTCAAAACTCGTTATAAGACTAAAATTCATTTTTCCTCTCCATAAATAAAAATTGTAAACAAAAATCTTAATTGTTTGTTTTTTTCTTTTGTCTAGTCGGCAGTGACACCTATCATAATAATAGTTTTTAATCGTCGGTAATCGATGATTCATATTTCTTTTGTTTGTTTTTATTTTTTATTTATTTACTTTTTTTCTTGGTACATCTTATTACGCTTTTTTCTGTCTCTGTAGCACATTTTAGCTGTCTTTATGGCACATCTTTGCCTTATGAGACATATCTATTGTTATTTTTGCAGATTTTTGGCGTTTCTATAGTGACCCTCACGATGCTTTGTTTTTTATTCGTGGTTGTAGGTGGTCTTGCAGAGTTTGATTCTATTTTGAGTTGTTTGTCGATGTAATCTATTGCAGATCATCGTTTTTGGGAATAGACGTGGTTTCCGATTTTGGCAATTTCATCTAATTCGTATTTGGCCAACTCCTCAAGAACCCTTCCTACAATGAACCGTAAAAAAAATTTTGTGCAAAGAGGAAGTGTTTGATCTTACTGGTACAACGCTTATAATTTTTTTTAATTTACTATTTTCTTTTATATTATTTTTTGAATGTTCTAAACCTCTATTAAGTTATATTTTAATTTTATTTTTATTTACTAATAAAGTTATATTCTAATTACCTATAGACTATTTAAAAAAATAAAAAATAAAATATTTTGTTAATGTGTCAAAAAAAATTATAAACAAATACCATCAGTCCAACGTTTGAGTCCCAACTCCCAAGCATATGTTTATTTTTTATTTAAAAATTGTATAAAAGTTTGAAATGACAAAAAAAACACAGTTACAATAATATTTATTTTTCTTTAAAATAATGATATTTCTAACTGAATTAATATCGAATTAACTCATGACATGGATCTCAATAAGACATTTAATAAAAGTATAAATTATATAGTATTTTAAGTTTCTTTCTCACTTTTTCAAATATAAAATATTATTTTATATTATAAAGAGTGAAATAATTATAAACTAAATAAACTAAATAATTTCGATTTAATTAACTATGGTTTTGAAACGTATCAATCATAATTATAACTAGAATTGCAATAATGCTATCATTGAAAGCGTAGCTAAAACTATTGTGATTGCAATAATGTCTAAATTAAGTTCGCCGTAACATATATGCTGCATAGTTCAGCTAGAAACGTGAAGATGGCAAGGTGTTGGCACTGAGAAAATGGGTGAAGAGATTAAGGGACTGACGAGGTGCGAAGACCGGGACTTGGTGGCCGGCACCGCGCACCGTGGCGAACGTCAGTCCCCCTTCGTACACCTCCACCCATCCACCCACTTGACTCTTGTGGAACCATGCCCTCCACTCTTCCTTCACTTTCAATCCCATCTTCTTTATGCTGTACCTCGTCGATGTCACTGGCACTCTCCCGTCCGTATCTCCACTGTAACAACAACGACAACGGCAACGAGCCAACGACTATTAATTATTCTGTATTTATGTATATAAATAAATGTATGTATGTAAGCATGCATGTATGTACCTGTAAATCCAAATACGTAGGCCAGCATCGAGGAGTTTCTGAATGACGGGCAACACGGAATCCGGAGAGTCATTCCAACCCTTGATTGCACCGCTGCAATATGTGTCGAATATAAATATATCGGATATAGATATCGAATATGAATGGTCGAAATGTAACATTATGGTCTGGCATAGAACAACTATGTTGTCCCTCTCATTCATTAAATTTCATGTGTCAGTGTTAAAACAGAAAGAAAGCTCTAGTTCGATGATCAGACACATGCTCTCATTAAATGCTCGAAAGTTCCAGGGTTCTCTGCCTAATTTTCATGCACCAGACATTAGGAAATTAAGAATCTGTAAAACCAGATTTTAGTTCAAAGAAAAACAAAACATGTGTTCCTATGGTTTTGTTTTGTTTTTTTTACCTGCATGTAGTGTAGGGATATGGAAGCTTTGTGACATTAGCATGCAATGCTCTCTGAACATCTTTTCTGTTGAAGTACTTCTCGACGTAATCTTCCGTGCATGGATCGTACCCGGATGGTAGCTTATGCCAAAGATCCTAATCGAAATCGGGTTAGCAAAGCAGTAAATATACATACATACACACACAGAGAGAGTTGTTTAGGGATTTACATGTCGATTGAGGAGACGAGGAGCGACTGTGACTTTGGGGTATGTTCTTGTTCCGAGAGAATTAGTGCAAACCGGAGTGTAGATGCTGTACATGTCGATGTTGGCGTAAGCTTCCATGAAACCTTTCATATGATCGGCGCATTGGACCGTTATGTTACTGGTGCTCTGTTTAAAGTCACATTCCTTGTTGATCTTATCGTAGAGTTGGTCCGAAATGATCGCGTGACTCCATGCGTAATCGAAAAGCCCCAAGGTATCGGTCGGTTCGTTGATGGCTGCGTTTCCTATCTGGATCATTACAAACCACAAGAACAAACGCTGCAGGTTAAGATAGAAATCGAATGAATTGGTCCCGCTCGATTAGACTCTGTTACGTACCATGAATCCTTTGAAATTAATGTAGGAATCCGGACTCGAAGCTTTGTTTCTGTCATAAATGAGTTGAGCCAGCTGGGGAACATAATGACCTTGACGGGAAAAAGAAGAAAGATGGGATATTAGGGCTGTAAATGAGACGAAACAAATCGCAAGCTACTTGAGTCCGACTCGGTCATGGACTCGACTCAGCTTGTTTACACCCCTAGAGGACATATATCATTTGGCACAGAAAGTAGTAATAATTGAAGATGGTAAAAGTAAAAACATACCAGCATAGCTCTCTCCTGCAATGTAAAAATCATGGGATTTGAAGTTTGGGAATCGTTTGAACCAATTAATCAAGAAAACATAAGAGTCTGCAGCTGTAATTTCATCGCCGAGTTCATGTAAATCTTTGGAATTGTTGGTGTACGAAAATCCCACTCCAACTGGTGCCTCCAGAAACAGCATATTTGCCACTAAATAACCATAAAAATTTGATTCACTGATAGTGTATAGAATTATGCATCGAATATATCGGTTTTTATTGGAATGGTACCTTTGTTCCAAGAGAATTTGTTAAAAGTAAGGCGAGTGTCATTGCTACGAATGAGGAAAGGACCAAGCTCTTGTGCTGCTCCGTAGGCCACCGATGAGCAACCGGGTCCTAAAACATTGCCAATTTAGTCCATATATGTAAACCAATAACCATTTTATCCAATAGAAATCATATGCCCCCTATTTATGTCTTACACAAAATATTCGAAACTGCAATGTATTCGATTTGAATTAATCGAACTATAAATAAAAGCAAAGAGATTCTTCTTACGGACCAATAAAGAGAAGAAATGTATGGTTTTGTAAAGAAGAGGGGGGATTTGGTAAAGGCTAATTCATTGGAATTGGAGGAGCAGGTGGTCCCAAACCCACAATTTTTACGGAACAGATTTGTTAGTCACATGTTGCCCCTAAACATGGGACCCACTATTAATGTAGTACTATATTATTTTACTTTTATCTCTATTATATATATATATAATTAATTAAAAATAATTATGGTTCAAAATCTATTAAGTGGTTCCAATAATAAAATAATAATGTATATAATCTTTACACGTGTGTGAGTTTATTGGAATTTAGAATTGAACTAAAATATTATCTAGTAATTGAATTAGAATAGTAAAAAAATACTTTTTAAGTTTTTTAAGTTTTATTTCATCTAATGCATTGATTTGATTATAAAATATTAAAATAACATAATATTTAAATATAATATATATTTTATTTATTTATTATTATTATATTTAATATATTTTTACAAATCTAATATGCTAATATAATATATTTTTACAAATCTAATATACTAATATTATATATTTTTATGTTATTTATTTTATAATTATTTTTTGAAACTCACAAAATTCTAATAATATAAATTATTCTAGTAATTATTTACCTAAAAAATAATCATAAATACTATAATATTTATAAATTTACGTGACACTAGATTCTAAGTTCAATATTAAACAATTCCCTTCTCTATCTATTCTTTTTTTGTTTTTAGTATAATTATTTATACTTTATTATTAGTTAATTAATCTAAATCTGACTCTAAAAGTTTATTATGAGATAACTCTTATAATTCAGTTTTTTTTCATTCACAATACTAAAATTTAGACTTCAGACCTTGATTAACAGACTTAACACCTCTTTTTGTTAGATCAATCGATAGATGATATTTTTAATGATTTTAATATTTTGAGTATCAAATTAAAATAGGATTCCAAATAATTAATTAATCAAATGAATACTTGCAAGAATGTGCGAGTAAAAGAAAATTAACATATAAAAGTTGCAGATAATTTGAACATAGAAATAACATAAATGGAATGAAATTCCAAAAATAGGAGAAAACTTATAAGTAAAGGAAAAGCCTAGTGGATGTAAATAAAATATATTTTTCAAGTTTATAGGCAGACAAATGAATGAATGATTATTCTTGGAAGAAACACTGCAGCTGCACACTGTACAATTATTATGTTCTCCACAATCTTTATCTTTTAATTTTATATTTAGGTCATTAGTCCATATAATATATAATTTAATTTTTATTCTTGTATTCACGTTATTTTTATATTATTCATTCTTGTATTCAAGTTATTTTTATATTATTCGAGTTAGAATTAAAATTTTAAAACTTAACTGTTCAAAAAAATTCAACTTAAAAAGCAGATAAATTAAAATCATCAAATTAATAAGGAATAAATTCAAAACTTACTACTAGTGTAATTTTTTTATTAAATAGAGAAGTATTATACTCCTACACTAAAATTTGAATTCATACAAGATAAATAAGTTGAACATCTTTAGTCACTAAGTTAATTAGTGGATTTCAAAGTATATATATATTTTTAACAGAACTTACTATTAGTGTAAGTTCTAAAGCAGAAGTTGGCCAAATAATTTTTCTAAAAGGTGAAATAAACCTATTATAGTATGAGTTATTATTTCACGTACCCACAATGAAAAATATGTTTAAATTTATTTTAAAAATTAAAACCTAAAACCTATACTCCGACTATAAACATTAAGTACTAAAACATAAACTCGATTGTGAAATTTTCCGAAATATTTCGGCATACAAATATTCTCCTGTTTTGCTGTTGAAAAAAAAAAGTTTTCTGATCTTCTCTGCTCCTATCCTATCAAAGTCCTTTTAGAGACAAATGTACTTTGAAATCTGTTTCGTCTTTGACTCTTTCCTATCATCTATGTTTGAAACCCACTAACTAAGTGTAAATATATACTATATATATATATATATGGGTGTTTGAACTTGGCTAGACAAAAGAAATTCAGGGATTAAAATTAACATAAAAGCTAAATTCAGGTACCAAAATGTATATTTACCCTTTTTAAGCAAATCAATGGAGGAAAGCAAAAATGGGAAGCAGTAATTGAAGAGATAATTAGTATGTCGAACCTCCATTAAGCCAGAGAACAAGAGGCTTGCGGGAAACTCCGTCCTGGGCTTCAAAAAACCAGTAGAACAACGCTTTCGAGTCCTGCGGCCGGAGCTTAACGTACCCGGCATAGTGCCGGAACTCCGCCGGCGGCTGTCCGGGCAAGTCCGTCACTCGGTCGGCTTCTTGTTGTTGGCCGTGGGGTTGTCTGCTTTGGGTCAGGGTGGGGATGTGAATGAAGAGAAAGCAGCAGAGGAGGAAACAGGGGCTTAGCTTTGCCATTTGGAAATTCACCGGTTGCAAGGGGAATAAGGGACTTTGTTGAACACAATGGAAAATGGAGTGGGCTTTTGCTTCATATATAAAAGGAGTAAATCCAATCCGATAATGTAATTATTTTATAAATTTCACCTATTAAGTTTATATATATATATATATATTACATAATTTTTTTTATAAAAGAGGAAAAAGCATACATAGGCCTCCTTAAAAACTTCTTAAACTCAGTCGAAATGTTACAAACTGCATACTAACTACTAACATTGACATGTAAAATATCTAACACCTCAATAGAGGGTACAAGAATAGGCGCGTCTCAAAAGAGTCCATAGGTAACAAGTGTGCCATCGTATCCGCCACACAGTTAGCATCTCGAATGACATGTTGGAACCTTTTACACATTATAAGAGATTTTAAGTTCTACACTTCTTTGAATCGCTAAATTAGTGAAATGAATGTCTAAGATTAATAGTAGGATATGTGTAAGCACACGCGCACATACTCTCACACACATATATATACAACGGATTATATGTTGGCCTAGCTAATGATAAGCTAGATTATTAATAAGGGTCAGATATTTAAATTTTAATGTTGTGAATGGAGTAAATTGAGTTGAAAATATTATTTTATAATTGATATATGTAACATTTGATTCAGATTGGTCCATTAATAGATGGAGTTGAATTGAAATTATTATATTAGGGATGAATAATTTATTTCCATTTAAATTTCATTATAAAAGACATCTTAATATAATATTATTTTTTCTTGGTTTTAAATAGTTAAATTACGTTCTCAATCCATATGATCTTTAAACTTTCAAAAATTAATTTACCTCTCTACTTTGAATTCCAGGAATTTAAGGTATGTTTGACAATTAGCGGATAGCTGATAGTGGATTATATTAGCGGATAGCTGATATCATTAGTTGATTTGACTAGCAGATTGCATTAACTGATTGTATATAAGTGTTTGGTAAAATTAACTGATAGCTGATAGTTGTTTGATTATTTGAACAAGCAAAATGACATATAAGGACATGATTATATTCAATACGTGTTTGAATAATTTATTAGTTTTTAATATTTTGTATATGTTACTATTAATTAGATTATAAAAATTAATTTTTTAATATAATTACTAAGCAAATATAAATGATGTATATATTAATTTTTTATTTATAAAATATTTTTTAATATAATTTTACTAATTATTAAATTTAAATGTATATGTTAATTTCTTATTTATTTATAAAACTACCTTTTGAATATAATTTTATTAATTATTAAATTTATATGTATATGTTAATTTCTTATTTATGATTTTTTTAAAAAAATTATTAGTTATTCAAATTTATGTTATTTAGAAAAAAAATTATAATCATCAAGGACAAAAGAGTCTTTACAAGTCTTTTATTCAAACCTCTAACTCAAAAAGCTCATAATAGGAGCTTTTTTAAAATGAGCGGTTTCACCCCAATCCACTATTATAATCATCTATTTACCAAACATCTAAATTAGTAGGTTTGATTGGTCAAACCTCTAAAAATGCTTCAAGCCTCTAACTTTGGCTCAAAAAGTTGTTTACCAAACATGGACTTAGTCTCTTCTCTTGTCTAGTTTTTTTAAAAGAAAAAAGTGTATTATTCATGCCGAATAGACATTACATGTGTTAAGCTGTAATACGAGCTTCATTAAAAAATATCCCTAGACCTAGATGGAGGAAAAAGATTACATCGTATTAGGCTTGTGACAGGGAAATTTAAACTCACTCTTGCACCATATTTGAACTTACAACAGGAGTAAAACATTACCAGATTACACAGAAGAGGTCATGGACCTAAAGTTCTGCCAATCGACCATATTGCGTCATCTCTGTACTTTAGATGGCTCATTTCTTTCCTGGTTCCGTAGTCTGAAGAATCCACACTGAATCTTTTGATCTCTTATTTCCTTTCTTAGCTAAGTTATCGGCCAACTCATTGTACTCCCTAGGCACATACGAGAATGAGCATTTGCAAGCTTCTCCAACAGCCAAGCACAATTTAACTAATGGCATAAACACTAAGGGGGCTGAGTTAGAGTTAGCCAACCACCAAACAGTTGATTCACAGTCACTCTCGACAATCAAGAGGAAGTGATTGAACCATATCAAATTTTTGAAAAGTTTAATTGCTTCTATAATAGCTCGAAGCTCTGTAGTGGTAGCATCGGTGCAACCGATTGCCTTGGAGAAAGAAATTAAAATCCTAGAATTCTCGTTCCTCAAACATCCGCCTATACCAACCTCTCCAAAATTGTCATTCACAGCTCCATCAGTATTGAACTTGATGTAACCCTTTCGGGGGGCTCCACCAGTTTGGCACCTCTTTGTGCTTAGCTAGGCTATATCGTCTTAAATTGCTTGGGTAACATATTGTATCCGATAGCGATACACTCGCCTCTGGTCATTTCGCCTTGCACCACCAGCTCATTCGCATAATGATCAAGTCAAAGATATGTCTTTTATCAACTTTGGCACCCTTGAAGATGACTTCATTCCTAAACTTCCAAAGAGACCACACTATATTATATAAGCTTAGGGACCACACCTGATTAGATACATCCGACCGAGGTATTGAGGGCCATGTTGCATTACAGCTTTAAAGTTCTCAGGCATGATGAACCGAGCATTTCACAATACCATTCATCGTTGTCATGTGCTCTGAAAAACTTTACAATGATAGAACAAGTGAGTGGTCGTTTCTTCGTTTTCACCACAAAGAGGGCACAAAGCAGCCTGTTGAGGTATACAACCTCTTTTAGTAAGATTATCTCTAGTAGGGATTTTTTCTAGAATTAATTTCCACACAAATAACTCTACACTCGGAGGGGGTTAGATTTTTCCACACATGTTTCCACACATCTTCTTTAACATTACTGGTTTGAGAGCTCGCCAGATAATAGGATTTAACCGAGAATAAACCACTTGACTTAGCTACTCATCTGATGCTATCCTGAGACTCTAAATGAGGGCGACATCCTGAGATAAGAGACATGAAATCTCTCCACTGATCACACTTCCAATAAAAAAGCCTCCTTCTTAGTGTAATGTTTCAGCTCCACTTACCATTGACTACACAACTAAAATCTGTTATTACACCATTTTTATTCACTTTCAGAGCGTATATTCTTGGATGTGATTCTCTAAGGGCAACATGACCAACCCAGACCTCGGACCAAAATTTTATTACCTTTTCATCCCCACATAATAGTGAATATTTTGGTTGAAAAGAGAGTGTTGACTATAGAGTTGCGTATAGATACTCCTCCACAACTATAACTTGGAGTTGCTACCATATGCTGGTAGAATGGATTGTTGATTGGGATCGTAGATTGCAGCGACTATTTTTCTCCATAAGTTGTTTATTTCGGTCCCGTATCGCCACAACTGTAACATCCTAAAAATTAGCCTAGAAGATTAGAGGTCTAATTAAATGATTAAGTGAATTATTAGATTAATTTTCCAAATTTTCGAATTGAAATTTGGTTCATTATGGACCAAATTGAAATGTAGATAAATGTGTAATAAGAATTCGGTTAATAGGCTTAATGACCAAACCGAATAAGGTGGAAAAGTTGAGGCTTGCATGCTAAAATGAAAATGCATGGATTAACACTATTAATAAGATGAAATTATTGTATAACTAAGACTTTATACTTGAGTTAAGGGAAATTTTAAAGGGTTAGTTAGAGGAATTAGTTGGGACATGACCCCTTGGTCATATCTCATTTAATTTGTTCCCCATTCCCACTTTCCTTAGCCGGCTACCCCAACCCAAACTTACATACCTCATTTGCTCTTTCACACCAAAAATACAACATAGAAACCTTGAGAGAGAGTTGAGAGCTCGGTGGAGAAGAAGGAGAGCTTGCATGGTGGTGTAAATTCCCTAGAAAATTAAGAAGAAAATTGGAAGTAAGTAGATCATTCCCTTCTTAATTCGGTTATGGTAAAAAGATCATTAGATCACATGTTATGAAGTGTCTAAAAAATTATAAAGATGATGTTCTTAAGTGTGGTTGCTGGAAAAATATGGAAATCCATAAGAATCCTTAAGGATTAAGAGTCATAAAAGATTAAGAACATGCATGTAGATTATGTTGAGAGATTTGTAAAGTTCATGACATGCATCTTTGAAAATTTATAGAAAATTCTATAATGAGAGTTTAATGCTGAATTTTAGATATGTTTCACTTTGACATGTTTAGAATAGTAGAAAAATGATAAAGTAGGGTTCTAATGGCTGTGTTAAAATCTGGAAGCATAAAAGTGAGCAACATGTAAAACTGTCCAGCACTGATTCGAGCTGGACAGTGAACTTTGATAAATCATAGAAATTAATCTACTAAGAGTCTTGATCTGAATTTTTGATATGTTAAAATTGGGTATGTAAACTGAATTTAGGAACAAACGGTGTATGATTTGGAGCTGTATACAGAGAATACGAAATGAATCAATATAGGTGGTCAGAAATGAGTATAAATTAAAAGAAAGAGAAATCTGAATTTGAGATTCATGAAATTGACAAAATTGGAATATATGAAGTATTGTTAAATTGAGTTATAAACTGTGAGATATGAAATTAATTAGTTTTGGTGGTCAATTTGAAGGATTAAAGGGCTAATTAAAGATAATAGGAAAATTGGAAGTTAGTCGAATTGAACCGAAAAGTTAGGGACTGTTTTAAATAAAATTGCAAAATTCAGTCTCTAATTGCATAAATTGAATTCTGAAAAATTGTTGTTGTTTGGCTTGAATGCCTTAGATCCTAGAAGCGAAAGGTTAGAAGAAGAAATTGCACCAGGATCGGCTTCGGATCGAGCGAAGGGCATCCAGATACAAAACTAGCTCGGCGAATTGTGAGTGAAACGATTTGTAGAGTTGGGATTAGAGTCCCAACTGCTTTAATTTGATTTTAAGTTATGATAAGCATGCAATTTGGACTAATTAATTATTCGATTTAGTAAGGGAAGAAGGAATAATGGAATTCGAATTTTTATGCTTGTGATATGCGATTGTGATGCGTATGTGATTGAAATTAAATTGATGATTGATATGTTTGATTCCGAAACTGATTTTTTGTTAATTGTACTATTTTGGGATGAATTTAGTAATGCTGTTTGTTGGATTGTTGTGACTTTGATTTGTGTGGATATAATGACATTGAATTATGATATGTGAATATATGATGATCTTACATGTATGATTAAGCTTGATAGGTTCAATTGAGTATTGAACTATGAAATGTGATTCTGATTTATATGATATGAATTTGGATTTGTATGAAAGCTGATCTGAAAAATGCGAATTGAGCATGTGAATTATTATATGACCATGTGTGATAACATGTTATTGGAATTGGAATTATAAGCAATTAATCGAAAGGATTAATTAAGAATTTCTGAAAATTTGATGGATTATGTATCTGATTAAATTAAAGATTTAAATGCAAAGCACTTGGTGTGTACAGTCTGTTTAGGTAGTATGGCTAGCCTAGAGTCTGAGCTCAATAAGAAAATTAGTACGTTAGTGTACTCGATATTGTGGTACGTAAGTGTACCTTCTTGCTTAATGTCTGCGGACATTATGATATGTTATATGTGATACGATTTTGGTACGTGGTACCTATTACATGGTGAATTTTGATTCACAACCTCTGTTACACGTGACTTGATTACCTATCATACTCTACTATCCAAGGCATTGCTAAATGAATTAAATGAACAATTTAAGGAATGAAATCTGAAAATTGAAAGTAAATTCATGAAATTGGTTATTGGAATATTCGAATGAAAGATTGAACTTCATGATTTGCTATTCTTGATATGGTATGAAACTTTAATTGTGATGATTTGATTTTTGAAAGTCAAATTTAGGTTTCATGGCTTGTATGTGTATTTGTGATATGAATGATGTGAAATCAGTTGCATGTATTCGAGTAGAATTACATGATTCCTTGATGCATACATTCGAATGAATTCTATGGTGCATTATTAATTGTGGATTGATTATAATGCTTGAATTATTCGAATGAGCTAATGTGCAAAGTGAAATTAAATTGTTTGATCATAATGTTTAATTTGGAAACCGAATAGAATAGGGTTTCCTCACTAAGTACGAGAAGTACTTACCACTCGAACCTTCCTTCCTTCCCCTAAATTTCAGGTTCTAGCATCGTTAACCTCTACCCGTATTCTATCCGTACGAAGCTTAAGTATGATTTTCCCTATCTTTGTCGTACTCATGATGGGTGGCCTAGCGTTCAGCATGTTAGTTCAATTTGGTCTGATGGTTATGTTCATGAACTACTACTTTGGTTCGATATAAACTTTTTAATATGTTTCCCTATATTTTGTTATGTATGTAAGGGGTAAATATTTGGGTATAGATCGCCCGCGTATATGTTTAGGGCTTGATTCTTTTTGTTGGAACCACTTTTTGTATAGGCAACCGATAGGTTTAGCCGATATAGTACCCCGGTTTATTTTGTAAAAAGGGAAACTAAAAACGTTATGGATGTATGATTCAGATGATGCATTATATATATATATATATATATAAGTATGATGAATGTTTCGGCTATGTATGGATTGAATTAATCTTATCATGAATTGTAGATTAATTACATGAAATGAACCATATGTATGCTATACGAATGGTTAAGGTAAAGAATTAGTAAATTAGAAATTGTATAAACCAAATGGAATTGTTATAAGTCATTCAAATGAAATTGGAACTTTAAGATTGATCTTAATTGATTAGTATATTATTTGTAACAGAGTTGTTTATTTTAATCGAATTAGATATATATATATGACATCCAATTCGATAGAATGATGAAATGAATCTTGGTATAATAAATGTATTATGATTGAAATTGATATGGTTGTTATACATGTGTATTGCTTGAGTATAAGATAGCTAAGTATACATGTTGTATTCGAATAAATATATATATATATATATATATATATATATATATATATATTACACGAAAAATTGTTAACCCACTTCCGCTGCCTAATACGATTCTGTTATAAGTTAATATAATGCTCTTTGCCCCTAATCCGGGGTAAGGGGTGTTATATAAAGTGGTATCAGAGCTTTTTAGGTTAAGTCCTAAAAATTTTAATCGAGTCTGCATACATCTACATTGTTTAGGTTTGCCACCCATGTATTGCATGACAAGATATCTGTACTGAGCTTTCTGATCTTCTGTTATTTGACTAAATGATAGAAAATGACGGGCTCAAAAGACCCAAAGAATGGGAGCTCGCACGAAACTTCGAGCAAAGGTGAAAGTGTGAGATTGGGTGAAAATTCTCCTGCTCGAACTGAAACTCCGAGAAAGGAGAGAAACAAAGAGCCTGCTCAGACTTCCGAGCAAATTGCTAAAAAGCCTGCTCAAGTCACTGAATCCGTTCAGAACATTGAGCAATCTGATAAAGAACCTGTTCAGAACACCGAACAACCTCCACCTGAAAATCCTATGGTTCAGTCTGCTTAAAGAGAATGTCTCCTCAGCATGAAGGAGATGTTCAATCAACTTCTGACAAATCTGAAACAAGAGCAACCTGTTGTTTTTGTCCCTACTGCACCTAGCAGAGCACCGATAGATAAGCTTTCTCAGCATCGAGCCTACACTTTTTACTGGTGCTAATGAAGAAAGACCAGAAGATGCAGAGTACTGGCTTGAAAACACCACCAAGGTGGTAACCCGACAATTACAGTGCTCCGATAACCACAAATTGGAGTGTGATGTGGCTCTGTTAGTTGATGAAGCTATGAATTGGTGGGAAACCACTACTCTTACTGTTCAGACTGAATTGGTGACATGGGAATTCTTCCTCGAAGAGTTCAAAAAGAAGTACATCAGTGAACAGTACTTAGCTGAAAGAAGAAAGAAGTTCTTGCACTTTAAACAAGCTAACCGTCCTATTGAGCAGTACCATGCAGATTTTTGCAAGTATTGCAAATACGGTGCAGAATACATCAAAACTGAAGCTGATAAGTGCCGAATGTTTATTGAAGGCATGTATGATGAACTGAGTCCAATCTTCACTGCTTTGGGAATCAATGATTTCCAGAATCTTGTTAATCGGGCTATTGCAACCGAACCTAGAATGAAAGCTACTGAAAAGCGAAAAGGGGGCAATAAGCCTGACAAAAAGCAGAAAAGAGACGACAAGTCTCAATGGCAGTTCAAGAAGCCTAAATTTCAGAAAGAAGGGTCTTCTAATTTCACTTCTGCTCCGAGGAGCAATTACACTTCTAAACCAGCTACAGTGATCAGATCCTTAGTACCGACTATGTCTGTTAATAGTACGGGAAATTCTGAAAAGATTTCTCCTTGCAAGTTCTGTCAGAAACCACATCGAGGTCAGTGCAGACTTCAAGCAAATCTCTGCTATGCTTGTGGTGGTGATGATCACTACATCAAAGACTATCCTCAGAAGCATGAATCTATGCTTGCTCGTAACACTGCAGTTCCTAGTCCGACATCCTCTAATCGGAATAGGAATGCCAAGTCAGCCCAACCGAGTTATCAGAAGAAAGGCAAGGGTACTCATTCCAATGCTACCACTCATCAGGAATCTCGAGCACCTGCTAGAGTTTACCACATTCGTGGTAGAGATGATGAAGAGTCTCCTGAAGTGATTGCAGGTACTGTTGAGCTAAACTCACATCCTGTTTATGCTTTAATAGATTCGGGATCCACTCATTCATTCACATGTCTATCTGCTGTAAAAAGGTTGAAATTAGAACCTGAAATTGTGAAAACAAGTCTGATAGTCTCAAACCCTTTAGGAGGAACTTCGAACATAAACCTAATATGTAGAAATTGTACATTGCATATTAGCAATTTGCCATTCCTTATTGATCTCTACATATTACCCTCTTGTGAATTCGATCTAATTTTGGGTTTAGATTGGTTAAGTAAACATGAGGCTTGGGTTGATTGTCAAAATAAAAGATTGTATCTTCAGGGTTTAGGAAAAGAATCCATACTCCTAATTGATAAAAAGCCCACTTCCATTTTTGCATCCATGGTCTTGAGAGATCAAATTGAATTTGGAATGTCTGAAATGCTTGTTGTTTTTGAATTCATTGATGTGTTTCCCGAAGAACTACCTGGTCTTCCTCCGACTAGAGAAGTTGAATTCGGGATTGAAGTACAGCCTGGCTCAAATCCGGTGTCTATCACTCCGTACCGGATGGCACCTCTTGAATTAAAAGAATTGCAAAAGCAACTTTAAGAGCTTCAGGACAAGGGTTTCATTCGACCCAGCACTTCTCCTTGGGGTGCACCTGTTCTATTTGTAAAGAAGAAGGATGGAGCAATGCGTCTTTGTATTGACTACCGTCAATTGAACAAGATCACAATCAAGAACCGATATCTGCTCCCAAGAATAGAAGATCTGTTTGATCAACTTAGGGATGCTTCAGTATTCTCAAAGATCGACCTGCGATCTGGATACTATCAAATGAGAGTCAAAGAGAAGGATGTATCAAAAACAGCCTTCCAAACTCGTTATGGCCACTATGAATTTCTGGTAATGCCTTTCGGATTAACAAATGCTCCGGCGGCATTCATGGATCTCATGAACAGAGTATTCAAGCCCTATCTTGATAAATTTGTCGTCGTCTTCATTGATGACATTTTGATCTATTCTCTCAACAAAGAAGAACATGATGATCATCTTCGCATTGTCTTGCAAACTCTCCGGGAACGCCAGTTATTCGCAAAATTTTCCAAGTGCGAGTTCTGGTTATCGGAAGTATCATTTCTTGGTCATGTAATTTCTGCAGAAGGAATTAAAGTTGATCCGAAGAAAATTGAGTCAATCATGGATTGGCGACCTCCCAGAAATGTCAGTGAAATAGGGAGTTTCCTTGGTCTTGCTGGTTATTACAGAAGGTTTGTCAAAGGGTTTCCTCTATAGCCTTACCTTTGACTAAACATCTTCGTAAAGACCAACCATTTGAATGGTCTGACAAGCAACAGAGGAGCTTTGACCAACTCAAAGCAGCCTTGACTCATGCCCCAGTTTTTATCCAACCAGAACCTAGCAAGGATTATACTGTGTATAGTGATGCTTCACATGCGGGTCTTGGATGTGTTCTAATGCAAGGTGATAATGTGATAGCTTATGCTTCACGCCAACTGAAATCTCATGAATTGAACTATCCAACGCATGATCTCGAACTTGCTGCAATTGTGTTTGCTCTCAAAATATGGAGACACTACTTGTACGGTGAGAAATGTTATATGTTCACCGATCACAAGAGTCTAAAGTATCTCCTGACTCAGAAAGATCTGAATCTGCGACAACGCCGATGGATGGAGTTATTGAAAGACTATGATTTAGTCATTGACTATCATCCAGGAAAAGCCAATGTGGTTGCAGACGCCTTGAGTCGTAAACCGACATTGGGTAAAATCTCTAATCCCTGAACCTTGAGAAATAAAATATAAAATGTCTATAATGAAAGTTATGATTAAAAGTGGTATTTATTTTTGTAGCTCCAACTGCTATCAATGCTCATCTTCGAGTATACCAAAAGCAAGGATTTTTGTCCGAACTTCAAATTCAATCCAGTCTAATCTCAAGGATTGAAAATCTTCAGAAAGCTGATCCAGAACTTCAGGATATCGTTTCCAAGCTGGATACAAAATCTGGTGAAGGATTCCGTATTCATACAAACGGTCTCCTTTATTTCAAAGATAGAATATGTGTTCCAAATGATGAAAATCTGAAAAGAGATCTTCTGGAAGAAGCACACCAGAGTTCTTTCTCGGTCCACCCTGGATCGGTTAAGATGTATAAAGATCTCAAATCTTTGTATTGGTGGTCTGGTATGAAAGCGGCTATCAATGATTTCGTATCCAAATGTCTAAATTGTCAGAGAGTCAAAGCTGAACATAGAGTTCCCACCGGATTACTCCAACCACTTGTACTGCCACAGTGGAAATGGGAACGAATTACTATGGATTTCGTGACTGGTCTTCCTAGTTCTCCCAGAAAATATGATACTATTTGGGTGATTGTTGACCGATTCACCAAATCGGCACATTTCATTCCTATTCGTATCAATTACAGTTTAGAGACCTTGGCTAATCTGTACATTCAGGAAATAATCCGGCTACATGGAATTCCTATCTCCATAGTCTCTGATCGTGATCCAAGATTTACTTCCAGATTTTGGAGAACGTTACAGAGAGCTATGAGAACTAATTTGAATCTAAGCACAGCTTTCCATCCGCAAACTGATGGTCAGGCTGAACGAGTAATTCAGATTCTTGAAGATATGCTTAGAGCTTGCATAATTGACTTTGGGAAGAATTGGGAGAAATCCCTACCCTTAGTTGAATTTGCCTACAACAATAGCCATCAGTCGTCTATTCAGATGGCTCCTTTTGAAGCATTGTATGGCAGAAAATGCAGAACACCTTTGTGTTGGTCCGAACTTGGTGAAAATAAAGTTTTGGGACCCCAATTGCTCAGAGAAACAGAAGAGAAAATTCAAATCATTCACTCTCGATTGAAACAAGCCTTCGATAGACAGAAAACCTATGTTGATCTGAAACGAAGAGATATCCAGCAAAATGTGGGAGACAAAGTCTTTCTTAAAGTCTCCCCATGGAAGAAAGTATTTCGGTTCAGAAAGAGGGGAAAGCTCAATCCTCGCTTTATTGGACCTTTTGAAATCACAGAAAGAAATGGCTCAGTGGCTTATCCACTTGCATTTCCTAGTGAGTTCGATAAAATCCACAATGTATTTCATGTGTCAATGCTCAGAAAATATAGATCCGATCCTTCTCACATCTTAGAGCCGGAAGAAGTAGAACTGAATCCTGATTTGTCCTATGAAGAGGAACCAGTTCAGATTCTGGATAGGGAAATTAAAAGACTTCAGAACAAAAATGTTGCACTTGTTAAAGTCTTGTGGAGAAATCACAAGATGGAAGAGGCAACATGGGAACCTGAGGAAACGATGCGAAACCAATACCCTCAATTGTTCGATCCAGGTAAGAATTCGGGGACGAATTCTTTCTTTAAGGGGGGGGGGAGAAATGTAACATCCTAAAAATTAGCCTAGAAGATTAGAGGTCTAATTAAATGATTAAGTGAATTATTAGATTAATTTTCCAAATTTTCGAATTGAAATTTGGTTCATTATGGACCAAATTGAAATGTAGATAAATGTGTAATAAGAATTCGGTTAATAGGCTTAATGACCAAACCGAATAAGGTGGAAAAGTTGAGGCTTGCATGCTAAAATGAAAATGCATGGATTAACACTATTAATAAGATGAAATTATTGTATAACTAAGACTTTATACTTGAGTTAAGGGAAATTTTAAAGGGTTAGTTAGAGGAATTGGTTGGGACATGACCCCTTGGTCATATGTCATTTAATTTGTTCCCCATTCCCATTTTCCTTAGCCGGCTACCCCAACCCAAACTTACTTACCTCATTTGCTCTTTCACACCAAAAATACAACATAGAAACCTTGAGAGAGAGTTGAGAGCTCGGTGGAGAAGAAGGAGAGCTTCCATGGTGGTGTAAATTCACTAGAAAATTAAGAAGAAAATTAGAAGTAAGTAGATCATTCCCTTCTTAATTCGGTTATGGTAAAAAGATCATTAAATCACATGTTATGAAGTGTCTAGAAAATTATAAAGATGATGTTCTTAAGTGTGGTTGCTGGAAAAATATGGAAATCCATAAGAATCCTTAAGGATTAAGAGTCATAAAAGATTAAGAACATGCATGTAGATTATGTTGACAGATATGTAAAGTTCATGACATGCATCTTTGAAAATTTATAGAAAATTCTATAATGAGAGTTTAATGCTGAATTTTAGATATGTTTCACTTTGACATGTTTAGAATAGTAGAAAATGATAAAATAGGGTTCTAATGGCTGTGTTAAAATCTGGAAGCATAAAAGTGAGCAACATGCAAAACTGTCCAGCACTGATTCGAGCTGGACAATGAACTTTGAAAAATCATAGAAATTAATCTACTAAGAGTCTTGATCTGAATTTTTGATATGTTAAAATGGGGTATGTAAACTGAATTTAGGAACAAACGGTGTATGATTTGGAGCTGTATACAGAGAATACGAAATGAATCAATATAGGTGGTCAGAAATGAGTATAAATTAAAAGAAGCGAAATCTGAATTTGAGATTCATGAAATTGACAAAATTGGAATATATGAAGTATTGTTAAATTGAGTTATAAACTGTGAGATATGAAATTAATTAGTTTTGGTGGTCAATTTGAAGGATTAAATGGCTAATTAAAGATAATAGGAAAATTGGAAGCTAGTCGAATTGAACCGAAAAGTTAGGGACTGTTTTAAATAAAATTGCAAAATTCAGTCTCTAATTGCATAAATTGAATTCTGAAAAATTTTTGTTGTTTGGCTTGAATGCCTTAGATCCTAGAAGCGAAAGGGTAGAAGAAGAAATTGCACCAGGATCGGCTTCGGATCGAGCGAAGGGCAGCCGAATACAAAACTAGCTCGGCGAATTGTGAGTGAAACAATTTGTAGAGTTGAGATTAGAGTCCCAACTGCTTTAATTTGATTTTAAGTTATGATAAGCATGCAATTTGGACTAATTAATTATTCGATTTAGTAAGGGAAGAAGGAATAATGGAATTCGGATTTTTATGCTTGTGATATGCGATTGTGATGCGTATGTGATTGATTTTAAATTGATGATTGATATGTTTGATTCTGAAACTGATTTTTGGTTAATTGTACTGTTTTGGGATGAAATTAGTAATGCTGTTTGTTGGATTGTTGTGACTTTGATTTTGTGTGGATATAATGACATTGAATTATGATATGTGAATATATGATGATCTTACATGTATGATTAAGCTTGATAGGTTCAATTGAGTATTGAACTATGAAATGTGATTCTGATTTATATGATATAAATTTGGATTTGTATGAAAGCTGATCTGAAAATTGCGAATTGAGCATGTGAATTATTATATGACCATGTGTGATAACATGTTATTGGAATTGGAATTATAAGCAATTAATCGAAAGGATTAATTAAGAATTTCTGAAAATTTGATTGATTATGTATCTGATTAAATTAAAGATTTAAATGCAAAGTCCTTGGTGTGTACAATCTGTTTAGGTAGTATGGCTAGCCTAGAGTCTGAGCTCAATAAGAAAATTGGTACGTTAGTGTACTCGATATTGTGGTACGTAAGTGTACCTTCTTGCTTAATGTCTGCGGACATTATGATATGTTATATGTGATACGATTTTGGTACGTGGTACCTATTACATGGTGAATTTTGATTCACAACCTCTGTTACACGTGACTTGATTACCTATCATACTCTACTATCCAAGGCATTGCAACTCAAAGCAGCCTTGACTCATGCCCCAGTTTTGATCCAACCAGAACCTGGCAAGGATTATACTGTGTATAGTGATGCTTCACATGCGAGTCTTGGATGTGTTCTAATGCAAGGTGATAATGTGATAGCTTATGCTTCACGCCAACTGAAATCTCATGAATTGAACTATCCAACGCATGATCTCGAACTTGCTGCAATTGTGTTTGCTCTCAAAATATGGAGACACTACTTGTACGGTAAGAAATGTTATATGTTCACCGATCACAAGAGTCTAAAGTATCTCCTGACTCAGAAAGATCTGAATCTGAGACAACGCCGATGGATGGAGTTATTGAAAGACTATGATTTAGTCATTGACTATCATCCAGGAAAAGCCAATGTAGTTGCAGACGCCTTGAGTCGTAAACCGACATTGGGTAATATCTCTAATCCCTGAACCTTAAGAAATAAAATATAAAATGTCTATAATGAAAGTTATGATTAAAAGTGGTATTTATTTTTGTAGCTCCAACTGCTATCAATGCTCATCTTCGAGTATACCAAAAGCAAGGATTTATGTCCGAACTTCAAATTCAATCCAGTCTAATCTCAAGGATTGAAAATCTTCAGAAAGCTGATCTAGAACTTCAGGATATCGTTTCCAAGCTGGATACAAAATCTGGTGAAGGATTCCGTATTCATACAAACGGTCTCCTTTATTTCAAAGATAGAATCTGTGTTCCAAATGATGAAAACCTGAAAAGAGATCTTCTGGAAGAAGCACACCAGAGTTCTTTCTCGGTCCACCCTGGATCGGTTAAGATGTATAAAGATCTCAAATCTTTGTATTGGTGGTCTGGTAAGAAAGCGGCTATCAATGATTTCGTATCCAAATGTCTAAATTGTTAGAGAGTCAAAGTTGAACATAGAGTTCCCACCGGATTACTCCAACCACTTGTACTGCCACAGTGGAAATGGGAACGAATTACTATGGATTTCGTGACTGGTCTTCCTAGTTCTCCCAGAAAATATGATACTATTTGGGTGATTGTTGACCGATTCACCAAATCGGCACATTTCATTTCTATTCGTATCAATTACAGTTTAGAGACCTTGGCTAATCTGTACATTCAGGAAATAATCTGGCTACATGAAATTCCTATCTCCATTGTCTCTGATCGTGATCCAAGATTTACTTCCAGATTTTGGAGAACATTACAGAGAGCTATGAGAACTAATTTGAATCTAAGCACAGCTTTCCATCCGCAAACTGATGGTCAGTCTGAACGAGTAATTCAGATTCTTGAAGATATGCTTAGAGCTTGCATAATTGACTTTGGGAAGAATTGGGAGAAATCCCTACCCTTAGTTGAATTTGCCTACAATAATAGCTATCAGTCGTCTATTCAGATGGCTCCTTTTGAAGCATTGTATGGCAGAAAATGTAGAACACCTCTGTGTTGGTCCGAACTTGGTGAAAATAAAGTTTTGGGACCCCAATTGCTCAGAGAAACAGAAGAGAAAATTCAAATCATTCACTCTCGATTGAAACAAGCCTTCGATAGACAGAAAGCCTATACTGATCTGAAACGAAGAGATATCCAGCATAATGTGGGAGACAAAGTCTTTCTTAAAGTCTCCCCATGGAAGAAAGTATTTCGGTTCGGAAAGAGGGGAAAGCTCAGTCCTTGCTTTATTGGACCTTTTGAAATCACAGAAAGAATTGGCCCAGTGGCTTGTCGACTTGCACTTCCTAGTGAGTTCGATAAAATCCACAATGTATTTCATGTGTCAATGCTCAGAAAATATAGATCCGATCCTTCTCACATCTTAGAGCCGGAAGAAGTAGAACTGAATCCTGATTTGTCCTATGAAGTGGAACCAGTTCAGATTCTGGATAGGGAAATTAAAAGACTTCGGAACAAAAATGTTGCACTTGTTAAAGTCTTGTGGAGAAATCACAAGATGGAAGAGGCAACATGGGAACCTGAGGAAACGATGCGAAACCAATACCCTCAATTGTTCGATCCAGGTAAGAATTCGGGGACGAATTCTTTCTTTAAGGGGGGGAGAAATGTAACATCCTAAAAATTAGCCTAGAAGATTAGAGGTCTAATTAAATGATTAAGTGAATTATTAGATTAATTTTCCAAATTTTCGAATTAAAATTTGGTTCATTATGGACCAAATTGAAATGTAGATAAATGTGTAATAAGAATTCGGTTAATAGGCTTAATGACCAAACCGAATAAGGTGGAAAAGTTGAGGCTTGCATGCTAAAATGAAAATGCATGGATTAACACTATTAATAAGATGAAATTATTGTATAACTAAGACTTTATACTTGAGTTAAGGGAAATTTTAAAGGGTTAGTTAGAGGAATTGGTTGGGACATGACCCATTGGTCATATCTCATTTAATTTGTTCCCCATTCTCACTTTCCTTAGCCGGCTACCCCAACCCAAACTTACTTACCTCATTTGCTCTTTCACACCAAAAATACAACATAGAAACCTTGAGAGAGAGTTGAGAGCTCGGTGGAGAAGAAGGAGAGCTTGCATGGTGGTGTAAATTCCCTAGAAAATTAAGAAGAAAATTGGAAGTAAGTAGATCATTCCCTTCTTAATTCGATTATGGTAAAAAGATCATTAGATCACATGTTATGAAATGTCTAAAAAATTATAAAGATGATGTTCTTAAGTGTGGTTGCTGGAAAAATATGGAAATCCATAAGAATCCTTAAGGATTAAGAGTCATAAAAGATTAAGAACATGCATGTAGATTATGTTGACAGATTTGTAAAGTTCATGACATGCATCTTTAAAAATTTATAAAAAATTCTATAATGAGAGTTTAATGCTGAATTTTAGATATGTTTCACTTTGACATGTTTAGAATAGTAGAAAAATGATAAAATAGGGTTCTAATGGCTGTGTTAAAATCTGGAAGCATAAAAGTGAGCAACATGCAAAACTGTCCAGCACTGATTCGAGCTGGACAGTGAACTTTGATAAATCATAGAAATTAATCTACTAAGAGTCTTGATCTGAATTTTTGATATGTTAAAATTGGGTATGTAAACTGAATTTAGGAACAAACGGTGTATGATTTGGAGCTGTATACAGAGAATACGAAATGAATCAATATAGGTTGTCAGAAATGAGTATAAATTAAAAGAAGAGAAATCTGAATTTGAGATTAATGAAATTGACAAAATTGGAATATATGAAGTATTGTTAAATTGAGTTATAAACTGTGAGATATGAAATTAATTAGTTTTGGTGGTCAATTTAAAGGATTAAAGGGCTAATTAAAGATAATAGGAAAATTGGAAGCTAGTCGAATTGAACCGAAAAGTTAGGGACTGTTTTAAATAAAAATGCAAAATTCAGTCTCTAATTGCATAAATTGAATTCTGAAAAATTGTTGTTGTTTGGCTTGAATGCCTTAGATCCTAGAAGCGAAAGGGTAGAAGAAGAAATTGCACCAGAATCGGCTTCGGGTCGAGCGAAGGGCACCCGGATACAAAACTAGCTCGGCGATTTGTGAGTGAAACGATTTGTAGAGTTGGGATTAGAGTCCCAATTGCTTTAATTTGATTTTAAGTTATGATAAGCATGCAATTTGGACTAATTAATTATTCGATTTAGTAAGGGAAGAAGGAATAATGGAATTCGGATTTTTATGCTTGTGATATGCGATTGTGATGCGTATGTGATTGAAATTAAATTGATGATTGATATGTTTGATTCCGAAACTGATTTTTGGTTAATTGTACTATTTTGGGATGAATTTAGTAATGTTGTTTGTTGGATTGTTGTGACTTTGATTTTGTGTGGATATAATGACATTGAATTATGATATGTGAATATATGATGATCTTACATGTATGATTAAGCTTGATAGGTTCAATTGAGTATTGAACTATGAAATGTGATTCTGATTTATATGATATGAATTTGGATTTGTATGAAAGCTGATCTGAAAAATGCGAATTGAGCATGTGAATTATTATATGACCATGTGTGATAACATGTTATTGGAATTGGAATTATAAGCAATTAATCGAAAGGATTAATTAAGAATTTCTGAAAATTTGATTGATTATGTATCTGATTTAATTAAAGATTTAAATGCAAAGCCCTTGCTGTGTACAGTCTGTTTAGGTAGTACGGCTAGCCTAGAGTCTGAGCTCAATAAGAAAATCGGTACGTTAGTGTACTCGATATTGTGGTACGTAAGTGTACCTTCTTGCTTAATGTCTGCGGACATTATGATATGTTATATGTGATACGATTTTGGTACGTGGTACCTATTACATGGTGAATTTTGATTCACAACCTCTGTTAAACGTGACTTGATTACCTATCATACTCTACTATCCAAGGCATTGCTAAATGAATTAAATGAACAATTTAAGGAATGAAATCTGAAAATTAAAAGTAAATTCATGAAATTGGTTATTGGAATATTCGAATGAAAGATTGAACTTCATGATTTGCTATTCTTGATATGGTATGAAACTTTAATTGTGATGATTTGATTTTTGAAAGTCAAATTTAGGTTTCATGGCTTGTATGTGTATTTGTGATATGAATGATGTGAAATCAGTTGCATGTATTCGAGTAGAATTACATGATTCCTTGATGCATATATTCGAATGAATTCTATGGTGCATTATTAATTGTGGATTGATTATATTGCTTGAATTATTCGAATGAGCTAATGTGCAAAGTGAAATTAAATTGTTTGATCATAATGTTTAATTTGGAAACCGAATAGAATAGGGTTTCCTCACTAAGTACGAGAAGTACTTACCACTCGAACCTTCCTTCCTTCCCCTAAATTTCAGGTTCTAGCATCGTTGACCTCTACCCGTATTCTATCCGTACGAAGCTTAAGTATGATTTTCCCTATCTTTGTCGTACTCATGATGGGTGGCCTAGCGTTCAGCATGTTAGTTCAATTTGGTCTGATGGTTATGTTCATGAACTACTACTTTGGTTCGATATAAACTTTTTAATATGTTTCCCTATATTTTGTTATGTATGTAAGGGGTAAATATTTGGGTATAGATCGCCCGCGTATATGTTTAGGGCTTGATTCTTTTTGTTGGAACCACTTTTTGTATAGGCAACCGATAGGTTTAGCCGATATAGTACCCTGGTTTATTTTGTAAAAAAGGAAACTAAAAACGTTATGGATGTATGAATCAGATGATGCATTATATATATATATATATATAAGTATGATGAATGTTTCGGCTATGTATGGATTGAATTAATCTTATCATGAATTGTAGATTAATTACATGAAATGAACCATATGTATGTTATTCGAATGGTTAAGGTAAAGAATTAGTAAATTAGAAATTGTATAAACCAAATGGAATTGGTTATAAGTCATTCGAATGAAATTGGAACTTTAAGATTGATCTTAATTGATTAGTATATTATTTGTAACAGAGTTGTTTATTTTAATCGAATTAGATATATATATGACATCCAATTCGATAGAATGATGAAATGAATCTTGGTATAATAAATGTATTATGATTGAAATTGATATGGTTGTTATACATGTGTATTGCTTGAGTATAAGATAGCTAAGTATACATGTTGTATTCGAATAATATATATATATATATATATATATATATATATATATATATATATATATATATATATATATATATATATATATATATTACACGAAAAATTGTTAACCCACTTCCGCTGCCTAATACGATTCTGTTATAATTTAATATAACGCTCCTTGCCCCTAATCCGGGGTGAGGGTTGTTATAACAACCACTTGCATCTCAAGGCCTTGTTCTTTGTTTTGAAGTCATACAGTCCTAATCCCCCCATTTCTTTGGGCAAGCATAAAATCTCACACTTCACCCAATAGATTGATCGGCAGTCGAGTGATCCCCAAAGAAATCTAGCAATCATTTTAGATAATAGAGAACTTATTGTTGCTAGCATGGAAAAAATAGATAAGAAGTGCATCGGAATGATGGCTAGAATAGACTCGATTAGCATGACACGACCCCCAAACGTAAGTAGTTTCATTTTTCACCCAGCAAACTTGGACTAAAATTTCTCTACTATCGGATTCCAAATCTGAGCTGAACTATTGGGTTGACCCAGGGGAAGACCGAGATAAGAAGTCAGAAAAATTTCACTCTTGTAGTGTAAAAAAGCTGCCCATATGTCGATTATATACTCTTCTGTGCTGATACCTAACAGCTTCGATTTGCTAAGGTTGAGTTTAAGGCCAGATACGGGCTCAAATCCTCTAAATATACGGATCACATTCTTGATTTGCATCTCGCTTACTTCACAAAACAGAATTAAGTCATCAGCATATTGCAAGTGAGAAATTTCTAGCGTGTTGTGATCTATCCGGACACCCTTGAAGAAGCCTTTAGCCACTGCATTTCGGAGTGGAACACTTAATCCCTCAGTAACTAGGTTGAACAAGAAAGGAGAGAGCGGGCATCCTTGCCGTAATCCCCAGGATATATTGAATTTTTTTGTTGGTGAGCCATTTACTAGAACGAAGATCTTTGCAGACGCTACACATCATTTAATCTAGGAGCACCAGCGGTGGCAGAACTCCATTTTGCCCATAATATACATAAAAAAAAATTCAACTGACTGAGTCATATGCTTTTTCGAAATTCTCTTTGAATACCAATCCAGTTAGCCCCTTCCTTTTGGCGTACTCGATGGTCTCGTTGGAGATAAAAAACAGTTAAGAATTTATCTTTCGGCAGAGAAAGCAAATTGTGTCTTTCCGATCAGATCATTAATTACTAATTTCAGTCGAGACGAAAGCACTTTAGTTAGTAGCTTATATATACTTCCCACAAGACTAACAGGACAGTAATTGCCTATAGAGTAAACTAATTTGAATGAGAAGAAACCAGCAAATAAGGATTTCTCCAGTAGGGCCCTATTGATAGCTCCTCTTGTCTAGTTAAAAATTAAAAACCAATTGATAGTACTATTAAACGAGTTCTATTCAATTTGAATGTGTGTTATTAATTGATGTTTAGTTTATAAATCAGACTTTTGAATATTAAAATATCACATATTCAAAATCTAACGAAAATCTACCTACGGCGTTATCAATTGTAATTTAATTTTTAGATCAGAGGGATAAAATTCTTGGAAATAGAAACAAATCAACTAAATTTTGAAACTTGAAAATGTACAATGTGTGGGATCAAAATTACACCTTTTTTAAATCCGAATTTAAAATTTTAAAGGTTTAATGTTCTATGAAACCATTGAACTTTTGAAAAAAAAATAATTAAGTCCCTCAATTATTTTTGCACCTAATTAAGCCCTTGAATCAATCAAGCCTTTGAACCAAGAAATTAAATCAATTAAGCCCTTTGGCATTATGATCGCGAAGCGCCACACTCTTTTTCCTCCAATTAGGTTAGGAGGTTTTTTAACGAGTCACGTTTTGCGGTCCTTTATTAATAATAAAAGTTTCAAAAAAATTAAGCCCTTTGACTAATTTTGACCTTTAAATTTTGACAGTTTTTCTTTTGATATTATTGCACATGATACAACATAGTTTTATCTCATTATTTTTACATTTTTTTCAAAAAATATTTTTATATAAATTATATAAGTTTTTTATAGAATTTTTATAACTTTTAAAGAATTTTGTAATTAAAATAAAAACTTCTGAAAATGTCAAGTTGAAACATTGTGACACGACGCACTGCACCAACAGATCCAAAAATAATGTCAAGATTTAATGGTTAAAATTGACCAAGGGACTTAATTGATTTAGTTTCTTGGTTAAAGGGCTTAATTGAGTGAAAAAGTTTAAAGACTTAATTAATTTTTTTTAAAAGTTCAAAGGCTTATTACACCCTTAAACATTTAATTTTTTTTTTATAAGTTTACAACCCGACCCGGGAAGGTTGAAAGATCCGGCACCGATGACAAGGAACACGGGCCGTGCCCTACGCCCTATGTCTGGTGAGACTCCCGTACTTACTATTTTAACTCTGTTTGGTACAATAATACTACGCTTTTGTTCTTATTTCTTCTTTTCTCATTTTTTTGCTTTAATGTTTCGATTCAAGTATTTTCCCCCGTATATAAGAATTTGTTGTTTGTTTTTATAAATGTGTCCCTTATGTTTATTTTTTTACTAATTTGATACTTAGGATTGTCAAATATTATATATATCGTATACGAATTTGTATTTTTTTTTATAAATTTGATATCTGTATTTTTTTTTCTCTGAACCAATTTGGTATTATTTGTCTAACATTACACATTTAAGAGTTGTATTTATCAAACATTACACGAAATGATCCATTAATATAACACAAAAGTAATAAGTAAATTAATTTCAAATTAAATTATTTAATTCATTTTAATGTAACGACTTGTGACACGGAATCCATAACATATTTTTTGAATATTTGACATTTGATTTAATATATGTACGAAATATTTAATGTCTGTCAAATATAGATATCAAATTGGTTAAAAAGAAAACTAAGATATTATATTTGAAAAAGTGACAAATTTAACTACTAAATGTATAACTTTTTGACAAATATAACTACCAAATTCTTTAAAAACATAACATTGTATCACATTTGTAAAAGTAAAAAATTCAAATATTAAAGGCTTAATTGTCAAAAAGGCGTCTAACTTATATTTTTTTAGTTTGGTGTCTAACGTTTTTTTGCCACTTTGGTACCTATCGTTTCATTCTGTAACTCAAGTCAGGTTTTCTCGTGACATTCGTTAAAATTTTTCCGTTATCCAATAAGAACACGACACGCAATTTTTTTTTTGCATTATCTTTCATTTTTATTTAAAAAAATCAGAAAATCTTTAATTTTATAAAAAATCTATATCTTTAATTTTTTAAACCACAAACTCAAACTCTGAATCACTAAATTCCTCCCCTTCCACCATCGGTCACCCTTGCTTTCGTTGGCCCCCCACGACTAAAACCCCCATCATCTCGTCGTCGAAAATCGGAGAATGAACCGTCGATTGTTTCGTCGACGAACATCCAACAATGAAGAAAAAGAGACCGATTGAGCTTCTAATCGATGACTAGAGGGTGGGGGATGTTGAACGGTGAGGCACACAACGCTTAGGTGGTGAACGGTGAACCGCCGACGTGTGGGAGATGCTAGACAGTGAGGAAGATGTGATTTAAGTGTTTGATTGAAAAAAAAATTAAAACTTTGAGAATTTTTAAGAAGTTTACATTTTTAAAGAAATTCAGAAAATAAATAAATAAAATAGGCTGCGTGTCGTGTTTTAATTGGATAACGAAAATTTTATAATTGTCGTTGACGAAAAAATCTGATTTTAGTTACGGAATGAAACGTTTAGAACCAAAGTGACCCGAAAAAAACGTTAGGCACCAAACTAGGAAAAATATAGGTTAGACACCTTTCTAACTATTAAGCCAATATTAAATAATATATTAAGCTTTATAGTTTTACATTCTAGAGAAAGATAGAGATTATTAAATTCTGGTAAAAAGACCACTTAAGTTCATCTCAAATTGGAATTGAGCAAATTGATCTTCACAAAAATAAACGAACAATTTAGTCTTATCAATTTTAAAAGTGGGTAATTAAGGACAATTAAACACAATGTTATTGTTTTTCTATCAAGCTTACGTAATTTTGTTTGAAATATTAACAGATTTATCCCTTAATATTTATAAATAATGACAATTTGATCCTAATTCGGTAATTAAGGACAATTTTTTTTAAGTAACGATCCGATAGATTTATTAGAATCTAAAAGAAGATAGAAGATAGAACATTGACATGAGCCTCATCATTGTTATTGTTTTTCCATCGATTTTACATAATTTTGTTTGAAATGTTAACAAATTTAGCCCTTAATTAATATTTTATAATGATTGAGTATCATATTATTATTTTGTATTTTTTATAAATTGTTATATTCGATGTCCGAACTTAAATTTTTTAGTTAAAAGTATATTATACTTTATTATCGCCTCCGGTACTTATTTTTTAGGTGAAAAAAAGTATCACTGTGAGCCTCGTTAAAAACCTCTCTAAACCTAAATAGAGGAAAATAGTAATACTTACAAAGCCACATAGAGCAAAACAACAAAACGAACAGACATTAATCGTTGCACTGATCAGCAATGAGCAACGGAATGATCTCCGACGGCGGCTGCACATACATCACCTCACCAACCTCTTTACCCCTCGCCATACGAGCCAAAACATTCCCCACACGACGAATATGAGAAGTCCAAACCATCCAATCTCTATCAAGCAGCTGACGCAACCTAACCACAAGCGCATTTCCGATAGGGTCAAAGACTTTAAAATTGAGTAAATTTTTAATTAAATTGGTTATTATCTCAAATCAATTTAAAACCCGAAGAGAAGGATTTTGAAGAATCGAATCTCTTTAAAATCTCAAAAATACCAGGAGGCAAAAATAAACTCTTTCCAATTCGGTTGTATTGAAACAAAAAAAATTAAATTCGTTTCTCAAGATTAGATCTCAACAACCCCTAGAGCGAACATTAACTCAAAATTAAGTTTAGACAAACCTCAAATCATTAATTCTCAAGCAAACAACTATAAAAATTTTCCACAAACCTTCGTGACTCTCCTTCCAAATAATGTCTCCTCTAAGATTTAAACCTGAAATTTCTCTTTAGGAGAACAATATATCTTGCCATTACACCCAACACTTGTTGGTTTTAAATATCAAATATTAACAACCTTTGAAGCGGATAATTTCCATCCAAGATCAAATCCGTTTGCCATTGTTGTGGGCAAACACAAGTTGACTGCAACGGTTGTTTGGGCAAAAATTAAAAAAATTAACTATGGTCCAAGCATTAAATCTAGGTGGACAAACTCTCGTTTAGGCCAAACCAAAGGAGCTATTTGGCAAGAAAACCACGGCTGCAAACAGATTTGGGATTGCAAAACACAACCAAAAACAAAACTACATGCATTACTTTTAAAAAGTGCGGTGAAAAAGTGATTTTAAAAATGCTGTAGAAATGTGATTTTGAAAAGTTGATTAAAGATTTTACTGTTTGAAGCCTAAAAAAATTTGAGTTATTAAGTTGACCTAATGTCCTTCACGTATCCTCCAAAAATATCGGAGCCGCTTGACATGTCGACGGTAAACTTCAACAACTCCGGTGGGCAGCCGTCGGGAGGGGTAGAGATGGATATGCCGTAGCCGCCGGGAGGGGTAGAGATGGATTTGCCGCCAGTATTGGAACGGCCGGGATCCCCCACTGCGTTGGAAGAACAGCCCGCTGTTGCGTGTAAAATAGTCTATCGCAATGGTAGTGCAAGTATACACGACGCAAGTAGTAAAGTGATACGAAGTATCGGATATCGTCTCCACAGGGATTGGGCTAATAGCTTCACCTTAATTCACTGCACGAAAGTAAAGAAAATATTTGAGAGTTGTCACGAAAATAATAGAGAAAACGCAAATAAAAGATTAAAATATCAAGATAGAGAGAGTGGGCTGGTATTGAATTGCTCAGTAGTGCAGGTATTGCAGAGTTTAGGAAATCCAGTTCTGTCGTCGTCACCCGTCGCGGCAGCACCTGTCGCGGCAGCAGTCCGTTGATCGTCGCGGCAGCAAACGCTCAACTCAGTACTCTCAAGTTTGGCAAGAATCCCAGATCTGCCTTGGCCTATCCCTAGGTCCAAGTCCGTCGATGATCACGTCTTGATGATACCTCCCGGCGTGAATCGAAGGATGAACACCGATGTGTATGAATTCTTCTTTAGCCACTTAACCTCGCCCTATCCCTAGGCACGAGATAGTTCAACTATAAACTAGAGAACTTGCTCTTATTTCTTTCGTATACTTAACTCTCCTGATTCTAAGTAAATAGATAACCTCACAATGCTCTCCCGATGCTCTTGCAAGATATTAATAACCAAAATAAGAGAACTTGAAGTTTATTTTATTGAACTGAAAATTCCTAAAACAAAACAACCCTTGCAACTACTTTACAAATCAACCCGTGGCCCTAGGAAGGATTTAGAACATGTCGAGGGCAGGAAAACGGCTAGGGGTTTTTGGTTGTCGGTTATGGGGTATTCGATATTTCCTAGGTTGAAATACATGCCCTTATATAAGCTTTGGGCTCAAGTTATCTAAATTAACAAGGATTACAACTTTAATTAAAAGTATGATTCTAATAAAGACTAAATCTTCAAGGAATCTACTTTCCAGCCGTCTTCCTTGTTTCTTGGGATTTTCTCTCCTTGAACTTTGGGCTTGACATATCTTTTGATCCGAGGCTTGGAAAAATATATGGTTTTCACACGACAGACGAGCTGAATTTTCTCTATCTGTCGAGGTCCACTTTGCTTTTTCTCCACAAAACTGTTGTCGTCCTCTGCTGTCACGACAGCACCATGGCAGCATCGTCCTCTTTGTCTGCTTGTCCAATTCAGCTCTTCTGCTTCTTTGCCCAGCGCCTGCCCTTACCGTCTGCTATGGTAGCAACCTGCAAAAACAGCCATTTTTAGTAGAATCTGTGCCTTTTAATATATTTGTGATGTTTTGCTGTAAACTAACCTAAATGCAATGAATAATGCTTGAATGCAGTAGAAATATGGGTTAAAAAGGGCGTAAATAATAGAACTTTTACACACTCAACACCCGCGTCGAAGAAGAACCGCGAAGCGGATGTAGTGATGGCGGATGGGGATGCGACAGACGCTCCAGATAGTTCTGGTGTTGTGGAGATGGTCGTCCAGTCGGCATCCAGCGAACGGCCGCCGATGGCGGTGCAAGGAATGGGCAGTGATCGGACGCCGCTGTCCTATGCGGATATGGTGTCGGGGGCGTCGGCCGGTGGTGGTCAGGCTAGGGCGGGGAATTCCGATGATGGGATCGAGGTATTGGATGAGGATGTTTCGATTGATCGAAGTGGTGTTTTTCCCAAGATCACTTTCTCGGAAAAAAAATCCATGAACGTATTGATGAGAGCATGCAGCGTACTATCATAGTACGACCTTTGGGAAGGGCGATCGGATTCAAGACTCTGGTAAATCGTGTCCATAATTTATAGAAAACGGAGAAGAACTTCCAGGTGATCGATTTGGATAATAATTACTTTTTGGTGAAGTTTGAGTCGATCGATGATTGTACGAAGGTGCTCACTGGAGGACCGTGGACCTTGTTTGGTTGTTACCTAACTGTGCAACCGTGGTCGAGAAACTTTTCGACGTCGGAAAAATACTCGTGTCAAGTAGTGGTGTGGGTGAAATTGCCAGGGCTTCCATACCGGTATTACTCTAAGGCTTTGTTTCGACGGATAGCAGATGTGATTGGTCGGATGATTAAGATCGATTATAGTACATCTTTGGGTGAGCGTGGTCGTTTTGCTCGCCTCGCTGTGGTGGTTGATCTGAGCAAACCTCTTTTGTCATGCATTGGTATCGATGGTTTTATTCAGAAGCTTGAATATGAGGGACTCCATCAGATTTGTTACAAATGTGGGCGATATGGTCACTCGCAGAATTTATGTGGAGTTAGCGACAATGTGACGGGGACTAAATAGGGGGAGAAAAAGATTGCGAATAGCTCTGTTGCAAAGTCAGCTGAAGTGGTCTCTGAGGATAACTTGTTTGGACCGTGGATGGTTGTTGATTGGCAACGGCGTCGTTCGGCAAGGGTAGTTGGTTCTAGAAGTGAGAATGGCCAAGGTAATCGCAGTGGTTCACGGTTTGATATTTTGCGGGGGAATTCTGTTGAGGTAGACAGTGGGAATGCTACTAATGATCAGCCGTCGAAAGTGATAGGTCAGATGGAATCGTTGGCGCGGGAAGTTTCCGCGGGGAAAGGGGCCCAGAAATCATCAACAGGTCGGAAAGCGATGGGTGCTTACTCGAGTGGCTATAAGGGTGTGGTAATAAAGGAGGGTAACTAGAGTGTAAATGGTGTGGGTAGTTCAGGGGCGAAGGTGAACGGTGGACAGGATGGTGGTAAGTCGGTTGAGAAAGGTAAGGGAATTCTATCGGCTGAGCGTTTGGATGAAACGACAGGACATGGGCCGATCTGAGATGTATCTAATGGTGATCGCGAGTTTGTTTTGAAGGGTAATGGGCATGGCGACATAACTGTTGTTCTTTCGGGAACGGGTGAGGGTCCACGTACGGTGGAGCATACGCTGGGGATTGCGTCAGGTTCTCACAGAGCGGTCCTAATAGAGGAAGGGAGTCGGGATATCAAATCGACGGCTAGGTTGAAACATGGTCTGAATTCAGCTAAAGGGGGAGCGACGATATGGGCAGTGCAGAAAAAGAGTTTAAAATTGTCCAGAAAACAAGAGCCACGTATACCGCCACACCCGGTCCTGACAGAATGGGTTCAATCTCTTTCTACGAAGCTGGATTCGCTTAAAGCTATTGGTGTGGATGTAACGGCGGGAATGGACCCTGGTACGGCGGACAGTGCTATGGATGTGGGCAAGGAAAACATTCCTTCTCTCCAGTAAGTTTTTTCTCGTCCTTTCTTTTGGTTATCATGAGTACTATGATGTTTTGGAATACGTAGGGGGCGGCAAGTGCTGAGTTTCGCCGCCGCCTTAAAAATTTTGTTAGAATTAATAATCCGCAGGTGGTAGCTTTATTTGAGCCACGTGTCAGCTTTGCTAAAGCTGATAGAGTTATTCGACATTTTGGGTTTCCAAACTCTTTCCGTGTGGAGGCACGCAGTTTTAGTGGAGGTATTTGGATTTTGTGGCGAGATGGTTTGGAGGTTGAGTTCTTATCGATCTCTAATCAATTTGTACATGGTAGATTTCGAGAGATAACAGGGAATAAATGGATTTTCTTCACTGATGTTTATGCTAGCCCTAATGTGAGTATCCGGCGAGGTCTTTGGATTTGTTTGTGTGAGTTAGATCCGGGGGATGCGTCACCGTAGATTTTAGGCGGGGACTTTAACGCCATTCTCCGCAAAGAGGAACGATGTGGGGGCTCGAGTTCGGTTTTAGGAACTAGTTCTCTGTTTTGGGATTTTATTAATGATATGGAGTTGATTGAGATGGAATATAAGGGAGATGATTTTACTTGGAATATAGGTGACTTGTATCAGAGGATTGATCGTTGTTTAGCAAACGCCGCTTGGTTCACTGAGTTTCTGATGTCGCTGGTTGTGCATTTAGATCGGGTTGGTAGTGATCATTGTCCTCTTCTTGTCCAGGCGGGGGGGTACGCGGAGGAGTAGTGAGTCACGTCCATTCCGTTTTTTAGCTGCTTGGCAGGATCATCCGGGGTTTAAGGCGATGCTTGAATCGGTTTAGGATAGTTCGTATTCGGTGGTGAACAACATTCAGCATTTTCAGGCGAGTGTGAAGCACTGGAATGTGGTTGAATTTGGACATATTGAGCGCAGGAAGAAGAGGGTGCTAGCACGGATCTGGGGTATTGATAGGGCTTTGCGGAGAAGTCCATCTGATTTTCTGCTTGATTTACTACATAAATTGCAGAATGAACTTGATATTATTCTTGAGGAAGAGGAGTCTATGTGGTTCCAAAAATCCCAGAGTCAGTGGATTTTGCTTGGTGATAGGAATACTCGTTACTTTCATGCATCGACAATGGCACGTCGAAGGGCGAACGCTATTGTTGCACTTAAGGCAAGTGATGGTACTTGGTGTACTAATTAGGATGTGTTACGTCGACAGGCTATTGACTTTTACCGAGTATTATTTACGGCTGATACTAATTTTTCAGGAGAGTATCAGTTTCGCGGCTTGTTCCCTATCTGGAGTGAGCATATGTATTGTGCGATTGGTGGAGCGGTTTCGGAGGAGGAGGCGAAAGCCGCCGTGTTTGATATGGGTCCGTGGAAAGCTCCGGGTATTGATAGATTGCACGCCGGTTTCTATCAGAAAAATTGGGACATTGTGGGCGCGGATGTCTGTCAGTATGTTCGGAATATTTTTTATGGTGAGTCGTCCCCTTCGGCTATTAATAATACTCTTCTGGTTCTTATCCTCAAAGTCACATCGCCTGAAACGATGAGTCAGTTTCGGCCTATCAGTTTATGTACTGTGTTGTACAAAATAGTGACCAAGGTGATTGTAAACCGCATTAAACCTTTTTTGACTGATTGGGTTTCGGATAATCAGACTAGCTTCGTTCCTGGCCGGTCTATTTCGGAGAATATTATCTTGGCGCAGGAAATTGTGCACTCTATGAAAGAAGAAGTCTGATAAAAAGGGTTGGATGGCGTTGAAGATTGACTTGGAGAAAGCTTATGATAGGTTGGAATGGGCTTTCATAGAAGACACTTTGAAAGATATCAGTTTCCCCCTGAACATTCGGCGTCTTATTATTGAGTGTGTTTCTACTCGAGTTATTTGGAATGGTGCGGTCTCTGAACCTTTCACGCCTACTAGGGGTATCCGGCAAGGGGACCCTATCTCACCTTATCTTTTTGTGCTATGTATGGAGCATCTGACGTAGGCAATCAACAAGAAAGTGGCGATGGGACAGTGGAAGGGGTTCTGTACATCTCGTCGGAGCCCTGTTATTTCACATTTGATGTTCGCAGATGACATGGTCCTTTTTGCGGAGGCATCGTCGGAACAGTTGGATGTGATCCGGGAGGTACTGATTGATTTCTGCAAGCATTCTGGGTTGAAGGTTAGTGTGCAGAAGTCAAATATTTATTTTTCTAACAATGTGGATTCGGATCTGAGACGGTCTCTGAGTAATGTGGTGGGCTTTTCGGAAGTTACGGATTTGGGTAGATCTCTCGGTGTTCCTATGCTTCATAATCGGGTGACCAAATCGACGTATGCTTATTTAGTTCAGAAGGTTCGAGAGCAGTTATTAGGGTGGAAAGCTAAGTATCTCTCGTTTGCGGGACGTATTACTCTTGCAAAAGCCGTGTTATCGACACTGCCATTCTACACAATGCAAACAACAAAGCTCCCGTTAGGTGTGTGTGATGAGATTGAACGTTTGATCAGGAATTTTGTTTGGGGTTATTGTGATGAGAAGAAGGGGGTGCATTTGGTGAGTTGGGAAGAGATGTGTAAACCTTCCGCGATGGGGGGGGATTGGTTTTAAATGTTTACGTGATCAAAATGATGCATTCCTCATGAAACTCGCGTTCTATTTGGTTGACAAACGTGATCATCTTTGGGTGAGGTTTATTCGCGTGAAGTATAAGTGCAGGGAGGTTGTTTCGGATACACTTGCTAGGCAAAATTGCTCTCACTTATGGAGGGGATTATCGTCGGTTTGGATGGATGTAAAGGAAGGTTTGATTTGGAGAGTGGGCAATGGAGAACGGATTGATTTCTGGCGTGATAATTGGATTAGAGGTGTTGGTCCGCTTGTGAATTTTGTTACGATTCCGAATGGGGTTCAACAAGGCTTTATATCTCTTCCGGATATGCGCGATAGCGAGGGGAATTGGGACTTCGATAAGTTTGCTCATTTATTGCCAAGTGAGGTTGTTGATCGAATTGCCGCCATACATCCCCCTGTGGAGAATGGTGTGGTTGATGCGGTGGGATGAAGGTGGAATGCGAACATGAAATTCTCAGTCCGATCGGTCATGCGGCGAAGCGGAATGAGGTGGAGGCAACGGATGTTAGTCCTTGGCGTGATTTGAAGCGGTTCCCGGGACCACATCGCATTCAATTGTTCTTGTGGTTATTAAGGGGCGTATTCTAACTAATAGTGAGCAGATGCGGCGACATCTTACAGTTACAGCAACTTGCGCGCTTTGCGGACATAGTGAAGAGTCCATCGACCACGTATTCCGCCAATGTTTAACGGCGAAGAGTGTGTGGTTGAGACTTGTTCACGTCTCCCATGGTCGACTAGATTGCTGGAAACTTGCGAGACGCGGCTGGTACTAGCGAGGAGCAGTAGGGACTGTTGTTTGGGGCCGTTGTTTGGTATTTATGGCTGGCGCGGAACAACTTTGTGTTTGGTGGTGTAGGTCATAGCGCCGATGAGGTGTTGATGAGGGGCCGGCGTTTGGTGCAGGAGACGGTGAGGGCGTTGTTGGGCGGCCGGGTGGTGCTGCAATCTGATGCTGGGGGAACGACGTCAGTTGTCGTGCGGCAGTAGGTACAGTGGCTTCCACCACCGGATAATGTGTGGAAGCTAAATGTTGATGGGGCATGTGATCCAGCCGGGTGTCGTGCTTCTTGTGGGGGGTGATTCAGGATTCCACGGGAACTTGGATTAGTGGATTCTCGAAGTTTATTGGTCGGTGTAATGCCCTCGAGCGGGAATTATGGGCGATCCATACGGGTATACTTTGTGCGATTGATTGCAATGTTGTCGATTTGGTTGTGGAGTCGGATTGTTTGGACGTGGTTCGTCTGTTACAGGAAGAGAGAGGTGATGTTGGTCTGTTATCTCTGTTAGGTTCCATTCATCAATTACTTACTAAGGTACGTATGATCGATGTACGCCATGTTTCCAGAAATGCCAATCGCATTGCCGATGTTCTTGCTAAATTGGGTCCTTGGGATGGTTATGCGACAACCTATTTTTCTGCTCCGCCGGATGCGGTGATCGCGCTTTTACATGAGGATTTACCTAGTCATGTAGGTTGATTTGTATTTCTTGCGGGTTTATCCCGTGTATATGTAATACTATGGTAGGTATTATTTTCCTCCAATTTAGGTTAGGGAGGTTTTTAATGAGGCCTATCATAGTATCCCCTTTATTAATAAAAAAAAAGATTTTACTGTTTGTCATTGATGTCAAAAAGTGATTTTAAGAAGATAAAATGTCTATTTTAGACATGATATTGTAAAGTAAAATAAATGAATTTGGGTGATGTTCAAATTAGTTAATATTATGGTGTATGAAATAAATTAACTTAAATTACAATAAAATTTTATTTTTTTGTAAAATTTAATTTAAAAATATAAACTATATTCTAAATTATATACGGACATACCAATTGTAAATTCATAATAAATTTAAAATAAAATAATTTTATTCTTAATATAAATGTTATAAAAATATATATTATTTTATAACTATGTATGTATGAACATTAGTTTAACAATCAATTATACTCCTTTAAATTGTCGGTTGTGTGGGCGTGGTGAAGATGAGGCTAATCATATTTTTTATGCGTGTGAGTATGCTCGTGGTCTGTGGAGTAGATTATTTGGTTGGTGGCATATTGATATTGTGGTGTCGCAATCTTTACATGAGTTTATGTAGCAAGGTTTTTATGGCTATTTTACAGGCGGGCTCTAAAAATGGTGGTTGATTTGTTGCTCTGCCTTGTTATGGTCTATATGGCTTGGACATAATGCAACTATATTTCGTAAGGACCAGATGGATGTTAAGACAATGTTCTTTTTAATTAAATTGTGATTTTTTTATTGGGCGGAAGTGAATTTTACGGTGCTTCTTGTGGAAAATTAATGATAAAATAGTCCTTGGCAGATGGATTTATAGAGAGTTGTGGTAGCACCGAGACATGGGGTAGTGTGGTGCCCTCTGGTTCATGGTGTGTAGAAGTTCAACGTAGATAGCTCGGCTCGTGGGAAGCTTGGACCGGGGGTGCAACGATATGCGAAAGGATGTATCTTGGTGTTATTTTTGGGTCCTTTGTGTGTTATTGATTTCAATTTTGTGAAGCTGTGTGCCATTAAGTATGTGTTGTCTATGTTGTGCTCGTCAAATCGAATGCCACTAGAGTCAATTATTATCGAGTCGGATTCAATGGTTGCAGTCTTGTGGATTCTGCATCAGAAGAGTCGCCCTTGGAGATTGGGTCATTGGTTCCGGTAGTTTGATGTTACATGTCGTGCATTTCGGTGTATATGCTTTCACAACATCGTTCAAAAAGCGAATAGTGTGGCAGATGACTTGGCCAAACATGGAGTGAACAAATTAGATTAGTTGTGTGTGAGATTGGATAGGTAAATAGGTGTGTTGAGCTTTGGCAGTTAGGGTGCTAGTCTGTGTTTTTTTATTTGTGTTTTTTTGTTTCACACTACCATTTTGTACTCTTTCCTCCCATTTTAGGTGTAGGGGGTTTTAATTAAGGGGTTTTAATTAGGGGTTTTCTAAAACACTTACTAGAATCCTGAGGGTAAGATGGCCAAATATACACTTGTGTATATATATCTTACACATCGAGAACTTCGGTGGATGAAGGAGTTAGTTGTGTGTTATGAGTTTACCCCTATCTTAGAAAGTTCAAGACTAGTTTCACTTATCTAAGAGAAGGATCGCTCATTATCACTATGTGCTAGTTCAAGATACGTTCACTAGTGCTTAAGCAACTAATTCCGCTACTGCTCGTCTGAGGAGGTCTGTGTTTGAGATACAGATGAATTCTTTCGCATTAGTGGGGGAATGTTGGTAATGCTTCAAGAGTTACCAAAGCTATATCCCACATTGGTTGGGAAAATAGCTAGGGAAGGGTATTTATACCCATGCTTCTTCCCTCCCTTGTTGAGTGGGAAAGAACAAGGGAAGTCCTCGCGCGCTGCCGCCGCCGCCCGGCTCGGGCTTGGGCTCGGGTAACACGTGTCCTCGACATGTACGCGCGCGTATATATTCTTTTTGGAGAAAATTCGTATGGAATTTTCTTATGAACAAAGATTATATGTGAAAGAATTTTTTCTTATTTATAGGCTTTGAGAAAACTGTTCGAATCAATCCAAATTTATTTTTTAATTCATATTCGAACGTTTTGATCCAGTGCAGTTTATTCGAATTTATTCGAATATGTACAGTCTGTTTAGTGGATGAATTTAGACTATTTTTCAGTCAAATTCAAGGTGTAACAGCACTGTTATTGCATGGTTATTACAGAATTAAAATGGTGATTATGTGAAGCTGTTCAGCATGTTTAATACTGCTGTTATATAGATTTAATTCTGTAATTATTTGGACAGTGAAATGTCAAATATAGACATGATATCCAGCCTATAAATAGAGGTGTTGAATGCACCATTTGATAGATCAAACACATTACAAAACATTTCGATTCTCTCTGTTTCCTCCATTGTTTGTTCGATCAGTTCCAATGTTGTTCACTCCGGAGTCGAGTGTACGGTTTCAGGAGCGTCCGTGTACACCTCGGGGGACAGCCTGTCCGTGAAGCGACTACACTGTTCGGGGTAGTTTTGTTTCTAAGGCAGTGGCCACCATACCACGACACGGTTCACATATTTACGTTATGTTTTTTATATTTTTCCAGTAAGTGCTAACAGCCGGTTTTGCAGTTCTATTTTATCAACAAAATATATGAAGAAATATATATGGATGTCTTATATGATTAGAAAAAGTAGTTTAAATTGGAATAAAATTATACTATAACATTATAAATAATTATAATTAAATTTGTATAGGAACTTGAAAAGTCGCTCGAATTTCATAGACTTGACTTGAGTGAAAAACGATAAGTTCCTTGAAGATATGAGAATCAAAGAATTCCCATGTAATAAAAAAGATCGATTTAGATTTATACAACTCTGCTCTTGTGGCACGCTTTTCTCTCTGCTCTTGTGGCACGCTTCTCTTATTTTCATATCTCCTTTTTTCTTGACTCTTGTCAAGTTTTCTTTGTAAGTGTACGATGGCTAATGTGAGTGAGGATTTGGCGAATTTGTCGATTGATGCTGGTGAAGATGACGGTCTCCAGTTTGAGACGGGTGATACTGATTCCAGGCCGTCGTTTGAACATTGTTTTGTTGGCAGATTTCTCACAACAAGCATCATTAATATATTGGCAATGAAATCGACTTTGGCAAATGTTTGGAGGCCGGTCGGTGGTATTGCAATCTCGGACATCGGTGAAAACAGATTCCTTTTTAGATTCTTTAATGTTGTGGATGCGAACCGTGTGGATAGGGGGGCCTTGGTATTTCAACAATCATCTGCTTATTCTGCATCGTTTGGGGGCGGAGGATGATCCTTCTGTGGTCCCGTTATTCTTTGTTTCTTATTGGATATTTGTCCATGATGTTCCACATGGATTTATTTCTGAGAAGGTGGCTAGTTCAATTGGAAACTTTATTGGGTATTTTTTGGAGTATGATTCGGCTGCTGTGGCTTTGGGACATAGGCGTATCATGCGAATTCGGGTTAGGATGGACTGTCGTCTACCCCTAAAAAGAAGGAAGAAACTGATTTTGAACGGTGGAAAGGAGCATTATATTCGATTTGAGTATGAAAAGTTAACTTTATTCTGTTTCATTTGTGGACTCCTTGGACACGGTGAAAGTTTCTGCCCATTGCGGGTCGTTAAATGTGAGGCGGAGATCGAGTTTGGTTGGGACATTTCGCTACGCGCACCGTCCCGTCGCTCTGTTCCGGCGACCAGTCCGTGGTTGAGAGATGAGCCGGTTAATCAGGCGTATTTCTCGGGATTAAATTCTAATCCCCAAAATCTTGGTGCTAACAATCTGGGTAATCCTATCTTATCTACTGGCGTGATTCATGGTCAATTGAATTCAAATCTCTTTAAGTCGAATATTTTGAATCCCGGTAATTATCCCCTAGGCCAGTTTATTTCTGGGCCTTCTAATTCCACTGGGCCTTTATTGGACTCGCATATGGCGGTTGATGGGGAAGACTCAGCCTTGGAAACGGTTGAAGGCTCCAAACGTCCAAGAGTTCAGCCCACTCCACCAGGATTTTCCAGTTCATCGGATTTGAATGGTGCTTTCTCGAATTCATCGCCAGGCCTACCTACAAAGGCCGGCCGGTCGCAATGAAAACCCTTAGTTGGAATGTCCGCGGCTTGGGGAAGCTGCGGGCTGTTCAACGCCTCAGGAACAAGCTGAGGGATGTTCGACCCGATATTGTTTTTTTGTTGGAGACTAAGTTATCAAGTTCTAGAATGGTGGAAGCTCGTCGTAGATGTGGTTTTCCATTCGGTTTTGATGTTAGTTCGGTTGGTTCGTGTGGTGGTTTACCTTTAGCTTGGAGGAGTAACATTTCGGTATCTATTATTAGTTGGTCTATTTTCCATATTGATGCAATGGTTAAGGAGAATGAGACAAGTTGTGAATGGAGGTTGACGGGGTTCTATGGTAATCCGGTTGAGCGATTAAGGGAGGAGAGTTGGGATCTTTTGCGGAACTTAAGTGCTGATCAGAGTCATCCTTGGTTAGTGATTGGCGACTTTAATGAAATTTTACTGTCATCGGAGAAAAGAGGTGGCCGGATTAGATCTGCCAGAAGTATGGAAGCGTTCCGTCGTGCCCTTGAGGATTGTGATTTGGAGGATTTGGGTTTTTCTGGTAATTGGTATACGTGGGAAAAAGGACGTCTATCGTCGAATGTAATTCGGGAACGTTTAGATAGAGGAGTGGTTAATCCTTTATAGAGAGATACTTTTCCCGATTGTTCTGTCGAACATCTTTCCCACACGATATCTGACCACTGCCCTTTATTGGTCTCGGTGAATATGCAAGATGATGGTAACGCTTTGGGAGCTGACCGGGCTTTTAAGTTTAGTGCGGAATGGACGATGGAGGAAGATTGTGAGTCGTTGATCAAGCAGTTTTGGGAGGAAACTAAATTACCTCTTTCCCAAAAACTGGTGGAGTTGGGAGTTCAGTTGTCTGCTTGGTCAAGAGGGAGAAAGGGTGATAGTCGCAAGCGTTCTCGTGAATTAAATGACAAACTTAAGGCTTTAACAGATAGGGATCCGGACGATGACACGTTAGCGGAGATATTGGATGTTAAACTTGCCTTGAACTTTGAAGCGGATAAAGATGAATTGTACTGGGAACAACGGGCTCGTATTAACTGGTTACGGCACGGTGACCGCAATTCGTCTTTTTTTCATAAATGGGCCTCCGTTCGAAAAAAGAAGAACACCATTAGCAAGCTACAAAATGATGATGGGGTATGGTTTTCGGAGGACACTGAAATGTTGAATTTGGATGGTTCATATTTCCAGAAGCTATTCACTAGTTCAGACGTGGTGGATGATAGGAGGTTGTTGGATTGTGTTCGTCCAGTAATCACGGGGGGAGATGAATTCGAAATTAACTTCTCCCTTCAATAGGGAGGAAATTGATACTGCTTTAAGAAGCATGGCCCCTTTAAAGGCTTCGGGGTTTGATGGTTACCCGACATTTTTTTATCAACGATATTGGAGCATTGTGGGAGACGAAGTATCGGATTTTTGTCTTCAAATCTTGAACAACAATGGTGACCTTGATACGATCAATTCAGCCAATATCGTATTACTGCCGAAGGTACCTTGTCCTACGTCCATGGTTCAATTTCGTCCGATCAGCTTATGCAATGCCTTGTATAAGATCATTGCGAAAGCTATTGTGCACCGTCTCGCGCCGTTGCTTGGTATGTGTATAGATGAAACGCAGGGTGCGTTTGTGGCAGGGAGACACATCACCGACAATATATTAATTGCTTATGAAGTTTTGCATACTTTGAAGATGCGTAAGGGAGGTAAACGGGGTTCATTTGCTCTTAAATTGGATATGAGCAAGGCGTATGATAGGGTGGAGTGGAGATTTGTCGAAGACATGATGGTTAAATTGGGCTTTGATTCAAATTGGGTTTCATTGATCATGCGTTGTGTGTCCACAGTCTCATATCAGGTGATTTTAAACGATAATATCAGCCCTAGTTTCAGGCCGACGAGAGGGTTGCGGCAAGGCGACCCGTTGAGCCTGTATCTGTTCCTCTTTTGCGCCCAAGGTTTATCGGCTCTTTTGAATGAAGCTAAGTCGAATAAACAGATTGCTGGAGTAAAGGTGGGTCGACATGGGGTTACTCTTACCCACCTATTTTTTACGGACGACTGTATATTGTTTGGGGAGGCATCGACAATGGGGGCACAAGTAACTCAGAACTTGCTGTTGGCTTATGAGAGGGCGTCGGGCCAAAAGGTTAACTTTGAGAAATCCCTCATCTACTTCAGCAGTAATGTTTCCCCGGAGGTGAAAATTGTGGTTGGTGGACTGTTAGGTGTTCGTATTGCTGATAACCCAGAAAGATATTTAGGTCTGCCTACGATGATAGGCCGGAATAAAAGAGAAGCCTTTGCGAATCTTAAGGATAAAACCAACGCGCGGGTGGACTATTGGAGTAACAGGTTTTTGTTGATGGGAGGAAAAGAGGTATTTATCAAATATGTTCTTCAGGCTATTCCTGTTTATGCTATACAGTGTTTCCTCTTTCCTTTAACGTTGTGTTCTGATTTGGAGGCCATTTTAAATAAATTCTGGTGGTGCAATAGTGGGTCCAAGAAGGGTATCCATTGGTCAAGATGGATCGACCTTTGTGGGTCTAAAGAAATGGGCGGAATGGGCTTTAGAAATTTGGCCAAATTCAATATTGCTATTTTAGCGAAACAAGGCTGGTCTCTTCTGACAAATCCGGATAGTCTCTTATCTAAGGTGTTTAGAGGGCGTTATTATCCTAATGAGTCTTTCCTACATGCTAATCTGGGCTCGAGCCCGTCGTATGCGTGGAAGAGCATTTGGGCTTCGCGTAGGCTTTTAGAAAAGGGTATTGGATGGATCATAGGAGATAGTAAATCAGTTAACATATGGAATGATTCGTGGGTTCCTGGGTTGTCCGATGGCCGTATTACGGTGGATTCTATCTCCACCCAGTTCACTACGGTATCTGACTTAATCGATGAGCAGGGGTTATGGAAAGAAGGTGTGATCCGAATGCTTTTTAATACTACTCAAGCTGCTCAAATCCTAAAGATTCCGTTAGCTAATGTCCCTTCTCCCGATGTTTATACTTGGAGGCCTGATAATTATGGTGTCTACAGTGTGAAGAGTGGTTACAAACTACTTATGGGCTCAGAACTTTATCCTCAGGGTGAGTTATCAGAAGAACAACAATGGAAAAGAACTGTGTTTAGCAAGATTTGGGCATGCTCTATTCCAGCTAAGGTTAAAGTCACTTGCTGGCGTTTCGTGAAGAACTATATTCCTACAAATGCTAATCTATCTGTTAGAAGAATTCATGTTCCTATTAATTGTTTATTGTGTGATAGTGGACAGGAATCTGTGCAGCATTTGTTTGAATGCAGATTTTTTAAGCAAGTGTTACGCATCCTACATTGCAACTTTACTAATCTTTCAGGTGAACAGCGATGGTTGCAATGGCTGGCTAACCTATTTGAGTCTCTATCAGGGGATAAAGCAAGGCGTTTTCTTGTAGCTATCTGGGCTATTTGGGGCTATCGAAATAAGAGGCTTCATGAGAATGCTACTCAACGACCGGAGGATATTGCTAATTACGTCATTCAGTACATTAGAGAGGTGGATGAGGCATCTACTATCAAAAATTCTATGCCGAAACAGAGGAAAACACAGTGGGATCCACCTCCAACGGAGTATGTAAAAACCAATTTTGATGCTAGCTATCAAGCGGATTCAGGAATTACAAGCATTGGTATAATCATCCGTAATGAGATTGGTTTAATAATGGGAGCAGGGGCTTACCCAAATCTGCAAGCTTTGAACCCAGAGATGGCGGAGGCGTTAGCTTGTAGACAAGCGCTTCGTTTGACTCAGGAGTTAGGGTTCCGGCGAGCGGTGGTGGAAGGGGATTCTCTGCAGACAATTAAGAAATTAATAAATGATTCACTGGACAGATCCCCATCGAGTTCCATAATCCACGAAATTAAATTTCTTCAGAGGAATTTTGAAGACTTAGCTTTCAAACACACACCGAGGGAGTTTAATTTGCCGGCTCACTTGTTGGCTAAAGAGGGGCGTTTCTGTGTTATGCCTCGGATCTGGGTCGAGGAAGCTCCGATGGCGGTTACAGCAGCGGCGGATGAGGATCGGCGTCGTTTGCGGCTTCCTGGTTAGGTTTTCTCCTTGCATGCGTCGGAAATCTTCAATTTTTCTTTCTCCGACCGTTTTCTTTCACCATACATCTGCATGTAGTGTTCCGATCTTGCTCTCTTCACCGGAGTCAGAGCTCAGATGGTGGTTGCTGAACTTAGGTGACCTTTCCCTGGCGTGGAAGTTGCTTTGTTTTCGACTTTGTGTTTCTTCATTTTGGGTTTTTTTGTGCTGTGTCGGTTGAGTTTTCTTTCCTTTATGTTTGGTTTGCTTTTATGTTTTGTTTATTTGTAACCGGGATTTTAATGGTTCAGCAGTTATAATAAAAAAAAGAATTCCCATGTAATCAATAAATTATCCAAAGCTTGTAACCCAATCTTTTAAAATAAAATTATTTTATTTGTCTCCATATTTTCACGTAACATCTTCGACGTGAAATTTATGTGTGAAAATTTACGAACCAACGAAACTCTGTTATTGTTTGCACCATGACCGAAATTTTAAAATTAAAAAAAAATACTAGAAGAATTAAAAATAACTTACTAACTATTCTTACTTTGGCTTCTCTTATATCTAATTGAGGGGTAAGTTTTGTTGAAACCCTTTCAAAGGAAATAAAATATTTTTTAATTTTTCAAGTCTAACATGTTTAAAGTTATAACTGTTTCTAATAAAATCATCTCTAAAGTTCAAATCTCATTAAGAATACAATATACCGTACCGCTACACTCAGCGCTTGTTGGTAAAAGAAATAATATATTAATTCAACCGATTGGAAAGTTTTTTATTGATTCAAGATCATTTATTATATACCTTATTTTATACTACTAATCGAATTAATCGGCCGAATCATTGATTTTCAATTCAACCGATCAATCCAATTTGATTTGGAAAAATCTGGCTAAATCAATTTATTTCTTCAAGCAAAATGCATTGTGGTTTTGAAGAAGTGTCAAGTTAGTTATAAAGATGCGTCATTTCCTCCATTGATATTTGACCAATTGAGCTTGATTTGCGTTTGGCCTTAACCTTCTGTATATATAGTAATGCTATTTCCTATCATGTGTATTACATGTAAATTGTAGTTGTTCATGAGCATTTGACCATATTATGATATACTTTACAAATAAATGAAATTCTTGAGCATATCTCGAGTTTGAAGCCTTGTATATGTAAAAAAATTTCGTTGGTTGACTCACAAATAATATTTTTTTAGCATTTTACAAATAATATTATTTATTCTTTAATAAAAATGATTTAAAAATGATTTTTAATATTAATTAATTATTTTAAAAAAATCAATTCCTCAAGTATTGTTGGGTTTTCCTCTAATATATAATGGGTGATAAAATACAAATAATTAAATTAAATTAAAATCAAAATATAAAACAAATACTTTAATAATAGCTTATAACTCATCTCGGCTGAAATTATTCATCTCCTTCACGGGAATGTTTCCTGTTAGTTAGTAGGTATGTTGTTTTAGGAGCAGCCATCCTCTTTTTCTCTTATTTCACCAAAAAAAATTATTTCTCGATTATTTTAATTAAAACTCGATAGAGAAACTAATATTTAAATAAATTTTCGTTGGAGACCCACCCACCAAAATCATGTATGCAGTGCAGGTCGGTCCGAATTAATTAAGGCAAAGCTCTGGAGAATCGGGAGGGCAATAAAAAGAGAGAGGATAAACTACACCATATACCACTGAACTTTAGGTGTTGTAACGTTTACACACTGAACTTTCAATTTGTTCAATTATAGTAATAAACTTCGATTTTGGCTTCAATAATACCACTAGGCCCTTAACTCGATAATAATGTGATGACGTAGCCAAAATGATGTCGTTTCGATGTGACTATTGATGCCCAAAACGACGTCGTTTTAGGCATTAAACTTTAGGGGTATATCGATTTTCCACTAAACTTTAAAACGATTCTATTTTTACCACTGCATATTCCCACCGTTGTTGTTGGCCGATTGCCACCCATCGCCAATTACCATTCGCAACAAGATCGGTATCGAAACATTCGTATTTCACTTCTTCTTTTTCTCATCATATTGAATTTCCACGAAATCCATTCAAAACCGATGAAATTTAACAAAAGTCATCATCTTTTAGAGTTTAGGGGCTTTATCGAATTTGAGGTGTTTGGAGTGTTTATTAAAAAGTCCAACGGTGAGAAGCTTTATTTTGAGAAGACGAACAACATATCTTGAAATTAGTGTCATTGAACGACCGTTAAAGGAGATTGAAGTATTAGCACGTAGAACCTTTTAATGAATTTTCATTGATTTTAAGTAAATTTCATGTAAAAATAATCCAAGAAGAAAAACACAGTGAAATACAAATATTTTAATATTAATCTTGTCGCAACTTAATTAATTTGGTATAATTTACTCATAAATAAATAAATTTAAGTTCACATTTTATGACTTATTTTTTGATAAATTAATTAAGTTGTAGATAAAAGCTAAAAATTATTTTAATAAAGATGTAGATAATAAAAGAAAAGGTAAATTATACTACATACCACTCAACTATGGCCTCTGAGTTGAAAATGCCACTGAACTTTAAAATCGTTCGAAATTATCACTGAACTTTAATATGTGAGTCGAAAATGTCACTCCCACGTTAACTGTTAACTCCCTCGTTAAGTTAAAACGATATCGTTTTGGTGCGGCTGTTTTGAAGCCTAATTCAGTCCAAAACGATGTTGTTTTGCTAGAGGAAAAATATTAGAATCATGCGCTTGAGGGGTTTTGAACCCCAAGACCTTTAGAAGAAAGAGCTAAGCCTTAACCATAGAACCAATATAACATTATATAATATTTTACCACAAATATTATTTATCTCAAACTACTTCATATTCATTCAAAATATTTTATGAAATAAATAATATTAAAATATATTATTTTTATATAAAAATAAATGTACTATATTGTTTTTATTTTGCATATAATATTTATAATATAAATATATTATTTAAAAAACCTCAAAATATTCATAAAATAATATATTTATATTATTAATATTATATAAAAACTCTAAACTCTAAATCTTAACCTTAAGCTACAAAGTCCAAATTTTAAACCCTAAATTTTATGATTTGAGGTTTTGGGTTTATAATTTTTATATATTATTTATAATATAAATATATTGTTTTATGAATATTTTTTATTTTTAAAAAATAATATATTTTTTATTGATATATGTAAAAATAATATATTTTACATTATTTATAGAATTATTTTTTATAAAATAATTGGGTTGAACCAAATAGATAAGTTTATATAATTTAAATAAAATATTTTATTTTTATATTATTTATAATATAAAAATATTATTTTAAAAATATAAAATTCAAATATAAAAAACTTTAAACCTTAAATCCTAAACTCTAAAGTTTAGAATTTAAGTTCAATGGTTGATGTTTATGGGTTAACAATTTAGGATTTAGGGTTTGTATATATTATTAATAATATAAATATATTATTTTTATAAATATTTTGGGTTTTTAAAAATAATATATTTATATTATTAATAATATATAAAAATAATATATTTTTATTTAAATATATATATGTGTGCAAATAATATATATTTATATGTTAATATTATTTATAATATTATTTATTTCATAAAAGAATTTAAATTAATTTGAAGTAGTTTGAGATAGATAATATATGTGATAAAATATTACATAATGTTATATTGGTTCAATGGTCAAGTTTTAACTCTTTCTCCTAAAGGTCTTGGTTTCAAAACCCTTCGGTGACAGTTTCGACTCAAGGTCTATAATTGAGTGGTATGTGATGTAGTTTACCCTAAAAGAAATTTTAAAATTCCAAAGCAACATGCGTTATGTTTAATAAAGTTTTTGTTCTATTTGTATTGACACAAATAGATGGTATTTTTATAAATTCCAAAGCAACATATGATTAGAAATATTGTAAATTAGTACAATGCACAATCAAAATTACAATAATAATTGAAAGAGAAAAGTTACGAACATATGTAAAATTTTCCCTAAATTTTAATTTATTTAAGTTTTTTTAATTTAGGGTTTATGTTGTAGGTTTAAAATTTAAGATTTATTATTAGAGTTTATAATATAAGTTTGGGTAAACTACACGAAATGCCACTAAACTTTAGCATTTGTATCGATCATATCACTGAACTATAAAATGATACATGAAATACCATTGAACTTTGTTTTTTGTTCAATCCAAGCACTCGACTATTAAATTCAAAACGACGTCATTTTGGTATAGTTGCTTTGATACCTAAAATAGGCCAAAACGACGTCGTTTTGTTAATAAAAATAATTAAAAAAACACTGTATTTGAAGGGGATTGAACTAAAGACCTCTAAAATGAAAAGTTTACACTAAACCACCATGCCAACTTAAATAATACCGCAGTTGAACTTAATTTTATGTATCTCATGCTATAATTTTATAATATTTATAATATAATTTTATAAATATATTAACTTTATAAATATATGTTATTTATAATTTACATTACAAAACTAAAATATTATTTATAATATATACAACTAAACCCTAAACCTTAAACAATACATGTAACTAACTAAACTACAAATCCTAAACCCTAAATATATATAATTAAATCTAAAATCCCAAACCCTAAATATATATAATCAAATCACAAATCTCAAACCTAAAACCTTAAAATTAAAATATTATTATTATTATATATTAGGATTTGTAATATAAATTATAAATAATATTTTAGTTTTACGGTTTATGATTTAGGATAAAATATATACAAGGTTTAGGATTTAGTTACATATATACTTTAGGGTTTATGATTGATGATTTATATATATATATAGTTTGAGGTTTGAGGTTTAGTTATATATATGGTTTAGGGTTTTGGTTTAAGGTTTGAAGTTTAATTATATATATATATTATAAATAGTATTTTAATTTTATAATATAAATTATAAATAATATTTATTTATAAACTTAATATATTTATAAAACTATATTATAAATATTATAAAATTATATCATGAGATAAATGAAATTAAGTTCAACTGCAATATTATTTATATGCTATTTTCGTAAGGATTATAATAAATATTTAAGTTGGCTTGGTGGTTTGGTGTAAACTTTTCATCTTAGAGGTCCTTGGTTCAATTCCCTTCAAATGCAGTGTTTTGTTAATTTTCTTACTAACAAAATGACATCGTTTTGGCCTATCTTAGTGTCATAGGGCTAGGAATCGAGTAGTTAAGCATTGTGCGACCATAATCGCGCAACAATCGAAAGGCATCTAGGCAGCCTGAAAATCTAAGCGCAAGGGCTCGGATGGAATGCAAAAGCAATGCAAGGAAAATGCTAGAACATGAGTGAATGCTTGCTCGTATTACTCAAAGGAAATTGTTTGATTACAATGGTTGGGGTGAGCCTCTATTTATAGGCGAACACCCCCTTGATCCGACGGTTACAAATGAAACAGATCAACAGTCAAGATGAGCCTAGACTATCTCTCCTTCCTTATTAGACGAGATTGGCATAGAATCCTTCGTTGTGGGTGGATGAGAATCTCCATGAATCGGGGGATTGAGTTAGCTTGGTCCCTTTCCATGAATAGCCCGGTCAAAGGGAGGAGCACTCTCCAAGGCTTGGGCGGATGTGGCCGTGTGGGCTGGTTGGGGCGGATCACACTCGATCAGGCCCAAGAGTTCGAACAAAACCTCTTGGGTGGCTCGTAAGGCATTGATGTCGACCCTCGGATGCGGCTGGGTGGCATAGGCATCGTGCGCGGCTCCATCGGGCGTTTCAGGCATGGCTCATTGGCTCATGGACTCGGCCACCTGGTGCTGGCGGATGGTGCTGGTGCTAGACTCGGCCACTCGGTTGGCTTGGACGACCACTTGGTGCAGATGGATGGTGCTAGCACTAGAATCGCCCCCTTTGATGGCTTGGACAGCCACCTGGTGCGGATGGATGGTGCTGACACCAGGCTCGGCCCCTCAGTGTGCTTGGATGGCGCTCGATTGCGCCCCATGGTGCTCGGCGCTGTGTGGTGTACGCGATTGGGCCTCTTGGTGTACATGCGGCTCAACCATGGGGTGCTGGGCTGTGACATTCTCCCCCACTGAATTGAGCGACGCCCTCGTCACTTGTTGTTGATGGAAATCAGCTATATTGTCCGTGAATTTCCATAAGTCCTCGGCAAGCTCCCAACTATCCTTGGCTTCGGGCAGACCTTTCCAAAGTACGAAGTATTCGTGCCTCGGCTTATGGCATGGTCGTCGAATCACTCGATCTGTCAAAATTTCTTGCGCCTTCTTCTCGTAGGAGACTCTCACTCCGACTGGTGCTCGACTGGATCTACTCCGCTCCAGATCATCGACACCCTCGTTGTACGGCTTAAGCATGTTGATGTGAAAGACAGAGTGGACTTGGATCTTTGGCGGCAACTCCAACTTGTAGGCCACCTTGCCTACTCGTTTGATGACTCGATAAGGGTCTTCATATTTCCTTACGAGCGCCCTGTGGATAGAAGATTTGCAAAGTGTTAGATTCAATTTCGCAAGAACTAAATCACCTACCTGAAATTCGACGTCTCGTCGCTTTTCGTCGGCCCATTTCTTCGTCCGCTTCTCGGTCTTGTGTAGGCAAGCTCGAGCTAAGTCTTGGTGCTTTTCCAAGCCTTCGCAAAGTTGAAGGCGGCTGGATTTGGTCCCTCGTATTTGGTCACCACCGTGTTTGGCGTGAGTGGATGTTGTCCCGTCACAACCTCGAATGGGCTTTGGTTGGTTGCCTCGCTTCGCTGTAAGTTGTACGAGAATTGGGTCACGTCCAACAACTTCGGCCAGTCCCTTTGTGTGGCACTCACATAGTGCATCAAGTAGATCTCTAAAAGTGCATTCACTCTTTCGGTTTGCCCGTCCATTTGTGGGTGAAAGCTAGTTGAAAAATTCAAGGATGATTCCATCAACTTGAATAGCTCGGTCCAAAATCTCCCTGTAAACCGAGTGTCCCTATCGCTCACAATAATCTTTGGAATTCCCCAAATCTTAACCACATGTTTGGGGAAGAGGCGAGCAGCCTCCTCGGCTGAACATATTTTGCTTGCTGGTATGAAGGTCGCGTACTTAGAGAACCTGTCAACCATAACCATAATACTCGAAATGTTATCAACATTAGGCAAACCAACTATGAAATCAAGGGAAGTACTCTCCCATAGTCTCTCGAGGATGGGCAAAAGCACATTTCTCCCGCTTGATGTAAAGCTCGTTATCATGGAGAACCTGCAAAACCTTCCTCAAGTGCCTTATATGCTCCTCAAACGTTGCACTATAGATGACTATATCGTCAAGATAAACAACAACAAAACGATCAAGCACATGATGCAATACCTTGTTCATGAGTGTGCAAAACATGGCGGGAGCATTTGTAGGGCAGACGGGCAGGACAAGGAACTCGTAAGACCCATACCTTATTATGCAAGCAGTTTTTGGCTTGTCTCCTTCGACGATCCGCACTTGATAGTAACCCGAGCGAAGATCTAGCTTGGTGAACCATCTCACGCCTCCAAGCTGGTCGATCAAGTCCACAATTAAGGGAATGGGGTACTTGTTCTTTACCGTGAGTTTGTTTAAGGCCCAGTAGTCGACGCACATACGCAAACTCCCGTCGTGCTTCTTTTAGAAGAGCTCGGGTGCACCATAAAGCGCATTGGATGGCCTAATGTAGCCCGCATCCAAGAGCTCTCTCAATTTCCTTCGAAGCTCCTCTAGCTCCGGTGGTGCCATCTGGTATGGAGCCTTGGCTGACGACTCGGCATTCGGATATAACTCAATCTTGTGATCCACCTCTCTCTTGGGTGGAAACGCCTTTGACAACTCAGAAGGCAACGTGTCCTTGTACTCCTCAATGACTCGTCCCACGGTATCGGGGATCTCCATGGTCTTCATGGCTTCATCCTCTTTGAGCATGGCAAGGTAGGATACTTCTTCTTTGCGTACGCCCTTCTTAAATTGGATTGATTATAGCATCTTGGCTCACACACCTGCTTCTCGACTCATCGGCACAACACATTGATGTTGGCGATCGAGCTCACACAAACAATCAACAAATGGCAAGAGAAGTGCATTAATCCGATCTAAGAAAGACAACCCAATTAGTAAATCGTAATCGTCTAAAGGAATTACCTTGATCGTCTCTTTTTCTGTCTAACTTCCAAGTCGAAGTTCTACCCTCCTTGCCACTCCGGCTATGGGTTCTTCCTTGGAGTTGACTGTTTTGATCCATCCGCTTTCCTTCTCCACATGAAGGCCAAGCTTTTTGGCAGTCCCTTCAGACATGAACAACTCGGATGCCCTGATGTCCACTAGTGCGCTCAATTGCTTACGGGTAATTATGACCTCAACGAACATAAGGCCCTTCTTCTTCTTGCTTGAAGATTTGATTTGGAGGGAACTTACAATGGCACCAAGTTGAGCGGTAGGCTCGGCTAACCCTTCATCGACTTTGATGGTGGAAAGGCTGGCTTTCTTTGGGCAATCTTTGATGAAATGAGGCTCGTTGCAATGAAAACACCTTAGTAGACCCTTGTCCTTCCTTTCCCACGGTCTCACAAAGCGGGTAGAATTGTGGCCACTCTTGTCACCTCCGGTTTTGGCTTGCTTGTCTTTGTCACCCCCACCATGGCCGTTGTGCTTTGGCCTTGGTTTGTTGGAGTCGTTTCGATTGGCACTATGATCCTTCAACAACTCGGCGATTGAAATGGCTTTGGAGAGCTCCTTCACGTCTCTCCGTTCTAGCTCGATGTTAACCCATGGCTTCAAGCCATCCATGAAATGGAATAGGGCATCTTTCTTGCTCAAGTCGGGAATTTGGAGTTGTAGCTCGCTAACCTCCAAAATGTAGTCTCGAATCGATCCGTCTTGCTTAAGCTTTCTAAGCTTAGATCGAGCCTCCTTCTCGGCGTCTCTGGGGTAAATTTTTTGCTTGAACTCCGTTTGGATCTCGGCCCAAGTTTCAACGGCCGTACCCACACGCTTCTCATCTGAACACCTACGTTGCCACTAAAGCAAAGCCATGTTAGATAAATAAATCCACGTGGTACTTACCTTGTCAGCATCTTCAATGATTCTCGATGCTTTGAAGTACTTCTCGAGCCCCCACAAGAAGTTCTTAACTTCTTGGGCTGATCGTGTCCCCTTGAAGTGCCTCGGCTTTGGGACATCAGCTAGCACCCTCGTCGGGCTAGCCACAACTCCATTCGTCACGGCGGACTTGTAGATGGAGAGCTCGGTCTTGAGCATGCTCACAATGTCATTGAGTTCGGTTAACTCATCTTTGAGAGATCCATTTTGCAACTCCAAGGTCTCGACGGACTCATCGACGAGCTTTTGAAAATCATCCTTGAGACGATCCTCCCGGGATTCCAACTCATCTAGTCGGTCATCTACATCATCGAGTCTGTCCGTCGACTTCCTCATGTTGTTCTCCAAACGGGTGACTTTGTCTTGCAAGGAGGAAATAGCATCTCTTGAGCTGGCCCTCTTGGCCTTGTCGGTACGAGTCTCAACCGTCTTGGTTACGGCGGTGGTAGCATCACTTGGGTTCGTCATCTTAAATGATCCTTGCTTGAAAAACGTGGCTCTGATACCACTTGTCACGAGGCTAGGAATCGAGTAGCTAAGCATTGTGCGGCCCTACTCGCGGAACAATCGAAAGGCGGCTAGGCATCCTGAAAATCTAAGCACAAGGGCTCGAATGGAATGCGGAAGCAATGCAAGGAAAATGCTAGAACGTGAGTGAATGCTTGCTCGTATTACTCAAAGGAAATTGTGTGATTACAATGGTTGGGGTGAGCCTCTATTTATAGGCGAACACCCCATTGATCCGACGATTACAAATGAAACAAATCAACGGTCAAGATGAGCCTATACTATCTAACTAAGGAAAGGAAATGATAACTGGTCTCCTTCCTTATTAGATGAGATTGGCATGGAAGCTTTCCTTGTGGACGGATGAGAATCTCCATGAATCGAGGGATTGAGTTGCTTGGTCTCTTTCCATGAATAGCCCGGTCAAAGGGAGGAGCACTCTCTAAGGCTTGGGCAGATGTGGCCGTGTGGGCTGGCTGAGGCGGATCACACTCGATCAGGCCCAAGAGTTTGGACAGAACCTCTTGGGCGGCTCGTAGGACGTTGATGTCGACCCTCGGGTGCGGCTGGGTGGCGTAGGCATCGTGCGCGTCGGGCGCGGCTCCTTGGCTCATGGACTCGGCCACCTGGTGCTGGCGGATGGTGTTGGTGCTAGACTCGGCCCCTCAAATGGCTTGCACGGCCACTTGGTGCGGATGGATGGTGCTGGCACTAGACTCGGCCCCTTGGATGGCTTGGACGGCCACCTGGTGCGGATGGATGGTGCTGGCACCAGGCTCGGCCCCTCGGTGTGCTTGGATGGCGCTCGGTTGCGCCCCATGGTGCTCGGCACTGTGTGGTGTGCACAGTTAGGCCCCTTGGTGTGCGGACGGCTCGGCCATGGGGTGTTGGGCTGTGACATTAGGCATCAAAGCAACTATATCAAAACGACACTGTTTTGGATTTAACGACCCGTTACAGTTTAACGATCGAGTGCTTGAATTGAAAAAAAAAACAAAGTTTAATGGTATTTCGTATATCATTTTATAGTTCAGTGGTATGACCGATACAAAGGTTAAAGTTTAGTGATACTTCGTGTAGTTTATCCTATAAATTTTTAGGATTAAAGATTTAAATTTTAAATTCTATATTTTCTAATAAAATTTTAGATTGTTTGTTTTAAATAGGAAAGAATATACACGTTATATTTCAAAATATAATCCTAATTAAAATATATTTAAGCTTCAAATAAGATAAAATCGGAATAAAACGTACATATAACGAAATTTAGACCAGAATAGATAAAAACTGATAACCTATACCTAATATTATTATTTATCCTTAATAAAACTCACACATCTGGAATTCTGGATCAATATTCAATATGGTAAGACTAAGACCCCAACTTTGCTAAGAATTATTGGTGGTTTGCCAAGTGGAATTATTATAAAGCCAAGCGTAGGTGAAAAGCCATCATACCAGATTACCGGTACCACACAATATTTTATTGGGTAAACTACAAAAGAGGTCACTCAATTATAGTTAAAGTTATATTTTGGTCACTTAATTATTAAAAGTTATATTTGGGCCACTCAATTATGGGCAAGGTTACATTTAGGTCACCCGATTATTAAAAGTTACACTTGAGTCACTTAATTATGGGTAAAGTTACATTTGGGTCACCCTTCATATTTAAAAAATATATATAAATTTCCGTATTAGATTAATTAATGGATTTCAAATGAAGTACTCTAGTGTTTACAAGAGTATACAGTGATTTAGAAGAAAAAATGACTAGATTTATTTATTTTTAAAGTATGAAGGGTGAACCAAATGTAACATTACCCATAATTGAGTGGCCCAAATGTAACTTTACCCATAATTCAGTGACCCAAGTGTAGCTTTTAACAATTAGATGACTCAAATATAATCTTACCCGTAATTGAATGACCTTCATTGTAGTTTACCCTATTTTATTCCAATTTCTACACTTCTTCAAAATCCTTGATAGTCAACCTGGAGAAACAACAACCTTAAAACAAAAACAAGGAATTGCAATAAAGAAACAGTCGCACTTAGGTTATCCGTCGCCCACCCACCTCTTCATCCCACATCGGCAAATACTCTATTCCTAGAAACATCCCTTCAACACTCAAATCAAACATCATGTTTTCTATGTATTTTGTATCAATAATTTTATTATTGTTAAAAATAAAAACGAGCGAAAATTAAAAAAGGATTTTGTATAATTAAAACATATCTCATTACGAATATAAATTTTCTGTCTCTTTTTAGTACCCTATTTATGCCTAACAGAAAAAATAATTTTAGAGTTTATGATTATAGTTTAAGGTTAGAGTTTAAGTATTGGTATAAAGTTTAGGATTTAGAGTTAGGGTTTAGAATTTAATTTTTTAGTGTTAGGCATAGGTTACCGAAAAGTAGCATGAGATTTTTATTCATCTCATTACTTTAAACAATTAATTTAATATTTCAATCACATTATTTTTATTATTAGATTTATTTATTTAGGGAAGAGAATTGATTTTTTGCCATTAAATTAGTTTCTTTATTTGATAAATTAAAAATATAAATAATTAAATTTTAAAAGATTTAGGCTGGTTGGGGTCTGAACGATGGCTCAAAATTCTCTCTCTTGTAATCGGCCTTGCACATGAGTATAGTAATGATCATGTGACAAGTGATATCGGAATCTAGTTTTTAAGTGCTGCCTGCAATAGGTAGATTAAGCGAAGTGAACAATTTCACAAATCCCTGATTCCTCACCACTGTTGGCGAAACATTTCTTAATTGAGTGAAACTTCTCCGACATCCCATAAGTTTGTCTCAAAAGCTACCATTTCCAAGAAATGAAATGCATTTTGCACACACAAAATTCAGCTCACCAAATCTAACCAATTAGGGCCAAAACATTCACGCCAAGAAACGCTTTGGAAGCTATTATATATAATCAACGGATTTCCCACTAAACAAATTCCCCATGCAAAATTAGCCTTTCTTTTGTCATACCAATACAATGATCTACCCTACTGCCAATCTAACTTCCTCTCCCTCGTTTTCCGACGACGGTCTCGTCGGAAACTTTGTTTCTAGGCCGCTGTTTTTCTTACAATATCTCCGGGTTCTTGAGCTAATGCTTGCTGTCTTGGTCTTTGTTGTTATACATTCCTTGAGGCAAAAACGACGTTATGGTCTCCCTGCTTGGCCGTTACTCGGAATGTTACCGTCGTTAGTGAGCGGTCTCCGGTCTGACATGTACGAGTGGATTTCGGACATACTTTGCCAGCGAAACGGAACATTCAAGTTCAAAGGCCCATGGTTTAGTAGTCTCAATTGTGTGGTTACCTCCGATCCAAGGAACCTCGAGCATCTTCTCAAGACCAAATTCTCTGTTTTCCCCAAAGGGCCTTATTTCCGTGACACCGTCCGCGATCTTCTCGGAGATGGTATATTCAACGCTGACAACGAGACGTGGCAGCGGCAGAGGAAGACGGCAAGCGTCGAGTTCCACTCGGCAAAGTTCCGGCGATTGACGACCGAGTCGTTGGTGGAACTCGTCCACGCCAGGCTCTTACCCGTGCTGGAAAATGTAGTGAACAAATCCACCTCCATCGATCTCCAAGATGTTCTTTTGAGATTAACATTCGATAACGTCTGCATGATAGCCTTCGGTGTGGACCCCGGGTGTCTCCGTCCCGGATTACCCGAAATACCGTTCGCCAAAGCGTTCGAAGACGCCACGGAGGCGACGTTGCTACGTTTCGTCACCCCAACATGCGTGTGGAAAGCCATGAGATGCCTTGATTTAGGGACCGAGAAGAAGCTGAAAACATCGATAAAGGGCGTCGACAAATTCGCCGGAGAAGTTATCAGGACAAGGAAAAAGGAAGTGTCGTTACAAACGGAAGACGAGAAGCAGAGATCGGATTTGTTGACGGTGTTCATGAGATTGAAAGATGAACAAGGGGAGCCATTTTCAGACAAGTTCTTGCGTGATATCTGTGTCAACTTCATACTTGCCGGAAGGGACACTTCTTCAGTGGCGTTGACCTGGTTTTTCTGGCTGCTGGGAAAGAATCCGGTGGTCGAGGAAAAGATTCTTGCAGAGATATGTAGAATTGTTAATGAAAGAGATGATTCGGAAAAGGGTGGAGAATTAAACAGTCCATTGATATTTAAACCACAGGAGATAAAGAAGATGGATTATTTGCAGGCTTCATTATCTGAGGCTCTAAGATTGTACCCTTCGGTTCCTGTTGATCACAAGGAGGTAATTCGTTTATCTATATTTTAACCTCATTCGATATCGAATCGAATTGATTAGTTACAGTGATTTCATTGCTTATTATTGTGCTCTTTCAGGTTGTTGAAGACAATGTGTTTCCAGATGGAACAGTGCTAAAGAAAGGAACAAAAGTTATCTATGCAATCTATGCGATGGGTAGAATGGAAGCCATATGGGGAAAAGACTGCCGAGAATATAAACCGGAGAGATGGCTACGAGACGGCCGGTACATGAGCGAGTCGGCCTACAAATTCACCGCCTTCAACGGCGGTCCTCGGCTTTGCTTAGGGAAAGACTTTGCGTATTATCAGATGAAATTCGTCGCCGCCTCTATCCTGTATCGGTACCGCGTGAAGGTGGTGGAAGGTCACGTCGTTGCACCCAAACTCGCCTTGACAATGTACATGAAGCATGGCCTGAAGGTGAACTTAATCAAGCGACATGAATCGGAGCTTCAAGTTTACCTCCAGAACAATAATTGAATGTCTTGATTCAGCACTTGGTTTATAGTTATCTTGGCCGGTATTTGGTTATGTTTAGGACAATAGAATAATGGGATTGGTTTTTGTCGGATTGTTTCTATTATTTGATTACTAATGATTTATGTCAATAAACCTATGGTTATATTGGAATTAAAACTACATTTTTGTGTGGCTTTGTTTCTATTACTCCTTGATTACTAATAATTAACGGAAATATATCTCTACTCTGATTTAAAAATATTTAATATTATTAATGGAGTTGGTCCAAATAGTAAACTGCTTAGTATCGTTTAAGTATGTCTCGAGTTCAAAGTATTGTGTATGTAAAAATTTCTCGTAGAAAGACTCAACCACCAAAACCAGATGTACAACGTGAGCCAGTCCAAATTAATCGAGACAAAGCCCTTGAAAATCGAGAAAACAACAAAAAAAAATAGTTAATATTAATTAAAGAAAACATCCTTAAAGGTTTATGTTCTTTCTCATTTGCTTCCCAACAATAAAAGGACTCTATACCAGCTACTCCAAAATAAGCCATTTCGGGTGACAAAAGCCGAATATCAATAATCTTATTACAACGGTTACTGAATTGAAATGAGGAACTGAGTTCAAAACTCCCGGAGAACTTCCCATGAGTTATTATGTAACATTCATGTGGTTGCAACGGTACACGTAGCTAGACACTGCATAGTTACGAAGTAATTCCTTGCCACATTCGAAGCTGTTTGTGCCTTCCAAACGATTCTATGTAAATGATCGAGATATTCTGTTCTCTATTTCAGAGATTCGAGAAAAGATATCTTACTGCAGAAATGCAGCCACTCCACTAACCGAGTCGAAACAAGTTGGCCTTCAACTATGAATCCACTTGGGTACTAAGGAGAAAGGTTTCTCACTCCGTGAACGGACGACAGCTGGAGCTCCCGTCGCAGGTGCGTGCACTGTTATAGGAAGAACCCATTCACATTTGTCTCGGCCTTCTGTTAAAAGAGGATGCTCATATCTGAATTCATAAGTAAGAATAGTCATATTTGGCACAGAGAATAAATATTATAAATTTCAAAAAAAACTTAAAGCATGGATTACACTAACTGTAAGCCATTGCAACTTCTGAGTCAAAATATATAACCTCTATCGGAAAGAAGTTTCCAAATTTAGATAACAATCTACACGAGAATTCAATCGAAAGAAGTTTCCAAATATGCATACCCAGTTGTCGGAAAGTTACCATGATTACGTTAAAAAGGAACAAAAAAGAACTTCTAGGATTATCAATTTGTTTTGCTAGTAATTTGTTGGAGTAATGTAAATAGATGTGAAGAATATTTGATGCCAGTTATGGGGTATTAATAGCATATGCGTATAGCTTACACGCATACGGTCATTTGATAAATTCGATCATTAGTAATAAACTCTTTTGATAAGATAGCAACTCTATTGGAGTACCACATGGTCATACCTTGTCCAGTCTACATTCTTGGGAGTAGTGAAGAATTCAAATCTTAGAACCCACTGCACCGAGACACGGGGAGTGGAAAACGACATGGGACCGTCCATGGGAATAGAAAAAAGAAAACTTGTCTGTATCAAATCAGCAACAACCTCATGATGATCACTCTGGACCTACAAGAACAATAATCAGTCATAGAGGTTCACAAAAGAAATGGTTTGAAACTGCTAAAGCCTGATACAAATGGTGTATTATAAGAAATAAAATTTGCAAAAATCATTATTTTCCTCCCAAGTTTATTTCCTTTTTTAGGAAAGTAATGATTTCATTAAAACCATAAAGGGCTTAATCGATGTGCTTTTCTGAAGTATAAATGAGTAAAAACTACTAGGAAAATGAAAGCTCATGGGATACTGAACACTATCCAAAAATAGAAAAAGGGACAAGCATGTAATTGAGTCTAATCTACGAAAATTAATATTCTAATTCTTGATTTCACCAATGTAAAAGTAGAATCAAAATTTTGGGAAGACACACCCTGGTAATTGTTGGAGAATTCCTTCTAGAAGGATGAACAAAACGCCTACTTATTGTCTCAGAAGTTTCCAGTGTGACTGAAACCTACAAAATGGAAATAATTCCAGTAAATTACAAGATCCATCATTCAATAGATCATGGTTTCTTCACTTGCTTTGGTCATAATCTGTGGTACCTCAAGGCATCTTCTAGCACCTTCTTCATGAAAGAATGTAAGTGTTCCGCCTATCTGTTATTGGAGCATATAATTGTAAGAACAGGTGAAACAATGGATGCAAATTCATCGAACGAGACAGAAGCTACAGCCTAAAACTGATTTTACCATATCACTGAAGTAATAAGTGGACTCAGAGTTCTTAGGGGAAAATCTTAGCAAAACTTGGTCGTCCATCCTGATATTATATGACCTTCCTCGAATAAAGCCTTCTGCTGCAGAAAATATTGGTAACAAATAAGTTTACAAGGATCTGCGTATGAGACAGCAACAAAAAATAAATAAACCTGGGGGTAGGTCTGGTGCTTTACATGCTAAAGGTTCAGTAGCTCCTGGGCTGAGTGCAGAATATACTCCTGTTATATCATTTCCAGCTAGTGATCTTGAGGAAGTACGCAGCTGTCTTGGAGATATGGCTGATGATATGTCTGCATGAAAAAATCTACTTCAAAAGCCATTCTAAGGACCAGAAAATATATTTTGGATCAAATGATTAACATTACTTCCGCAGGTCTGCTGAAAACTTAAATGTCACTGCAACAATCTAACAGAAAACAAAAGCATGCACGCATAATTACAAAAGGAGGGAAACAAATTCAGAACACATAGTGTCGCCATGTAATAAAGTATAACACAATTACCAGCCCGAGAATCATGCAAGACCTCTGCTATCGATAATCGTGGAAGCCCTACATTTGAAGATAAACTCAAAAGGTCTCCATCATGATACAGACCATCTCTATTTGAAGATCTGGCTGCGGACGATTGCAGCGATAGGGAACTCAAGGTTTTATAAAGATGTTCCTTTGAAAGATTAAAGGATGAAACAGAAGATATTTCATCCCTTGAGCTCTCATATCCTTCCTCAATACTGTCATACAGTTCACTCACTCTAGCCTGTAACAAATATCACTTTTTTCAGTAACCTTCCAACTAAAAGTGCAAGTCAAAAGCATTAGCACTTAGCAGCATTACTAACAGCCTTACCCATTCTGAATCTCCATCAATCTCTTTCCAGTATATATCCATTTGGATGGTTGTAGCAGGAACAATACCTGAATCATCAAAAAAGAAAACATAGTCATCATGCTATATTCTGATATGCAGAGTATACAACTCCCGTCACAAGCTATATTTGAGAAGTAAAAAACATGACTTTTCAACTGTGCTTCAAAATTTAAGTCACTGTTACTTCAACAAATTCAGGTTAGATTAATTCAATTTCTTCCTATACCAAATCCAAGCTATGTTAACTGGAATGTTCATTTTCCTAAAGTACTCATGTCAGATACTATACTGACACATATATTGACATGGGTAGGGGTGTGATCCTCCAAATATAAATAAAACTCAGAAAAAAGTTGAGCGTAACCGTACAGGACACGTTCCTGTATCCATCACTCACCCCAAGTCAAGGTAACATAGAATTCAAGAATAAAATGTTTACAACACTAAAGTTGGTTTTATGACAGAGGAATGGCATAGCATAGCATGGTAAAGAATCTAGGCTCTAACAATGATAAGAACATATCCAATTTTGCTTAAGAAATAAGTTCATACATAACTGTGTCTTCCTGCTTTATTGTTCAAGTTATTACATTTATATCCCAAAACTTGGTGAAAATTATTGACTGCCAAAAACATAATCATCTTATAAAAAGCGAAAGGAGGAGGTAGTAACAATGATGGTAAACTTGAACTATGGCAACTTACCATCACTTTGACCATCTTCCATTGCCAAACCGTTTCCTTTCTCAGTTACCCATACTTGCAAAGGGACACGAGCTTCCTGCTGGGATTCAAAGTTCATAAATATCATCTCTTGACAGTGTAGAATTGTATGAAATTCTCTCACTATTATTCACAAGAAAACTTAGAATATATACACATAGTTGACTCTCTGATAAAGGAAACTAAATATTCTCTAATAACTATAGAGATGTTATTCTAAGGAATATCTATAAAGGTCTACATGCCATAACTAACAGATACAGACTTTAGTACATAGAATATTTCCATTCTAACTAGTATTAACCTACACTCCCCCTCAAACTGGTGTGTATATGTTGTATACACCTAGTTTGGATGCAAAACCATCAAAAAATACTCTTGGAAGTGCTTTGGTGAAGATATCAGCAATCTGATTAGTAGTAGGAATGTAGTTAAGCTTCACAGTCCCATTATTAGCCTTCTCAAAGATGAAATGTCTATCTATTTCGATATGTTTGGTTCTATCATGCTGCACCGGATTTTTAGCAATACTTATTGCTGATTGACTGTCACTGTAAATATCCAGTTCTGATTTTTCACCCAATTCTAACTCAGTGATGAGTTTTTTAATCCACATCCCTTCACAAATTCCAAGGGCCATTGCTCTAAACTCTGCCTCTGCGCTGCTTCTAGATATCACAGACTGCTTCTTGCTTCTCCACGTGACCAAATTGCCCCATACAAATGTACAATAGCCACTTACTGACCTTCTATCTGTTAATTCACCTGCCCAACTTGAATCTGTGTAAACCTTTACTGTTCTGTCTTGGTTTTTTCTGAAAATGAGTCCAGAGCCTGGTGTGAATTTTAAATACCTCAAGATCCTATTTACCGCTTCCATGTGTTCTTCTCGAGGATCACTCATGTATTGACTTACTATGCTCACTGAATAGGCAAGATCAGGTCTTGTGAGTGATAGATAAATTAATTTCCCTACCAAACGTTGGTAAGATTCTTTGTTCACTGGATTCCCAAGTCTATCTTTACTGAATTTCAGACCTGGTTCCATTGGAGTGTTAGCTGGTCTACACTCAAGCATCTTGGTCTCTGCAAGTAGATCTAAAATATATTTTCTTTGGTTAATGACTAACCCTTCTTTAGATCTAGCTACCTCCATTCCCAAGAAGTATCTAAGATTCCCCAAATCCTTTGTCTCAAACTCCTTTGCTAGAGCAATCTTTAGTCTTTCTATCTCCTCTGTATCATTTCCTGTGATAACCATATCATCGACATACACAATTAGGAGAGTCATTTTACCATTTGGCGTAATCTTTCTGAACAAGGTATGATCTGCTTGGCTTTGTTTGAAATCATTTTGAACCATGGCTCTAGTAAATCTGTCAAACCATGCTCTTGGAGATTGTTTCAATCCGTACAAGGATTTATTCAGTTTGCATATGGTCCCTCTTGTTGTGCTTTCCTTTAAACCTGGTGGAATTTCCATGTATACTTCCTCCTCGAGGTTCCCATTGAGAAAAGCATTTTTGATGTCCAACTGATGCAACTCCCAGTCTTTGTTAACAGCCACTGAGAGTAACACTCTGATGGTGTTTAACTTAGCAACTGGTGCAAACGTTTCTTGATAATCCACTCCATATGACTGAGTGAATCCTTTCGCTACAAGCCTCGCCTTATATCTTTCAATATCTCCATTGGAATGATACTTGACTGTGAAAACCCACTTACACCCAACCACCTTTTTTCCTTCTGGTAGACTGGTTAGAGTCCAAGTATTATTCTTCTGCAGTGCTGTGACTTCATCCTCGACTGCTTTCCTCCACTCAGGACTTTTGAAAGCTTCTTCCACTGTCCTTGGAATTTGCACTTTGTCAATGCTGGCTGTAAAAGCTTTCAAACCAGATAACAATTTTCCGTAGGCCACAAATCTATTAATTGGATGAGCAGTACATTTCCTTACCCCCTTTCGAATAGCAATAGGAAAATCATCCAAATCAGCAATAATAGATTCTTGAGGGATACTATTACCTCCTATTTCCACGGCAGTAGGGCTCAAAGCTAGCTCTTGGCAAGTGTTAGGCTGACTAACAACTTCAGGAAGTGTTCTTTTCTTTCTTGTATAAACGCTGAATTGTTTATCTGTAAGTTGAGGAGTTATAAGGTCTGGAGAGGTGTGTGGGACAGATTTAAGAGTTGGAGGAGGTGTAGTATAAGGGCTAGACATTTTTGACAAAGGAGAAGGTATGTCCGCTGGATTACCAGTGTTAGTAATCTCAGCTTCATTTGAAGGAACAAGTTGTTGGGAAGAATCAGAACTAGTGATTTCAGCATCGAGAGTTGGCAACGCTGGATTACTAGTGTTAGTAATCTCAGCTTCATTTGAAGGAACAAGTTGTTGGGAAGAATCAAAACTAGTGATTTCAGCATCGAGAGTTGGCAACATAAGCAAGGGTTGTGAAACTGATGGGGACTGAAATTCTCTGTATGTCTCCCCCTGAATAGCAGTCCCTGAAAAATAAGGCTGATGCTCAAAGAAAGTAACGTCAAACGAGATATAGGTTTTTCTGGTTGTGGGAGAGTAACATTTGTAACCCTTCTGACTCGAGGAGTACCCAATAAAAACACATTTTAAGGACCTAGCATCAAGTTTACCTCTATTAGGGGCTTGCACATGAACAAAGGCTGTACAGCCAAAGACACGAAAAGGAAGAGCAGAAGAGAGGGGTTTAAAGTGAGGAAAAAGTTGGAAAAGAGTTTCAGTAGGAACCTTAAAACCAAGAGTTTTGCTAGGCATCCGGTTAATGAGGTAGGTGGCAGTTAGAAGGGCATCCCCCCAAAGATACTTAGGAGCATTGGCTGAAAACAAAAGAGAGCGGGTGACTTCAAGGAGATGACGATTTTTTCTCTCAGCCACACCGTTCTGTTGAGGTGTGTTAACACAAGAAGTGAGATGAAAAATTCCCTTTTCCCGGAAAAAACTCCCAAGAGATTTGCTAAGATACTCACTCCCATTGTCACTCTTCAAAATTTTTATAGGGGTAGCAAATTGAGTGTGGACCATTTGATAAAAATCTTTAAAGATGCGCTCAATGTCAGATTTATCTTTCATCAAGAATGTCCAAGTTGTCCTAGAAAAATCATCTATGAAGGACACAAACCACCTAGAACCAGCAATACTCTGAACCTTAGAAGGGCCCCAAATGTCACTGTGTATAATCGAAAAAGGAGAAGTAGGCTTAAAGTGGGAAGGCACATAAGATTGCCGAGTGTGTTTAGCCATTTGACAGATTTCACATGTAAAAGAAGAAGGATCTTTATTGATAAATAATGTAGGTAACAATCTCTTAAGATAAGAAAAATTGGGATGTCCCAATCGAAAATGCCACATCATTATCTCATTGGAAAGTAAATTTGAAGGGAAAACAGAGGTATGGAGACCACTGGAACAAGAAGAAGGTGAGGAGGACAAAGCATCAAGGACATATAAGCCATTAGACAACCTAGCATTGTGTCAAAGCAGTAGTGGTAGGAGGAGCAGAGAGGCGACTAAAGAAGTGCTGAAGTTCAGCAATCTGTTCAGGACTAAAATTGCTGGGCAGTGTGTCAGAAGTTGCAACATAAGCTTCTTTCAAAGGTCGAGATTTAGGATTTTTCCATTGGGACCAAGGAAGGTAATTATTGCCATTTAGTTTGTAGGATGTTATCGCAGAATAAGAATGTTCTGACATTGGAATATCAAAAGAACCATGGTTGGGGAGAAAACTGACTTCAGAATCAGATTCCATGGATATTTAGAGATTTGATCGGAAAAAAAAATGGAGAGGATCGACCTAATCTGATACCATGTAGAATTGTATGAAATTCTCTCACTATTATTCACAAGAAAACTTAGAATATATACACATAGTTGACTCTCTGATAAAGGAAACTAAATATTCTCTAATAACTATAGAGATGTTATTCTAAGGAATATCTATAAAGGTCTACATGCCATAACTAACAGATACAGACTTTAGTACATAGAATATTTCCATTCTAACTAGTATTAACCTACAGACAGTATATGCACTAAGCAGTTTGGTGAACTGGACTAGGACATCAAAAAGTTCTATCCAATATTCCAAATCCAAGATGTGCCAAAATGCCATCTCTTGCATTTAGAACAAATGCATAGATGTGCCAAAATGTCCATATGCGCATATTTATGGGTTTACATATTCAATAATAAGCCAGATATAACAGGACAAGATAGTAAATTGTCTTCAATGTTACATACAAGTGCACAAACAATGTAAAAAACATAAAAGCCTGAAATTTAACAGAATTCCTATTTTCAGGAGCACTATGCCAATCAGCAAGTCAAACATGTCTAATTCTGAAAGACAATAGCAGAAGATGATTTGGGGATCCATAATAAAAACAATGAAGATTAAGAAAAACCAACCACTTCAGTAAGATCTCCTCCTGAATCCTTGCTTGAGTGACCATTTTCCAGTCTCAGCCATCGAAAAAACAGTGTACTCCTTATATAATATAAATAACGAATGGTAGAACCCTTGTAAGATGGTGGTATAACATTAGGAAGCACAGCCCGTACCAGATCTGCAGATTAGTGTCAAAAGTCAGTTACAGAAATGAATCTTGTTGAATCGAACTAATAAAAAAATAGTACGGTGGCAAGAAGCAACATTTAACAATTGTAAGGGTTAACAAAATACTATTAGCCATAAAAACATCAGTATTCAATTCAAAACATGCATGACTGGACGGCCACTATCACACAGTTAGTTATGCTGAAAGTTATCAATAATGTAACTTAGATTTCATTTTGGAAATCACGTCTCCATATTTAGCCTCTTTTGCTGATAATATACTTGGCACTTGTACTTTCTTCTGCTTTTCTCTTAGATAAAATTCATCCTTCTAATTATTATCCTCTTTCTAACATGTCAATGAACTAAATTAAGTATTATTCCAGATGGTAATTTCAACCAACAATTTTCGTTGAGCAAATTAGGGTTTGAACAAAACATGATGGCATGCAGTCATTGAGACAGCAATGCCAGCATACAGAAACATTCATCAATAGCATATTTACATATTGTGATGAAAAAGGAAGGAAATAGACTAACAAGTTTTTGCAGAGCCAGAGGGCACAATCTGATTTGAAATCACTGATTGTGTTGAACAGTCCAAAAAAACATGTTCACCTGAAAAAAAGATTGAGAACAATAATATAAATATAAATATACAAATATTTAAAAAACTAAAAAACTGTAGAAGGGCATCGTTACAATATGATCTTTTTCTTTCCTTTCAGGTATCTATCTAAATTCTATGAATATCCCTAGAGAGAAAAAAAAAAGTAACAAAAAAGGAGACTAAATTGCCAATATAAACAAATTACATGAATGCTAAAAGTTGAGAAGTAAATGAAAGATGTTAAAAATTTCGATATACTCCTTTATACTGATCTGATTTCATTGTCCTCATGGAAACATAAGAATTTTGAATTCAATCTATTTAATATACATACCATGTAAAACAAAAAAAATTACTTACATTCCTCGCTTCTTTTTACTATCCAATAAAATTATAATTGAAATTCACGTAATTGACAAACTAAATGAACAATGAATGCATTTAGTTCAGCACACATGCAGTACACTAACCTCTCCTTTGCTTTGTTCCGGACACTGGTTTTTGGGTGGCAAACCATTGAGTGTCCAACTTCTCGATCCCTTTGATTTCGAAGCCAAGCTTTTCAATGAAAAGCGAAGGCGCAATGCTACCAGAATAGTCACTGGTACGAGGATTGCAGATCTCAATTGTAACATAAATAGAATCTCCAGGCCTGTATACATCTCTTTCTGTCTGCAGTTTTAGTGTCGGATTCAATCCCTTTTTACCACCTTCCTCAGAATTACCTTTATCTGATCCCCGACCTCTAAAGAAAGAAAACCTGGACTGCAACATTGCATCTAAACTGTTCTCATTTACCTTTTATGAAATTCTTTGACAAAGTATGATCCTGCAAAATGCATAGGAAATATGAAATTATACATTACTTTGCCAAGCACACGAACTCGGTAACAAAGAGAAAGAATAATCTGAGACCTAAAAGCAACTAATTAGCTATTCTGTTTGGCGTACAAATTTTAAGAAAGACAAATTGAATTATTTTCCGTTCCATTTTCTCGTGAATCGAACGGAAACTACATAACTCAGTTAATATAATGTGAAAATTCCAGAATACAACAAATTATGAATGATATACAGAGAGATCCATTTTGAAGATCCGATCAAGGAAAAGATTATATCGCATTGTAATTGAGATCGCTATGAAAATAAGAATGGATCAAACGTACCTGATAGAATTACAATGACGTGAATTGAAAAAAGAAATGGAGGAAATCTGAGCTCAATCTCTAATCACCCAAGCCAGATTTGAAACCCTAAGTTCCTTACCGTTTGGTTGATGAAATTAAAAAAATAATAAAAAATCTTTTTTTAATTGAAATCTACTCGACTGCTAATTAACAGAGGCCATAGCAACAGTACCTCTGCATAAATCAATTTTGGCTAAAATCTTCGAAGAGCTTTTACGCTTGAATACGTTTTATCTTTGTTAATTAAGTATATTCATGAAAATTGCTAAAATATTTGAAAATTAAATTTACTTAAACTATATATATATATATATACATATAATATATGGATAAATATTCTATATATAGGCGGTGGAAACTAAAATTTCCACAAGCATCTTAGTTTTTGGGTATAGGGAGTTAGTTTAGCGCATAAGGTTTAGGGGTTTAGGTGTAGGGGTTATAATTTAGAGATAGTTGTTTTAATTTAAGGTTTAGGGTTATAATTTAGAGTTTATAGGTTAGGGTTTAGTTTGTAGGGTAATATGGTGAGAATTTAGGTTTTAACCTATAAACCTTAAATTATAACCTTAAACCTTAAATTAAAACAACTATCCCTAAATTTTAACCCCTACACCTAAACCCCTATACCCTAAACTAACTCCCTATACCCTAAAACTAAGGCGCTTGTGGAAACTGAAAGTTTCCACCGCCTGTGTATAGAATATTTATCCATATAATAAATAATTAAATTATTTATATTTGATTGTAATTGATTTTTGTTATAATATGATTTAATTTTTAAATGGATAAATATACAAGTAGTCTATTGATTATAAGATATTTTTAGCTACAACTAGGGCTGTAAAAAAAATCCATTCGATAACACTCAAGATTGGCGGTTTGGTTTTGCAAAGAAGATAGCTGTCTGCTCTAGCTTTGAGGCCGAGGTATGAGCGGTGTATGAGGGGCTTGTGACGGCTTAGTCGTTGGGACATACCCGTATCATTCTTGAGATGAATAACAAAGAGGTTCATGATGTTTTGACGATGGGCGATCCTACTCGCCTCTCGTCTTCGCTTCGGGGCCATTTAGCTACTATTTTGGCTAGAGATTGGGAAGTTTGCTTCTCGTGGGTGCGGCGTGAGGCAAATTCGGCTGCGGATACTCTTGCGAAATTAGCTAAAGAGTTACCAATGCCGTATTATAGATTTCTCGATCCCCCTTCGAGTGTTTTGGATGCCTTAAGTGCTGATTGGGTTGATTAAACGTTTGGGGCTACCTGTGATAGCGTGTGCACGAAGGTTTTGTTTGATCATCGCTTGCTCGCTGGTGCCACTGGATGCTGTTGTTGGTTGCGTCATTTGCTGTTGGTGGTGCAGTTTGGTAGTTTGGTGCGTGGTTGGGTGTTTCACCTTGTTGTTGTTCGCGGTGATTGGCGTTGTTTTGCTGAGATCGTGGGTGCTCTGGGTCCTGCTGGTGTCGTGGCTCTGCTGTTGGTATCGTGCAACTTTGATGCATGGTCTGGTGATGGTACCATGTGGTAAAGGGGTGTTGCTAGTGTGTAGCAGGGGTTTTGGTTCGATTGTTGTGTTTGTTTCGATTTATGTTTTATGATAGTCTTGTTTCTTTGTCGCCCTACCTCACGTACTCTTTTTCCTCCATTAGGCTTAGAGAGGTTTTTTAATGAGGCGTGTCGTAGGTGTGTTCCCTATTCCTTCAAAAAAAAATCCATATGATATGTTTATCTATTGGTCTGATTTGAAATTTTAGATATTCGATTCATTTTTATTTTTTCGGATAATTTAGATTAGATATTTGAAAATTTCGGATCGGATACGAATAGTTGTTTCGCATTCAGATCAAATATCTGATTATCCGAAATCAGAAAATTCAAATTTTTTTTATAGATATGAATCTTGTTATATTCGATATTTTTACTTGTTATATATGAAATTTTGGAATTTCCATGGATAAAATCTTGTTATATTCAATAATTTGTTGATTGTTATATTCGAAAGCCCAAAATTTTCATGGATAGGATTGTCAAATTAAAAAAATACTTAAGTCAAGTCATAAATTCAAATATTCAGATATCCGATCCGAAAATTTGATATCTGAAATTTTAGATATCCGATTTTTTCTAATCGAATACGAATGACTAAATTGTCATCTAAATTTTTTTATATCTGAAATTTCGGATCAAATCGGATATCCAAAATACACACTCCTGATTATAGCCTTATAGGGTGTGGCAGCTTAAGTAAGCTTAAATTAAAGTTGAATCCAACCTAAAAGGTTAACTCTTAAGTATTCTGTTAAACTAATATGAACATATAAAAACCAGAGACAAATGATGGGAGGATTCAAAACTTCATTATCAAAAACTGCAGTGCAACGTTCTGTTTCCACAATATAAAACTATATAGATCTAATGTGAAAATTACATAAAACCCAGCAAAAGACAAGTTTAACTAAGTGGCTGTTAGGACCATATTGTCTTTCATATTACTAATATTAACCACTCGGTAAGAATTTAGGTTTCAATTTAAAATATTACACAAGGTAAAATCCAACCTAAAATGTTATTTAATTGGTAAGAATTTTGGTTACAACATAAAATATTATTGGAACGTAATAATTTCGGTTACATCTTAAAATATTACCCAATTGATAAAAATTTCGGTTACAGACTTAAAATATTATGAACAGCGTAATAATTCTAATTTTAACCTAAAATGTTATCATATTAATAAGAATTTAAGTTCCAACCGAGACCCGCAGCTTTAGCCTTCCCTAAATTGCCGCACCCTAGCTTTACATGTCAATAAATAAATTGTTAACACAGTTGTAGCTAGGGACAGAGCTCTCTTAGGGAGCTAGGAGACCCATACTCCTATTATAAATCTTAAATATTTGATAGTTTTGGTAGGCAATTTTGAATCAATAACCCCTTTAAAAAAATATTAGGAAAATGGCTCCAAAAAATATTATTTGGTAAAATGACCCCTAAACTTGCCACGTCGGTGAACCTCGCGTTATGTAAGACGCGAGGTCTGATATCGCGTTCTGCATAACGCGAGTTCAGTCTACGTGGCCTTGTTGTTTGTGTTAACGGTTTTACAGTGAATATATCGCACAGACCTCGCGTTCTGCAGGACGCGAGTTCTGTGCAATTCTGGGCTGAAGAACTAGGGAAAACAAGTGTGGGTAGACCTGTTCGAGTCCAATTTCGGGTGTGTAAATCGTATATTTTTAGCGAACATCGAGTTTGGGGTCGTAGTACTGGAAATTCTCTATCGTATGATACCAACATGGTTAATTTCCGTCCATTCTACAATGGTTTAAAATGGCTTCGAAAACCCTATGTTATCATCCTTTTTTGAATGAAGTTGTATTTGAACAAATGTCGATTTTCGGTTAAGTAATCCCATAAAATTTATTCAAAACTGAAATTAAATAAACATTTTAAAGTTTAATTATAATAAATAAACAAAATTATAATACGACATTATAAAAAACAAATGTGTGGAATATAAATATTAAAAACATAAGTACAAATCAGTAAAAAAAAAGGGTAAACTATACCGTTGACCACCATACTTCAGTTAAAGTATTAAAATGACCACCTTAAAAAAATCGAGCCAATTGACCACCCAAACTATTAAAATGTGATCAATGTGACCACCAGCCGTTAATGGGCTAACGGAAGGTGACGTGGCAGTTAAAAATTAAAGGTATAATTACACATTTGGTCCTTACTATTTACACATTCTTTTAATTTAGTCATAATTTTAAACTAATAAAATAAATTAATTAGGTGGTGACACATGTCACCACCTGATTTAAGGATGAAAATAAATGGAACATTTGCACCCAGCGTGAATTGAACCTGGGTAACATGGGCAAGAGACGGCATGGCAAAGCCACTGGGTTAAAGCCATTTTTGTGATACAAAGTGCAAATAATTAATATAATTTATACTTGGTACCACCTGATTGAAGGATGAAAATAAATGGAACAAAACTGGGTATTTGCTCCCAGCGTGAATCGAACCTAGGTAACCTGGGGAAGAAACCGCATGGCAAAGCCACTAGGCCAAAGCCATTTTTGTGATATAAAGTGCAAATAATTAATATAAGTCATACTTGGTTCTTTATGCCAAGGAAAAGTAAATAAATGTGGATTAACGAGATTCGAACATGGCACGCTTATAATGCATAAAAACATCTAATCCAATAAAATAAATCTAATAATTAAATTATAATTTAAAATTATATCAATTCATTTCAATTATGTTCGTAAGTTTGTATTCACTAAATAAATTTAATATAGTTTTAAAATTTTAAAGTTGTAATATAATTTCATATATATATATAGGAATTTAATCAAATTTTTAATAAATATTAAAATTATAAATTAAGTTAAAAAAAATCAATTCAACGATTATAGACGTGAACTTATAAAAATAAATGCGAAAACGAAAAATATATTAAATTTAGTTTAAAAATAAAAAATTCTTAAAATTATTTTTATTTTAAATTGTGCACTAACTATATTTTAAAATATATACAAAATGTTGTTAACTTTAATTTAATTATTAGATTTATTTCATCGACTTAGATGTTTTTATGCATTATAAGCGTGTTATGTTCGAATCTCGTTAATCCACATTTATTTACTTTTCCTTGGCATAAAAAAACTAAGTACGACTTATATTAATTATTTGCATTTTATATCACAAAAATGGCTTTGGCCTAGTGGCTTTACCATTCGGTTTCTTCCCCAGGTTACCTAGGTTCGATTCACGCTGGGAGCAAATACCTAATTTTGTTCCATTTATTTTCATCCTTCAATCAGGTGGTACCAAGTATGAATTATATTAATTATTTGCACTTTGTATCACAAAAATGGCTTTAGCCCAGTGGCTTTGCCATGTCGTCTTTTGCCCATGTTACCCAGGTTCGATTCACGCTTGGTGCAAATGTTTCATTTATTTTCATCCTTCAATCAGGTGGCACGTGTCACCACCTTATTGGGGGATGAAAATAAATTTATTAAATTAAATATAAATAATTAAATTCCTCCAATAAGGTATTGACACGTGTCACCACCTAATTAATTTATTTTATTAGTTTAAAATTATGACTAAATTGAAAGAATGTGTAAATAGTAAGGACCAAATGTGTAATTATACCTTTAATTTTTTAACTGCCACGTCCCCTTCCGTTAGCCCATTAACGGCTGGTGGTCACATTGATCCCATTTTAATAGTTTGGGTGGTCAATTGACTCGATTTTTTTAAGGTGGTCATTTTAATACTTTAACTAAAGTATGGTGGTCAACGGTATAGTTTACCCTAAAAAAAGACTAATGATGTCTATGTCCACCCGTTCCGTAGTCGGGTGGACGACGATCCCGATCTGGATACCTCCGAGCATCCTGTGGTGGTCCCTGGTCCCCATCATCGTGACCATCGTGTGCGATATGCGGATCTGTGCTGGGCCCAGGCGGGGAGTAAAACAAGCTACCCACCGGCGTATTATCCACAATGCTAAAGTCATATTGAGATGGCATCGGTGGATAATCGATAAGCTGAAGGTCAGTTGTCGGCGTATGGGGACGATAGGCATCGGAGGAGCCGAACTGGGGTGGAGGCATCATATGCTAGGAACTCGATGGACCGCTATAAGTATAAAATGCTGCGGCAGAAGATGAGGCCCCTGCAGTGTCATGTCGTGGTCTAGGACCGCACTGCGTCGACTGGCTCTGCCTCTGGGTCGCTCGACGGGTGCCGCGTGGGCGGTTTTGGGGAGGCTGGGGAATCCCCTTCTCGCGCTCGGCCTGAGTAAGGATATGCGGCATCCCATTGAGCGCATACCACTAGCGTTAATTGAAAGCGACCGAATCGGCCCCTTCGATAATGGGTCGGAGAAGGGGTGGGCATTGGGCAAATCGATTAGCCCAAACCGCTATCCAGGCAGCGTAATACTCGGACCAGTCAACCTCTGTCTTCCCTTGGCGCGTAAGATGGTGGAATCAGTCCATATTTTATGGAACCAGGGTTGGAACATTTTGAACGAACCCGAACTGTCGGAGAACCCTATCCGTAGCATGCCAGACGACAATTTCGTAGTTGAGCAGCGACACTACGGAAATCCAGAGCTGTTGGTCACGCAGAATCTCGGGTGGAGTAATCTGCCGAATATCCTCTAAAGCGTAGGGCCTCCACACGAACTAAAAAAATGAAAACGTTTGTAACGGTTATATGAAATATTATTGGAAAAAATAGTATGAAAAAATTCAAATTAATTTTCGAATTACCTCGTCGTGCGTCAAGCTATCGAAAGCAATCCTGAAATGTTTTTGGGACTTCGGCAGGCCGTTGTGGGTCGGTGTGCCACTCCACCTATAAATAATGAAAAAAATTCGTTAAATAAAATAATTTAAAAATAGGAAAAATATAGTAGATTACGTAGTACCTTCGTAGAAGCGGAAATAACATAGCGGTAGGTTGTCTAAACTGTGGCCTTAAAATAGGCATCCGAAACCAAACTCAAGATTGTAGGAGTAAATAACATCCTCCCATCGATGATCTTGATGCTTCAACGTTTCTGCAGAGCTCTCTGTAAAGAAACGCCAAGACAGCTGATCCCCAAGATTTTCCTTTAGAGTCATCTAAATTTGTAAGATGACGAAGCCACATCACGTGCACCTTTGTGCGGGATTTGTCTGGCATTAATATCCCGCCGATAATGCGCAAGATGTGGGCACGCGCAAACCGCTGTGAAAATAAAGATTTAATAAAGACATCCTAATTTTAAAAAAAATTGTAACTTCATCCTAAATTTAATAAAGGCATCCAAAAAAATTAATAAAGACATCCTAATTTGCAAATAAATATTTGTAACTTCATCCTAAATATTTAATAAAGGCATCCTAAATATTTAATAAAGACATCCTAATTTTCAAGTAAATATTTGTAACTTCATCCTAAATTTATTAAAAGCATCATAAATATTTAATAAATGCATCCTAAATATTTCATAAAGCATCCTAATGTTGAAATAAATATTTCTAATTCCATCATAAATTTAATTAAAGCATCCTAAATATTTAATAAAGCATCCTAATTTTTAAATAAATGAAAGATATTAAAAATATATAAAATAGTGAAAAAATCGAAAAAATACCTGAAGTGTAACTTCATCCGCATTGGGGGGGAGGGGTTCTAAATTCAGCCTCCAAATATGATAATTCGATTTTTCCACCGTCCCACACTTCCTCAGGGGGCATCACGCCCATTTCTTCAGCAAATACAGTTGGCCAATAGCCCAACGCTACACCCGTAATAACGTTGCCGTATGTAGGCAACCCCAGATGGTAGGCAACATCCTCCAGCGTGATTGTTGCCTCGCCAATCAGAAGATGAAACGTGTGCGTCTCAGGCCTCCACCGTTCTATCAGCGCGCTGATCAACGATTGGTTTAGCTTTACCCCCTATATACCGTGCTATGTGGCCAAAACCGGCGCGCTCAATCCACGTCATAACAGCATCAACTGGTGGGTTGTTGATATGGTTAAGGTAACGTTGTAAATTACGTTCGTATCCCTTCAAAAAAAATAGTTAGTAAAATAAAAAAAATTAATAAAATAAAAAAATTTAAAAAAATAATAGGGAAAAGTAATACCGCTGGATTTCTTCTCCAATATTGATTGTAGTGATTCGCCTTGTTGCGTAGTAAGCTTTCCATTATATCGAATGAAAGATAAGAATTGCCGATAATTTGTTGTAAAAAAGCTAAAGAACTCGCGTTCTGTGGTTGATATGGGGGTAGGGCCTCCAATTTATAGAAGATCTCGCGCCCTTTGGGATGCGATGTTAATGAACCTCGCGTTCTGTAGAACGCGAGATCCGTATACCTCGCGTTTCACAGGAAGCGAGGTTCATTGAAAAGGCGCGTCACGGAACAGACGCGTGAACTGAACGGTCAGAAGTGACCTCGCGTCCTGTAGAACGCGAGATTCTAAAGACCTCGCGTTCTACAAGACGCGAGGTCGTGTGGTTTTTTAAAAGATGATTTCCCATGCAGGAAATTCATTTAATAATTATATTAAATATAATTTTTTTATTATTATACATTTAATTACAAATAATAATAATAATAATAATAATAATAATAGTAATAGTAATAATAATAATAATAATAATAATAATCATAATAATAATAATAATAATAATAATAATAATAATAATAATAATAATCATCATAATCATAATCATAATAATAATAATAATAATAATAATAGTAATAATAATAATAATCATAATCATAGTAATAATAATAATAATAATAATAATAATAATAATAATAATATTAATATTAATATTAATAATAATAATAATAAAACTAATAATAGTAAAAAGCATAATAAAAATACTATTACTAATAATAGTAAATATATAATAATAATAATAATAATAATAATAATTGTATTTAAGTATATAATAATAATAATAATAATAATAATAATAATAATAATAATAATAATAATAATAATAATACACGATATGTTGTCATTAGTAACTACAAATAACGACATAGCGAGGTCGTGGGGTTTTTTAAAAGATGACTTCCCAGGCGGAAAAGTCATTTAATAATTATATTAAATATAATTTTTTTATTATTATACATTTAATTACAAATAATAATAATAACAATAATAATAATAATAATATTAATAATCATAATCATAGTAATAATAATTATAATCATAATAATAATAATAATAATAATAATAATAATCATAAAACTAATAATAATAAAAGGCAGAATAAAAATATTATTACTAATAATAGTAAATATATAATAATAATAATAATAATTGTATTTAAGTATATAATAATAATAATAATAATAATAATAATAATAATAATAATACACGATATGTTGTCATTAGTAACTACAAATAACGACATAGCGCAATATTCGGGAAATTAGTTTGAAAAAAACTTCCCAAGTACGCGCTATGTTGCCATTAGTAGCTGCAATCGAAAACTGCTTACGTGGATATGATGAAAAAAAACTTCCCAAATACGCGCTATGTTACCATTAGTAGCTGCAATCGAAAACTGCTTACGTGGATATGATGACGTATATACGCAACTACAAATAACGACATAGCGCAATAATCAGGAAATTTGTTTAAAAAAACTTCCCAAACACGTGCTATGTTGCCATTAGTAGCTGCGATTGAAAATTTTTTGACATGATTTCTATGGGTGGTCCTTGCCTCCCCAAGAGTTTGCTATTTATAGAGGGAGGTGAATATGCTGACGTGGCAAACTCGCGTTGTGTAGAACGCGAGGTCCTATAAACCTCGCGTTGTACAGAACGCGAGGTCATTTAGATGTCTGTATATATATATATATATATATATGCACGACGATGAATTTTCGTAACCAGTGAAGTTTTTTGCATTTGAAATTTTTGCAGTTGAATATGAGTTCGTGTCATGCTGCGTTTTTTGCAGTTGAATTTTTTTTGTCTGAAATATTGTTTGTTGCGTGTAAAATAGTTTATCGCAATGGTAGTGCAAGTATACACGACGCAAGTAGTAAAGTGATACGAAGTATCGGATATCGTCTCCACAGGGATTGGGCTAATAGCTTCACCTTAGTTCACTGCATGAAAGTAAAGGAAATAATTGAGAAAGTTGTCACGAGAGTAATAAAGTAAACGTAAATAAAAGAATTGAGATATCAAGATAGAGAGAATGGGCTGGTATTGAATTGCTCAGTAGTGCAGGTATTGCAATGCTTAGGAACTCCAGTTCTGTCGTTGCGCCCGTCGCGGCAGCAGTCCGTTGGTCGTCGCGGCAGCAAACACACCAACTCAGTACTCCAAGTTTGGCAAGAATCCCAGATCTGCCTTGGCCTATCCCTAGGTCCAAGTCTGTCGATGATCACGTCTTTGATGATACCTCCCGGCGTGAATCAAGGGATGAACACCGATGTGTATGAATTCTTCTTTAGCCACTTAACCTTGCCCTATCCCTAGGCACAAGATAGTTCAACTATAAACTAGAGAACTTGCTCTTATTTCTTTCATATACTTAACTCTCCCGATGCTAAGTAAATGGATAACCTCACAATGCTCTCCCGATGCTCTTGCAAGATATTAATAACCAAAATAAGAGAACTTGAAGTTTATTTTATTGAACTAGAAAATCCTAAAACAAAGCAACCCTTGCAACTACTTTACAAATCAACTCGTGGCCCTAGGGGGTTTTAGAACATATCGACGGCGGGTAAACGGCGGAGGGTTTTTGGTTGTCGGCTTAAGGGAAATCGGCTATGGGTTATGAGATATGAGATATGCCCTAGGTTAAAATATATGCCCTTATATAAGCTTTGGGCTCAAGTATTCTAAGTTAACAAGGATTACAACTTTAATTAAAAGTATGATTCTAATAAAGACTTAATCTTCAAGGATCCTACTTTTCAGCTGTCCTCCTTGTTTCTTGGGATTTTCTCTCCTTGAGCTTTGGGCTTGACATATCTTTAGATCCAGGGCTTGGAAAAATATTTGGTTTTCACACGACAGACGAGCATATTTTTCTCTATCTATCGAGGTCCACTTTGCTTTTTCTCCACTAACTTGCTGTCGTCCTCTGCTGTCACGGCAGCTCCATGGCAGCATCGTCCTCTTCGTCTGCTTGTTCAGTTCAGCTCTTCTGCTTCTCTGCCCTGCGTCTGCCTTCTCCGTCCACTATGGCGGCAACCTACAAAATCAGCCATCTTTTAGTAGAATCTGTGCCTTTAATATATTTGTGATGTTTTGCTGTAAACTAACCTAAATGCAATGCAATGATGCTTGAATGCAGCAGAAATATGGGTTAAAAAGGGTGTAAATAATAGAACTTTTACACACTCAACACACCCCCAAACTCAAGTTTTTGCTTGCCCTCAAGCAATTAAGACCTAAAAGAAAAATGAATATATATATATATATATATATATTTTGTTTTGGCTTTCAACAGTGAACTTTCCCTTACCCGTCGCTCATTCTCTGTGACGGCAGCAACCTGTCGGAAAGATTAGGATCTGTCCGGAATCTCACTATAGTCCTCGTGCAGTGTGTGCATGCTTGTGAACAGTTATATGCTAAGACTCTCTTAGTTTCACTAGAATACTCAACTTTTTAACTCGAATTTTTATGCCAAAGTTTATTTTTTTGAAGACACATTTTCATGCTTCTTTTCTTCTATTTCAAGCTAAATTTTACTAGAGCCAGTTTTAGGCACCTCTAGTTAGCTTCCTAGAGCCGGTTTCGGGCACCTCTAGGTTTTTGAGTTTCTTTTGCTAAACTTCTTTCCTAGAGCCAGTGTTAGGCACCTCTAGGGGCTATTCAAGTACTAAGCTTCCTATTCTAGTTTGGCTAAAAGAATCTAAGCAGTATAACAGTCACAATGGTGCTTAAGTTTTTTTTTCCAGAACTATAGAAAGGCTCTAAACTTCTCCTTAAACTGTCCTAAAGATGCTGCCACGGCAGAGCTGTCACGACAGGCAAGTTTACTTCACAGTTTTAAGCCAACAGTTTTTAGTCTTTTCTGATTTTTTAAGAGAAAATAAATGAAACACAACAAATAATTAAGATGTACTAAGACTCCATTAAAATGGAGGGTTGCCACCCCCAAACTCGAGGGTTGCATTGCCCTCAATGCAAATGACAAAATAAAAATGAAGCAGTACATCACAAAATATAGATAAGGCAGACAGCAATAAGAAGAAAATAAAAGACTTAAATTTTAAGCACTGTCTTCACTGCTGCTGCTGACACAAATTTGGCGGCGGATTCTGGGCTGTGGGGCAGGCTGGGCTGGTTGCTCCACGATCTGGATGTCAGAGCTGCTGCCGCTGTCCCAAGTGCTGCTGCTGCTGGTGGTGGTGCTGGCCTTTGGCATAAGCTTTCTGTCGGCCATTCGTTTCTGCCTCTTGACAGGCGTGAATTCCTTCTCCAAATTCCTCCGAATAGGAGGTTCTGCCTCGCTGTCAGCCCAAACGGAGGAAGAGGAGAAACCAGCTACAAAGGCGTCGATGTCATCCGAGGGCTGTCACTTTGTTCCTCGGGCGGATGTGTCGGCCGGAGGACTGCCGGCTGTCGTCGGGGCAGGTGATGAAGTGGAGGCAGCAGAATGTGTGTGTGGGGAGGCAGGAGGTGTAGGTGTGTGGGCAGGGAAGGTGGGGAAAACAACATCGGGATAATTTAAAGTATGGTTAATAAAATTTACCGTGGAGTTGGCAAAATCCCGGATAAATGTCATTAGCCCCAACTGTCTGTCTTCCACCCTCTGAATGGCAGCAAGGATCTGAGTAGAGTGGTCTGTCGGAGCAGCTGCTGCAGCAGGTTCAGAGTTGGGCTCCTCTGAGGATTCTGCTGGGGCGGAATTAGGGTTGACGGAAGAGATGATGGTCACTACTGTCAGCTCCATGAGGCTAATAATGTTCTTGTCGGTCCAGCCCCATCCTTTTACTAGTTTATTGGTGGTGGCTTCTGGTACGGCAGAGCAGCGGCAGAGAGATGTAATCATGAAGGGCAGGCAGAGGAGAGCGGTTGATCTGTGGGTGCAGTCCAAGATACTCTCCCTCATGTAGCGTCCCACATTTATGGGTCGTTTGTTCATGATAGAATGGATTAGGGCTAGCCTCTGCTGGTCCACTATCGTGTGATGGGAGGACGGCAGAATTCGCTTCTTAATGAAAGCGTTCCATAATTTGGCTTCTGGAAGCAGCTGCCCTCTTCTAACGGTGTTGGGATTTTTCTTACTCGTGTTCCATTCAGTCCCTTCTTCTGTCACTTCTGCCATGACAACATCGAAGGCAGCGGTGTCGAGGGTGTCCAGGAACTGCTGGTGGGCATCGTCGTTGGGACCAAAGTAGAGGCCATACATATTGTTGATGCGTTCTGCTGTGAATGGCACTTCTGTCCCTCGGACAGTTACTGTTATTGCCGTCCTTCTGTCGATGGTAGCATAGAATTCCCTCACCAGCGTTTCATTCATTTCAGCTGGTTGCTTTGCAAATTGCTCCCATAGCAGAGCCTTTATCGCCCTTGCGATGAATGGTTTGAGCCCCATATTCTCTGCCTTTCGAATGTAAATAAAGCCTCGTTCTTCCCATAGTTCCTTAGTTGCGAAGGACTGCGGGGTGGGTGCTGCCGGTGAAGAGGTTGAAGCAGCACTACGGCGGGTTCTTCTGGAAGACATGTTAGTTGCAAGGGTTTTGTGAAAGTAAAGAAAGCAAAGAAAAACGAAAGGAGAGAGCAAGTAAGAATAAGCAGAAGTGAGGAAAATGAAAATGAAACGGGGTTTTATAGAGGAAGAGTTGCTGCCCGTTTAATGCTGTAACGGCAGGCGTGAATAACGGGGTGACTGTTGAGCTTTAGCGTGTCTGACGCGTCTGACACGCATTTATGCGTCTGTTACGCGTCTGTCACACATTTCTGCGGCTGCCGTGACAGTCTGTTGACAGCCTGTCTTATCCGTGTCTGCGGCGGCAGCTGGAACGACAGGCTTCAATAATGGGCTCTGTTTGGCTGATGGATGGATGGTGGGCTTGGGTCACTTCTCCTTTTCTTCTTGACTCCTTTATTTCCTAAAAACAGAAAATATAAAAATATTATTCGAATAAAATAAACCTTATTTCCTAATAAATAATAAATAATAAAAATAAAATTCAGGTTAAATTAGGGATGCCTTGTGGGGCATCTCCTAAGGTAACCACTTCCTGTATTCCTGGGGCTTCAGTCCCCTGATAATGCTTGAGGCGTTGTCCATTGACTTTGAATTGGTGTCCGTCTTTTAATGATCGGATTGTGATGGCACCATGGGGAAAAACTTGTACCACTTAGAACGTGCCAGACCATCTAGATTTTAGCTTTCATGGGAAGAGTTCCAGTCTAGAATTGAACAACAATACAAGCTGCCCTGGGCAGAACTGTCGTGGCAGCAACTTCCTGTAATGCACTTCTTAGTTTTCTCCTTGTAAAATCTTGCATTGTCGTAGGCCATTGTTCTTATTTCTTCAATCTCGTTCAAATCTAACAGCCTTTTCTGGCCTGCCTTGTCCAAGTCCATATTTACTGCCTTGATTGCCCAGTATGCTTTGTGCTCTATCTCGACAGGCAGATGACAGGTTTTTCCATAAATCAATCGGTATGGAGACATGCCCAATGGAGTTTTAAAAGCTGTCCTATATGCCCATAATGCGTCATTAAGGAGTAAAGACCAATCTTTCCTAGTTGGCTTAACCATCTTCTTAAGAATGTTCTTAACTTCCCTATTAGATATCTCAGCTTGTCCATTGGTCTGTGGGTGGTATGATGTCGCGATCCTATGCTTGACACCATATTTCTTCAAGGCGGCAGCAATAACCCTATTGCCAAAATGTCTCCCTTCATCACTGATAATCGCCTTAGGGATGCCAAATCTAGAAAAAATGTTTTTGTGTAGAAACTTTTGGACTGTCTTGGCATCATTCTTTTGAGTGGCGATAGCTTCAACCCACTTAGAGACATAATCCACTGCTAGGAGGATGTATAGATTTCCACATGAAGATGGAAAAGGTCCCATAAAATCAATCCCCCAAACGTCGAAGATCTCGACTTCTAGAATGTTCTGCAGTGGCATCTCGTTTCTCCTTGAGATGTTACCTGTCCGCTGGCACCTGTCACAGTTCTTGTAGAAATCTTGTGCATCTTTATACAATGTCGGCTAGTAGAACCCTGACTGCAGCACCTTGGCAGCAGTTTTGTTGCCTCCTAAGTGACCTCCATACTGTGAAGCATGGCAGTGATGAAGAATGTCTTCTTGCTCTTCTTGTGGTACACACCTCCTTATAACCTGATCTGCACATAGTTTGAAAAGAAGAGGTTCGTCCCAATAATAATGCTTAACATCATTTTGGAACCTCTTCCTGGCTTGATAATTAAGATCAGAAGGAAGTATCCCGCTAACTATAAAATTAACGAAATCAGCATACCAGGGGAGTTCAGAAGACTTACCTGCCGCCATGACTGTTGCGGCAGCGATTGCGGCAGCAAAGAGCTACTCATCTGGGAAGGTCTCCAGTATGTGTGTCTCATCGATTGGTAGACTCTGTCCCTTCTCCAACCTTGACAAGTGATTTGCCACCTGATTTTCTGTCCATTTTTTGTCCTTGATCTCAAGGTCGAATTCTTGCAATAGTAGGATCCACCGTATCAATCTAGGCTTTGCATCCTTTTTCGCGAACAAATACTTCAGGGCAGAATGGTCTGTGTGCACTATTACCTTCGTCCCAAGTATGTAAGAACGAAACTTGTCAATGGAGAATACCACAGCTAATAGCTCATTTTCTGTGGTGGTGTAGTTCACTTGGGCGTCATTCAATGTCTTGCTGGCATAATATATGACATGAAACAACTTATCTCTGCGCTGCCCAAGTGCTGCCCCGACAGCATAGTCACTAGCATCACACATAATCTCAAATGGCTGTGTCCAGTCTGGTGGCTGTACTATTGGGGCTGTTACTAGTTTTTCCTTCAGAACCTTGAATGCTTCAGAACATTCATCATTAAAGTCAAAGGGTCGGTTCTGCTCTAAGAGATGGCATAGGGGCTTAATGATTTTTGAGAAATTTGCAATGAATCTCCGATAAAAACAAGCATGCCCTAAGAAACTTCTAATGCCCTTGACTGTGGTTGGCGGTGGCAGCTTCTCAATCACTTCAATCTTAGCCCTGTCGACTTCTATCCCACGACAGCTAATCTTATGGCCAAGGACTATCTCTTCATCCACCATAAAGTGGCATTTTTCCCAATTCAAAACGAGATTTGTTTTTTCACATCTTTCAAGTACCTTTTGTAGATTGCCGAGGCAACTCTCAAAATCGTCTCCAAAGACGAAAAAATCATCCATAAAAATCTCAAGGAAGTCCTCCACCATATCGGAGAATATTGCCATCATGCACCTTTGGAAGGTGGCGGGTGCATTACATAATCCAAACGGCATTCTCCTAAAAGCATATGTTCCGTAGGGGCATGTGAAAGTCGTCTTTTCTTGATCCTCTGGTGTGATGGAAATTTGATTATAACCTGAGTAACCATCAAGAAAACAATAGTAAGGTTTCCCCGCTAATCTATCAAGCATTTGATCAATAAAGGGTAAAGGAAAATGGTCCTTTCGGGTAGCTTTGTTAAGCTTCCGATAGTCCATACAAACCCTCCAACCGGTCACAGTCCTGGTTGGGATTAACTCATTGTTCTCATTGGTTATCACGGTCATTCCTCCTTTCTTGGGAACACATTGCACCGGGCTCACCCATTTGCTGTCGGAGATGGCGTAAATAATACCAGCATCTAACCACTTGATTATCTCTTTACGCACCACCTCTTTCATCGCATGGTTTAGCCGCCTTTGGGCATCAATAGTCGGCTTATGTTCTTCCTCTAGAAGGATTTTGTGCATACATAACACCGGACTAATGCCTTGTATATCAGCAATCGTCCATCCAATTGCCTTATTGTGCTGCCTTAGCATGCCGATTAGCTGTCGTTCCTGTTCCTGCGGCAGCTTAGAAGAGATGATTACGGGCAACGTATCATTTGAACCAAGAAAAGCATATTTTAACTGCCCAGGCGAGGGCTTCAGTTATAAGGCAGGTGGTTCAACAGTAGATGGCTTTTGGATTAAATGGTTATCCGAAGTATAATTCAAAGGTTCGAATAACTTACCTGGACGATTTCCTAACCAGTTTACCTCCTCTTGACCTTCAGTATCAGATGTATCGGATTCAGAGGAGTTGTTGTCGCCGGTGCTGGCGTTAGTGCTGTCGTGACAGTCCTGTAGGTGGCTGCCGCGGCAGTGACCAAATTTAATATCGTGACAGCCCGACCTGATGCAGGGTTGATCAAGGGTAACGTCAGTGATAGCCTTGCATTCCTCGTCCACATCAGCATGTTTCATCGCTTGGAGAACATTCAACTTAATCTTTTGATCGTTCACTCGCATGGTGAGTTCTCCTTTCTCCACATCAATCAGTGATCTTCTCGTGGCTAAGAAGGGTCGCCCAAGGATGACTGGTGCGTTTTCGTCTGCCTCACAATCTAAAACAAGAAAGTCAGCAGGAAAAATAAACTTATCCACTCTTACCAGAATATCTTCAATTTTTCCTTCTGGATGAACGTAAGAGCGGTCTGCCAGCTGCAGAGTTACTGTCGTGGGCCGCGCCTTTCCAATACCTAATTTCTGAAAAACAGACTTTGGCATTAAATTAACACTAGCACCAAGATCACAAAGTGCCTTACCCACAAATTTATTTCTGATTACACAAGGTATGATGAAGCTCCCCGGATCCTTCTTTTTCTGGGGTGGCTGCCGGTGAAGAATACTCATGCAACCTTCTGTCATCTTTACCGTTTCAAATTCCCCAAGTTTTGATTTCTTTGACATGACATCCTTGAGAAATTTGGCATAACCGGGCATCTCCCTGACGACATCTAAGAGCGGAATATTAATATGAACCTGCTTAAAAATATCATAAATCTTTTTAAGTTGAGATTCTTGCTTAACTTGATATATCCTTTGAGGAAAAGGTGGCGGGGGACGATAGTCAGCAATACGTCCTTCCCACTGCATACGAATCTGAGGAGGTTTGGGTTCATCGATTTTCTCCTCTATCGCTTCTGCTGTCGTGACAGGCTCATCGGCAGCAGTCTGTTTATCACCTGTCGGGGTAGCTTCCTCGGCAGGTTTATCCAAGGTAGGTTCCTTTACTGTTTCAGCTTCTTTTTCCGGCCCTGGTAGTTTCTTCCCACTCCTAGTAGTAATTGCCTTACATTGTTCATGTGTGGGTTGCCTAGCATTTTCAGTACTGCTAGGGAATCCTCCAGTCTGTCTCGGCTTAATATGTTGGGAAACCTGACCCATTTGTGTCTCCAGAGATTTCAAAGTAGCTTCATGATTCGTCATCCTCATCTCTGTTTTATCCATTAAATTCTCTGTTTTCTTGACAAATTGATTCATATTCTCAATATAAGTACCTGTCTGAGACATAAAAGTGGCCAGAGTCTGTTCCAGTATACTGCTCGTGGCAGCTGGTTGCTGCTATTGTTGCTGCGGCGGCAGTTGCTGTCGCGTCAGCAATCTAGGTCCTCCCTGATTCTGATTGTGTGCTTGAGGATTCAGGGCATTATTAGGATTACTCCAAGAAAATTTGGGATCCTTCCTCCAATTGGGATTATAATTGTTGGAATTGTAATTTGGCTTATAGTTTCCAACATGTTGTCCATCATCATTCAATAACCTTTTCATTGCTTTAGTAAGGAATGCTACCTGTGATTTCATCGTGCTGTCGGCTTCATAATCCTTGACAGCAAGTACTCGTTTACCCCCTCTTCTTGCAGTCGGAAACTACTCCTCATTCTTGGCCAGATTTTTCAAAACTTGTAATGCCTCATCCGGATCTTTATCCAATAATAGTCCATTTGCTGCAGAATCAATTCGAATACGAGTTTGTAAGTTAGCAGCATTATAAAACTTAGTTACCTGATTCCAGACGGGGAATCCATGCATTGGGCAGTTCCGTAGAAGAGTAGTAAATCTGTCCCAGGCCTCATGCATCGGCTCGTCATCTTCCTGTTGAAAAGTAGCAATTTCATTACGTAATCGCTCAGATAAATGCGAAGGATTAAAACGAGATAAAAATTCACGAGATAAATCTGCCCAAGTTATAATTGAACCCGGCGTAAGTTTATTCCACCAAGTTTTAGCTCTGTCCCTCAATGAATGAGGGAATAACCGAAGCCTCAGTATCTCCGGATTAACTCCTGGTAGTCTAAACGAACCACAGATCTCCTGGAACGTTTTGAGATGCTCCCTAGCATCGTCTATCACAACACCACTAAACTGCCCGACATTGTTGATCATACTAAACATGACAGGTTTAAGCTCGAAGTTATCAACATCAATATCTGGCAGCGTGGTCTCCAACTCTACATGATCGTTCAACATGTAGTCACGGCAGGACCGTCGTCCGGCGGCGGCAGGCGGGTCGCCGACAGGCGGTATACCACCACCAGTGGGCGGGACATGGGCCATCTTCTCTAGCTGTTCCTCAAGGTACTCGTTCCTGACTAAAAGGTGACGAAGTTGTTTCTTGAGATTGAAGGAACGTTCAACTTCTAGATCTAATGGATACTCATGATCTTCACCTCTTTTGAATCTGCGCATAAACAAGGAAACCTCGTGAAAAGCAAGAGTTGAAAACACCAACGAAAAATAGGAAAAGAAAAATAAAAACAAAAACAAAAACAAAAACAAAAACGAAAAGTGCAATAAAAGAAAAGTGGAGTTATGTTGCCAATCCCCGGCAACGACGCCAAAAACTTGTTGCGTGTAAAATAGTCTATCGCAATGGTAGTGCAAGTATACACGACACAAGTAGTAAAGTGATACGAAGTATCATATATCGTCTCCACAGGGATTGGGCTAATAGCTTCACCTTAGTTCACTGCACGAAAGTAAAGGAAATAATTGAGAAATTTGTCACGAGAGTAATAAAGTAAACATAAATAAAAGAATTGAGATATCAAGATAGAGAGAATGGGCTGGTATTGAATTGCTCAGTAGTGTAGGTATTGCAATGCTTAGGAACTCCAGTTCTGTCGTTGCGCCCGTCGCGACAGCACCTGTCGCGGCAGCAGTCCGTTGGTCGTCGCGGCAGCAAACACACCAACTCAGTACTCAAAGTTTGGCAAGAATCCCAGATCTGCCTTGGCCTATCCCTAGGTCCAAGTCTGTCGATGATCACGTCTTTGATGATACCTCTCGGCGTGAATCAAAGGATGAACACCGATGTGTATGAATTCTTTTTTAGCCACTTAACCTTGCCCTATCCCTAGGCACAAGATAGTTCAACTATAAACTAGAGAACTTGCTCTTATTTCTTTCGTATACTTAACTCTACCGATGCTAAGTAAATGGATAACCTCACAATGCTCTCCCGATGCTCTTGCAAGATATTAATAACCAAAATAAGAGAACTTGAAGTTTATTTTATTGAACTAGAAAAATCCTAAAACAAAGCAACCCTTGCAACTACTTTACAAATCAACCCGTGGCCCTAGGGGTTTTTAGAACATATCGATGGCGGGTAAACGGCGGAGGGTTTTTGGTTGTCGGCTTAAGGGAAATCGGCTATGGGTTATGAGATATGCCTTAGGTTAAAATATATGCCCTTATATAAGCTTTGGGCTCAAGTATTCTAAGTTAACAAGGATTACAACTTTAATTAAAAGTATGATTCTAATAAAGACTTAATCTTCAAGGATCCTACTTTTCAGCCGTCCTCCTTGTTTCTTGGGATTTTCTCTCCTTGAGCTTTGGGCTTGACATATCTTTAGATCCAGGGCTTGGAAAAATATTTGGTTTTCACACGACAGACGAGCATAATTTTCTCTATCTATCGAGGTCCACTTTGCTTTTTCTCCACTAACTTGATGTCGTCCTCTGCTGTCACGGCAGCTCTATGGCAGCATCGTCCTCTTCGTCTGCTTGTTCAGTTCAGCTCTTCTGCTTCTCTGCCCTGCGCCTGCCTTCTCTGTCCACTATGGCGGCAACCTACAAAATCAGCCATCTTTTAGTAGAATCTGTGCCTTTAATATATTTGTGATGTTTTGCTGTAAACTAACCTAAATGCAATGCAATGATGCTTGAATGCAGCAGAAATATGGGTTAAAAAGGGTGTAAATAATAGAACTTTTACACACTCAACATTGTTCCTTTATGATAGTTGGAGTTCACTTAAAGATTTGTGTTCCGCGGGGTACATACCCCCGCATGATATGTTCATTGAATAATATTTACCGACATATCGCAATATTCGGGAGGTTGTGGGCGGTTGCGTCCCCTTCAACTGTCATCCCGTAGGCAACTCGCACTACAAACAAGAGGTGGCTGACATGCTCGAGGAACTGAGAGCGAGAAACAAACATGGCGCAGAATACCTTGAAAAAATCCCAAAGGAAAAATGGCTTCGATCGTATGACGAGGGTAAACGTTATGGTCACATGACAACGAACTTGGCTGAGGCAGTGAACTCATCACTGAAGGGAGTGCGGCAGTTGCCTATCACTTCCATTGTCAAAACGACCTATTATCGTTTGGCTACCCTTTTTGCAACCTTGGGAAGGCAAACAACTGAGTACGTGGCAGGTGGACACAAAGTCCATCCGGATTTCTGCACAAAACTACATACTCAATTGGGCCAATCAAGACAGATGACTGCAACTCTCTTCTCTCGAGGACACAAGTTTCGTGTTGCAGAATTTTCCAGGCGGTTGGAAGGCATTCAACACAACGCGTACGTGGTAAATCTGAGGGAAAGAACCTGCGAATGCGGAATTTTCCAAACATTCAAATACCCATACGCGCACGCCATTGCTGCTTGCACTAACCAACGGATACAATACATGCATCTGGTTGATCCGGTATACTTACTCGAAACGGTGTTTAAGGTTTACGAAAAGGAGTTTCCTCCAATTGGAAATGAGGTTGATCTGAATGTCGTGGACACGGAACCGATCATACGCCCAGATCCAGCACTACTAAGAGCCAAAGGACGTCCACGGTCTACAAGAATACACTGTGCCGAGGATATGGTCGAACATCGAGAAAAAACCGGACAAAGGAAGCATTGTAGCGTATGTAAAAATCCTGGACACACAGCTCATAAGTGTCCTAATCGCTTAGCCCCTCGTCTTAATTAATTATTTTTAATTTGTATATGCGAGTTCGCCCATGATAATTGAATCAATAAAGTCAGTCTACTTCGATTTATACAGTAGGTCATCTTATATTTTCAATCATTCAAAAAAATATGTTATGATAGCGTTTTCGAAGCGACTTTAAGTCAGTGTAGAATGGACGAAAATTGACCGTGTCGGTGTCATACGATAGAGAATTTCTAGTACTACGACCCCAAACTCGATGTTAGCTAAAAATTTACAATTTATACGTATGAAATTCTGCTCGAACATGCCTATCGACATTTGTTCAAAGGCAACTTCATTCAAAAAAGGATGATAGCATAGGGTTTTGGAAGCCATTTTAAACCAGTGTAGAATGGACGGAAATTAATCGTATTGGCGTTATACGATAGAGAATTTCCAGTACTAAGACCCCAAACTCGATGTTCATTAAAAATATACGATTTACACGCCCGAAATTGGGCTCGAACAAGCCTACCCACACTTGTTTTCCCTAGTTCTTCATCCCAGAGTTGCACAGAACTCGCGTCCTGCAGAACGTGAGGTTTGTGCGATATATTCAGCCGCCCTTTCAAATTCTCGTGGACCTCGCGTTCTGCAGAACGCGAGGTTCTGTAAAACCGTTAACACAAACAACAAGGCTAGGTAGACTGATATCACGTTATGCAGAATGCGATATCAGACCTCGCTTCCTACATAGCGCGAGGTTCACCGACGTGGCAAGTTTGGGGTCATTTTGCCAAATAATATTTTTTGAGAGCTATTTTCCCTAATAATTATTTAAAAGGGATTATTGATTCAAAATTTCCGTTTTGGTACCTATAAAAATAAATATTTAAATTAACAAAACTACAAGAGGTTATTAAATATTTAATCGAGTAAGGGTGAACTAAATAATGATGACTCAGTGCTCTCAAATGTTTTATCTAATAACAATTTAGGTCTCTATAAATTAAAATATCAGACAATTATAAACATTTTTCCCTGAATTTTTAATCTAAGTAGTCAATAAGTCCTTGTATTTTTTTAAATTCAATATTTTAACTCCTCCCAAGATTTAATCTTAGCTCCGTCCCTAGTTAAATTATATTAAATGTTGCAATCAAACGAGTGGACCATCTTAGCTCCATCTTCGCCATTTCTCTCTTTCTCCATTAATAAACACAGCCATAGTCAGGTTGTCAATGGAATATACTTCTTTTTAACGAAAGCAAGGCGGCATTTACAGAACGGAGAGAACAAATACATAGAAAAACAGAAGGAAGTAAAAGAGAAAACAACATAACACAAGCAAGACAACAGAGCATGAAACAAACATATATATTAATTTATAAATTTCATTAGTTTTATTACTATATAATATCAATCTTTCATTTATGTATTGGTGACAAACTAGTTTAATACCAGGATAAACTGCATATAAATTATTTTTCTTTTAAAAGTTACAAATAAGTTATTTAGTTAAAATATTATTACAAATAAGTTATTGATCGTTAAATATTAGACAAAAATAGTGACATAGTATGATATAATAATATTTTAGTTCCATCTATTAATTTGGTCATAGTTCAAAATAATTCAATGAATTTATTCTTTCATATTTAAAACTTTAAGAATAAATTGTTGTTTTATGATAAAATGTAATTATCCAATTACTGTTTTGATATGATGAGCTCGCTTGTTTTGACAATATTGTAAAAACGATAAAACTGGTGATTTTTTAAATAGAAAAGGTTAAAATTATTAAATCGATTAAAATTTAAACAAAATTAATAGAATACACAAATTTTGAGACAAAAAATATTATTATACTAGGTCCATTAGATATTCATTTCAATTTTTATCGAGTTGTTTGTAACAAAATTTTGTGTATTTTACCCTTAATACTATGATATGAGGATTCTTGATGGCCTAATGTACTACTAGCTCCGCTAGTGAGTATATGTAGGGGTGAGCATTTCATCGACTCAATTTTTTTAGTTAATCGAGTTAACGAGTCCTATTTTATAATTCATACTTTATTAAAGAGGAACCAAATTATTAAATATCACTGACAAACTGCAAATCAGAGCTCAATGTCGTGAAAAATGTATATAGGAACACAAATCTTTTACAACGATAAGCGAATAAGCGATAACGGGCCATAAAACAGATGTGTATCACAACGCAAAAAAAAAATCATTTTTTTTTCAATTGTACGGACAGTCCAATGACGTTCTAGGCTCTAAGCTTGACTTTGATAGCACAACTTGCAGGGGGCTGTAGCCTTGATTCTTTCAATTTCTTGTTGTTATTTTTAGCTCTTGCACCTTCCCATCTTCCTATATATTAGTTTCCTTGCTTTGTACAAATTTCCCACCACTGTTTCGGAACCCTTTTCTTTTTTCTCGGCTATTTAGTCTCTTCACCGAGTAGGCAATCAGCCATGTCGCTCCTCAATGATCTCATCAACCTCAACCTCAGCGACACCACTGAAAAGATCATAGCCGAATACATATGGTCTACTTCTCTCTTCCTCTTCCTCTTCTCCTTTTTTTTCGATGCAATCTCGAACTAAATGTTCCGTCGATTTTGTTTCAGGATCGGCGGATCTGGAATGGATTTGAGAAGCAAAGCGAGGGTGCGATTCACTTTTTTCAAACTTTCATTTATTGATTGCTTTTAAATTAAGAAATGATTGGCTTCTTTTGCGCAGACTTTGCCTGGAGCAGTGACGGACCCTTCGAAACTTCCCAAATGGAACTACGACGGTTCCAGCACCGGTCAAGCACCAGGCGAGGACAGTGAAGTGATTCTTTAGTGAGTTCCTTTTCCGTTGTGTCTAGATCATGGATTTTTAAAAGGAAAGAAAAAAGTATATTTGATTAAGATTCGGTGTTTGTTTTGATTGAATCAGTCCTCAAGCTATATTCAAGGATCCATTCAGAAAAGGAAACAACATCTTGGTAATTTGATTCTTACACGTTACTGCTTTCTCTCCCTGATTTTAGTTTTTGCTTTAATTAATTAATTAATAATTTTGAATCTTAATCCAAAGTCAAGAGCGGTAATTAGGTATTTTGGAGGTTGATATTAACAATAATGGAGTAATAATGTGTATTAGGTGATGTGCGACGCTTACACACCGGCCGGTGATCCCATTCCTACAAACAAGAGATTTAATGCGGCTAAGATCTTTACCCACCCCGATGTTGTTGCCGAGGAGCCATGGTAATAAATAATTCCCTCCACCCCGTTTTTAACCTTTTTGATTTACTATTTTTATGGTTTTCTTATAAAAAATGAGATAAACCCAAGGTGGAATTTAAGAAATACAGTGATTGAGTGGGCAAAATGTAGTTTTACAACTCAAGCGTAACCTTTAATAATTAGATGACTCAAATGTAATTTTATTTATAATTAAGTGACTTAAATGTAACTTTTAATAATTGAACGACTCAAATATAATTATACCTATAATTGAATTAAGAGAGTAGTCTATTATAATGAGTTTTTTACTATATTTAATTTGTATTAGTTAATAAGGTTTGGTGGTGTGGTTTTGTGTACTATATAGATACTTTGACGTACGATGGTAGGTGGGTGGGATTTTTATTTAATACTTCCAACGAATGAAGAAAGCCACAAATAGAATATTAAATATTTGGCTTCTTATTATTTTCATACTTTATAAAACCATATAAATTTCAGTATATTGATAACTTATAAAATATACAATTTTGGCTATCACATGATGCTACCATCTTATCTGAAAATGATTCTGATTCCCTGTTCTGCCGACTCTTCAGTTATATATAAAGATTAAATGGAATTGTTAATAAAATAAAATATAAAAAATTCAACCCATGCAAATAAAAGGAAGAGAGTAGTGTCCTTTAATTAGTATTACTCCATTTAATTCCCTTTAATATATTATCTTTTTTTCGTTGAATTCGATAAAATATAATTTATTAATTATATTTTTTATAGTACACTAATGTAATCAGTACGACTAACATTGGTCAATAGTTTTCTTATATTTTAGGCTTAAATAAAAAAACAGCCCTTAAATTTTATCATTTTTTTCACTTTAAGTATTTAAACTACTTTTTAATAAAAAAATAAGTACTTAAATTATGTCATATTTTTGCTTTTACTCCCTAAATTAACTTTCGGTCAAAAAAATCTTTATCACGAGTCAAAATTTTATTGGTCGAAATAATTTATTTTACTTAGATAACTACTGAATTTAAGTGAATAAAAATAATAGTTTATGTGCTTGTTTTGACAAAAAAAATAATTTAAAGGCTAAAAAGCAAAAAGTGTATATAGTTTATCGGATGATTTTTCATTTAAAGCTTTATTTAATATAGTTAGTTTTTAGTATTCAATTTTGTTGTTCGTTTGATGTCCACCTACTGTTTTTCACCTAACATTGGGTTGGGTTTGGCAGTGCTAATGAAGTCATCTAACTCATCCCCTCTCCCCCTATCGTTTTGAGTTGTGTTTTTTAATGATAATATTTTTGTTGGTTGATTGAAACCAGGTATGGTATTGAGCAAGAGTACACTCTCCTTCAAAAAGATACAAGGTGGCCTCTTGGATGGCCTGTTGGAGGATTTCCCGGACCACAGGTATTCTTGTCCAACTTACTTTTTTATCCATCTCGTGTTTAATAATCAACTTTTTAATTTATGTTCAATACATATTATACCACTTATGGGTAAGTTTTTATTTAAGTCCAACTAGTATAAATCTATGTACTGATATATTTTGTTTACATTCACTGCAACTGATAATCCAAACCAAGTTTTATTATCCATACAGGGTCCCTACTACTGTGGAGTAGGTGCTGATAAGTCCTTCGGAAGGGACATTGTGGATTCCCACTATAAGGCTTGCCTTTACGCCGGCGTTAACATCAGTGGGATCAACGGTGAAGTTATGCCCGGTCAAGTACGTTCTATTTTAATCCAGCGTTATTTTCCATGAAAGATCCATGGTTTACCTGGTCTTGTGATTGTGTAAACAGTGGGAGTTCCAAGTTGGTCCATCTGTTGGAATATCTGCCGGTGATCAAATATGGATCGCTCGATACATTCTCGAGGTATGATCCATATATTAGATGTGTATTTGATTGATGAATTTGCCTCTCAAGGATTGAAGATGAAGTGATGAACAATAACTCCTGTTTTCTTGTCTAAACAGCGTATCACCGAAATTGCCGGAGTGGTTCTTTCTTTCGACCCTAAACCCATCCCGGTTTGTTTTTATGCTTTTACATTTCCCCTGAATTCAACTTTACTTTGCCTTTTTATGGCCTTTTTTTTATACCAATTTTTCGTTCCATAACCAGGGTGACTGGAATGGTGCTGGAGCTCATACTAACTACAGGTAGATAACAAAATCAATATGCACTTCATTTTTATCAAGTATATGCCCTTTTGCATGGACAAAGAGTTAAATCTGTTGAAATGGAACTTTGCACTCAGCACAAAGTCCATGAGAAATGACGGTGGCATCAATGTTATCAAGAAGGCGATCGAGAAGTTGGGTCTGCGCCACAAGGAGCATATTGCTGCCTACGGAGAGGGTAACGAGAGACGCCTAACCGGTCGTCACGAGACTGCAGATATCAATACATTTTCATGGGTAAGTTAATTAGGCTTTCAGCGCAAATTTTTTTAGCATCAAACTAGAATACATCCCCATTTTCTTATTACTTGATACCGTCTTGCTTGCCATGTCCAAAATCCAGGGTGTTGCAAACAGGGGAGCCTCCATCCGTGTTGGCCGTGACACCGAGAAGGACGGAAAAGGTAAGTGATATGCAATGTCCAAACGACTACACCAATACACAATTTCTTGAATTAACATTTATGGCCATTGTAATTGGCTGGCACTGGCAGGCTACTTCGAAGACAGAAGGCCGGCATCAAACATGGATCCTTACGTCGTGACATCGATGATTGCCGAGACCACCATTATCTGGAAGCCTTGAGAGGTGAAAATCATCCTTGAAGATTAATATCCCCATCTGTCATCTTCTTTGTTGGTCCAGTGGGTGAAACTTGTATTTTATTGCTTTGGATTTGCTGGTTTGGCATTTAAATTGTGACCGTGTTGTGTTTTATCGTTTTAGTTAGTCTTATGCTGCTGCTGATTATTCACACGAACGGATTTGAATTATAACCTTCAGTTAGGTTATGTTGGTTCATAAATTAAAAGCTTGTTATTATTATTATATTTTTGTGATAAAGGGTACTACCACATGCCTTGTTAAAAAACTTCCCTAAATTTAAGTAGAAGAAAAAGAGTACATGTTGAAATACGTACAAAGATGTTCATGACAAAACTAACAAAACAAAAGAAAACCAAGCAACGAAAACAATAAACAAACCTTAACTCAAACACCTAAGAACATAAATCTCCATGGACACTTGGCAGTAAGGAATCTGGCGGACTAAAAAAAACATCACATCCAAATTCGATGGAGAATCAAGTTTAGCAAGGTCATCCGCAACCCTATTTCATTCTCGGAGAATATGATTCAAACGAACCATCCAACTACGCTTACGCAACTCCAAAGATACCACATGATCGAACACCTCCCCACCGATTTCACATCATGACGGAGAAACCTCATAGCATCCAAACTATCAACCTCAAGAATAACTTGTCGATAACCATGCTCCCATGCCGTTAAAAGATTCAAATATGCACCTTACAATTCTGCTTCAAGAATAGAACAAATCCCAATGAATTTTGTGAAACCGAAAATCCAATTACCAGTACGATCCCGTGCAACTCTTCCACAAGACGCGAAACCATCCGATGAACGCAGCGTACCATCTAAATTTAATTTAATCCAACCCTTCTCTTATAATCTCCATTGCCCGGTCAACCCAATCCCCGTTTGACGCGACTGTTACCCTCTCCTGCCGCAAACAATCGCACGCTGCGAAAGCTCCACAAGGTGCTTACTTCGATCTAACACAGAGCCCTCTCCTGCAATCGGCGAATCAAACACAATGGCATTGCATGTAATCCAAATATTCCACACAATTGCTCCAAAAAGTAAATCTCAGTCTTGTGGCTGTAGTGTGAGGTTTCACACGATCCACTCCTTCAAATTTAATGATAAAAACTTCTGAAACGCTGCCGGTTTTATCAATTGTTCCCATGTATGTCGAGCCAAAGGGTACTGCCGTAGGACATGGTCGACATCCTCTACTACATGGCCACAAATCAGGCAACTACTAATCGAAGCATAATGTCGACGAACTTTTTCGGCATTTGTCATTAATTTCTTGCAATAAATTACCCAAAGGAAGATCTTAATTTTCTGCAACCCTCTGAAACGATGAATAACCTTCTACGACTTTTCACCAATTTCTGAGCCCAGTCCACGATGAATCTGATAAGCTGAATGCACCGTGAACATCCCATCAGCCTCTCTAGACCAAGCCAGAACATCGTTCAGAAACCAAGGTTGCGACGCTTTAATCGCAACGATATGTAGCAGGATGGCATACAACAATAACTGGTTCAACAACTCCCATCTCCATTCACCATGTTCATTAACCATGTCGGCCATGGTAGGGTCCCCCAAATTGCCTAAAGCATCCGCTGCTACATAATAACTCAAAGGGCTTAAGTGTCTAATCTACTCCTTATGCCAAAGCTGATATCCGCACCATTACTCGCGCTCCAATGAATGTTGGTACAAACATCATGCCACACAACACCAAGACCTTTCCAAAGAATGGAACAATCCCCTCGCAAAAGAGACTCCAGCACACGTTTCGTACACTTATATTTCCAACGTAAGAAACACACCCTCTCGTGTAACCAATTGGAATGCTAGTTTCATTAAGAATGCCGCATTTTGAGACTCTATCTTTCGGAAACCCAAACCACCACATTCTAGTGGCCGACATATCGTTTCCCACTTACTAAATGAACTCCTCCATGGGCTTTTATAATTCCCCAAATGAAGCATTGAATTATTCTTTCGATTTCCATACAAGTTCGCCGTGGTAAAACAGTTGATTGTATGGTATACGAAAGGGATAGCAGCCAACACAGATTTGGCCAAAGTAACTCTTCCCGCAAGCAATGTCGTCTTAGCTTTCCATCCACTTAATTTTCTTTGTATACCATCCAAAAGATATAAGTGTCATGAGAAATCCTATGACTAAGAAAAGGAACACCCAAATATTTCTCCAAATCCACAACCTTCTTAAAGCCGAAACCCGAGGTAATCAAATCTCGAACATCTGCCAGAACATTCTTGGAGAAAAACACAATGGTTTTTGCATTGCTTACACGATGGCCAGAAGCACTACAAAAATCACCTAACACACGCCGAACAACCTCCATTTGATCAGGCGAAGCCGCCACAAAGAGCAACAAATCATCTGCAAAAAACAAATGAGAAATTTGAGGTCTTGCTCTAGAAGTCACAAACGGTTTTCACAAACCCCTTGTAGTTTCCACTTGTATGCTTGACTAAGTTTCTCCATACACAATACGAATAAGTATGGGAACAACGGATCACCCTGTCGGATACCTCTAGTAGTAACAAAAGATTCTGTCAGTTCTCCATTCTATAATATTTGCATCGACACAGACGATATACACTGCATAATCAGACATTTAATCGTAGCTAGTATACCCAGGTTCGTGGGAGTTTCCTCAATAAAGTTCCACTCTAACCTGTCATATGCTTTCTCTAAGTCGATCTTCAAAGCCATCCACCATTTCTTCCATTTCTTTCGTTGTATCGTATGAATTACATCATGGGTGATTATTATATTATCAATAATAGAATAGCCATGTACAAAACTCGACTGGTAATCAGACACCCAAGAGGGCAGGAACGGTTTCAATCTATTTACAATAATCTTAGCTACAATCTTGTACAACATAGTGCACAAACCTATAGGCCAAAATTGCGATAACAACTCTGGAACATGCACCTTAGGCAATAAAACTAAAATGGTTTAGTTGATCTCCAAAGGTATCATCCCCAAACTGAAGATATATCGGACAAAACTACACACAGATGGACCAACTGTATCCCAATTACGTTGGAAAAAGCTTGCATTCAACCCATCAACCCATGGTGCTTACGAGGCTCCAATATCAAAAATTGTGCATCGAACCTCTTCATCAATAATCAGATCCGCAGTGCTTTCCAAAAAAGTTGCATCGATAGATGGAAAAAGCCCCAAAACAGCACAACCTTCACCCGAATTTTGACTACTAGTAAATAGCTCACGAAAAAATTGCACTATCGCCCCTCGTAACGCCGTCTGATCCGTACACCATTCATCTGTCTCACATTTCAACGCTGAAATTCTATTAGCCCATCTACGAGCCATAACCATAGCGTGATAAAATCGAGTATTTCGATCACCATTGACAATCCATTCACTACACGTTTTCTGCCTCCAGAAACTCTCATCTTGTTCCATAACGGATTCAAGTTCAACGCACAATTCCTTACCAAGAGATACCAAAGAATATGAATGACGAGTAGCAAGAGTGTGATCTATACCTCGAATTCTGGTTCAAAGATGCTTCTTCTTTTACCTGATATGCCTAAAAACCTCAAGATTCCAAAGGTACCCACATTCTGAAAGTTATGTAAATTAGCCTCCAACGGTAAACTTTTCGCCCAAATAAAACCTAAAAATTCATGAAACTTGGGGTGATCATTCCATACATCCAAATACCTAAACGACCTTTGAGGAATGGGGGCTATCGTTAGATAAAGACTGAGAACAATCGGGCAATGATAAGAACCAAGCCGGTCTAGATCATGCACCAAAGCATGCGAGAAGCCAGAATTCCATGCATCATTCCCCATGTAATGATCAAATCGTTGATAAAGGCCACCTCGAGCCCATGTAAACGGAAAACTAGTGAATCCAAGATCACGCGAACCCACATTAAACATAAAATCCTGAAATAAGTGAGAACTACCTCTATATAACCGAGTACCCCCCCAAACGATCTTCCGCGATAAGATAGAATTGAAATCTCCTCCCAACACCCAAGGAACACCACTCGCAGGCCTTAAATTCTCTAAACACCCCCAAGATGCTTACGCTTTGTAGCAGACGGGCTCGCGTACACCACCGTTAACTAAAAACTTGAAATCCCATCATGTTGATTAACACCCACATTTATAAATTGGTTGGAAATGTGTAGCACCTTAATTTCCTTTGAATTCTTCCAAAGTAGCCATAAACCACCACTAAAGCCATGGACTTCAACCCGAAAAGAATTAGAGAACATCAGAAACGATATAGTCCTTTCCGCCCGAACATCAATCACTCGCGGCTCGACCAAACCAAAAATACTTACATGATGTTCGCACACAAATGTCCGCAAATGGTTGCAAAACGCCATACTTTCCCCACCCTGGCAATTTCAAATAAATATATTCATCATTAACCATAATAAAAAAGAAAAATACTTACTGCTCTCCCAAGCTCACGTCTTCGTCACGATCCGCGATGTCAATATCATCCTCAACTCGGGTATTAATGTGTGACGAAAATCCCTCTAACTCTACCAGAATAACATCATCCCCATCCCTAAGCATTAGACCTTGATCGTGGTGAGTAGTCGATTCAACTCCATAGGCGTCCAATTTACCTGTAAGATCTGCTATAAACTCTGCAACTCCTTGTGTGTGCCCCTTGCAAAACTCAGTCCCCTTCCGCACCTTCAAACCACGTCCACTTGTTCCCACCATAGTCTTAGCCCCAGTAGCTCGGGCCCGTCTGTCTTTTACTAAAACCGTTCCCATAGCCCCCACCTCCTGGACATTAAACGCCTTATGAGAACCAGATGCCAAATTCGGCCTGTGCAACGTAGTGCTAGCTTGCTTTCTACCCATGGTGGGTACAACTGAGATCGATCTAGCATCCCCAACTTTCCCCTTGCCCTTCTTTTCTAGGTTGGATTCGATGTAAGCCGTATTCTTCTTAAAAGAATTATTCACATTAGAAACACTCGTATTTACCCCACGACGAGCCTGCCCATCACCATTTATTGTCCGTGTTTCGCTTATTTGTTCAACCCCTTTATCTTCTGTATCTTGAACAATTGAATCCGGCTGCAATGCCTCAAACCATGCCCCTGACCCATAATTACCCATCACTTCAGAATCTGAGCTGAGCCTGTTTAGATTAGCCGGTCGACGACGTTTATTCTCCACTACCATCCAAGGCCCAAATAATTTGTTCTCCGAGATCTCCTCCAAAACTGTGACTTGCTTTGCCTTTTTGGCTTTTGTAACCTAGTTACCTGACCCTTAACTGACTCACAAACTTCCTTAGTGTGCGCATATATTCTACATTCATAACAAATGTTCTGTAAACCTTCATATTCAAGTTTATGAATAAACCCATCTATCTGAACACATGAGAGCAAAGGTTTGGATAAATCAACAAGAATAGCGAGTCGAGAAAACTTCCCACGATCACCCAACTGAGTATTGTAATCAATTTTGACCACACGCCCAATGAGAGCTGCAATATAGCGAAAAATGCTTTTAGTATAATATCTAAAAGGAAAGCCTGGAAGACGAACCCAAACTATGACCTGTGATGGGTGTTTCTCAGAAGTCGAGAACTCCCTCGACCATGGTTGCACAGTCAAATAACTCCCATAAATCATCCACGGTCCCTGAGTGAGAACCTTAGTATAATCCTCTTCAGTAGCAAAACAGACTAGGAACTAATTATTATCTAGACCAGTGATTTGAATGTCGCCAATAGGTTTCCACAACACATGTACCCTATTCCACAAAGTCTTAAAACCAATTGATCTTCCGAGAAGTCGAATTATAATAGCATTCCACATATTTCTATCAACCTAATTATGCACCCAGTTTGAAAATTGAATCGAAGGAATCAACGCATCTCTTTTCACAATCATGTCCTCCTCCAAAATCACTACTTTCTCATCAATTGCCATGGCTTTAGGTTTCTTGCATTGTCCGTCATCTACTACCGTAGCCGCCACGCTAGCATATGAGGGTTTAGCCACCGACTCTCCCTAATGTGATTTATCCTCGGCAGCTCCAGTATCAACTACTCCCCTGGTAGCATCCGCTCCATCTGCATCCATGGCTGCTGCTTCGGGATGACCATCATCCCATCACAGTTTTTATTCTTTTTGCTCGTCAGTTGTTCATCCAAAGGTGTCGGTGAGGCTGGCCACTCAAGAGCTTGCTGAGACGTTACCAGCGGGGTGTGTTCCGGTGGCCGACCACCGGAGCTGCCGAATACTGGTAAACCTGTCGCCACGTTAAGGTTATGCACGTTAGATGAGAGCATTAGGGTTTTTTTCTATTTGAAACCGTGACCAAAAGCTTGTTATTATTTAAATCATGCTTATCTTTTTCTTATTTAATTTATAATTAAATTTTATTGTTTACAATATAGAAATAATTATTTTATTTGATCATCACAAACTGAATTGAGAAGGTTGTTCTTATATTGGGCCTTTGTAAAGTTCGATTTGAATTAGTTGACTAATAAGTCGGATACTAGTGGTTAAATCAAAATAAAATTTTGGGTTTTGCTATACACAACCCTTAGGGCCGTGTATAAGAACAGCTAAATTCTTATCATTAATTGTTATTTTACTTTTCAATGAAATCTATTAGTAAACGATTAATTACGTTCCTAAAAAATTAAATATCACTAATTGTGTTTAATATTTAATCATAACATCCTAAATCCTAACCCTAAACCCTAAACACTAACCATAAACCCTAAAGATTTAACTCTAAACCATAAATACTAGAAACCATAACCATAACCATAACCTTAAACCTTAAACACTAAATCCTAAATCCTAAATCCTAAACCTTAAACACTAACCCTAAACCTTAAACAATAACCCTAAACCTTAAACACTAACCCGAAACACTAACCATAAACCATAAACACTAAATCCTAAACCTTAAACACTAAATCCTAAACCTTAACCTTAAACTTTAAACCCTAAAAACTAACCATAAACCTTAAACTCTAAACACTAAACCATAACAATAAACCCTAAAAATACAACACTAAAACACTAAAACAATAAAATCTTGAAATTATAAATCACAAACCCTAAACAACTAAACCCTTTTACATGATTATTAATTACATTACACCCTGAATCAATGATGTTTAATATTTAAGGAATGTAATTAATTACATCCTAATAGATTCCATTAAAAAATAAAATAACAATTAATTATCTGAATCTAATAGTTCTTATACACAACCTTAAGAGCTAGTAAAATTTGACCTAGTAAAACTCTAAAATTTTTATATTTAAATTAATAAAAGTAACTTAAATATACGAGTATAAAGAAGTCAATGTTTTTTAAACAAACAATACAACCAAGGGTTTAAACTGATTTGACCTAGTAAAATTTGATTCAAATTTATTTAATTATATTTGCTATTATATTTTTCATGATTTTTTTTCTTCGAGCATATAGAGGGATCACATGATAGTATATGTTTATTTTTAACAATGACCATAAATGTTAAATTGTTTGAACTGGAATCTCACAAGGATAACAATATGAGTTGTTATTCCATACACTAACAGTGAAAAAATAGTTCACAAGTGTGTTTAATTTCACTTTAAAAGCTAAAAATTCAAATACCTAATTCTAACACCTTAAATCTTAAATCATATCCACTAAACTCTAAAATATAAATTCTAACCATAAACTCTAAATTCTAAACCCTTAAACTAAACATTTAAATCTTAAATTAAACCCATTTGTGGAAAAAAAATTCCACTACTAGTGAATGAAATATTTTCTATAAGAGTATTTGAAAACATTCATAGGGTAATTTTTCATAATTTTATGTTTTTAGTTTATGCATTTTACAATATAGAATATGATATCATAATTTGAACTATGATTTGTTGATTTTACAAGAAACTTCAACCGCTAGTCTAAGGTGGGTCTTCCTTAATCTTATGTGGTACTGCACTTTTGAACTTGTGGTTGAGAAAATGCTTTTTAACAATGCCATACTCCCACCCTAAATATATCATATTGGGGGATGAGGTCTCAAATATTCAACTAATTGTACTAAAAAAATCAAATATAACAAGATTTATTTCTATAAAAAAATTGAAATTTTGGATTTCAAATATTAGATTCTAATGTAAAATAACTATCTTATTCGATTCGAAAATTTTAGATATTCAATTTAAAATATCCAAAAATAAAAAAATAAATTAAATTAACGAATAAACGGATTGAATCGATCAGATCAAATTTTTTTACACACTCCTGCTAAAGATATCACATAGGAGGATGGGGTTTCAAATATTCAACTAATTGTCCCAAAAGGGGGTTTAAAACTGCAATAATTTGAAAAACAAAATATAACTAAGGTAGCACCAAACTTTAATGAGATGCATAGGGTCCTCAAATGATTTTTTTCCTGGTATATTTACCAAATCAATTTTCAAAGCCAAATTGCAGAGCAGACAGATATTATTTCTTCCCCCCCTATATTTATAGTTCTATACTACTCAACTGTGATTCCTCTTTTATTCCTTGTTTTCGACCCATTTTCGTGTCGAAATTCTTGATGGGGGCAAAGCAAATGTTAGAGTTGAAAATCTATGATTGTATTAAAAACACAATTAAATTTATTAAAACTTATTCATATTAATCAATATCTTAAAATCGGAATGGTGATCAAACTAATCAAACTATTGATTTTTGGTTTGATTATTCTTACCGATGAAATCACCGATTTATTGAGGATCCACTATTTGACCGAATAATTAAAGATATTTATGTTTCTTCATCTTATGTAGTTCGAATCTCGATATTTGATTTGAAAATGTAAATATATCTATCCTTAATAAAAAAAATTACTATTTTACTAATACTTAAAAAACATAAAAATTTAAAGAAATAAAAAATTCAAAACTATTTCAACCAGTTAAATTGTCGGGCAAAAACTAAGGAAAATCCTGACGATTTAACTGGTTGAAATAGTTTTGATTTTTTATTTCTTTAAATTTTCATATTTTTTAAGTATTAGTAAAATAGTTTTGATACTTCGGCCGTTAAAAATTAACGGAAATGATGACATGGTTAGTTATAATCACAACTTTAGTTCAAAGCACTTATATATATATATATATATATATATATATATATCAATTTAGTCCAAAACTTACTAATTTAAAACAGGGTAAAATACATCGTTCATCACTCAGGGTAGGTGACGGATTTGAGACCTTACCCGCACTGTATTCGTCTACCCACTAACTACTCATCAGATAAATTTCGGACCATTTATGTGTGTAGACTTTGATCATGCACGTTAATCCTTAAGTTTGTAGACTTTGAACTCAATCAATTTAGTTTGCAAAAAAATGATGGTTTATGATCGAACTTGAATTAATCAAGTTGTAAATTTGTAATATGTGTGGTTAAGTAAAATTTATACCGGTGTAAATATGTTTTAGTTAAGTTAACTATAATTAGTTAGTTGTAGCTAAATAAAATTTATACCGGTGTAAATGTTCTTTAATTAAGTTAGCTATAATTAATTAGTTAACTGTAGTTAAATTTATACCAGTCTAGTTATATTCCTACCTAACCCAAAACCAACACGATGGGATCATTTTTACAAATTTAGTTAAAATAAGTGGACAAGATATTATTTGGTGACAAACAAATGGTTCAAATCAATTTTAGTCCTTAATAGGAATGATTGGTTACCCTGAGTCCCTCTTTCCCCATAGGCCATAACCACACCATACAAGATCCAGTCTTACAATTTGTATCAGCAACAGATTTGAGCAAATAACAGAGTTTTACCCAAATCCCCAGAAAAAAAGCACCAGTTTCTTAATTGTTTTCTTGATGATGAGTTGATCAAGTGCTTTGAACTCCCACGAAAGGCTAATTATGAGATTATGCTTACCAAAGAACAAATGTATATGTATATGCTGCCTATATGTAAGAATTCAGGATTCTAGTTCCATAACTATTTCTCAGACAGAGCAGACATGATCTCCTATTTAAAATCAAAGAAAAAGAAAAGGTGTTTTTGTTGAATGCTTTGTTTCCATGTCGGAGTCACAATGTCTTCTCCCGGTCGGTAACACCGCCTCGCGTGAAGCTCCGATGAGATATCTCTGCGTTACATTCTGACATGTACCGCAAAGGAAACACCTTACGTGCCTGAGAGCCAAGAAATTAGCTTCGTGAACCCATTGGTCGCATTTCCGACACAGGTAGGCATCGTAGGCTTGGCAATATAAGACCGCCCTCGAGTTGCAAAGCTCACAGTTCATCGACCTCGAAACCCGATCCGTATTAGACAGACTACCCGACTTGTTCGCTTGTTGTAAACCTTTGCACATTTTTTGGACGATGGCTAACAAGTTTGGGAGAAAATGAGAAAGATTACATGTATTATGACCCAAGGTTTTCTTTATAATGGGAGTCCATTACACGACAAAGTTGTCTCCGATATTTCTAGAGCAAGTGAAACTTTTAAACTTGTGGTTGAGAAATTGCATTTTTACAATGTTATACTTCAACCCTAAAAAAATCAAGGGGGATCTTAATATGGGTATATGCGAGTAAAATTAGATTTTATTAGAAATAAACCCGACGCGAAAATACTTGATTCGAACAAATTTTAAAAAAGTTTGAGTTATAAAATAAGACTCGAATAATTCAAAATTTTTAGTAATTAGTGGATCGAGTTTCAAGTTTGAGTTGAGTCATTCAACTCTGTCTAATATATGTATACAACATATATGAAAAAAGTACGAATATATATATGGTTATAGAAGACCGTTTAAATTGAAATCAATTAGTACTATAAAATTATAAATATTTACAATTAAATTTGAACAAAAACTTGAACAACTCACATTGACTCGAATTTTATAAACTCGACTTGAATTTTTTTTAAACTAAAATTTGAGTTATAAAATAGGACTCATCAACTCGAATAACTCAAAAAATTTTAATCGACTCGATCTAATACTCACTCTTAAATATGAGTCTCAAATGCTTGTACCAAAAAGGGGTTAGAAAGCTAAAACGAATACCAATTATTAGCTGGTCTAGTAAGATGTACATTAACTCTATTGAGTGAATTCATAGGTTCGATTTTTAATATTTTAATAAGCAAATTAAATTTAAATAGTTGTTCTAGAATGAACACATACAATATCCGATCTGAATTATGAAATACCGATAAATATATAAGAAGTAAATATGATTAAACTAAAAATCGAAGCTTTGTGAGATGCTTTGAGACCTAAAATGGAATGTTATGAGTCATGAGTTTTCTTCTACTTTTTATTGTTGCGTGGTTGACAGAACAAGTCAATGTTAGTTTACCAAAGAAACAAGTGTTAATTTATGGCCATGAATTGAAAAAGGTCTTTTGCAGGGGTGGTCGCCCACCAGCTACCAAGGGGATGTATTTGTGAGGACATAACACTTGGAGAGAGTTGATTTGAGTATTCCATGTGTTTGCGTTTCCTTGTATTGTCCACATGTTGGTTTTTGGGTTGATTCACTACTCCACTTGTATGGTTCAAACTTGATATCTTCTTCTTGGTATGTGCCGTCCATTTCTGGGATTTTGTAGACTTGTAGAGTTTCTGAATATTAAAAAAAATCCAAATACAATGAACAAAAACCATTCCCCTTGTCAACGTCAAAGAGAAGAGTACACGGATTTTAATTTTTTTTTAGGTTTACTAGTCAATTGTGATTCCTCTTTTATTTCAACTCATTCTCGACCATAATCATAGGGTTGATCTTCACTGTTGTTTGAAAATGAAGTACTTGATGATGGCAAAAGAGATGTTTATGTTCGGATCATATTCGAGTTGAGTCATATGGGTAATAGTACAAATAAAGACAGAGTCAGAGAAGGCTGTTTTGTCTTCGTAGAGTCTCGTCGGAGCTCTGTTGGTAAATTGGTCGACAGTGGGGGTACTCCGGTGACTGGGACTAAGAAGAGGGCAGTGTCATACTATTCACTGCATTGTTGATGAGTTTTAGAGCTTCGCTCACTAAACTTTCAAGCTTACGCTCTTATTTTTCCAACATGCAGATCGTTAGAGTTTCGGAAGGCAAGTGGGCAAGGGAGGAGCTTTTCGGAGTTCTCGGGTAGCTCAAGTATGGTTTAAGTTTTTGTAATAATGCCTAGACAATGGGGGTATTAGGCTTGTTATTAAGTTGGTGTTCAAACTCCCTTATTATGGTTTGTCTATGTTTTGAGCATGTTTTGAAGGTTGAAGTTATGTTATGTTGAGGCTTAATGTAGTCATGTATGAAATGCCTTGTGTTTGGTATGTTGAATGTTTTGAATCCATGTGATCATGTAAGACTTAGGTTTGGGATCTATTTGTTGTTTGAATGTATGCCAAATGTTGTGATTACGGTAGCTTTGTACTTGAAATGTATGTATGCATGCCCAGAGGTCCTAGATTGGTGTTTTTGAAGCAGCTTTTGTGCCTTAACCAACTAAAATTTGTTTGATCGAGTCAGGGGTATCGATACGGTTAGGTCCATATCGATACGACCTTCTTGTTTCAGGCCAAGCGTATCGATACTCGGGAAGGCGTACCGATACCATTTTTGCTACTGGAAATCTAAGATTTTGACGAGAAATTGAGGGTATCAGTACGGGCTTAGGCGTATCGATACGGTCAACTGATGTTGACTTTGAAATTTGACCGTTGGGAGCATTTCGATACCTGCCTTGGAGGGTATCGAAACGGGTCCCTAGGGTTGACTCTGGGGTAGGTTGACCGTTGGAGGCGTATCGATACGATCCTTGCCCCATCGATATGGCCATAGTTAAATGGCTAAAATGAACCTTTAAGTGTTGGTTTGCGTGGGTCGTGTCCATGGTTGTTTCTCCGATGTCTGCCTAACTCGCGTATGATTAAATAAAGCATATAGACAAGATAAATAAAAGGGAAAAAATAGGGTTGCTAATCGGAGTGAGGCCTTAGCGGGTTTCGCTTCGGTTTTCCCCGTGTAACCCGTTCGGACCGGTCTATCGGCTAGACCGGAACGAGGGGTTACATTTGGTGGTATTAGAGCCTCGTTTACGAGGTTTCCCGGGAAAGGTAAGTCAGGTAAGTTGGTTGTATGATTGCTTGCTGTTGCACGGTGTATAAAAGCATGCTTTTAAATGTTCTTGTTGTTGGTTAGAGTCTAGCTAAGTGTTCCCATTGCTAGGTGTTGTTATCGGAAAAAGATTTTGGTTTAATTGGCCGAGAATTTGAACCCTTGTCCTTGCTAACATCATGTTTTCATTTGTGTGTGATGCGTTGTTATTTTAGATTTTATCCCATTATGGTGAGACCGAGGGGACGGCCTAGAGCGGGTGACCAGGCACCCGGGGGTGAGCCTCCTGTTCCTCCTGCTCCCGATGGTAATGGAGTAGGTGGCGGAGGTAATGTGCCTTAGGCGGGTGCACAAGTCGGAGGTGATGGTAATGGGCCTCAGGCCGGTGCTAATGTTGGAGGTAATAGAGCCCAGGCGGGTCAGGGTCAGGCATGTGCGGACATGACCAATTTGATTCAGACCATAGCCGGAGCTTTTCAGACAACTTTGACCGGTATGCAAGCTGCAACACCATCTCAGGGTGCGGGGACAGGATTACCCCTAGAGAGGCTCCGTAGTTTGGGCAGAGTTGAGTTCCATGGTTTGACACCCGAGGGTTCAGAGGCTTGGCTCGAGAGTACTACACGCATATTGGGTCAGATGAAGTGCTCAGACACTCGTAAGCTGGGTTGCATTGTCTCCTTGCTTCAGGGGGACACATACACTTGGTGGACCAGTGTTACTTCGGGTATGGCCGAAGCAGATATCACGTAGGAGTTCTTCAGAAATGCCTTTAAGAGGAAGTATCTCGGAGTTCGATATTTGGATGAGAAGAAGAGGGAGTTTATGGCCTTGGTTCAAGGTAACATGACCGTGTCCGAGTACGAGGTTCAGTTTGTGAGATTGAGCCAGTATGCACCTGAGTTGGTTCCTAGTGAGAGGGAACGGTGTGAGCGCTTTCGGTATGAGTTGACTAGAGATGTGAAGACCTATATGCTTGCCTCTGACTACACCGAGTTTGATGTCTTAGTCTCTAGGGCCAATGATATAGAGTAGAACTTAGGCTCCAGTGCTCGTGCTAGTGGGTCCAATTCCGGGAAGAGACACGCGAATTGGGATAGAGGTCATGCCAAGAGGCATAGGGATGAGAGGTATCAGCCCGATTTGAGACATATGGGTGGTAACTATGGACGGGGCCGCCAGGGCCAAAGAGCCGTTGTACACACTCCGGAGTGCACTAGATGCAGGAGACGCCACCAGGGCGAGTGTATGGGTATCTACAGGGCGTGTTGGAACTGTAGCTTCCGAGACCATTTGAGGTGCGACTGTCCACACCCGGCTAGGGGCGGACCGGCTCCAGCTAGGGGTTTTGAGCATCAGAGAGGCCGTGGGCGCGGTCGTGGTAACTTTTAGCCGAGGAATGAGGGTCAGAGGAACTTAGCTCATGTAGTTGGAGTTCAGCCCGAGGGTGAAGGATCGACTAAGGTGTACGCACAACGAGAGGCTGGGAATGACACAAATGTTATTGCAGGTAATTTCTCATTACAATTTTTGACATTGCTTTCTTTGATAGATTCGGGGTCGACATATTCATACATTTTGGGTGAGCACACAAGGTCATTAGGGTTACCATGTGAGTGGCTAGAGGTAGGTTTAAATGTTACTAGCTCTTTCGGTGATACAGTGGTAGTTAGGAAGATGTATAGGAGGTGTCCCTTGATGGTTCAGGGCCACGTGTTTCCGGTTGATATGATGGAGCTACCATTTTACGGATTTGATGTGATTTTGGGCATGGATTGGCTCATAGAGCATAGAGCCAGGGTTGACTTTGAGACCAAGAGAGTTTTCTTGAAGCTTACAGATGATTTTGAGGTTGTGGTAGTTGGAGAGAACGTTAGGTTCTTGTCCAATGTTGTTTCTGCTTTGGAAGCTCAGAAGTTGTTGAATTCAGGTTGTCAGGCTTATTTGGCTTATGTGATGAATCCGAATATGAGTGAGGTTAGACCACAAGACATCAGGACAATTTGTGATTTTCTGAGTGTTTTTCCAGAAGAGTTCCGGGTTTGCCTCTAGATAGAGAAGTTGAATTTGCTATTGAGACATATTCTGATTCTGCACCAGTGTCTATTGCTCCGTATAGAATGGCACCGAAAGAGTTGAAAGAGTTGAAGACACAACTTCAGGAGTTGTCAGATAGAGGTTTCATTAGGCCTAGTATTTCTCCGTGGGGTGCTCCGGTCTTGTTTGTGAAAAAGAAAGACGGTAGTACGATGATGTGTATAGATTATAGGCAGTTGAACAAGGTGACAGTGAAGAACAAGTAACATTTGCCTAGGATAGATGACTTGCTCGATCAGTTGAGAGGTGCTTCGGTGTTTTCGAAGATTGATTTGAGGTCCGAATACTATCAGTTGAAGGTGAAGGATGTAGACATAATGAAGACAACTTTCTGTACACGATATGGGCACTATGAGTTCTTGGTGATGCCTTTCGGGTTGACTAACGCTCCAACAACTTTCATGGATATGGTGAACTGTGTGTTTCACGAGTTTTTGGACAGGTTTGTGGTGGTGTTCATAGATGATATCTTAGTATACTCTAGGATCGAGGAGGAGCATGATGAGCATTTACGGTTAGTGCTTCAAACCTTTCTTAAGAATCAATTGTATGCCAAGTTAAGCAAATATGAATTTTGGATTAGGGAGGTAGTCTTTCTAGGTCACGTGATCTCTGCTACGGGGATTAGTGTGGATCCCAAGAAGATAAAAGCCGTAGTGAGTTGGAAACAACCGAAGTTAGTGACAGAAATCTGTAGTTTCCTAGGTTTGGCGGGATATTACTGTAGATTTGTCGAGGTATTTTCAAGGACATCGGCTCCTTTGATTATGTTGCTTGAGAATAATGTCCCATATGAGTGGTCAGATGCAAGACAACAAGTGTTTGAGAAGTTGAAGAAAGCTTTGACCGAAGCTCCTATTTTGATTCAGCCTGAATCGGGAAGAGAGTTTGTGATTTACAGTGATGTATCATATGTAGGTTTAGGTTGTGTGCTTATGCAAGACGGTAAGGTGGTAGCTTATGCTTCGAGACAGTTGGAAGTTCACGAGAAGAACTATCCCACCCATGATATAGAGTTAGTCGCAGTAGTGTTTGCTTTGAAGATCTGGAGACACCACCTTTATGGTGAGAAGTGCACCGTATTTACCGACCACAAGAGTTTGAAGTTCTTGATGTCTCAGAGGGAGTTGAACCTTAGGCAGCGTAGGTGGTTAGAGCTTCTTAAGGACTATGATCTTACGATAGAATACCATTCGGATAAGGCAAACGTAGTGGCCGATGCTTTGAGTAGAAAAGTGGTAGTTGAGTTGCGAGCTATGTTAGCGAGATTGAGTGTGTCCAAGGATGGTGGTCTGATAGCCGAGCTTCAAGTTAAGCCTTCGTTAGTTCAGTTGATTCGAGAGAAGCAATTGCAAGACGAGTCTTTGGCACTTCATGTGCAAGATATAGCCGAGGATAGGCCTACCGATTTTTGCTTTGGTGAGAATGGGATACTATGTTACAAGGATAGGATAGTCATTCCGGAAGAAGCCGGGTTGAGACGTATGATCTTGAACGAAGCTCATAACAGTCCTTTTGCTATGCATCCGGGTAGTACGAAGATGTACCGTTGGAGGCGTATCGATACGGTCCTTGCCGTATCGATACAGCCAGAGTTAAATGGCTAAAATGAACCCTTAACTGTTGGTTTGCGTGGGTCGTGTCCGTGGTTGTTTCTCCGCTGTCTGCCTAACTCGCGTAAGATTAAATAAAGCATATAGATAAGATAAATAAAAGAGAAAAAATAGGGTTGCTAATCGAAGTGAGGCCTTAGCAGGTTTCACTTCGATTTTCCCCGTGTAACCCGTTTGGACTGGTCTGTTGGCTAGACCAGAACGAGGGGGTTACCAATTTTTTTCTCACTTCTCAGACCTTCATTTAGAAAAAAAACTCCCAAAATCTTCTGTTCTAAATCGCAAATGAATTTCTTAGGAATTAATCTTAGAGTTTAGGACTTAATCACAGTGGGTTAGTGTTTAATCAGACGATTACGTTGTTGATCCTGATTGTTTCAATCTGAAACGCAATGAGAAGTTGGAAGCTTCGACTGAAAGGGATGCCATGCCCTCTTTATGGTATGTTCTGCGATTTGCAATAATTTTTGTGTATTTCATAATGGGTTTTGAAAAAACTTTTTGATTAATCAAAAATTTTACTTCAATTTTGAAGATAACGATTCAACTTCACAAATTTTTCGTGTATGCTGATTTTGCTCATATTTCGTGTATACTGTTTTTTCGTGTATTTCATAATGAATTTTGCTCATATTTTGTGTCTTATGTAAGCATACGCAGTTGAGGTCATACGTGCTTACTCAATCCTTTAATAAGAAAAGAAATCTGGGATTAACAATTATAGAATCTTGAATCCTTGAGGTGATTTGAGGATGTACATTACTGTTATTAGTTTACTAAAATCTTGAATCCTTATTGAGAATTATATTACTGTTATTAGTTATGAAAATGATAGGTGATTTGAGCATACATGTTTGGAGTTTACTAGAATATTAGTTTTAAATAGAATACTAATTTTGTATCTGTTTGGGGTTTACTAGAATTGAACTAATTTACAATTGACTTACTGTTTCTTTATTTTAATAAGTTACGAAAATGATATGTGAACTAATTTAGAATTGGTTTACTGAAAATGATGTGACTAAAGTAATACATTGTATATTGGTTTACTGAACTAATTATGGTGTATGTTATTGAAAATTATAATATGTTATTTACCGTTATTAGTCTTCATTTGTTTATAATTATATTGTTATTCTTTTTGTGAAAATAATTAGACTCACATGGGGTGCACTATGTATATGATTTATAGGTCCATATGACCTCATTTGTCTTATCCGATCTGATATTATTAAAGTAATATATTGTATATTGTTCTTTATTTGTTTTGTATATAATTTGCAGGCCCACATGCAACATGTTTTATTATAGTTATGGACCATGGTGGAGATTTTTTAAATGCACAAAGTTTGAGGTATAGTGGTAAAGAAGTTGATTACTTTGATTTTTGTGCTAAGGATGAAATGTCTATTTTTGAGGTAATCCATATGACTGAGACTCTAGGAATTGATTCTGCAGTAAAAATATTTAGGGCAGTGCCTGAGGGGTCATTTAAGACTTTGCCATTGAGCACTGATAATGATATTTTGAACATGCTATCTGAATTGCCTAAGAATTGTAATGTGTATTTATATTTGGTTGAGCAATTTTTTGAACCACCTTCTCATGAGCCAAATGTTCCATGTGACACTGAACAAAATAAAGAACCTGGACCTCAACCAAATGATGAGCTTGAACTAGTAGATAGTGATTCTGAATGTAAATATGAAACTGAGTGTGAATATGCTGATGAAGTGTCTGATGATGAAACTGAACCAATAGATAATAAATCACATTTTACTAGACATGCTAGTCAATTTGAAACACATTTTGAGGAGGCAAGGGTAGTGAGTGATAATGAAATTAAATATTCTGACTCAATACATAGTGTAGAAGAGTCAGATTCAGATGGTGAATACAAGAAGAAGAGAATTCCAGAATTTTAATAGTGAAACTGACATGGTGCATACTGTGTTGAAGGTGGGTATGATCTTTGCTGATAGAAAAGTGTTAAAGAAGGCAGTGATTAATTATGAGTTACAAAATAAGTACCATCTGAAGTTTAAAAGAAATGACTTTAGAAGGGTAAATGCCATATGTAAACCTGGATGTCCATGGGTTTTATGGGCATTAAGACATAACCCTAGTGTTCTTGAAGATTTTACTTGGCAAATTAAGACATTGAAAGATGAACATAGGTGTCCTAAAGAATATGAGAAAATTAATATGTTATCTAGGACTATTGTTGAGAGATATTTACACTTTTTTGTGAGTGACAGAAATTTTTCAATTCAGTCTTTGCATGAAGCTGTCAGAAAATATTTTATAGCTCATGTCCATACTAGCAAGTTGTATAGGGCTATGGATATTACTATTAGTATTATTGAAGGAAATCACAAAGAAGAGTATGGTAGGATATGTGATTATCTTGGGGAGCTGAGGTTAAGCAATTCTGAAACAACCATTGTATGTCAGTTAGACGAAAGGGTTTTTGAGCGTTTGTATATTTACATGCAAGCCTATAAAGATGGGTTTAAAGTTTAAATTAGACCTATTATCTGTCTTGATGGCTGTCACTTAAAGAGTTACCATGGAGGATAATTGTTAACTACTGTTGGGATTGATGCAAATGATTGTATCTATCCCATAGCTTTTGTTGTTGTTGAAAGTGAGTGTCACTCATCATGATGCTGGTTTGTTGAACGTTTGGGGGAAAGATTTGGACCTGAATATTTCACACCATATCTCTTTCATGTCAGATAGACAAATGATAATACCTTAAACCTTAAACTTATAACTATTATATTATTTTTATGGTTTCTAAATATTCATCTCATGTGTGTATGGATTAAAAGAGGCTTTGGCAGAATACTTTCCCTATTCAGAGCATAGATTTTGTGTAAGGCATCTATACAATAATTTCAAGACAAAACATAAGGGAAAGGCATTAAAAAACAGTTTGTGAAAAGCTGCTACATCTACCTATGTGAGAGAATTTCAAGTTGCATTGTCTGAAATGGAGTCGTTATCATCAAAAGCTTTTCTATGGTTGTCAGATATTGATCCAAAATTTTGAAGCAAGTCTCATTTTTCAACTAGAAGCAAATGTGACATGTTGTTGAACAACTTATGCGAGTCTTTTAATAAGGTAATTCAAATTTTAATTGATGTCAATATTTTCAAACTTTAAGTATGTTTTGTTTACAACTGATTTTATATTTTTTTGTCATGTAGTGTGTACTTCAAGCAAGAACAAGGCCAATCATAACCATGATGGAAGGAATTCGAACCAAGATAATGCAAAGGCTTGTAAAAAAGAAGGATGAAGCTGACAACTGGACTGGACTTTTGTGCAAAAGTTAAAAAAAATTAGATGCAACAACTGAAATGTCTAATAGGGTATTGATTATCTTTTAATTTAGGGTAAATTATTTAAAATCAATCTATATGTTAGAATTATTTTTACATGATTTTTATTTGTGCATTTTGTTTGTGATTTGTATTTGTGAAGGTGTTGGTCCACCCATGCTGGTGGTACCATTTATCAGGTTACATGTGGCCCACACAGCCAATATGGGGTGAACTTGGAGGAACATACTTGTTCATGTAGGAAGTGTGACTTAACATGTAATTTATTTACTTTTTAGTTAATTTTTTCCTTAACTATTTATTACTGACTTCATTTTTGTTTTTTGTAGGAATTCCATGCCTTCATGCAATTTCAGTGATACTAATGAGGGATAAGAGACCTGAATCTTATGTGAATAGCTGTTATAAAACAGAAACTCAACAAACAATATATTCACATATGATCCACCCAATGAGAGGTCCTAACCAATAGATTTCACATGAATCATCATGTCTACCTATTTTACCTCCACTGTTAAAGAGACTTCCAGGCAGACCTCACAAGAAAAAAAAGAAAAGAACCTGATGAAACCACTAATTCCAATTCTAAATTTTTCAGAAAATGATTAGTCATGAAATGTAAGAAGTGTGGACAATGTGGACATATTGTGACGACATGTAAAGACAAGGTGGGTGAAAATAAGTTTGTCCAATCTCAATCTAGCATCAATAAAGAAAAGACTCTCTAAACTTCCAGCGAGTATTTTTAATTAATACAGTAAATAAATATTTAAGCTATTTTTTTGTTACAATAAGTAATTTAAGCTTATTAATTAATTTTTTTACTGATATAGGTTAAGAGAAGATTTAGTAGCACTGCTAAAGAAACTGTAGCAACCACAAGTGCTTCAACTCAGCAAGTTCCACAAGTGCAACAACCAACAACAATCCATGTTGTTAGATGGATGGTTGGCAATCAAGAAAGTTCAACCAACCAATGCACTTCAAGTGAAGCTACAAGTACCAGAAATGATCATTGAGTTGATTGCAGTGATTTGAAAATTTTTTTGTTTAGAAGTTGCTTATGAACAACAACCTTTTGTAATCACAACTAAAATCAGTTTTTTGTTTCCTCATTTGAAGTGGCAAAAGTTACAATGATGATTCATTTTGTTATATGATATATGGTCAGCTGTTGTAGTGAAAATAAAAGCAGTGTTGCTACTTCAAACTTTGTAAGCAGCCTGTTATATGAACAATGATTATTCATTTTGAAGCTTGTATATTGTTAAAAGTTCATTTTCTTTTAACTTAGAGTGTTGGTGTTATCTTCTATCTTTTCTCAACTCTTACTTTCCTTTCAAAAGAAGAGAGAAAAAAAATTAAATTGAACATGATGAATAAAAAAAAAACGTAAGTTAAATTTCTTACAAAATACTAAAATATTCTATTAACTTCACTTCAAGAATTTTATTAACCATACACAGAACTTCATCAAGGTTGCTCAAAACTCACATAACATTTTCACCATAAAACAATCCTTAGCTAGAGAACCTTTAAAACTCACTCCAAACTTTACCAAAGAATACTATGTAAAGAAGAACGATAACACAAAAGACTTAAAACATTCGCTCATGTTTTCATGCACTCTTCATTGCATTTCTCTTTTTTAGCAAACCAACAATTATAATTCTTGGACGATCAACAATTTCAACATCAAACCATTCAAAGAAATTATATTTTTTTGTTTTTCTCCCAAAATTTGAACACTAAAAATTCTTCTACCTGAATTAGCTGATGTCCAACTTATTTTTAACTCGGCTAGATACCCACAATGACAATATCAAATGGCTGCATTTGCTTCCATCTTCTTCTTCTTCGCATTCTTCTATTCACTGAATTTGTGCAGTATAAACATAAAAAGAAAGAAAAAGAAAGAGATAATGATAGAAAATAAGGGTTTCAAACCCATAAATAAAAAAGAAAGGGTAAAAGTCACGTGTGTGTGCTGACATGGAAAAAAATAATGTTGAATTTTTGAAATATAGCCGTTATTTCCAACTCAGCAGACCCGTTAATTATTTAACGGAGGGTGACCAAATTAGGAGCAAAAGTAAACGTTAGTGACGTTTTTTCCAAAAAAAAAATAGTTCGGTGATCAAAATAGGAATAAAACGATAGTTGGGTGACTGCCAGTGTAGTTTACCTAATTAATTATTATGATTTATTATAGTATTTGCTGTTATGAATATTTATCCGTCTATCATGATAAGAATTTTATCAATGAGACTTGACTTACTTTACCATTACGAATATTATCTACATTAATTAGAGTTTAATGTACTACGTACTTCTTATGCCTATAAATAGATGATTTACTGAAGGCATTGTATACAAGTATATATTTGAGAATAATACAAATCTCTCTCTTCCTCTTTCTCTTGTTCATTGTTCATATTCTTTGTTATTTTATTCACAACACATTATCAACACGAGTCTTTTCAACCGAAGCTTATATTTTAAAAGAAAATTTTGGTGGTCGTGGTTGACTACGCACTTGTTTCCGAGATGATGATATGTTCAAAGAATTTTTTTGTTATACTAACTTATAATCGACAATATGCTAATTGAAATTATGACATCGGCATGAAGGTAACATAAAGTTTACTTTTATCTTATTGTTTATTTGCCTTTTTCTTACATTAATCATTAGTCAGCATTTTTCAATTTTTTATTAAAGCATAATAAAAATTAAAGATGCAAGGAATCTTGATCGAAAACTCATTGGTTTTGTAGTTTGATTGAAAACTTTCCGCATTGGTGTAATGATAATAAATTTAAAATTTATATATTACAACATGTATCCGAAAATAGTACTTTAAGAGTACGTTATGATTTCGATAAGTAAAAGAGTTAAATTCTTTTATTATTATTATATCATTTAATGTTTTATATTCTATATTGGATTTATTTATCTAATAAGATTTTATGTTTTAATCATGTTTTGAGTTTTACATGTGTTTAAACGGCTTGGAAAGAAACATGACATAAAGGGATTTTGAGAAGTTGTCTCGGTTATTTGCTATGTCTCCATTGTCCTTGAGAGGAAAATCAATATCGGTAAATTCTGATTTTATTTTTATTCTTTAAATTATTATTTTAAAGTACGATAAATCATGATGATTTTGCTCGAAAGCAATATTTTTTCTACGTCGAAAAAAATCGACTATGGACTTCTCCCAAGTTCATGTTACAAAAATTCATCTTGACAAGAATTTCTGTGGGAGGCATTCCCTGAAGTGAATGCAAGCATGCTGTTTGTTCCATGCGATTATTGGATTTATTTTATTCCCTGAAGTGAATGCAAACAAGATAAATCATTATTTAATTAGTAACATAACTTTGATATAATCCAAGTATATTGGCTGGACATCTTGTTCTGCGAAGCTACTGGTCTGAAAGAAGGTTTTTAAAGGACCTTGTGAACTGGTTTAACAATGCGGCGTACGAGGATTAAATCTTTGTTCTCTGTGATGAGGATATGTTAATAAAAACATACTCCACTTTTCACGACAAATAATGTTGTCCTCAGACACAATATCGTGAAAAAAATTTAAAGGCCCACTGGTTCTACTCCATTCCCTGAAGTGAATGTGAGATTTTATAATGGAAAGAATAAATGCCACATAATAGTTGTGGTCGTGGTCGAGGCCATGAATATAAACATGGAAAATATGGTCATTTTAAGAATACTTCTACCCACGGGTAGTGAGGTTATAAGGATGACAAAAGTGATAAAAATCATTCTAAAGAAGTGAAATCATTTTATTACCAATGTGATGTTATAAACTATTGGTCTCGTATTTATTTTACTTTATGTTTATTTACTTTACACATTAATTATTTACGTTTTATATTTATATTTATATTTATATATTATAATGTTTATTTATTTTGTTTCACATGATTATTGATCAAATATAATTTATGATGATGATTTATGCTTAGCATAAGATATATTTTCCCATTTAAATGTAAGGGATAATTTGAGTACTATATCTCAAAGTACTAAAAATATTGATGCCCTAAGAGAGCAATAAGTTCTTGAGAAAAAAACACATTATGAAAAGTGCAGAATTGCGAATATTGCAATAATTACCGCTAATGGTAATAATATCGTCACCACTAGAAGTGGAAATTTTAAGAGATCAATATGAGTTCGTAAAATATCCATTTGAGAATTATAGATAACATATGTTATCAATTGGCATTTGAAATAAGTAAATGTGGATATAAGTTCTGGTAGCCAAAAAGTCAGTTGAAAGCTCTCGAAGAGCTATATATTGCTACCAAGAGATAATTTTCATTGAAAGCTCCAAAAGAACTAAATATTCCTATTTAAAGGAACAATTTTGATGGTCGTACTAGACGTGTACGAGTGAGATTGAATCACATGTTCTAGTTTACCAAATTAAAAAATGTATATACGCACTTGTATATAGTTGGCATGATTGGTTAGACCATCCTGATCAATAATGATGTGAAAGCTATTGAGATTTATATGCACATTTATGAAAAGAACCTAAAGTTCATGCGGTGTTTGTTCTCAAAGGAATTGATTAAATTCCATTTATTAAAAGAACACAAAATTATTGTGTTACTTGTTCTCAAAGGAAATGATTAAGATCCCACTTACCAAAAGAACTTGAAATTCTTGTACTAAAGTTGAGACCACATGTCTTGCATATCTGAATGAAATACGGGCTCATATATACGTAAATGTAGAAAGTTTTATATGATTTTAGTAGATGCATCTACATTATTTATTCAACTTATAACCAGAAGTTTGTGAGATTGATTATAAAAGAATTCAGATTATGTAGTTAGACTATTCGTCTTGCAAAAACTAGTGGGTTTATATTTTGGGATATATCAGTTGTTACAAAGCCTATTGATTATGAAAAATACAGTTTAGCAAAATTTCAATTGGATGCCTTCTATTTAATAGCTAAACTATGAGAGCAAAAAAGTTATTATTTATATGGTGTTTGCATATAGCAACACTTATACGCATCAAGCCAACGGGTTATAATAAACTCACCGTTATGATTGATTTTTTGTCAGAAGTCATACATTTTCCATTTTATAATTGTTGAATGTGCGATATGAATTGCTTCACCACAACGCACAAAATGGGTAAATAAAAAGGGTTGAGAATATATATTGAGTATGAGTCTTCTTTTATGTTTAAACTCTTAAACATTAACCGGAGAATCATTTATGAGATTATTTTTCTCAACATCAGGGGGAGAGAATAATCATATGGATAAAGAAGGAAAATGAATTATCATTATCTAGATCCTCGAATATGAATTAAAAGTTCATAAGATAATTCAAGTTATTGTATGTCAATTGTCAGACATATTTACTGACCTAATGAGAGTAATCAAGTCTCATATATCAGCTGAAAATGCTCTAAGTTTAAATTACATGTTAGAGCGAATGGATTTAAATCATGCCTAAAGCATGATAGTTGAAATTGGTTCCAATGATCAAAATTCTCGTAAATAAAAAGTAGTATGAGATGGTCATATATTGGAGGCATGTGCTTCTGAAGAGACCCAAGACATAACTAATTATAAAACTCTTGAAGAGTTTCAGGTACCTGAAATAAAGATTGAAATCTTGAAGAGATCTCGATGAGTTATGTCGCTACGAGAATGGAACCAGAAAATTGAAAAGCTATCGACAACGGTTTTGCAAACAATTTTACATAGAATACTTCTATAGAAGTAAAGAAAGAAAATGAGGATCTTGTACATAAATCTATCCAGAAGTATAGATATTGAATTGGCTAATGTAAAAAGACGCTTTGAACTTCTAAAAGAGAAGTAATTAGACTAGCAGTCCAAACACCTAAAGGTGTAATACAAGTGAAGCACAAATAAGTAGTCGTAAATACAACTTGAATTATGATTTATGAAAAAATTTAATTACTTTAAGGTGGATGTAATTACTTTGGTAGTTATGCTATATTTTATATGCATCTAATTATTTTGTGGATCCATATTTATCCTTGAAGGATTTAAAATTCTAGAAGCATTTAGAAATTTTCGAGAAAATTTATTTAGACATGTCTCATTGAATATTTTGGTGCATTTGGTATAATCGCCTTAGTGAGTACTAATTGAGGAAATACTATAAGAATGATCATATTTTCTTATGTTTTTATAAAAAGAGTTTGGATCAAGATTCATTATGATAATTTAAATATTATTTGGACTCCTAAGAGCTTTCAAAGCATTTGGTTATTTAAGGAAATGATTTGAGAAAAAGAATCTTGAGATGTGATTTTGTTTCGACCTAAACATTGAGCATTTAAATATGCGTTTTTGTCTATGAATGGACACATGCTGAAAGAATCTTATTGAGATTCAATATGAATAAAGCATATCCATTGAGTACCTCAATAATTATAAGATTATTGGATGTGAATAAATATAACTATATCTTTTCTTGGTCTTGAAGCAACACATATTAGTTGGTCAAGAAATATCCATGGGTATACAAAGATCATTACCTTTAGATCTTCAAACATTCTTCGATGCCTCCTCAAATCTTGTAGAAATAATTGTTATGCACGAGGCAAGACAAAAATGTGTTTGGCTAAGATCATTGACCCAACATATCTAGAAGATATTTGATTTACTTTCACAAGATATGATACAAAGCTATCTTGTGTAGAGATAATACAAGATGTATATCTCAATTGAAAGATGGACACATCATGGAACATATTACTCCAAAGTTTCATCCCTCACAATCTTTAGAAAAAAAAAGTATTCAAGATTGAATTATGAAGATTTAAAGATCTTTTGTGGTGTTTTCATGAGGGGGAGTAAATACGCGTTGCACTCTTTTACCCTTAACCGAGGTTTTGTCCCAATGAGTTTTTATCTTAGTAAGGTTTTAACGAGGCACATTATCTTCATAGACATCCAAGGGGGAGTGTTATGAATATTTATCTATGTGGATGTCTATCATGATAAGAATTTTATCAAGGGGATTTGACTTACTTTATCATTAGGAACATTATCTACATTAATTAGAGTTTAATGTATTATGTACTTCTTATGCCTATAAATAGATGGTTTACTGAAGGCATTGTATACAAGTCTATATTTTAGAATAATACAAATCTCCATCTTCCTCTTTCTCTTGTTCATTATTCTTGTTCTTTGTTATTTTATTCACAACATTTGCTACTTATTTAATCATGAGATTTTTTATGAGCACTCTATTAAAAAAATAAGGTTATTTTCTACATTATTTTTTATTAGTATTTTGTTTATTATTATTATTATTATTATTATTAGGGTAAACTACACAGTTGACCACCGAACTATGGGGTTGGTGTCAATCTTACCACTATTTTTTTCGTCTCAAATACACCACACAACTATTTAAATGCTGTCACGTTTGCCACACGCCGTTAAAAAAAACGAAAAAATTGACGGAACTGTTAAAAAAATTGGTATAATTACATATTTGGTCCTCTATATTTATACAATATATCAAAAAAAATTGGTATAATTACACATTTGGTCCTCTATATTTATACAATATATCAATTTAGTCCTAAATTTAATCTAATAAAATAAATTAATTATTCAATAAGATGGTGACACGTGTCACCACCTTGAGGCTGTGTGCTTGCCACTGAACCAAGCACACTTTCGTGCTATAAGGTCATTAATATATGTATTTAATGATTGTTAATGCCCAGAAAATTATAGAGAAGAAAATGCAATTGTAAGGATTCGAACCAAAGACCTCATGGACTAAAGCACATGTTCTTGCCACTGCACCAAGTGTATTTTTTGTGATATAAAGTACAACATTTAATATATGTCTTATATAGATTTTAATGCTTGAGAAAAGGAATGAAATGTGGTTTTAAGAAATTCGAATGTAATATTTTTATGATCAATAAAATAAATCTAACTCAATTAAATAAATCTAATAACTAAATTAATATTAAAATTATTATTTTCACGATGTGCTTGCCCTCGAATTCGGTTAATATTATTTTCACGATTAATTTTTTAATAAATATTAAAATTATTAATTAAGTAAAAAAAACTCAATTCAACGATTATATACGTGGAATTATAAAAATAAATCTAGAATTGAAAAATATATTAAATTTAGTTTAAAATATAAAAATTTTAAAATAATATTAATTTAGTTATTAGATTTATTTAATTGGTTTAGATTTTTTTTATGGATCATAAAAATATTACATTCGAATTTCTTAAAACTACATTTCATTCCTTTTCTCAAGCATTAAAATCTATATAAGACATATATTAAATGTTGTACTTTATATCACAAGAAATACATTTTGTGTAGTGGCAAGCACATGTTTTTTCAACCATGAGGTCCTTGGTTCGAATCCTTGCAATTGCATTTTTTTCTCTTTTATTTTCTGGGCACTAACAATCATTAAATACATATATTAATGACCTTATAACACGAAATTGTGCTTGGTTCAATGGCAAGCACACAGCCTCTCTACCCAGAGGTCCTGAGTTCGAATCCTGGTAGGTGCGTTTTTGTTCCTTTCAATTTTCCACCTCCAATTGGGTGACACGTGTCACCATCTTATTGAATAATTAATTTATTTTATTAGATTAAATTTAGGACTAAATTGATATATTGTATAAATATAGAGGACCAAATGTGTAATTATACCAATTTTTTGATATATTGTATAAATATAGAGGACCAAATGTGTAATTATACCAATTTTTTTAACAGTTCCGTCAATTTTTTCGTTTTTTTAACGGCGTGTGGCAAACGTGGCACCATTTAAATAGTTGTGTGGTGTATTTGAGACGAAAAAAAAATAGTGGTAAGATTGACACCAACCCCATAGTTCGGTGGTCAACTGTGTAGTTTACCCTTATTATTATTTGCTGTACCTATACCTATAATTTTGAGAATTATCATTTTTTGTGTCCGTATCTATCTCTGTATCCGTATTAGTGCAATCTAGCCGTCAAGCATGATCTAGTTTCAGACAGAAAAACATAACGAAAGAAGCATACACCAAAATGTTGTGAAAGAAAATATTTAATGATTACAAAATTAAACAGAACGAAGTGAAGAGAACCCAAGAAATTCTAATCCAACAATGGGTGTTAAATCAAAGAACCCAGAAAATCTAATCCAACTTTGATATAAACAAAAGCATGTTTTATATTTGGTCATGGTGATATAGGTTATAATGGTCAGTTGTTAAAAACAGCACATAAAAGACATTCAGATAAAATAATCACAGTTAGAAACAGGAAAAAGAAATTTGATCCCAAAGATAGGGAACAAGCAACCAAAATTTGTTTGCCTTTGGATCAAACATAGTTGTCCTCAAAGATTTATCCTTTGCATCACTGGTGGGAGAAAGTGATCGGAGCACTGTCGAGAGTAAAGATTGATGTAACACACGGGTTCGGGCACTGGGAGAAAATAATATTTAAATAATATTTGAGTCTCAGTTTTCTAATTTAATAAATAAAATAATGTTTCAGTTTTGTTTAGCAAAAAATTAATTGAAGAGTTGGACCAAATTTGGATGACAAAGCCCAATAGCCATTTTAATGGCATTTTTATAAATGAGTAATCTTTTCAAATAAGCCCATTCCCTTTTAATATATTTCAAACAAACAAAAAAATGCTATCTTCTTCCCCCTTTATTTCTTTGAACGTGAAATGCCCATTTCCTCTCCAAATTTCTATTTCATCATCTCCTTTGATTTTGTTGGTGATTTTTGAAAGGTAATGACATTTTTGACTTGGCCTTGTCTTCCTCTTCATGTTGGTACCAATATTTCTCATTATTGTTCATGATTTTGAAATTTGAAGTTTTAGGGTTTTGTTCAAAAATGAGAACTTTATGGTCTTTAACCTGAACTATTGATTTATTATTGTTAGATAAGTTGTTTGCAACCCTTAAGGTCCAACATATGTGAATTTTAAAGTATTGTAACATGATTCCCGAATTTGGGTTTTGGTGGGATTTTAAGAGGGTTTTAGATGAGTTTTGGGTATGGTTTGTGTTAGAATTTGAGGGTTGATGTTAGGGTAATAGTTGTGGGCTGTTTTGGAAGCATTTGAGGGTGCTAAAAAGGTTGAAAACATGAGTTTTGGATGGGGTATAAGGGCTGCTCGGGTTTGGTGATTTTGGGGATTGTTCATAGCTTGAATTGTTGTGTTTGGTTTTTGATTAGTATTCCGGGTTAGCTACTTTGATGTTTGAGTTGATTTGAAGTTGTTTTGCTTGTGTTGAGGTGATTAGAAGCGAGATTTTGTGTTGGTGAAGCCTTGGGAACAAATCCGGAAATTTGAAGACCATGGTTGCTTGGTAGTGGAGCTTGGAGGTGAAGGTGAGTGGTTAATGTTTTTAAATTGGTTTTTAAGTGGTTGGTTCAAGCATGTGGACTAGGTTGGGCTTGGTAGACCCACCTAGAGTTAGGATTGGGGTGGTAGCCTAATCATAAGCTTTAGTTAGAGACCTTGGATGAACTCTTTAATTGATGTTATTCCTTATGATGATTATGTATAATGTGATATACATGTATGTTGAGGCTTGGCTAAATGCATTGTTATATGTATGTCGATGACAAATATAATGTGGATACACACATGTGTAAAATATGATGTGATAATCTTTTGGATTATATACATGTAGTGTTGGCTTGTGAAATGAGGTTATGAGGTGGTTGCATGATTTTGAGGATCATGGTGAGTACGTGCTAAGCACGGAAATTATATTGAAATTGATGTTGTGAAAGGTTGTGGATTTTATTTAATATTGGCACTAGTATGCTTGGGTACAATGATCGATCATTAAGATGAGTGTGCACACGAGAGTCAAAGTCGCGCGTGGCCTTGGTGGCGTTAAGGCACCAATGAGGAGAACGGGTACGCCTGGAAATTTTTATATTAGTCGATGATGAGTGGAATCCCATCGACGGGGCGTGAGGATGAGTGGAATCCCCTCTGCGAGAACCAGTGATGAATGTAATCCCACCGCAGGTAATTGTTATGTTGGAAATGCGTTCCAACATGTTATCCGCGTATTCGAGTCATAGCTGGGTGCCAATATGAGATTATACATATATGCTTATATGATATGAAAAGTGTCTCCCTTCATGAATCGATATATGATGTGGTTAATACTTTTAGTTATGTATCATTGTATGTTGAGTTTATGAGTTGTTGAGCATGGCATAATGTTGAATGTATGATCATGCATCATGTATATTTGACTCTTGAGAACGGAGGTAAGATCATGCATTTCATCATGGTAGTTGCTTGTGCTTGGACCCTGCATTGTCGAAGGTTTGATTTATGAGCTACCCTCACTAAGCTTTTATGCTTACGCTCCTTTTGTTCGACAATGCAGATAAATAGCTTGTGGGTGGCAAGGGCAAGGAAAGGCCTCCAAGTGTTGCTTTTAGTTAGCTCAAGTATGATCTTTAAATTGTAAGATAGTAATAGTAAAGCAATGGGATAGGTGTCGTTGTTTGAGCCTTGAAGTATGCTATGTTGGTTGTTAGGAGCATGTTAGACTCCTTTCATATATTGTATTGATTTGGCTTTTGGGTTCTATGTCTTGCTTGTAAACCATGTTGGATTTGCTTATCTTATTTTGTCTATGTGTTGGTCTTGTTGAAGTTTGTTTCCTTTGTGTAAATGCCATGAATGAATGTTTATTTTATGCCTTGTGTGTTTGAGCATGTTTGATACAGGATCCATGCCTCTAGTTCATGTATGCTTGTGTTGAATGCTTCTTGGGGTCGTTTGAGACCCTTAGAATTGTTGAGAAATGCCTAAGTCTGATTTTTTAGGGTTGCAGACAGCCCGCGTTTCGAAACGAGCTGGGCCGTTTCGGAACGGGTAAGGCTTTAGGGACCCTGTATCGGAACTTGTTTCGATACGGTTTGGCCACTGAGAGCCCCTGTTCCGATAAGGGTTTCAAAATGTTTTGGCTACTGGAAATCTGAGAAAATGACGAGATGAAAGTGTTTCAAAACGGGTCTAAGGGTTTCGAAACGGTCAAAATCTCATTGACCACGAGAAGTTGACCGTTGAGGCTGTTTCGGAATGGTTGACCTCCATTTCAATACGGCCTCCTCGTATGGCTTGGGGCAGTTGACCTGGTCAAGGGCGTTTCGATAAGCCTCAATGGTGTTTCGAAATGGCCTGTCTAATGAAGTAAAAATTGGGTTGTTTAAATGTTGTCTTGGGTTCTGATATTTGTCTTCCGCATTTTATTCCGCTGTTATGATCACATAGGACTTGAATGAGCCTTTAGAAAAGATTAAATTAAAAGAAAAAAAATTAGGGTTGCTAACTGAGGGGGAACCTTAACGGGTTTCGCTTCGGTTTTCCCCGTGTGGCCTACTCGGACCGGTCATCCGGCCAGACTGGGACGGGGGGGTTACATTTGTTCGTATCAAAGCCTAAGGTTTCCGAGACCTTGGGCAGGTAAGTGAGGAAAGTTGTGTTTTATGATTGATATGCACGGTGTTTGCTTGCCTTGTAAGCATGATTGCTTGTGTATCAAGTTATGCTCGTTGTTTTATTTAAATCATGATGTTTGGAGTCCCATTTCTACTATTACATCGAAAAAGAATTTTAAGTGAGGGAACATACTTGAGCACTTGGAAGCCTTGCCTTGCTAACCCAATCTTGTGTGATTTATCGTTGTTGTTGTTGTTGTTGTTGATTTATTGCTTTTTAGTAAGTTTGAGGCCAAGGAGTGGGCCGTAAATCGATAAGTATAAGTTGTGGTTCCTGGAAAAGTGGATGATGTTGGGGGAGTTCGTCGCTATAGTTAGGGAAGTACGGTTGTACCGGAGTTGAGGTACAATTGGTTTTGTTTAAGTCAGTATGTATGTGGGTTGATATCTGTTGATGATGGATGATGTGATCGTTTCTGGTATTAGTTAGTAAAAAGAAGTGAAGACATGTGAGAGAGGTTCAGAGTAGTATCGATGTTATAATAGATAAGCCTTGGTACAGTTTTGGGTTTGTTTTCTCCGGTTGAATTCTGAATCTGTACATCTGTATGTTGTTAGCAAGTATGCAAGTTTGAATATGCCTGGTGAAGTGTTAGGGATGGGTATGAGTATCTTAGTTCTTTTGGCGAGATTAGGGTAATGGTCTCGTGTGAGTAATCTGAAATTCAGAAATGCTAGTTAGTGATCGTTGGGGTTCGACCTATGGTTTTCATACAAGACAGTCGGTCAGTATCCGTGAGTGGGAATCAATTTGTGTGATTGGGCCAGTGTACGTCTGAGTTGTTTTCCAGCAAGAAGAAGAGACGAAGTCGCTTCCGATGTAGTTGAGCCGAGAAGGAAGTCTTGAGCTGGGACTCCAGATTGTTTGGTAGTGGGATGTTTTGAGTCGTCAGGACTGATGTTATAGAACAAGTTCAAGCATGATTGTTTGTGTGTGATCAGAACTGAATTTTGAAGTTTCGAGATGCTCTAAGAACAATTTAGAAGAGTCGGATTTTGTTGAAGGGACAACCTGAAAACAAGAGGACCGAAGACTATCAGTTGTGTACATGTGAAGTTGCAATTTCTGCGGATTCGTCCATTTGTGTGTGAGCATGTAAGGAAGCTAGATATCTCTGTTGAGATTTTAGACTTAGGGACACATATGACTAGACCTTTTAGTGAGATAGTGGTGATCAGAAAGATGTACGCGAGATGGTTATTGATGGTTTAGGGTTACGAGTTTCTAGTAGATGTGAAGTAATTGTCTTTTATGGTTTCGATGTAACATTTGGCATGGTTTGGCTTGTAGAACACATAGCTAGGGTAAACTTTGAGATAAGGAGAGAGTTGCTTTGAAGTTGTAGATTTCTGTGAGACTGTAGTGTTAGGTAGAGATGTGAACTTCTTATTGAATGTTGATCTAGCTTTAGAGGTCAGAGATTAATTGAGATTAGTTGATAGGCTTTCCTAGCAAATGTGATGGATTTGATTTTTGAATGAAGATTAGACCACAGAATGTTAGAATAGTTTGTGTTTTTCCTAGAAGTGTTTGGAAGAATTGCCTGATTTGTCTCCCGATAGGGAAGAAGAGTTTGTTATTGATACCGTCTCCGAGTTTGCTCCTGTTTTGTTGCTCTGTATTTTATGGTTCCCGAAAGAATTGAGAGTGTTGAAGAATCAAATACGAGACTTTTTAGACCTTAGATTCATTAGGCCTAGTACATCATCTCAGAGTACGATAGTGTAAATTGGTAAAGAAGAGAGAAGACAATACGGAATGTGTTTAGATTACATACAGTTGAAACAATTGACAATGAATAATTAGTATCCATTTCCGAGCATCAGTGATTTGTTGATCAATAGTGTGTGCTTCAGTCTTTTCGAAGATTAATTTGAGATCCGATTACTACCAGTTGAAAGTGAGAGAAGTTGATGTACCGAAGACAGCTTTCGAGACAAGATGTGATCGCTTTGAGTTCCGAGTTATGTCGTTTCATTTGACTAGTGTGTTAGTTACTTTTATAGAGATGTTGAGCATAATAATTCCTGAGTTCCTTAATCAGTTGTAGTAGTTCTCATAGATGACACATGGGTATATTCACGTATCGAAGAAGGCCATGACAAGCTTTGAAGTTAGTGTTGTAGATCCTATTAGAGAATTAGTTGTATGCCAAGTTGTGCAACGTGAACTCCGAGTCAAGGGAGATGTCCTCCTAGGACATGTAGATTAGTCGAGTGTATTAGAGTAAATCCCAAGTAGACAGAAGAAGATGTGAGTTGGAAGAAATTGAAGACAGTGACATGTATCTTTAGTTCCTAGGTTTAGCATTGTTACTCTCAGAGAATTGTAAATATTCCTTTGAAGATAGGTGCTCCTTTGACAAGTTGCTACAGAAGAATGTTCAGTTGTGTGGTCAGATGCAAGATAATGAGCCCTTGACAAACCGAAAGAAACTTTGAAGAGAACTTCGACCTTGATCCAGCCTATATCAGAGAAAGAGTTTGTGAACCATAGTGATGCGTTACATGTAGAGTTAGGTTGTGTGCTTATGTAACACAGAAGATTTTGGCTTATTCATCGAGATAGTTGAAAGACCGAGAGAAGAGTTATCCGAAACTAGACTTAGAATTAATTACAGTTGTATTTTCTTCGAAGATTTAGAGACAAAGTTTGTATAGTAAGGAATGCACAATATGTACACTTATCATCAGAACTTGATATATTAGACGACTTAGGAAGGGTTGAAACTTGAGCAGCATAGGTTGTTAGAACTGCTTGAAGATTGTGATCTCAAGATTGTGTATCATCCGAAGAGAGTTAACGTAGTAACCGATGTTCCGAGTTATATTTATTGTTAGATTAGTAGTTGAGTTGCGAGCGATTTTTTCTGGGTTCAGTTACCGAATGATAGTAGTTTTGTGGCCGAGTTTCACATTAAACCTACTTTGAGTCAGATACTTGAAGCGAAACAGTTGCAAGACAGATTCTTGGCACCTCACGTGCAAGTCATAGCAGAAAGAAGACCTTCAGAATACAGTTTCAGAGATGATAGAGTTTTGCATTTCAGAGACAGAATAGTTGTACCGATTGACATATTGTTTCGAGACGTATTCTGTTGGCCGAAGCACACAGCAGTTCATTTGTATTGCGCCTGAGTAGTATGAAGACGTATTGTGGGTTGAAGATGAGTACTTCGGGATTGAGATGATGTATGACGTGGTTCAGTATAAGAGTAAGTGTATAATTTGCCAGCATGTCAAGACCGAACGTCAGTTTTCTTCTAGTTTGTTACATCTGTGGAAGGTTCTTAATGGAAGTGGGTAATAGAGATCCGAGATTTCAACTAGATTGTTTTTTAAGACGTCTGCATAGTGTTTGGTTACCTGTTGAAGTCAGATGGTCACTTAGAGAAGGTTATGGGTCATGTATTCAAGCAGTGCTGTATGAGATTGTGAATCGGGCTAGTTCTGTTGTTTATTTGTTGCGGTTACCACCAGAGTTAGAAATGGGTTTGTGATGTGTTTCGTGTATCTGTGATTCAGAAATTTGAGTCAGATCAGTTCCATGCCATGTTCGTAGAAAAGGTTGAGTTTAGTTTAAAATCGACAAGAAATGGAGAACCAGTGGAGATCTTAGCATCAGATGGCTAGTGTTGTGTGGTAAGTTTACCGAGTTGGTGAGTAAGTTGTGGTTAGAAGGAAAGTACGGAGGAGCATGTTTCAGTGACTCTTCCCGTCCGATAAATTTTGGGGACGAAATTTCCTTAAGTGGGAGAGAGTTGTAACACCCGGGTTTGGGGGCCGTGAGAAAATAATATTTAAATAATATTTGAGTCTCAGTTTTCTAATTTAATAAATAAAATAATGTCTCGGTTTTGTTTAGCAAAAATTTAATTGAAGAGTTGGACCAAATTTGAATGACAAAGCCCAATAGCCATTTTAATGGCATTTTTGTAAATGAGTAATCTTTTCAAATAACCCCATTCCCTTTTATTATATTTCAAACAAACAAAAAAATTGCTATCTTCTTCCCCCTTTATTTCTTTGAACGTGAAATGCCCCTTTCATCTCCAAATTTCTATTTCATCATCTCCTTTGATTTTGTTGGTGATTTTTGCAAGGTAATGACATTTTTGACTTAGCCTTGTCTTCCTCTTCATGTTGGTACCGATATTTCTCATTATTGTTCATGATTTTGAAATTTGAAGTTTTAGGGTTTTGTTCAAAAATGAGAACTTTATGGTCTTTAACCTGAACTATTGATTTATTATTGTTAGATAAGTTGTTTACAACCCTTAAGGTCCAACATATGTGAATTTTAAAGTATTTTAACATGATTCCCGAATTTGAGTTTTGGTGGGGTTTTATGAGGGTTTTTAGATGAGTTTTGGGTATGGTTTGTGTTGTAATTTGAGGGTTGATGTTAGGGTAATAGTTGTGGGCTGTTTTGGAAGCATTTGAGGGTGCTAAAAAGGTTGAAAACATGAGTTTTGGATGAGGTATAAGGGTTGCTCGGGTTTGGTGATTTTTGGGATTGTTCATAGCTTAAATTGTTGTGTTTGGTGTTTGATTAGTATTCCGGGTTAGCTACATTGATGTTTGAGTTGATTTGAAGTTGTTTTGCTTGTGTTGAGGTGATTAGAAGCGAGATTTTGTGTTGGTGAAGCCTTGGGAACAAATCCGGAAATTTGAAGACCATGGTTGCTTGGTAGTGGAGCTTGGAGGTGAAGGTGAGTGGTTAATGTTTTTAAATTAGTTTTTAAGTGGTTGGTTCAAGCATGTGGACTAGGTTGGGCTTGGTAGACCCACCTAGAGTTAGGATTATGGTGGTAGCCTAATCCTAAGCTTTAGTTAGAGACCTTGGATGAACTCTTTAATTGATGTTATGCCTTATGATGATTATGTATAATGTGATATACATGTATGTTGAGGCTTGGCTAAATGCATTGTTATATGCATGTCGATGACAAATATAATGTGGATATACACATGTGTAAAATATGATGTGATAATTGTTTGGATGATATACATGTAGTGTTGGCTTGTGAAATGAGGTTATGAGGTGGTTGCATGATTTTGAGGATCATGGTGAGTACGTGCTAAGCACAGAAATTATATTGAAATTGATGTTGTGAAAGGTTGTGGATTTTATTTAATATTGGCACTAGTATGCTTGGGCACAATGATCGATCATTAGGATGAGTGTGCACATGAGAGTCAAAGTTGCGTGTGGCCTTGGTGGCATTAAGGCACCAAGGAGAAGTACGGGTACGCCCGGAAATCTTTATATTAGTCGATGATGAGTGGAACCCCATCGACGGGGCATGAGGATGAGTGGAATCCCCACCGCGAGAACCGGTGATGAGTGTAATCCCACCGCAGGTAATTGTTATGTTGGAAATGCGTTCCAACATGTTATCCGCGTATTCGAGACATATCTGGGTGCCAATATGAGATTATACATATATGCTTATATGATATGAAAAGTGACTTCCTTCATGAATCAATATATGATGTGGTTAATACTTTTAGTTATGTATCATTGTATGTTGAGCTTATGAGTTGTTGAGCATGGCATAATGTTGAATGTATGATCATGCATCATTTATATTTGACTCTTGAGATCGGAGGTAAGATCATGCATTTCATCATGGTAGTTGCTCGTGCTTGGACCCTGCATTGTCGAAGGTTTAATTTATGAGCTTACCCTCACTAAGCTTTTATGCTTACGCTCCTTTTTGTTCGACAATGCAAATCAGTAGCTTGTGGGTGGCAAGGGCAAGGAAAGGCCTCCAAGTGTTGCTTTTAGTTAGCTCAAGTATGATCTTTAAATTGTAAGATAGTAATAGTAAAGCAATGAGATAGGTGTCGTTGTTTGAGCCTTGAAGTATGCTATGTTGGTTGTTAGGAGCATGTTAGACTCCTTTCATATATTGTATTGATTTGGCTTTTGGGTTCTATGCCTTGCTTGTAAACCATGTTGGATTTGCTTATCTTATTTTGTCTAAGTGTTGGTCTTGTTGAAGTTTGTTGCCTTTGTGTAAATGCCATGAATGAATGTTTATTTTATGCCTTGTGTGTTTGAGCATGTTGGATACAAGATCCATGCCTCTAGTTCATGTATGCTTGTGTTGAATGCTTCTTGGGGTCGTTTGAGACCCTTAGAATTGTTGAGAAATGCCTAAGTCTGATTTTTTAGGGTTGCAGACAGCCCGCGTTTCGAAACGAGCTGGGCCGTTTCGGAACGGGTAAGGCTTTAGGGACCCCGTATCGGAACGTGTTTCGATACGGTTTGGCCACTGAGAGCCCCTGTTCCAATAAGGGTTTCAAAATGTTTTGGCTACTGGAAATCTGAGAAAATGACGAGATGAAAGTGTTTCAAAACGGGTCTAAGGGTTTCGAAACGGTCAAAATCTCATTGACCACGAGAAGTTGACCGTTGAGGCTGTTTCGGAACGGTTGACCTCCATTTCAATACGGCCTCCTCGTATGGCTTGGGGCAGTTGACCTGGTCAAGGGCGTTTCGATAAGCCTCAATGGTGTTTCGAAACGACCTGTCTAATGAAGTAAAAATTGGGTTGTTTAAATGTTGTCTTGGGTTCTGATATTTGTCTTCCGCATTTTATTCCGCTATTATGATCACATAGGACTTGAATGAGCCTTTAGAAAAGATTAAATTAAAAAAAAAATTAGGGTTGCTAACCGAGGGGGAACCTTAATGGGTTTCCCTTCGGTTTTCCCCGTGTGGCCTACTCGGACCGGTCATCCGGCCAGACCGGGACGAGGGGGTTACCATTGAACTATGAAAGAGTAATTGATTAATTCTCAAATGAACAACTATTTTAAAGAGTAATTAAACCAAGAAAATTAAAAAAAATTAATGTTTAATTTCATTAATTTTAAGATATAATGTCAAAAAATGTCATTAACGTTTGATTGAATAATTATTTTAGCCTATATTTTTTAAGTAATTTGACCCTCAACGTTCCATTTTAGGTCAAAATAACCCATGCAGATGAAAAATGTTAGTCAATTGACGGTAAACACCTAAATATGACGTGACAGAATGACACATTAGCAAAAAAAATAAATTTATTTTTATATGATTTTATAAAATTAATTTTTAATTGATGCGACATTCTTTCATCTATAAAGGAACTATTTTGACCGAAAATAAAACGTTGATAGTTAAACTGCTTAAAAAAATAGGGACCAAAGTGACTATTCAGTCAAATGTTAGGAACATTTTTTTAGCTTTATGCCTAATTTTAAAATAAAAAAGTTTTTAAAAATTAATTAAACCAGAAAAATGAGGAATCAATACTTAATTTCATAAAGCAGGTCCTAAAATAATAAAGTATAAAATTTTGAAAGGGGCAAGGATCGACGGGATGCTTTGGGACCTGCTGTGCGTGCTGTTTTGGGGTGTTGTTGCTGTTGGATGTTTTGTTTGATTTTTGGTGCTTGACTTCCTTGTAATTCGGTTGGCAACTTGGCATCGTGTAGGGCACTGGGTGAGGAGATTATTTCATGCTTTGGGAGTTTGTTTCTTGTTAAATTTGGTGATTGTCTTTTTTACTCTTTTCTTCCATTAAATTTTAAAGAGATTTTTAATAAAATTTATATGAATATTGGCTCTTGTATAATTTTCTTAATAAAATTATACATATTTGTTGATAAAAATTTTTCAAAACTATCAACAATTTAAAATGTAATTAAACTATCAAAATTGTGGCGGTTATTCTTCTCATCTACTACAGGCTTATGTCGCTCTTATGTCCCTGACCGACAACGAGGGTGGAGGTGTGAACTAAAATAAAAATTGAGAGAATTCATAGGTTAAATTGATTTTTTTGTATATAAAGCAAAGAAGTCAAATAAGAAATTTATATATTTTTAAGGGTAAATTACACCAGTGATTACTTAATTATAGGACTGGTGTCAATTTGACCACTATATTTTTAATTTTGACAAATATACCACTTAAGTATTTAAATAGTTCTAATTAAACCACCGACCATTAAAAAATGAAAAGTTGACAGGAGTGTTAAAAGAATTAATATAATTACACATTTGGTCCCCTTTATTTGTAAAATCTATCAATTTGGTCCTAATTTTAATATAATAAAATAAATTAATTATTTAATAAGGTAGTGACACGTGTCACAACCTTATTGGGGAATTTTAATTATTTTTATTTGATTAAATTAATTAATTTTCCCCTCCAATCAGGTGATGACACATGTCACATGATTGGAGAAGGAAAAATGAAAGCCAAGAATTAGCCTTGGTAAAAATCGAACCTGGGCATCTTGGGGGGAGTGGCACGAGTTTGTCTTGGTAGGAATTGAACTTGGGAAACAAACCTGGCCTTGGTAAGAATCGAACCTGGGCATCCTTGGGGGAGTGGCAGGAGTTTGCCAATGAGCCAAACATATACTTGGGGGTAGTGGCACGAGTTTGCCTTGGTAGGAATTGAACCTGAGAATCGAACCTGACCTTGATTTTCGTTTTTCCTTCTCCAATCAGGTGACACATGTCATCACCTGATTGGAGGGGGAAATTAATTAAATAAATAAAATCAAATTAATTAAAATTCTCCAATAAGGTGGTGGCACGTGTCACCGCCTTATTAAATAATTAATTTATTTTATTAAATTAAAATTACAACCAAATTGATAGAATGTATAAATAAAGGGTACCGAATGTGTAATTATACAAATTATTTTAACAGTCATGTCAACATTTCGTTTTTTAATGGTTAATGGCTTATTTAGAACCATTTATAAATTTAAGTGGTATATTTTCCAAAACTGAAAGTATAGTGGTTAAATTGACATCAACCCTATAGTTAGGTGGTCACTGGTGTAGTTTACCCTATTTTTTAAATGCCACGTTATTAAATTAATGATAATTAGTGATCAAAACGTAACGAACTGACAACGAAAGTGACCACAATATAACCTTTTCAAAATCAATGAAAAAAATAAAATAAACTGAAAACAAAAATGATTTTAAGTATAATTTACCCATTTAAATATTCCATCAAAACAAATTGTTTGACCACTACAAATACAATACAATCACATGATACATGACATATAATTGCATTATCACAATATAATATCATAATTGTACTTATGATTAATAATTCATATCACATGATATAAATTCGCCATCCAATTAAAAATGTCGGCTAGCTTTCGATACAAAACATTAAACATAAATATTTACTAAAACAGCAGCAATATGCAAATATATCAAAATTATATAAATATGATAATTAAACATAATTATTTATTATGCCAAAGTCGGATTAGTGAGATGAAGCATTAAATTCCACCCGCCATCTAAGGTAGCATTTCAAATTTCACCTATAATTCAGTTAACCTTAAGCAAGGTGGGAGATTTTAATCTTTAACATTTCGAATAGAATAAATTGAATTAAAAGAGTCACTCTATCGAAATTCACTAATTGGCCGGTAATAAAAAAAAACTCGTATTATCTCTTCTTATATATATTTAAATCTCGATATCTACTTTAGAAATGTAATAACTCGGTTAATTTAAAGAATCACTCCGTAATAAACCTATGCTATATTCGAGTGGAATTAATCAGATAATATCATTTCACCGAACAATTTGTTAAGACCCAATGTTTGTTAAATTCCACCCACAATCTGAAGATAACATTTCATCTACAATTCAATACACAATCATGTAAAAGAAATCACACAAAAATTCTGAATATCAGTAAAAATAAGCCCATAAAAAATCGAAAATCCAAATCTCATCGATCATCATCCCATCACTGTACAAGCCATCTAAAAAAAAGAATTACTCCTTAATTCAAGAAAATTGAAAGTTTTCTTTCTGTGGTTACTAACCTCATCTTTTAATCATGTGGTATGCTCAGAGATTCAATCACACAAAAATTCTCAATATCACTGTTACCGTTGCTGGATAATCTTGTTTATGCATGCACAGGACCTGGAGCCGCCAGTACCGGAGTCGGCTGATTGTAGGGCGCCACCGGCAACACTGTACTTGAAACAGGAGGTGGAGGAGGAAGTTGCGGTGGTGGAGGATTTGGGTCGGTGATAGGCGATGGAGGCGTAAGAGTAGGGTCCTCGACGCCTGGTGGGCTGGGTGGTGGGTTAGAAGTAATGGCCGGTGAAGTGGGGTTATAAGAGGAGGAAGAAGAAGAAGAGAAAGGTGGTGTATTAGGGGTGGTGGAGATAGGGTTCGGGAAGACATTGGGAGGAGCGCCGCAAGAGTCGCCGCCGCACTTTTGTGAATGCGATTTCTGAAGGCCGTGACGAAGCAGCCCGAATCCCAAGACGAGTCCGGAAACCACCAACACTGTAACTATGAAGATGAAGATCTTTGTTGCTTTCCCCACATAACACATCTTTTTATTGTTTTTTTTTTTCACCTTACAAAACAGAAGAAGAAGCTGCAAATCTGAAAAACAGGGTCTGTCTTTGTTTTTGTTGGGTTGTGTGAAGATAGGATTTTGGTTTGGTCCATGTTATGGTGAGTTTGGTGAGTGAGAGGTTGGGTTTCAGCTTCGGTTGGATTTGGGGATCCGAGGAAAAACTGGTAAGTGAATTGGTGATGAGTGCACGTGAAGGCCATTTAAAAGACAGGAAAGCAATGCTTCCAAATTTGTTATCCTAAATAATTCAATTTGAAACATTTCATTTTTAGTGTTTAATTAAAATATTAAAATTAATAAATAAATATTATATTGTAATCACATTAAACGTTTAAAAAATAGAAAACAATTCTAAATTAGTGCCTAAAGCTCAATCTTTTAGAATGTTAGCTAATGGCTCTAGAGTTTAGAGTTTAGCCTTTTGGCTTAGATGGTTATATACGGCGTGATTTGGGGTTTGATAATTGATTATGAGTTAATTAGTTTAATAATCATGGGTTAAGGAGTTAATCAGATGAATGTAGGGCAATAGTGAACCGTTGGGGAATATTTTGGCAGTCGAGCCACAGCTGGACAGGCATGTTTGCCATGTCACTCATCCAATGGAGCTGTTTGCTGCTGAGGGGTTGTAGTCCTTGCCCCGATGGTGCTTTAAACTTTAACAAATATCCCTCCAATTAATTTATGAGTCAAGTACACCAATGGTCCCTAAATTTTTAGGGCGAGTTTATTTTAGTCACCGTACTTTTAAAATTTTAATTAGGGTCATTCAACTTTTATTTCGCTTTCATTTTGATTTCTCAACTTTTACTTCGCTTTCATTTTAAATTAAAACAAAATATGGTGACTCCAATAAAAATTTTAAAGTTTCGGTGACCAAAATTAAATCATTTTAAAAGTTCGGTGACCATTTATACAGTTTACCCTTGAAGAAAATGAAAACTAAGGGGCCACTTCAGTATTTTCTAACTGAAGGTAACAGGAAGGACCAAAATGAAAGTGAAATAAAAGTTTAGGGACCAAAATAAAAGCAAACTAAAAATTGAATAACCCTAATAAATTTTTAAAAGTTTAGTGACCAAAATAAACGCGCCCTAAAAGTTCAGTAAACATTATTGTACTTTGCCCTTAATTTATTTAATCCGATGGCATTATAACTGAAATATTCGGTTTACATATCTTGTTTAAGAAATATTGATTTTTAAATATTAAGTTTATTGTTGCCCGGGGAATCAACAACGAATCTTACTTTTTCTCTCATTTAATTTTTATATTTCTTTTTGTCTATTTTTGATAAAACTATCTTAAAGTGTATATTTGGTCATTAAAGTTTCAAAGGTGGTAAAATGGACATTATATTTTAGATTTTGTTTTAAAATGAGCATTGACTTGTTAGATATCGTTAACAGTCTAACGACGCGCTGACTAGGCAACTAAATTAATATATGAGTTGTTACAAAATGGCTATTGAACTATTTAACTGTTACATAATGATCATTGGACTTTAATTTTCACATAAAGGTAAATTCACTATTTAATTGGTACAAACTAATAATTGAACTATTTGACTGTTACAAAATGGATGGTATTACATGTTATATGACAAAGCTTTTTCCTTTTGCTTTCAAGACTTTGATTTCATAAACGTTTCAAATGAATGAATACAAGGAATTAAGAGTTTTTGTTTCCAGAAATCTTTTAAATGAAATGAATTAAAGGTTTTTTTAATAAACACTTTTGGAAACCAAAAAACCCTTTCATTCATTCATTTGAAACGTTTTTGGAAATAAAGTCTCCTAAAATCAATAAGAAAATGTTTATCGTATAACATATAACAACCAACCATTTTGTAACAATTAAATAGTTTAATGATCATTTTGTAACAATTAAATAGTTCAATTATCATTTTGCACCAATTAAATAGCAAATTTACCATTATATAACAATTAAACAGTTCAATGACCATTATATAACATTTACAAAGTTCAATGATCATTTTGTAACAATTAATATATTACCTCTGTTGTCCAATTAACCCATTGTTAGACTGTTAATGACATCTAGCGGCTCATTGCTCATTTTGTAACAAAATCTAGAGTTTAATGCACATTTTGTAACCTTTAAAAGTTCAGTGACAAAAATTAACATTTTAGGATAGTTTAGTGACCATTTGTGAAATTTAACCTATATTTTTTTGACCTTCCCAACAAATCACATTACTGCAAATGGTTTCCCCTATCTTTTCTCTCTATAATTATAGGACTCTCGATTAAGTTAATGTCACGAATCATTATTAATTCCCCGCTTGGTATCGCTTAAGCAATGTCTCGAGATCGAGGCGTTGTGTATGCAGAAAATCCTCACTGGGAAACTCAGCCACCAAAGCCAAGTGTGCGACACGATTCGGTTTGGATTAGTCAGGGCAAAGCCCTGGAAATCAGAAGGATAACAAAAAAATGAGTATTGATTTGATTAAGATATATTACAATGTTCCTTTTTAACTTATAATTATGAATATTGTTTTAAGTGTTGTGAATAAAGTAAAGAAGAACAAGAGAGATGAACAAGAACAAGATGAGAGACAAAAAGAGAGACTTGTATTATATTCTCAATGAAAGGTTGTGTACAATGCTTTCTCTAAACTCTATATTTATAAGCATAAGATGGAAATCCTAATTCCAATAGGTATTAAACCCTAATAATAAAGTACATTAAAGTCTCATTTAATATATGGATATCCACAATAAATAAAGATATTCATAACACTCCCCCTTGGATATCCATGAAGATAATGTGCCTTGTTAAAACCTTACTAAGATAAAACCCCGTGGGAAAAAAAAATTCTTAGTGAAGGAAAAAGAGCACACACATCTTTGATACGCATAACATGTTGACTCATTAAAAACTTTACCAGGAAAACCCATGGGGACAAATCCTCAGTTAATGGAAAAAGAGTGCAACGCGTATTTACTCCCTCTCATGAAAATATCACATAAGATCTTTGAATCTTCATAATTCAATCTTGAATATAATCTTCAAATGTTGAAGTAGACTATGCACTAGTGAATAGATCTTTCAACTTACTGCTTGAAAGATTCACCGTATACTATTCTTCTGAAGATCATAAGGGACAAAACTTTGAAGAAATATGTTTCATTTTGTCACATTTGTTGTATTCACATTGAGAAATAAATTTTGCATTATCTCTACACAAGATACCTTGCATCATTTCTTGTGAAAGAAATTCACATATCTTCTAGATATGTTTAGCCAAACACATATTTCAGCTTTGCCTCGTGCATATCAATTATTTACATGATTTGGAGAGGTATCGAGTTTTGAAAGATCTAAAGGTAATGATCTCGTAGCAATTATTTTTCAGCTTTGCCTCATGCTCAACAGATGTGTGTTATACATGTAAAGTCTCTTTAAATACTTTTCTATGTATGTTGATTGATACACAAGGATTTTATTGTCAGGGAGATCTCTTCATGAGTCCCAATGATATTCAAATTATCAACATAAACAATAATAACAAATCTGAAGCTAAACCTCTTAATAAAAATGCTCGAGAAAATTGAATCATTCTTATAGCCTTCCGCTAATAAGTATTCATTGAGGCGACTATACAATATGCACCCAATTTGTTTAATCCATAAATAGATAAGTTCCATTTGATTGAATAGTTTGAATTAACTGCTTTCGCAGTCTAAATTCTTCCGAAAGTTTCATGTAAATATTGTTATTAAAAGGCTCATACAAATATGATGTAACAACATCCATTAGGCGGAAACTAAGTCATTTCATTTATTATCAGACTAATTAAAATTTAAAAGTAGTTGCATCCACCACCGAGGAATATGTTTCCTCATAATCGATTTCATATCTTTTTGAGAATCCTTGTGCAATCAAACGAGCTTATATCTCGTAATTTTCCTTTTTTGATTTCTCTTTCTCATAAAGACTCATTTATATCTCACAAATATTTCTCTCTTGAAAGAGATTTTAATTTTGCCTCAATTGCCTCTTTCTATTTTGGCCAATCATTTCTTTGTTTATATTGTCTAATTGACAATAGTTCATGATCCACATTAAAATCTCTAGTGCTATATTGCATTAAAATGTATTATCGACGTCAATTTGATTTTGGTTCCACTTATTACCAGACATAACACAATCTATTAAGATTTCTTTTGTAACCCCCTCATCCCGGTCTGGCCGGATGACCGGTCCAAGTGGGCTACACGGGGAAAACCGAAGTGAAACCCGTTAAGGCTCCCCTTCGGTTAGCAACCCTATTTTTTTTTCTTTTTAATTTAATCTTGTCTAGAGGAGTATTAAAGTCCTAAGTGATCAAACATGCGGAGCGACATACATGAGACACTCAAACGAACCCAAACAAAATTTAACAACCCAATTTTAACTTAACTGCAGGCGGTATCGATACACCTAAGGGGTGTATCGATACACCTTGACTAGGTCAAAAGGTCAACGTCATCCTGCGGAGACCGTATCGATACACCCAAGGAGTGTATCGATACCCTCCCCAAAGGTTGACTTCTCACAGTCAACGCTAAGATGACCGTACCGATACGCCAAAGACCGGTATCGATACCAAGTTTGGACAGTGGCTTCAGTGACCAAAATGGTATCGATACGCCTGAGATCGGTATCGATACCAAGTTGGATAGTAGCTCCAGTGTCCAAAATGGTATCGATACGTCTCCCCGCGTATCGAAACGAAAGGCCTGGAATAAGAAGGCCGTATCGATACAGGTCTAACCGTATCGATACCCCTGCTCTGCAACTCCTCATTTCACTACTTGGTAGCTTCACATACGATTCTAGATGCACTTTTGGGCACTCCTAAGCGTAAACACACATACATGTATCAAACCACAATTGAGAAGTAGCATGGGAGGCATTTAATCTAACGAAAACATACAAACAAGACTCCATACAATTTCACAAAGAGGCATGTTTAGCAAGCACAAGACATCATTCACAATGTAGTCAAGCATAAGGCATACATGGGGCAACATCATACAAGTTTAGGCATATGCAAATAAACCACATAAGAAGCATAGGACATAATCCAAGAAGCAAAAGCATAACACCACATGAGTTTAACAATTTCAAGCATAACCTCCTAAGGAGTTTGACCCCAACTCCTAACACTCTACACCCCATTGTCTAGACATTATTACAAAAGCAAACCATACTTAAACTTGCTTGAGAACTCCAAAAGCTCCTCCCTCGCCCGCTCGCCTCCCGAACTCTAACGATCTGCACGTTGGAAACAAAAGAGCATAAGCAATCTAGCTTAGTGAGAGAGGCTCTACAATTCACAACATGCAGTTTTCCAAAACACGATTTATATGCAAGAAAGCAATGGATGCACAAGGGTCTATCTCAACCACAACATTTGGTTTGCACAAGCACAACCAACATACACTTATGGTGGGACTACACATCACCGTTTCGACTAGTGTATTTCCAATGGGACTACACATCAAAGTACTACCCTACTAGTCACTATCGGTGGGACTACACATCACCATAGTTAAACCACCATCACGTGAGGCACGAACTCAACACGACTACAACATTAACACTTAAAATGGATTCAAATAACCACAACGCATCCACAATCAATATATCACAACACATGAGAGTAGAGAGGCTTACACACGAGTTTAGGTGACCTCTCAAGGTTCCACCCAGACTCCCAAGGGATCCATACCGAGCACAATGTAAAAACCAATAAATCTACTCACCGTTGCTACCCAAGAGAAGATCAAGACCAAGCTCAAGACTCCGAAATCCCCGGATTTGTCCACGAAGCTTCACCAACCAAATTCCTTGTTTCAAAACATTCCAACACCAAGCAAATAACCCCAAATCAGTCCATGTTCTAAAATAATCAACCCGGATTACATACCAAGTACAATACATCAATTTTTCCATTGAAAACAAGCTCAAACTTCCAAAATCCGAGCAGCCCTTAAGCACCCTTCAAAACCATTGATTTCAACCCTCAAATTACTCCCTAAAGCCTCCAAAACATCACTCACATATAGCCTAACCATCAGCCCTCAAGATTCCACCTAAAACACCCCCAAAACTCAACTTAAAATCTCCCAAAAACCTCCCCAAAACTCCATTTCGGGAATCACCTCAAACCTTGTAAAAATCATACCCATTGGACCCCTTTAGACTTAAAACAACTCATATAACATCCATAAATCAAAAACCTAAGTTTAGGATGCTAAAAATGACATTTTTAATCAATATTTCAAAACACCCAAATCACCAAAATCATGAGTTTTCTAGAAAATAAGGGTATGTGCTAGTAGAGGATAATGAGAGCAAGTCAAAAACGACCTTACCTTCGAAAAACCTCCAAGATTGGGTGAGTTATGAAATGGAATAGTGCTCCAAAGGGGAGAGGTTTTTTTGTCGATGGAATGGATAGTAGAAAGAAGAAGATGACTTGAAATAAAAACATTATTTAGGTTGGTTTAAAATTAAAGGTCCAAAGACCTAAATGCCCTTAATGAAAAAGGAAAACCACAATAGGTGCCACCTATGGCCATGTGGGCTTGTTTAAAATATGGTCTAACTTAATTTTATTTGTCTTAAAACCCGAGTCCCAAACAATTATTTTATTATTTAAAATTTTGAACCGAAACCCGAACCATTAATAAATTACTATTTTCACCTGACCCCCAAACCCGGGTGTTACAACTCTCCCCCACTTAAGGAATTTCGTCCCCGAAATTACCTGGCGGAAACAAATACGGGAACTGCTCAAGCATGTCAGCTTTCCTCTCCCACGTGGCTTCCTCCACACCTCTGTGTCTCCATAAGACTTTGACTAACTCTATAGTCTTGCCACGCAACACCTTGCTATCAGAAGCAAGTATCTCAACTGGTTCCTCGTTGTAAGATAAGTCCGGATTTAACTCTATTTCTTCCACTGGCATGACATGGGACGGATCCGATCTATACCTCCTAAGCATCGACACATGAAATACATCATGAATCTTCTCTAGCTCAACTGGGAGTCTCAATCTATACGCAACCGGGCCAATTCTCTCAACTATCTCATAAGGCCCTATGTACCTTGGGCTCAACTTGCCTTTCCTTCCAAACCTCATCACCTTCTTCCATGGTGAGACCTTCAAAAACACTTTATCGCCCATGGAGTATTCCACCTCCTTCCTTTTTAAATCGGCATAGGACTTTTGCCGATCTGAAGCCGCTTTCAAGCGATCACATATCAATTTCACCTTTTCGGTGGTTCCCTTAAGTAACTCGGGCATCGGCACAAGTTTCTGTCCGGCCTCGGCCCAACATATCGGGGTCCTACACTTCCTACCATATAAAGCCTCATAGGGAGCCATCTGTATGCTCGACTGAAAGCTGTTGTTGTACGCGAACTCCACTAATGGTAAGTGTTTCTCCCATGTCCCTTGGAAGTCAATGATACAACACCTCAACATATCCTCCAATATCTGAATCACCCTCTCAGACTGCCCATCTGACTATGGATGATACGAAGTGCTGAAGTTCAACCATGTGCCCAAAGCTCGATGCAGACACTCCCAAAACCTAGAGGTAAATCTCGGATCTCGATCCGACACAATCGACTTCGGTACCCCATGTAGTCTCACAATCTCATGAATATACAATTCGGCCAACTTGTCTAATGTATAGGTAGTATGAACCGGTATGAAATGAGCACACTTGGTGAATCTATCTACAACCACCCACACTGAATTTTTCTTCGAAGGAGTCAACGGAAGTCCTGACACAAAGTCTATAGTGATGCGCTCCCACTTCCACTCTGGAATTTTCAACGGTTGCAACAACCCTGATGGAAACTGGTGTTCAGCCTTGACTCTCTGACAAACCATGCATCTACTTACGAACTCGGCTACATCCTTTTTCAAACCAATCCAATAATACTCTTCTTTCAATCCTCGATACATCTTCATGCTACCCGGATGCATAGCAAAAGGGCTATTGTGAGCCTCACTCAAGATCCTACGCCTCAACTCGGCATCCTCCGGAACCACTATCCTATCCTTGAAACATAGGATCCCATTCTCTCCAAAACAATACTTAGTAGGCCTATCTTCGGCTATGTCTTGCACGTGAGGTGCCAAGGACTCATCTCGCAACTGCTTCTCACGGATCAACTGAATCAAAGATGGCTTAGCTTGAAGCTCGGCCACTAACCCACCATCCGTGGACACACTCAACCTTGCAAACATGGCTCGCAACTCAACGGCCACCTTCCTACTCAAGGCATCGGCCACCACATTTGCCTTGCCCGGATGATACTCTATGGTAAGGTCATAGTCTTTAAGGAGCTCTAACCACCTTCGTTGCCTAAGATTCAACTCCCTCTGGGACATCAAATATTTCAAACTCTTGTGGTCGGTGTACACAGTGCACTTCTCACCATAAAGATGGTGTCTTCAAATTTTCAACGCGAACACCACTGCAGCCAACTCTATGTCATGTGTGGGGTAATTCTTCTCATGGACCTTCAACTGTCGGGAAACATATGCCACTACCTTACCTTCTTGCATAAGCACACAACCTAGCCCCACGTAAGATGCATAACTGAAAATCACAAACTCTCTCCCCGGCTCGGGCTGAATCAAAATAGGAGCTTCGGTCAAAGCTTTCTTTAATTTCTCAAACGCTTCTTGTCTTGCATCTGACCATTCGTACGGAACATTTTTCTGTAGTAACTTGGTCAACGGAGCCGCTATCCTCGAGAACCCCTCAACAAACCTCCTATAGTACCCCGCCAAGCCTAGGAAACTGCGGATTTCTGTCACTGATTTCGGTTGCTTCCAATTCACAATGGCTTCAATCTTCTTGGGATCTACACTAATCCCACTAGCTGAGATCACGTGACCTAGGAAGACCACCTCCCTAATCCAAAATTCACACTTACTTAGCTTGGCATACAACTGATTCTCAAGTAAGGTCTGAAGCACTAACCTTAAGTGTTCATCGTGCTCCTCTTCGGTCCTAGAGTACACTAGGATGTCATCAATAAACACTACCACAAACCTGTCTAAGAACTTATGAAACACCCGGTTCATCATATTCATAAAGGCTGCTGGGGCATTGGTCAACCCAAAAGGCATCACCAAAAACTCATAATGCCCGTATCGTGTACGAAAAGCTGTTTTCGGTATGTCCACATCTTTTACCTTTAACTGATAATACCCAGACCTCAAGTCAATCTTTGAAAACACGGGAGCACCCCTCAATTGGTCTAGCAAGTCATCTATCCTTGGCAAGGGATATTTGTTTTTCACCGTCACCTTATTCAACTGTCTATAGTCTATGCACATTCTCATGCTACCATCCTTCTTTTTCACAAACAAGACCGGAGCACCCCACGGGGAAACACTAGGCCTAATAAAGCCTCTGTCAGTCAACTCCTGAAGCTGGGTCTTCAACTCTTTCAACTCTTTCGGTGCCATTCTATACGGAGCAATCGACACCGGTGCAGAATCAGAATAGGTCTCAATAGCAAACTCAACTACTCTATCTGGAGGCAAGCCTGGTAGCTCTTCCGGAAAAACACTCGGAAAGTCACAAACAGTCTTGATGTCCTGAGGTCTCACCTCACTCATATCCGGGTTCATTACGTAAGCCAAGTAAGCCTGACACCCTGAACTCAACAACCTCTGAGCTTCCAAAGCCGAAACCACGTTGGACAAAAACTTAACATTCTCCCCAACTACCACAACCTCAAAGTCATCGGTAAGCCTCAAAGAGACTCTCTTAGTCTCAAAGTCAACCCTAGCTTTATGCTCTACAAGCCAATCCATGCCCAAGATCACATCAAAACCATAAAAGGGTAGCTCCATCATGTCGACCCGAAATACGTGGCCCTGAATCATCAAGGGACACCTCCTATACACTTTCCTAACTACCACTGTATCACCAAAAGAGCTAGTGACATTTACACCTACCTCTAGCCAATCGCAAGGTAGTCCTAATGACTTTGCATGCTCACCCAGAATATACGAATGCGTTGACCCCAAATCTATTAGAGAAAGCAAACTCAAAGATTGTAATGTGAAATTACCTGCAATGACATCAGTGTCATTCCCAGCCTCTCGCTGAGCGTACACCCTAGCCGGTCCTCCTCCCTCGGGCTGGACTGCTACCACATGAGCCAAGTTCCTCTGACCCTCATTCCTTGGCTGGAAGTTCCCACGGCCGCGCCCACGACCTCTCTGATGCTCAAAACCCCTCGCTGGAGCCGGTCCTCCCCTAACTGGGTGTGGACAATCACGCCTCAAATGGTCTCGGGAGCTACAGTTCCAACACGCCCCAAACATACCCATGCACTCACCTGGGTGGCGTCTCCCGCACCTAGTGCACTCCGGAATGTGCCCAACAGCCCCTTGGCCCTGACGGCCCTTACCATGGTTACCACCTCTAGGCCTCGTATCCGGCTGGTACCTCCTATCCCTATGCCTCTTGGCATGATCTCTATCCCAATTCACATGTCTCTTCCCGGAGTCAGACCCACCAGCACGTGCTCTAGAGCTTAGGTTTTGCTATACATCCTTGGCCCTAGAAACCAAGACATCGAACTCAGTGTAGTCGGAGGCCAACATGTAGGTCTTCACATCAGTAGTCAACCCATATCTGAAACGCTCACATCGCTCCTTCTCATCCGGAATCAACTCTGGCGCGTACTGGCTCAACCTCACAAACTGGATCTCATACTCGGACACGGTCCTATTGCCTTGAACCAAAGCCATGAACTCTCTTTTCTTTTCATATAAGTACCAAACTCCGAGGTACTTCCTCTTAAAAGCATTTCTGAAAAACTCCCATGTGATATCCGTCTCGGCAATACCAGAAATAGCAGTGGTCCACCAAGTATAAGCGTCTCCCTGAAGCAATGAGACAATGTATCCCAACTTACGGGCATCCAAACACTCCATCTGGCCCAAGATGCGAGTAGTGCTCTCAAGCCACCCTTCCGAACCCTCCGGAGACAATCCACGAAACTCAACTGCCCCCAAATTTCGAAGCCTCTCTAGGGGTAATCCTGTCCCCGCACCCTGAGGTGGAGCTGCAGCTTGCATACCGACCAAAGCTGTCTGAAAAGCCCCGGCTATAGTCTGGATCAAATGAGCCACATCTGGGCCTGCCTGACCTTGGCCCGCTTGAGCCCCATTACCTCCCACATTAGCCTCAGCCTGAGGCCCATTACCATCACCTCCGACGTTCCCTCCATTACCACCGGGAGCATTAAGAGCAGCAGGCGCGTTCTCGGGTGCCTGGTCACCCGCCCTAGGCCGTCCCCTCGGTCTCACCATAGCAATTAAAGTAATCTAAAACAAAAAACACACAACAACAAAGAAACGTTAGGTTAGCAAGGGGCAAATGACTCCGGTTCTCAAGCTTCTAAACCAAAACAATTTTCCCTTTTTATTTTGACAACAATGCCTAACAATGGGGACTCAAATCAACTCTCAAACAACAGCAAGGTCACCATAGCATGCATACATACACCGTGCTAAAAACAAAATTTAGACATGCATGGCAAAACACTCATAATACCTTAACTTACCTCACTTACCTGCCTGAGGTCTCGGAAACCTCAGGCTCTAATACCAATAAATGTAACCCCCTCATCCCGGTCTGGCCGGATGACCGGTCCAAGTGGGCTACACGGGGAAAACCGAAGTGAAACCCGTTAAGGCTCCCCTTCGGTTAGCAACCCTATTTTTTTTCTTTTTAATTTAATCTTGTCTAGAGGAGTATTAAAGTCCTAAGTGATCAAACATGCGGAGCGACATACATGAGACAATCAAACGAACCCAAACAACATTTAACAGCCCAATTTTAACTTAACTGCAGGCGGTATCGATACACCTAAGGGGTGTATCGATACACCTTGACTAGGTCAAAAGGTCAACGTCATCCTGCGGAGACCGTATCGATACACCCAAGGAGTGTATCGATACCCTCCCCAAAGGTTGACTTCTCACAGTCAACGCTAAGATGACCGTACCGATACGCCAAAGACCGGTATCGATACAAAGTTTGGACAGTGGCTTCAGTCACCAAAATGGTATCGATACGCTTGAGACCGGTATCGATACCAAGTTGGACAGTAGCTCCAGTGTCCAAAATGGTATCGATACGTCTCCCCGCGTATCGAAACGAAAGGCTTGGAATAAGAAGGCCGTATCGATACGGGTCTAACCGTATCGATACCCCTGCTCTGCAACTCCTCATTTCACTACTTGGTAGCTTCACATACGATTCTCGATGCACTTTTGGGCACTCCTAAGCGTAAACACACATACATGCATCAAACCACAATTGAGAAGTAGCATGGAAGGCATTTAATCTAACGAAAATATACAAACAAGACTCCAAACAATTTCACAAAGAGGCATGTTTAGCAAGCACAAGACATCATTCACAATGTAGTCAAGCATAAGGCATACATAGGGCAACATCATACAAGTTTAGGCATATGCAAATAAACCACATAAGAAGCATAGGACATAATCCAAGAAGCAAAAGCATAACACCACATGAGTTTAACAATTTCAAGCATAACCTCCTAAGGAGTTTGACCCCAACTCCTAACACTCTACACCCCATTGTCTAGACATTATTACAAAAGCAAACCATACTTAAACTTGCTTGAGAACTCCAAAAGCTCCTCCCTCGCCCGCTCGCCTCCCGAACTCTAACGATCTGCACGTTGGAAACAAAAGAGCATAAGCAATCTAGCTTAGTGAGAGAGACTCTACAATTCACAACATGCAGTTTTCCAAAACACGATTTATATGCAAGAAAGCAATGGATGCACAAGGGTCTATCTCAACCACAACATTTGGTTTGCACAAGCACAACCAACATACACTTACGGTGGGACTACACATCACCGTTTCGACTAATGGATTTCCAATGGGAATACACATCAAAGTACTACCCTACTAGTCACTATCGGTGGGACTACACATCACTACAGTTAGACCACCATCACGCGAGGCACGAACTCAACACGACTACAACATTAACACTTAAAATGCATTCAAATAACCACAACACATCCACAATCAATATATCACAACACATGAGAGTAGAAAGGCTTACACATGGGTTTAGGTGACCTCTCAAGGTTCCACCCAGACCCCCAAGGGATCCATATCGAGCACAATGTAAAAACCAATAAATCTACTCACTGTTGCTACCCAAGAGAAGATCGAAGACCAAGCTCAAGACTCCGAAATCCCCGGATTTGTCCCCGAAGCTTCACCAACCAAATTCCTTGTTTCTAAACATTCCAACACCAAGAAAATAACCTCAAATCAGTCCATGTTCTAAAATAATCAACCCGGATTACATACCAAGTACAATACATCAATTTTTCCATTGAAAACAAGCTCAAACTTCCAAAATCCGAGCAGCCCTTAAGCACCCTTCAAAACCATTGATTTCAACCCTCAAATTACTCCCTAAAGCCTCCAAAACATCACTCACATATAGCCTAACCATCAGCCCTCAAGATTCCACCTAAAACACCCCCAAAACTCAACTTAAAATCTCCCAAAAACCCCATTTCGGGAATCACCCCAAACCTTGTAAAAATCATACCCATTGGACCCCTTTAGACTTAAAACAACTCATATAACATCCATAAATCAAAAACCTAAGTTTAGGATGCTAAAAATGACATTTTTAATCAATATTTCAAAACACCCCAAACACCCAAATCATGAGTTTTCTAGAAAATAAGGGTATGTGCTAGTAGAGGATAATGAGAGCAAGTCAAAAACGACCTTACCTTCGAAAAACCTCCAAGATTGGGTGAGTTATGAAATGGAATAGTGCTCCAAAGGGGAGAGGTTTTTTGTCGATGGAATGGATAGTAGAAAGGAGAAGATGACTTGAAATAAAAACATTATTTAGGTTGGTTTAAAATTAAAGGTCCAAAGACCTAAATGCCCTTAATGAAAAAGGAAAACCACAATAGGTGCCACCTATGGCCATGTGGGCTTGTTTAAAATATGGTCCAACTTAATTTTATTTGTCTTAAAACCCGAGGCTCAAACAATTATTTTATTATTTAAAATTTGGAACCGAAACCTGAACCATTAATAAATTACTATTTTCACCCGACCCCCAAACCCGGGTGTTACATCTTTATTATCAGGTACATGAGTCATGTCAATATCTCTGTTGGAGACCTTTTAATCTATTTTAGAGATTTTCATAATACGTTAATTCCTCGATTAGACCATCATAAAATATAGCTCCTTTTATTTTTCAAGGAATTTTATTTTTGGAACCTACTTGTCTACTACACTACAAGCGTAAGTTACACTCATTAGCAATTAGAGTTTGTCCTTCCAAGACATCAAATTTAATTGGAGCATTCATAGCTGGTATATGTGACTTAGTCACTCTTTTAGGGTCAGTAAAATCACCTGGCAATTGATTTGCTAAGTTTTATAAATGAATTATCCTTTGAACTTATAGTTCACATTGTTGAGTATGTGGATCATAATGATAATTCATTCCAACTTATTTCTTTACCCCATCTATTTATTTTCTCCCCATAATATTGGGAAAACTGACTCATTAAAACGACAGTCAACAATTTGAACTGTAAATGAATTGCCCATCAAAACCTCATATATTTAATTATCGATGGTGACTCAAATATGACATATATTCCCAACCTCCTTTGAAGACTCATCTTTGTGTGTTGTGGTGGAGCAATTAGAACATATACCTTACATCCAAAAAATTCTAAAATGAGAAATATTCATGACAAAAAAATCATATGTAATTTGGAGAACTTATGATAATTTGTTGGCTTGATGCGAATTAGTGATGCTGCATATAAAATGGCATGTCACCAGCATTATCAAGAAGAATTGTTTTTATATGGTAATCTGGAAAATGTGCTCGTAATTTTATCAACTAAGCAAGTAACATTACAAACGCCAAGTTGTGATTTGATAACAAGGATACATATGACCATCTAGTCGATGCATCGATTAAAATCGTAAAATATCTAGATGATCTATAAGAAGGGTGTATGGGCCCACATATATCACTCTATATTCGTTCCAGAAAATTAATAGATTCATAATCTATTTTAGCTGGTGATGGTTGAATAATCAATTTTCCTTGAGAGCAAGCATCACATAAAAAACATTAGTTTGAAGAATCTATCAGTTCTTCAATGAATAACCACATGAAGTATCAATAGCTTTTCACATCATAATTGAATCGGGATGGCTTAACTGGTTCTGCCAAATAAAATTATCAGTAAAATTTTGGTTTACAATAACATGAGCTTCAATTTGTACTAATTCTTGTGTAGTTCAATCCGGATGACAGTGCATGTAATTTGGTTAGCCTTGGTTATACTCGTAATATGGAGATAGTCAGCATCCCCTTGACTAATAGTCTTAATATGATAAATGGCGAATTATTCCCTTTAAAGATTATTAGGAAATAAGATAAATGACGAATTATTCCCTTCAAGGGTTATGCGGAAATCAACAATATCCAATTGAGTTGGACCAACAACGCCATAATTATTTGTATCGTTGCATAAAAAATAATTATGGCATTGTTGGTCCAACTCAATGGTTTGTACTATTTCATAAAAAATTCACTTTCTTAATATATTCTTGTCATCTTTATAAACCCACTTCTAGTGGTTATAAACATTCTTAAAATGATCATCTTGCCAATGTCTATGTTCATGGCTTCAATTGCGACCACAATTGCTAATGTAACATTTATTCTTTTCGCTATAAAATGTCACATTCACTTCAGGGAATGGAGCGGAGCCAATAGGACTTTAAAACCTTTTCACGATATTGTGTCTACAAGACAACATTAATTATTTGAAAAGTGAAGTATGTTTTTCTAACATGTCCTCATCAGTGATACTCTGATCACAAAATTTCAATTTAATTTGAAATATTCACATAACTGAGTTTTATTCACTAACCATATAGTGAATTATCATGTTTGCATTCACTTTAGGGAATGAAACAAATTCAATAATTGCATGGAATAACACATCATGCTTGCATTCACTCCAAGGAATGAAACAAATCCAACAATCGCATGGAATAAACATTATGCTTGCAATCACTTTAGGGAATACATCCCATAAAAGTTCTTGGATCAAGATGAATTTTCGCAACTTGAACTTGGGAGAAGTCTATTGTCGAGTTTTTCGACACATAAGAATTATTGCTTTCAAGCAAATATAGACTTTATAACAATCATACTATTAAAGAATAATTGATCAACCAATATATATAATACTTACCAAACTTAAAAATCAAGACGCCAAATAAAATAGATATTGAATTTGCCTTTAGTATTTTTCTTTTAATTGAAAATTTCAATCCAATAAAGAATCACACTGGAACCTTGTTCATCATCGGAAAATCATGAAACAATTATACATTTTTATCATAATGTTTTCTGAACCTTAAAAATCAAAACATCAAATTCAGACAAATAATAATAATAATAATTAATGTCAAATATATGTTTGTAAATATATATATATATATATATATATAAAGACAAAATAAATGGATTTTTTTGTTGAGGTTCATATAGCCCGAGGAACTCGAAAAACATCAATGTCAAGTGGATTAGTCAATCCACTACTTTCTTCACTTTCCTTAAAGTAGGCGTTAGTCATTCTATCACCATAGTTTTCAAACTAAGTTGATCTCATAGGTTTCGTTGAAGGCTCGATATTTGTTCCTAGAGTTATATATATAAACTTGGTGCAACAAAACGCCATAAATATTAAAACAAAATAATAATAAAATATTATATCAAAATACACTAACCTTAATATTAGAGTAATTAACCAGACTTTCTAAGTTAAGTTGAATATACGGTAGATGTAGTCACCAATATTTTTTTGAAATCTTTTTCGGGAATTGCCGACGAGAACTACGGTTATTGAGCGAGATCATGCTGATGACGTGTTGTGAATAAAGTAAAAAAGAACAAGAGAGATGAACAAGAACAAGGTGAAAGACAAAGAGAGAAACTTGTATCATATTCTCAATGTAGAGTTGTGTACAATGCTTTCTCCAAACTTTATATTTATAGGCATAAGATGGAAATCCTAATTCCAATGGGTATTAAACCATAATAATAAAGTACATTAAATTTTCATTTAATATATGAATATCCACCATAAATAAAGATATTCATAACAGTAAGAATATTTTTGTCCCATCATATTTTTATATAATATTTTATAGGCATAATGCCAAAAGATTTCCTTAACGTTTGAATGAATAGTCATTTTGGCCCATATTCTTTTTAGAAGCAATTTAACCCTTAATGTTCCATTCTGGGTCAAACCAATATTTTTTTGAAATCTTTTTCGGGAATTGCCGACGAGAACTACGGTTATTGAGCGAGATCATGCTGATGACGTGTTGTGAATAAAGTAAAAAAGAACAAGAGAGATGAACAAGAACAAGGTGAAAGACAAAGAGAGAAACTTGTATCATATTCTCAATGTAGAGTTGTGTACAATGCTTTCTCCAAACTTTATATTTATAGGCATAAGATGGAAATCCTAATTCCAATGGGTATTAAACCATAATAATAAAGTACATTAAATTTTCATTTAATATATGAATATCCACCATAAATAAAGATATTCATAACAGTAAGAATATTTTTGTCCCATCATATTTTTATATAATATTTTATAGGCATAATGCCAAAAGATTTCCTTAACGTTTGAATGAATAGTCATTTTGGCCCATATTCTTTTTAGAAGCAATTTAACCCTTAATGTTCCATTCTGGGTCAAACCAATATTTTTTTTAAATCTTTTTCGGGAATTGCCGACGAGAACTACGGTTATTGAGCGAGATCATGCTGATGACGTGTTGTGAATAAAGTAAAAAAGAACAAGAGAGATGAACAAGAACAAGGTGAAAGACAAAGAGAGAAACTTGTATCATATTCTCAATGTAGAGTTGTGTACAATGCTTTCTCCAAACTTTATATTTATAGGCATAAGATGGAAATCCTAATTCCAATGGGTATTAAACCATAATAATAAAGTACATTAAATTTTCATTTAATATATGAATATCCACCATAAATAAAGATATTCATAACAGTAAGAATATTTTTGTCCCATCATATTTTATATAATATTTTATAGGCATAATGTCAAAAGATTTCCTTAACGTTTGAATGAATAGTCATTTTGGCCCATATTCTTTTTAGAAGCAATTTAACCCTTAATGTTCCATTCTGGGTCAAAATGGCCCCTCTATGGATGAATACTGTAATGGTCTAAAATGACGTGGCAAACCTACGTGGCAGTGCACGCCGCGATAACACTGTCATATAGGCAAATATGTTGACTTTATAGATTCACACATCAGTTAAAAAATAATTTTATAAAATTGTATGAAATTTAAAATATTTTTTCTAATGTGTCATTCTGTCAAGTCATTTCAAGTTGTTTATCGTTAGTTAACTAACAATTTTCATTCACAGATGGGCCATTTTGACCCAAAATGAAACATTAAGGGTTAAATTGCTTCAAAAAAATAATATGGACCAAAATGACTATTCAGTCAAACATTAGGGACATTTTTTTGGCATTATGCCTATTTTAAAATAATTTCTCACAAATATATTTTACATATAGGCTAAAGGGGTATTTTTTCCCATGAGTTCAACCCAAATTAGCAATGTCGCCCCTCGCGCGAAAACACAGTCAATTAGGTCCTCCGGTTTGCGAATTGTATCAAATTAGCCCCTAGATGGCATTACTTTTTTACTCGTCGTAAGTCTTCCCTAGATGGCATGCCATGTCACTACTGAAAAGTCAAAATGATGTCGTAGCGTAGCTGATGACATGGCAAATAAAAAAAAATAAAATCTAAATTTATTTTCTTTTTTTTCTCTCTCTCCTAATTAATGTTGAAAAATTAAACTACTCCCTAAACACTCAATCTACTAAAAGATTAAATTCATTATTGAAGAACACTTTTAACAACAACGATTAAGCTTTCGTGGGGAAAAATGAAAAACACGTTCTGATTTTTTTACCAAAGAATCGTGTGAGAACTCCAATACTTTTGATTTTAATTATGAACTTTAAATCGTCATATTGAACCGGTTGAGAACTCCTTTGCGTTTTGGTTGTGAACAAAGCATTTAAAGATTGGGTTTTTGTTTGAAATTTGAAGCCACATCTTGAATTGGTAAATTTTGTTTTGGTTTTGAAAATATTATTTTTGGTTCCGTAAGAATGTTTTTATTTTGGGAGTTATAGGGTTTCGTCCATGATTTTGGGAGTCTACGGTTTTATCCATGTGTTTTGAGTTTTGCAGTTTTAAAATCGAAAGGAAAGGAAAACAAGACTACAAAGTGGGGTATATATTGTAGCATAAAGGTAAGAAAGTAATTCCCATATATATATTTTTTTGGTTGAATATTTCATTGAGCAAAAGTGAAATGGACATTGTGAAGTGGTCCTATGTTACTGTGTTTTGATAAAAAAAAATTGTTTAGTAACACTTCTTAGTTTCAAATGAATTGTATTATATTATATTGCTTTTGACTGAAAATGATTATATCTTTTTTATTATAATATATATGGTTTTTAATAAAGTTGTATGCTGGACAATGTTTATTAACTCTAACCATATTATGTAGGATGAACAGTAATACAAAAATATTTGTATCACATTACTTTCATAGTAAAAAAATTGTAAGTTCACCTAGGTTCTCCTATGTGGGTATAGTGTTGAAAAGTTTCAAGTTGACCCTGATAAATTGTGTATTGAGATATCATTGGTAATGTAAAGGACTTAGAATATAAGGATGATGTATGGTGTACTATAGGGTACTAGGCAGGGGCGAAGCCTTGAATTTATTTAAGGGGTGTCATTTTTTACGGTATTTGAGAGGTTAATTATTTATAAAGATGAGTCCTTTTATTTATAAAGGGGTCTCATTTTATTTATAAAAGGGTGTCATACATATTTTTATTTTTTATATAAAAATTATATAGGAAAAAAAAGGTTTACAAAAAATTTTGAGTGTCATAAGACACCCCATAAATGCATGTGGTGGCTCCACCCATGGTACCAGAGGTAGTCTTCAATGTTGATGCATTGGTTATGGTACATGATAATGATACAATTAGTCAGTGTTTGAATATTTTAAATAGTATGAGTATTATAGATCTTTATGTGGATCATATGAAAAATTTTAAAAAAAAATTGTAAAAGGGTAATGAAGTGGGTGAAGGCAGTAATGAAGTGGGTGAAGCCAGTATGATATTGGTGAAGGCAATAATGAAGTACATGAATGCATTAATGAGACTGGTTTTGCTAAAGCATCAAATGTAAAATCTGTAGAAGCTGTTTATATTGAAGATTTAGGACAAGAAGTAGAGTGTGAAGAAGTTGTTGTTGGTGAGGAAAAAGCATATACAAACTCTGAAGGTTTCTTGGTCAACGTTGAGGTGGGTTCTGATTTGGATGAAGAGGTTGAAGGTATTAGGGAAAACTTGAGAGCTGGCAAAAAACGAGGTCAACAGAGAGCTCAATAGACGATAATGAAGATGAGGATAATAATGATGCTACATTTGAGGGTTAGATATTTGTAAGAGATGATATACTGGAAGAAGATGAAGTAAGACAAGTTAAAGGCAAGTTGGAAGGTCATGAAAATGACTATATTGAATATGATGATCCATGAGAATATGGAGAAAGTAATGAGGTGGCTAATGATGAAATATGTGGAGTATATAGAGGCAAAGGCAAGAAATCATTAGGGACTGAATATTGTTAGAGTATGCCCAAAGACCAATCATGAGATGATTGTAAATGACATTTGTTTTTACATTGTTCATTAGTACATATGCATTGCCATTATTATTTTTAGTTACTATTCTGCGTGCATAAATAAACTGAATTATAATAAACGGCCTAGGTAAGGCATTTCGGAACGTTTATAGGCGTTTCGAAACGATTCCAACGGTATTAACTAACTTTTGGACTTTTGCTCAACCGTTTCGATACGGTTCCTCTCGTTTCGAAACGGGTCCTCTGTTTCGAATATGTTTAAAGGATAAATTGAAAAGAAATGATGAGATGATGACTCACCAACTTGCTTATCACCTTCTCTCACGTGAATGATCAGAAAAAGATGGCTTATAGTCATCTATATGTCTAATTTTGGAAAGGATAATGAAAAGGTGGAAACATTATTAAATAACTTACCTTAGGTTGAAAGAAAACTTTCTATTGGCCGCTTGGGAGGTAGGTAATGATTAAAGTGATAATTTCCTTAAAATAATTTCCTTAAAATGAATTAGAGAAAAGTGAGCTATCATCCTTGTTTAGCTTCACCGAGAACCATTTCCATCCTTTAACTTTGAAAGAACAAGCACACACCTCCATTGTCATCTTCTTCATCAAGCTCAAGCACACACATTTCCATTGGTGAACCTTAAGCTTAGGCTTTCCTTGTTTTAAGATCACCAAGTCATAGCTATCGATCGGGTAAGTGAAAGCCCCAAGTCAATCATCGATTCTCTTAATTAGTAGATAATCAATTTCAAGCTTAAAGGTAAGCTTTGTTTAAAGATATTGCCTATTCAAGTATCAATATTGTTATATTGGTTCTATTGATCCCTTATTGCTTTTCCTAGCTCAAGAAGTGGAAAAGATTAATCCATCGCCTCCATCGGAAGCTAGGGATAAGGGTATCGCCATCCGAGAGCCTTAGGAGCTTCGAATTGTCAAGGTGAGTGTATTCGGAGTCTCGAGAGTGGCTAAGTGCCATCTCGAATCATTGGTTATTGATTTACTAACCATTGAATTTAAGGGATTTGCATAAAGCATTATTGTAAGCCATGTTGGTAAGTTTTGGTAAGTATTGCATCGGTTCATTGTTCAAAGCATTTCTATCATTGTCATGGAAATCATTGAATCATTGACATGTAGAATTATTGACATGAGACTATTGCTAATGTGTATTGTTATATGATTATTGAAATATTGACAAGGAATCATGGCTATTGAACAATTGATCATTGAACCTTGGATTCGAAGTATTGGATACAATTGGCATGCCATAGAATTCATGAGCTCAGTGTACGGGTGGACTACGGTCCTAGGGCTATGACCTATATTTATTTGGCGAGGCAGAGGGATGTATTGTGTATTGGTCTTATTGACGATGTCGGCGGGATTGACCATTCATTGTTTTGGCGAGGAGGTTGAATTCGTGTATCCATATACCATGAATCGATCCAAGGCAACTATTTGTTAATGATGTTGATTTGCCATGAAATCACGATATTGCCATTGATGACATGATACTATGTTTTTATAATGAATAAGAAGCATGTCATGTTTATTGCAGGATTAATGTTATGATTATCATTGCAGCATGTTATATGGCATCCATGTCATTCATTCTAATTGTGACTATCTCACTAGGCAAAGTATGCCTAATGCATTCCATTGCATCCTTTTCAGGTTAGTCAAGTTTTGGGATCGAGATCGAAGGAGTTGAAGCGTTGCACAAGTCACAATCAAGCTCTAAGTAATGTATATTGACCCTTTGAAACTCTTAGTTGGTGGCAAGGTCTATGTATAAGTCTATTAAGTCTCTTTTGATATATCTATGTTGTAGTTAAGTGTTATAAGTGTGATATGTTTAAGATGAGTCTCTTATATAGTGAGAAATGGCCTTAAATGCATGTTTTGGCACTAAAAGGTAAAAACCGGGTAAATGGATTCATATGGCTCAAAATTTTGACATGCTAGTAGAATTTATGGTTATAATGTTGTATGTAAAGTTTCATTACATTTGGTCATTGATAAGCTAAAATGAATAAAAACCATCAAGAATCTGTCAATTACAGGTCAGGCCGTATCGAAACGGGTGATGTCATTTCGATATGGTTAAGCATAATTGAACCCAGGGAACATGGCGTATTGAAATAGTCTAGGGTCGTTCAGAATAATTTTCCTATTGGAATACCTGGTTTCGATACGGGTTCATAGCGTATCGAAACAAGTCAAAGCCTAAGTCAAAGGTAGTCAACCCGTACCGATACCGGGCTTTCCCGTATCGATCGGTCAACGAGGAAAAGTCAAGGTTGACCATCGTTCACTTGTATCGAAACATCCTTGAGCGTTCCGATACAAGGTTAGTTAAAGTGGTTAAAAGGTTTAATCTGATGGTTTTCATTGTTTACAGTTTAGTCACTGAGTTTTGGGATGACACAATTGGATGATTAAATGATTACCGTTTTGCATGAAATTTCACAGGCTAGTTAATATTGCAATGAATTTTAGTGTGGTATAGCGTAGTGCATCAAAGGACCTTTAATTTGTAAGATTTACATAATAGTCCTTAAAACATGTAAAGATTGAAAATTGGTCCTAATTGATTAATTACTGTTTTTAAATTAATGAATTGGACTAATATGTTTATTCGTAATGTTTTGTCTGTGTATATTGATTATGTGTTGTTAATAAGTTGAAATTTTATCGCACCGATCACCGCACTATTCACCGGTAACACGCTCCGACCTGGTTCTCGACCAGGCCGGGAAGGGGGTGTTACATTTGTGGTATCAGAGCTAGAGTTTAGTCGGTTCTAGACTAAACCTATGATGTTTGTATTGTTTGTTGTTTTACTTTGTGTTGCGTGTAAAAGAGTCTATCGCAATAGTGTGCGAGTGTACACGACGCAAGTAGTAAAGTGATACACGAAGTATCGGATGTCGAATCCACAGGGACTGGAAATAGCTTTATCCTTGGATTGCTGCACAAAAGAGAAAGAAGAGAGTTTAATTGTTTTTAGGAAAATATCGAAGAATACTGGAGATAAAAGATTAAAAGATTCAGGGTAAAGAAATAGGCCGGTATTGATTTGCTCAGTAGTTCAGGTGTTGCACTGTATAGAACTTCATGTTCTATCGTCATTCCTGTCGCGGTAGCACCTGCGGCGGCAACAGTCTGTTGTTGTCGCGGCAGCGATCACACAATGCTGTACTTCAAGCTTGGCAAGAATCCCTGCTGTGACTCGTCCTATCTCTAGATCCAAGTCTGTCGATGAACACGTCTTAGATGATACCTCTCGGCGTGAATCGAAGGATGAACAACGATGTTGTTGAATTCTACCTTAGCCACTTAACCTTGTCCTATCCCTAGGTCCGAGATAGTTCAACCATAAACTGGAGAACCCACACTTATTCTTTTCGTATACTTAACTCTCTCGATATTAAGTAAATGAATAATCTCACAATGCTCTCCCGATACTCTTGCAAGATGTTGAAAACTAGAATAAGCAAACTTGAAGTCTATTTTATTGAACAGAAAAATCCTAAAACAGTACAATCCTTGCAAGTACTTTACATAATCAACCCTTAGCCCTAGAGGAAGTTTAGAACATGATGAGAAGGGGAAAACGACTAGGGATTTGGAGAAGACGGCTAGAGAATGAGATGTCCTTCCCTAGGTCGAATTACATGCCTTTATATAGGCCTTGGGTTCAAGTTTTCTAATATGCCAAGAATACAAGTTTAACCTAAAGTACAACTCTATTAAAGACTAAATCTTCTGAGTAGATGTCTTTAGTCCGTCCTCTTTTCTTGCTTTGGGTTTCTTCCTTGAACTTTGGGCTTGGCCTTCATTCTGATCTAGGGTTCAGAAAAATATAAGAGTGACCCACGACAGATCGACTTAATTTCCTCTTTCTGTCGAGTTCCACTTCACTTTCCCTTCATCATTGCTGTCGTCATTGGCTGCCACGGCAGGGGCTACGCCAACGTCTTCCTTCTCAACTTCAGTCATTTGCTTCTTCACTGTCCTGAATCTACTACAGCAGCTATCTGCAAAATCAGCCAAAATCAGTAGCAACTGTGCTAATTTATATAATTGTGATGTATATGTGAAATCTATCCTAAATGCAATGAATTATGCTTGAATGTAGCAGAAATATGGGTTAAATAAGGGGTAAAATATAGAACTTGTACACACTCAACACTTTGCAACCTAGGAGTTATTCTATTCAGTATTGTGACTTGCCAACTAATTCGATCTCTTTATAATATAGATATGTCTCAAACTAACGAAGTTCGTGAAGATGAGCTGACTACTGGCTCCTTGACTCTTGATGAGGGGATACGAGGAGGAAATCCTCTTAATCCACAAAACCCTTCTGTTCAGGGTGTGGAGCCTGAAGCACCTACGACTCAAATAGAGTGTTATCGAAACATGGCTGACATGTTCGAGCAATTCATAAATGTGATAAGAACTAATCAAGTTGTGCAACCTACGCTACTTGTTGCTCAACCTTCTCGAGCCCCTATTGATAAGTTATCTCAATACCGTGCCTACACCTTCGCTATTCAAGATGATGACAATCCTGAGATTGCTGAGTATTGGTTAGACAATACCTTAAGAATCTTGAATAAGCAATTACAGTGTTCGGATGAACATAAGCTTGAATGCGCCTTTGTGTTTCTTGCTGATGAAGCTTTACAGGGGTAGGAGACTACCGTTCTTACCGTTTCTGAGGATACTGTGAATTGGGAATTCTTCCTTAAAGAGTTCTAAAAAAAGTACATAAGTGAATTCTATCTTACTGAGAGGCGAAGCATCTTCCTTCATCTTAAACAAGGTGGACGACCGATCGAACAATACATCCATGACTTTTGCAAGTACTATAGATATGACGTTGAATTTATCAAGAAAGAGGAAGAAAAGTGTCCGATGTTCATTGTTGGACTTAACGATGAATTACGTCCTATGTTCACAGCATTGTGCATCACTAATTTCCAAGATCTTGTAAACAGAGTTAAAGCTACAGAAGGAGCACAGAGAATTCAAAGGACTAGTGGGTCCAATAAGTCTGAAAAGAGGAATTGAGATGAATCTCATTTCTCTGGATCTTCCAAGAAAGGGAAGTATCTTAGCTCGGAGTAGAATGTGTATTCGCAACCTTCCCAGTTCCAGTATTTTGCTAAACCTCAAGTTGTAGCTCGTTCTCCTCCAGGTCTCAATCCTATTGAGAGCGATGTTGGCTCTAGACAATAGACAATAATTTCCAAGTGTAATTTCTGTCAATGTCGACACAAAGGGCAATGCTGTAAAAAGTCCGGTGCCTGTTTCATTTGCAAAGAATTGGGTCATCTAATTCGAGAATCCCCGGAGAACCCTAACAAGCCTGTTTCTGTATCGACTGATCTATCCCCTGCTCAATCTTTTCGAGGCAAGGGAGCAAGGCAAGGATCCTTCGGAAAATTTGGAGGTTCATCTAAAGCATCGTACCGACCTGAATCTAAAGCTTATGCACAGATGTATCATGTAAGGGGCAATGAGCAAGTGGATGATCGCGACTTCATTCCAGGTAAAAAAAATTTGAGGACGAATTTTTCTTAAGGGGGAGAGTTGTAACACCCCGAAAACTGGTCTAGTCGGAATTGAATTCTGATGATTGGAGTATTGATATTAAAATATTGAAATATTGACTTCTTGCTATAGATTATATTTTTATATTGTTATGGGACCTTAAATAAACCAAGTCCTTAGTTAAGATTGCTTTGATGATGCTCAAATTAGTGTTTTCAGCTAGCCCCGTACCAAAACGGCCTAGGTAAGGCGTTTCGAAAAGTTTATAGGCATTCCGAAACTATTCCAACGATATTAAATAGCTTTTGGAATTTTTCTCAAACGTTTCGAAAAGGTTCCGCTCATTTCGAAACAGGTCCTTTCTTTCGAATATGTTTAAAGGATAAATTGAAAAGAAACGATGAGGTGATGACTCAAATCATCAATTATCTTGATTATTAGATAATCAATTTCAAGCTTAAAGATAAGATTTGTCTACAGCTAATGGCTATTCAAGTATCGATATTGTTATATTGATTCTAATGACCCCTTATTGCTTTTCCTAGCTCAAGAAGTGGAAAAGATTAATCCATCGCCTCCATCGAAAGCTAGGGATAAGGGTATCGCCATTCGAGATCCTTAGGAGCTTCGGATTGTCAAGGTGAGTGTATTCGGAGTCTCGAGAGTGGCTAGGAGCCATCTCGAATCATTTCTTATTGATTTACTAATCATTGATTTTAAGGGATTTGTATGAAGCATTATTGTAAGCCGTGTTGGTGAGTTTTGGTAAGTATTGCATTGGTTCATTGTTCAAAGCATTGCTATCATTGTCATGGAAATCATTGAATCATTGACATGTAGAATTATTGACATGAGATTATTGCTAATATCTATTGCTATATGATTATTGAAATATTGACAAGGAATCATGGATATTGAACTATTAATCATTGAACCTTGGATTCAAAGTATTGGATACAATTAGTATGCCATAGAATTCATGAGCTCAGTGTACGGGTGGACAACGGTCGTAGAGCTACGACCTATATTGATTTGGCGAGGCGGAGCGATGTATTGTGTATTGGTCTTATGGGCGATGTCGGCGGGATTGACCATTCATTGTTTTGGCGAGGAGGTGGAATATGTGTATCCATATACAATGAATCGATCCAAGGTAACTATTGGTTAATGATGTTGATTTTCCATGAAATCGTGATATTGCCATTGATGACATGATACTATGTTTTTATTATGAATAAGAAGCATGTCATGTTTATTGCATGATTAATGTTATGATTATCATTGAAACATGTTATATGGCATCCATGTCATTCATTGTAATTGTGACTACCTCACTAGGTAAAGTATGCATAATGCATTCCATTGCATCCTTTTCAGGTTAGTCAAGTTTTGGGATCGAGATCGGAGGAGTTGAAGCGTTGCACATGTCACAATCAAGCTCTAAGTAATGTATATTGACCCTTTGAAACTCCTAGTTGGTGGCAAGGTCTATGTATAAGTCTATTATATCTCTTTTGATATATCTATGTTGTAGTTAAGTGTTATAAGTGTGATATGTTTAAGATGAGTCTCTTATATAGTGAGAAATGGCCTTAAATGCATGTTTTGGCACTAAAAGGTAAAAACCAGGTAAATGGATTCATATTGCTCTAAAATTTGACATGCTAGTAGAACTTATGGTTATAATGTTGTATGTAAAGTTTCATTGCATTTGTACATTGTCTGAGAAGCTAAAATGAATAAAAACCAACAAGAATCTATCATTACAGGTCAAGCCGTATCGAAACGGGTGATGGCGTTTTGATACGGTTAAGCATAATTGAACCCAGGGAACAGGGTGTATCGAAACAGTCTAGGGTCATTCCGAAACATTTTGCTACTGGAATACCTTGTTTCGATACGAGTTCATATCGTATCAAAACGGGTCAAAGTCTAAGTCAAAGGTAGTCAACCTGTACCGATACCAGACTTTCCTGTATCGATACAGTCAAAGAGGAAAAGTCAACAAGTTTGACCATCATCCACCCGTATTAAAACAACCCTGAGCGTTCCGATACAAGGTGAGTTAAATTGGTTAAAAGGTTTATTCTGAAGGTTTGCATTGTTTATAGTTTACTCACTGAGTTTTGGGATGACACAATTGGATGATTAAATGATTACCATTTTGCATGAAATTTCACAAGCTAGTTAATATTGCAATGAATTTCAGTGTGGTATAGTCTAGTGCATCGAAGGACTTTTAATTTGTATGATTTACAGAATAGTCCCTAAAACTTATAAAGGTTGCAAATTGGTCCTAATTGATTAATTACTATTTTCAATGAATGAATTGGACTAATATGTTTAATGATAATGTTTTGTTTGTTTGTATTGATTATGTGTTATTAATAAGTTGAAATTTTATCGCACCGATCACCACACTGTTCACCTGTAACACGCTCCGACCTGATTCTTGACCAGGCCGGGAAGGGGGTGTTACAGAGCATTATCACTGTGGCTTAGGAATCGACATCGTGGAATCGTGATTAGATATGTATCTTCTCCAAATTCAAAATTCCAGATTTCAAACAAGTAATTCTTCACCTTTATTCACCCCAATTCGTTCCTCGTACATGGATCTCTGGTGGTGATTGCCGGATAATTTTTCCGTTACACCATGGTGTGTACTAACGTGACCCAACAATGGTATTAGAGCCAGTTGTACGTTATAGGTTCGGTCATTCCGAATACAATGGTGATTGCCGGATATTTTATTATTATAAATTTATTATGGCAAATACAAATTTGTTGTCATTGCAATCGGTCCTTGAGAATAACAAGTTGAACGACGTAAACTTCTTTGACTGGTCACTGGAAGGAAAATGTTTCCATTGTAATAAGACATGCCATTGGAAGAAGAACTGCCCCATTTATCTTGAAAAAGTCAAGAGGGCAAATGAAAGCGGAGCACCCTCCTCAAATATTTATGTAATTGATATTAATTTACCAATACCTAATTCTTGAGTATTGGATACTAATTGTGATTATCATATTTGTACATTTGTACAAGGACTACAAAAGGTAGAAATCTAAGAAAAAGAGATGTGGACCTACGAGTTGGTAATAGAGCATGAGTTGCTCATTAGCTATATGAAAATATGCTTTATCGTTGCCTAGTGGACTTAATTTTTGTTTAGAGGATTGTTATTTTGTGCCTAGTTTTAATAAAAACATCATTTCAATTTTTTTGTTTAAACAAGATTGGTTTTAAGATAATTATTAAGAATAATTGTTGTTTTTTATATCGATAATTATTTCTATGGTGCGACACAATTAATGAATGACCTCTATATTTTGGATAAAGAGAATTCCATTTACAACATAAATACGAAAAGATCAAAAACAAATGACTCTAATCAAACTTATCTTTGGCATTGCCGCTTGGGTTACATAAGTGAAAAACTCATTTCAAAACTACATAAATATGGATTTTTGGATTAATTTTTTTCGAACAACTTGATGTATTTGAGCCTTGCTTATTGGGAAAGATGACCAAAGCTCATTTTAATGGTAAAACTGAGCGAGCAAGTGATTTATTGGGATTAATACATAGTGATGTATGTGGACCAATGAATACACAAGCTAGAGGAGGGTTTCAATACTTCACTACTTTCATAGATGACTTTAGTAGATATGGGTACATTTACTTAATGCATTATAAATATGAAGTCTTTGAAAAGTTCAAGGAATTTAAAAGTGAAGTACAAAACCAACTAGGAAAAAGCATTAAGGCTCTTCGATCAGATCGAGGAGAAGAATAATTAAGCTTAGAGTTTAGTGACATTCTTAAGGAATGTGGGATTGTCTCACAACTTACGCCTCCTGGTACTCCACAATGGAATGGAGTTTCTGAAAGAAGAAATCGAACATTGTTAGACATGGTTTGATCAATGATGACTCGCGCTGATCTTCCAGTTTCTTTTTAGGGACATACGCTAGAAATAACTGCTTTCACACTAAGTCATGTTCGTATTAAATCAATTCAAAAGACATCGTGTGAGATATGGAATAGGAAACGTCCTAGTATGTCTTTTATGAAAATTTGAGGATACAAAGCTTATGTTAAATGTTGTGTGTTTTGAGTGCAATGCAAATGGTGCAAGTGTACACGTCGCAAGTAATAAAGTGATAAGTATTGAGTATCGTTTCCTCAGGGATTGGTTTGGGCCACTTTACTTAAGTTACTGCGTTGTAAAATAAATAATATTGAAGGTGATGAATAATATGTAAATTAAACTAAGTAAATAGAAATAAAGGATAGAGTAATCGAATAAGAGAGTAGGTTGGGTTATCGTGAGTCGTGGTGTGATGGTTGATTGGATCGTCGTAGTAATTGGTTGCTGAAGTAACTCAATTGTCTTAACAACTAGGACCAGTTGCCTAGGAAATTGTAATTGTCAGGGCAACTAGAAATAGAGCGATTGCCTTTGCAACTGGGCGACTTCCTTCAAAGCTCAGCGAAGCGTTCTTCAATGGCATCTTGTTATCCGTAACTCGAAACACTAGTTAATTGTGCATGTCTTGGTGATACATCCCTGCGTTAACCATGGGTGAACAACAACCGATCTTACGCTCCTATTAGTCATTGAAATCTGCAACTTATTCCTAAGTAGGATTAGTCTTTACCAACGATCGTTTGAATGAAGACCATGCTCATTCCTTTCTTGAATCTAACTCTCCCGACATTAGATAAATGGATGAATTCTCGATATCCTCTCCCAATTCACTCGAAATCAAAATATGAACCAAGAATGACCAGACTTTGAAATTAAATTGCAAATCAAAAACCTAAACAATCTAATCTTTTATCAAAACCACAAACCCAAGTAACCCAAGCCAATTTACATCAATTCATGACTGGGTTCGAAAGATATACGAAGAATAATCCTCAAACATGAATCACATAAACTAAAAATAAAGAAGATGAAGCCTTACAATCTCTCACTCTCTCGTCTGATTCTCCTCCTCTTTAGGGCAGCTGATAATCTCTTCATATAGGCACGAAAAGATTCAAGAGTCTTTAAGTAGATTTGATTTATTCTCTTTTCTTGAGAAGATACTCTAGGCTTTATTTTCCTTATCTAAAGATACATAAATAATTCAAGCTTTATTTCCTTATCTAAATATATGGAAATAATTCAAGCTTTATTTCCTATCCTTAATTTCATATCGTCCCATTTAAGAAGAAATAAATCAAGGTTAATGGCGCCAAGATTCTCTCAACTTCATCCTCAATAGCTCATAAATTGATTATGGACTTTATCTTATGTGATCAAGGTGAATCTTGAAAAATTCTGCATTTATTTCCGACTTGCCCTGACAACTACTCGACAATCATCTTGGCATCTCCTTCAGAATTCTCTTGAATTGCCTTGACAATTCACACTTGTCACGAAAATCCTAATCTGTACATAATAAAGCGCAACAACATCAAATTTTCCACAAAAAACAACCAAAATTTAATACCAAGCTCAGTAACGAAGGAAACTAGGAAATTATGCATGAATGCCTAACAATGCAATTAAAATGTGCCTAAGTTTTAAAATAATATGAGCAAAAAAGGGCAAACAAAATAGTACTTTTATACACTCGTCACACCCCCAAACTCGAACTATTGCTTGTCCTCAAGCAATGCAAAACTAACAATTACTGACAAGGCTTTAAACCATAAAAAACATGTTTCTTACCTAACTTCAATCCTCAGACACGTGGCACAAAGTATGATTACCTTTTGATTTTTCAGATTGCATAGAAATCACTCGGAACCAAACTATAATGCTCGTGACAATGTGTATGCGTAGTTGTGTACAAGTCAACTAATAGGATTCCTTGTGAACAATAGGTTTTATCAAATTAATTACTTGTGCATTTATTATTATTATTATTATTATTATTATTACTAGAGCCAATTTTGGGCACTTCTAGCTATTCTTTAATGTGTAATAACTAAAGCCGGTTCCAGGCACCTCTAGCAAGAAAGTATCTTTAATCCAATTTTAGTTTATGCTAGAGCTGGATAGGTACCTCTAGCACAAATTATCCAGTTTTAAATAACCTAAGTTCACTAAGTCTCCCTTAATCAGCAAGTCACAATAGTGTCAAAATAATAATCAACATCATAGTAAAATTCTAAGTGCCTTTTATGCAAATCCTAAAATTAAAAGTTCTTTCAATTAAGTGCAGAGAAAAAAATTCATCATTAGATATCCAACAAGTCTAGGTAGTTTAATCCGATAAAAGACATGGCAAGTAATTGTTAAGTGTATAAAAGTCTTATATTTATGCCCTAGTTTAGCTCAATTATTGTTGCTCTTAAGTTTAGTTTAGTTGCATTTATTAGGTAAACATACACAAAACATCATAGATTAGATAATCTACCTTATTTGACGAACTTAATTGATTTTATCTAAAAGATACTGCTCAAGTGCGTTTTCTTACTGTGCGCAGGTACCCGCCGAGGCAGATGCCGCCAAGGCAGCAGAGACGGTAGCAGAAGAGAAGCTGGAAACTGAAGGAGGAAGCTGTTGGACCATCTGGAGAGATGATTGAGGAGGAAAGAACTAGAAAGACGAGTTGTGCCAACCCCTGCACACCAGACCACACATCTTCCTAGGCAGTCAACAAAGTGCCACCGAGGGAGCAACTCAAGGAAGAGTGGAAAAATGCAAAGTGGTATGCGATAGAAAGAGCTCATCGAGCCTGATTTTTATAGACCACTTGCACGTGCAATGGATCCTAGCAGACAAAGAAAAGCCAAGGTCAAAGTCAAGTTGGAAAAAGTCTAACGAGAATCTAGGAAGATTTAATGATCTTTTAATGAGTTGTAATTATATTCTAACAAGTATTACTACCCTAAACCGACTTAGGCATATGCTCCTCCCCTATATATATGTAATCGACTTGAAGGAGAAAAGACAATTGAGATTAGAGAGAAACTCCTTCTTGTCGAAACCCTAGTGTCGTCAAACCCCCACCATGTTCTAAACCTTCCCTAGGGCTAAGGGTTGGTTGTGTAGTAGTTATGAGAGTTTTGCTTGTATTCATTTAGGATTTCGTTTTTGTAATAAAATTCAAGGATTGTTTAGTCTTGGTTCTTCATTGTTGCAATCTTTATCGAGAGAGAAGAGGGTGGCAATCTATTTGTTCAATATCGGGAGAGTTGAACTCACTAAACGAGTAAACACGGTTTTATCCAACCATAGGGTAAAGCTAATTCGGCTTAGGGATAAGTTTAGAAGTTCAGCGGCTAAGAGAGGTTTCATAATCAATTGGTGTTCACCCTTAGATTCACGCCGGAAGGTATCATCCAAGACGTGTTCGCCAATAGTACTTCATGCTTCGGGAGAAGAGGGAGTCATAGAAGGGAGCCTTTCCAAACCTCGAATCATCGCTTAATTGTCCAGGCAGTCACTTGGTCTCTGCCGAGGCGGGCGCCTGCCGAGGAATAGTTGTGGGCGGCTTTTGAAAGTTATTAAGTCGATCTGCAAAACTGTGCCGAGACAGTACATCCAATCTCCACACTAAGAAGCATCCAATACCGGCCTATTCTCTCTCTCTGATTTCTCAATTTACTTTACTCGCTTTAGTCTTAGCTTTAATCAAAACCAACTCCTAATATTTGTGCTTTTATTTTACTTGTGCAGAAAAGTGAACTCCGAAAGGTTGTCACAATCCCTGTGGAGACGATATCTTAAATACTATAACTTGGTACCGTGTATATTTGCACGCAATTTGCGCATCACTTTTGCACGCAACAGTAATTTATGCAAACTATATGAGATGAATGCAACTAATGCAAGAATCTAACAATGAAAACAAGACCCCCCCCAAAAAAAATCGAGAGAAGCATTGACCTCAATGTATGCAAAAATAAAAAAGTGAAAGGGAATGCAAATATGTTAGTTAGAGTGGTCGTCACCTCGAATGATAAGTTTCCTTCGAGTCGTTTACTTGGTATGTTTTCCAGCTCATGGTGGTTGTTGTCGCGAAGTTGGTGGTGAATCGGGAACTGTTATTTCCGAAACCTCTTCTACTTTCTCGGTCGTGATGTTTTCAACAAATTCGGCCTGCTCATCCATCGCAACATAGAGTTCAAAGTATGTATTGATGGCGTCGGAATAAAAAAGGATCGATTTACCTCGCACATAAACACAAGAGTTATTCGGATTAGAAATGTGAGAATAAAATTCCCTTACCCATGAGATGATTCTAGTTACAAATTGCCTCTCAATGAATGGAGACGTGAATCGCCAAAAAGATGGTTCTATTTCTCGTGAAGAACTTGTCTTGGACATAGTCTTGAAATTCTTGGTCATGGTGGTTTTAATTATTGATGTGGAAAAGAACAGAAAACTAAGAAAGAAAACTTAAGAGTGCAACGAGAATGAAAGAGTAAAGGGAAAAGACATAAGGTTTAATGTGGAGTGGAAGTTGGTGAAATTGATGGATGGGTAATTGATCCATGTAAGAAAAGAAGATGAAGGAAAATAACGATGGTGATTTGGGTGAGGTAGGCGGTAAGGTATATTAAGAGGGAAATAATTTTGGTGCGATTTAAAAGGTTGAGAATAAATCCCTAAAATTAAGCCTATTATCCACTTTAAGAGATAGAAATTCTATCTTAGCCCAACTCTTTTTTCTCTTGAACTCTTATCTTAAAATTCAAACAAAATAAAAAAGATAAATATTAAATAAAGATAAATTCAAATTTAAATAAAAAATAAAGATAAAGATAAAGGATAAAAAATAGAAATACGAAAATAAAAGATAAATCATAAAATCTAAAAGTAATCGAAAATAAATAAAACTAATCTTAAAAACAACCAAAAATAAAAATAAAGTTAAAAAATTTAAAAAGAAAAAAAAAGTCTTAGAAAGAGCATTTTCATGCATCTTCTAAGGTTAGTTCATGTCTGGGAAAGCCTGAGGAGGGTCGTTTCCGATACTTCTTATAGTCCATTCACACCCTTCATCGGGTGACAATATTGTCCAAAAAGAGGTGGGCCAGAGTGCTTGCTGCTACTCCCTTTTTGCATTGCCATGGTGGAGGTGTCATTTTTTGTGTTCTCTTGTAGTCCAAGCATATCGTCCATCTTGTTACTATTCTTGAAGGTGTGAATATATTAATAGGAAAAAGTATATCAACACCTACTCAATTAATTACCTCATTCTCGTTGACTTCCACCATGGTTGGATGTAGCCTTCGTTGTCGTGACAATTGCTGCTCTTGCCAATTGCCATGGCAATCCTCTACCGTAATTCAGTGTAAGTCAAGGAAAGAACCAATTTTCTGAAAAGGTTTATAAGTCTAGCCACCGTTTTCTTTAGGTTTCTCAACTATCTCCATCAGTAGAGATTTCGATGGCTTCAAATCTATCGGCATTGGTTTCTCAAGAAATACCTGCAATGGAGGATGTGAGTTTTTAAATAATTCAAAAGGTTCAGTCATCACCTGCTCATATTCTATTAACACAATATTTCCACCATGTTAATCCTGCATGTGGTCGTGCAATTGCCGTGGCCAAGGTTGATAAGAGAAATCTTCATATTCTTTTTTTAGCATCAACGATATAACATTCTGGGCATTAGATTCCATAGAATTTGTTGTAGCATTACTCTTATCAGCTTTACTGAGTGTTGTCGCGGCATCACTCTTTTTAGGCTCCTAAATCGGTGTCGTGGTAATTCGTTGTATAGGCTCATCATGTGTTGGGCAACCTTTCTTATTGGCATTATCTCGACTTGGAGGTTCTAGTTGTTCCTCAAACATTAGAGAGCTCTCTTTGCATTACCCTTTCTCATCTTGCCTTAGGATTTCAGTATCCCCAAGAATTAATGGTTGGGGCATGTTATCCATTGCATATGTAAGTCTCCTCATTTGATCTACCAAATCGCTCATTAGTACATCCATCCTAGCTATCCTCGCCTCCAAGGAATTTGATAGCTCTTGACGAGGATTACATTTCCCTGTCATATCTGTTGCTACGGCAAAGCTGTCATGGTAAAAAAATTTAGCTTTTTGATCATAGCATGAAGGTGTTTTCTGTTGGTTCCATCTAGGGTCCTCTATGTAGCCATATGCACCGGGATTGTAAGGGCAATCTTCAAACACATGATTTTCTCCACAACAAGAGCAAGAGTTTTCCACGGTTTGGACTCTTTGGGGTTTTCTCGGTTGGTAAAGGTAATCATCGGCGAGTGTAAGAAATTCGTGATTGGATTGATTCCTATCTTCCCACATCAACTCTCGAACAGATCGACTCACATTTTCCAACATATTGTGTCCCCTAACTTTATAGTGCACTTGATTTTTTTGATAAAACAAACAAAAAGAAAAGTTAGTAAAAGTAATAAGAAAAATACAATAACAAAAATAACTAACACCATTTGTCAATCCTCGGTAAGGGTGCCAACAACTTGTTGCATGTTTTGAGTGCAACGCAAATAGTGCAAGTGTACACGTCGCAAGTAATAAAGTGATAAGTATCGAGTATCATTTCCTCAGGGATTGGTTTGGGCCACTTTGCTTAAGTTATTGCGTTGTAAAAGAAATAATATTGAAGGTGATGAATAATAAGTAAATTAAACTAAGTAAATAGAAATAAAGGATAGAGTAATCGAACAAGAGAGTAGGTTGGGTTATCGTGAGTCGTGGTGTGATGGTTGATTGGATCATCGTAGTAATTGGTTGCTGAAGTAACTCAATTGTCTTAATAACTAGGACCAGTCGAATTGCATGTGCAATTATAATTGCCGGAGTAACTGGGAACGGAGCGATTGCCTTGGCAACTGGGCAACTTCCTTCAAAGCTTAGCGAAGCGTTCTTCAATGGCTTCTTGTTATCCTTAACTCAAAACACTAGTTAATTGTGCATGTCTTGGTGATACATCCCTGCGTTAACCATGGGTGAACAACAACCGATCTTATGCTTCTCTTAGCCGTTAAAATCCGTAACTTATTCCTAAGTCAGAATAGTCTTCACCAATGATCGTTCGAATGAAGATCATGCTCATTTTTTTTCTTGAATCTAACTATCGTGATATTAGATAAATGGATGAATTCTCGAGATCCTTTCCCAATTCACTCGAAATCAAAATAAGAACCAAGAATGAACAAACTTTGAAATTAAATTGCAACTCAAAAACCAAAACAATCTAATCATTTATCAAAACCGCAAACCCAAGTAACCCAAGCCAATTTAAATCATTTCATGATTGGGTTTGAAAGAAATACAAAGAATAATCCCCAAACATGAATTGCATAAACTAATATTAAAGAAGATAAAGCCTTGTGATCTCTCTCTCTTGTCCGATTCTGCTCCATGTTAGGGCAGCTAATAATCTTTTTATAATGGCACGAAAAGCTCTAAGAGTCTTTAAGGAGATTTGATTTATTCCATTTTCTTGAGGAGATACTCTAGGCTTTATTTTCTTATCTGAAGATATGGAAATAACTCAAGCTTTATTTCCTTATCTAAAGATATGGAAATAATTCAAGCTTTATTTCCTATCCTTAATTCCATTTCATCCCATTTATGAGGAAATAAATCAAGGTTAATGGCGCCAATATTCTCTCAACTTCATCTTCAACAACTTATAAATTGATTTTGGGCTTTATCTTATGCAATCAGGGTGAATCTTGAAAAATTTTGCATTTATTTTCGACTTGCCCTGATAACCGCTCGACAATCAGCTTGGCATGTCCTTCAGAATTCTCCTAAATTGCCACGACAATTCACACTTGTCACGAAAATCCTAACCTGTACGTAATAAAGCACACAAATAGCAAATTTTCCACGAAAACAACCAAAATGTAATACCAATCTCAGTAAAGTAGGAAACTAGGAAATTATGCATGAATGCCTAACAATGCAACTAAATTGTGCCTAATTTTAACAATAATATGAGCAAAAAGGGCAAACAAAATAGTACTTTTATACACTTATCATTAGACATCAGATGTCTACAAAGCCCGAACCCAAATCTCATAAATGTAATTTTGTAGGTTATCTTATAGAAACTAAAGGATATTATTTCTTCAAGCCTAAAGAGAACAAAGTATTTGTTGCTCGAACATGAATCTTCTTAGAAAGAGAATTTGTTTTCAGAAAAGGAAGGAAGAGAAATATTGAACTCAATGAAATTTAAGATCAACCACATATCATTGAAGTAGATATTGAACAAAAACAAGTTCCACTAGTTGTTGAGGAACATTCAACTGTTTTGAAAACATAATCATTATGAAGATATTTGAGAGAACGCAATGCGCCTGAGAAATATGGATTTCTTGTCACATTTCATTGTGATGTTCTCTTCATGGATCAAGATGAGCCTAGGACTTATAAAAAAGAAGTGACAGGCCCAGACTATGAGAAATGGCTAGAGGCCATGAAATTCGAGATGCATTCCATGTTAGAAAACCAAGTTCAGACCTTGGTTGTCCCATCTGAAAGGGTTAATCCCATAGAGTGCAAGTGGGTTTTCAAAAAGAAAACTAATGAGTGTTCAAAAGTACTATTTTTATGACCCTTTTTACTCATATTATTGTTAGACTTAAGCTCATTTAGGTTTCATTATTTCATGCATATTTGAATTATTTTCTTCCTTACAATGCTTCATTGTCACGACAATTCATTGCGGAACCCCGCCGAATGATCCTGACCGAGCAGAACAGACTCGTGCTGTGTGAAGCTGAGCACACCTGGCCGAGAGAAGACAATCGAGAGACCACTACCAGGTCATTGCCGCGCTGAACTATGCCAAGGCAATGCCTTGACAATTTTTGAAAAGGGAGAAAAAGAGAAAAGTGGTAGGCGACTTGAAGAGCATAAAGAGTTGATTTTTTAGAGATAATTTACATGAAGATCAGAGCTTGGAATTGCATAGAGAGGTTAAAGGAGATTAAATTCCATGAAAATAAGGGGAGTTTTAGGAGGAATAAAAGAATAAAATAAAAGACATTTATTTCTTTTATTGTATTTAATTCCAACTTAACTTCCTCCTCAAGGATGACTTTGACCTATCCATCTCCTATAAATAAAGACCCCAAGCTATCAATTAGGGTGATCGAAGGAGAGAGATTCGGTAGAGAATTCAAAGTGTTTTCTTAACGCCATTATGAACTAAATCTTCTTTAGGCTAGGGTTATTTTGTTTAGTAGTTGTGAGAAGACGATTGTAATTTGTTTAGGTTTTTGTTAATGCAATTAAGTTCAAGGTTTGCTTATTCTTGGTGTTTACTTTTTCTTACAATTGAATTGGGAGAGGATATTGTGATTGCATCTATTTTTCTAATTTCGGGAAAGTTAGACTCGCGAAATGAGTAAGCATGGTCTTTACCCCAATCGGTGAAGACTAATTCAACTTAGGGATAAGTACGAGTTTCAAAGGCTAAGAGAAGCGTAAGATTGGTTGGTGTTCACCTTTGGTTCATGCTGGGAAGTATTTTCAAGGTATGCACATTAATAGTGTTTCGACTTAGGGATAAGAAGGAACCATTGAAGGACGCTTTGCCGAACCTTGAAGGTTGTCGCTCAATTGCCCAGGAAATAACTGTGTTCTTTACCGCGCCAATAGTTTTTCCCGTTGCCAAAGAAATTCTCTTGCCCATTGCCGAGACAATCAAGTTGACGTTTTCATTAAGAACCGAGACAGTTTCATTCAACTTCCACACTACGACGCAACATAATCCGGCCTGCTCTATCATCATATTTACTCAATCTTTTAATTTGCTTGTTTTCTTTATTTTAGTTGCTTTCTCGACCAAACCATTACTTGTGTTTTTAATTTATCACAGTGCAAGACGATAATCTCTGGAAGTAGCATCAATCCCTGTAGAGACGATATCTTTTATATTATAACTTTGCAGTGTGTATACTTGCACTACAATTGTGACATTGAATACGCGCAACAAAAACTGACATGGACGGTAATGTACAAACATACAAAGGGCGATTAGTCGCTAAGGGTTTTCGTCAAATTCATGGTATAGACTACGATGAACCCTTTTCTCCTGTTGCTATGTTTAAATCCACCCAGATCTTACTTGTGATAGCTGCATTTTATGATTATGAGATATGGAAAATGGAATGTTAAAAACATTTTCCTTAATGGAAAAGTAGATGAAGATGTGTACATGACACAAAATGAAGGTTTTGTCAATCCAAAGGATGCCGAAAAATATGCAAGCGTGGCTTGAAGCAAGCTTTTCGAAGTTGGAATCTTCGTTTTAACAATGCAATCAAAGAGTCTGGTTTTATAAAAATGAAGATAAGTCATATGTTTTTAAGAAAATTTTTGGGAGCACTATCATATTCTTGGTACTGTATGTGGATGACACATTGATAGTAGGAAATGACATACCTAGCTTACAGTCTGTTAAAACTTAGATAGGAAAATGTTTTTCCATGAAAGATTTGGGTGAAGCAAGATACATATTAGGAGTCAAGATCTATAGAGATAGATCAAGACAATTCGTAGGACTGAGTCAAAATACATACATAGATAAAGTATCGAAAAGATTTAGTATGGAAGAATCCAAAAGAGGGTTCTTACCTATAAGACATGGAATTTCACTCTCGAAAGAAATGTGTCCTTCAACACCTCAAGAAAGAGAGTGCGTGAGTTAGATTCTATATGCTTCAACAATTGGATCTATCATGTATACTATGATATGTACTCCCCTAGATGTATCATATGCTTTAAGTATGACAAGTCGGTACCAGGAAGATCCCGATGAAGGTCATTGGGTCGTAGGTAAAAACATCCTAAAATACTTAAGAAGAACTAAGGATGCATTTCTTATATATGAAGGTGATGAAGAGCTAAGTATAAAAGGTTATATTGATGTTAGCTTTCAAACCGATAAGGATGATTAACGATCGCAATCGGGTTTTGTGTTCTTCCTTAATGGAGGCGCTGTGAGCTGGAAAAGTTCAAAGCAAGATACAATATCTGATTCTACAACAAAATCCGAGTATATTGTAGCAAGAGGTGCTGTAAAAGATGTTGTTTGGATCAAGAAATTCATATATGAACTAAGGGTTGATCTGAGCATATTGAATGCTATAGATATACGTTGTGATAAGAAAAGAGTCATCACACAAGCAAAAGAACCTAGATCTCACCAACGATCCAAACACATACTTAGGCGTTACCATCTCATTCAAGAAATCATAGATCGAAGAGATGTGAAAATATGTAGACTACCAATAGATGATAACATTGTCGACCCACTTAGAAAGCCTTATACGCAGAAGAAGCATGATCGTCACACTTAGTCACTTGGTATTAGATACATGAGTGATTGGTCTTAGTGCTAGTGGGAGATTGTTAGAGTATGCCCAAAGACCAATATGTAGTTGATTGATGATAAAGTGTTGTCATTGACATGAAGATGTCGAAATCAATGCATAAGTATGTGTTAGAGAATGACATACTAGACTGACCCACTATAAGCATGTTTCTTGGATTATTATATGATAGTCACAACATTTCTCATAGTGATAACTGCATGTATGATCCTCAAACTTGAGATCATCATGAGTGACATATTTTGATATAGTCAAAAGTGTTTCATAACTGACTACACTATAAAGACTATTTCACATGAACATCATAGTGTGATGTGGTGGATAACAATTTGATTGAAGCTTTTAATGGATGGATTTTGGATGCAAGATGCTATCCAATATCAATATGTAGGAAGATATCAAAAAATGCTAATGTAAAAAATGTATGTGAAGAGAACTTGGTCAAGTAAGTAGAAAACCAACATTGCACATAGGCCTTTACAGAAGTTGGAGAGAAATATGGAACTTCCCACCCAATGTAGGCTGGTTTAGAATGGTGATGGAGGATTTGAGGTAACTGATGGTGAAATCCAACACACAATTGATCTAAATAACATAAGATGCACTTGTAGAGACTGTGGGATAATTGGAATACCGTGTTCTCATACTATTTGTGCTATGCACCACGATTCAAGGGATCCTAAAACATACATTTCCAATTGGTAAGATATGTTGCCAGTTACAGTCATGTTCTACAACCAGATATGGGAAAGATATTTTGGCCAAAAAGGGAAGATGATCCAATTGGGCTTCCCAAGTTCAAAGTCATACAATGAGGCCTAAGAAGAAGAGGAGAAAAGATAAAGATGAGTTTGTGAAGACTAAATATCGCCAATTAAGTAGAGGATGATATAAATTCATATGTAGTATTTGTAAGCAAGTTGAGCACATGAAAAAAATGTCTCTAAAAGGATAATATCACCAACACTGGACAAGTATACTTAACCATGTTTTACTTACTTGTATACCATGTAATCAACATCTAACAATTGTTTTTCTATGTAATTTAGGATGCCAATGTCAATGATGTCCACAAGACAACTAATGATCTCCACATCCAACCACTACAACAATGCTGGATCAACATGCAGTAACCCTGGAATCACTGAAGTGCAAAAAAACACAGTCTGCTGCTACAAATCATGAGGTTTTTAAAAACTTAAATAATAGTTCTGCCTGTTTAACATTACAATGTTATACTAAATTTTTATGCATCTTAGAGTGGAAACACTAGTCGAACAATAAGAGGCATGAAAAGAAAGTTAACAGCTAACATACATTCTAGTAATGCTTCTACATCCAACAAAAAAAGGCAAGTTGGTATTGGCTTATATACAAACCTCAAAATTGGAGAAAAAACTTATAATGTGACTTGGTATTGGCTTAAATAATATTTCTGCTTGTTTAACATTACGCGTTTAACTTTGTTTGTTTGGCATCTACACCTTCAACTATTTCATGCCTCCATTTATTTTAATTTTTTGGTCATGTAGCCTAGTTTGCCTAGTGAAGTAGTTTTCACAAGCATAAAAAAAGAAGATTAGAGCTCTTACTTCTCAATATAAACATACATGAAAAGGAAAGCAAGTTGTTACTACAAGACAACTGCAACAAGAGTTATCTGATGAACGTAGTCAGCAAAAGAAAATGGCTCAAAAAAGCATTTCGCTACACAATCAAGTCATACAGATGCAAATTTCAATCCTTAGGATGATGCTTGAAGTTATATGAATGTTACTGGACTAAATTATTTTGTTATCAGGGTGATTCTTATGAAGACCCTTAAGATTATATTTTGTTCATAAGATGACTATATTTTGTCATTTAAGCTATGTTTAGGGTATATTAGGAAACACTAATTATATTTTGTGTCCATGAAAAAGATTTGAAACTCAATGTACCCACAACTGATGTTACTTTTATTCATGGAAAAGATATGAAAGCTCATATTGGTTTTTTTATTTTGTGTTCATTGTTTTACTAATTCATAGGTGAATTCACTAATTTGACCTATGTTTTTTCAGTTGAGCTATGTTTAGGGTATGTGTTAAGTGTTCAAAAGTTCTATTTTTGTGACCCTTTTACTCACGAAATTGCTAGCCTTAGGCTCATATTAGTTGTATAATTAGCCATTCATGCATGATTGTATCGTTTTCTTGGTGGTATGGGTTGACTTGATGTTTTGCTTAGTTTTGTCGGAAAAAGATGCTGCCGTAAGTTATTTTTATGTGTGCAGGACAAGTTTCCAGGAAAGTTGCCATGGCAACCCAAGAAGGAGATGCCAAACAAGTTGCCGTGACAACCCAAGAAGGAGATGCCGAACAAGTTGCCGCGGCAACCCAAGGAGATATTGAACCATTTATCACGACAACTATCGACAAGAAAGAATGAGGTGAAGTGGTAGCCGACTTGAAGAGTAGAAAATTCTTACTTAATCGAGATAGGTGGCATGTAGAAAAAGAGTTGAAAGTTCGTGAAGAGGTCAAGAGAAGATGAATCCCAAGAAAATAGGAGGAATTTTTAGTTGGAATAGATTTAATATTTCTTTTATCCAATTTAAATCCAACTTAACTTCCTCCTCAAGAAAGACTTTGACCTAGCCATCCCCTATTTAAAGAAGGTCAAGCTGCAAGCCTTAACATGTTCGATTGAGAGAGAGAGAGACCAAGAAGGGCTATCGATATCTTCTTCATCCTTTCCCTTCTTGTTCGATTAGGTTTATGTTGGGAAAACTTTGTTTTGTGTTTCTTTTGAACCTAGCCATGAACTAAATCTATTTGGCAAGAGTTATTGTGTTTTGTAGTTGTGAGAAACGGTTGGATTTTGTTTAGGTAATAAAGTTTGCACTTTTTATTCAAGGTTTGCTCATTCTTGGCTTTTAACTTTGTTTGCGAGTGAATTGAGATAGGATCTCGTAATTTCATCTATTTATCTAGGCTTCTACATTCAAATAGTATTTTGACTTATGGATAAGAAGAAATCATTGAAGAATGCTTCACAGAACCTTTAAGGTTGCCGCTTAGTTGCCCAAGCAGTTGCCCTGGCAATCATTGCCCTGGAATCGTTATACTAGTTACCTCGGCAACCGCTATACTAGTTGCCTTGGAAATAGGGGTGAGCGTTCGAGCGAGTCGAGTCAAAAAACTTCGAGTTATTTGAGTTGACGCGTCATATTTTATGACTTGAACTTAATTTGAAATTTTTTCGATTCGAGTCGAGTTTATGAAATTCAAGTTGAGTTCGAGTCTAGTCGATTTTTCATTTTCCTATACAAATTTAATTGTAATTATTTACCATGTTATAGTACGATTTGATTCCAATTTAAACGACTTTCTCTAATCACATAAGATATATATATATATATATATATATCTTCATATATTATTTTTCACATGCATAAGTAAGATTTGTAATGTTATTTAATAAAAAATATCATCTAAACTTCTAAAATATATTTATAATATTATTTTTAAATAAGGAACTTTTGGGGATAAAGTATTGATGGGGGTATAAATGAGTCAATGAATTGATGTAAAGAAAAAAATTACAAAAAATTCAGTTGAATGATCAAATTGAATAAAATATAAAGTTAAAGGGCTAAATTGAAAAAATAATATATTTGTTAAAAATATGAATTGAAGTTATATAGATATTATATAGTGTTAGTGAATCATGTGGTTTAATTTTGGTCAAAAATAGACTTAAAACGAAAGAGGAATTGAAGAAATGAGAAACATTCAAAGTTGAGGGGCTAAATTACAAAAGTAGGAAATTTAATTTAAAAATAAGAATTGAAGCTAAATAGGTATTCTAGATTCTACAGTGTTTTAGGAGAATGCGGTTCAAATTTGGTCAAAATTGATTTAAAACGAACGAGATATTGAAGAAATGAAAATCATACAAAGTTAATGGGGTGATTTGAAAAAATATGAAATTGAAGACAAATACGTATTCTACACTGGTTTAGGAATATGTGGTTCAAGTTTGGTCAAAATTGGACTTAAATGAAGGAGAAATTGAAGAAAAATAAAATCAGTGACTAAATTGCAAAACTGTAAAATTCAATTTTTCGAGTTGGGCAAATTTCAAACCTACTCGAAATTAAATTTTTTTCGAGTTAATCAAGTTGACTATTCTATCTTAACTCACAATAATCTGGCATATTCTCTCTTAACATGATTACATCTTTCTTTTATTTTATTGCTCTTAGTTTAGTTATTAATTAGAACTCCCACAATCACCTACTTGTGTTTTTATTTTACAGTGCGAGAATTTAAATTCTTGTAGTAGCACCAATCCATGTGGAGAGGATATCTTTCTATACTATAACTTGCGATGTGTACACTTGCACCAATTGCGAAGCACTTATTATGTGCAACAAGTTTTTGGCACCGTTGCTGGGGATTGGCAATAGCGACTTTGTTTTTATTTTATTTTCTTGCACTTTTATTTTTACTTTTTATTGTTTAGTATCTAAAGGGTTAACAAAATTTGGTTTTTCATTGGTGTATGACCAGGGCAAAATCCAACAGCTCCAGAATATCCCATTGACCGAGAAATTGAACGTACCTACCGTAGACTAAGACAAAAACTGAGAGAAACAATGGGAGATCAAGTCGGCAATAATAATGCCAACGTCAATCAGATTACCGCGGCAGGAGATGGAGCGATCCTACCAGCTCAACTTGCTCAAGAAAGGAATCGAGATGTTCGAGACTATTTAGAAGATGATCTCAACGGTTCAAACCCAAGAGTTGTCACACCTGAAATCGAAGCTACCCACTTCGAATTAAAGCCAGTAATGTTCAATATGATCAACATAATTGGTCAATTTGGCGGATTGGCAACTAAAGATGCCAGACAACATCTCAAATCCTTCCTTGAGATTTGCAATTCATTCAAGCTACAAGGAGTCCATGAAGATATTTTGAGGCTAAAATTATTCCCCTATTCACTGAGGGATAGGGCAAAAATGTGGTTGAATATTATTACATCCATATCAATAGGATCTTGGACTGATTTATGTCGTGATTTCCTTGCTCGATTTAATCCTCCAAATATGACTGATAAGTTACGTAATGAAATCACTTCTTTTCGATAGGCAGATGATGAATCCATGTACGAGACTTGGGAGCGATATAGAGAACTGTTACACAAATGTCCCCTACACGAATTCCAGTATGGACACAAGTGGCGATGTTTTACAACGTGGTAAACACACCAACAAGGATGATGCTAGATGCCTCGGCAAATGGCATACTCCTAGACAAGCCACCAGAAGAAGCAATGGAGATTTTGAACCGGCTTGCTAAAAATGATTATCAGTTCCCAACTACCAGAAGAGGAGGAGTCAGACACCATGCTACAATAAACGAGCTTGAGTCGTCGGATTCGTTTCTCACGCAATTGGCTACCTTAACCAATTTGGTTAAGAACACGCAACAACCAAGCAACACACAAGAGGTCAAGGTAGTAAGTTCATTTTGTGATTAATGTAATGGTAACCATGATTCTTCTGAGTGTCCATAGAACCCAGAGTCCAGTTTTTATGTTGGAACCTACAACCGAAACAATAACGTGATGTCCAACATATACAATCCAGCATGGAAAAAGCATCTAAATTTCTCATGGAGCAATCCCAACAATGCCCTCAATCAGAACACTCCAACAGTGAGATTCTAACAGAACATGCCTCGGCAACCGATGCCGCAACAACCAATTCCACGGCAACAATCAACCCCATCTAGTTCCTTGGAAAACTCTCTTAATGCTTTCATGTTAAATATTGAATCTTATATGGCTGAGAATAGTAACTTCATGAAAAGGATTGATGCTTTTATTAACATGACTGAGATGAGATTGCAAAATCAAGAGGTTGCCCTGAACTCATTAGAGACTCAAGTTGGGTAGTTCGCCCAAAATCTGAATACAATACCACAAGAGGGTTTACCCAGCGATATTAAGGTCGCAAAGGGAAGTGGCCATGAGCAGTGCAAGGCAATCACCACTCGAAGTGCCCGACAATTTAAAGAAGCTCAACCAAAGGGGCAACCTCATATTCATGAGGATGAATCCAGCAACCAAACCCCTAACAAAACTGGTGAGCCAAAAATTACCAAGGCAAGTCCTGATGCCTTGGCAACCACAAGTATAGATGCCCCAGCAACACCAATTGCTCATGCCGTGACAAGACCTGATGCCTCGGCAATGCCATCCATCAAGTTACAAACCAATGAAAGAATTGAGGGCATTCGACTTCCACCACCATTCCTACAAAGGTTGAAGCGGAAAAAGCATGTGTATCAATTCAAGAAGTTCCTCAACATCTTAAAACAAGTTTATATCAACTTACCATTGGTTGAGGTAGTTGAGCAAATGCCAAATTATGCCAAGTTTCATAAAGACATGGTCTCTAAGAGGACTAGGCTAGGAGAATTCGAAACGGTTTTCGTGATGGAAGGATGCATGGCCATGTTGCATAACCGAATGCCACCTAAACTAAAAGATCCCGACAGTTTTACAATACCATGTGCAATCGAAATTCACTATGTTAGGGAGGCGTTATGCGATCTTGGAGCAAACATAAACTTGATGCCAAAATCAGTTTTCCAGAAGCTGGGAATTGGGAAGGCGAGACCAACAACTGTGATGCTACAGCTTGCAGACATGTCTTATGTGCATCCAGAGGGAAAATTGAGGATATACTGGTAAGAGTTGATAAATTTATTTTTCCCGCTAACTTTATTGTTTTGGAATGTAAAGCAGATTAGTGCGCACCCATTATCCTTGAGTGACCATTCCTAGAAACGGGAAAGACCTTAATCGATGTCGAAAGAGGAGAACTCTCGATGAGGGTAAATGACCAACAAGTCAAACTAAATGTTTTCCAAACCCTCAAGCAAGCCAACGATCCAGAGGAATGTCAAGTAATCCAAGCCATGACTAAATTCAATGTTGACATGGAAGAAAGTTGCCTCGGCAACCTGATTACCAAACCAGAGGAGCATGAAGAATTTGAAGAACCGATAGACGGCGAGCAAGAAGTGGCAAACTGGATAATAAATCGACTAGGTACATACTTTGAACCATTGGATTACTCAGGTAAGGAAGGTGAACTTGAAAAACCATCTATTGAATAACCTCCCATTCTTGAGTTGAAACCATTGCCAGGGCAATTAAAATATGCTTACTTGGGAACCGAAAACACTTTGCCCGTAATTATTTCTTCTAAGTTGCAGCCTGAATAGGAAAATAGATTGATTAACATGTTGACACTGCAAAAAAAAGTAATAGGATGGACAATTGCCAACTTAAAAGGAATTAGCTCGGTAGTATGAATGCACAAAATCCCTTTGGAGGATGATCATAAACCGTCAATTGTAGAACAAAGGAGACTTAACCCCGCTAGAAAAGAAGTCGTGAGGAAAGAAATCATCAAGTTGCTTGATGTCGGTATCATTTGTCCTATCTCCGACAGTACATGGGTAAGTCAGGTACAATGTGTATCGAAAAGGGAGGTATAACTGTGGTAAGTAATGAAAACATCAAACTTATTCCAACAAGGACTGTGACCGATTGGAGGGTTTGCATGGATTACCGTAAGTTGAATAAAGCTACTAGGAAAGATCAATTTCCTTTACCCTTTATTGATCAAATGTTTGACCATCTTGCATGTAAACCCTTTTATTGTTTTCTTGATGTTTACTCAGGTTATAATTAGATTGCCATAGCACCGGATGATCAGGAAAAGACCACTTTCACATGCCCATACGACACTTATGCAATGCCCCGGCAACCTTCCAAAGATGCATGATGATAATTTTTTCGACATGGTTGAAGATTATCTTGAGATCTTCATAGACAATTTCTCGGTGTTTGGGAATGATTTCGACAATTACCTCGACAATTTGGAAAAGGTGCTGATAAGATGTGAAGAATCCGACCTAGTGCTTAACTAGGAGAAGTGCCATTTTATGGTGGATGAAGGAATTATGCTCGGCCATAAGATTTCATCCAAGGGCATCGAAGTTGATAGAGCCAAGGTGGAAGTGATTGAAAAAATACCTCCACCAAATTCAGTCAAGGGAATTCGAAGCTTCCTAGGACACGCATGTTTTTACAGAAGGTTTATACATAATTTTTCTAAAATTACTAAACCCTTGTGTAACTTGCTTGAACAGAACAAGGCCTTCGGTTTTGATGATTCTTGTGCCCAAGCATTCAAAACTCTTAAGGAAAAACTTGCTTCAACACCCATTGTCGTTCCACCCGATTGGACTTTACCTTTTGAAATCATGTGTGATGCAAGTGATTTTGCAGTAGGAGCAGCTCTAGGCCAAAGAACGGGTAAAATTTTCCATGTTATATACTACGCTAGTAAAACTCTTAATGATGCCCAATTGGATTACGCCATGACGGAAAAGGTGTTACTAGTCGCAATTTTTTCCTTTGACAAATTTCGCTCCTACTTGATTGGAACTAAGGTAATTGTTCATACTGACCACTCGACAATTAAGTATATGTTTGCTAAGAAAGATGCCAAACCTCGTTTGATTCGTTGGATATTACTATTATAAGAGTTTGACATTGAGATTAAAGACAGGAAAAGGACAGAAAATCAAGTTGCCGATCACTTGTCACGCTTGGAACACAACAAAGAAGAGAAAACAGAGAGGGAAAATTGCAATGCATTCCCAGATGAGCAGATGCTAGTTGCCTCGGCAACTCTCGTAGCGCATGTCGTGACAACTCAAATAGCGCATACCGCGGAAACCCAAGTAGCACATGTCGTGGTACCAATCGTAGCGCATGCCTTGGAAACTCCAGTAGCACATGTCGCGACAAGACCCGATGCCTCGGTTATACCCTGGTATGTAGATTTAGTTAATTTCCTTGTTAGTGGTTTTTTACCTTATGGCCTTACTCACCAAGGAAAGAAGCGGTTCCAGCATGATTCTAAGCATTATTATTGGGGCGAGCCTCTTTTGTTTAAACAATGTGCAGATCAAGTCATACGATGATGTGTTCTCGAGGAAGAACATCAAAACATACTTAGGAAATGCCATGGTTCACCATACGGAGGTCATTTTGGAGGCACTCGAACTGCGGCCAAAGTTTTACAATCCGGTTTGTATTGGCCCACACTCTACAAGGATGCCCACGAATTTTACAAACAATGTGATCGTTGTCAACAAACGGGCAATATCTCTAGACGACAAAGATGCCACTGCAGAACATTCTTGAAGTCGAATTGTTCGATGTGTGGGGGATCGACTTCATGGGACCTTTCCCATCATCATATGGAAACCTCTACATCTTACTTGTCGTCGACTATGTGTGTAAATGGGTAGAAGCAATTGCAACTCCTAAAAACGACTCAAAAACTGTGCAGAGATTTCTACAGAATAATATATTTACACGGTTCGGAATGCCGAGGGCAATCATCAGTGATGAAGGAAAGCATTTCGACAATAAACTTATTGCCAAGATGTTGCAACGCTTTGGCGTAACTCACAAAATTGCCATGTCATATCACCCACAGACCAACGAGCAAGCTGAAATTTCAAACCAGGAATTAAAGGGTATCCTCTAAAAAGTGGTAAATCTCTCTCGAAAGGATTGGTCGTTTAGACTTGATGATGCACTTTGGGCATATCGCACCGCATTGAAAACACCTTTAGGTATGTCTCCTTTCCGACTTGTCTACGACAAGACTTGCCACTTGCCGGTGGAAATCGAGCACAAGGCGTATTGGGCGATCAAAACTGTGAACATGGATTGGGAAAGTGCTGGGCAAAAGCGTCTGTTGGATCTCAGCGAAATAGAAGAATTCAGTGCCTTAGCTTATGACAATGCAAGGATCTACAAGAAGAAAACAAAGTGTTGGCATGACAAGAAGTTGTTGCCGCGACAATTCATTCCCGTGAAACTAGTCCTTCTATTTAATTCTCGGTTAAAACTATTTCTGGAAAAATTGAGATCAAGATGGTCTGGACCATTTGAAGTAGTCAAGCCTTTCTCCCATGGTGCCATGATAATCAAGTCCACCACTAACAGACATGAATTCAAAGTTAACTGACAAAGATTGAGGCACTACAACGGTGCCCATGTAGAGTGTAATAAGGTTGTATTCTTTTTAGGCTCTAGTAGGTTTCTTTGTTTTTCCACATCAAGAACCAAAACAGAGTATGCCCTGGCATCTACCTTAGCGAATGCCACGGCAACGGACACTGAAGATGCATGAGCAACCAAGACTGAAGATGCTGCGGCAACTACTACCAAGGACAAAGGTAAAACTCCAAAGCCAAACTCGCACTGAAACCTTATCTGGTTTTTCAGATTCGGACGAGTCCTTGGCAGAACCCATGAAGTCACTTCCAGCAACATCTTGCAAAGCCAAAAGGAAACCCTCCACAACTGAGGAAATTGAAGAGATGGAGGGCGAGAGCGAAGAAGTAGCCCCTACACGGGAACCGATTCCACCACCGGTAACTAGGAAGCAACCGCCGCGCTCAAGCAAGCGGATCAAACAAACCGCCTACCGAAAACTCATCATTAGCGATGATGAGCTCTCGGAGTAAGTCATCATTTCTCATCTTTTTTATATTTTTTTTATTTTTGTTTATATCTTCTTTTTGCATGCATTGAGGATAATGCCTCACTCGAGTTTGAGGGGAAATTGTTTCTAGATTAGCCTTCATGTTTAGTTGCATTCATCTTTAGTGATAGCATTTAGGGTGCATATGTTACATGTCATGCCTTTAATCGGATTTAATTGCCTAAGACTTTTTGAATATTCGATGATGAAATGTTGCTACTACACTTAATTGAAAAAATCCTTTAAATTTTAGGATTGCATGAAAAAAGCTTAGAACTTTACTATGATGCTAAAAAAAATTCACAGTTGTGACTTGTTGATCGATAAAAACTTAGTGAACTTAGGTTGCTTAAAAGTTGAGTAAACTAAAAATCGAAATTAATTTCTTGCTAGAGGTGCCCGAAATCGATTCTAGTAGTTAATGCACTTTAAAAAATTGCTAGAGGTGCCCGAAATTGGCTCTAGTCGGCTCAATTTAAATAAGAAAATTGTTTCTTTAGAGGTGCCTGAAATTGGCTCTAGTGAAAATAAAAAAATAAATACCTCGGTAATTAAATTGATAAAAGCCTATTGTTCACATAGAATCTTGGAAATCAACTTGTACACAACTACGCACACACATTGTCACGAGCATTATAGTGGGGTTCTGGGTAATTTTTGTGCCATTTGAAAATATCAAAAGGTGATCATACTTTGTGCCACGGTTTTGAGAATTGAATTCAAGTTTGAAGCATGTCTTTGATGATTAAAGTCTTGGCAAGTAATTGTTAGTTTGCATTGCTTGAGGACAAACAATAGTTTGAGTTTGGGGGTGTGTTAGTGTTCAAAAGTTCTATATTTGAGACCTTTTTACTCACGAAATTGCTACACTTAGGCTCATATTAGTTGCATAATTAGTCAATCATGCATTATTGCATTGTTTCCTTGGTGGTATGGTTTGACTTGATGTTTTGCTTAGTTTTGGTGGAAAAAGATGCTGCCGGAAGTTATTTTTATGTGTGCAGGACTAGTTTCCAAGACAGTTGTCATGGCAACCCAAGAAAGAGATGCCGAACAAGTTGCCGTGGCAACCTAAGAAGGAGATGTCGAACAAGTTATCGTGGCCCCGAATTTGGTCAACATGAAAATCATTGATTTATTAGAGTCTTTTTCAACAAACACTAATTTGAGCATACACATGTTACAAACAAAAGAAAAAATTTGAGCAAACGATAATTATAAGACAATCAAACACATTACATTATCATATTTCATTAAACATATGATCCAACTATTATCGATACAGATATCATCCATGCTATTACCATCCCTTTCAGTAACATATTTTTTCCTTTCAACTTTCTCCATTGCCATAGACATCTGCTTCTACATTTCTTTTATCTTCGATTTTAATTCTACGATTGCATCAACTTCATTGATTTTTATTAGTTTCATTTAATTTCTGCAATTCATCATTTTCCCTTTTCAACTTGTTAATGAAGAACCTAGCTCTTTCTGACATAGGTTCATCAACCCACCACAAAAAACCACAACTCTTTGTCCTAAAGTTTGGACATCTAATGAACCTTCTTGTAATGCCCCGGTTTTGGGCTTAGGAGTTTTGGGCGTTGACCGGTTGGTCAAAGTGCTGTTCGAATCTTAAGAGGTGAAATTAGGAAAGCCTAGTTCGGGTTGCATTAAAAATATGGAAAAATGTTCTAAAATCATCTTTTAATATAATTAAGTGAACTGTGAAATCAATTTTGGAAAATGAGTTTTGGAAGTGTGACATTTTGGCTAGTGACCAAAATGTAATTTTCGCAAGTTTGGTGGCTGTTTTATAAAGGGTTGAAACTTTGAATCTTTAAGGAGCTATTTACCCAAAGGGAGTTTCTCCAGATTTTTTTAAGATATTTTAAGTCTAAATTCTGATTTTAAAGGATATTAAAAGTGGAGGGAAAGCCATTTGGCTATTTTTGGATTTTGTAACCAACTTTGCTAAATTTTCTTTCTCTCATTTTCTCTCAACCCAAACACTTCTTTTCCAGAGAATTGGTTCTGATTTCTTCACCTAAATCCCTCCTTTCAACTCTCATTTGATTCCTAATCAACATATCTTCAAAACCTCTTCAATTGCTAATTGTTTCAACAAGGATTTTGATTCCAAAAAGAGGAGAAACTCAAGTTTGGAGGTAAGAACGTCCTTCTCCTCTAAACTATCAGTTCTTTACTGAAATTCCTAAGTTTTCAATCCTTAATTGATGTTTAATTAAAGGTTTTTAAGTGGTGAAATGAATCTTGGCTTATAATGCAAGATTTTGATGATTTTTGATGATTTTCGTTAGATCTGATTAATCTGTGATTTGAGATGTGTTTTTGATGTTAAATGAACTCTAAATTGATAAGGAATTGAGTTTTTATTGATGCAATCCCGGATAGGTTGAGTTTCCTAAGTTTAGCTTGTGTTTCAAGGTTGTTTTTGTGGTGATCTTGGTGATCTGTTGTTGCTGGAGGTATAAGGATGTTAATAGGTTGTTTTTAGATGTTATATGATGTTTATGGAAGTGTGGTTTTGCTGGTTTATGGCTGGGCATTGTTTAGAAGTGGTTTGGATGCATTTTCGGTTGTGTTTGGTGGCCGAAAATGGAGGTTGGATGAGAGCAGCGAGTTTAGGTGCTTTCATTGAAGCAATTAATGCATGATGATGCATTAATCCTCTGCTTTGATGTGTTGAAACAGGGGAGGCATCTTTGGATCCAAGAGTTGTTGATCCGGAAGCTTGATTTGGTGCTTTGGCTTGAAGCAAAGTGGAAATCGGTGAGTGCGTGAGTGAAGTTGGGTTTTCAGCTTTTAAACCAAGGTTTGAAGGTTTTGGGAGCTTAGTTTAAGTCTAAACAACTTTGTTAAGCTCAAGCGTAAGTTTTCGGAATTTACTCTCTAGTGGTGGCCATGATTTTGTTGTGATGCAAAATGGTTATTTGCATGTTTTAATTACTGTTTTGAAAGCATGTTTTAGCATGGTTTTTGCTGATGATGTAAGCCATATGTTGAAGGTAACTCTAGGTAGGAGTTCCTTGATTTTGTACATTGATTAAATGTGGCTTGATGCTTTGAAATGCATGATGAAAATGGCTTGGTTTAATGCTTTAAAACAGTGGATTAAATGATGAAAATGATGTTTATTGGCAAGTGATGTTTTGAAAAAGATTAAGGTCACTAAGGTGGTTAAAAGTCCTTGAGTGAGCCTTATTACTTAAGAACATCAAGGTGGTTAAAAGTCCTTGGATGATTCTTGTTGCGGACACTAAGGTGGTTAAAAGTCCTTAGGTGATCCTTTCCATGGTGTTTAAAAGTCCATGGGGCCATGGTGTTTAAAAGTCCATGGGGCCAAGGTGTTTAAAAGTCCTTGGGGCCAAGGTGTTTAAAAGTCCTTGGGGTGATTCAAGCAATGGACACAAAGGTGGTTAAAAGTCCTTGTGTGGTCCTCATTCATGGTGTTTAAAAGTCCATGGCCAAGGTGTTTAAAAGTCCTTGGGAAGTTGATGAACTTGTTTTAAGAAATGGAATGTATCACTTGAGCCAATATGACATGTTATGTTAATGATGAAGCATGAGATTGCTTGTTTTAAGTATGCTTTTGAGCATGTGCAAAGGTTGATTTAAAGCATGTTTTGTAAATGTTTTTAATTGCATTATTGAATGGTTTTTAAGAGCATTCCTCACTAAGCTTTTGCTTACGCTCTCTTCCGTTTTCTTAATTCAATAATGCAGAGCATTAGAGAACCTTGAGGGCAGCAAGAAGGCAAGAATTCAAGTGCAAGTAAAGCTCAATGTATGGAAGGTTTTTGTTAAACATTTTAGCTTTTGGGTGATTTGGCAATGGGGGACCAATGTGTATGTTTTGGGAGGTGTTTGGAACTCCCTAAGTTTGTTGATTTGATGATGCCTATAAGTCATATATATGTTGAATTGCATGCTGGTAAAGTTTGGTAGCATTTGGAGCATGTTTGAATGATCTATTGCATGTTTTGGAATGATATTTGCTGCAATCTGTGCAGGCGTTTCGGAACAGTGTGCACCGTTTCGGAACGGGTGCCTTGCATGAACCCAGGCGTCCGAAACGGTATGCACCGTTTCGAAACGGTTTGGCCTCTGCCAAGCCTGTGTTTCGGAACCCGTTGTGGAACGGCCCGTGTTTCGGAACGGGGTCTACCTGTTTCGGAACGGTCGACCGTTAGGGGCTGACATTGGCAGTTATATGTTTTGAATTGTTTGCGTTTTGGTCCTGAAACTTGTTTGTTCAATTGTATGAGCTTGGGAAGTCCTTTTGAGCTGAAATTTCACAGAGAAGCATGAAACCTGATTAATTTCAAGTTGGTAACTTTAGTTTGGGTTAAGTCCTTTTAATTAGCAGAAATTACAAGTTGGTTCCTAAAGTTGTAATTTGTTCAATTGGTTCCCTGTTTGATCTCTGATGTTTGTGATCTTTGAGTATGATGTTTGTGTGATCACAATTAGGACTAATGTGCATCTAGACAAGATTAAAAAGAAAAAAAAGGGTCGTTAATCAAGGTTGACTTTCGGGTTGACTTTGGTTTTCCCCGTGTGACTTTCTTAATTCGGGTCAACCGTCTAGGCCGGGTTAAGGGGGTTACACTTCTTCCTAAGTTTTCAGTATTTTTTTCATGCGGTCCACATTGGATATTTGACACCACAAGCACACAATATATCTTCACCATTGTACTCTCAGCTCGTTCCTGAACCTAATTTTTTCAACGACCTCTAAAGGATGAGCAAGATGATGATGCCATCATCAAACAAACAAAATCAATTGAAAATGTCTTGACTCAATAATTAATGATTTAAAAAACTCAAAGAACAATAAAAGTATAATCATTTTTCAAAGAAACGAAACAAACCTAGATTTCAACCGTATACCCAAAAAATCTAAAATGATTCTCAACATAAGTGTTTGAAATTTTTAAATACTCAATGAACAATTAAAACTGTCGAGGCTTCTAAATTTTAAAATACCCCCCAAAAGTAAAATTTGTGTTTAGATTACCTGGTGATGAAGACGATACTAGTGGAAGAAGAAGAAACGAAGAAGATACAATGGAGACCTATGTTTAATCTTCAGGGGTTACAACTTATAGAGGAGAGAGAAAAAATAAGAAAAAACTTGTAGATTTTCATTTTTTATTTATTTATTTTTCATGTCATCAGCCCACATCATTATTTTGACTTTTCAGCGGTGACATGACATGCTATCTGGAGAAGACGCGTGGCGCGTAAAAAAGTAACAGCCACATTAACGGTTTTGTCGGTCAATGTCGGTCAAGGAGATAATTTGATGCAATTCGTAAACTAGAGGACCTAATTGACTGCGTTTTCGCGCGGTTGGTGACATTGCTAATTTGGGTTGAACTCAGGGACAAAAGGACCCCTTTAACCATACATATATAAATTGTTTTCATTTACCCGCATCATGAGTGTGATCAGATTTAGTACAATATAATATTTTTGTTATCTATTGTCCATGCTCAACTTATACTAGACTATTAGAGCAAGCACATTTGGTCGGTTGACCAAATTGTTCATCTTTGTTCACTCACATTCTTTTAGGTCATGGGTTCTAAATCCACTAGGAACACTCTCTTTCTTCTCCTAAAATCTCCCCTTCTCCACTCCTCTAAGTAGGATTAGGATTACAATTTGTTAAAAAAAACTTATACTAGACTATTAGTCAAAAGCTTATTAGATAATTGACCTCTCAATTTTACTTTAATTCTTAAATAATAAAAAACATATGTACAAGTTTTATTTAAGGGGTGCCATTTTTAACATTCTTTGAGAGGTTAATTATTTATAAAGATGTGCCATTTTTATTTATAAAAGGATGTCATTTATCTATATATTCATATTTTTTATATAAAACTTATATAGAAAAAAAAACATTTCCACAAAATTTTGAGTGTCATAAGACACATCATACATGCATGTGGCTCCGCCCATGGTACCAGAGGTAGTCTTTAATTTTGATGCATTGGTTATGGTACATGATGATGATACAATTATATAGTGTTTGAATATTTTAAATAGTATGAGTATTATATACCTTTATGTGGATCATATGAAAAATTATAAAAAAATATCAAAGGGTAATGAAGTGGATGAAGCCAGTATGATATTGGTGAAGGCAATAATAAAGTATATGAATGCATTAATGAGACTGGTATTGTTAAAGCATCAAATGTAGAATCTGTAGAAGTTATTGATATTGAAGATTTAGGACAAGAAGTAGAGTGTGAAGAAATTGTGGTTAGTGAGGAAAAAGAATCTACAAACTCTGAAGATTTCTTGGTCAATGTTGAGGTGGGTTCTGATTTGGATGAAGAGATTGAAGGTATTGGGAGAAACTTGAGAGCTGGAAAAAAATATGTTAATAGAGAGCTCAATAGATGGTAATGAAGATGAGGATAATAATAATGATATATTTGAGGGTTAGACATTTGTAGGAGATGATATACTGGAAAGAGATGAAGTAAGACAAGTTAAAGGCAAGTTGGAAAGTCATGAAAGTGACTATATCGAATATGATGATCCAGGAGAATATGGAGAAAGTGGTGAGGAAGCTAATGATGAAATATGTGGAGTATATAGAGGCAAAGGCAAGAAATCATTAGGGACCAAATATTGCTAGAGTATGCCCAGAGACTATTCATATGATGATTGTAAATGGTATTTGTTTTTACCTTGTTCATTAATATATATGCATTGCCATTATTATTTCCAGTTACTATTCTACATGCATAAATAAACTGAATTATAATAAAATCCTTAAAATAATATGTTTATTCTTAAATATCCTTAGTCGAGTGTTATTGTGGGCATAGACAACAATAATAGATTTAAGACTAATATGTAGTTGATTGATGAAAAAGTGATGTCATTGATATGGAGATGCCAAAATCAGCACATAAGTATGTGTTAGAGAACAACATACTAGACTGACCCATTATGAGCATGTTTCTTGGATTATTATGTGACAATCACACCATTGCTCAGAGTGATAACTACATGTATGATCCTCAAACTTGATATTATCATTATTTCAACATCGGGAGTGACATATTTTGATACAACCAAACATGTGTCGTAACTGAGTATACTATAACGACTAATATTGAATATGTCACAATCTATGTAGTGGGATATGGTTGATCAAGATAGGATTTGTCCATCTTACATAATAAAAGTAATATCGTAGGCCACTTCATTGAGTGAGACTAGAAATGCATGGCCATGCTCGAATAAGTTGATATAAGATATCATAGTTATTCGTTTATAATAGTCTACTCAAGATATCAAGAAATATTAGATGGACTATACAAGTGTGATTGTTCCATTACTTGTGTCCAGTCTAGATATAAAGAAAAAATGATGTTATACATGAAAAGAGTTAATCACGAAGAGGTTATTTCAAATCATGATTTCTTGTATCTTAGGTGACAATGACATATTTCTAGATGTCGCTCATTGTTTGTAATATATAAATGTTATAATATTTACTACTAACGTTACATGAACCTACAGGGTCACACCCACGGTTGAAATGAGAATATATTAAACGAATTATATATATACAAATTTGTTGTACACGAATTTAGTTAAATTAATATATATATATATATATAATTTAACTATTAGATAAATATTAAAAAAAATAATTATTGCAGTTATTACTCTTTTAATATATAAATAATATAATTCGATTTAAATCAATATATATTGAAATCTTAATTAAGTTGAATTGAGATTATATATATATATATTGAAATCCTAATTACTTTAAATTAGGATTATATATATTTAATATATATATATATATTGAAATCCTAATATGAGTTTAATTACTTGAGTGATGTAATTTGTTTGAGATACATGTTATTTTTCGACTTATTTTATATGATATTTGTACGAGCAAATCGATTCAATTAAGATTAATTTGTTAATCTAGTTAAAAGATGTTCTTAAAACCTTATTGATTGAGAATCTCGAAAACATGAATATGTTGATAAAACTTATCAAATTGTGAAGTTTTCCCTAATGGGATATATACGTGCAATTTTTAATTTCGCCCCTTTAACCATACGAAGACAACAAAGGTCATAAGCACATTACCAGTAACTTTTAATAATAAAGATAAAACAAGTGTATGTTATAATTGATATGTACGGTGTTTAGAATGCATGCTTATAGCCCAATATCCCATTTAGTTTGATTTATAAAGTTTTATAAATATGGCATGCGTGTTGTGACTCTCTCTACTTCTATTGTAATTCCCTTCTTATCTTACTCAATTGTATGTAAAATGAGTTTTTGAAATTGTAATCTATACGGATAAGCATGGACTAGAGGAACAAAAGGATGGGCTGACAAAAAGATGCTTGAAAAGTGATTTTATCCTTAGAATAATTTTATTATCCTATTGGCTTGAGACAGGCCACCTTAGGATATAGGCTATAACTATTGCATTTATATTTACTATCTTTTATGTATATGATAAAATGAATGCATGAGATGCATGTTAGTTAATTGATAAGATTAAATGTTAAATGGTGAGATAATATTCACAAACCCTCAATAAAATATTAAGTAATTTATTGTCTCCCAATGTTCACCAAATGAAGGAGTTACATGAGATGTAATTAGAAAATGTTACTTACCTAGATAAACCATAATCTTAAGAGAAAAGCCAAAGCTGTCTTAAGAGAATGTGAAATTTATTATGGCAAAACTTTTACAAAAAGTATTTTTAATATTAATATTTGAGGGTTATTAATTTTAATAAAAGTAGTGGGATTATAAAGTCCTTTTATAAACAAACTAGGTAACGTACTCAAAATTCACATTTTATTGTTGTAAATTTATTATGGCAAATACAAATTCGTTATCATCGTGATCGGTCCTTGAGAAGGACAAGTTGAACGACGTAAACTTCCTTGACTAGTCACTGGAAGGAAAATGTTTCCATTGTAATAAGACATGTCTTTAGAAGAAATGCCCCATTTATCTTGAAAGAATCGAGATGGCAAATGAAAGCAGAGTGTCCGCCTATAATATTATTTTTTTGATATTAATTTATCAACGACAAATTCTTGGGTATTGGATACTAATTGCGATTATCATATTTGTACATCTGTACAAGGACTACAAAAGGTAGAAATCTGAGAAAAAGAGATGTGAACCTACGAGTTGGTAATAAAGCAAGAGTTGTTGCATTAGCTATAGGAATATACTTTATCGTTGCCTAGTGGACTTAATTTAGGTTTAGAGGATTGTTATTTTGTGCCTAGTTTTAATAAAAACATCATCTCAATTTTTTGTTTAGACAAGATTAGTTTTAAGATAATTATTAAGAATAATTGTTGTTCTTTTTATCTCGATAATGTTTTCTATGGTGCGGATAATTAATAAATGGCCTCTATATTTTGAATCAAGAGAATTCCATTTACAACATAAATACGAATAGATCAAAAACAAATTACTCTAATCAAACTTATCTTTGGCATTGCTGCTTGGGTCACATAAGTGAAAAACACATTTCAAAACTACATAAATATGGATTTTTGGATTCATTTTTTTCGAACAACTTGATGTATAGGAGCCTTGCTCATTGGGAAAGATGACCAAAGCTCATTTTAATGGTAAAAGTGAGCAAGCAAGTGATTTATTGAAATTAATACATAGTGATGTATGTGAACCAATGAATACACAAGCTAGAGGAGGGTTTCAATACTTCATTAATTTCACAGATGACTTTAGTAAATATGGGTACATTTACTTAATGCATCATAAATATGAAGTCTTTGAAAAGTTCAAGGAATTTAAAAGTGAAGTATAAAACCAACTAGGAAAAACATTAAGGCTATTCGATCACATTGAGAAGGAGAATACTTAAGCTTAGAGTTTGGTGACCTTCTTAAGGAATGTGTGATTGTCTCACAACTTACACCTCATGGTACTCCACAGTGGAATGGAGTTTTCGAAAGAAGAAATCGAACATTGTTAGACATGGTTCGATCAATGATGAGTAACGATAATCTTCTAGTTTTTTTTTGGGACATGCACTAGAAATAATTTCTTCCACACTAAATCGTGATCGATCTAAATTAATTTAAAAAAACACCATATGAGATATAGAATGGGAAACGTCCTAGTATATCTTTTATGAAAATTTGGGGATGCAAAGCTTATGTTAAACATCAGATGTCTACAAAGCTCGAATCAAAATCTCATAAATGTATTTTTGTAGGTTATCTTATAGAAACTAAAGGATATTATTTCTTCAATCCTACAAAGAACAAAGTGTTTGTTGCTCGAACATGAATCTTCCAAGAAAGAGAAATTATTTTCAGAAAAGGAAGTGAAAGAAATATTGAACTCAATGAAATTCAAGATCAACCACATATCATTAAACTAGATATTGAACAACAAGTTCCACAAGTTTTTGAGGAACATCCAACTGTTTTGGAAACACAATCCTTAGTCAAGTATTATTGTGGGGGTGGACCACAATAATGCATTAAGACTAATATATAGTTGATTGATGACAAAGTGTTGTCATTAACATGGAGATGTCAAAATCAATACATAAGTATGTGTTAGAGAACGACATAATGGACTGACCCGCTATGAGCATATTTCTTGGATTATTATGTGACAGCCACAATATTGCTCATAGTGATAACTACATGTATGATCCTTAGACTTGAGATCATCATTATTTCAACATCGTGAGTGACATATTTTGATATAGTCAAACGTGTGTTGTAATTGACTACACTATAAAGACTGATATTGGAGATGTCATAATCTATGTAGTAGGATATGGTCGATCAAGATTGGATTTGTCCCTCCTACATAATAGGTGTAAAATCGTAGGCCACTTAATTGATTGAGACTAGAAATGCATGGTCATGCTCAAATAAGTTGATATAAGATATCATAGTTATTAATTTGTAATAGTCTACTCAAGATAGCAAGAAATATTAGATGAACTATATAAGTGTGATTATTCCATGACTTGTGTCCAATCTAGAAGGACAAAATGATGTAATACATGAAAAGAGTTAATCACGAAGAGGTTATGTCGAATCATGATTTCTTGTAACTTAGATGTCGCTCATTGTTTGTAATATAAAAATGTTCAAATATTTACTAATAACGTTAAATGAATCTACAGAGTCACACCCACGGTTGAAATGAACATATATTAAACGAATTATATATGTACAAATTTCTTGTACACGAATTTAGTTAAATTAATATATATATATATATATGATATATATATATATATATATATATATAATTTAACTATTGGATAAATATTAAAAGAAAATAATTGTTGTAATTATGACTTTTTTAATATATAAATAATATAATTTGATTTAAATCAATATATATTAAAATCTTAATTAAGTTGAATTGAGATTATATATATATATATTGAAATCTTAATTAAGTTGAAATTTAAATTATATATATTTAATATATATATATATTAAAATCCTAATTTAGTTGAATTGAGATTATATATATTTAATATATATATATATATATATATATATTGAAATTCTAATTAAAGTTAAATTATGATTATATATATATTAATATATAAATTGAAATCCTAATATGAGTTGAATTAGGATTACAAAGGCTATATAATGGAATGATAGATATATCAATCATTAATGCTTTTGAAAAAACCCTCTAAATAGTTTAGAGAGTTTTATATGCTTGTTTCAACTAGGTGAACTAAGTATAGGTCGGAGTGTTATCGTTGCGACTTAAGAATCGACATCGTGGAATCATTATTAGATATATATATTCTCCAAATTTAAAATTCTATATTTTAAACAGCTAATTCTTCACCCTTATTTACCCGATTCGTTTCTCGTACATGAATCTTTAGTAATGATCGTGGAATCAACACACAATTGATCTAAATAACACGATATGCACTTCTAGAGATTAGGAGCTAACTGGAATACCATGTTCTCATTCTATTTGTGCTATGCGCCACGATTCAAAGGATCATGAAACATACATTTTCAATTGGTAAGATATGTTGCCAGTTACAGTCATGTTCTACAACTAATTAGGGAAAAGATATTCTGGCCAAAAAAGAAAGATGGTCCAATTGGACTTCCTAAGTTCAAAGTCACGAAATGAGGCCTAAGAAGAAGAGAAGAAAAGATAAAAATGAGTTTGTGAAGATTAAATATAGCCAATTAAGTAGAGGGGGATATAAATTCATATGAAGTATTTGTAAGCAAGTTGAGCACATGAAAAATAAATGTCTCTAAAAGGATAATATCACCAACACTGAATAGGTATACTTAACCATGTTTTACTCACTTGTATACCATGTAATCAATATCTAACAATTGTTTTTCTATGTAAATTAGGATGCCAATGTCATTGTTGTCCACAAGACAACTAATGATCTCCACATCCAACCACTACAACCAATGTTGGATCAACATGTAGTACCTCTGAAATCACTGAAATGCAAAAAACACAGTCTGCTGCTACAAATCATGAGGTTTTTAAAAATTTAAATAATATTTCTGCTTGTTTAACATTACATTGTTATACTAAATTTTTTATGCATCTTAGAGTAAAAACATTGGTCCAATAACAAGAGGCATGAAAAGAAAGTTAATAGCTAACAGACATTTTAGTAATGCTTCTATATCTAACAAAAAGAGGCAAGCTGGTATTGGCTTATATACAAACCTCAAAATTGGAGAACAAACTTATAATGTGAGTTGGTATTGGCTTAAATAATATGTATGCATGTTTAACATTACGCGTTTAATTTTGTTTGTTTGGCATTTACACCTTCAACTATTTCATACCTCTATTTATTTTAATTTTTTGGTCATGCAACCTAGTTTGCCTAGTGAAGCAGTTGTCACAAGCATCAAAAAAAAGAAAGATTAGAGCTCTTACTTCTCAATATCAACATACATGGAAAGCGAAGCAAGTTGTTATTACAAGACAACTGCAACAACAATTATTTGATGAACGTAGTAAAAAAATGGCTGAAAAAGTATTTCAGTACACAATCAAATCAGACAGATGCAAATCTAAATCCTTACGATGATGCTTGGAGTTATATGAATGTTACTGGATTAATTTATTTTGTTATTAGGGTGATTCTTATGAAGACCCTTAAGATTATATTTTGTTCATAGGATGGTTATATTTTGTCAGTTAAGCTATGTTTAGGGTATACTAGCGAAAACTAATTATATTTTGTGCTCATGAAAAAATTTGAAACTCAATGTACCCACAACTGATGTTACTTTTGTTCGGGGATGTTACTTTTGTTCGTGGAAAAGATATGTAAGCTTTAGTCCTATTGTTTTTTTGTTTTTTTGTGTTCATTGTTTTACTAAATTCATAGGTGAATTCACTAATTTGAGCTATGTTTTTCAGTTGAGCTATGTTTAGGGTATGGATCATTGATTTATTAGAGTTCTTTTCAGCAAACACTAATTTGAGCATACACATGTTACAAATAAAAAAAACAAAATTAAGCAAACGCTAATTATAAGACAACCAAACACATTCCATTATCATATTTCATTAAACTTATGATCCAACTATCATCGATACACATATCATCCATGCTATTACCATTCCTTTCAGTAACATATTTTTTTATTTTCAACTTTCTCCATTGTCATAGACATCTGGTTCTACATTTCTTTTATCTCTGATTTAATTCTGTGATTGCATCAACTTCATTGATTTTTATTGGTATTATTTAATTTTTGCAATTCATTATTTTTCTTTTTCAACTTGTTAATGAAGAACTTATCTTTTTCTGACATAGGTTCATCAATCCACCTCAAAAAATCACAACTATTTGTCTTATAGTTTGGACATCCAATGAACCTTCTTCCTAAGTTTTTAGTATTTTTTTCATGCGGTCCACATTGAATATTTGACACCACAAGCACATAATATTTTTTCACCATTGTACTCTCAACTCATTCATGAACCCAGTTTTTTTCGACGACCTTTAGAGGATGAGCAGGACGATGATGCCATCTTCAAAGAAACAAAATCAATCGAAAATGTCTTGACTCAATAATCAATAATTTAAAAACTCAAAGAACAATAAAAGTATAATAATTTTTCAAAAAAACGAAACAAACCTAGATTTCAATCGTATACCCGAAAAACTCAAAATGATTCTCAACATAGGTGTTTAAAATTTCTAAATACCCAATGAACAATTAAAAGTTGTCGATGCTTCTAAATTTTAAAATACCCAAAAAAGATTGTGTTTAGATTACCTGGTGATGAAGACTACGCTAGTAGAAGAAGAAGAAACGAAGAAGACACAATGGAGGCCTTTGTTTAATCTTCAAGGGTTACAACTTATAGAGGAGAGAAAAAAAAATAAGATTTTTTTAGATTTTACTTTTTTATTTATTTTCCATGTCATCAGTTATGTCACATCATCATTTTGATTTTTCAGTGATGACACGACATGCTATCTGGAGAAGACGCGTGGTGCGTAAAAAAGTAACAACCACATTAACAGTTTCGTCGGTCAATGTCGGTCAAGAGGGTAATTTGATGCAATTCGTAAGCTGGAGGACCTAATTGACTGCGTTTTCACGCAAGAGTCGACATTGCTAATTTGGGTCGAACTCAGGGACAAAATTACCCCTTTACCCTTACATATATAAAGTGTTTTCATTTACCCGCATCATGAGTGTGATAAGATTTAATACAATATAATATTTATTTTATCTATTGTCCATGCTCAACTTATACTAGACTATTAGAGCAAGCACATTAAGCCAGTTGACCAAACTGGTCATATTTGTTCCCTCACATTCTTTTACGTTATGGGTTTTAAAGCTAATAGGAGCATCCTCTTCTTTCTCCTAGAGTCTCCCCTTCCTCGCCCCTCTAAATAAGATTAGGATTACAATTTGTAAAAAAAAAAAAAAAACTTATACTAGACTATTAGTCAAAAGCTTATTAGAAAATTGACCTCTCAATTTTACTTTAATTCTTAAATTCATTACTAGATTTTATTTTGATTAAGAGTAAAATATTTAAACTATCAATTTGTTCTCAGTTTATTAAAAATTAATATCCACCAGTAAAAAAAACATTTGTAACAAGTTTTATTGAACACCGTACAATTTTCGGATAAAATGGGGGAAAATTGTTTAGATACTACTTGTGACAAAATAAAGAAACTTTAAAAATAGCTTTGAGAATTGAGGTATAACTCAAGGCCAAACTTACTTATAAATTCTTAGCCAAAATGCAACTACTTTCTTCTTTCGTAAATAGTGAAACATTTTCTTTGAACTTTTTGTATATATTGCAGATTTTCTTATATCTTTTACGTAGGTTTTATCATTTATAATAAAATTTCGCAATCATTTTTTTAATAGTATCGTTTCAAAAATTATCTAATCAATTTACATAACGATGAAGTGTTAATGGCAGGGAAGAGATCATTAGTTAGTTAAACTCAAGAGAACGAAAAACAATAAGTTTTAGTTAGAGAAAATCATTTGGAAAAATTCATCATCAAAATTCAAAACAACAATTCACAAATTTTAGACGAAAAACAAGTTATCTCAAAAGAAAAGATAACAAAGCCACAAGTCTACAACCGATAAAAAGGTGTTGGAGAGAACGTTGGTACTTGGTATACTGATCGACTCACTTGCATTATCATTCCTGAAAATCATCAGAAAGTGGAACGGATTAATCAAAAATAAATAAATGTATAGTAAAATGGACAATAGAAAAATCACATAGATGATTGGGTGGGTATGTGCCCGCTTAAATTTTTTAAAGTTCATATATTTTGTTTTAATTTTTAAATATTTTTAAATTAATTCTTAAATTTTATGATTTGTGCCTACTATAAAATTATTCACCCTAAAAATATTTTGACTCGTGCGCAATATAAATTTCTTTTGGATCCGCACTGAAAACGGATATATAAAATAAAACATTAACCGACCTTGAATAAAAGAAATTCTCGGTGCGGCTAACCCTGCGAGGTTTAGAGGAATGTATATCTCCCTTTAGACTTGTTTTCACTGTGAGTCCTCTTTCCGGCAATCGTGGTCCTAGCTTCGGTACCAAATACGACCCCGTCTTCCCTGATAACCTGGAGAACCGGTCTCCGGTGTCGAGTTGCAGACGAGGCGGAGCCACCACCACCACCCGACTTGTTCACGCGTTTTGCATGGCGGCGACCGGAGGGGAGAGGGGCCAAAACGTGAAGAGCCTCATCCTCTTCTTGACGTGATGGCGGAGCCGATGACGGTGGGCGATAACATGAAGCTAATTCTTGGAAGAACTTCATTTATGTGGCTTTGACGTGAAGGCTCTGGATTGGTTTAAACGCGAAAGGAGGGGAGGTGGTGCGGGATGATGAACATGGATTTCTTATATACACACACGAGATAGATTAGATTTGTGAAGCGAATGATGTTGACAGTGATTTGTTTTTGTGAAATGGATCCAAAAAAATATATGATTCAAAAGTGAGGCTAAAAGAATCAATTGCCTTGTGCTTATTTACACCACTGACTATCATATGTTCATTCACCGATGAAATATATATATTACTCAACTATTTAGTATATAACAAATAAAAGAGAGTTGAGCATAGAATTTGAATGGAAATTCTTGTATGCTTTTATTTATATTTTTACACTTAAAATTAAGTTTAGGGGTTAGAGTTTATGGTTAGGGTTTGAGGAATTTAAAGCATGATGTATCTTTTAGGTCATATGGTGTACAATTTAAGATTTAAAATTAAGAGTTAAGACTTAAATTTAATTTTTAATATTTTTTAATGTTAAGGCATATATAGAGCACCGAAAAGGGGCAAATAATTTTTATCCAGAGAATTTAGGTTTCACAGATCTTAAATATAAATCATCAAATGAATATCAATGATATTAATAAGATTAGAAATCTTATGTCGTGCTCTTATTTATTTATACCCCATACTAAAAAAATTAGATCTAGAGTTTAGGGTTAAAATTTATAATTAATATTTAGGATTATAGTTTAGGAAATTAGAGATAGAGTGTATTTTTGTAAGGTTTAGGGTGTATGATTTAGATTTTATGGTTAACGGTTAGAATTTAATTTTTTTATTATTGGAGAATAAAGATGCACTGAGGATTTTTGTTCATTAATAAATAACCAGCTGGTCTAGTTGGATGAGACTCTAAATTTTTTAAACCAAAATTAGAGATTTAGGTCTTAACGTTATGAAGAAAACAATTGAATTAGGAGTGTTGTTCCCATAAAGCGTATTTACAATACTCAATTCAAATTAATCATTTAATGGGCTAGATACCAATGGTTGTACCAAAACAAATATCACTGATATTAAGAAAAATAACATTTTCCCTCATATATAGCTTTTAAAATTAATTATTAAAATAGCTCCCATTCAAAATTAATTTTCAAGGTGACACCATTTCTTACCCATAAGGCAAAGCTGGGTCATGTTAGTCGCGCCTTTTGAAGACGCATTTGGTAGAGTGTTCTTTTGTCTTATATGACAGTTCAATTAATAAATTTTAAAAAAATTGATTTTTGTGAAAAACACACTTTATCAGTCTTGCCTTTTAGGGATTTGAATAAAAATTTAAAAAATTAATATCAGACATTTTGACAAATTTTTACACCACAAAAATCAATTTGAAAGAAAATTAAAATTACAGATATCAAAATAAAAATTTCTGAATGTAGTAAAATTATAGATATTTACCAACAACCAGTTCGTCTAGTGCAATGATACGATATATTCTTTAAGTAAGATTAGAGATTTGAATCCTGACATTGTGAATGGAGAAAATTAAACTGAGAGAGTCGTCTTCATATTATCTCTGAAAAAATCAATCTAGATTAATTGATCAAAATATCAAATACTAACGGTTAAATAAAAATAGACCCTTAATGTCACTTGATCTCAAAACATCAAACAAACTTTATACATATACATGGATGAAACTCAATCATTATAAAAAAGAGTGTATTTTCAATAATATATTATTTTTGAGTGATCAAGCAATGAATTTCATTGAACCATGCAATGTGAGACATTGGTAGAACAACACAAATATTTACTGAATTTATAATTGCTGAAATTATTGCAATTGTAGTAGTTAATGTTGAGAGTCGCATGTCAGTGTTGGGGCCGTGACTTGCATGGGGGCATTAAATTTTTTTTTTTGATCAACGCATAGGGGCATTAATTAGAATCCAAAATAACCAGACATTAAATGTAGACTGATGAGACATAATTAGTTTTTTTTTTTTTTTAAGATGCAACCGGACACAATCCCATTCCTCAAGGAATCCCGAATTCATATCCACCACAAGAATGTTGATTCACTACTTGGCGTACAAGCTCAGTGAGATTTCCCCAAAAAATTCTCTCCATCATCACAGCCAAAGATGAAAATAAATTATTAATTAATTATCTATTGCATATATCTTTTAAAGAGAAATGACGGATCATAAAATATATTTTATTTTTATTTGTATATTATATTGTATTGTGTCATATTATATTCTAATTGTTGTACGGGTAAATTATGTACATCATCATTAAATGTTACTCTCAAACCTATTTTAGTCACTAAAATTTTCAAAATTTTCAATTTACTTACTAAAGTTTAGACATTGAACGTTTTTTGTCACTAAAGTTTAGACAATAAACGTTTTTAGTCACTCCACCGTTCACCGTTGTTGGACGTGCACTATAGATGGTGGCCGTTCGGTTCCAAATTTCGCTAGTCACTTCGTCTCGCTCCTGAGTCCAAATTCGACCTCCATTTCGTCAGAAAGTACCTCGAAGTTCACGAATTGGGCAAAAAAATATTTCTCTCCTGCCGATCTCCCTCCTCCATCATCGTATGTGTTGAGTTGATCAAACAATTGCAAATGGCCAAGAGGGGGTGAATTGACAATTAAAATTTTGGTGGGAAGAATGAGTGAAAAATAAAATTGACACAAGTAGTTAGAGTGGTTCAAGTTCTCCAAATGAACTCTACATCCACTACCTTAGTTCCCATTAAGGATTTTCAACCAATTCACTACTTGAATTCTTCCCATTTTCTTGGATGAGGAGGTAACCTTACAAATTCGATTAAGCTTTCTACCCAAAGTTTAATCCACTCAAATTACAAAGAGAAGTTGTGGTAAACTCAAATGATTCCTCTCAAAGGATAAATGTCTACTCAATTACAATTTTAATCGCCCCAAACTCACAATACAAAATGACAATTGAAAAACACTAGAGTTGGGTACAAGAATTTGACTTTGAATAGCTCAAGGGTTTGGATTTTTGCTTTGATGATGCTTGTGGTTTGAATAGTTGTTGTTGACCTTCAAAGGACTTCAATTTATACCTCCTCTATTAATTCTAGTCGTTTGGTTGGTTGGGAACTTGAATAGAGCCGTTGGAACCCTCTCTTATCACCATAAATGCACTTCTGCAGCTACCCCTTGGAACACTTAGAAAATATTTTGAGTTTGAGTTTTTCAAATCAATTTTAAAGTGTTGGTGATTTAAAACTTATTAAGGGACTTATAAAACAATTTTAAGTATTTCAAATTGATCCTTAAAGATTTAATTATATCAAAATCAAACATAGGTTTTACAATCTCCCCCTTTTTGATATAACAAAACTAAAACTTAAAATTTTTGACACTTTGAAAAATTTTACAAAGTTAACTCCCCCTTAATATAAGCTAGGTAACTTTTAAGTTGAAATCAAAATTTTTAAAGTGTTGTGAGCTAGTTTCTCTCCCCCTTTTTGTTAGATCAAAATTATTGAGACAAAGTAAAGTGCATAACATAGGCAAAAGTATAAATAGGCAACGTAAATAGCATTAACTTCAAAATAAAGCATAACATCAAACTTAAAAATCCAACAAAAACATAAAATCAAAGCATATGTTTAATAATAAAACAAACTTAGTCCTAAGAACATGAAACAAAAGTGCATAAATAGAAATATCCTAGATGATATGCATGAGATGCAAGGAGAATCTACTAGGCATCATTATCGCCTTCTTCATCATCTTCATCGTTAACTCCAGTTGGATCATCATTCCTCATGCTATTGCGCCATTCATCATGGAAAGCGGAGAGGGAAATATTCAAAGAGTTATGACCGTTTTCAAGAGAGGTTAGGCGATTCTCCATGTTCGTCATCCTTGTGTCAAAAGTTGTTTCAAGAGCGGTAAGACAATTTCCCATATCCATGCGCAACCCGGTGAATTGCTCATTGAGGAATGTCATAAGAGCATCCATGGAGGGTTGAGGAGGAGGTGGAGGAGCTTGAGGAGCTTGATCACCTTGAGGTTCTTCAAATATTGTCGTGGCCTCGGGTGGTAGCTCGGAAAGACGTACCCAATTACCATTAAAATAATGGAACTTACCCCGTGCAAGAGATCGTTCATCAATAGGATCGGTGAGGGGAGTTGGGTAGTCAAACGAGCAATCAATATCCTTTTTCAAAAAGAAATAGCTTAAGGCCGTACCATAGGTGAAAGAGGTGACGAGAGAGGTGTGGCGATGTTGCACAAGATAGTCAATCTCCGCAAACATGATTCGAGCAAGGTTTGGACGCTTTCTCTCACGGAAGCAACAGATCCAAAAATCATCCACTTGACGGATGGTAGATTATTTTCCTTCGGAAGGCCTAAACCACCAAGACACCATCAAATGGAGGATCCGGTCTTGAGCATTGAGGGCGGTGACGGAGCCACTAAGAACATGGCCTAAAGCATTCTCATCATCAAGGCCTTCATCCTCCAAATTAAAAACTTCACATATAGACTTGACATCAAGGAGAATTTTCTTGCCCTTGAGATAAGAAGTAACTCCGGTAACAACCCCATTGTGTGCAACACATTTGGCATTAGTGTAAAAAATCAAAACTAAAAGACGGAAGTAAAACCCGAGAATGGAAATAAAATCCATAAAATTCAAACGTTGGAGCAAAGGGAGATATTCAAATTTAAATCGCTCCGAGTTAAGAAAAGGAATCGATATTACCCTTTCCGCACGAATCTTGTAGTTTTCGTATTGACGAAAATATGCGAGAGCCGCGGGGTTTTCAAAAGATTGTTCATATATTTGGGTGTAGTTTGGACGTGCAACAACTCCGGGATTAGATGATTCACCGGTTTGAGAAACCCAAGATCTCTTCCTAGATTCCTTGGGTGCCATGATCTAAAAAAATTATGCATTGAGATTTCTTCAATTGAAAAAAATTGAAAAAAAATTGAAGAAGAAATTTAAAAAAAATTGTTAAGAAGATGAATATAGAGACAATACAAAAACAGAAAAAGAAGAAAAAGAAAAAGAAAAAGAAAGAATTTTTACCTTGAAAGGGATTGGAGAGGAATGAAGAAAAATCTAGCACCAAATTTGATGAGAAAGATTTTAGAGCTTTGCTTGATGGAAACCCTCTTTAAAATTTTGAGTTGTGGTGTGAAAATATGAGGGAGGAAGAGCCTTTTTATAGGCGTTTGGCTAGGGTTTTTAGGGTTTGAAAAATTTTAGTTTTGGTAAAAGTTGAAGACTTTAAATGCCAAATTAAAAGCTGTCTGCACAATCGAGTATCGATACGCCTGAGGGTGTATCGATACGGGGGTAGAAACGTCATTTCCTTAAAAATGCCCATTGGAGAATCGTATCGAAATGGATGAGATCCGTATCGAAACGATTGAAGCTCGTATCGATACGGGTTTAACCGTATCGATACCCGTTTAAGGCAAAATGAAGTCTGGGAAGCTTAATGAAGAACACGTATCGATACGCGTAGAACCGTATCGATACCCTATGCCCAGAAATACATCTTTAGGCCTAAAGAACAACCATAGGCTCGATTTTAACATCTCCTAAAGGAATGCAAATGATGAATGAACAGTTCTAAAGATATTTGAATAGAAACATACTCCCCCTAACTAATGGACATTTTCAAGAGTTACAACACACAAACATGCAATTTCACAAAATCAAGCAATTTAAGCACAAAGAGGTCCTAAAAGGTCAAGATAGGCTAGTTAGACCTAACTCTCTCCTAAGGGACCAAAAACGCTCTTTATCTAAAGGTTTTGTAAATATATCCGCTAATTGGTTCAAGGTGTCCACAAATTCTATAGCAACATCATTTTTCAAAACATGATCTTTAATAAAATGATGTTGAATTTCTATGTGTTTAGTTCTAGAGTGTTGGATGGGATTCTTAGTGAGACAAATGGCACTAGTGTTGTCACACCTAAGGGGTATAGTTTCTACTTCAACACCATAATCTAAGAGTTGTTGCTTCATCCAAAGGACTTGAGCACAACAACTCCCTAAGGATATGTACTCCGCTTCGGTGGTAGATAAGGCTACGCTATTTTGTTTCTTAGAGAACCAAGATTCGAGCATACTACCTAAGAATTGGCATGTTCCGGAAGTACTTTTCCTATCTATCTTACATCCCCCATAATCCACATCCGAATAAGCATGAAGGCTAAAGGAATAATCTTTAGGATACCAAAGGCCTAAGGTAGGTGTGTCTCTAAGGTATCTAAAAATTCTCTTAATGGCAACTAAGTGTGATTCTATAGGACTAGCTTGAAACCTAGCACACAAGCAAACACTAAACATAATATCCGGTCTACTTGCGGTAAGGTAAAGCAAAGAACCTATCATGGATCTATAAAGCTTAGAATCAACACACTTACCTCCTTCATCTTTGTCAAGCTTTATGGAAGAACTCATAGGAGTGGCTTGAGGTTTTGCATTCTCCAAGCCAAACTTTTTAAGCATATCATTCACGTACTTAGCTTGATTTATGAAGGTGCCATCTTTCCTTTGCTTGATTTGGAGTTCCAAAAAGAATGAGAGCTCCCCCATCATGCTCATCTCGAACTCACCTTGCATTAGCTTAGAAAATTCTTTGCAATAACACTCATTAGTAGAACCAAAAATGATATCATCAACATAAATTTGAACTACTAAGATGTCATTGTTATATTTTTTTTATGAAGAGTGTAGTATCCACCTTTCCTTTTTCAAAACCCTTTTTAATTAAGAAATTTGAAAGTCTCTCATACCAAGTTCTAGGAGCTTGTTTTAAACCATAGAGAGCTTTTGTAAGTTTAAACACATGGTTTGGAAATTTTGAATCCTCAAAATCCGGTGGTTGTTCAACATACACTTCTTCATTTATAAAACCATTTAAAAAGGCACTTTTCACATCCATTTGAAAAAGCTTGAAGTTATGATAACATGCAAATGCAAGCAACATCCTAATAGCTTCCATTCTAGCTACGAGTGCATAAGTCTCATCAAAATCAATTCCCTTTTCTTGTGTATAGCCTTGAGCAACAAGCCTAGCCTTGTTTCTCACTATATTACCACTTTCATCTAATTTATTCCTAAACCCCCATTTTGTACCTATAGTAGATTGATTATTAGGCCTTTCAACTAATGTCCAGACTTTACTTCTCTCAAATTGATTTAATTCCTCTTGCATGGCCAAAATCCAAAAATCATCTTTTAAAGCTTCTTTAATATTTTTAGGCTCAATGCATGAAAGAAATGCAACATGATTCATTAATTTGAGAGAGGATCTAGTGGTTACCCCCTTGGATGGATCACCCAAGATTTCACCACCTTTGACATAGTTTAACTCTCTTGGGTAAGACACCTCCCTTTCCTCAAGAGCCAAGTCCTTCAAGGCTTCAAGAGGTGGATCTTGTGCATCCTCATCTTTAGTTGGAATCTCATCCACCTTTGACGTTTGTCCTCCATCAATGGCATCAAGGATTCCTACATCATCATCATCACAAGATTCCTTCATCGGAAGGAGGTTGTCATAAAAAACAACATGTATAGACTCTTCAACTACTAGAGTTCTCTTATTAAATACACGATAGGCTTTAGAGTTTAAAGAGTACCCTAAGAAAATAGCTTCATCACTTTTAGCATCAAATTTACCTAAGTTTTCTTTACCATTATTCAAAACAAAACACTTGCAACCAAAAGGATGAAAATAGCTAATGTTAGGCTTCTTAGATTTTAAAATCTCATAATGTGTTTTCTTCAAAATTGGCCTAATCATTACTTGATTTATAATATAGCAAGCGGTATTTGTGGCTTCCGCCCAAAAATATTTAGGTAAATTATTTTCGCAAAGCATGGTTCTAGCCATTTCTTCTAAAGTTCAATTTTTCCTCTCAACTACCCCATTTTGTTGAGGAGTGCGAGGTGCGGAAATGTAACCCCCTCGTCCCGGTCTGACCGGTCCGAGTGGGCCACACGGGGAAAACCGAAGTGAAACCCGTTAAGGTTCCCCCTCGGTTAGCAACCCTATTTTTTTTCTTTAACTTAATCTTTCCTAAAGATTCATTTATATCTTACGTGATCAAACAACGGAAAATAAACACCCGGGATAAACATTCGAACCCAAAACAATATTTGAACAGTCCAAATTTTATCTTTTATTCATGCCGTTTCGAAACACCCTTGAGGCGTATCGAAACGCCTTGACCAGGTCAACTGCCCCAGAGCCTATACAAGGGGCCGTATCGAAACGGTGGTCAACCGTTCCGAAACGCCATCAACGGTCAACTTCTCGTGGTCAACGAGATTTTGACCGTTTCGAAACCCTCAGACCCATTTCGAAACGCCTTCATCTCGTCATTTTCTCAAAATTCCAGTAGCCAAATCGTTCCGAAACGCGTATCGAAACAGGGGCTTCCAGAGGCCACACCGTATCGAAACGCGTTCCGATACGGGGTCCCTGAAACCTGTCTGTTCTAAAACGACCCAGCCCGTTTCGAAACACTGGCTGCCTGCAACCTTTGAAAGACAGATTTTGGGGAATTTCAACAAGTCTAATGGTCCCATAGGACCCCTAAAGGCACACAACACCAACAAACATAGTCTAGAGGCATACATCTTATGTAAAGCATACTCAAACACACTCAAGGCATAAATATAAACCATCATACATACATGACAAATTCACATTAGAATTTCATACAAGTCATGCTTGAAAACATTAATAAGCAAAAGCACCATTCATCCCATAAGGGTTTACATGCCATGAAGCAAACTTAAACATCCAGAAGGCATACATCAAATGAGCATTTGGCAAGGTATATCATGCTTACAAACCAAGTCAAACCATAAACATCAAAATCACATATGAGTCATACAAAGCTCATACAAACACACTCTCTTGCCACATTTCTTAACTACTACATAATAATTAATCGTACTTGAGCAACAAACTTGGAAAGCCCTTCTTGCCTTGCTCCGAGCTAACACCACGCTAATGATATGCATTGTTGAAAATGAGAGCGTAAGCTATAAGCTTAGTGAGGATGCTCTAAAACCGAAAACATCAACAATGCAGGGTTCAAGCATGTATTCCCTACATCTCATATCTAACATGCATAGATAATTTCACAAGTAGACCTAGCTAGTCTTTTAAGAGTCATGTATGGCATCTCACATCATACTAAGCTCGAACATCAAAAACAACATCATATATTAACATCATATATCACAATCATATGAACAAGTTCTATGCCTAGGCCATATTGATCAACACCGTCTATAGATGAGATCATACTTACTCCTTTCGTGAGTTCGACTCTCTCGATACCGAACAAACAGATAGTAATCAACTAATCTTTTGCCTTAATTGAGAACTATGAAGAACATGGAATAAGCAAACCTTGAAATTTTATTACAAAAATGAACTTCAAATCATAAACATTCGTTCTCACACTAATTACAACATAACCCAAACCCAAAGAGAGTTTTAGAACATAATGGAGGAAAGAAAACCTAAACTATGCCTAAGGGAAAACCTAAGCTGTTCGTACTGAAGTACAAAATATGTCGGGTATATATAGGCATTTGCTAGGCCAAGTTGTTCTTGGAGTAGAAGTCTTCAAAGTAGCTTTTGTATTAAATGCAACCTTTAATTCTGACTTCTTTGAGTTGAATGTGGACTCTTTCTCGTTGCCTTGCCCCGCAAGTTATCTTGTTCTCCTTCTTTGGCGGCTCTGTCCGCTGCTATAGGCATTAGAAAATTGAGTGGATGGCATCGTTAGGATCAGGATTTTTTGCTCTACATATCGCACTCTAGTTCTCCAATTCTTCACCTTGCTGTCTTAGGCGTCAGGTACGGCGACGACAGCTACTCGGCAGTTGCTGTCTCTGTCTAAAACTGCATCAGTACAACTCATTGATTTGCTGCCTCAACATCAGCTCCTCAGCTCCTGATCATTCTTCTCCCCTGCTGTCGCGACGGCTTCCGACGGCACCTTGCTGTCGCGGCGGGTTCTGGCGGCACCCTACTGTCGCGGCAGTTTTGGCGGTAATTTTCCTGCATGTACCAAAATACATACCAAAACAACACCTTTTCCACAAAATACACTAAAATATGTAATCAAGCTTAATGGTGAAGGAAATTATGAGAATATGCATCAATGCCTAATTATGTAACTAAAATGTGCCTAAGTCTAACAATAATATGAGTAAAAAGTGTAAATAAAATAAGACTTTTAGACACTTTACACACCCCCAAACTCGAACTATTACATGTCCTCAAGCAATTCAAACCTAACTAGACTTGCTCTTATATTAATCTGTAACACCTGGGTTTAGGGGTCGGATGCTAAGTGTGTGAATTGGGTTCAAGTCGTGGGCTCATTTTAAAATTAAATTGGGCTTGGTTTTAATTAAAAGAGGCTTGAGATATCATTAAAGGCAAATGTGTAATTCTCTAAATGAGAAAAAGCAAGACAAGTAAAAAGGGGACTTTTTACTAGTCATTTTCTTCCCCCCCTTTCAAATTAAAAAGTCACGACACTAAACCCTCTTCAACCCAAAACACTATTCCATCAAGTTCCTTCACCATTTCAAGTGTTTTCAACGAGGTAATCACGTTTTTGACTTCTCCTCTTTATTCCGAACGTTTCCATTGTTTTAGTTTCTCAAAAACACCATCTTTGAGGTTTTTCAAGTTTTAAGAAAATGAAGAAGCTTTAACGGGTTTTCATGTGGGTTTTGATTTTTAAAGTTAATATGTGTTTTAACATTGCTCTTAAATGTATTATATGTGAAAATGGTGGTGTTTTGATGAAAATCCCGACATGGGTTTTTGTGGGTATTTTAAAGGGTTGAAAATTTAGGTCTTTGAGGTAGTTTGGTGTAGTAGAGTTGGGCTGGTGATATAGTGATGCTTGAGGGTTGTTTTGAAAGTGTTTAATAATGATTTGGGTGTTGAGATCAATGGGTTTCTGCTGGGTTGAATGTAAGTTCGAAAATGAGGTTTTTGTGTTAGTTTTGACTTGGAAATGTAGAGAAATGGCCTTGAGATTGTAATCTGATTTGTGACAGTGGTTTTGTGGATGATTTGTGTAGTAATATGTTGTTTTTGGTTGATTAGAATCAAGGGAAATCGTTGGAGAATCTTCGGGCTCGATTCTGGGAAGTTTGTAGGCTTGATCGGCTTTCTCGATTTGCTTAAGGGTGTTCGATGAGTGGATTATTTCAAATGGTTTTAATTGGTTCAAGTGTATGATTGAGGTGTTGGATTGTTCTTGGTAAGCCGATCCAAGGTGGAGATTAAGTTGGTAGCTTAATCTCTTGTTTGCTTTATTAGTTCTTGCTTAATGTGCATGAATGTGGACTTGTGTAGAATGTATTCGTTATGTATGTTGATATATTGATGATGTATATGGTGATGATATGTGGTGTGCATGATTGTGAATTCATGGTAAGGCTTGCTTAGTATAATTGACACTAGTTATAATTACCGGATATAAATGATCGATCATTAGGATAAGTGTGCACATGCTAAGAGTCAAATTCGCACGTGGCCTTGGTGACGTGTAGTCATCAAGGAGGAGTACAGTGAGGTAATATTCCACCGGAAAATGTTAGCATGTGATGATGAGTGTAATCTCATCCATGAGTGAAAACAATGATGAGTGTAATCCCATCGGAAGGTAATATTGTTGTTGAGTACGTTGGGGCGAAAAATCCCAACAGAAGTTATTCGCATATCCGAGTAACCTATATAATTGCCAATATACTTGTCTATGTGTGGTGGTTGTGATAAGATGTTATATTATATCCTTGTTTAGCATGACATGAGGTAAGATGCCATGTTCATGCATTCTTGTAACGTTTAGCTATGTTGCTATGTTGGTGTATATGTATGCCTTGTAAATGTCTTAAGGATATCATGCTTTGAACCCTACATTGTCGTTGTTTTGTTTTAGAGCTCCCTCACTAAGCTTCTAGCTTACGCTCTCATTTTCGACAATGCAGATCATTAGTGTGGAGTTAGCAAGGAGCAAGGAAAGGGGCATCCAAGTGCGTTTGTGGTTGCTCAAGTATGGTTTTAGTAAATAATGTAGTAGTTAGCAATGGGGATGCTACGTGTTGTAGGAGCATGTGTTAGACTCCTATTTTGTTAATGCTTTTGTGTTGGAGTATGTAAACCATGATTTATGAGATGTCTATGTGTTTTGCAATGAGGGCATGCAATTTTGTTTTATGCTATGTGTTGAGGATGTATGTTTCTTGAATGAATGGCCTTGTTATGTATGCTTTATGGTTGATCATGCTTGTGGTAGGATGAAATGCCTCTAGATTATGTGTATGTTTGTTGTTTCATGATTCTTGTTGATCTGGGGTATGTTTGGGAACACTTGGAGATGTAGAAAACTGTTTTTAGGGTCACACAGAGTGCAGACATTTTGAAACGCTCGTGGTTGTTTCAGAACGGGTGTAGCTCCAGGGATACTCGTATCGGAACGAGGGTGATGTCGTTTCGATACAATTTTACAATGTGAGTGCCCGTTTTGGTACACGTTTTGATACGACTTGCCCTGTGAGTGCCTGTTTCGGAACCTGTTCCGGAACGTTTTGTTATTGGAGACCCCCATACCGGAACGAAGTTGACTGTATCAGTACGGCTTGGTCTGGCTTTTAAACTAGAGCCCACATATCGAAACTAGCAAGCCTGTTTTGAAATGCATGCTTGTATTTGGGATTTTTAGCATCTTCAAAGGTTCTCAGATGTTGGGTTTTAGTCCCGTTGGTCGTGTGCTTCCTTGTTAAGCTTATATACATCGTTTATGAATTGTTTTGGTTTCGAATGCAAGCAATCAGACTAACATGTCACTTGGTAAATTTAAATTACCTTACATTTGCTTTGAATGTTTCCTTTATCGTTTTCCGCTGTCGTTTTCACCTATAGGTTTAAATGATACATTTAGTTAAGATAATCTATGAAAAAATAGGGTTGCTAATCGAAGTGGAGCCTTAACAGGTTTCACTTCAGTTTTCCCTGTGTAACCTGCTCGGACCAGTCTGTCGTCTAGCCCGAGACGAGGGGGTTACATTTGTTGGTATCAGAGCATGAGGTTTCCACGACCTTGGGAATGTAAGTAAGGTAAGCTGAAGTGTTATGTTGCAAGGTCTCGGTGTATGTTGTACGGTGAATGTTTTACTATGTATGCTTGTTGTTTACTTGCTTGTACGGTGTTTGAAAGCAGATGTTAGTATGATTGTTGTGTTGAGGTGTAGTGTCGAGTTCCCATTGCTACTATTACTTATTGGAAAAGATTTTGTAAAGGAATACTTGAGCATGTTGGACCCTTGCCTTTGCTAACTTAATCCTTGTGTGTTTGTTTTGTTGTAGATGTTATCTTGCTAGCCCTAAGATGAGACCTAGAAGCAGACATAGGATGGTTCATCCGGAACCACAGGCAGCAAATCTGAAAGTTAAGCGGTTGTTGAGGCAAATGCTCCTCCACCTCCTCCTTCTCCTCCTCGTCAAGAGGGAGGTGAGGCGAGAGCTGAGGGTGTAGGACCTCAGGTTGGCCAAGGTTCGGCTGGTATAGATCTAGCTCTGTTGGTTCAGGCTATAGTTGGGGCTTTCCAAACAGCTGTGGTTGGGGGTCAGGCAGTGGCACAACCTCAGGGTGAGGGCACTGAGTTGCCACTTGAGAGGCTTCGTAGTTTGGGAGGTGAAGAGTTCCGAGGGTTGGCACCCGAGAGGTCAGAGGCTTGGTTTGACAAGACCAGTCGTATTTTGTCTCAGATGGGTTGTACTGGAGCACGCAGGCTTGGGTGTGTTGTTTCTCTGCTTCAGAGTGATGCCTACACTTGGTGGGTCACCATTACTACAGGCACGCTAGATGCCAAGGTTACTTGGGAGTTCTTTGAATCGACCTTCCGTAAGAAGTATTTGGGTCCCCGTTATCTTGATGAGAAGAAAAGAGAGTTCATGGCTTTGCTTCAGGGGAACTTGACAGTGACCGATTATGAGATACGGTTTGTCAGATTGAGTCAGTATACGTCCAAGCTAGTTCTGTAAGAGGGAACGTTGCGATCGTTTCCGTTACGGGTTGAGTGAGGAGATAAAGAGGTACACTTTGGCTACGGACTACACAGACTTTATGCAAAGAGGGCGGAAGTCAGGCTAGAGTTTATGCTCAGCGAGAGGGACAGAACGGCACGGATATGATTGCAGGTAATTTCTCGATACAGTCTCTGAGTTTTCTTTCCTTGATTGACTCCGGGTCTACGTATTCTTATATTTTGAGTGAGCATGCAAAGATGTTGAATATACCTTGTGAGGTATTAGAGGTAGGTGTTAGTGTTACTAGTTCCTTCGAGGATACAGTTGTGGTTAGGAAGATGTACAAAAGGTGTCCGTTAATAGTTCAGGGGCATATATTTCAAGTGGATATGATAGAGTTACCGTTTTATGTTTTCGATGTGATTTTGGGTATGGACTGGCTTATAGAGCATAGAGCTAGGATAGATTTCAAAACTAAGAGAGTTTTCTTGAAGCTTGCGAATGACTATGAGATTGTGGTAGTAGGTGAGAATGTGAAGTTCTTATCAAATGTTGTTTCGGCCTTAGAGGCCCAGAGATTAGTTGAGTTGGGTTGTGAGGCTTACTTGGCCTATGTGATGAATCCTAACATGAATGAAGTTAGACCCCAGGACATCATGACAGTGTGTAATTTTTCGAGTGTGTTTCCGAAAGAATTGCATGGTTTACCGCCTGATAGAGAGGTAGAGTTTGTTATAGAGATATTCAGATTCTGCTCATGTTTTGATTGCTTCGTACCATATGACACCGAAAGAATTGAAAGAGTTGAAGACTCAGTTACAAGAGTTGTTAGATAGAGGTTTTATCTGACCGAGTTCTTCGCCTTGGGGCGCTCTGGTATTATTTGTGAAGAAGAAAGACGGTAGTATGTGAATGTGCATAGATTATAGACAGTTGAATTAGTTGACAGTGAAGAACAAGTATCCCTTGCCGCGTATCGATGATTTTTTGATCAGTTGAGAGAGGCATCAGTCTTTTCGAAGATTGATTTGAGATCTGGGTATTACCAGTTGAAGGTAAAAGAGGTTGATGTACCGAAGACAACTTTTAGGACTAGTTATGGTCACTACGAGTTCTTAGTTATGTCGTTTGGGTTGACAAATGCACCGGCTGTTTTCATGGACATGATGAACAGAATCTTCCATAAGTATTTAGATCAGTTTGTGGTTGTTTTCATAAATGATATTTTGGTGTATTTGCGTATCGAGGAAGATCATGATTGGCATTTGAGATCAGTTTTGCAGACTTTGCTAGACAAGCAGATGTACACTAAGTTGAGTAAGTGTGAATTCTAGATCAAAGAAGTAGTTTTTCTAGGACATGTAGTGTCAGCCAAGGGGATTAGAGTTGATCCGAAGAAGATAGAAGCTATTGTTGAGTGGAAGCAACTAAAGTCTGTGACGGAGATTCGTAGTTTCCCAGGCTTAGCATGTTACTATAGGAGGTTTGTGGACGGTTTCTCGAAGATAGCCGCTCCTTTGACAAAATTACTTCATAAGAATGTTCAGTTTGAGTGGTCAGATGCGAGACAACAAGCCTTTGAGAAATTGAAAGAAGCTTTGACCAATGCACCGATCTTGATTCAGCCAGAGTCAGGAAAGATTACGTGATCTACAGTGATGCTTCATATGTAGGTTTAGGTTGTGTACTCATGCAAAACGAAAGAGTTGTGGCTTATGCCTCGAGGTAGTTAAAGAATCACGAGCGTAATTATCCGACACACGACATAGAGCTAGCCGCAGTTGTGTTTGCCTTGAAGATCTGGAGACATTATTTGTATGGTGAGAAATGCACAGTGTATACGGATCACAAGAGTCTGAAGTATATAATGACACAACGAGAGTTGAACCTTAGACATCGTAGGTGGCTAGAGTTTCTTAAGGACTATGATCTCACGATTGAGTACCATCCGGGTAAAGCCAATGTAGTGGCAGATGCCTTGAGTAGGAAGGTAGTCGTTGAGTTGAGAGCCATGTTTGCTAGTTTGAGTTTGTCCGGAGATAGTGGTCTAGTGGCCGAGCTTCAAGTTAGACCTACCTTAGGTCAGTTGATTAGAGAAAAGTAGTTGTTAGATAGATCTTTGGCACCTCACGTGCAAGATATAGCTGAGGGTAGACCATCGGACTACAATTTCAGTGTTGACGGGGTCTTGTGTTTCAAAGATAGAATAGTTGTACCGGATGACAGTGATTTGAGACGTACTATCTTAATCGAAGCACACAGTAGCCCGTTTGCTATGCATCTTGGTAGTACAAATATGTATCATGATCTGAAGAATGAATACTATTGGGTTGGTTTGAAGAGAGACGTAGCCGATTTTGTGAGTAAGTGTATGGTGTGTCAGAGAGTGAAGGCAGAAAATCAGGTTCCATCAGGTTTGTTGCAACCGTTGAGGATTCTGAAATGGAAGTGGGAAAATATCATCATGGATTTTGTTTTAGGTTTGTCTTTGACTCCTACGAAGAAGAAATCAGTTTGGGTTATAGTTGACCGCTTCACGAAGTGTGCTCACTTTTTAGCTGTTAATACGACTTATCCCTAGATAGATTGGCTGATTTGTACATCGGTGAGATTGTGAGATTACATGGTGTACCGAAGTCGATTGTGTCTGGCAGAGATCTGAGATTTACAGCCCGATTTTTTGAGTGTTTGCATACAACTTTGGGTACCCGATTGAATTTCAGTACGTCGTATCATCCTCAATTAGAGAGGGTTATACAGATTTTGGAGGATATGTTACGTTGTTGCATTATTGATTTTCAGGGTACGTGGGAGAAACACTTGTCGTTGGTCGAGTTCGCATACAATAACAGTTTTCAGTCGAACATTCAGATGGCTCCGTATGAGGCATTGTATGGTAGAGAATGTAGAACGCTAGTTTGTTGGGCCGAAGCATGTCAGAATTTGTTACCGATGCCAGATTTGCTTAAGGGGACTACCGATAAGGTGAAGTTAATTTGTGATCGTTTGAAGGCAGTTTCGGATAGGCAGAAATCGTATGCCGATTTGAAGAGGAAAGAAGTTGAGTATGCTGTGAGAGATAGAGTGTTCTTGAAAGTCTTTCTGTGGAAGAAAGTTATGAGGTTTGGTAGAAAAGGGAAATTGAGTTTGAGGTACATTGGGCCTGTAACCCCCTTAACCCGGCCTAGACGGTTGACCCGAATTAAGAAAGTCACACGGGGAAAACAAAAGTCAACCCGAAAGTCAACCTTGATTAACGACCCTTTTTTTTCCTTTTTAAACTTGTCTAGATGCTCATTAACCCTAGTTATGATCATACAACATCATACTCAAAGATCATAAACATCAGAGATCAAACAGGGACCCAATTGAACAAATTACCACTTTAGGGACCAAATTGTAAATTCTGTAAATTATGAGGACTTAACTCAAATTAAAGTTACCATCTTGAAATTAATCAGGTTTCATGCTTCTCTGTCAAATTTCAGCTCACACGGACATCCCAAACTCATACAATTGCACAAACAAGATTCAGGACTAAAAAGTAAACATTCCAAAACATATAACTGTCAATGTCAGCCCCCAACGGTCAACCGTTCCGAAACAGGCAGAGCCTGTTTCGAAACGCGGGGCCGTTCCGCAACGCGTACCGAAACACGGGCTGGCAGTGGCCTTTCCGTTTCGGAACGGTCTCTCCCGTTTCGGACGCCTGGGCTGGTTTAGGGCACCCGTTCCGAAACGGTAGGCACTGTTCCGAAACACCCTGCACAGAATGCCACAAGATGCATACTTAAACATGCAATTAAACATCCAATCAAGCTTCAAATGCTACCAAACTTTACCAGCATGCAATTCAACATATAAGAGACATACTTGCATCAGCAATTTAGCATTTAAACATCATGAATGAAAAACCCCAATTCTAATGGCGTGCTTCCTACACAAGCAACCCACTCAACATAAAACTTCCAAAACAAGCATATAATGGCCAATTACAAAACCAGCAGTCTCAACAACATTTAACATACTTAGGGAGTTCAAAACATCTCCCAAAACATACTCATAGGTCCCCCATTGCCAAATTACCAAAAGCTAAAATGTACTTAAGAAAAACCTTCCATACATTGAGCTCAACTTCCACTTGATTGCTTGCCTTCCTTGCTGCCTTAGGTACCTTAATGATCTGCATTATTGGTTTAAGAAAACGAAAGAGAGCGTAAGCAAAAGCTTAGTGAGGAATGCTCAATTAAACCATCCAATAATGCATTTACAAAACACTTTAAAAGTCATATTTCAAATCATCATTTACTCATGCTCAAAGCAACTTAAACAAGCAATTCATGCTTCCATATCCATACATGTCATATTGGCCACAAGTGATAAGTTTCATCTTTTTAAAACATGATCAACATAAGACTCACACATGGACTTTTAAACACCATTGTGATCTTATAATTTCCAAGAGCCACACAAGGACTTTTAAACACCTTGGCCCCAAGGACTTTTAAACACCATGGCAAGGACCACACAAGGACTTTTAACCACCTTTGTGTCCTTAACAAGAATCATCCAAGGACTTTTAACCACCTTGATGTTCTTAAGTAACAAGGCTCACTCAAGGACTTTTAACCACCTTAGTGACCTTAACAAGAATCATCATGGACTTTTAACCACCATGAAGTTCTTAGAATCCACAAGGCTCACTCAAGGACTTTTAACCACCTTAGTGACCTTAACCTTTTCAAAACATCACTTGCCAATATACATCATTATCATCATTTAATCCACCGTTTTAAAGCATTATACCAAGCCATATTCATCATGCATTTAAAAGCATCAAACCACATTTATTCAATGTTCAAAAACAAGGAACTCTTACCTTGAGCTTCCTTCAACATATGGCTTACAAAAACAGCAAATACCATGCTAAATCATGCTTTCAAAACAGAATTTAATACATGCAATAAACCACATTGCATAACAACCAAACCATGGCCACCACTAGAGAGTTTTTCCGAAAACTTACACTTGAGCTTAGCAAAGTTGTTTAGACTTAAACTAAGCTCCCAAGACATTGGTTTCAAAGCCGAAAACCCAATTTCACTCACCGATTCCACTTCGCCTCTTGCCGAAGCACCAATTCAAGCCTCCGGATCACCAACTCTTGGATCCAAAGATGACTCCCCTGTTTTAAACACATCAAAGCAGAGGATTAATGCATCATCATGCATTAATAGCTTCAATGAAAGCACCTAAACTCGCTGCTCTCATCCAACCTCCATTTTCGGCCACCAAACACAACCGAAAATGCATCCAAACCACTTCTCAACAAAGCCCAGCCATTAACCATCAAAACCTAACATCCTTTAACATCATTTAACATCTAAAAAGAGCTTAACAACATCCTTATACCTCCAGCAACGACAGATCCACAAGATCACACCAAAAACAACCTAGAATCATAAGCTAAACTTAGGAAATTCAACCTATCCGGGATTGCATTAATCAAAACTCAATTCCTCATCAAATTATCATTCATTAATCATCATTTTAACACCTTAAAACACTGCTTTAACAGATCCAACGAAAATTCACCAAAAATCACCAAATCTTGCATTTTAAGCCAAGATCCATTAAACAACTTAAAAGCCATTTATAAAACATCAATTAAGGATTGAGAACTTAGGAATTTCAGTAAAGAACTGATAGTTTAGAGGAGAAGGACGTTCTTACCTCCAAACTTGAGTTTCTCCTCTTTAGAGCCAAAAAGCTTGAAAATCCAATTAGCAAATTGCAAGGTTTTGTTGTTGAAATGATTAGGAATCCAAAGAGAATTGAAAAGATAGATTTGAGTGACAAAATCAGAAAGAAATCTCTGGAGAGAAAGTGTTTGGGTTGAGAGAAAATGAGAGAAAAGGAAAATTGGAAGAAAATGGAAAGTTGGTTACAAAATAGTAAAATGATTTCCCTCCACTTTTCTTAAGCTTTAAAATCAGAATTATACATTAAAATATCTTAGAAAAATCTGGAGAAACTCTTTTTGGAATAATAGCTCCTTAAAGATTCAAAGTTTCAACCCCTTTCTAAAACAGTCACTCAACTTTCAAAAATTACATTTTGGTCACTAGCCAAAATGTCGCTCTTCCAAAACTCATTTTGTAAAATTGATTTCACAGTTCACTTATATATATTAAAAGATGATTTTAGAACATTTTTCCATATTTTTAATGCAACCCGAACTAGGCTTTCCTAATTTCACCTCTTTAGATTCGAACAGCACTTTGACCAAACCGGTCAACACCCAAAACTACCAAGCCCAAAAACCGGGGCGTTACAGAGCCGTATGAGATTGTGAAGCGAATCGGTCCGGTTGCTTATCAGTTACGTTTGCCATCCGAGTTAGAGAAGATTCACAATGTGTTCCATGTTTCGATGCTTCATAAGTATAGATCAGATTCATCGCATGTTATGCATGTGGAAGAGATTGAGTTGAATTCAGATTTGACGTACGATGAAGAACCAATTGAGATCTTAGCCTCAGACAACAAGGTGTTGCGTGGTAGATCGATTGAGTTGGTCAAAGTGAGGTGGCAACGTCGAGGTGTAGACGAGGCCACTTGGGAGAGAAAGAAGGATATTGGTGAGGCAGTTCCCCTACCTCTTTTAGTCAGGTAATTTCGAGGAAGAAATTCCTTAAGTGGGGGAGGGTTGTAACACCCAGGTTTAGGGGTCGGATGCTAAGTGTGTGAATTGTGTTCGAGTCGTGGGCTCATTTTAAAATTAAATTGGGCTTGGTTTTAATTAAAAGAGGCTTGAGATATCATTAAGGGCAAATGTGTAATTCTCTAAATGAGAAAAGCAAGACAAGTAAAAGAGGGCTCTTTACTAGTAATCTTTTTTCTCCCCTTTTCAAATTAAAAAGTCACGACACTAAACCCCCTTCAACCCAAAACACTATTCCATCAAGTTCCTTCACCATTTCAAGTGTTTTCAACGAGATATTCACGTTTTTGACTTCTTCTCTTTATTCCAAATGTTTCCATAGTTTTAGTTTCTCATAAACACCATCTTTGAGGTTTTTCAAGTTTTCAAGTTTTAAAAAAAGGAAGAAGCTTTAACAAGTTTACATGTGGGTTTTGATTTGTAAAGTTAATATGTGTTTTAATCTTGCTCTTAAATGTATTATATGAGAAAATGGTGGTGTTTTGATGAAAAATCCCGAAATGGGTTTTTGTGGGTGTTTTAAAGGGTTGAAAATTTGGGTTGTTGAGGTAGTTTGGTATAGGAGAGTTGGGCTGGTGATATAGTCATGCTTGATGGTTGTTTTGAAGGTGTTTAATGATGATTTGGGTGTTGATATCAATGGGTTTCTGCTGGGTTGAATGTAAGTTCGAAAATGAGGTTTTTGTGTTAGTTTTGACTTGGAAATGTAGAGAAATGGCCTTGAGATTGTAGTCTGATTTGTGACAGTGGTTGTATGGATGATTTGTGTAGTAATATGTTGTTTTTGGTTGATTAGAATCAAGGGAAATCGTTGGAGAAGCTTCGGGCTCGATTCTGGGAAGTTTGGAGGCTTGATCGGCTTTCTCGGTAAGCTTAAGGGTGTTCGGTGAGGTGTTGGATTGTTCTTGGTAGGCCGATTCAAGGTGGAGATTAAGTTGGTAGCTTAATCTCTAGTTTCTTTATTAGTTTTTACTTAATGTGCATGAATGTGGACTTGTGTAGAATGTATTCGTTATGTATGTTGATATATTGATGATGTATATGGTGATGATATATGGTGTGCATGATTGTGAATTCATGGTAAGGCTTGCTTAGTATAATTGGCACTAGTTATAATTACCAGATATAAATGATCGATCATTAATTAGGATGAGTGTAGTCATCAATGAGGAGTACTGTGAGGTAATATTCCACCGGAAAATGTTATCATGTGATGATGAGTGTAATCTCATCCATGAGTGAAAACAGTGATGAGTGTAATCCCACCGGAAGGTAATATTGTTGTTGAGTACGTTGGGGCGAAAAATCCCAACGGAAGCTATCCGCATATCCGAGTAACCTATATAGTTGCCAATATACTTGTCTATGTGTGGTGGCTATGATAAGATGTTATATTACATCCTTGTTTAGCATGACATGAGGTAAGATACCATGTTCATGCATTCTTGTAACGTTTAGCTATGTTGCTATGTTGGTGTATATGTATACCTTGTGAATGTCTTAAGGATATCATGCTTTGAACCCTGCATTGTCGTTGTTTTGTTTTAGAGCTCCCTCACTAAGCTTCTAGCTTACGCTCTCGTTTTCGACAATGCAGATCATTAGTGTGGAGTTAGCAAGGAGCAAGGAAAGGGGCATCCAAGCGCGTATGTGGTTGCTCAAGTATTGTTTTAGTAAATAATGTACTAGTTAGCAATGGGGATGCTACGTGTTGTAGGAGCATGTGTTAGACTCCTATTTTGTTAATGCTTTTGTGTTGGAGTATGTAAACCATGATTTATGAGATGTCTATGTGTTTGTGTTTTTCATTGAAGGCATGTAATCTTGTTTTATGCTATGTGTTGAGGATGTATGTTTCTTGAATGAATGGCCTTGTTATGTAAGCTTCATGGTTGATCATGCTTGTGGTAGGATGAAATGCCTCTAGATTATGTGTATGTTTGATGTTTCATGATTCTTGTTGATCTGGGGTATGTGCGGGAACACTTGGAGATGCAGAAAATTGTTTTCAGGGTCACACAGAGTGCAGTCGTTTCGAAACGCTCGTGGTTGTTTTGGAGCGGGTGTAGCTCCAGGGATACTCGTATCGGAACGGGGGTGGTGCCATTTCGATACGATTTGACACTGTGAGTGCCCGTTTCGGTACGCGTTTCGATATGGTTTGTCTCTGTGAGTGCTTGTTTCGGAGCCTGTTCCGGAACGTTTTGTTACTAGAGACCCCCTGTATCGGAACGGAGTGGACAGTATCAGTACGGCTTGGTCTGGCTTTTAAACTGGAGCCCGCGTATCAAAACGAGCAAGCCTGTTTTGAAATGCATGCTTGTATTTGGGCTTTTTAGCATCTTCAAAAGTTCTCGGATGTCGCGTTTTAGTCCCGTTGGTCGTATGCTTCCTTGTTAAGCTTATATGCATCGTTTATGAATTGTTTTGGTTTCGAATGCAAGCAATCGTTTTTTGATGTCCTTTATCGTTTTTTAGATAAGATAATCCATGAAAAATATAGGGTTGCTAATCAAAGTGGAGCCTTAACTGGTTTCGCTTCGGTTTTCCCTGTGTAACTTGCTCGGACCGGTCTTTCATCTAGCCTGGGATGAGGGGGTTACATAATCAGAAAGAAAAACATGTTTTAACTTGATTCCGCACCTCAAGGTCGTTACACCTACATTATATTAGTTGTATGGGAAACAATAAGAAATAACTCAAAATTAATCTATAATGTCGGTGCAGTGTGTGCAAGATTGTGTACAAGCTGAATATGCAGAATATTCTAAAGAAACAAAGATGATGTTACGATATATAAGGTTGTTGCCGAGGCAGCACAATTATTTAATCATGGCACTAAGGGCTTCAGCTCATCACAACTACTTTCTAGGTCTGAAATTAAGATAGGAGCATACTACAAAACCTTGAACCCTTTGAGCAGAGTCATCCCGTGAAGACTTTCATTCACTCATGCTAATTTGTCCGTCACTGCAAAATTTTTAGATTCATGGAGTTTGATAGCAGCGACTTGTCCTTGGAACATGATTCTTCCTAGAGCCTGTTTCGGGCACCTCTAGGGTAAAACGGGAATTTTTCTTTGTTTTTCTCTGCCTTGGCAGTGCTTTATTTTTCTATTTTTAATTTCTGCCTCAGCGGCTACCTGCAACCAGTGTTAGATTTTGGCAAAGAATTCTAAAAATAAAGCAAGCAGTGTTCATCAGGTATTCTAACAAATTCAGCAAGTAACATAAGTGTTTTACAGTTTTGGCAATTATAGAAAAAATTCGAAGTTATTCATACTTTTCCCAAAATTAAGTTCAATTTTAATTTGGTGTGAAAATAAATTAATCGGCTATCCTATTATAGGCACAAGTTAAAATTTATTCTTTTGATTAATTTTTAGAGGCAAGTACATTATGCAACCCAAATGCACTAGTTATGCCTAAACAAAATGAGTGCTAACCCCCCAAACTCGAGAGGAGAATTGTCCTCAAAGCATGAGAAAAATGAATGAGTTTGTCGGAAAGGTCGTCACCTTGCATGATGAATTTCCTTCGAGCCCTATTTGCTTGTGTAGTTATCGAATGTGTGTATCTGCTAGTCAAACCATGTGCAGTCGTTACCTTGGCATCCCTGGGCAGTTGTAGTTGCAGTGGTGTCGATCTGTGTTGCCAGAGCGGGTGATGGCGGGCAAGTATTTCAGCAGGAAATATGGAGAACCAGACTACACTGTCAGGGAACATCCCTAGTGTATTGCATAAATCGCAGCTGTTTCCTTTCTATCCTATTGAACTGGTTCCGGAGATGATGGGGGAGTACTGCTGGTATTGGGGTCTGTTTGGCAGCTTCAGTATTACCGAGCGGCGGGAGCTGGGCGGCAGCATCAGTACTGTCGGACGACAAATTTTCATCGATGATGTTGCTCGACTGCGTCTGTCGAAATTCTCTGGAAAGCTTGTTGGTTGCTGGTTGTGGCCATTGTGAGACGATTTTTTCGTAATGAATGGGAGAAGTGGGGTTTATATAGATGGTGCCGAGAGTTGCTGTGGCGGCATTAAATTCCCAACATGCAAATTGCTTCGCGCATGTTACGGGTTTTCTGCCCGTTACTTCTGTAGTCGTTGGCAGCTAGCTGTTAGCAATCTGCTAGCTGTTATGCGTTTCTGTCGCTGGGCTGCCCTTGGCTATTTGGGCGGCATGGTAGGCGAGCTCCTTGTTGGGCCTTCTTCTTGATTCTGCTTCTTAATTCCTAAAAACAAATAATTAAATGCTAAAAATAAAATAAGAAAATTCTGAAAAACAAAATTGCTGATAAATTAAAATTTATTCCTAAAAAATAAAAATAAAGGAAAAATAAAATTAATTAAATTAAGTTATGTTGGGAGTGTAGTGGGGTGCATCTCCAAACATAATAGTGTATGTTAGTAGATTTGAATCAGTTAACCAGCCTAGCTTAGTTGGTTCAAGCGTATGTTTGGTGCATTGGTGTCTTGGGTTCGAATCCTAGCGGCACCAAGTCCGATTTTTAGGATTTTTGGGGTTTTTTTTCACCTAATAGTGTAGTGACACGTGTCACAACATGATTGGGTGAATAAAATTAAATAAAAATAATATATAAGAGGAGAGAGAAATGATTAAAAAATATTAAAAAATGCCACGTCAGCCTTAAAAAATATTAAAAAATGCCACATCAGCAAAACCGTTAGTTATTTAACGTCGGGGGACCAAAACAGGAGAACTATGTAACGGAAGGGACTCTTTTGCCGAAAAACATAGTTTTGGGACCAAAGTAGGAAAACAAGCATAGTTAGGGTACCACCGGTGTAGTTTTCTCAAAAACAATTGGTTGGAGAATTTTGTCAAACATCTAAAGTGAAAAGGTTTAAAGCTAAAGGTTTGAGTAATATAGATCAACGGGTAAACTTTCTGTAAGATAAACATAATATACAAAACATATAAATCAACCTAATTCAATCAATTTAGACAATAATTACATTTTTTAATTCAAAATCCACTTTTTGGTGAAAAATCTCATGCATTTTGAACTTTTAATGAATCCATGTGTTTAGAAGATGAAAATCAAGATAAATACTTGTTTAACCAGCAAATTTTATCATTTGAGACAATATTAAATCAAATAAACTCAAGAATTCCGAAAATAAATAAAGTACGAGGTTTTAGAGATATCTTGAATTATTTTAAAGATTGATAATGAAGAACACAAGAATCCTTAAGGATGTGATGGTATGGCAAGGATTTGAGTGAAAAAAACAAGTTTTTAAGGGTTAAAAAAAACTTAGATGAAGTACAGTGAAGAATAGAGAGATGGACCAAATTGAAATTTTGAATAAGTACAGTTAAAAAAACAAAAAAATTATGACCCACCAAGTTAGTTAATAGATACGTCCCTGCCTAAGATGAGTAAGTACAGTCAAATACTTTTTCTTATAAATTTATAGTTACCAATAATATATATATATGGACAATTCAATTATAAATGAATATTTTTCTCTCTGGCTTGTGCCCAGTATTTTCTCTCTGGTTTATGCCCAGTATTAGTTTTCAATTTTTTCTGATCATTTTTCTTGCTATCCTCTCGTAACTCTCTCGTCTTTCCGGTCGATTGCTTTGTGGTTTGTTTGTTTTTCTTTGGTTTTTATGGCAACCGTGGAGGAAGTGTTGACAGAGCTTTCTATTGAGGAGGAGGAAGAGGAATCTGCTCTTGTGGTGGGGATTGAGAGTGCGATCGAACCAATCTTCTTTGAATTTTGTTTTGTAGGCTCATTTTTTACATCCAGCACGGTCAATTTTACATCGATGAAGGCTACGCTAGCGAACGTTTGGCACCCGATAGGCGGCATCGCTATTTCAGAACTGGGAGAAGGGCGTTATTTGTTTCGATTTTATAACTCGATTGATGCTGATCGGGTGGAAGTGGATGGCCCATGGTACTTTAATTTCCATCTGTTGGTGATGCATAGGCTAGTGCCGAATGAGGAACCAATGGTTGTGCCTCTTAATACTGTGGATTTTTGGATTAGAGTGAATGATTTGCCAAATGGTTTTGTCTCTGAGGCTGTTGCTAAGAAGATCGGAGACTTCATTGGTGTTTTTCTGGAGTATGACTCCAATTCTGTTTCTTTGGGTTTGAAGGGTTGCATGCGCATTCGTGTTCGGGTTGCCCTCCATAAGTCATTAAAGTGCCGGAAGAAAATCTTACTGCCGTCTGGGGGCAGTGTTTATGTTACATTTCAGTATGAAAAACTGAAGTTGTTCTGTTTTCGGTGTGGGAAGTTGGGACATGGTGAGGGATTTTGTCCACTTCGAGTGTTAAAGGATCATCAGGACCTTCGTTTTCAGTGGGATGCTTCATTGCGTGCTCCAGCTCGGCGTAGAGGTATTCCGACTAGTCCATGGCTACGGGAGGAGGATGGCGGCCGATCGCGTATCTCTCGCCTGGAGATTGGCCCTTATCCGGGAAAGGAGAATTTAACTTCCCCAAATCCCGCTACAGATGCCGACCAGGCAGTTACAAAAAATCCTTCTGATTGCCCATTAGTTGGCAAATCTACAAAATTTACGCCTTCTCCTAATAAAAGCAGGGCTATGATGGATTTCGGTCTTGGGCCTGTAATTGCAACGGATGTGGGCCTGGTGTGTTATGATACAAATATGATTGCGGTAGATGAGGATGCTCCCATATCTCACTCGGAAGGCCTTAAACGGCCAAGGAGCAGCACGGGCTTTGTGGAAAAAGATGCTTCTCCGGTTTTTCCTTCTAACTCCCCTTCTACATCGGCCGGCCTGGATTCGCAGGCCCGCCGGGAGCCATGAAAATAATTAGCTGGAACGTCCGAGGTTTGGGGAGGCCTCGGACAGTTCGACGTCTCCAGCATTGGCTGAGGGACGTCAACCCGACTGTGATTTTCTTTATTGAAACAAAATTGCAGTCTGATAAGATGGAAAAAGTTCGACGAAAGTGTGGATACCCCAATGGTATTGATGTTGGGGCTCGAGGTCGTAGTGGTGGTTTGTGTCTTACATGGAGAAGTGACTGTGATGTCTCACTTCGTTCTTTTTCGGATCGTCATATTGATGTACTGATTACTAAGGATAGCGATGGTAGTCGATGGCGTTGTACTGGTTTCTACGGAGCACCGAAGGAGCAGAATCGTGGTGAGTCTTGGAATTTGCTTCGACAGCTTGATGATTTGTCTGAGGTTCCATGGCTTGTGATAGGTGATTTTAACGAATTACTCTTTTCCTTTGAGAAGATGGGAGGGCTTTTGCGTAGTCAGCGTCAGATGGACGCTTTCCGAATGGCTTTAGATGATTGCTCCTTAAGTGACATTGGCTATCAGGGTAGATGGTTCACCTGGGAGAAGGGAAAGTTCGAGTCGACGAATATCCGCGAGAGATTGGATAGGGGGGTTGCGAATGAGGCTTGGTGGTCTTTGTTTCCGCATTTTACTTTAACACATATGGCCCATTCATGGTCTGACCATTGCCCCCTTTTACTCAATACAAATGCAACCTCAGCTACTGTGCCGACTTGGCACTTTAAATTTGAAGCCGCCTGGATTGTGGAAGATACATGTGAGCCAGAGGTTAAGCGTCTTTGGGCTGAGGCTGGGGGGTCCTTTTTAGACAAGTTGCGTTATGTGAGTAAGGGTCTTGACATGTGGTTTCGGCGTTTACGCGCTTCTCGGAAGTTTACTGCTAAGAGTCTGACTAAACGATTTGAACAGCTGATGGAACTCCAACCGAATGATGATGTCTTAGAAGAAATGCTTGAAGTCAAATTAGCTTTAAACTTGGAAATGGACAAGTCGGAACTCTTTTGGGAGCAGCGAGCTCGGGCGAATTGGCTCCGTAATGGTGATAATAACACGGCTTTTTTCCACCGGCATGCATCCCAAAGGAAACGGTATAACCGTATTCGGAGTTTGGCTAGTGAGAATGGTGAGGTTAGTTCTTTTTCAGAAGATATGATGCGCACTGCCCATGATTACTTTGTGTCTTTATTTACTTCGGGTATCACTGGTGACGCCTCAGTAATTTTAGATGGTATTAACCATCATATATCGGATGTTTCAAATACTTTTCTTATGAGTCCGTATTCCAAGGAGGAGGTTTTCCAAGCTATTCAGTCAATGGGTTCACTTAAAGCGGCGGGGGAAGATGGTTTGGGCGCGTTGTTTTACCAACGCTTCTGGCATATAGTTGGTAACGATGTGTCGGATTTTTGTATTGGAGTGCTGGCAGGTGAGCACGATGTGGGGAGTATAAACCATACCCGGATTGCCTTAATTCCCAAGATATCAGATCCGACATCCATGACTCAGTTCCGACCGATTAGTTTGTGCAACGTCTTGTATAAAATCGTATCCAAAATGATTGCGAACCGCCTTCAGTCTGTTCTACCAGATTGTATTGATGAATCACAAAGCGCCTTCGTGCCGGGACGTTTAATTTCAGACAACATTATGGTGGCGTACGAGGTACTTCATTCTTTACAATTAAAGCGAACGGGTCGAATTGGCAACTTTGCGTTAAAATTGGATATGTCAAAGGCGTATGATCGAGTGGAGTGGGGCTTTATTCAAAGGGTCCTTTTGAAGATGGGTTTTGCGGAAAGATGGATCGATGTTGCGCTGCGTTGTATTTCTACGGTAACGTATTTAGTGGTGTTGAATGGTGTGGTTGGTGATAGCTTCTCTCCAACTAGGGGGCTGCGTCAAGGTGACCCGTTAAGTCCCTTTTTATTCTTGATTTGTAGCGAGGGCCTATCTTCACTGTTACGACAGAATTGTGTTTCTGGTCAGTTGAAAGGCTATCGCATTAATAGACATGCTCCTGTCATTACCCACCTCTTATTTGCTGATGATAGTCTGATTTTCGGTGAAGCGTCGGCAGAGGGGGCTATGAAACTCAAGCAGCTTCTAAACGAGTACAGTTTGTGCTCCGGGCAAGTCATTAATTATGATAAGTCTGGGGGTTTTTTCTCCTCGAACGCCTTTGAAGAGCATCGTAGTGATGTAAAACGAATACTTGAAGTTGGACACTCTACTTGTTTAGAAAAATATTTGGGGCTTCCGACTATGGTTGGCAGAAACAAAAGGGAAGCTTTCTCAAGTTTATTTGATAGAGTGAATTCCAAGACAAGAAACTGGTGCACTCATCCTCTATCCCAGGGGGGTAAAGAAGTGTTTATCAAGTCCATACTGCAGGCTATTCCGATATATTCTATGAGCGTTTTCCTCCTTCCAAAGACGTTGTGCAAGGATTTGGAAAGGATTTTTGCAAAATATTGGTGGCAGAAATCTTTCAATAAGCGTGGAATGTCTTGGTGCTCATGGGATTTTTTGTGTAAACCAAAACAAAGTGGGGGTTTAGGCTTTCGAGACTTAGCTAAATTTAATGTAGCTTTGTTAGCAAAGCAGGCTTGGCGTTTATTAACACATCCGACTTCCTTGGTTAGTCGTGTTTTCAAAGCCAAGTACTATCCAAGCTCTACTTTTAAAAATTCTAGACTTGGTTCTCATCCTTCTCTTATTTGGCGGAGCGTATGGAGTGCTCGTGGTTTGCTTGAGAAGGGTATTAGATGGAGGGTTGGGGATGGCCGTCTCGTTTCTATTTGAGATGATTGCTGGATCCCAAGTGCTGTTCCTTCACGCATATCCTCCCCTACGGTTCCCTCTTTGAGTAAGGTTTCCGATTTGATTTGCCCGGAAACAAAGAGCTGGAAAGTTGATCTTATCTATAGTACTTTTAGTCAGGTTGAAGCTGACCTAATTTTGAGTATCCCTATTTCTAAAGAGGGTTTGAGGGATGATATGGTATGGGGTGGAGATTCTACTGGTGTCTACTCTGTACGCAGTGGATACTATCTCCTAATGCAAGGTGATCAAGCCTTCAATCCGGACACTAAACTGTTTAGTCGCTTGTGGGCAATAAAATGTCCTCAAAAGATCAAGATACATGTATGGAGGTTAATCTGGCAGTTTGTTACTACTCGATATTGTCTCTACAGTAGACGTATTATCTCTAATCCGATTTGTCCTCTGTGCAACCTAGCAAGTGAAACAGTAGAACATGCTATGTGTGAGTGCTATAATGCTAGTATGGTTTGGTCTTCTTTGGGGATTTTTTGGCCTATCCAGGTTAATGTTATGCCTTTCAAGGAGTGGCTATCCTGGTTATTCGAATCTTTACCAGTGCAAAAACATGTTCTAATAGTTATTATTCTATGGTCCATTTGGCATGCACGGAATAAACAGGTTCATGATCATACACAGCAGTCGTACTAGCAGATATGTGTTTTCATCAATTCATACTGCAAGGAATTGGAAAGTCTGTTACCTAAGCTGCAAGGAAATGTACCGAATATGAAGCAGCAGTTTTGGCAGGGACCTTTCCCAAATTTGGTCAAGGCCAACTTTGACGCGTCTTTCTCTGCAACTAAAAAGTCGACTTGGTCTGGGGTCGTTATTCGAGACTTTGCAGGTGAGGTGCTAGGGGCTTGCCGACGGTTTACACCTCATGTGTCATCGGCGTTTCTGGCGGAGGCCTTCGCAGCTTTACATGCGATTGAGCTTTTGCTAGATCTGGGTTTTGACTCTGCAATTGTGGAAGGGGACTCGTTAACGGTTATCAGAAAATTACAGAGTAAGAAACCAGATCTGTCTATTCTTAGTGCTCTTATCTTTGACATTAAGGAGAAGGCTAGGTCGATGCGAATCTGCCGCTTTGATTTCGCTCCGAGGGCATCTAATCGTGTTGCCCATCTAATCGCCGGTGATTCATCTCTGGAATCAGTTGACAGGTACTGGGTGGAGGAAACCCCGAGTTCCGCCGTGCATGCAGTGGTCTCCGACCGACAACACCTCAATCAGGGCTAACCCTTGATTTTAGCAGGATTTCCTTTGGGCGTTCTTCGATCTACCGTCCTGCGCCGCTCTGCCTCCCGTCTTCTTCATTGATAAACGAAGCTTTAGCTTGCCCAAGGGAGTTTGAGTCTTCTTCACCGGCTTCTTCATAGTTTTAGTTGCTTCCTTGTTTTGTTTTTTTTTTGTTTTGCCGTTTGGGTTTTTTGCCTTTATTGCATTGATGTTTTATCTGCCCGAGACGGTGTCTTTTATGACACGTTTTTTTGGGTTGTTGTCTTTTTTAATCTTTTATTTATAATAAATGAAGCCCGGTCTTTTAGTCAAAAAAAATTATAAATGAATATTATATAAAATAATTTCCATATGATTACATGATTGATTTTTTACAAAGAAAGATTCCTATAAAATTAAATGCACGGTAAAATTTTAAACTGTCGCGTGTTAACAATTTAAGCTTTAAACGATGATTATTTTTTAATATTTAAGGTCATAAGGTATTATTTTAAGTAAGGGTATGGGTAATTAATCATAATCATTAACAGTTAACTAGTATGAATGCTATATTTTATAGATTAATTAACTAAACTATTAAGATTAAATGATTTCAGTTAACTGGACCACTAAAAATGATGGATAATAGTTACGGCTACGGTTAACCATTATTAAATTATATATATTAAATTAATTTGTGACTTGTGTCGTATTAACTCGTGAAAATTTCATTTACCTTATATTTGTTTTCTGTTAGTTAAATATATGTGTTTAAAACTTTGACGGTGTCTTTTTATTTTCTGAACTTTGATGATATATTGCTATGTGTTGAACAATGTTGAAACTTGAAACTTTAAATTGTTGTGAAGCTTGTGTGTGTTTGTATTGTGTTGAAACTCTATAGTATGCATGTACTTTTTATTATTTAAGCATGGAGTTAGTGTTTATAATCTCTCTATTTAAGTATTTTTCTGAACATTTAATTTAATAATCGGATAGATAATTTCATTATTCTATGGAACATGTGAAAAAATATAATAGGTTATAGGTTAACCTATAATCGAACTGTAGGTTAACCATGTTCTAATGGTTAACCGTCAGCGGTTAACCGTTTGTATTAGGTTAGGTTATGGTTAGCAAAATTCAGTAACCGTTATAACGTATAATCGTTCGTTTAGGCTAAACGGTACAGTTAACCGCATGAACACCCCTAATTTTAAGAGTCATTATTATATGCACCACAATGAAAAGATATTTTATAAGTGGAAATTTTTTGTTTAAATAGAAAGGTATTATATTTCCATATTAAGATTCAAACCCGTATAATATGAGACAATATGACCATCCTTAGCCACCAGGTTAATTAGTGAATCTCATAAGCGGATTCTTTTTAAATAATCTTAAGGTAATTATAAGGTAATAGATGTTCATACATATTCTTAACTCTTTGACGATGCACACACATGTTGCAGACGAAGCGATTTGAACTCGAGTCTCTTAGGGTGAACAACATCCTTTTTTTCACTGAGACCACTCGTTGCTATGACATGTCTTATTTAAAGATTTTAATTCCTAAATTTCAGTAATAAATTTTGAATCTTAAAGTTTAAATATGACATGTGACGCCGTTGAAATTCTGATTGTGAATTTTTTTTTCACTATTAGTGTATGAGATAATAATTCTTAGTTTTCATGGTATAATTATCCGTATTCAGCCTATTGGTTGATTAATCTAAATCGTGTATAACATAGATACATTCATAGGCAATTCTTCCAACTTAATTTGTTCAATCCACAATGTTAAGATTCAAAAATTTTGATATTATTTATGGATATAATGTGTCATCCCAATAGATCAACCAATTATTTGTTTCTATAATGATCCTTATTTTAATGTGTGTGTTAGGAATGTGGCACCAAATATCAACCAAGTCAATATCAGCATAATACAATTAAGGTGCACAAAGGGACACATGAAAAGAGGGAAGCCAACATTGTGTATATATAATTTAGGTGTGTTCATTTTCAAAAATCGGATCTGATCTGAAAAATTAAATATCTAAAAATTTTGAATCGGTAAAATAGATCCGTATCTGATCAGGAAGAAATTAGATATCCGATATTCGAATATCGGATACTCGGATCAGATATTTGGATATCCGATTATTCAAATATATAATTTGATTTAAGTGTTTTTTCGGATTCGACAGTCGTATTTATGAAAATTATGGAATTTCGAATATAAGAAGCAACAAATTGATAAATATAACAAGATTCACATATATAAAAATTTTAATTTTTCAAAAATTGAAATATTGTGATCTGTATCCGATTCGGAAAATTTAAAATCAGATCGAATATCTGATCCAAAAATGAAAATTAAATCAAATTTTCAAATCGAATCAACGAATTATAAGATGAGGTTAATTGAATCGAATATTTTGTACATTCTTAAATTATATGTCATGCATTATTCATTGGGTAAACTACATAAATGACCACCTTACTATTGTAAAAGTTGCGATCTGACCACATTACTTTTTTCGTCACAATTAAACCACCAAACTATTTAAGTGGTATCAATGTGACCATCAGCCGTTAAAGGTTAACGGAAGGGTGACGTGGCAGTTAAAAAATAAAGGGTATAATTACACATTTAGTCCTCGTTACTTATAAACTCTATCAATTTAGTCATAATTTTAATTTAATAAAATAAATTAATTGTTTAATTAGGTGTTGACACGTGTCAACACCTTATTGGAGGAATTTAATTATTTATATTTAATTTAATTATTTTATTTTTCTCCTCCAATCAGGAGATGACACATATCACCACCATTTAGAGGAGAAAAATTCAATTTGCACAAACATGCCAATGGTAAGAATTGAACCTGCATATGGGTGATTTAGAAGCAATAATTTAGCCACTGCACCAAATATATATTTGTGCTAAAAATAACCCTTTTAAATATATGTTCTACTCGACAAAAAATAATTCATGTCAGTGTGCGCATGCACTCACATGTGTTTTTCAAACAAACACAAAAAAAGGAAACACTAGTTGCCGGAGTAACTCTCCCATGACCAACCAAAACTTACTCTCCCTGAGAATATTGCTCGTGCACATCTCCAGTATCCAGGTTTGGGGCTAGAATGCAAAAACTAATCACTCATATTATATATATATATATGGACTTTGGTCATTTGTACTGTATCTAAATTACTTCAAGACCCTGCTGTTTATAATATCAAACCTATTATATCGCTTTAAAATAATTATTAATTTCTATTTGCAATAGGGATCAAGTAAAATCAAGACAACATGCACAAAAGCATAGTTCATTAACTTTTCCAAAACATTAACAGATTTTGGGTCTTAAAAACTGTTACATCCCATTACCAACGGGACAAGCCAATGAAACTGGCTGTATGTTCACTGATAAGAAGCTGACCTTCGAATATACTCGGTAATAATTCTCTGAGGGAAAAAGAAAATAGCAAAGAAAAGATGATACCCATGAACATGAAAGTTCCAGCCACGCATATTCATGCATTATTGTTAAAATGTAAAGGCTTCAACCTCATTAATGTGCCGCTTCCACCATGTTCCGCCACAAAACAAAAGTGAAAATTGTAACCCCTCGCCCCGGTCTGGTCGGCTGACCGGTTCGAGTAGGCTACACGGGGAAAAACGATGTGAGACCCGTTAAGGTCCCACCTCGGTTAGCAACCCTAGAAAATTTCTTTTATCTTGATTTTGTCTAAATGCATATTTAAGTCATATGTGAGACACGACAGCGGAAACACAAACAACATTTCAACGACCCTCCAAAGCATCAAATTAAAACAACCCATTTTACCTTTCTAAGCAGGCCGTATCGATACACCAATCAAGGGTATCGATACGCCTTGACCAAGGTCAACACCCTATGGTCAACACAAGAAGACCGTATTGATACAGCCCTTGAGCGTATCGATACGCCTTTCTCGGTCAACATCTTGTGGTCAACGAGATAAACCCGTACCAATACACTTGGAGCCCGTATCGATACGCCAAAGTCTCACCAAATTATCAGATTTCTAGTGAGCTTTGAGCGTATCGATACACGCCCGTGTATCGATACTCCAAGCCAAAACTGAGTCCTGGAGGGCAAACTGTATCGATACGGCCCTTGGGTGTATCGATACGCCCTGCACTGCAAGTCTCCAAATTTCAGCTAAACAACTTAGGACTCGACTCTAGATGCGATTTACGACTCCCCTAGCCACAATCAACATACATACAACCTTTAACAACCAAAATCTAAGCATACGAGGCAACCAACACGGACAAGCATCATTCATCCAAGAGATTCATGCATTTACCAAAAGATGACATTCTTAGCACTTAAAGGCTAATGCCTTAGAAACAAAACACATAGGCATTCAAGGCATGCAACATAAACAAGATTTGCAGTTCAAACAAAGCAACCAAGAGCCAAACCAAGTCAACATACAACAAAGCTCAAACCAACAACACCTATCCCATTGCTTGACTATTACAATCTACAATTTAAAGTTCATACTTGAGCTAACCAAAAGCGACACTTGGAGACCTTTCCTTGCCCTTGCCACCCACAAGCTACTGATCTGCATTGTCGAACAAAAAGGAGCGTAAGCATAAAAGCTTAGTGAGGGTAAGATGATAAAACAAACCTTCAACAATGCAGGGTCCAAGCACGAGCAACTACTATGATGGAATGCTTGAACTTACCTCCGATCCACAAGGGCCAAAATATACATGATGCATGAACATATAATCATCTCTATGCCATGACCAACAACTCATGAGTCCAACGTACGAAGATACATATATCAATGCATTAACAATAACATATATCAATCCATATTGAAATCACATTTCATATCATATCGGCATATATATATATATATATATATATATATATATATATATATATGATCTCATATTGGCACTTACCTATGACTCGAATACGCGGATAACACGTTGGAACGCATTTCCAACACAACCATTACCTTCGGTGGGATTACACTCATCACCGGTTCTCGCGGAAGGGATTCCACTCATCCTCACGCCCATTTCACGCGGAGGGGATTCCACTCATCCTCACGCCCGTCGATGGGATTCCACTCATCACCGACAAACATATATATATATATAAGAAGATTTCCGGGCGAACCCGTACTCCATCTTGATGACTACCATCATCAAGACCACGCGCGCATTTTGACTCACGTGTGCACACTAACATCCTAATGATCGATCATTTGTACCCAAGCATACTAGTGCCAATACTACACATTTCATTAATTTTTCACAATATCATTTCATAACAACTTCGATGCTTAGCACGTACTCACCATGACTTACCGTCATGCAAAAACCACATTTCCATGCCTAGCATGTACTCACCATGATCCTCGGATCATGCAACCACCTCATAATATCATTTCACGTGTCAACACTACATGTATATCATTAATACAAATATCACATCATATTTCATACATATGAATATCCCCATCATACCTATCATCAACATGCATATAACAATGCATCAAACTATGCCTCAACATACATGCATCAATGCATCAAACCATGCCTCAACATACCTGTATAACAACATATACACAACCACCATAATCTCAATTAAACATGAGACACAACATCAAATAGAGTACAACCAAAGTCTCTAACTAAAGCTTAGGATTAGGCTACCACTCTAGTTCCAACTCTAGGTGGGTCTACCAATCCAAACCTAGTCCACATGCTTAAACCAATTGCTCAAAACCATTTAAAACATTTTAACCACTCACCTTCACCTCCAAGCTCAACTATCAAGCAACCAAGGTCTTCAAGCTTCCGGATTCACTCCCGATGCTTCACCAACACAAGCCATCGTCTCTAAACAACTCAACACAATCCAAAACAACCTTAAATCAGCTTATACAACAATGTAGCAAACCCGGAATACTATTCAAGCATCAAACACAAGAATTCAAGCCATGAACAACCCCCCAAAACACCAAACACGAGCAGCCCTCAAACCCCAACCAAAACTCATGATTTCAACACATTTAACCTACTCAAATGCTTCCAAAACAACCCATAACTATTACCCTAACATCAACCCCCAAATTCCAACATAGAACACACCCAAAACTCAACTCAAAACCATCCTAAAACCCCACCAAAACCCAAATTCGGGAATTCTTATAAAACACTTTAAAAATCACATATATTGGACCTTATGGTTCCTAAACAACTTATCTATCAACATTAAACCAAAAGCTTTGTTAAAATCTCATAAAGTTACAATTTTTAGCAAAAACCTTGAAAAACCCAAAATGTGAAATACATGGCTTCAATGGAAACTAATGGTACCATAATGTAAAGAAAGACAAGACCAACTCAAAAATGCCATTACCTTTAGAAAAGCTCCCAAGATGAAGGTGAAAGGGGATGAAATGGTGAAATGGAGAGAAAAGTTCTCCCTTGTCGTGAGATTCTAAAATAGGGGAGTGGGGAAGATGATGACAAAGCTTTTATTTTTAATAGAAAAGGGGATTTAAATTTGAAAGTCCCTTTTATTATCAAAATGCCATTAATGAGATGGCAATCTCATGTATTTGCAAATTTTCATGGAAATTTGATTTGAAATACATTTTGGTCCAACGCAAAATGTTTGTTCAAAAATATGAAGACCAATATAATACTTTATTATTTTAATTATAAGACCGAGACTCATAAAATTATTTTAAATATTATTTTCATCCGACCCCCAAACCCGGGTGTTACAACTCTCCCCTACTTAAGGAAATTTCGTCCCCAAAATTTATCGAGCAGGAAGAGCCATGAAATCTACTCCTCCACACTTACCTTCTCACCACAACATACTAACCAACTCGGCAGTCTTACCACACAACATTAGCTATATGATGCTACGATCTCAACTGGCTCTTCATTGCACGTCCATTTTAAACTCAACTCAATCTCTTCAACAAACATAGCACGGGATAGATCTGATTCACACTTCCGAATCATAGATACACAAAACACATCACAAACTTCTTTCTAACTATGCTGGTAGCCGCAACAGATAAACAACAGAACTAGCCAAATTCACAATCACATACGGCACCGTTTGAAGACTTGACCGATAACTTTCTCTAACTGACCATCTGACTTCAACAGGTAACCTAACACTATGCAGGCGTTCTCAAAATATAGTTGAAATCTCGAATCTCTATTACCCACTTTCATTACGAATCTTTCACGGATGTAACAAACTAGAAGAAAATTGATGCTCGGTCTTGACACGCTGGCAAATTACACACTTACTCTCATACTGAACAACATCATCCATCAACTCAATCCAGAAGTACCTATCTTCAACCCACAATACGTCTTCATACTACTCAGATGCAATACAAATGAACTGTCGTGTGCTTCGGTCAGAACAATACGTCTCAGAACACTATGTCAATCGGCACAACTATTCTGCCTCTGAAATGCAAAACTCTCTCATCTCTGAAACTGTATTATGAAGGTCTTTCTTCTACTATGTCTTGCACGTGAGGTGCCAAGAACCTGTCTTGCAACTGTTTCTCTTTAAGTATTCTGACTCAAGGTAGGTTTAACATGAAACTCGGCCACAAAACCACTATCATTTGATAAACTGAATCCGAAAAATATAGCTCGCAACTCAAATATAGCTCGGTAAAAACAACTCAAAGTATCAGTTATTACGTTGACTCTCTTCGGATGATACTCAATCTTGAGATTACGGTCTTCAAGCAGTTCTAACAACTTATGATGTTAAAGTTTCAACCCTTCCTAAGTCGTCTAGTATTTCAAGTTCTGATGATAAGTGTACATACTGTGCATTTCTTACTATACATGCTTTGTCTCTAAGTCTTCGAAGCAAATTTAACTGTAATTTAACTCTATGTCTAGTGTCGGATAATTCTTTTCAAGGTCTTTCGACTATCTTGATGAATAAGCCACAAATCTTCTGTCTTGCATAAGCACACAACCTAACCCTACATGTAACGCATCACTATGGTTCACAAATTCTTTCTCTGATATAGGCTGGATCAAGGTCGAAGCTCTCTTCGAAGTTTCTTTTGGTTTCTCAAGGGCTCGTTGTCTCGCATCTAACCACACAAACTGAACATTCTTCTGTAGAAATCTGTCAAAGAAGCAACTATCTTCAAAAGATCATTTACAAACCTTCGATAGTAACAATGCTAGACCTAGGAACTATAGATACCTGTCACAGTCTTCGATTTCTTCCAACTCACATCTTCTTCTGCCTACTTAGGATTTACTCTAATACACTCGGCTGATCTACATGTCCTAGGAGGACATCTTCCTAGACTCGGAGTTCACGTTTTCTCTACTTGACATACAATTGATTCCCTAATAGAATCTACAACACTAACTCCAAAGCTTGTCATGGTCTTCTTCGGTACTTGAATATACCCATGTACCATCTATAAGGACTACTACAAACTGATCAAGGAACTCAGGAAGTATTTTGCTCGACATATCTATAAAAGTAACTAACACACTAGTCAAACAAAGCGGCATAACTCGGAACTCAAAATGATAATATCTTGCCCCAAAAGCTGTCTTCGGTACATCAACATCTCTCACTTTCAACTGGTAGTAATCAGATCTCAAATTAATCTTCGAAAAGACTGGAGCACACCCCAACTGATCAACAAATCACTGACGCTCGGAAACGGATGTTAATTATTCATTGTCACCTGTTTCAACTACCTGAAATCTAAACACATTCTCGTATTGTCTTCTCTCTTCTTCACAAATTGCACTGTTGTACTCTAAGATGATGTACTAGGCCTAATGAATCTAAGGTCTAACAGATCTCGAAGTTGATTCTTCAACACTCTCAATTCTTTCAGGAACCATAAGATACAGAGCAATCAAACATGAGCAAACTCGGAGACGGTCTCAATAATAAACTCTTTTTCCTTACCAGGAGACAAACCGGGCAATTCTTCCAAATAGTTTTAGAAAAAAAACAAACTATTCTAACATTCTGCGGTCTAATCTTCATTCAAAAATCAAATCCATCACATTTTCTAGGCAAGCCTGTTAACTAAACTCAATCAATCTTTGACCTCTAAAGCTGGATCAACATTTGACAAGAACTCCACATCCTCACCTACCACTACAGTTTCACAGAAATCTGCAACTTCAAGGCAACTCTCTCTTTGTCACAAAGTATACCCTAGCTTTATGTTCCACAAGCTAAACCATGCCAAAAGTTACATCGAAACCGTAAAAGGATAATTATTTCACATCTACTGGAAATTCGTAACCCTGAACCATCAACAAACATCTCTCGTACATCTTTCTGACCACCACCATCTCACCAAAAGGACTAGTCACATGCGTTCCTACGTCTAAGTTCTCAACATGTATACCTAATTTCTTTGCAAGCTCACACAAAAGGACGAATCCGCAGAAATTGCAACTTCACATGTACACATCTGATAATTTTCGGCCCTCTTGTTTTCAGGCTGACCCTCCAAACATAACCTAACTCTTCAAAACCGTTCTTAGAGCATCTCAAAACTTCAAAATTCAATTCTGATCACACACAAACAGTCATGCTGGACTTGTCCTATAGCATCGGTTCTGACGACTCAAGACATCCTACTACCAAACAATCTGGAGTTAGAGCTAAATACTTCCTTTTCGGCTCCATTATATCGGAAGCGACTTCATCTCTCCTTCTTGCTTGAAGACAACTCAGACGCACACTGGCCCAATCACACAAACTGATTCCCACTCACGTATACTGACCGGCTATCTTGTATTAAAACCATAGGCCGAACCCCAACGATTACCAACTAACATTTCTGAATTTCAGATTACTCACACGAGACCATTACCCTAATAACACCAAAAGAACTAAGATACTCATACCTACCTCTAACACTTCACCGGGCACATTCAAACTTTGCATGCTTGCTAACAATATGCAGATGTACAGATTCAGAATCAACCGGAGGGGACAAACTCAAAACTGTACCAAGGGCATATCTACTATAACATCGATACTACTCTGAATCCCACTCGTAGGTCTTCACCTCTTTCACCAACTAACACCAGAAACGATCACATTGTCCCTCTCCAACAAGAATCAACCCACATACACACTTACTCAAACAAACAAATTGTACCTCAACTCCGGTACAACCATACTTCCCTGACTATAGTGATGAACTCCCTCAACATCATCCACATTTTCAGAAACCACAACTTCCACTTACCAATTCACGGCCCACTCCTTGGCCTCAGACTTACCAAAAAGCAATAAATCAACAACAACAACAAATTAACACACAAACTGGGTTAGCAAAGGAAAGGGTCCAAGTGGCTCAAGTATGATTCCCTCACTTAAAAATCTCTTTTTCCGATATAATAGAAGCAATGAGACTCTACTCAACATGCTTCAAGCAACACACACGCACGATCAAACAACATACACCAAGCATACTTAATAAACAAGCAAACATGCTTACATGGAAAGCAAACACCGTGCAATTACAATACAATAATTAAACTTACCTCACTTACCTGTCCAAGGTCTCGAAAACCTTAGGCTCTGATACCAACAAATGTAACCCCCTCGCCCCGGTCTGGTCGGCTGACCGGTTCGAGTAGGCTACACGGGGAAAACCGATGTGAAACCCGTTAAGGTCCCACCTCGGTTAGCAACCGTAGAAAATTTCTTTTATCTTTATTTTGTCTAAATGCATATTTAAGTCATATGTGAGACACTACAGCGAAAACAAAAACAACATTTCAACGACCCTCCAAAGCATCACATTAAAACAGCCCATTTTACCTTTCTAAGCAGACTGTATCGATACACCAATCAAGGGTATCGATACGCCTTGACCAAGGTCAACACCCTATGGTTAACACAAGAAGACCGTATTGATACAACCCTTGAGCGTATCGATACGCCCTTCTCGGTCAACATCTCGTGGTCAACGAGATAAACCCGTACCGATACACTTGGAGCCTGTATCGATACGCCAAAGTCTCACCAAATTATCAGATTTCCAATGAGCTTTGAGTGTATCAATACACGCCCGTGTATCGATACTCCAAACCAAAACTGAGTCCTGGAGGGCAAACTGTATCGATACGGCCCTTGGGCTATCGATATGCCCTGCACTACAAGTCTCCAAATTTCAGCCAAACAACTTAGGACTCGACTCTAGATGCGATTTACGACTCCCCTAGCCACAATTAACATACATACAACCTTTAACAACCAAAATCTAAGCATACGAGGCAACCAACACGAACAAGCATCATTCATCCAAGAGATTCATGAATTTACCAAAAGATGACATACTTAGCACTTAAAGGCTAATGCCTTAGAAACAGAACACATAGGCATTCAAGGCATGCAACATAAACAAGATTTGCGGTTCAAACAAAGCAACCAAGAGCCAAACCAAGTCAACATACAACAAAGCTCAAACCAACAACACCTATCCCATTTCTTGACTATTACAATCTACAATTTAAAGTTCATACTTGAGCTAACCAAAAGCGACACTTGGAGACCTTTCCTTGCCCTTGCCACCCACAAGCTACTGATCTGCATTGTCGAACAAAAAGGAGCGTAAGCATAAAAGCTTAGTGAGGGTAAGCTCATAAAACAAACCTTCGACAATGCAGGGTCCAAGCACGAGCAACTACTATGATGGAATGCTTGAACTTACCTCCGATCCACAAGGGCCAAAATATACATGATGCATGAACATATAATCATCTCTATGCCATGACCAACAACTCATGAGTCCAACGTACGAAGATACATATATCAATGCATTAACAATAACATATATCAATCCATATTGAAATCACATTTCATATCATATCAGCATATATATATATATATATATATGATCTCATATTGGCACTTACCTATGACTCGAATACGCGGATAACACGTTGGAACGCATTTCCAACACAACCATTACCTTCGGTGGGATTACACTCATCACCGGTTCTCGCGGAAGGGATTCCACTCATCCTCACGCCCATTTCACGCGGAGGGGATTCCACTCATCCTCACGCCCGTCGATGGGATTCCACTCATCACCGACAAACATATATATATATATATATATAAGAAGATTTCCGGGCAAACCCGTACTCCATCTTGATGACTACCATCATCAAGACCACGCGCGCATTTTGACTCACGTGTGCACACTAACATCCTAATGATCGATTATTTGTACCCAAGCATACTAGTGCCAACACTACACATTTCATTAATCTTTCACAATATCATTTTATAGCAACTTCCGTGCTTAGCACGTACTCACCATGACTTACCGTCACGCACAAACCACATTTCCATGCCTAGCATGTACTCACCATGATCCTCGGATCATGCAACTACCTCATAATATCATTTCACATGTCAACACTACATGTATATCATTAATACAAATATCACATCATATTTTATACATATGTATATCCCCATCATACCTATCATCAACATGCATATAACAATGCATCAAACCATGCCTCAACATACATGTATGAATGCATCAAACCATGCCTCAACATACATGTATAACAACATATACACAGCCACCATAATCTCAATTAAACATGAGACACAACATCAAATAGATTACAACCAAAGTATCTAACTAAAGCTTAGGATTAGGCTACCATTCTAGTCCCAACTCTAGGTGGGTCTACCAATCCCAACCTAGTCCACATGCTTGAACCAATTGCTCAAAACCATTTAAAACATTTTAACCACTCACCTTCACCTCCAAGCTCAACTACCAAGCAACCAAGGTCTTCAAGCTTCTGGATTCACTCTCGATGCTTCACAAACACAAGCCCTTATCTCTAAACAACTCAACACAATCCAAAACAACCTTAAATCAGCTCATACAACAATGTAGCAAACCCGGAATAATATTCAAGCATCAAACACAAGAATTCAAGCCATGAACAACCCCCCAAAACACCAAACCCGAGCAGCCCTCAAACCCTAACCAAAACTCATGATTTCAACACATTTAACCCACTCAAATGCTTCCAAAACAACCCCTAACTATTACCCTAACATCAACCCCCAAATTCCAACATAGAACACACCCAAAACTCAACTCAAAACCCTCATAAAACCTCACCAAAACCCGAATTCGGGAATTCTTATAAAACACTTTAAAAATCACATATGTTGGACCTTATGGTTCCTAAACAACTTATCTAATAACATTAAACCAAAAGCTTTGTTAAAATCTCATAAAGTTACAATCTTTAGCAAAAACCTTGAAAAACCCAAAATGTGAAATACATGGCTTCAATGGAAACTAATGGTACCATAATGTAAAGAAAGACAAGACCAACTCAAAAATGTCATTACCTTTTGAAAAGATTCCAAGATGAAGGTGAAAGAGGATGAAATGGTGAAATAGAGAGAAAAGCTCTCCCTTGTCGTGAGATTCTAAAATGGGGGAGTGTGGAAGATGATGACAAAGCTTTTAATTTTAATAAAAAAGGGGATTTAAATTTGAAAGTCCCTTTTATTACCAAAATGCCATTAATGAGATGACAATCTCATGTATTTGCAAATTTTCATGGAAATTTGATTTCAAATACATTTTGGTCTAACACAAAATGTTTGTTCGAAAATATGAAGACCAAAATAATACTTTATTATTTTAATTATAAGACTGAGACTCATAAAATTATTTTAAGTATTATTTTCATCCGACCCCCAAACTCGGGTGTTACAAAAATGAAGGAAGAAGCCATAATAGATGCACAACAATAATGTAAATCTCAAATCATGCTTAGGCAATCCATCATGCTATTAGAAACTGCTAAGCATCCCATTATCAATTTTTTTTAGATGCTAAATAAAACTGAGTTATCCCAGAGTAGAGACCAGTGGAAGAGTGATGGGGGACATTGACTGAACTTCGTCTCCAAAACAAAACACAGTATAGTATGGAAAACTACCTATGGCTTTTTAACAATAAAGTATAAATTATCCTAGTAGCTCCAAGTTATGGATCTGGATGTTTATTACAGGTAATAATATTCAAAGTCCAAGCCAAGGTGATCACTTGACCTGAGAATTTGCATGACTGGATGACCTTAAAAGACTTATAGTTGTAAAACTTGGCATTAAATAAACTATTGGCAATTTAAAAATTGTAAAATATTATACAACAATATTGTCAATCAGAAAGTATAAAGTACAAACATCAAAAAAATGAGATTATATGTTTGACTCGACAGAAAATAGCCTCAACAAACATTGACCTAACCTAAGGCATTCACGAGAGGAGACTTAAATCAAGTCAAGTAGCAGCATATGAAATTAATTGATTCAACTATGTTCAGGTATCATGTAGCTAGAAGTTGGGATGGAATCATGCATAAGCTGGTAGAGAGTTGTATCGTTCAGGAACCAGTTTTTCTGGTGAATGGTATGTACACATGTTTTTATTTTATTTTTTGTCGAATAGAACATATATTTAAAAGGGTTATTTTTAGCATAAATACATGCTTGGTGCAGTGGCAACGCCATTGCTCCTAAATTATCCATACGTGTGTTTGATTCCCACCATTGATATGTTTGTGCAAATTGAATTTTTATCCTCTAAATGGTGGTGACACGTGTCACCTTCTGATTAGAGGAGAAAAATAAAATAATTTAATTAAATATAAATAATTAAATTCCTCCAATAAGGTGTTGACATGTGTCAACACCTATTTAAATAATTAATTTATTTTATTAAATTAAAATTAAGACTAAATTTTTATAAGTAACGATGACTAAATATGTAATTATACCCTTTATTTTTTAATTGCCACGTCACCATTCCGTTAACCTTTAACGGCTGGTGGTCACATTGATACCATTTAAATAGTTTGGTGGTTTAATTGTGACGAAAAAAATAATGTGGTTAGATCACAACTTTTACAATAGTAAGATGGTCATTTGTGTAGTTTACCCTTATTCATTATATTGCGTCAACGCCTTAATGCCCGTGATAAGTGATAAATGTAAGATCTCAATTAGACAACCATTCTAAAAGTCTAACTCTGTATATAGACTATCATATTCAAATTCCAACTCCAAATATACAAATTGCAATCGTGGATTAAATCGAATCCAAATATGATTAACCATAGTAATTCGGGCATAAAACAATGAGATATGAATCCATTATGATAACTAAAAACTATAAAGATGAATCTTAAAAAAATTATAATTAAATTCTTTTGTCCATATATATATATATGAAAAATACTTTGATACATAAGTTTTGTATAAAGTAAAGTTTACATAAGCCTTTTAAATTTAGTGTTAGAGATTTATGTTAGGGTTTAGGGGTTAAATGTGTATAGTGTAGAATTTAAGGTTTATGGTTAGAATTTAGAGTTTAAGGTTTAGAGTTAGAGATTTAGATTTTAGATTTTATAGCTTAAATATGAAAAGTTGTGTAATTTTTTTACACAGCTTGTGTATTAAAATTAGGGATAGGCGCTCAACCCCTTGTGTCCCAGTGGCAAATGATGATGTTCATTATTTTGTTGACCCGAGTTCGAGCACTAGTGTTGCCATGGTTTATGTGCCTTCTTAAAAAAAGACTAAGAAAGTTTGAACAGCTGCTACCCTTGCATCACACTAGCATATTAAAAAAATAGGGATGGGCATTTTATTAAGGGGGAAGTCGGGTTTCGGGTAAAAAATATCCGACCCAAGCTGGGACTAGTTGTGTAAGTTCCCTTAATTTTTTTAGGGATGCTTATAGGGTAAACTACCTGGGTGACCACTCAACTATTGGGTGTGACCTGTTTTGACCACTGAACTATAAAAATTCAAAATTTGATCTCCGAATTATTTAATTGGACCTATTTTGACCACCAGCTGTTAAAATCTAACGAAAGGGTGACTTGGCTGTTAATGGAAATTTGTATAACTACACATTTGGTCCTTGTTAGTAACATATTCTATCAATTTGATCTTAATTTTAATTTAATTAAATAAAGGGTAAACTACTGCAGTGGTCACTTTCGTTTCTCGTTTGTACAGATTTAGTCACCACTTTTGAAAAGTGTCAATAAGTGGTCATCTACGTTTTCGACGTGTAAAGACATAGTCACTCCGACATTATAGTCCGTTAGTCCCCTAACGGATTAGGAATTAATTAACGAAAAAATAAGGGTAAATTACTACAATAGCCATTAAAATTTATCTCATGTACATTTTTTCTCCTCAATTTAAAAAAGTAAACATTATAGTCACTAATAAAAATGTTTCTTTATAATTTCACCCTTAAATTTTTAAAAATTCATTTTTCAATCCTAAAACTTTACAATTCAAGCTTTATTTTGAATTTTTGAGTCGAGTTTTTGAAATTATGAGTCGAGTATTTTCACATCAAACCTAAAAATTTAATTTTTTTGAATCAAGTCGAGTGTTGCACTTCCCTACATATAATTTTTAATTTTAATCCGTGTTTGTCCCAACTAATTGTTTTGTTTAAATCGAAATTTAATAAATGTCTGAACCAAAAACCCACATGGGATAGTTAACACCCCAAAATATCCAGACCCTTCCATTTTTTTCTCTCGACCCCTCACCTTCCCCGCTCTGGCTTTTGCTCCGATCTGCCACACCGCCCGGCCATGGCCTTCACCGCTGCCGCAACGGTGTTCGCCCACTCCCCCTGATCGCAACCACGGTGACCACTCGCGGTAAGTCACCGTCGTCAGCCATGGCGAGCAGTTTGAAGCTTACAGAGGAAACCCACCATCGCTTGTGTTTTCACGTTGATCTCGGCCACCGCTCGACGGTGGTGTACATCGTCATCACCTCCTTATGCGCCATTGTCCCCCGAACAAAACCTCAACTGCCACTCGCGGTAGTTCACCGCCGGTTGCCGCGAAAGCTGTGACAAAGGTTCGTCCGTCCCCTCTGTTTTTCTGTGATTTCGGCCACCGTAACTGTCCGCTCGCTGCGCCGTCACTGTTATTGAGTTCCTCGTGTCGAGGCAAACAAAGCCCATACCGTCAATCGTCAGTTCACTGTCGTTTAAGGCTTCGTCAGAGCTTCGCCCGAACCTGCCCATTGACAAACATTGATTAAAATTAAAAATTATATGTAGGGAAGTGCAACACTCGACTTGATTCGAAAAAATTAAATTTTTAGGTTTGATGTGAAAATACTCGACTCATAATTTCATAAACTCGACTTAAAAATTCAAAATAAAGTTTGAATTATAAAATAGAAATTCCAATAACTCGACTTGACTCGAAAAAATTAATTTTTTTGGTTTGATGTGAAAATACTCGACTCATAATTTCATAAACTGGACTCAAAAATTCAAAATAAAGTTTGAATTATAAAATAGAAATTCCAATAACTCGAATTTTTTATTAGTTAGTGGACTAAATTTTTAAGTTTGAGTTATTAAATAGGAGCAATTTGGGCACCTAAGTTTCAAAGGGTATACTTTGGGCACCTATTTTTCATCTAAGCATTTACAATATTATTGTACTAATTGATTGTAAAGTTTTAGGATTGAAAAATGAATTTTTAAAAATTTAAGGGTGAAATTATAAAGAAACATTTTTATTAGTGACTATAATGTTTACTTTTTTAAATTGAGGAGAAAAAATGTACATGAGATAAATTTTAATGGCTATTGCAGTAATTTACCCTTATTTTTTCGTTAATTAATTCCCAATCCGTTAGGGGACTAACAGACTATAACGTCAGAGTGACCAAGTCTTTACACATCGAAAACGTAGATGACCACTTATTGACACTTTTCAAAAGTGGTGACTAAATCTGTACAAACGGGAAACGAAAGTGACCCCTGCAGTAGTTTACCCTTAAATAAAATACTTTGCACCAAGTTACTTCATTAACTCATTCTCAGTTTTACTGCTTTCGTTCAAAAACGAAGGGCAAAAGAAAAATGAAACTCTGGAAACACAAGAGTAATTGAAATATTAGAGCATCCCAAGGGCGGGAAGGATCATTGTTCCTTTGCCACAAATCCTGTCAGTCCTGAATAAAAAATAGTAAAATCAGGTATATCATGCTTGTACAAAAAAGAGAAAGAGATACCAATGGGTATAATTGTTGCATCCGAGCCACCACAAAGCATCACATCCGAACCCATATTTGTAGTAGCAAAAAGGATCCATCTTCTTGTACGAGATCCTCAAAGCTTCAATTGCATCATTCAAAATCTTTTCATTCCAAAAACCGTCTAAATGAATCAATGGACAAAAATAGGAAAAGTAATTGCAAAAACAGTTTGTTTCTTAAGGCTGTGAGCTACATACACTATGTCACTTATGATTCAAGAGATTTTATGTTATTAAGGCCGACTTTAAGCCAGTATCACAAAATTGTACCACTCTCCTTAATTTTAAAATATGCATTATGCAGGTATGTCAACATGTTCTGTCCATGAGCCCACCTGCTAGTGTTCGTGTTTAATGTTTATAAATACAAGTGTTTATTAGCAGTTGTTTCTTATATCCAACCATCCATCACCTTTAAAATGAAGGCACATGTTCTAAACACCCAAAAATTTGCCTTCATGCCACCCATTGCTGACCCAATCAAAACTCATCCATTACATCTTCAGTTACTCCACCGTCTTTCAAGGCTTTCTCTCCAGCAATAAGCATATAATGCATGAATTTGTCCATCCTCTTGGAAAGTTTTGGTGCAACCCAACCATCAGCTCACACAGATTTTATCTTTTCATCTTTTCCCTTTTATCTGTTGAAGCTTTAAATTGGGAAAATTAGTAGAGATTTACTTATTAACAGATGTCAAACAAAGAGAGAGTTTTGTGCTTAATTAAATGATTAATTAATTTAATTAAATTAAAATTAGGATCAAATTGATAGAATATGTAATTAACATGAACTAAATGTGTAGTTATACAAATTTTCATTAACAACCATGTCACCCTTTCGTTAGATTTTAACGGATGGTGGTCAAAATAGGTCAAATTAAATAGTTGGGTGGTCGAATTTTAAATTTTTATAGTTCAATGGTCAAAACAGGTAACACCTAATAGTTGGGTGGTCACCCATGTAGTTGACCCATATTTATAATAATACCCCTCTTTATATTTTTTATAATTAGGTCCTCAAAATTGATTTTTTATTTACAATTTAGACCTTAAAATTATTTTTTTTACGATTACGTGCCCTAAAATTATTTTTTACAATTGGGTCCCTAAAATTCTATAGGTCGGGTTTGAGTTTAGGGTGTTTATTTTCGGGTCAAGCTCGGGTGGGCTAAAAACTCGACTCTTGGCCATCCCTAAATTCAATAGAGAGAGAGAAGGGGATCCTCTTACACTATGTAAAACTCGAAAGTTTTACATATTTTTTGGACCGTTGGATGAAGGAAATGGATGAATGAGATTAACTGTAGAAAATATGAAGAGTATCACTTGGGAAAAAAATAAGGAAATAATCTTAGCCATTTATTACTATTATCCAACGGTCCAAAAAATGTAAAAGTAATTGAGTTTTACACAATGTAAGTGGATCCTAACCCATACACACACGTGTATATATATATATATATATTCGAATCCATCTAAATTCATAGTAAATATCATAAATAATCGAACTGAATCAAATCAAACTGTATCGATTAGGATAAATTGATTTAGTTGTCAAAGTTTAAAATATATATTTTTTTGTGTAACCACTAGTATCCGACTCATTGGTCAATTAATCCGGATTTAATTTTGTAGAGACCCAATATAGGGGCAACCCTTCCAACCTAGTTCTTCCTATTCACAATGTTAAGATTCGAACAACTGACCTTGCTTAAGGGATCTAACGCCTCATCCTGCTAAACCAACATATTGTTGGTTTAAAAATATCTTTAACATACTATCTTTTTTTACTAATTTGACAATATTTATTTTATTTTTACATTTTTAATAGAAATTAGAACTCATTAAAAAAAACCCTTCATAATCGAGACCCAAAGGGAGAGATCATTGTTTTTTGCATTTTAAACAAGGATAGAAGCACAACTAAGGTGGGAGGAGAATTACCAAAAAAAAAAATTGATGTGTTAATTTCATTTTAGGCTCTAATGATTTTGAAACTATTGAAAATAAGCTCATCCATCCTAAAAATGTTTGGATTATTATTGTAACCCTTAGACCTACCAATGCATTACACCTAATTTTAAGAGGCCACATTAGGGTCACAAGATAGACCCACAGTAAAAACTCAAATAAAACTCCTTTGTTTCTAATACATTTAAAATAGTAAAATAAAAATCTTTGTCAGAACATCATTACAGAAAATTATAAAATAGAAATCAAAATAGTATATTACAGGCTCTTACATAAAATAAGACGACATACATGCCTACTAACTGTACTAGTACCGTACTTCGAAAGCAACGCCGAGAGAACTCCAAAAACATATATCGGTTATTATATCATGATAGATTTCTTCTAACCTACGATGGTAAAAATATCGTGAGCTTAGAAAATCTCAATAATACAGAACTACCAAGAGATGCTATAGGCAACATACAAGTATATGGTAGAGCATAAAGCTGTCTGTTGAGTGTGTAAAAGTTCTATATTTTACCCCATATTTAACCCATATTTCTGCTGCATTCAAGCATATTTCATTGCATTTAGGATAGATTTTAATTATACATCACAATTATACAAAAAGGTACAATTGATGCTGATTTCGGTTACTTTTGCAGGTAACTGCTGTAGCAGACGCTGGGCAGTGGAGAAGCAGAGCTGGAACACTGGACTGCAGCTGAGAAGAAGGATGCTGCCACGACTGTTGCCGTGGCAGCCAAGGACGACAGCGATGGTGAAGGGAAGAGGAGCTCGACAAAAAGAGGAAATTAAGCCGATCTGTCGTAGAGCACTCATATATTTTTTCGAGCCCTAGATCAGAATGAAGGCCAAGCCCAAAGTTCAAGGAAGGAACTCCAAGCAAGAAGGAAGGACGAATTAAAGACATATATTCTGAAGATTTAGTCATTACTAGAGTTGTACATTAATTTAAACGTGTATTCTTGCCATATTAGAAAACTTGAACCCAAGGCTTATATAAAGGCATGTAATTCGACCTAGGGAAGGATATCTTACTCTCTAGTCGTCTTCCCCTAAACCCTAGTCGTTTTCCCCTTCTCATCATGTTCTAAACTTCCCCTAGGGCTAAGAGTTGATTCTGTAAAGTAGTTGCAAGGATTGCATTGTTTTAGGAATTTTTCTGTTCAATAAAATAGACTTCAAGTTTGCTTATTCTGGTTTTCAACATCTTGCAAGAGTATCGGGAGAGCATTGTGAGATTACACATTTACTTAATATCGGGAGAGTTAAGTATAAGAAAGGAATAAGTACGGGTTCTCCAGTTTATGGTTGAACTATCTCGGATCTAGGGATAGAATGAGGTTAAGTGGCTAAGGAAGAATTCAACAACATCGGTGTTCATCCTTCAATTCACGCCGGGAGGTATCATCAAAGACGTGTTCATCGACAGACTTGGACCTATGGATAGGCCAAGGCACAGCAGGGATTCTTGCCAAGCTTGAAGTATAGAGTTTTGTGATCGTTGCCACGACAAACAACAGACCGCTGTCGCGACAGACCGCTGCCGCGACAGGTGCTGCCGCGACAGAACAGAGATTCCTAGACTTTGCAACACCTACACTACTGAGCAAATCAATATCGGCCCATTCTCTCTATCTTGATTCCTTTACTCTTTTATTTTCAATACTCTTTATTCTTCCGTGACAAACAATTAAACTATTTCTTTTCCCTCTTGTGCAGCAATCCAAGGTTAAACCTATTAGCCCAATCCCTGTGGAGACGATATCCGATACTTACGTATCACTTTACTACTTGCGTCGTGTACACTTGCACTACATTGCGATAGAAACTTTTACACGCAACAAGTTTTTGGCGTCGTTGCCAGGGACTGACAACATATCTTTACCCTACCTTTTACTGCACTTCTTTTATTTTTCTGTTTTTACTTGGATTGTTTACCCTGTGTTTTTCACAAGGTATTTTGTTTGCTTATGTGCAGATCTCAACGAGGAAAAGAACCTGAGCACCAGTTAGATCCTTAAATCGAACGAACGTGCAACCTTAGGAAACGAGTCCGCCTCCTAGTAGAACGAAACGAGTACTTGGAGGAACAGTTAGAAGCAATGGTGAACAAAAGACGCAAAGACAGGAGGAACAACCAAGAGAATCTCCGAGGTCCTGAAGATCTTGTCGAAGATGGAGGAAATGGACAACCTGACGATCCTCATGCCGCTGCCGCACGCCGGTCATGCTGAGACTACATGATCAATGATCATGTGGAACTAGAGACCACCCTGCCAGACGTGGAAGCTGAAAATTTCGAGCTGAAACCTGTCATGTTCAGCATGATTAATAACGCTGGCCAATTTAGTGGTGCTGCTACAGAGGATGCTAGGGAGCATCCGAAAACGTTCCAGGAAATCTGTGGTTCATTTAGACTACCATGAGTAAATTCGGAGATACTGAGGCTTCGGTTATTTCCTCATTCATTGAGGGGCAGGGCGAAAACTTAGTGGAATAAACTAATGCCGGGTTCAATACGAACTTGGGCAGATTTAACTCATGAATTTTTGTCTCGTTTTAATCCTTCACAATTATCTGAGTGATTACGTAACGAAATTGCTACTTTTCAACAGAAAGATGACGAGCCAATGCATGAGGCATGGGACAGATTTACCACTCTACTGAGGAACTGCTTGATGCATGGATTCCCCGTTTGGAACCAGGTAATTAAGTTTTATAATGCTGCCAACTTACAAACTCGTATGAGAATTGATTCAGCAGCGAATGGATTGTTGTTGGACAAAGATCCGGATGAAGCAATGGTAGTATTGAAAAACCTGGCAAAGAACGAGAAATAGTTTCCTACAGCAAGAAAAGGGGGTAAACGAGTACTAGCTGTGAAAGATTATGAGGCCGACGACTCCCTAAAAACACAGGTGTTATATCTCACAAAGGCAGTGGAAAAGCTATTGAAAAAAGATTCAAAACCTATCTACTCTGCTGAAGAGGTATGTGAAACTTGTGATGGGAATCATAGTTCGGAAGATTGTCCGCTACAGTTAGAGGAAGAGATGTATGTTTAAAACTACAAGCAGAACTACAATTCCAACAACTACAACCCCAACTGGAGAAATGATCCCAAATTCTCTTGGAGCAACCCTAACAATGCCTTAAATCCTCAAGCACAGAATACTCAAAATCAGGGGGGACATAGATTACTGACTCGACAACAACCGCAACAGCCACCAGCTGCCACGACTAGTATATTGGAGTAGACCTTGGTTACGTTTATGTCTCAAACAGGAACTTATATTGAGAACATGAATCACTTCGTCAAGAAGACTGAGTCATTCATGGATAAAACGGAGATGTGGATGATTAACCATGAAGCTACTCTAAAATCACTAGAGACACAGATGGGTCAAGTTTCCCAGCATATTAAACCAAGGCAGAATGGAGGATTCCCTAGCGATACTGAAAACGCTAGACAACCCACACATGAGCAGTGTAAAGCCATCACTACTAGGAGTGGGAAGAAATTATCAGGGCCAGAGAGGGAAGCTGAACCAGTTAAGGAACCGGCCCTAGAATCGACTGTCGAGAATGCTGCCCCGGTAGACGACAAACAGTCTGATGCCGATGAACCTGTCACGACAGCAGAAGGGACAGAGGAGAAGGATGAAGAACCTAAGCCTCCTCAGATCCGAATGCAGTGGGAAGGACGCATTGCAGATTATCGTCTTCCACCTCCTTTTCCACAGCGGCTATAGAAGTTGAAATAGGAATCCCAGCTTAAGAAGATCTATAATATTTTTAAGAAGGTTCACATCAATATTCCGCTGTTAGATGCTATCAAGGAGATGCCTGGGTATGCCAAATTTCTCAAGGATGCTATGTCGAAGAAATCCAGACTTGGAGAATTTGAAACGGTTAAGCTAACAGAAGGATGCATGACTATTCTGCACAAACATCCACCCCAAAAAAAAGAAGGATCCTGGGAGCTTCATAATACCGTGCATAATCGGAGATAAATTTGTGGGTAAGGCACTTTGTGATCTAGGTGCTAGTATTAATTTAATGCCAAAATCTGTATTTCAGAAATTGGGTATTGGACGAGCACGACCCACAACAGTCGTACTGCAGCTGGCAGACCGCTCTTACGTACATCCGGAAGGGAAGATAGAAGATATCCTAGTAAGAGTGGATAAATTTATTTTTCCTGCTGACTTTCTTGTTCTAGATTGTGAAGCAGATGAGAATGCACCAATCATCCTGGGGTGACCCTTCTTAGCCACAGGAAGATCAATGATTGATGTAGAAAAGGGAGAACTCACTATGAGAGTGAACGATCAAGAGATCAAGCTGAACATTCTCCAAGCAATAAAACATGCTAATACAGAAGAACGCAAGGCTATCACTGAAGTTATCCTTGACCAACCCTGTATCAGGTCGGACTGCCATGTCATCAAAATTGGCCATTGTCCCAACAGCCATTTAGAAGACTGTCACGAAAATGACGACGACAGCAGTTCCTCAGACTCTGATATATCTGATACTGAATATCATGAGGAGGTAAACTGGATAGGCAATCATCCAGGTAAGTTATTCGAGCCCTTAAACTACATCTCGAATGAACATATCATCCAAAAGCCATCAACTGTAGAGCCTCTTGTTCTAGATCTTAAGCCCCTGCCAAGGCAGCTCAAATATGTTTTTCTTGGATTAAATGATATGTTGCCCGTAATCATCTCTTCCATGTTGATGCAGGAACAGGAACAACAGCTGATAGGGACGCTACAACAGCACAAAAGGGCTATTGGATGGACGATAGCTGATATCCAAGGCATCAGCCCGGCACTATGCATGCATAAAATCCTATTAGAGGATGATCACAAGCCGACAATTGATGCCCAGAGACGTCTAAATGATGCTATGCGAGAGGTGGTTCGTAAGGAGATCATCAAATTGCTAGATGCTGGAATAATTTATGCCATCTCAGATAGCAAGTGGGTGAGCCCGGTGCAGTGCGTTCCTAAGAAAGGAGGAATAAACGTGGTAACCAACGAAGAAAACGACCTAATCCCAACCAGGACTGTGACCGGTTGGAGGGTTTGTATGGACTACCGAAAGCTTAACAAAGCTACCCGGAAGGACCACTTTCCCCTGCCTTTTATTGATCAAATGCTTGATAGATTAGCGGGAAAGCCTTATTACTGTTTTCTTGATGGATACTCAGGTTATAACCAAATAGTCATCACACCAGAGGATCAAGAGAAGACGGCGTTCACTTGCCCATACGGTACTTACGCTTTTCGGAGGATGCCATTTGGACTTTGCAACGCACTAGCAACCTTTCAGAGGTGTATGATGGCAATATTCTCCGACATGGTGGAGGATTTCCTGGAGATATTCATGGACAATTTCTCGGTTTTTGGAGACAATTTTGAAAGCTGCCTAGGCAACCTACACAAAGTGCTTGAGAGATGTGAGAAAGCAAACTTGGTATTGAACTGGGAGAAATGTCACTTCATGGTGGATGAATAGATAGTCCTAGGCCATAAAGTAAGCTGCCGCGGCATAGAAGTCGACAGAGCTAAGATCGAGGTAATTGAAAAGCTACCGCCACCCACCACAGTTAAGGGAATCAGAAGTTTTCTAGGGCATGCTGGTTTCTATCGAAGGTTTATAGCCAATTTTTCGAAGATCACCAAGTCGTTATGCCATCTTCTGGAGCAGAATCGTCCCTTCGACTTCAATACTGAATGTACTGAGGCATTCAGAGTTCTGAAAGAAAAGCTGGTAACAACCCTGATAGTACAGCCACCAGATTGGAAACTACCATTTGAGATCATGTGTGATGCTAGTGACCATGCTGTTGGGGCAGCACTTGGGCAGAGGAAGGACAAGCTCTTTCATGTTATATATTATGCCAGCAAAACACTAAACGACGCCCAAGTAAACTACACCACCACGGAGAAGGAACTGTTAGTTGTGGTGTTCTCGATTGACAAGTTTCGTTCATATATACTTGGAACGAAGGTCATAGTCCACACAGACCACTCTACATTAAAATATTTGTTCGCCAAAAAGGATGCGAAGCCTAGACTGATACGTTGGATTCTGTTACTACAAGAGTTCGACCTTGAGATCAAGGATAAAAAGGGGACAGAGATCCAAGTTGCAGATCACTTGTCAAGATTAGAGAAAGGAAAAAGTCTCCCAGCGGACGAGACACACATACTGGAGACCTTCCCTGATGAGCAGCTGTTCGCTGCCACAAGCACTGCCGCAACAGCTATGGCGGCAGGTAAGTTTTCTGAACTCCCCTGGTATACTGATTTCGTTAATTATTTAGTTAGCGGAATATCTCCTCCTGACCTTAACTATCAAGCTAGGAAGAGGTTTCAAAATGATGTTAAGCATTATTGTTGGAACGAACCTCTTCATTTCAAATATTGTGCAAATCAGGTTATCAGGAGATGCGTACCACAGGATGAGCAGGAAGCTGTGCTTCATCACTGCCATGCTTCACAATACGGAGGACACTTAGGTGGTAACAAAACTGCTGCCAAGGTTTTGCAGTCTGAATTTTATTGGCCGTCACTGTTCAAAGATGCCCAGGCATTCTACAAAAACTGTGACAAGTGTCAACGGACTGGAAATATCTCAAGAAGACATGAGATGCTGCTGCAAAACATTCTTGAATTCGAAATCTTCGACGTTTGGGGGATTGATGTTATGGTACCATTCCCAGCATCATGTGGGAACCTTTATATCCTACTGGCAGTGGACTACGTGTCTAAATGGGTTGAAGCGATCGCTACACAAAAAAACATCAGTGATGAAGGGAGGCATTTTGATAATAGGGTTATAACTGCTGCCTTAAAAAAGTATGGTGTCAAACATCGGATCGCAACAGCTTACCACCCTCAGACCAATGGACAAGATGAAATATCCAACAGAGAGGTAAAGAACATTCTTGAGAAGATGGTTAAGCCAAGTCGAAAGGACTGGTCTCTACACCTCAACGATGCACTATGGGCCAACAGAACAACATTTAAAACTCCATTGGGAATGTCACCCTACCGGCTGATTTATGGAAAAACAAGCCATCTACCTGTTGAGATTGAGCACAGAGCATACTGAGCCATCAAGGCAGTGAATATGGACTTGGAAAAGGCAGGACAGAAAAGGCTACTTGATTTGAATGAGATAAAAGAAATTCGAGCAATGGCCTATGACAACACAAGGATTTACAAAGACAAGAAGAAGAAGTGGCATGACAAGAAATTGCTGCCACGACAGTTCTACCCAGGGCAGCTTGTGTTGTTGTTCAACTCTAGGTTGAAACTCTTCCCAGGAAAGTTGAAATCTAGGCGGTCCTGCCCATTCCAAGTAGTGCAAGTTTTTCCCCATGGTGCCATCACGATCAGATCTTTAAAAGACGGGAACCAATTTAAAGTCAACGGACAAAGATTGAAGCATTATCAGGGGACTGAAGCCCCAAGAATGCAGGAAGTGGTTACTTTAGAAGATGCCCCTCATGTATCCCTAATTTATCTTAATTTTATTTTTTATTATTTATTTATTTATTAGGAAATTAGAATTATTTTATTTTGAAGAACTAAGTTTTTATTATTTTTAGGAAATAAAAGAGACAAGGAGAGGAAAAGAAGTGAACTCAGTCCATCATCTTTCCATCAGCCCAAAAAGCCCAAACTAGGAGCATGTCGTTACAGCTGTAGTGACAGATGCGAAAAATCCAGTCTGTCAACACGCTGTCGCGACAGACACGCAAACGCGTAACAGACGCGCATCAGACACGGAAACGCGTGACAAACACGTCAGAAACCGCGTAGAATTTCATTTATATAAACCCTCATCTATATAAACCCCGTTTTACTATTCATTTTTCACTCACTCTTACTCTCTCTACTTGTTTCTTCTTTAAAATTTCATTTGCTTTCATCTTTTTCTACAGTCCTTGCAATATGAGTACCAGAAACACCCGTCGTAGTGCTGCCTCAGGATCTGCCCCAACAGCAGCCACTCCTAGCTCATTCCAGGCCAGAGATATGTGAGAGGAGAAAGGCTTAATCTATACCACACGAATGGAGAACCTTGGGCTAAAACCCGTAAGATCAGAGCCCTGCAGTGGCAAATATTTGCCAAGCAGCCGGAAGAGATGAACGTCACTTTAGTGCGAGAATTTTATGCTGCCATCGACAACAGTGACGGTTCGTGGGAAGGAGGTACCCTTTGAGCCCGAATACATCAACACCTTTTATGGGTTCTATGTTGGCAGACGGGAAGACGACCACCAGAGATTTGTGGAGAGCTTGGAGCCGACAGATTATGATGTTGTCATAGTAGAACTCACCGATGAAGGCACCGAATGGAATACCGATCCTAAACATCTAATGACGGTAAAACGGGTCCAACTCACTCCGGAAGCCAAACTTTGGAACGCATTTATCAAAAAGAGGATTATGCCCTCCTCGCACAACAGCACGGTAAACCAACCAAGGTTAGCTCTCAACCATTCAATTTTAAACGAGAGGCCTATCAATGTTGGTAGATACGCTCGGGAGGGAATTTTGGATTGCGCATACCGGCCATCGGGACAACTCTTCTTCCTCTATCTCATAACAGCCCTCTGCCGTGGCCACAACATACCTGAAACTGCCGAGGATTTGCGAGTCCGAGGAAAAGGATGGACGGAAAGAAACATCCTCAGCTTGATGGAGCTGAAAGCTGCCACGCCCCTATCGTCCTTCGACCCCACTGCCGCGGCAGGTGAGCCGACAGAGCCCACCCAGACAGAACCTGCCGCCACCAAACAAAGGCAGCCCACTGCAACAGTTCCCCCAGTAGACTCCTCAACACAAATCCTTGTTGCCCTGTAGAAAATGGAGGAACGACAGTTGGGCCTAATGAGCTTCATTCGGGACTTCACAATAGCAACGGTACATTTCATTAAAACCAATCTTAATTTTCTTGATGTACTGTTCCTTGCCTTCCCCGACCATTATTTTGCTGCCCCCCACACCTGCCCATACCCCTACCCCTGCTGCCACACCAAGAACACCATCTATCGCGTCTACCCCGACCCCGGCCACTACAGCTGCAGGCGGCAGCCACACTGCCACAACATCCACCAGGAGAGAAAAGAGAAAAGAGCCCATGTTTGACCTCGACATGTATTTAGTTGGTTTCTCCTCCTCTATTTGGGGGGAATCCGATGACGAGCCCTCGGACAAGAGGAACCTGTCCAAGGAGTTCACCCCGGTGAAACGACAAAAACCAAACACCAAAGTTGGATCATTCGGCCAAGGGAAATCCGACAGCAGCAGCAGCAACGGTAGTAGCGACAGCAGCAGCAGTAGCTCCTCTGAGGAGGTTCAGGTGTTGGAGAAACCACCACATATTTCACCTACCCGCATCCAGCCTCCGAGGGAATCCAAGAACAAGAACACCTCTGCCTCTCCCATCCATCTACCGGCGCCGACAAGAAAAGTCACTGCCCATCGGTAGATTCGAATCAGCATCAGCAGCGACGACAGCGCCTAAAATTTAAGTTTCTTTTCTTATATTTGTTGTATGCTATTTTGTTATAATTGTCATGTCATTTTTATTTTCTTTTTGTCATTCTGTCATTTGCATTGAGGGCAATGCAACCCTTGAGTTTGGGGGTGGCATCCTTCCATTAATGAAGTGTCTTTGAGTTTAAAAACTGTGTCTATTATTTAGTTTATTTAAAAAAAAAACTGGAAAAAAAATTAGCTTAAGTCTTTGAACTGAACTTACCTGTCGTGACAACCTCTGTCGTGGCAGTGCCTTTAGGATAGTTTTAGGAGCAGTTAAGAGCCTTACTATAGTTCTGATTCTTAAATACCTTTTGTGACTTTTATACTGTCTAGAACTCTGCTAGTAAACTAGAATAGGAAAAGCTTAACACTTGAGTTGCCCCTAGAGGTGCCTAACACTGGCTCTAGGAAAAGAAGTTAAGAAAAAGTAGACTCAATACACCTAGAGGTGCCCGAAACCGGCTCTAGTCAAACTTAAATTGAGAAAAGAGGATCGAGTCTAAATAAAAACTAAAGGAGCCTAAGAATTGCCTCCAAAAAGATGAAAGTTGGCATAAAAATTAAAGTTATAAGTTTAGCTATTCTAGTAAACTAAGGGAGTCTAGGCATATAATTGTTCACAAAACATGTACACACTACACGATAATTATAGCAAGGTTCTGGATGAATCCTGAATTATCCAACAGGGTGTTGCTCACAGCATGGAATGAAGGGTAGGCAAGGCAAAGTTCACTGTTTTAAGCCAAACAAAAAAATTTATTTATCTCTTAGGTCTTAATTGCCTGAGGGCAAGCAAAAACTTGAGTTTGGGGGTGTGTTGAGTGTGCAAAAGTTCTATATTTTACCCCCTATTTAACCCATATTTCTGCTGCATTCAAGCATATTTCATTGCATTTAGGATAGATTTTAATTATACATCACAATTATACAAAAAAGTACAGTTGCTGTTGATTTTGGTTACTTTTGCAGGTAGCTGCTGTAGCAGACGCTGGGCAGTGGAGAAGCAGAGCTGGAACACTGGACTGCAGCTGAGAAGAAAGATGCTGCCACGGCAGTAGCCGTGGCAGCCAAGGACGACAACGATGGTGAAGGGAAGAAGTGAAGTGGAGCTCGACAAAAATAGGAAATTAAGCCGATTTTTCGTATAGCACTCATATATTTTTCCGAGCCCTAGATCAGAATGAAGGCCAAGCCCAAAGTTCAAGGAAGGAACTCCAAGCAAGAAGGAAGGACGAATTAAAGACATATATTCTGAAGATTTAGTCATTACTAGAGTTGTACATTAATTTAAACTTGTATTCTTGCCATATTAGAAAACTTGAACCCAAGGCCTATATAAAGGCATGTAATTCGAACTAGGGAAGGATATCTTACTATCTAGCCGTCTTCCCCTAAACCCTAGTCGTTTTCCCCTTCTCATCATGTTCTAAACTTCCCTAGGGCTAAGGGTTGATTCTGTAAAGTAGTTGCAAGGATTGCATTGTTTTAGGAATTTTTCTATTCAATAAAATAGACTTCAAGTTTGCTTATTCTGGTTTTCAACATGTTGCAAGAGTATCGGGAGAGCATTGTGAGATTACACATTTACTTAATATCGGGAGAGTTAAGTATACGAAAGGAATAAGTACGGGTTCTCCAGTTTATGGTTGAACTATCTCGGATCTAGGGATAGAACGAGGTTAAGTGGCTAAGGAAGAATTCAACAACATCGGTGTTCATCCTTCGATTCACGCCGGGAGGTATCATCAAAGACATGTTCATCGACAGACTTTGACCTAGGGATAGACCAAGGCACAGCAGGGATTCTTGCTAAGCTTGAAGTACAGAGTTGTGTGATCGCTGCCGCGACAAACAAAACACCGATGCCGCGACAGGCGCAACGACAGAACAGAGATTCCTAGACTTTGCAACACATACACTACTGAGCAAATCAATACCGACCCATTCTCTTTATCTTGATTTCTTTACTCTTTTATTTTCAGTACTCTTTATTGTTCCGTGACAAACAATTAAACTATTTCTTTTCCCTATTGTGCTGCAATCCAAGGTTAAATCTATTAGCCCAGTCCTTGTGGAGACGATATTTGATACTTACGTATCACTTTACTACTTACGTCGTGTACACTTGCACTACATTGCGATAAACACTTTTACATGCAACACTGTCATGGTGTTCTGGTAACATCAAGTTCCAATTCCGATTCGATATTTCTATAAAAAGTTATATCTGAAGATAAGGGGTTGTTGGTTATTCAAAGATTGAGTGTAACGCCAAGAGTTTAGGTCTGAAAGTTACCGGATCGGATTGAGGGTCGAACTGAACCCGTTGGCTGGGTTAGACTAGTTTCAGGTCTATTTATTTTAACAAGAAGGGCTATGTCTTGAGATGAAAATATTTTAAAAGGGTAAAGAGGTAAATTCTTTTTTAAAAGATATGTTTAATTATAACAAATGGTTTTTATTTTAAAAGTTGTCATCTTTTGAGAGAGGATCATGTTATTTTCCCCCAAAACTATTTTCTCACTTTTTCTTCAACCAAACATCATCTCCATCGAAGATCCTTGGAGGTAATCTCTCCTTTACTTTTCTTTTTTCTTCATTGAACTCCTTTTGATGGATTCTCTTCAAAACCCAAATGATTTTCCCATTTTCCCTCAAAGTTCATTTTTTTTGAAAATAATGGATTTTGGGGGATTTTTCATGTGGGTTGATATTGTTGTGTTTTGGGTTGTTTAAAAACAATGTTTTGAGTGTTAAATGATGTTGAGATGTTGGTTCAATCATAAAATCCCGAAACTAGGTAAGTGGGTAATTTTAAAGGTTGAAATACTAGAGTTTTTGGTTTGGTTTTGGGTTGAAATGACCCTTGATGGTTTTGTAGCTTTGGAATGATTTTCTCGGAGTAAATAGATAAGTTTTGGATGATTATATTGCTAGGTTTTGGTTAGGGGTGATTTGGTGATATTTTCGGATAACTTCGGGTATGAATCGATGAGCGAATGTTGTTGAATACTATGTTTGTGAATTTCAGTGGGAATGTATGTTGAAAAGGGTATTAATACTATGTTTTGGATTGTTTAGAAGCAACGGAAACAGATTTGGGTACTTCGGACGTGATACCCAATGTTGCAGAGGCTTGAAATCGGTGTTTCAGCTATCGTTTGGGTTGTACCGGTGAGTGGAATTGTTTTCTAAGCTTTAACTTGGTTAAGGATGTGTTTTGGGGGTTTAGATTGAGCTTGATAAGCCAATCAAGGCTCAAGAGTAAGTGTTAATGCATTTTAGTCTTTATTTTCGATAAATTCTAATATGCGTTTTGAATGATATCCATAGTGTTTGTTGACATGAATATCCTTGTGTTATGCATATGATTGCTTTAATTGTTCCCATGTAGGTTATGGTTGTGACCATGAGAACACAAGGTAAGTGTTGGTTGGTGAGTTATTGACAATGTGAAATCTTATTAACAAATATAGTTGGTCGACCACTAGGATGTGAGTGCACTCGGGGTAAAAGTCACGCATGGCCTTAGTGATGCTTGATTCCACTATGAAGGAGTACGGTGATGTGAGATTCCACCGGAAGCTATGTTTTACTAGACGAGTGAGTATGGTGAGGTGAGATTCCACCGAAAGTGTCTAGTGGGTTTGAGAACTATCCGCATATCTGAGTAAAAGTGTTAAATGTCAATACACCCATGGTGCTCTAAATTATCATGATAAGCATGTTATGTTGTTCACTTCCATTTATGTTTATGCATGTAGTTGGTTACTTTGCTTGTATGATGAGAATGAGCATGAGGTAAGCTTATGGCTTGTGGTTGTATTCGGTAAATGCACGAGTTGTTAAAAGCATTTTTGTTATGTGTTCAACCATGAGGGAAATGAATTGGAAATGGTTTTGGTTTCAAGCAAACTATGGTTTTTAAAACTGCATTGTTGTAGCTATTGTTTTAAGCACCACTCACTAAGCTTAAATGCTTATGCTCCTTTTTCCAACAATGCAGGTCCTTAGACTTTCGGAGCAGCTCGGGGAACAAGGGGAAATCCAAGGGGGTTGATTTGCTCAAGTATGGTTTTTAGACTTCAATAATTAGTATTAAGCAATGGGATAAGACCTTTTGGGTTTAAGGGGATTGTTGATATGTCTCTTTGCTTTAGACAAATTTGTTTAGTTGTGTTTGGCTTGTGATGCCTCTTAACATGTTAAAGTATGCCATGGATTGGCTTTTGACCTTTTTGGTGAATGTTAAGCATGAATGTTTTCCTTTATGAACCTTGCCATGTTGAATCTTGTCTCGTTGAATGATTATCTTGTTTTAAATGAGTATCCATGGTTGCTTTATGTTTACATGTGTGTTTACGAGTTGAATGAACGCATGCTTGGCGTGTTTTGTGTTGGCTTCCTTGTGCTTAAATCTGCAGAAAACTGTCTTTCTTGGCATGGGGTATCGATACGCTCAAGGGTTGTATCGATACGGTCCCTTATTTTAAGCTTATCATACCAATATGTGGGGGCGTATCGATACTTGTTTTGGTCACTGGAAATCTGAGATTTTTGCGAGAAATTGGGGTATCGGTACGGGCCTTAGTTGTATCGATACAGTCCCTGGTGTTGACTTTGGGAGCTTAACCATTAAGGGCGTATCGATGCCAGCCTTGAAGGGTATCGATACGGTCTCTTGAAGTTGCTCTTAGGGAGTTTGACCATTGAAGGCGTATAGATACAGGCCTTAGGTATATCGATACGGCATGTAGTAAAATCATTAAAAGTTAACCTCTAATGTCCGCCTTGCTTGGTTCATGTTCGTGTTTGCTTTTCCGCTACTTGTCTCCTCACATAGGTTTAAAATGGCATTTGGATAAGATTAATTTTTAAAAGAAAAAAATTAAGGTTGCTAATCGAAGTGAAGCCTTAACGAGTTTCTCTTCGGTTTTCCTCGTGTAATTCGTTCGATGTGGTCTGGTGGCTAGGCCTGCTCGAGGGGGTTACATTGAGTATCATACGAGAAGCATATAGGATGAAGAATCAGAAGAGAGATTACGAAAGTTGAATCAAAGAGTTTTGTGTGTTCCAACAGTGCAAAGTTAATACATACAATATAAACAATGCACTAAACATTTTATTTCACGAACAAATAATTCAAGTAGCAGTAAAGTTCATTTTAAATTCTAATCTACCCTCCAACCGAACTCCAGTATGCAGTTCCCAGAACTGCATCTATAAAGGAGTTAACCCAGGTCCATTGGGTGTAGGTGCCATCCTAAGGGGATACCTTAGGTCTATAAGAATCACCCTAGTCGAAGCGTAGGAACCTGATATAGTAGAAATCACCCTAGCTAAAGCATAGGAACCTAATACAATAGGAATTACCGGCTGGATCAATTCTGAACCTGCAGAGACTTCATATCCTATCCCAAGTACACCGGTATAACAATCTAGGCAATAATAACAGTAATAACCGTAAGCAGTAGTAAGCAGTGGTAGCAGTAGATACAAAGCAAACCATAATTTTCAGTGAAACAGTAACCATAGAGCATGTTTTTTTCCTATTAGATACAGAGGTTTATTTCATACAAATAAAATCCATGATTTAGATCAAGAGACAGTCTTGGGTTTAAAACAAAGAGAATGTTCATGTACATTTGGAACAGACTAGATGGAACAATTTATTACTCAGAGGTCCTTGATAATCACAGAAAGGAGATACTGGAATATAGTCCATTCTTGACTGATTTTAGAATCAAAAATCTTATACGAAGGAATTCGATAAATGTCAACTTCATCCAGGTATTCGGGAATTATACATCAAGATCATTCATAATTTTTGGTATATCATGATTATGCAAGAAATCAGACATATTAGGTTAGATTTTTGGAATTTGGGTAGATCGGGTTCAATCAAGATTCTGAATTTATCAGTAAAGTCCAAGACAATTAGCTCATAAGAGCATTTTTATCATTTTAACACTCAGGGGTAATTTTGTAGTTTAACCTCAATAGGGTAAGTCGGTGATTTGTTGTGCTGAAGTATTATTTCATTATTGTAATAGTATTAAGAATGACTGGTTTACATAAGTCGGGCTTCAAGCCCACAGGGGCATTACAGTCATTTGCGGTCTATTAGAAATTTCAGAAATTCCAAGCTTTCACATATCTCAAGTCTTGTGGGTATTTAATTATTTAAGTGCTTGATGGTAGTTCAGATATCCTGATCCTTACGGTCCTTACAAACAACTCATTCATTTTAGAACTTAAGAGTATATCCATCATTTTAGTTAATTTGGTAATTTTAGTGCATGAGGTTATTTCGGTCATTTCAATCATTTCGATGAATTAATTATTTACTGTCATTTAGATTAATTTAGGAATACAAAGAACTCCTAGTAAATTTATCTTCATGTGTTTACCCAGAGTTTGGGAAAAATCCAAGTGTTTTGTTATCACATATATTTGCATTTTGATACCGAAGTCTTTCCCAAATGATCAGGGATTTCAGATGAAGTGATTATTTTACCATATCAAGTGTAAATTTCACTTCGTTTCCTTTTTAGGGGTATTTTAGTCATTCTTACGTCTTAAGGGTATTATTATTATTTCTTAACAAAATATTTCAGATATCAAATCCTTTAACACTATTAATCGTATTGGGAGATTAACTCTCTTATTAATCACTTACTGAACTCAAGATCCTTTCGGCCTATTAAACTTCTCTTTTGAATAGTTTAATCTTATCCAGATTACCATTCTTTTATTTCATAATCGAATTGACTGAAGCAGAGTTGAAAGTACATTTAATCATAATCATGCATACTTTAACTGAATACCAACATGTTTCATAAAGCGTGCAAGAGGTAGTAATGTATTATTACCTGGACTCTGAGGTACACCATTCGAGCTCTTAAAGTTATCTTCAACCACTTCCGAACTCGACGTCCCTCCTGATCTTAGATTCTAAGGTATGTGAATACCTTCATTTAGCCACAATCTAAAATCATTCCTTAATCACTTGCCTTTAAACTGAATAATGAAACACATAAGCATGTTCAGGTCCAATATTAGATTTGGAGGCTTTTAGGTTAGAATTTCACGAAACAAACTTCAATAACGAAATCAGTACATAGAAAAACATAAAATACAAGTTTTTTGAAAATTTTGTTTTTTGGGTATAAATTAATGCTGACGTCATCGGTCAACGCTGACGTCATCACTCAATGCTAATGTCAGTGATCAACGGGTCATGGGTCAAGTCTGCGGGTCAACCGGGTTGACTCGGGTAGGTTGACTCAGTTGAGTTGACTTGGACGAGTTGAATCAGTCAGACTAGTCGGGTTAGAAGATTCGAGTCTGGGCTTGGGCCAGGTCGATTATCGGGTCAGGCAGGCCAAGTTTGAGCCCAACCGCTCGGTTCAAGGTTAGACCGGTCCATTCGATCGGAATGATCTAGACCAGGGGCAATAGACACAATGAATGGAATTTGATATTGACGACTGGAATTTGACATTCGGTCGGAACTGTCAGAAACTCACCGAAAAAGCTAAATAACTCAACCATTTAAAATTTAAAAAGCTTACTAAACTTACCACATCCTTGGAACGACAGAGGACAACCGAAAAGCAAGAAAACCCAAAGGTTTACTCAAAATCCAGCAGCCTTCAAACAACGAAGGATCGACAAACAGTTGACTGGGTTTGGCTCGTCGCGATGTGAGGAGTTCACTAATGGTGATGACGCGATGAAAGGACGGCAAACAGGGCTGGAAAACAGAGGAGATTGGGGGTCTTTTCTGTCGGATTCAAACCATCTCTCACGAAAAACAGCGGTGCAAACGAGCGAGTGGCTGACGGCTCTAAGTTCAGGGGGAGGTGGCGTTCCTTTCAGTGCTAGCGGTGATAGCTACAGCCAGGCAGTGGCGATGATCAGAGAAGCAGATGGTGAGGGGGTTGAAGGTGACCTTTAGAAACCTCTACAAATTTAACATTTTTTCAGATCTAAAATGGACATTTATTTTTGGTAGGTGAGGAGTCAGAATTTTAATTATTATTGAATCAGATCAATAAAGCACAATTAAAAAAGAAGCTGGTGCATGATTTAACCATGAGTTGACCTTAGCCCAAATGGTTAAGGCTTAGGCATTTTAAGCAAAGGTCACGGGTTCAAACCCCTATAGCTATAAATCTTTTTTTTTATTTTTGGGTAAACTACCCCAGTGACCACTGAACTATACCACCAAATTATTAAATCAACCTATTTTGATCACCGCCGTTAAAAAACCCAGTGACGTGGCAGTTAACGATAATTTGTAAAATTACACATTTAGTCCATGTTATTTACTTATTAAATCAATTTGATCTTAATTTTATTTTAATTAAATAAAATTAATCAACCAATTAGATGATGACACATGTCCTATCTATTTTTTAAGTTTTAAATGAGAGAAAATAAAATTGGCATAAATTGTGCTTATAAAGAATTGATCTCATACCAAACGCATGAAAGGCTAATGCTCAAACCACTAAGCTAACTTCACCAGTGTGATATGAAATACTAACGTAGTTTATTAAAGAGTATAAATAGCCTTGGGGGAGAATTGAACCCGAGACCTAAGGGTGTTAAACACAGTCCTTTAACACTGCACCAACTTGCTCTTAATAATATAAAATGCACCATTGTATATACATATCTTATACTGCAGTAAAAGTTAGGAGAAAAAGTAAAAATGGTTGAAAGGTGACTCGAACCTAAATCACTTGGGATGTGTAGAATCACACAAACCACCAAATATTCAAATATTTTTAATCAAATTTCTTTTTTTTAAATCGAACATTTAATATTTTAATAAATATTCGATTTAATTTAAATATGAAAAAGAAAAATATTCTAGTATTTTAATTTTTTTTCTTTTAAATCAAATATTTTTAAATTAAATCGAATATTTAAAGTGGTTATTAAATATTCGATGTGATTTAAATATGAAAATATTAAATAATCTATTTTAAATAATATTTGATTTAAAAGAAAATTTTGATTTAAAATATTCGAATATTTTTTTCTTTTTCATATTTAAATTAAATCGAATATTTATTAAAATATTAAATATTTGATTTAAAAGAGAAAAAAAATGGCTCAATTCATATATTATATGTAGTCACATTTTCCTAAGCTATAAGGTTTATTTATTGGTTTTGCATTTTAGTTTTGTACAATTAATCCCGAGTTCGAATCCCATTAATTCACTTTTCTTTAGTTTTCACCAACAAAGTAATCCTTTAATAAAATATGTTAGTATTTTATATTGCACCAGTGCAGTTGGCTTAGTGGTTTGAGTGTTGGCCTTCCATGTGTTTGGTATGGATCAATTCCCTTTAGGCACAATTCATGCTAATTTTATTTTCTCTCATTTTTTATGTTAAAATAAGTATGTCTCTATAGTTCTGGTGTCACTGGGGTAGTTTATCCTTTATTTTATTTTATTTTTAACTAAATTTTACAAGTGTTACAACTCTACCCTTAAAAAAAAATTTGTCCTCGAAATTTACCTGAGTCAAACAGATACGAAAAATGCTCCCTTATTGATTCCTCGGTCTCCATATAGCTTCTGCGAGGCTATGGTAACTCCATTGAACCATACCATTAGGGTACGTCTGTTACCCAAAATTCTCTCCCTAACTTCAACATTGAACTCAATGCCATAATCTTTCAAATTAATATAAGGCTCTTATTTGCCAGAATCTCACCTAGACAATCACGAATAAATTTTAACCACAATTGGATAGTAATGAATAGCCTACTCGTCCCCTCATATATATATATATATATATATATATATATATATATAGGGTTTTATTTTGATGCACAAGCTGTGTAAATTTTTTTTACACAATCCTTTTATAAAATTTAAAATCTAAATCACAAACCCTAGCAACCTAAAACCTAAACCCTAAGCCCTAAACCCTAAACTCTAAATTTTAACCATAAACCTTAAATTATATACCCTACATACTAAACCCCTAAACCCTAACATAAAACCCTAAACCCTAAACCCTAAAATTAAAGGGTTTGTGTAAACTAAAATTTACACAGCTTGTGCATCAAAGTATTTTCCATATATATATATATATATATATATATATATATATATATATATATATATATATATATAGGGTTAGGATCAACTTACACTGTGTAAAACTCAATTACTTTTACACTATTTTTGGACCGTTGGATGATGGTAATTAATGGCCCAGATTATTTCCTTATCTTTTTTTCCCAAGTGATAATCTTCACATTTTTTACTGTTAATCTCATCCATACATTTCACTCATCCAATGGTCCTAGATTGGTGTAAAACTAAATGAGTTTTACACCATGTAACTTGATCTCATCCCATATATATATATATATATATATATATATATATATATATATATATAGGTTAGGATCAAATTACACTGTGTAAAACTCTTTAAGTTTTACACCTTTTTTGGATCGTTGGATGAGGGAAATGAATGGTTGAAATTAACTCCGTGTTTTTAATTCCCAAGTGATAATCTTCACATAATTTACTGTTAATCTCATCCATCCGTTTCACTCATCCAACGGTCCAAAAAAGGTGTAAAACTTAAAGAGTTTTACACAGTGTAATTTGATCCTATCCCTATATATATATATATATATATATATTCGAAGAACATTTCTTATACACTTCAGTTACAAAGGAAAACGGTCAATCCTAAGCATCAACATAAACTTTACATGATTAGTATACAAAATTTCATTTTCTAATTTAAGAATTATGCATCCAACATAATCAAAAGGCAGATATAACTTGCTTAACCACAACGCAACATTTGGACATAACTATTTGATTTCGAATATAATAGAATCACTTCAGAATTTACACTTGCCCACGCATAGGAACACCTTGCTTTCAATATCATATTACTCCACAACCAACTTCCATCATAATATTTCCAAGCATTAAGAGGTACGAAGCTTGCTACTTATCCAATTTCCAAATTTATTAAAATTGGAAATAGAGTGATTCCATAAATTCTCCAATTCAATTCATCAATGCTGACCATAAGGGAAATCACCTTGTTCGAGCTTAGACAAACTACAAATTTCTTTAGGACTTTCATAACTTAATCACGTTCAACTTGACATCATGCTAGAATATGTCTTACCTCATCTCACACAATCGAACATTTATTCTCAATTTAAATCAAATATTCAATTTTCATAGACACCCACCATTTAATGTACTTTATTTGTATTCAAATCCATCGCATAAATCCATAACACATACGAAGGTTAACGACATTCCTTGCCAGCACAAATCGAGCACTAACATATAAAATACTTAGAAACTATTATTACAAGAAAGAGATTCGACAACAGAGTTTTGGTTCAGAGGAGTACGGTTATGATCTAAGGGCATGCACATACCAGACACCCTGTGACAGACGATCGGCTGATCTACCCATAAAGACGCAACTCTAAGCTCTGATACCACAAAATGTAACCCTCTAGACCTGCCAATGTGTTACACCTAATTTTAAAAGGTCACATTAGGACCACAAGAGTGACCCACAATAAAAACCCAAATAAAACTTCATTCTTTCTAATACATTTAAAACCTTAAAATAAAAATCTTTGTTCAAACATCATTACAAAAAATCATAAAACAGAAATCCAGAAAGTATATTACAGACTTTGACATAAAATAAGGCACGACATACATGCCCACTAACTTTACTAATATTGTACTTCGGAAGTAAAGCTAAGAGAACTCCAAACACTGATTCAGTCACTATACCATGCTAGATTTATTCTACCCTACGATGGTAAAAACAACGTGATCTTGGAAAAGCTCAGTAATACAAAACTACCAAGAGAAGCTATAGGCAACATACATGTATATGACAAAGCACAAAAGTTGTCATGGTGTTCTGGTAGCATCAAGTTCCAATTATGATTCGATATTTATTTAAAAAGTTATATCTGAAGGTAAAGGAGTTGCTCGTTATTCAAACATTGAGTGTCATGCGAGAAACATATAGGCTGAAGAATCAGAAGAGAGATTATGAAAGTTGAATCAAAGTGTTTAGTGTGTTCCGATAGTGCAAAGTTCATACATACAATGTAAACAATGCGATGAATATTTTATTTCACGAACACATAATTCAAGTAGGAGTAAGGTTCATTTTGAGTTCTTATCTGCCCTCCAACCGAACCCAAGTATGTAGTTCCCATAACTGCATCTATAAAGGCGTTAAACCAGGCCCATTAGGCGTAAGTGCCATCCTAAAGGGATACATTAGGTCCAGTAGGAATCACCCTAGCCAAAGCGTAGGAACCTGATATAATAGGAATCACCCTAGCTGAAGCATAGGAACCTGATACAGTAGGAATTACCAGTCGGATCAGGGCTGAACCTGCAGAGAATTCATATCCTATCCCAAATACCCCCGGTATAACAGTATAGGCAGTAATAATAGGAATTACCAGCCGGATCAGGGCTGAACTTGCAGAGAATTCATACCATATCCCAAGTACCCCCTTTATGAAAGCATAGGAACCTTATACAATAGGAATCACCCTAGCTGAAGCATAGTAAGCAGTGGTAGCAGTAGATACAAAATAAACCATAATTTTGAGTGAAACGGTAACCAGAGAGCATATTTTTTTTTCAGATAAGATACATAGGTATATTTTAGATAGATAAAAGTCATGATTCATACCAAAAGAAAATCTTGGGTTCAAAATGGAAAGAATTTTCATGTGCATTTGGAACACACTAGGTGGAACAATTTATTACTCAGAGGTCCTTGATAATCACATAAAGAAGACACTAAACTATAGTCCATTCTAGATTGATTTTAGAATCAAGAACCTTATACGAAGGAATTCGATAAATATTGACTTCATCCAGGTATTCGGGAATTATACATTAAGATCATTTAGAATTTTTGGTATATCATGATAATGCAGGAATTCAGATATATCATGGTGGATTTTTGGAATTTGAGTAGATCATGATCAATCAAGATTTTGGATTTATTAGGAAGGTCCTAGAAAATTAGCTCACAAGAGCATTTGTGATCATTTTAACACTCATGGGTAATTTCATAGTTTAACCCTGATAGGGTAAGTCAGTGATTTGTTGTGCTAAAGTTTGCTAGCGGCTTGTCAGGCTTCCAAGTCTATTCCATTAACCATGTCTCATCCATGTATTACTTTTCAAGCATTCGAAAAGGTACACCTCACACATGTTCAATATTTAGTTCTAGCTGTGACGTATAGATGAATAGGACACCGTCTCAAATTATCATAGAATGAGCCTCAAATGTTGAGCAAGTGTTTGTGCAGTATTCTTTCATTATTGTAATAGTATTAAGAATTGATTGATTTACATAAGATAGGCTTCAAGCCCACATGGGCATTACAATCATTTATGGTTTATAATTTTTTTTAGAATTTCCAAGCTTTCACATATCTCAAGTGATGTGATTCTGCCCAGGGCCAAACTTTTTCAACGCATGCTCACATCTTTGAATATCTGCTAAGTTCAGTCTAAGTGAGTTTTACCTTATTTCATTACTTATTTACTTATTTATGCATTACATGTGACATGAATATCCTTTAAGTCTATGCTTGAATATTATATGTTATCATTTATTGTATAACATATGATATTCATGCATAACTTATTAAATCAATTCTTTACTTAGCTCAAGTCATGCATACACATTTTATACTTAGCTCATTTTATGCTTATACTATGTTTATGCATCATTCTTTAGCTCAGTCAATGCATATGCATTCATAGTTAGCTCATTTGCATTCATAACATGGATGTTAGCATGCATTCATCATTCTCCTAGATTAATTCTGTTGAGTGTGTAAAAGTTCTATTATTTACACCATTTTTAACCCATATTTCTGCTGCATTCAAGCATCATTGCATTGCATTTAGGTTAGTTTTCAATAAAACATCACAATTATATAAAAGGCACGGATTCTACTAAAAGACGGTGTATTTTGCAGGTAGCTGCCATGGTTGACGATGAAGGCAGGCGCAGGGCAGATAAGCAGGAGAGCTGAACTGGACAAGCAGCTGAAGAAGACGAACCTGTCATGGACCTGTCGTGACAGCATGGTGACAGCAGACTTATGAAGAGGAAAAGTCAAGTGGACCTCGATAGATAGAGAAAAATCTGCTCGTCTGTCGTGTGAAAGCCAAATATTTTTCCAAGCCCCGGATCAAAAGATATGTCAAGCCAAAGCTCAAGGAGAGGAAATTCCTAAAAGCTAGGATGCGGCTGGAAAGTAGGAGACTTTAGAGATTTAGTCTTTATTAGAATCTTACTTTTAATTAAAGTTGTAATCCTTGTTTCCTTAGATAACTTGAGCCCAAAGCTTATATAAGGGCATAGATTTAACCTAGAGGCATAACCGATATCCCATAACCGAAACCAAAACCCTGCCGTCCACCCGTCACCGACATGTTCTAAATTCCCCCTAGGGCTACGGGTTGTTTTGTAAAGTAGTTGCAAGGGTTGCTTTGTTTTAGGATTTTTCAAGTTCAATAAAATAAACTTCAAGTTCTTTTATCTTGGTTTTAATATCTTGCAAGAGCATCGGGAGAGCATTGTGAGGTTATCTATTTACTTAGCATCGGGAGAGTTAAGTATACGAAAGAGATAAGAGCGCGTTCTCTAGTTTATAGTTGAACCATCTCGTGCCTAGGGATAGGGCGAGGTTAAGTGGCTAAAGAAGAATTCATACACATCGGTGTTCATCCTTCGATTCACGCCGGGAGGTATCATCAAAGACGTGTTCATCGACAGACTTGTGCCTAGGGATAGGGTAAGGCAGATCTGGGATTCTTGCCAAACCTGAAGTACGGAGTTGGTGTGTCTGCTGCCCGCGACAGCCATCGGACAGACGTCGCGACAGGTGCTGTCGGCGACGGGAGCGACGACAGAACTGGAGATCCTAAGCAATTCAATACCTGCACTACCGAGCAATTCAATACCGGCCTATTCTCTCTATCTTGATAACTCAATCTTTTATTTTGCGTTTTTATCTTATTATTCTCGTGACAATTCTAAACTATCTCTTTTACTTCGTGCAGTAAATTAAGGTGAAGTCATTAGCCCAATCCCTGTGGAGACGATATCCGATACTTCGTATCACTTTACTACTTGCGTCGTGTACACTTGCACTACCATTGCGATAGACTATTTTACACGCAACAAGTTTTTGGCGCCGTTGCCGGGGATTGGCAACATAACTACATCTTTCTTTTATTGCACTTTTTGCTTTTATTTTTATTTTTATTTTTATTTTTGTTTTCGTTTTTATTTTTAATTTTTCTTTAATTTTTATTTTTTGTTTTCAACTCTTGCTTTTCACGAGGTTCTCTTGTTTATGCGCAGATCGAAAAGAGGCGAAGATCCTGAGTATAAGTTAGATCCGGAAATCGAACGATCATTCAATCTCAAGAAACAGATTCGCCACCTTTTAGACAGGAACGAATACCTTGAAGAACAGCTTGAGCAGATGGCCCGTAACCAGCCTGCTGGAGGAGACATATAGCCTGTCGGCGACCCGCCTGGGGCAGATTTACGACGGTCATGTCGTGACTACATGCTAAACGATCATGTAGAGCTGGAGACCACGCTGCCGGATATTGATGTTGACAACTTCGAGCTTAAGCCTGTCATGTTTAGTATGATCAACAGCGCCGGGCAGTTTAGTGGTTCTGCGACAGAAGATGCTAGGGAGCATCTCAAAACGTTCCAGGAGATCTGTGGTTCGTTTAGACTGCCAGGAGTTAGTCCGGAGATACTGAGGCTTCGGTTATTTCCCCATTCATTGAGGGATAGAGCTAAAACTTGGTGGAATAAACTTACACCGGGTTCTATTATGACTTGGGCAGATCTAACTCGTGAATTTTTATCTCGTTTTAATCCTTCACATTTATCTGAGCGATTACGTAACGAAATTGCTACTTTTCAACAGGAAGACGACGAGCCGATGCACGAGGCCTGGGACAGATTTACTACTCTTCTACGGAACTGCCCAATGCATGGATTCCCTGTCTGGAATCAGGTAACGAAATTTTATAATGCTGCTAACTTACAAACTCGTATTCGGATTGATTCTGCAGCAAATGGACTATTATTGGATAAAGATCCGGACGAGGCATTGCAAGTTCTGAAAAACCTAGCCAAGAATGAGGAGCAGTTTCCGACAGCTAGAAGAGGAGGTAAACGAGTACTTGCTGTCAAGGACTATGAGGCCGACAGCACTATGAAATCTCATGTAGCATTCCTCACTAAAGCCATGAAACACTTATTGAATGAAGAGGACTTACGAGGATTTGCTGTCGAGGAAATTTGTGCTACTTGTGAAGGAAATCATAGTAGTGAAGAGTGCCCGATAAATATAGAAGAGGGAAAATATGTTGGAAATTACAAGCCAAACTACAATTCCAACAACTACAACCCTAATTGGAGGAAAGACCCCAAATTTTCCTGGAGTAACCCTAACAATGCCCTGAATCCGCAAGCATATAATCAGAATCAGGGGGGTCCTAGATTGTTGACGCGACAGCAACTGCAGCCGCAGAACCTGCCGCAGAACCTGCCGCCGCAGCAGCAACAGCAGCCACCACCTGCCACGAGTAGTGTATTGGAACAGACTCTGGCCACTTTTATGTCTCAGACTGGTACATATATGGAGAATATAAATCAGTTTGTCAAGAAGACGGAAAATTTTATAGATGAAACTAAGATGAGAATGACAAACCATGAGGCTACCTTGAAATCTCTAGAGACACAAATGGGTCAGGTGTCGCAGCATATTAAACCGAGGCAGAATGGAGGTTTCCCTAGCAATACTGAAAATGCTAGATCACCCCCACATGACCAATGTAAGGCGATTACTACTAGGAGTGGGAAAAAGCTACCAGGGCCGGAAAAAGAAGCTGAAACAGAAAAGGAACCTGCCTTGGATAAACCTGCCGAGGAAGCTGCCCCGACAGGTGACAAACAGACTGCTGCCGATGAGCCTGTCACGACAGCAGAAGCGACAGAGGAGAAAAAGGATGATTATCGTCCTCAGATTCGCATGCAGTGGGAAGGACGCATTGCTGATTATCGTCCCCCACCACCCTTCCCTCAACGGATACAGCAAGCTAAGCATGAATCTCAACTCAAAAAAATTTATGATATTTTTAAACAGGTTCATATTAACATTTCGTTGTTAGATGCTGTTAGGGACATGCCTGGTTATGCTAAATTTCTCAAGGATGTCATGTCTAAAAAATCTAAACTTGGGGAATTTGAAACGGTAAGGATGCAAGAAGGTTGCATGAGTATTCTTCATCGGCAGCCACCCTAGAAAAAGAAGGATCCGGGGAGCTTCCTCATACCTTGCGTAATCGGTGATAAATTTGTGGGTAAGGCACTTTGTGATCTTCGAGCTAGTGTTAATCTAATGCCCAAATCTGTTTTTCAGAAATTAGGTATTGGGAAGGCGCGGCCCACGACAGTTACCCTACAACTAGCCGACCGCTCTTACATTCACCCCGAGGGAAAAATTGAAGATATTTTGGTAAGAGTGGATAAGCTTATTTTTCATGCTGACTTTCTTATTTTAGATTGTGAGGCAGATGAGAACGCACCAGTCATCCTTGGGCGACCCTTCTTAGCCACGGGAAGATCATTGATTGATGTGGAGAAAGGAGAACTCACCATGCGCGTGAACGATCAAGAAATTAAGTTGAATGTTCTCCAAGCAATGAAACATGCTGATGTGGATGAGGAATGCAAGGCCATCATTGAGGTGACCTTTGATCAACCCTGCATCAGGTCGAGCTGCCGAGATATAAAATTTGGTCACTGCTGCGACAGCCACCTACAAGCCTGTCACGACAGTGACGACGACAGTGATGACGACAGCACCGACGACAGTGACCCCTCTACATCTGATACATCAGATACTAAAGGTCATGAGGAGGTAAACTGGTTAGACCATCGTCCAGGTAAGTTATTCGAACCTTTGAATTACACTTCGGATAACCATTTAATCCAAAGGCCTCTACTGTTGAACCACCTGTCTTAGAACTTAAGCCCCTGCCAGGGCAGCTTAAATATGCTTATCTTGGTTGTGATGACACACTGCCTGTAATCATCTCTGCTAAGCTGCCGCAGGATCAGGAACGACAGCTGATCGACATGTTGAGGCAGCATAAAAGGGCGATAGGCTGGACGATAGCAGACATTCAGGGCATTAGTCCGGCAATCTGTATGCACAAAATCCTCCTAGAGGAAGATCATAAGCCGACTATTGATGCCCAAAGGCGGTTAAACCTTGCGATGAAGGAGGTAGTGCGTAAAGAAATAATTAAATGGTTAGATGCTGGTATTATTTACGCCATCTCCGACAGTAAATGGGTAAGCCCGGTGCAATATGTTCCCAAGAAAGGAGGCATGACCGTGATAACCAACGAAAACAACGAGTTAATCCCAACCAGGACTGTGACCGGTTGGAGGGTGTGTATGGACTATCGGAAGCTTAACAAAGCTACCCGAAAGGACCACTTTCCTTTACCCTTTATTGATCAAATGCTTGATAGATTAGCGGGTAAACCTTACTATTGTTTTCTTGATGGTTATTCAGGATATAATCAAATTGCTATTGCACCGGAGGACCAAGAGAAAACGACTTTCACATGCCCCTACGGAACATACGCATTTAGGAGGATGCCGTTCGGCCTATGTAACGCACCTGCCATCTTCCAAAGATGCATGATGGCTATATTCTCCGACATGGTAGAGGACTTCCTTGAAATCTTCATGGATGATTTTTCCGTCTTTGGAGACGATTTTGAGAGCTGCCTCGGCAACCTTCAAAAGGTACTTGAAAGATGTGAAAAAGCTAATCTTGTTCTTAATTGGGAAAAATGTCATTTTATGGTAGATGAAGGGATAGTTTTAGGCCATAAGATTAGCTGCCGTGGGATAGAAGTCGACAGGGCAAAAATAGAGGTCATAGAGAAGCTGCCGCCGCCAACCACTGTCAAGGGCATTAGGAGTTTTTTAGGGCATGTTGGTTTTTATAGGAGATTCATTGCAAATTTCTCAAAAATCACCAAGCCTCTATGCCATCTCCTAGAGCAGAACCGACCCTTTGACTTTAATGAGGAATGTACTGAAGCATTCAAGGTTCTGAAGGAAAAGTTAGTGACAGCCCCCATAGTACAGCCACCAGACTGGACACAACCGTTTGAGATCATGTGTGATGCTAGTGACTATGTTGTCGGGGCAGCACTTGGGCAGCGCAGAGACAGGCTGTTTCACGTCATATACTACGCCAGCAAAACATTGAATGACGCCCAAGTGAATTATACCACCACAGAAAAGGAGCTGTTAGCTGTGGTGTTCTCCATCGACAAGTTTCGTTCTTACATACTTGGAACGAAGGTTATAATACACACCGACCACTCTGCCCTCAAGTATTTATTTGCAAAGAAGGATGCAAAGCCTAGGTTGATACGGTGGATCTTACTATTACAAGAGTTCGACCTTGAGATAAAAGACAAAAAGGGGACAGAAAATCAGGTGGCATACCACTTGTCGAGGTTGGAGACGGGACAGAGTCTACCTTTAGATGAGACACACATACTGGAGACCTTCCCAGATGAGCAGCTCCTTGCTGCCGCAATCGCTGTCGCGACAGCCATGGCGGCAGGTAAGTCTTCTAACCTTCCCTGGTATGCTGATTTCGTTAATTTTATTGTTAGCGGAATATTACCTTCTGATCTTACTTATCAAGCCAGGAAGAGGTTTCAAAATGATGTTAAACATTATTATTGGGACGAACCTCTTCTTTTCAAAATGTGCGCAGATCAGGTTATAAGGAGATGTGTACCACAAGAAGAACAAGAAGACATTCTCCATCACTGTCATGCTTCACAATATGGAGGACACTTAGGAGGCAATAAAACTGCTGCCAAGGTGCTGCAGTCAGGATTCTACTGGCCGACACTTTATAAAGATGCACAGGAATTTTACAAAAACTGTGACAGGTGCCAGCGGACAGGTAACATCTCGAGGAGAAACGAGATGCCACTGCAGAATATTTTGGAAGTCGAGATCTTCGACGTTTGGGGGATTGATTTTATGGGACCTTTTCCATCTTCGTGTGGAAATCTTTACATCCTCCTAGCAGTGGATTATGTCTCCAAGTGGGTAGAAGCAATCGCAACTCAAAAGAATGATGCCAAAACGGTCCAAAAGTTTTTGCACAAAAACATCTTTTCTAGATTTGGCATCCCTAGAGCGATTATCAGTGATGAAGGGAGACATTTCGATAATAGGGTAATTGCTGCCGCCTTGAGAAAGTATGGTGTCAAGCACAGGATCGCGACAGCATACCACCCACAGACCAATGGACAGGCTGAGATATCCAATAGAGAAGTGAAGAACATTCTTGAAAAAATGGTCAAACCAACTAGGAAAGATTGGTCTTTACTTCTGAATGATGCATTATGGGCATACAGGACAGCTTTCAAGACTCCATTGGGCATGTCTCCATACCGTTTGATTTATGGGAAAACCTGTCACTTGCCTGTCGAGATCGAGCACAAAGCATATTGGGCAATCAAGGCAGTAAACATGGACTTGGACAAGGCATGCCAGAAGAGGCTGTTAGATTTGAATAAGATCGATGAAATACGGACAATGGCCTACGACAATGCAAGGATTTACAAGGAAAAGACTAAGAAGTGGCATGACAAGAAGTTGCTACCACGACAGTTCTGCCCAGGGCAGCTTGTGTTGTTGTTTAATTCTAGATTGAAACTCTTTCCAGGGAAGCTCAAATCTAGATGGTCTGGCCCGTTCCAAGTGGTTCAAGTTTTTCCCCATGGTGCCATTACAATTCAATCATTAAAGGACGGGCACCAATTCAAAGTCAATGGGCAACGCCTCAAGCACTATCAGGGGACTGAAGCCCCAGGAATACAGGAAGTGGTTACTTTAGGTGATGCCCCACAAGGCATCCCTAATTTAACCTAATTTTTATTTTTATTTCTATTTTATTATTAATATTATTTATTAGGAATTAGATTTATTTTATTCGAATAATGTTTTGCTTTTATAATTTCAGTTTTTAGGAAATAAAGGAGTCAAGTGAGAAAGAAGAAGTGGCCCAAGCCCACCACCCATCCACCAGCCCAATAAAGCCCATTTATGATAACTTGTCGTTTCGGCTGCCGGCGCAGACGGACTTGACAAGCTGTCAACAGGCTGACACTGCAGACGCAGAAGCGTGCGGCAGACGCACAGCAGACGCATAAATGCGTGTCAGACGCGTCAGACACGCTATATCCAATATGCCGCCCCGTTATTCCCGCCTGCCGTTGCGGCATTAAATGGGCAGATCCCCAACAGCTATATAACCCCGTTCTCCCTTTCATTTTCATCACTTCTGATTTTTCTCTCTTGTTTTCTCCTCTAGTTTTATCTGTTTTCTTTCTTTTACACAGCCCTTGCAACCAAAATGTCGTCGAGACAAACCCGTCGTAATGCTGCTGCCGCCTCTTCTTCCGCAGCAGCATCCCCTTTCGCCAACAAGGAACTATGGGAGGAGCGTGGCTTCATTTACAACAGAGATGCCCCCATATGGGACTCCGGCCATTCATTGTGAAGGCCATAACGGCATAGCTATGGGAGGACTTTGCCGAGCAACCGGCAGAGTTAAATGATACGTTGGTCCGAGAATTTTACGAGGCCATCGACAGAAAAACGGCGACATCTGTCACCGTCCGAGGGGTGGAAGTACCTTTTACCGCCAACAGCATCAACCATATGTTCGGTCTTTTCTTCGGCCCCAATGATGATGCTCACCAACAATTTTGGGACACCCTCGACGCTGCTGCCCATGATGCTGTCATGATGGAGCTGACAGAGGCTGGGACGACATGGACCACCAGCAAGAAGAACCCCCACTCCGTCAATAGGGCGCAGCTACTCCCCGAAGCAAAATTGTGGAACGCTTTCATCAAAAAGCGTATCCTGCCCTCGTCCCACCATACGACAGTCAACCGACAGCGGCTGGCCCTTATCCACTCAATTATGCACGACAGGCCCATAAATGTGGGCAAATACATGAGGGACAGCATCCTCGATTGTGCTTTCCGCTCGGACTCACGACTCTGCCTGCCCTTCACCATCACTGCCCTCTGCCGCTATGCTGCCGTACCAGAGGAACCCTCCGACAAAATCAAGACGGGCAGCGGCTGGACTGACAACAACATCTCCAGCCTCATGGAGGTCATAGTCGTGTCACCCCTCAACGCCTTCGACCCAAATGCCCCTCCTGCTGATTCAGACGATGAACCTGCCACCGAACCTGCCCTAGAAGCTGTCGCCGACACCGCTCCGACAGATCAGTCTGCCCACATACTTGCTGCCATCCTAAGGGTAGAGGAGCGCCAGATGGGGTTGATGACTTTTATCCACGACTTCTCAAATGCTACGGTAAACTTTATTACCAATACTTTACATTTTTCGGATGTCATTTTCCCCACCTTCCCCGACCATTATTTCCATATCCCCTCCCCCACACCCACACCACCTGTCTCTCCCCACATGCATTCTGCCGCTTCCACACCAACCCCTGCCCCGACGGCAGAAGGCAGCCCACCGGCAGACACATCCCCTCGAGGAACCAAACGACCGGCCACTGATGACAGCCCTCTTCTCCGGAGGAATTTGGAGAGGGACTTTACGAGGGTGAAAAGAATTAAGCATGTGGCAGACAAGAAAAGGCTGCCCAAAGCCACTTCCACCAGCAGCTCATGGGACAGCGGTAGCAGTTCCGATGTCCGGCTATTGGAGCCTCCTGCCCTTCAACCTGCCGATGCACCTACCTCTCCACCGGCCGATGAACCTGCTGATCAACCTACCCCGGAACCTGCCCAGCCCCCTCCACAACGCAGACGCCGCCATCAGATCCGCGTCAGCAGCAGCAGCGAGGACAGCGAGTGAAAATTTAAGTCTTTATTTTCCTCTTACTGCTGCCTGTTTTTATATTTTGTGATGTACTTTTATTTATCTTGTTTTTCTTTATTTTTTGTGTCATTTTGCATTGAGGGCAATGCAACCCTCGAGTTTGGGGGTGGCAACCCTCCATTCTAATGGAGTCTTTAGCACATCTCTTTATTAGTTGTTGTGTCTTATTATTTAATTATTTTATCTCTTAAAAAAAATCAGAAAATTAAAACTTTTGGCTTAAAACTGTGAAGTTAACTTACCTGTCATGACGGCTCTGTCGTGGCAGCATCTTTAGGACAGGTTAAGGAGAAATTTAGAGCCTTTCTATAGTTCTGAAAACTTAAACACCTTTGTGACTGTTATATTGCTTAGATTTCTTTTAGCCAAACTAGAATAGGAAGCTTAGAACTTGAATAGCCCCTAGAGGTGCCTAACACTGGCTCTAGGAAAGAAGTTTAGCAAAAAAAAAAAACCTAGAGGTGCCCGAAACCGGCTCTAGGAAGCTAACTAGAGGTGCCCAAAACTGGCTCTAGTAAAAATTTAGCTTGAAAAATAGAAGAAAAAGAAGCATGAAAATGTGCCTTCTAAAAAATAAACTTTGGCATAAAAATTCGAGTTAAGGAGTTGAATATTCTAGTGAAACTAAGAGGGTCTTAGCATATAACTGTTCACAAGCATGCACACACTGCACGAGAGCTATAGGGAGATTCCGGACAGATCCTAATCTTTCCGACAGGATGCTGCTGCCATAGAGAATGAGCGACAGGTAAGGGACAGTTCACTGTTTGAAGGCCAACACAAAAACTTTCATTTTTCTTTCTTGATTGCTTGAGGACAAGCAAAAACTTGAGTTTGGGGGTGTGTTGAGTGTGTAAAAGTTCTATTATTTACACCCTTTTTAACCCATATTTCTACTGCATTCAAGCATCATTGCATTGCATTTAGGTTAGTTTTCAATAAAACATCACAATTATATAAAAGGCACGGATTCTACTAAAATACGGTGTATTTTGCAGGTAGCTGCCATGGTTGACGATGAAGGCAGGCGCAGGTGAACTGGACAAGCAGCTGAAGAAGACGAACCTGTCATGGACCTGTCGTGACAGCATGGTGACAGCAGACTTATGAAGAGGAAAAGTCAAGTGGACCTCGATAGATAGAGAAAAATCTGCTCGTCTGTCGTGTGAAAGCCAAATATTTTTCCAAGCCCCGGATCAAAAGATATGTCAAGCCAAAGCTCAAGGAGAGGAGATTCCTAAAAGCTAGGATGCGGCTGGAAAGTAGGAGACTTTAGAGATTTAGTCTTTATTAGAATCTTACTTTTAATTAAAGTTGTAATCCTTGTTTCCTTAGATAACTTGAGCCCAAAGCTTATATAAGGGCATAGATTTAACCTAGAGGCATAACCGATATCCCATAACCGAAACCAAAACCCTGCCGTCCACCCGTCACCGACATGTTCTAAATTCCCCCTAGGGCTACGGGTTGTTTTGTAAAGTAGTTGCAAGGGTTGCTTTGTTTTAGGATTTTTCAAGTTCAATAAAATAAACTTCAAGTTCTTTTATCTTGGTTTTAATATCTTGCAAGAGCATCGGGAGAGCATTGTGAGGTTATCTATTTACTTAGCATCGGGAGAGTTAAGTATACGAAAGAGATAAGAGCGCGTTCTCTAGTTTATAGTTGAACCATCTCGTGCCTAGGGATAGGGCGAGGTTAAGTGGCTAAAGAAGAATTCATACACATCGGTGTTCATCCTTCGATTCACGCCGGGAGGTATCATCAAAGACGTGTTCATCGACAGACTTGTGCCTAGGGATAGGGCAAGGCAGATCTGGGATTCTTGCCAAACTTGAAGTACGGAGTTGGTGTGTCTGCTGCCCGCGACAGCCATCGGACAGACGTCGCGACAGGTGCTGTCGGCGACGGGAGCGACGACAGAACTGGAGATCCTAAGCAATTCAATACCTGCACTACCGAGCAATTCAATACCGGCCTATTCTCTCTATCTTGATAACTCAATCTTTTATTTTGCGTTTTTATCTTATTATTCTCGTGACAATTCTAAACTATCTCTTTTACTTCGTGCAGTAAATTAAGGTGAAGTCATTAGCCCAATCCCTGTGGAGACGATATCCGATACTTCGTATCACTTTACTACTTGCGTCGTGTACACTTGCACTACCATTGCGATAGACTATTTTACACGCAACAAATTCCTATCTAATTACTTTTTTTATGTTTTGCATAGGTACATTGGAAGCTAAGGCAACTTGTAGTAGCTCCTGGACTAAGTTTACAAGTTTTGGCAGATCATGTTAGCTCAAGAACAAGTTATGCTAGCTCACTTAGCTCAAGGGAGCTTAATGGACATCAAATTTAGTTGGATGAGCTTTAAAGGAGCTGAACTTAACTGGAGAGTAGCTGAAAAGACCAAGTATTCATCACCTTTGGACGTGCGGAGCTACTTAAGTACAATTCAAGGCAATCCAAGGGATGTTTCATGTCAGTCAGATTGTTCACCATTTTTTAACAAGATCCAAGCATATATGTGTTATAATAACTTCTTGGAATTTAATCCCCTATATCTTATTATTCCAACGCACTTTGAATCGCATCAATCCGACATCGGAAGCTTGAGATATACCCAAATTACCAAAGATAGTGCATGCTGGATATTCATACCATATTTACAACCATTCATCACCTTCCTTGAATTTATAAATGGGTGGCATTGATGAAGAGGTGCATAGACCCAAAGTGGCTATCCAAATGACAACCATTCAGCACATTTATGAGAAGATGCAATGTTTCATTCAAAGGCTTTCAAATACATCCATTCATGCATGTTCATGCAAGAAGCCGAAGCATCATGTTCACACCAAAGGGAATGAAACTCGGCCAAAGGGAAATACATTCATGAATATTTATTCATATAATTTCTCTATGTGTACTTAAGGTCGAGCATTGTATTTCCTTAAAGGATGAACATTCATCCATGAATGTTCACCCATTAAATCATTTTATGTTTACACCGTTGTACCTTAGGCATCCTTAGGCTTATAAATAGTTTAGTTCTCAATTTTAAACACAACCTTTGTTCAATGAAAATATTTGTGAGATTATTCTCTCTTTCATAATTCTTTTAGAACTTTATCGACTTATCAAGTGCAATTGTGTTTGTGGCGTCACATATCCTTCTATCCACCCTAATACTTCTGATTCTTTTGGTTTAAAATACATAAAGGGTCAAAGTCCTTAAACACCACCCTTCAAATTTCTATAGGGTCTAGGTCTAAGCTTTAATATAGCTTTGGTTGATTCCCTTGTTACTTGAAATACTATCTTTATCCTTAACTACCATTTTCACACTTATTTCTTCTACCACCATACTACTTCTCTAAATCCTTACAAACATATCATCATCTTCATCTATTCCACTGCCGTTTCTATCTTTCCATCTTATTCATTCATACTTAACCATTTTCTTTGAAGCCTTCTTATTTCAAGAACACTTGCTACCTTCTTAGGTCCTACAATCAACGTGCAAGTCTTACTCACCAAGTGGAGTAGGGCGTGCTCGTATCATCATGTCTCGTGTGTATTTAATTATTTAAGTGCTTGATTGTAACACCCCCTACCCGGCTTGGTCGAGAACCGAATCGGAGAGTGTTACCAACAGACGATATAAAGAACAGAGCACAAAAATTTCATCTTAAACATCGATAATCAACGGTAAACAAGAATTAATACCATATATGTTATTTAATCCAATTTACCCTACGAGCAATTAATTAACCAATTATGGCCTAAGAAATATATTAAAAGAAAACATTAAGGTCCGAAGTGTAAATCCTTTTATACAAATAAACATGCATGATGCAATATCTCATAAGCTCACATTCATTTGGTGTTTCATGCAGTTCATTAATAGCTGAATTCATCAATTATAAGGTAAGGATCTATCATAATCCAAGCCAATTTTCGTCTCATTACAAGTAATTAACTAAGCAGCCTACCCGTATCGATACACCCTTGGGTTGTATCGATACAGGTGGTCAATGGTCAACACATGTTATTATGGCTTAAGGTTCGTATCGAAACAGGCAAGACCCGTATCGATACGGGTTGACTTAACACAAATATTGACTTGACTTGGGTTGACCCATATCGATACAGGCTAGGCCCGTATCGGTACAAGGATTCACAGTGGCAAAAGTGGTGAAAATTGCATCGATACGGCACTGACCATATCGATACGATGGTTGGCAATGGAAAAAATGGCATCGGTACGGCTCAAACTGTATCGATACCCCCTTCGATTTCCTTAATTCCCAGAACAAGGTTGTATCGATACGCCATCACCCGTATCGATACCCTATTTTGTAATATCAAAATTTTATATGGTTTTTCATCGATTTACCCTATCAAACCTTGTCCAAAAGCTATGAAATTTTACCAGCAATCCATAAAACATGTAATCTAACGGCATGCAAGGTTTCATGATCATATGATTACGTTTTCTATGTTTTGACCCTTAAGCACCATATATGACGACTTTGGCAACTTATACAACACCAAAAGTACCATTTTGGACTATAGAGCAATACACACTACAAGCACTTTACATACACAATAAAATGGGTATAAAGGACTAGTTCAACTACTCTGCCACCTTTCTAGGAGTTCAAAAGATCAAAACACATTACTTGTAGCTCGAAGGTGACTTGCTTACTCGACTAATCCTCGATCTTGATACGAAAAACTTCTTAACCTGAAATGCATAAGATGAATGCATTAGGCATATTTTGCCTAAGTGAGGTAGTCTTTACCATGCAAATAAATAAGAGAAACAACACCTATCATACTTAACAATGATGCAATTACGATAACAATAACAATAGGCATGGTATATCGATAATCATGATTCCATATCAATTATCACAATCTCATATCAATACTCCTTGGATCGATTCTGGATTGTGGATACGCGAATTCCTACGCCTCTCCAAACAATGATTGGTATGTACCCTTTGCCTCGCCTGTATGACCAAAATCAAACACATCCCTCTGCCTCGCCAATCAATATCGGCTGTAGCCCTAGGACCGTAGTCCACTCATACACTGAGCTTATAAATTCTATGGCATGCCAATTGTATCCCTAATCCATCGAATCCAAGGTCCATAACTATGACAATGATTGGTAATCAAAAATCAATATTTCAATGGCAATACTTACACAACTTGTCTGATGATCATATTAATATCAAAATCAATAATTCCTTAACATAAACAAGGTCGATAGCAATATTCGATAACAATGACAGTAACATAATCAATTTCTGATGCTTACCATGTCTTACCTACATGATCAACATGAATTTCGATGCAATAAAACCTTACCATATAAGGTTAGTAACAAGAAAATCATGAACAATGGATTCGAGCTAGGTACTTTTCCTAGTCCCGAGACTCTGACTACACTCACCTTAAAATCAGATGCTTTTACTGCTCTCGGATAATAACGCCCTTTATTCCTAGGTTTGGTGGATGATGATAGATTATCACAATCCTCCTCTTGAGCTAGAAACTCAATAGGAAAATGTTAGAATCGATATTACGATATCGAAATCGATAAAACAATATCAAAATCGATATCTAACTTAATAAAATCAATAACTATGAATTCTTCCATGGATAAGGAAACCTAACTTTTGATTAACCTTCTAATCTTCATGGGTTCCAACAATCGATTAGGGGAAATAGCTTACCCGGACGGTGGAATCGATTTACTTTCAATATTTTGAAGAAACAAAAGCTTGGACTCTCCTTCAATGGAGGTGCTTGCTTAATATCTAAAGGAAGAAGATGAAGGTGTAAGGTGCTTGCTTTCTTAGGAATCGGGTAAGCTCTCTCTATCCCTTTATATTTGTTTTATTAATAAGCTTTCCTTCAATTGAAGGAAAGTCATCTGATCATTCCACGTAAGTGGAAATTTTAATTAAAGAGGGGCTAATTGCAAGGTTAGTCCCTCAATTTTCAAGACATCCAAATTTTGGCTCCCAACTAGCACTTTCTTTATTTTAGTCACCAAATAGGTTCAATATTATTCAATAGAATTCATGCTTTACTGTCATTTAGATCAGTTCGAGAATACGAAGAACTTTCAGTAAATTTATCTTCAGGACTTTATCCGGAGTTTGGGAAAATCCAAGTGTTTTGTTATCACACATATTTGTTGTAACACTCGTGTTTTGGGGTTAGGAGTTAGTCGGGTTAGTGGTCCGAGTCGGAAAAATTAAATTAAATCTTTTTGGCCATAACATGAGTTAATTGAAATTTAAAATAAAGGGGAGGGACCACTTTGGTGATTTGACCCAAAAGAATTTAAAAAGGAGGATAACTTTTAAAAAGCTATCATCTTCTCTACCCTCTCCCCTTCCCCAACGTGAGAAACCCTCAAAACTCTCTCAAACCACCAAATCACTATTCCATTGAGTTTCATCTTCATCTTAATGTCATTTTCAGAGGTAATAGCATTTTCTAACTCTCCTTTTCATCCTCTATCTCTACATGGTCATAGAATTTAAAACCATGAACTTTTGAAAATTAGGGCTTGATGAAAGTTTAAGTTTTTATGAAGATTTTCAATTTGTTTTGAAATATAAAGTTGGGTTTTAGTTTATTTACCTTAAAATGAACATAATATGTTAAAATGGTTGGGTTTGTGTGAAAACCCGAAATGGGTTCTTGAGGTAATTTTTAGGGTGTCAAAAACTTGGTTTTTGGTGGGTTTTAGGTTTAAATTGGAAGGCTGATGGGTTATGTATGTTATGAGGATGTTTTGGGACCATTTGGGGGTCATTTGGATGATGAAAATGGAATTTTCAACTAGGGTTTAAGGAGCACGAAAATGGGCATATTTGGGGATTAAATTGATTGGAAAATTTGTTGAAGTTAGTTTGAGCTCAAGAGTTGAGTGTTGACTGAATTTTAGCATTGATTGGGAATAATGGATGTGTTTTTGATTGGCTAGAAGCAAGAGGAGATGTTGGAGAAGCATTGGGATCGAATCCGGGCTTGTAGGAGGCTTATTTTGGTTACTAAGGGTGGTGAGTGACTTTAAATGTGTTTTAAAGTTTGGTTCGAGTGTGTGTAGTGTATGAGTTGAAATGTGCTTGGTAGGCCATTTCCATGTAGATTTAAATTGTTAACTTAGCTCTTGATTTCCATAAAATGCTTTGTGTTTGCCTACTTATGCTCTTGTGATATGTGGTTGATTTGCACATGTATACCATGATATGTATATGTGATGAGCATGAGATGTGGTTGATGGATATGTGATGTGGTAAATGAAAATTGGCACTAATTAACTTACCGGGTGTAAATGATCGATCATTAGGATTAGTGTGCACACAAATTGAGTCAAAACGTACGTGGCCTTGATGGCGTTGAGTCATCAAGGAGGAGTACGGTGATGTAATATTCCACCGGAAGCTTATATATATTTTACGGGATGATGAGTGGAATCCCATCTGTAGGGCATGTGGTGATGAGTGGAATCCCGCCCATGCAAGGTCCGGTGATGAGTGTAATCCCACCGAGGTAATGTGAATGTTGAGGTTAAATCCGCACATCCGGGTAATCTAATAGTGGCCAATTGAACTTGTTCTTATACTTGTGATGCATGAGATTGATATTTGATGTTTGAGCTTAATATGAGGTGAGATGCCATATTATGCCCCTTGAAAGACTAGCTAGGTCTACTTGTGAATTTACCTATGCATGATAGATTTGAGAATTAGGGAATACATGCTTGAACCCTGCATTGTTGACGTTTTCGATTTTAGAGCATCCTCACTAAGCTTATAGCTTACGCTCTCATTTTTCAACAATGCAGATCATTAGCGTGGTGTTAGCTCGGAGCAAGGCAAGAAGGGTTTTCCAAGTTTTTGTTGCTCAAGTACGGTTATTAATTATGTAGTAGCTTAGCAATGTGGCAAGGGTGTGTTTGAATGAGCTTTGTATGACTCATGTATGTGGTTGATGCTTATATTTGGATTTGGTTTGTAAGCATGATATATCTTGCCAAATGCTTGAATGATGAATGCCCTATGGATGCTTAAGATAGTTTTGATGGCATGTAAACTTATTTGAGATGTATGGTGCCTATTGGTTATTAAGGTCTTCAAGCATGACTTGTATGAAAGGCTACTAATGTGTAATTTTCCATGTATGAATGATTGATTATATTTATGCCTTGAGTGTGTTTGAGTATGCTTGACATAAGTTGTATGCCTCTAGACTTTGTTGTTTGTGTTGTGTGCCTTTATGGGTCCTATGGGACCTTTAGACTTGTTAAAATTCACCTAAGTCTGATTTTCAAAGGTTGCAGGCAGCCCGCGTTTCGAAACGGGTTGGGTCGTTTCGGAACGGGTAGGCTTTAGGGACCCCATATCAGAACACGTTTCGATACGGTTTGGCCTCTGAGAGCCCATGTTCCGATACGGGTTTCAGAACGTTTTGGCTACTGGAATTCTGAGAAAATGACGAGATGAAGGCGTTTCGAAACGGGTCTAAGGGTTTTGAAACGGTTAAAATCTCGTTGAACACGAGAAGTTGACCGTTGAGGGCGTTTCGGAACGGTTGACCACCGTTTCGATACGGCCCCTTGTATGGGCTCTGGGGCAGTTGACCCGGTCAAGGCGTTTCGATACGCTTCAAGGGTGTTTCGAAACGGCCTGTTTGAAAGATTAAAATTGGGCTGTTCAAATGTTGTTTTGGGTTCGAATGATTATCTCATGTATTTTATTCCGTTGTTTGATCATATAGGATTCGAATGGGCCTTTAGAAAAGATTAAGTTAAAGAAAAAAAATAGGGTTGCTAACCGAGGGGGAACCTTGTCGGGTTTTGCTTCGGTTTTCCCCGTGTGGCCCACTCGGACCAGTCATCCGGCCAGACCAGGACGAGGGGTTACATTTGTTGGTATCAGAGCCTGAGGTTACCGAGACCTCGGGCAGGTAAGTGAGGTAAGCTTGATGTGCTAAGTAATTGTATTGCTCGATGTATGCTTGCCATGAAATCTTGATGTTTGACTGTTCGCATGATGTTCTGAAGCATGAATTGTTGCGTCTGGTGTAGAGTGTGTGCCCATTGCTACTATTACTTAATTTATAAAGATTTTATGGTAAAAAAAGGGAGTACTTGAGCATTATTGGACCCTTGCTTTGGCTAACGTAATCTCTATTTGTTTGTTGTTGTAGTTAATACCTTGCTAGCTGTATCATGAGACCACGTGGGAGGCCTAGGATGGTTCGACCGGAACCACGGGCAGCGGCTCCAGGAGTTAAGCCAGTAGTTAGGGTTGAGGCTCAAGTGAGAGAGCCTGTGGTTGGAGTTGGAGCTCCTCCACCACCTCCTCCACCTGGAGTAGGAGGCGAGGCCGAATGAGAGGGACCTCAAGGAGGCCAAGGTGGCCAAGGACCGGCCGGAATAGACTTAGCTCCCTTGGTTCAGGCGATAGCTGGGGCATTTCAGGCTGCAGTAGCTAGGGGTCAGGCAGCAGCACATCATCAGGGAGAGGGCACTTGTTTGCCTTTAGAGAGACTTCGGGGCCTAGGGGCCGAAGAGTTTTAAGGGTCTACTCCAGAGAGATCGGAGTTGTGGTTTGAGAAGACTGTCCGTATTCTCGTTTAGATGGGATGTACTGGTGAGCGCAAGTTAGGATGTGTTGAGTCCTTGCTTCAGGGTGATGCCTACACTTGGTGGGTCACCATTACTACGGGTATGGATGAGACCGAGATTACTTGGGAGTTCTTTGAGTCAGCATTTCGTAAGAAGTATCTGGGTCTGCGATGCCTCGATGAGAGGAAGAGTGAGTTTATGGCTTTGCTTCAGGGGAGTATGCCCGTGACAGACTATGAGATTCGATTTGTCAGACTGAGTCAGTATGCACCTGAACTTGTTCCTACTGAGGTGGAACGTTGTAACCGTTTTCGTTATGGGCTGAGTGAAGAGATCAAGACGTATACTATATCTTTAGACTACACTGATTTTGATGTCTTGGTCGCGAGGGCCAATGACTTAGAGCACAGTTTGAGCTTGACCAAGCGGTCTGGTGGTTCTAGTTCGGGTAAGAGGTCCAGAATCTTTGATAGAGGTGATGCCAAGAGGCATCGGGACAAAAGGCATCATTATGATCATAGACGTGGTGGCGGTAATCACGGTAGGGGCCAACAGGGCCAGAGAGCTGGTGGGAAGTTGCCCACATGTGCTACTTGCGGGAGGAACCACACCGGTGAGTGTTGGGGAAATTTCCATTCGTGTTGGAGTTGTGGAGCTAGAGACCACATTAGACGTGATTGTCCACATTAGGTGGGACAGGCACTAGCTCATGCTCATTCTAGGGCCAATGACTTTCAGAGAGGCCGCGGGCGCGGTAGAGGTAACTTCCAGCCGAGGAATGATGGTCAGAGGAACATAGCTCATGTAGTTGCAGTCCAGTCGGAGGGCGGAGGACAGGACAGAGTTTACGCTCAGTGCGGGGATCAGCATGACACCGATGTGATCGCAGGTAACTTCTCTATACAGTCTTTGGGTTTGCTTTCTTTGATTGACTCTGGGTCTACACATTCCTACATATTGAGTGAGCATGCACAGTCGTTGAACTTGCCTTGTGAAATGTTAGAGGTAGGAGTTAGTGTTACTAGTTCCTTTGGGGACATGGTAGTAGTTAGAAAAATGTACAGAAGGTGTTCGTTGATGGTTCAGGGACATGTGTTTCCAGTGGATGTGATGGAGCTACCTTTCTATGGTTTTGATGTAATTCTGGGTATGGACTGGCTCACGGAGAATAGAGCTGGGATAGACTTTGAAACAAAGAGTATTTCTTTGAGGCTCACAGATGATTATGAGATTGTAGTGGTGGGTGAGAACGTGAAGTTCTTGTCCAATGTAGTTTCAGTTTTAGAGGCTAAGAGGTTAGTTGAGTTGGGGTGTGAAGCATACTTGGCATATGTGATGAACCCTAACATGAGTGAGGTTAGACCTCAGGACATCCGGACAGTATGTGACTTTCCTAGTGTGTTTCCGGAAGAGTTGCCAGGGTTACCACCGGACAGAGAGGTAGAGTTCACCATTGAGACTTATTCTGATTCAGCTCCTGTTTCGATTGCTTCGTATCGCATGGCACCGAAAGAACTGAGAGAGTTGAAGACTCAGTTGCAAGAATTGACAGATAGAGGTTTCATTCGACCTAGTTCTTCACCTTGGGGTGCACCAGTTTTGTTTGTGAAGAAGAAAGATGGAAGTATAAGAATGTGTATAGATTACAGACAGTTGAATCAGTTGACAGTGAAGAATAAATATATGTTGCCTAGACTTGATGACTTGTTTGATCAGTTGAGAGGAGCATCGGTCTTTTCGAAGATTGACTTGAGATCGGGTTACTACCAGCTAAAGGTAAGAGAGGTTGATGTACCGAAGACGGCCTTTAGGACTAGGTATGGTCACTATGAGTTTTTAGTCATGCCTTTTGGGTTGACTAATGCACCAGCTGCTTTTATGGATATGATGAATAGGATTTTTCATCAGTACCTAGATCAGTTTGTAGTTGTTTTTATAGATGACATCTTGGTGTACTCGCGAACTGAAGAAGAGCATGACCGACACTTGAGACTAGTGTTGAAAACTTTGCTAGATCATCAGTTGTATGCGAAGTTGAGCAAGTGTGAATTCTGGATCCGAGAGGTAGTCTTCTTAGGACATGTAGTGTCAGCTGATGGGATTAGAGTTGATCTGAAGAAGATTGAGGCCATTGTTGAATGGAAGCAACCGAAGTCTGTAACAGAGGTACGTAGCTTCCTAGGCTTATTCGCATATTATAGAAGATTTGTAGAAGGTTTCTCTAAGTTAGCTGCTCCTTTGACACAGTTGCTTCAGAAGAGTGTTCAGTTTGAGTGGACAGATGCAAGACAGAGAGCCTTTGAGAAATTGAAAGAAGCTTTGACCCAAGCACCGATCTTGATTCAACCTGAGTCCGGAAAGGACTATGTAGTTTACAGTGATGCCTCTTACGTAGGGTAGGATGTGTTCTTATGCAAGACAAGAGAGTAGTGGCTTATGCCTCAAGACAGTTGAAGACCCATGAGCACAACTATCTGACCCATGACATAGAGTTAGTTGTAGTTGTGGTTGCTCTGAAGATTTGGAGGCACTATTTGTACGGTGAGAGATGCACAGTGTACACTGATCACAAGAGTTTGAAATACATTATGACTCAGCGAGATTTGAATCTCAGACAGCGTAGGTGGTTAGAGTTGTTAAAGGACTATGATCTTACCATTGAGTACCATCCGGGTAAGGCCAATGTGGTGGCCGATGCGTTGAGTAGGAAGATGGTCGTGGACTTGAGAGCCATGTTTGCTAGATTGAGTTTGTCCAGAGATGGTTGCTTGGTAGCCGAGCTTCAGGTTAGACCAACCTTAAGTCAGTTGATTAGAGTGAAGCAGCTCTTGGAGAGATCTTTGGCACCTCACGTGCAAGATATAGCCGAAGGTAGATCTTCAGACTAAAATTTCAGTGCCGATGGGGTTTTGTGTTTCAAAGAAACGATAGTAGTGCTAGAGGACAGTGACTTGAGACGTACGATCTTGACTGAAGCACACAGTAGTCCGTTTGCTATGCATCCTGGAAGTACGAAGATGTACCGTGATTTGAAGAATGAGTACTTTTGGGTTGGCTTGAAGAGAGATGTAGCCGACTTTGTGAGTAAGTGCTTAGTGTGTCAGAGAGTGAAGGTGGAACATCAGGTTCCCTCAAGTTTGTTATAGCCGTTGAGAATTCCGGAATGGAAATGGGAGAACATCACCATGGATTTTGTTTCGGGTTTGCCTTTGACTCCTACGAAGAAGAACTCAGTTTGGGTGATAGTGGATCATTTTACGAAGTGTGCTCACTTCTTGGCAGTCAATACTACTTAAACCTTAGATAGATTGGCTGACTTGTACATTGGTGAGATTGTTAAACTGCATGGTGTGCCGAAGTCTATTGTGTCAGATAGAGATCCATGGTTTACATCTCGATTTTGGGAGTGTCTGCATACAGCTTTGGGTACTCGTTTGAACTTCAGCACGTCGTATCATCCTCAGTCAGATGGTCAGTCAGAGAGAGTTATTCAGATCTTAGAGGATATGTTGCGTTGTTGCATCATTGAATTTCAGGGTACGTGGGAGAAGCACTTGCCTCTAGTTGAGTTTGCTTACAACAACAGTTTTCAGTCGAGCATTCAAATGGCTCCGTATGAGGCCTTGTATGGCCGAAAGTGTAGAACTCCAGTTTGTTGGGCCGAAGTGGGACAGAAGTTGTTGCCTATGCCGGATTTGCTCAAGGGGACAACTGACAAGGTAAAATTGATTTGTGATCGTTTGAAGGCTGCTTCGGATAGGCAGAAGTCCTATGCCGACTTGAAGAGGAAGGAAGTTGAGTTCTCAGTGGGTGAGAAGGTGTTCTTGAAAGTGTCTCCGTGGAAGAAAGTAATGAGATTTGGCCGAAAAGGGAAGTTGAGTCCGAGGTACATATGACCGTATGAGATTGTGAAGAGGGTTGGCCCGGTTGCTTATCAGTTGCGTTTGCCATCCGAGCTAGAGAAGATACACGATGTATTCCATGTTTCAATGCTCCGTAAGTATAGGTCCGATCCATCACATGTTATGCCCGTAGAGGAGATTGAATTGAATCCGGATTTGACTTATGAGGAAGAGCCAGTTGAGATCCTAGCTTCTTACAGTAAGGTGTTGCGGGGTAGATCGATTGAGTTAGTAAAAGTGTGGTGGCAACGTCGAGGTGTGGACGAGGCCACTTGGGAGAGGAAGAAGGATATGGAAAAGTAGTTTTTGTATCACTTTCAGTCAGGTAATTTCGGGGACGAAATTCCTTAAGTGGGAGAGAGTTCTAACACCCGTGTTTTAGGGTTAGGAGTTAGTCAGGTTAGTGGTCCGAGTTGGAAAAATTAAATTAAATCTTTTTGGCCATCACATGAGTTAATTGAAATTTAAAATAAAAGGGAGGGGCCACTTTGGTGATTTGACCCAAAAAATTTAAAAAGGAAGACAACTTTTAAAAAGTTATCATCTTCTCTACCCTCTCCCCTTCCCCAACGTGAGAACCCCCCAAAACTCTCTCAAACCACCAAATCACTATTCCATTGAGTTTCATCTTCATCTTAAGGCCATTTTCAGAGGTAATAGCATTTTCTAACTCTCCTTTTCATACTCTATCTCTACATGGTCATAGAATTTAAAACCATGAACTTTTGAAAATTAGGGCTTGATGAAAGTTTGAGTTTTTATGAAGATTTTCAATTTGTTTTGAAATATAAAGTTGGGTTTTAGTTTATTTACCTTAAAATGAACATAATATGTTAAAATGGTTGGGTTTGGGTGAAAACCCGAAATGGGTTCTTGAGGCAATTTTTAGGGTGTCAAAAACTTGGTTTTTGGTGGGTTTTAGGTTTAAATTGGAGGGCTGATGGGTTATGTATGTTATGAGGATGTTTTGGGACCATTTGGGGGTCATTTGGATAATTGAAATGGAATTTTCAGCTAGGGTTTGAAGGAGCACGAAAATGAGCATATTTGGGGATTAAATTGATTGGAAAATTTGTTGAAGTTAGTTTGAGCTCAAGAGTTGAGTGTTGACTGAATTTTAGCATTGATTGGGAATAATGGATGTGTTTTTGATTGGCTAGAAGCAAGAGGAGACGTTGGAGAAGCATTGGGATCGAATCCGGGCTTGCTTTGTTTGCTAAGGAAGGGTGGTGAGTGACTTTAAATGTGTTTTAAAGTTTGGTTCGAGTGTGTGTAGTGTATGAGTTGAAATGTGCTTGGTAGGCCATTTCCATGTAGATTTAAATTGTTAACTTAGCTCTTGATTTCCATAAAATGCTTTGTGTTTGCCTACTTATGCTCTTGTGATATGTGGTTGATTTGCACATGTATACCATGATATGTATATGTGATGAACATGAGATGTGGTTGATGGATATGTGATGTGGTAAATGAAAATTGGCACTAATTAACTTACCGGGTGTAAATGATCGATCATTAGGATTAGTGTGCACACAAATTGAGTCAAAACGTACGTGGCCTTGATGGCGTTGAGTCATCAAGGAGGAGTACGGTGATGTAATATTCCACCGGAAGCTTATATATATTCTACGGGATGATGAGTGGAATCCCATCCGTAGGGCATGTGGTGATGAGTGGAATCCCGCCCATGCAAGGTCTGGTGATGAGTGTAATCCCACTTAGGTAATGTGAATGTTGAGGTTAAATCCGCACATCCGGGTAATCTAATAGTGGCCAATTGAACTTGTTCTTATACTTGTGATGTATGACATTGATATTTGATGTTTGAGCTTAATATGAGGTGAGATGCCATATTATGCCCCTTGAAAGACTAGCTAGGTCTACTTGTGAATTTACCTATGCATGATAGATTTGAGAATTAGGGAATACATGCTTGAATCCTGCATTGTTGATGTTTTCGGTTTTAGAGCATCCTCACTAAGCTTATAGCTTACGCTCTCATTTTCAACAATGCAGATCATTAGCGTGGTGTTAGCTGGGAGCAAGGCAAGAAGGGCTTTCCAAGTTTTTGTTGCTCAAGTACGATTATTAATTAATGTAGTATCTTAGCAATGTGGCAAGGGTGTGTTTGAATAAGCTTTGTATGACTCATGTATGTGGTTGATGCTTATATTTGGATTTGGTTTGTAAGCATGATATATCTTGCCAAATGCTTGAATGATGAATGCCCTATGGATGCTTAAGATAGTTTTGATGGCATGTAAACTTATTTGAGATGTGTGGTGCCTATTGGTTATTAAGGTCTTCAAGCATGACTTGTATGAAAGGCTACTAATGTGTAATTTGCCATGTATGAATGATTGATTATATTTATACCTTGAGTGTGTTTGAGTATGCTTGACATAAGTTGTATGCCTCTAGACTTTGTTGTTTGTGTTGTGTGCCTTTAGGGGTCCTATGGGACCTTTAGACTTGTTAAAATTAACCTAAGTCTGATTTTCAAAGGTTGCAGGCAGCCCGCGTTTCGAAACGGGTTGGGTCGTTTCGGAACGGGTAGGCTTCAGGGACCCCGTATCGGAACGCGTTTCGATACGGTTTGGCCTCTGAGAGCTCCTATTCCGATATGGGTTTCGGAACGTTTTGGCTACTGGAATTCTGAGAAAATGACGAGATGAAGGCGTTTCGAAACGGGTATAAGGGTTTCGAAACGGTCAAAATCTCATTGACCACGAGAAGTTGACCGTTGAGGGCGTTTCAGAACGGTTGACCACCGTTTCGATGCGGCCCCTTGTATGGGCTCTGGGGCAGTTGACCCGATCAAGGCGTTTCGATACGCCTCAAGGGTGTTTCGAAACGGCATGTTTAAAAGATTAAAATTGGGCTGTTCAAATGCTGTTTTGGGTTCGAATGATTATCTCATGTATTTTATTCCCCTGTTTGATCATATAGGATTCGAATGGGCCTTTAGAAAAGATTAAGTTAAAGAAAAAAATAGGGTTGCTAACCGAGGGAGAACCTTGTCGAGTTTCGCTTCGGTTTTCCCCGTGTGGCCCACTCGGACCGGTCATCCGGCCAGACCAGGACGAGGGGGTTACATTTGTATTTTGATACAAAGTCTTTCCCAAAAGATCATGGATTTAAGATGAAGTAATCATTTTATCAGATTAAGTGTAAATTCTAGGTTATTTCCTTTGTTAGGCGTATTTTAGTCATTTTTACGTCTCAAGGGTATTATCGTCATTTCTTAACGAAATATTTCAGATATCAAATCCTTTAACACTATTAATCGAATAGGGAGATTAATTATCTTATTAATCACTTACTAAAATCAGGATCCTTTCGGTCTATTAAACTTCTCTTTCGAATAGTTCGATCTTATCCAGATTACCATTCTTTTATTTCATAATCAAATTGACTCAAGAAGAGTTGAAAGTACACTAAATCATAATTGTTGAGCTCGATGGTCACAATCGAGGTGTTTGCCAAGTGATGGAGAAGGTTGATTTTTGGGTGTTTATGTGGAAGCTAAAAAGTAAGAATTGAACACAGGGATTTAGAGTGGTTCAGCATTCTAACCCAAAGCCTACATCGATTACCTTAGCTTCCTACTAAGGATTTCAACCAAATTCACTACGAATTTCATCCCCTTTTCTCGGATTAGGAGGAAACCGTTACAACGATCAAGCTTTCTACCCAAAGCTTGATCAAGCACTCTCTCACAAGAGAAATTCAAAGCAAACTTGAAATCCCTCTAATAGGTATTTGTTTGCACAATTAAGTTCTCACCCAAAACCTAAACACTTGAGCAAATTTGACAATGTTTAGCTCACTAGTGTTGTCTATACAAGAAATTTACAATTCAGCTCTAAAGACAATTTGACACCATTATGTTGTTGACAATTGAAGCATTAACCATCTATTGATGCTTGGAGGTCCCTTTTATACCCCCAATTGAGTTTGTAGCCGTTGAGGACCGTTTGAGCCTTTATTTCCCACCATAAATGCAGTTATGCAGCTTGGCGTATCGATACTCCTCAAACCGTATCGATACAGTCCCGATAAGGAAGTAGCCGTTAAGCACTTCAGCTGGTGCGTATCGATATGCCTAGTAAGTGTATCGGTACGGTCCTACAATTTAAAGGACCATTTGGAAAATGATCGTTGGGGGTAGTTGGGCGTATCTGTACGCGATACAACCGTATCGGTACGCGAACTAGGCGTTGGGCTATTTTAAATCACACCATATCGATACAGCTAAGCTATCGGTACGAGTTTTGGCTACTGGAAAATCATTGTAGTTAAAACCCTAAAGGGTATCGATACGGTACCCTACAGTATAGATACAGTTACATTTAAAGCATGGTTTTGACTACCTTAAATGTACTTTAAATCATTCCAAAGCCATGTAAAACCCTTGAACATATTTTCAAGTTGTTTTTGACTAAAAATATATTTTAAATTCTTTTCAATTTAATCCAAAACATTTTTCAATTATTATATCAAAAAAATTAGTTCTACAATAATCATGCATACTTTAACCGAATACCAACATGTTTCATAAAGCATGCAAGAGGTAGTAATGTATTACCTGGACTCCGACCTACACCATTCTAGCTCTTAAAATTATCTTCAACCACTTCCGAACTCGACGTCCCTCTTGATCTCAGATTCTAAGGTATATGAATACCTTAATTTAGCCACAATCCAAAATTAGTTCTTAATCACATTGCCTTTAAACTGAATAATGAAACACGTAAGCTTGCTCGTGTCCAATATCATATTTGGAGACTATTATGTTAAAATTTCACGAAACAAACTTTAAAAAACAGACTCAAGACGTCGAAGAACATTAAATACAGGTTTTCGAAATATTTGACTTTTTGGGTCAAAGTCAACGCTGACGTCATTAGTCAATGTTGACGTCAGCGGTCAACAGGTCAGGTCGTATGTCAACCGAGTTGACTCAGCTGGGTGGACTCGGGCGAGATAAATAACTGAGTTCACTCAGACAAGTTGACTCAATCAGACAGGTCGAGTCAGACGGTTTGGGTTTAGGCTTTAGATGGGTCGGTTATCAGGTCAGGCAGACCGGGTTTGAGCCCAACTAGCTCAGTTCATGGCGGACCGGTTAGATCAGGGGAAACAGACACAAAGACCAAAATTTGACACCGACGGCGCGTGGTCACCACACGCGAATCAGAACGGTCGGAAACTCACCGGAAAAGTTAAATAACGTAACTATATAAAATTTATAAAGCTTGTCGAACTTACCACGAGCTTGAAACGATAGAGGACGGCCAAAAAGTGAGAAAACCAAAATGTTTTCTCAAACTCCGGTGGGCTTTAAACGACGATGGACCAACAAACGACCGACTGGGTTTGACTCACCGCAGTGCGAGGAGTTCACTAATGGTGACGGTGCGACGAACGGACGGCCGACGGGGATGGAAAACATAGAAAACAGAGGAGATTGGGGGTCATTTCTGCCAAATTCAAACCATCTCTCACGACTGAGCAAACAAGTGGGTGGCTGACGACGCTAAGTTCAAGGGGTGGCATCGCTCCTTTCGGTGCTAGCGGTGATAGCTACAACCGGGCGGTGGCGATGATCAGAGAGGCATACGATGAAGGGGTTGAAGTTGACCTTTAGAAACCTTCAGAATTTTAATTATTATTGAACCAGAAGCACAATTTAGAAAGAAGTCGGTGCAAGATTTAACCAATAGTGAACCTTAGCCCAAACGGTTAGGCTTTGCTTGGTAGAGAGGAAGAGTGAAAGGGAGGAAGGAGGGAACAGAAAATTGAAAAGAAGATGAATTTAAGGGTTGCTTGGTAGAATGTAAAATTAGAAGGAAAGAAAATAGGAGAGGATGTAATTCTCCTTACTTCTATACAAATAGTTTTCTCTTTAAATTGGGTGAAAAATAAGAAAGAAAAGTGAAAGATATCTCACTTTAATAATAAAATTATGAAATCATGTTTAAAAATTCTAATTTTATTTTAACCATATTTATAATTAATTTTTATGATTCCATCCAATATTTTTATTATGATTTTATTTTGTTCAGTTTAGTCCCCTAAAATTTTATTTAATCTAAAATTACCATTATTTGTTTTCTATTTTATTATTAAATTCAATATTATTAATATAATAATATTTTTGTTCATTTTAGTCCTAAAATATTTATTTAATCCAAAATTGAACCCTATTTTATTTTAATTTTATCTAATATTTTTACTAGGATTTAATTTTTTTCAATTTAATCCCTAAATTTTTATTTAATTTGGAATTGACCTCTATTTTATACTTCAATCCATTATCTTATAATATCAAACTTTATATTTCAGTAACTAACTTTATAATTACAATTAATGACTTGTTTTAGCTTGGATTAATCTAAAACTTGGTATATATGTCAATGATAATATTTATTTAATAAAGGATGGTTTAATTTCACTTTTTGAAAAAATTGGCCCATATATTTTATGAATGTTTTCATAATGGCCCATAAACTACTTATTTTTTGTAATTAACTTGATTTCAAATTCGATTTCAACACGAATTTACCATTAAGTCTAATTGGAATTAATGAGTCTAAAACATATCTGAAATTGAGTTTTTAACTTAAAATCCAACTTATGAATTAGTTACATTTTAGTCCCTAAACCCCGATTCGGTTAATTTTACTTCGATTGGAACTTCTTCTTTTTTTAGCAAAACGTAGGTATACAATGTTTCTACTTATACTAAAAAAAATTTTAAGTTCTGAATGTTTTTTTGGTTCAAATATTGTAAAATTACCAAAATGTTCTTTTTTTAAATCATTTATTTTCTAAAGTTTTTCAAGGTTTGTTTTATCGAGTGACTTTAGTTAATTGTTTCCCCTTTATGTTTGTGTTGGTTGCTTACTTTCATGTAATCAAATTGTTTTTTAATTGTTTTAGGCCACAAATGGACCATTTGTGGCATTCGATATTCAGGTCGGATTCGTTTGTACCATGTATTAGGTGTTACATTGACAGACAAACTCTCAGGATTAGATTATAAAAATATTAGACTAAATTATAAAAATTATAAATAAATAGAGGTTAATTTCGAATTAAATAAAAATTTGATGGACTAAAGTGGACAAAAATAAAACCATATTAAAAATATTAGACTCAATTATAAAACATAGAAATACAAATATTTCAATTTTGAATTAAAGAAAAAATTAAGGATTAAAGTGAAAAAATAAAAGTATATTAAAAAGTTAGATTAAATTATTAAAATTAGAAACAAATATGAGTCAATTTTAGATTAAGTAAAAAAGTTTAAAGATTAAATTGAATAAAAATAATCAAATTAAAAATATTGTACTAAATTATTAAAATTAAAAATAAATTATAATTTTCAAAGCATAATTTTCTTTCCTCCCACTTTTTCATTGTACCAAGCAATAGAGAGGAAAGAAATGTATTTTTTTTCTAATTTTTCATCCTCTCAACCAAGCACGCCGATGGAAAGAAAAAAATATATTTACATCCTTTTATTTTTCTATCACTTCAATTTTTCATCCTTCTAATTTTCTTTCCTCCATACCAAGCAAAGCCTAAAGATTTGGGCTCACCAAGCAAAGGTCACGGGTTCAACCCCATAGTTGCAAATCTCTTTTGATTTTTCATTCAACATCAATCATTTTTTGTATTTTATTTTATTTTTTAACTTCAGTTAGGGTGTTACAATTATTTTTTAGGACTCTATGGTTGTCACTTAAAATTAATGAAATTAAACCTTGACCTCTCGGTTTTATAGTTTAATTATTTTTTAAGAGCTTTCTATTTTAAATTAGTAAAATTAAACCTTAACTCCTTTAATTTTTATAGTTTAATTACTTTTTAAGACCATATTCGTTTCAACATTATTCGATCTGCCCCTTCATAATTCAATCTTACTCTGCCCCTTCATAAGCCAATCATCTTGCGGATAGCTTCGCAAAAAAGGGTATAGATAGGAGGAACAATGTACTGGAATTTGGATCGAAATGATGCAGGGTGCACATTGTAGAAGCAGTGAGGAGCGGTCTCGTTGCCAAGCAAAAAAGTGTAATCTTATGCAATGTAACGAAACTGTGATTGATGGACATGAAAATGTCAACGTCGACTTAGTGCACTCTTTTTCCCCAATTTAAGCTAGGGGTTTTTTAACGAGGCCTAAGTCAATGTAGTTGTCGAATGATTAATGAATAAAACAAAGTTGGTGTTTAAAAAAACTTGTAAACTAAAAACAAAATCAAACACATTTAATTATTTCTAGAATCAAACCTAATGAAATCAAACCAAAATTAATTTTAATTGAATGGATATCTTTGTCAACCCTATTTGCACGGGTCTAGGTAGTGGCAACGACAAAAAAAAGGGCACAAGAGAAAAAGAATGCCAGCAAATGGAAAAATCATTATATAATTACATAAAAAATTGTAGCTTAGAACGTCTGGTTGATGGCTCCGTGGCCGTGGGATATTGCACAATGTGTTTGGTACGTTATCATAAAAAAATATATATTTTTATCACAAATGGAGCTTGTGAGTTGTAATTGGAGTATTAGAATAATTTGATTGAATTATTCGTATCTTGAATTTCGATTATTCCTTGAACAATTTCTAATATGGAATTAGGATAGATCTTTGTTTATTTTTTTATATAATCACTTATATTTAATTTAATGATTGATTTATTTGGATTGTGTATTTTTTACAATAACAACTGAATTTTATTAAAATTAACCATAGAAAATATCATAAATATAATGCATCCACAAGGAAAAAATATCATAAATATAATGCATCCACAAGGGAAAATAATGAGAATTAGTTCACCAAAATCTCATACAAAAACCTAAAGGTTCAAAGAAAAGTAAATACTTTCATAAAGGTTAACTTACCGTCAAAATCCATAAGCATTCTTGAATCTCATTGTCTCTATTTAAACGAGACACTTTAAGGGGTGAAAAAGGTGTGGTGACTAAACCAAACTATCATGCAGATTGTTCCGCTACCCAAGTATGATTACATTGGCAAACAACCATCAACCGAGTGGGGATCTATCTTTCTATGATCATCGATGGAATCATAATAAAAAAATTAGTGTCGTGAAGATCTCTGTACGAGTACCAAACAACCGCTGAGGTATGTTGAAATCATGTCAAAACGACAGATGGAATGAACCACAAAAAATAAAGAAAAAGCGAGCCACAAAGACAAAGGGAACACATGCCACAAAGGCATATATTCTTATTAAAAATATTAAAAAAACAAGAAAATAATGAACCCTAGTAGTCGACAACTAATATTAAGACTGGTTGTCGACTAGTGGCCAAGAAAACAAATGAAAAAAAATGTTGTGACGTTAGGATTGGGGCAGAGAAAAAAAAAGTTAAACAATTTTGCACCCTTCATACTATAATATTTAGATTGTGTGTTATAGAAATTTATTATGTGACAATCTCTTAATTCAATTTATACATTTAAAATATTAAAATTTGAATATTTAATCTTGATTAAAAATTTAACGAACAAAAATTTTTTGTTCTTTTTTTGTCCCTATATATTTTCCGAACACTAAAAAATTAAATCATAACTTAAATCTTAAAATTTACAACCTAAACCCTAAATCATTTAAACAATAACCTTAAATTTTAAATTTATTTTTTTTAATATTAGAGCATATATATTAATACTCAAAAAATACAGAAGATTTCTATTCAAATCTATCGCCTCATCCAACAAGAATAACTTATGTTCGGTGCATATCTTTGTTTTTGTTTTTTATTTTTTTGTTCCGAGCATATCTTTGTTTAATAGTGAAGGGATTGTCAAAGTTTGAATCTTTGTTTAATTTACTACGACTTATGAGGGTTTCTTTCATGTCAACATCTTTGGTATTTATTACACTAATAACGACCTCTAAATTCTGATCCTTCTTTTTGCTGTTTTTCCTGGTTTAGATTCCCCCTTTTAGTTCCACTTTGTCTCCTTTCTTTTTCCTTTGGTAGATGCAATGAAATTTAAGTCCATTCCTGTCAACCTATAAACTGTCGTCTTTTGTAATTCATTTCTCATTTTTCTCTACAATCCTCATTCCTCTTTCTGTATCTTTCTTTCCCTTTGCATTGTTTCTTGGGAGGCATAAGTATTCGCCGATATCGGAGACCGGTATGTATTCTGCTGCTCGATTCATGGAGACGAACAATTTTGTATCAGGGAACTCCGTCGATGAGCTCGACGTCTGGACGTGGCCTGATATTTTGGTTGCTTTGAAGCATTGCCAAGATTCACAGCAAGTTGCAACGTCTTCTGGTGTACTCCAAAAATGGTTGGATACACTTATTGTGAGGCTGGCCATGGCCAGTGAAGCAAGTCCTTGTGGATCAATTTCTTCTACGGATAGTGGATGTACCGCGAGCTCGAAAAACGGCTTCTCTCGAGCAACTTGGTGGTTCGAGGATCTTTCGGTTTTGAGTCCGATTTTGATTCAAATGCTGGTGAAGTCTATGGTGTCTCGGAAGCACAATCATGTGATCATCATCCGGTTCCTATTCTATTACTTGAAGTCCAAGTTTCATACCGCCTCACCAGATGAGAAACGCAGAGTTCTGGAAATTGTGTTTGATATGCTTTACACTCTTGATCCGAGTTCTATTTCATGCAAGAGTTTGTTCGGGGTACTCCATCTGGTGCGGTGTTCGAACACCAGCAAAAGTTGCAGGAACAAGTTGGAGAGTATGATAGGTTCTCAAATAGACCAAGCAACATTAGATGATCTGCTAATTCCATCTCCGTACGGAAGAAGTTATCGGTATGATGTGAACCTTGTTCTTAGATTACTCAAGGTGTTTCTACACGGAGGAGGCTCGGAATTATCTCCGGTTCAAATGAAAAAGGTTTCTAGCTTGATTGGTCAGTACATTGCAGAAGTAGCTCCGGATCGTTTTCTAAAATTGTCGAAATTTGTAGCCTTGGTAACGGCCTTGCCGGATTCTGCTCGGGACTCTTGGGATGAATTGTACCATGCCATGGACATTTATCTGGAGGTAGACTTTGATCTCATTTACATATTATGAAACATTACTCCATAAGTTTATTTGGATTAAATATGGTTTTCAATAGGTTCATGCAGAGTTGTCTGAAGAAGAAAAAATGAAGATATGTTGTGCATTGAACTATGAGAAGCTCTCTAGTGAGGCTTGCCTACACCTTTCTCGAAATGCGAAATTCCCGTCGAAAATCCACATCCGAGCTCTCGTGTCGCAGCAATCGAAGCTTAAGAGCTTACGTCAGGGCATTAACAATGCTAAATGTTGCGGTGATTCGCCATATCGGTTGACCGGAATCGAAGGCAGGGCAATGGAAGATGAAGGCAGTGAAAAGCTCAGAGCACAAATACAAAGGATGCAATGGAGGTTGATGGAATTGGAGAAAATGTGTAAAAAAATGCAGACCCAAATGACCAAAATAATGAAACCAAAAGTATCAAATCATAGAACCAAAAGATCCCTGCCTAGACTCTGTTCATGAAACAGAAATTTTGCATTTCATTTGTTTGATTCTTTTACATATGACATTTTAATTTATTTGAATCTTTTAATATAGTCGAAATATCATATTTCACGCTTATTAAAATAAATATTTCACAATATATTTTTTTGGCAAGATACATGTTAGATTATGTAATTTATGTTCAGAATTCGTATAAAGTTGTCGTAATATTATTAATAGAGACTAATCTTATCTTATTCGAGATAAACAAGGCAGTTAAAATAATTTAGCAGAATTTGTGTTTGAAATTTGAAGGAGCATTATCTTGCTTAAACGCCACTCTTGTCTCATTTTAACTTTCGATGTTGTGTTCAACGGAAAATGTTGTGCAGCAGTTTAATATTACCCACTTGTTTGGTTAAGAAAATTAACCTAATTTTATTGCTTAAGTAAGAGGACATGCGACCTAACATACCATTTTTGCCTATATTTAACCTGGAATTAGACCGGTTAATTGAACCGATTCAACTTTAAACTGATTGGTAAGTTTGGTTCTATGGTGTCCCCGAGGTTCGGTCACCGCTTCTGTGGCTTGCGAGGTGTCCTTCCAACTAGGAACGAGGACACGATCGAATCGAGTAAAATTTTTTTGAATTCATCAAGTTTATAAGTCTTATTTTATAACAAAAGAAAATTTCAACTGAATTATGTCGTTCAAATTTCTGTTCAAATTAAATATTTATAATGTTATGATGATAATTGGTTCTAATTTAAACATTTTTTTATAACCATATATGATACTAATATACATATATATTCCTTCATTTTTTTATGTTATATACATATATCAGGTAAAGTTGAGGATTCGACTCAAAATTTAATAATGAATCTAAACTATACATTGAAACATATCAATATCCATACATAGGGGTGATAATGAGCCTGACGGGCTCGCAAGCTGCTCGAACTCAACTCGGTCAAAGCTCAGCTCAAGACCTTAATAAGCCGAGCCGACCTAAGCTCAGCTCGTGAACATGCTCGAAATAATTATATATACAATATTATGTATATATTACATATGCACTAAAGCAGTCTACTTAACAAAAGAAAAACTGGTTGTTGCATGTTTTTGGTATATTTTTTTGTTGATTGTTGTTTGCTTTTGTATATTCTTTGATTATGTGTTTGTATTATAAGAATATTTCTTGGTTATTTAGATTAATCTCATTTTTTGCCACGTTTTCCCCTTTTTCACTTTTCGACATTAAATTCTATTTCAGTGTTGGTTATGAAAGAGGTTTTTAGCGATGCCTCATCTTTTTATATAAAAAACTAGGCTTAACTATAAAATAGGTGCCCAAATTTTGTCACTTTTTTACAATTAAACTATTTTTTGGCTAAAATAGGTGTCTAACGTTTCATTTTTGTCCATTTTAAAGTCAATTTGTCAAAAAAAATCATCATCCAATTATAGCTTGACATATAGGTTTTATTTTTTTATTTACAAAACCAGATTAAAAAATAAATTAAATTAAAATTATCCTAAATTTTAAAAAATTACAAAACAGTCCCAAATCCCTAAAACCTCAAACCCCAAATTTCAAAATTGATGGCATTATCGCCGTCGATGGCCTCGCTGGACCTCACCTCCTCCATCATCGGCGTCCCTTGCCCATTTCTCCCAACCACCCATCGTCGGTAACCGGCGGGAGACATGCCAATCGAACGTCGAACTGTTGGAGCGTTTTGTGTTCGTCGTCCGATTGACCCTCCCGCCAGTTACTAGCAATGGGTGGTTGGGGGAAATGGGCGGGAGACTCTGACGACGGCGGTGAGGAGGTCCGGCAAGGTTATCGGGGGCGACAATGACTATAATTTTGAATTTGAGTGTAAATTGGGGACTGTTTTGAAACTTTTGAAAATCTTCAGAATTTTTTAAAATATTTTATTTTTTCAATTTTTTGGGAAAAAATTAATAAAATAAAATAACAAGTGTCAAATTCTGATTGAGTGTTAAAAAACTTTTAACGACGTTACCTTAAAACAATAACAGAATGAAACTTTAGGCACCTATTTCAAACAAAAATGAATCGTTAAACACCTATTTCAACCAAAAAAATAGTTTAAGTACCTACTACAAAAAGGGGACAAAATTTGAGCACCTATTCTATAGTTAAGCCAAAAAAACTATAATAAAATTGTCCACTTTGAACTGCGCCAGCTCAAACTGTCAACTTTAAACTCGAGCTCGAACTTAAAATTTTGATCTCGACAAGCTTTGAGCCTGAGCTGAATTCAATAACATTGTTTCTGAGCTAAGCATGTCTAGGGTCGAGCTCGACTCGTCACGTTATCACCCCTACCCTACATATACCAACAAAAAAACGGCACGACATTTAATACTTCGGTATGTATTGTATCAATGGTTCGGCCCGATTCAGAATATTTTATAGTGTGTCAGAGGATGATGAGCTTATGAACAAGAAAATGAATGGGTCTCGAAAACGGTTTGCCAAATGGGCCTTAAAACATATGAGTAGCTTTTATGCCCAATTGTCGCAATATGCAATTATAGGGAACTAAATGACGGTCCAATAGCTAAATGTTAATGGATCTGATCTGCAAAAAGGACCCCATAGCGGACTAAATGGCATGGTGGTCTTACAAAGCTATGTTTTGGGCCGTATGGCCATATTCATTTGTACATCTACCTTTGGCATTCTTAATCCTTTTGTGTGAGGTGTCGGTTTGTTGGTTTTCGAGATGAGGATGTGTATAGAATAGTCATTTAACCTAGATCCGACGGTTTTTACATGATCTAACACTTTGAGGTCGAATTTTTTAATAAAAAATTATATTTGAGTTCGCGTCGAGTTGAATATTTTTAGGACGAAGTCGAGTCAGATCAGGTTTTGAACTTAGAGTGAAAATACCCGACATGACCCAAAATAATAATTTAATTTTAATCTAAATATTTAGGTATAATTGCTTTAGTTTTCCTCTCTTTATATATTTTCTTCAATTATCTCTCTGTTTTGTGTAATAAAAATATAATAATTATTATAATGCATCATCTCAATTTTTATTTTTTAACTAACTCTCTATTTTATTGAATAAAAATAAAAAAAAATTATTTTTGTCGAGCCGGGTTTAGATTTTTACTCTAAAATTCTGAACGAGTTTGAGCTGGGTGGAGAATCATAAAATGTCTGGTCGGGTCAGGTTCTGGTGGAGTTATTCAATTTTCGGATTTTGTGTGAGTTAGCCAAAAATCCAACCCACGACCATCCTTAGATGTGTCTGTAAGAGTGTGTAAAATTGGGTTCGGTTAACTGTTAGTAAATTATTTTTGTTAATAAAAAATTAAATTTTTTTAAATTTTGATCATAAAGCGTATAAATTAAATTAGATAACTAATTGATCGGTTAATCGAAATATTCTATTCATTTTGGGTAATGTTTTTTTTATTTCGTTAATAAAAAATTAAGTTTTTAAAATTTTGAACTTAAAGCATATAAATTAAATTGGATAACTAATTGATCGGTTAATCAAAATATTCTATTCAATTTAGGTAATGATATTTTTATTTCGTTTATTAAAATATCAAATTTAATATTATAGTAAATTTAATTATTATTTGCTTGTAAAAAGTAAAAAAAAACTTGAGAGTGTGCACTTTCTAGTAATCGAAATCAAAACAAAAAAGTCTTCAAAGAAGCATAGGGACATAAAAATCACTCAACTATAGCATATTCTATACATAAAATTTACAAATATTGTAGATAATTAATATAATCAATTAATCGGCTTTGTTTAAAACCGTGAATCGTAACTGAATATAAATAATATTTTAAAAAATCTTACCAAAACTGAACTTTTCAGTTCTAATAACTTAGGGTCCCTTTGCTTTTAGAAAATATTTTTTATTTTTATTTTCAGAAAATAATTTTATTTTTAGTTTTTTAAAAATTAAAAAACATGCTTGGTTAATAGAAGAAAATAGTGGAAATGTGTTTGATATCTAACTTTTTAAAATTGAAATTAAAAAATATTTATGAAATAACTAAAATAAAATATAGTTAGCAAATTATTATAATAATATTAATAGTAAATAAAATATGAATAAATAAACCATTGTTTTTAAAATAGCTTTACAAGGATTCGAGCCGGGTTAAAATGAAGTTAAAATTAAAAACTTTTGTTGTAATATTTTCTAATTTTGTAAAATATTTTTAATGAAAACATCTTTTTATGTTTTCAAAATTTCACCCATTTTTTATTTTAGTTTTTAAAATTTATTTTTTAATTTTACAACCAAATAAGTTTTCTTCGCCGTTTTTTTGAAAAAAATAAAAATAAAAACAAAATCTATTTGTTATAACCAAACATATTTTCTTTTCTTCAAATTTTGAGAATTCAGTTTCGTAAGATTTTTTTCCGCATATTCCTATGTGTTTGTGTTTGTGGTCTGTGTCCTTTTATCTCTGTACTGCCAGAGAAATTATTATATGGACCCTTCCCACCACGTCATCCATGGTCCCTAGTAATAAAAAAAATTCCACGTCATTATTTTTTCCATATCATTTGTACACTAGGATTATATTTTCCAAATCATCTTCTCTAATTTCTCCAATTAACGTAGGGTTTAGGGTTAGGGTTTAAGGGTTTAAGTGTTGGTTTAGGGTTTAGGGTTTAGGGTTAGGGTTAGGGTTTAGGTTTAGGGTTTAGGTTTAGGGTTTATTGTTTATGGTTAGGGTTTAGGTTTAGGGTTTAGGGTTAGGATTAGAGTTTAGGTTTAGGGTTAGGGTTTAGGGTTAGTGGAGGAAGCTATCGTTCTTGAAGAAAAAAAGAAAATAGTAAACCCTAATTTATTTTTAATTTGATACGACACCATGATTTGGAAAATATAATCCTAGTGTACAAATGATATGGAAAAAATAATGACGTGGAATTTTTTTTATTACTAGGGACCATGGATGACGTGGTGGGAAGGGTCGAGAAATTATTATATGGACCCTTCCCACCACGTCATCCATGGTCCCTAGTAATAAAAAAAATTCCACGTCATTATTTTTTCCATATCATTTGTACACTAGGATTATATTTTCCAAATCATCTTCTCTAATTTCTCCAATTAACGTAGGGTTTAGGGTTAGGGTTTAAGGGTTTAAGTGTTGGTTTAGGGTTTAGGGTTTAGTGTTTAGGGTTAGGGTTAGGGTTTAGGGTTTAGGTTTAGGGTTTAGGTTTAGGGTTTAGGGTTAGGGTTAGAGTTTAGGTTTAGGGTTAGGGTTTAGGGTTAGTGGAGGAAGCTATCGTTCTTGAAGAAAAAAAGAAAATAGTAAACCCTAATTTATTTTTAATTTGATACGACACCATGATTTGGAAAATATAATCCTAGTGTACAAATGATATGGAAAAAATAATGACGTGGAATTTTTTTTATTACTAAGGACCATAGATGACGTGGTGAGAAGGGTCCATATAATAATTTCTCGTACTGCCAAGGTGTTGGTTGAGATGTTTTGTCCCATTGATTTGGGTGGTCCACTTTGTTGGATTTTGGTGTTCCAATGCTTCACATAATATTTATCACGTTTATTTTTCCGATTTATAACCCCGTGACTAGGGGTGTTTAAAAAAATCTGATCCGATTGATCCGATCTGAAATTTTGGATATTTAATCTGTTTTTTTATTTTTCGGATAACTCGGATTGGATATCCGAAAATTTCGGATCGGATACGGATAGTGATTTTACATTCGGATCGGATATCCGATTATCTGATATCCGAAAATTCAAATTTTTTATAGGTATAAATCTTGTTATATTCGATATTTTTACTTGTTATATATGAGAAATTGAAATTTTTATGATACAAATATTGTTATATTCAATAATTTATTATTTTTTATATTCGAAAACCTAAAATTTTAATGGATAGAACCATTAAATTAAAAAAATAATCAAATAAATTCATAAATTTCGGATAGTCGGATATCCGAGTATCCGATCCGAAAATTCAGATATCCGATTTTTTTAAATCGAATACGGATGATTATTTAAGTAATCTGAATTTTTCAAATATCCAAAATTTCGGATCGGATTAGACCCGATACCCGAAAATAAACACCCCTACCCGTGACAACGAAGCTCATTGTCCAAAAATCGTGAAAACTTCACAGAAACATGTTTCACAATGCACCGACGGTTGTCAGCGTCACACATAACATGCACTGTCACACATAACATGCACTGTCCAAACACAAATGTCCTGTTGATTTCCACCATAAAATTAGGTTCCAGCTTCAGGGATGTATCGGTTTCCAACTGTGCCAAGAAAATGGTTGATCAGTTAAATCTGACATTAATTACAGGATAAATTACGTAAAACGTCATCGAACTTTTCTTAAACTTATTTTAATCTCGACCCCTAAGTCTGAATTTGAGCTCTATTTTGCTGGAAAGTACTCCGAAGTTCATAAATCGGCCATACACTTTCCAATTTTTCTCTTGTCGATCTCCTTCTTTCGTCGTCGGATAAGCCCTTTTTTCAGTGCGTTGCTTCTCTCGTGCCGATAAAATTTTCTACCGTTGTGATCTTGGAGAAGTTTCTTCATCCCCTGGTAATTGGACATCGTCAAAAAATTAACGGAGGAGTGACCAAAAACTGCAATGTCTAAACTTTAGTGAGTAAATTGAACGCTTTGAAACTTCAATGATCAAAATAGGTTTGAGAGTAAAGTTCAATGATGATTTGTGTAATTTATCCTTAATTAAAAATAGGATAAACTACACCATATGCCACTAAACTATTACTACTGACTCAAAAATGCCACCGAACTTAAAAAATATTCAAATCTAATAAAACGACGTCGTTTTGGTGGAGAAAAGATAATAAAATTCATGCATTTGGAGGGTTTGAACCAAAGATCTTCAAATACAAAGGATAAGCCTTAACCACTAAATCAACATAAAAGGTTATATTTTACCACAAATATTATACATGTCAAACTATGGAGAAATTTGGATAATAATCCAAATGAAAGTTAATATTTGGAATGTAAGGCATGTTGAAGAATATTTAGGGATATAAGACATTTTCTACAGTACACGGGGGACCTCGCCACCTGTAGGTGGCAAGCTCCAATTTATTAATCTTTTTTTTCTCAAAGGACGCCTCTTGCAGGTGGCGAGGTCCCTCTATTTAATATTAAAAAAATGAAGAACGTCACCTGCAGGTGGCGAGGTCCCCGTATACTGTACAAAAGATCATATGCAAGGCTTTATCATTGACTTGCAACCCGTCTTCTATCTTCGTCGGTCATCTCGGCTTTAATCTTTAGGACTTATCTTCATTCACCATCTCTCTTCATAGGAATGCTTGGTCCATCTTCTACAACATCCCATACCATGTAGTCGTTGTATTTGATGAAGAGTAGCATCTGATTCTCCCAATATTGGTAGTTATCCCTATTGAAGAATGGTGGTTTGGTGGTGGATTGAGACTCATAGAGGTTGGGGCCGGAGGTGGATGCCATTGCTTCAAGTTGTTGTTGATCAAACTCTCCTAGAATCGACTCAAGAGGGTTGTAATCCTTCCAACGAGTGTAGCTCTGATACTAATTGTTGAGTTGATCAATCGATTGCAAATGGCCAAGAGGGGGGTGAATTGGCGATTAAAATTTGAAGGGAGAAATTGGATGAATAGAAAGTTTAACACAAGACAATTTATAGTGGTTCAAGTTTCTAAATGAACTCTACATCTACTACCTTAGCTCCTACTAAGGATTTTTAACCAATCCACTAATTGATTCTTCCCCTTTTCTTGGATGAGGAGGAAACCTTACAATATCGATTAAGCTTTCTACCCAAAGCTTAATCCAACACACTCTTTACAAAGAAGAAATTTGGTAAATCTTACAAATACCTCTCAAAGGTTAATGTTTACCTAAATACAATCAATCACACCCCAAACTCTCAATAAAAATTACAATAAAAAACTTAATAGAGTTGGGTATAAGATTTGACTCTAAATGATCAATGTTTTGGATTTGAATGCTTTAATGTTGCTTTAAGGCTCAATGGTTGTTGACGTAGCATTCGAGACTTGTTTTTATACCCTTGCATTGATTTCTAGCCGTTTGGGTGGTTGATGTCACTAATCTAGTCGTTAAGCTGTAATTTCCCGCAATAAACTCAACAACTTATCGTATCGATACGGTTCGTGGGCGTATCAGTACCTGTCTCAAAGAAGAAAGAGTCGTTATGACTGAAAAATAGGGCGTATCGATACGCTTGAAGGGCGTATCGGTACGGTATTAAGGGGCGTATCGATACGATCAGTCGTATCGATACGGATTTTGCTCACAGGAATCCTGAATTGAGTTTTGCTAAAAAGCGTATTGGTACGCTACCTTAGCGTATCGATACCGTTCAACGGTCATTTAAAATTTTGGATTCCAATAACTAACAAGCCAATGTTCGAATATTAAAAGCCATGACTTTTGCAAAGGTCAGCATATCGTATCGATACGGTGACATACCGTATCGGTACGCTATAGCAAATAATATTTTTATATGAAAATTGTATTGATACTGTCCTGGTGCGTATCAATACGCTATAGCTTAAAGTCTCGCCCTGCTAAATATCGTATCAATAAGGGGTTAGACGTATCGGTACGCTATGAACGATTAAAATTCTAGTGTTGAAAAACAGTATCGATACAAATAAGGGTATCGATACGTCTGGGCATTTTGTTGCTTTTTGGCTTGAAAACACTTAGAAAATTTGAACCTTTTAATGTGTTTTTACTTGAAATAGTATTTGGTTCAAAATAGCTTGTCAAATTGTGAGTCTTTGAAAATACTTAAAATTTTATTGTTTTACAATTTAGTCCTTAAGGTAAATTGTTGTATCAAAATCAATTTTGGTTTTACATTTAATGTTTGAGTCGAAAATGTCACTCCGCCGTTAACCGTTAACTCCTTCGTTAAGTTAAAACGACGTCGTTTTGGTGCGGCTGTTTTGAAGCTTAATTTAGCCCAAAACGACGTCGTTTTGCTGGAGTAAAAAAATTAAGGGTAAACTAACCCAATGACCACCATACTATGGTAAAGGTATTAAAATGAGCACATTAAAAAAAATCGGCTCAATTAAACCACCAAACTATTTAAATGGTATCAATGTGACCAACAGCCGTTAAAGGTTAACGGAAGGGTGACGTGGCAGTTAAAAAAATAAAGGTATAATTACACATTTGGTCCTTATTACTTACACATTCTTTCAATTTAGTCATAATTTTAATTTAATTAAATAAATTAATTATTTAATTAGATTGTGACACATGTCACTACCTTATTGGGGACTTTTTTAATTATTTACATCTGATTTATTAATTTTATTTTTCTTCTCCAATCATTTGGTGACACGTGTCACTAGATTGGAGGAAGAAAATAAAAACAAACACCCTATTGCCATTACCAAGATTCAAACCAAGGTTCCCCAGTTTGGGGTGATGCGTGTTTACCACTAAGCCAAGTGCATCTTTGTTATATGTAATACAAGACTTAATATATATCTTAGTTTTGTTTTCATCTCTCCAAAAACCAGTTTTCCAGAAACATAGAACATCTGGATTCGATGAACAAGCTTCAAAATTTAGATCTTCCGTACAAGGCAACCATTTCATTGGACCCCTATTCAACTTTGATAATATATGGAAGTTGAAATCCCCCTTAAGGTCAATACTTTTTTTATGGATGTTGAAGTTAAACATGACCCCTACAAAGGAGAGGAATACAAGTAGCGGGCATGAAAAATTAATGCCCTTGCTGCGATTTGTGTTTGGATTCGTGAAATGCAGGTTTGTGTGTCACTTTTTAAAATTATTCTGCAACTGGTGGGCAATTTCTTGACCAGGTTTTGTTTTAACATTTTCAGTTCCGAGCTAGCCAGGTCAAAGTGGTTTTATTTAGTAGCAACGGCCTGGGAAGCAATGAAAAGGTATTCAATGCTAAAGTAATAATTCTCAAAGATCTGATTTTCTATACTAAAATGCGTGTCAAAGCTGTGAACGATAATTCATTACTTAGTGAGAAAAATGGTGGAATGTATCTCAACATCTAGCAGAAATCAGACCAATCTAACCTGGTGTCCTCCCCCGATTGGCCTGGTTAAGTTCAATGTAGATGGCAACCATTTCACTAGACCATTTCAGAAATGACATTTGGGGTCCTGTAAATTTGTAAATGAAGCTCTTTGAGGTCATCAATGGCTGCCAATATCATTTCTGAAATGGTCCAATGAAAACAAAACTAAGATATATATATATATATATTAAATCTTGTATTACATATAACAAAGATGCACTTGGCTTAGTGGTAAACACACATCACTCTAAACTAGGGAACCTTGGTTCGAATCTTGTCAAATCATATGTTGATGAGTATGATGCTACAAGTTTCTCAGTACCTAAACAGAACAGACCAAGAAGCAGCGTTTGGAATCCCCCTGAGGAGGATACGATCAAAGTAAACTTTGACTCTAGCTATTTGACTACCTCTACTTCATCAGTATCGGGGATTATATTCAGAAATTCTACTGGTTTAGTCATGGCCGCGAGTACTTACCCACATTCCAATGTCTGCAATCCGGAACACGCCGAAGCTCTTGCATGCGAGAGAGCGCTCATCCTAGCACACGATCTGGGTTTTTGATGCTTGACGGTAGAGGGAGACTCTTTGCTGGTAATCTCAAGAATAAACTCATCTGTGCATGACCAGTCTTTTCTCAGTAATCTCTATGAAAACATCAGACGAAAAAGGGGTTTGTTCGATTACCTCTTGTTTGCCCATGTTAACCGTGAGCGGAACCAATCGGCCCATCATCTGGCTCAAATCGGGTAGTTGTCTTCAGAACCTCGCGTCTGGATGGAAGAGGTTCCACCGGAAGTTGAGCCGACCGTCGTCTTCGACAGACAGGGGATTTATTCCCCAAATTAATAGATGGGCTTTGTTCCCCATTACACCTTGTATTTTCGGAGCAATCTCTATTTTTCTCTCCGATGGCCTTAAGGTTTCCCCTCTTTGCTGATTAAATTTGTCTTTTGAGATTCGTTCGCGTCGAAGAAGAAGAAGGGGTCTTGTCTGGTTGAGTGATGTCCTTATGTTTTTTCGCACTTCTTTTCTTTTGTTCTGTTTTTTACCGCCGGTTGTTTTCCGTTTTTACCCTTGTATTTCATTATAGCATTTTGTTTAAATAAAATACTCAACCATTCTACTGTTCAAAAAAAATAAATCATATATAAATAATTAAAAAGTCACCAATAAGGTAGTGACATGTGTCACAATCTAATTAAATAATTAATTTATTTAATTAAATTAAAATTATGACTAAATTGAAAGAATGTGTAAGTAATAAGGACCAAATGTGTAACTATACCCTTATTTTTTTAACTGTCACGTCACCCTTTCGTTAACCTTTAACGGCTGGTGGTCACATTGATATCATTTAAATAGTTTGGTGGTTTAATTGAGTCGATTTTTTTTAATGTGGTCATTTTAAAACCTTTACCATAGTATGGTGGTCATTGGGTTAATTTACCCAAAAATTAAAACCATGCCCTTAGGGTGATTTGAACCCAAAACCTTTAGGAGAAAGAGTTAAGCCTTAACCACTAAGACAACATAACATTATATAATATTTTACCACAAATATTATATATCTCAAACTAATTCAGATTAATTTAAATTATTTTATAAAATAAATAATATTAAAATATATTATTTGTATATATAAAATAAATAAAAATAAAAGTGTATTTTTTTATTTTGAATATAATATTTATAATATAAATATTGTTATGAATATTTATTTATGTGGATGTCTATCATGATTAGAACTTTATCAAAGGAGTTTGATTTATTTATTATTAGGAATATTATCTCTATGAATTAGAGTTTAATGTATTATGTACTTCTTATGCCTATAAATAGATGATTCATTGAAGGCATTGTATACAATTTTATATTTTGAGAATAATACAAATCTCCCTCTTTCTCTCATCTCTTTGTTCTTCTTGTTCTTATTCTTGTTCTTCTTTATTTTATTCACAACACGTTATCAGCACGATCTCGCTCGCTCAATTACTGTGATTATTGTTGGTGGTTCTCGAAAAGAATTTCAATTTGATATTGGTGACTACATCTATCATATATTCAGCTTACCTCGGAAAGTATGGTATGTTTTACTTATTTATATACTAATATAATGATTGATTTATCATTCTCCAAAAGTTAGTATATTCATATCTATTATTTGGTTATTATTTTAATTTATTATTATTTTATTCATACTTGAAGTAACTCTTGAATTAACAAAAATTAAAATTATCGTCGTACTTCATTAGATGGATTGATAAAGCAAACCAAATTAAAGCATATTAGTTTTATTCAAAGTTTTTATTATTCCATTCTAATTTATAATTGATTCAATTCAAGGATTGTGTTGTCATGTGATTGTTATATATTTGTTTTATCATTATTATTATTATTATGGTAATTTATATGAATAAATTCGAGATATAAAGCAACTTTATTATTTGTATCAATTACTTTGTATGTGAATCAAAGGCAAAAGGAATACGTTACTTTGATGTGTTTATATATTCATCAAAATGTCGCTTGATTTTAACTATGGTTGTTTATAATTTGATCACATCAATTATAGTTATGTTTATTCAACTTGATCTATGACTACTTTTATACTTTTTGATCTAGTCTCAAATAATTTTTTTTATTCTATTGATAAAAGTCGATGCTTTTAACCGTGTTTTGAGTTTTACATGTATTCAAATGAGTTGGAAAGAGACATGGTGTAAAAAAGATTATGAGAAGATGCCTTGGTTCATTTGCTACGTCATCATTGTCTTTGAGACGAAATTCAATATCGGTAAACTCTATTTTATTTTTATCTTTTAAAATACAATTTTAAAGTGCGATAAATCATGATGATTTTGGATTTACAAGAAGATTATTATAAAGTCTATATTTGCTTGAAAGCAATATTTCTTCTTCGTCGAAAAACTCGACCATAGACTTCTCCCAATTTTAAGTTACGAAAATTCGTCTTGATCCAAAAAGTTTTATGGGAGGCATTCCTTGAAGTGAATGCAAAGCATGATGTTTATTCCATGCGATTATCAATGATGGGGCATTCCCTGAAGTGAATGCAAGCATGATGTTTATTCTATGCAATTATCAATGATGGGGCATTCCCTGAAGTGAATGCAAGCATGATGTTTATTCCATGCAATTATTGGATCTGTTTCATTCCCTGAAGTGAATGCAAACATGGTAAATCATTATTCAATTAGAGACATAATTTCGATATAATCCAAGTATAATTGGCTGGACATCCCGTTCTGCGAGGCTACTGGTCTCAAAGGAGGTTTTTAAAGGACCTTGTGGACAGGTTTAACAATGCCGCGTACGAGGATTAAATCTTTGTTCTCTGTGATAAGGATATGTGAAAAAGGTTTTAAAGGCCCACTGGCTCTACTCCATTCCCTGAAGTGAATGTGAGATTATATTATGGAAGAAATAAAAAATCACATTAAAAGTTGTGGTCGTTGTCGAGGCTATGAATATACACATGAAAAATATAGTCATTTTAAGAATACTTCTACCCGCTGGTAGCAAAGTTATAAGGATGACAAGAGTGATAAAGATCATTCTAAGGAAGTGAAATCCTTTTACCAATGTGATGTTATAAACCATTGGTTTCGTACTTGTCAAACGCCAAAGTATTATGGACTTTATCCATAATCATGAATGATAAATGAAATAAAATATAAACAAAATTTGTTTATGGCGAAAATAATTATGGCGTTATTGGTCCAACTCAATTGGATATTGTTAATTTTCTCATAACCCTTGAAGGGAATAATTTACCATTTATTTTATTTCTCTTATAACCTCTAACAGGAATAATTGTTTTTTATTTATTTTATTTTTTTAATGTTAATTCGTTTTATTTATTATTTATTTATGTTATTTGCTTTATCTTTATTTATTTCATATATTATTTATTTACGTTTTATGTTAATTTATTATTTGAAGAATATGATTACTTCCGGAATAAAATATACAATAAATTGTGGCTATTTATGCCTAGAATTGTGGCTATTTATGCCTAGCAGATAATGCAAGCACTCATATTGTACTTAAGCATAAGAAATATTTTCCCATTTAAATGCAAGGGAAAATATGAGTAGTATTTCTCAAAGTACTAAAATATCAATACTTCGGAAGAGCACTTGAAAGTTTATCTCTGATAGATAATCGACTTGATATGATGTGTTATATTTTATTTTTCATTCCTCGAAGTGAATGATACAAAGTACATATTTTCATTACCTGAAGTAAATGAAACAAAGCACATTTTGAAAGGTGCACAATTATGCATTTCTCGATTAAAATGCAAGGGAATAATGTGAGTACTATATCCGGAAGTATTAATATCACAAAAGGCTCTGGTTGAGCAAATATGTTATTGTCAAATGGAACTTTATTCCATATTCAAAGTGCGTTATACTCGTCAAAGTCATAAAGAGAGCAATATGAGCTCGCAAATTATCCCTTTTGGAATTATAGATAACATATGTTATCAATTGGCATTTGAAATAAGCCAATATGGATATAAGTTCTGGTAGCCAAAAAGTCAGTTGAAAGCTCTAGAAGAGCCATATATTGCTACCAAAAGATAATTTCAATTGAAAGCTACGAAAGAGCTAAATATATTCCTATTTAAAGGAACAATTTTGATGGTCGTACTATACATGTACGAGTGAGATTGAATTACATGTTATGGTAAACAAGGAGTTTACAAATTCAGAGATATATACACATATATATAGTTGGCATGATCTGTTAGACCATCATGATCAATGGTGCATAAATTATTGAGATTTACATGCACATGTATTAAAAGAACCTGTAGTTCTTGTGGTGCTTATTCTCAAAGGAATGGATTAAATTCCACTTATTAAAGAACGTGAAGTTCTTGTGTTGCTTAAAGGAATTGATTAAATTCCACTTACTAAAAGAACCTAAATTTCTTGTGTTGTTTGTTCTTAAAGGATATAGATGATCCCACTTACCAAAAGAATTAGAACTTAAAGTTCTTGTATTGAAGTTGAGACTATATGTCTTGCATATCTAAACGAAATATGGGCCCATATATCCACAAATGTGGAAAGTTTTATATGATTTTAGTAGATGCATCTATATTGTTTTATCGACTTACAACCAGAAATTTGTGAGATTGATTCTAAAAATATTCAGATTATGCAGTTAGACTATTCGTCTTGAAAAGCTAGTGGGTTTATATTTTAGGCTATATCAGTTGTTACAAAGCCTATTGATTATGAAAAATATAGTTTAGCAAAATTTCAATTGGATGCCTCCTATTTAATAGCTAAACTATGAGAACAAAAGAGTTATTATTTATATGGTGTTTCCATATAGCAACACTTATACGCATCAAGCCAACGAGTTATAATAAACTCCCCGTTATGATTGGTTTTTGGTCAGAAACCATACATTTCCCATTTTATGATTTTTGAATGTGCGATATGAATTGCTCCACCACAACGCACAAAATGGGTAAATAAAAAGGGTTGAGAATATATATTGAGTACGAGTCTTCTTTTATGTTTAAATTCTTAAACATTAATTGGAGAATCATTTATGACATGATTTTTCTCAACATCAGGGGGAGGCAATAATCAGCTGGATAGAGGAAAATGAATTATCATTATCTAGATCCTCGTATATGAACTAGAAGTTCATAAGATAATTCATGTTATTACATGTCATCTGCCAGACATATTTACTGACCCAATGAGAGTAATTAAGTCTCATATACCAGCTGAAATACTCTAAGTTTAAATTACATGTTAGAGCGAGAGAATGTAAATCATGCCTGAAGCATGATAGTTGAAATGGTTCCAATGATCAAAATTCTCATAAATAGAAAGTAATATGAGATGGTCATATATTAGAGGCGGTTGCTCCTGAAGAGACCCAAGACATAACAAATAATAAAACTCTATAAGAGTTTCAGGTACCTGAAATAAAGATTGAAATCTTGAAGAGATCTCGATGAGTTATATCATTACGAGAATGGAACCAGAAAATTGGAAAGTTGTCGACAACGATTTTACAAACAATTTTACATAAAATACTTCTATAGAAGTAAAGAAAGAAATCGAGGATCTTGTATAAAATCTATCCGGAAGTATAGATATTGAATTGGCCAATGTTGAAAGACGCTTTGAACTTCTAAAGTAGAAGTATTTGGACAAGCAGTCCAAACATCTAAAGGTGTAATGCAAGTAAGGCACAAATAAGTAGTCGTAAATACGACTTGAACTATGATTTATGAAAAGTTTTAATTACTTCATGGTGGATGCAATTACTTTGGCAGTTTTGAAAATTTTACATGCGTCTAATTATTTGTGGATCCATATTTATCCTTGAAGGATCTAAAATGCTATAAGCATTTGGAAATTTCTGAGGAAATTTATTTAGACATGTCTCATGAATATTTTGGCGCATTTGGTATAATCGCCTTAGTGAATACTAATTGAGAAAATACTATAAGAATCATCAAATTTCCTTATGTATTTTATAAAGGAGTTTGGATCAAGATCCATTATGATAATTTTAGAACTCCTAAAGAGCTTCAAATTGGAAACTCATGAAGTACTTTCAATGCAAGTACTTGAATCTTGACATCAAGTTTATCTCGACCTGAAGATCGAGCATTTTTATATATTTCTTTTGTCTATGAATAGACATAAGCAGAAAGAATCTTAAAGAAGATTCAATATGAATAGAGCATATCTATTAGGTATCCCAATAGTTGTAAGATTGTTGGATGTGAATAAAGATAATTATATCTTTTCTTGGTCTTGAAGCACTATATATTAGTTGGTCAAGAAATATCTATGAATATACAAAGATCATTACATTTAGATCTTCAAACATTCGTTGATGCCTCCTCAAATGTCGTAGAAATAATTGTTATGCACGAGGCAAGCCAAAAAATGTGTTTGGCTAAGACTATTGACCCAACATATCCAAAAGATATGTGGATTTACTTTTACAAGATATGATAAAAGCTATCTTGTGTGAAGATAACACAAGATGTATATCTCAGTTTGAAAGTGGATACATTATGGAACATATTACTCCAAAGTTTCATCCCTCACGATCTTTAGAAAAATAATATTCAAGATTAAATTATGAAGATTCAAAGATCTTTTGTGATGTTTGCATGAGGGGGAGTAAATACGCGTTGCACTCTTTTTCCCTTAACCGAGGTTTTGTCCCAATGGGTTTTCCTGGTAAGGTTTTTAATGAGGCAACATGTTATGCGTATCAAAGATGTGTGTACTCTTTTTCCTTCACTAAAGAATTTTTTTTCCCACTGGATTTTTATCTTAGTAAGGTTTTAACGAGACACATTATCTTCATAGACATCCAAGGGGGAGTGTTATGAATATTTATTTATGTGGATGTCTATCATGATTAGAACTTTATCAAAGGAGTTTGATTTATTTATTATTAGGAATATTATCTCTATGAATTAGAGTTTAATGTATTATGTACTTCTTATGCCTATAAATAGATGATTCATTGAAGGCATTGTATACAATTTTATATTTTGAGAATAATACAAATCTCCCTCTTTCTCTCATCTCTTTGTTCTTCTTGTTCTTATTCTTGTTTTTCTTTATTTTATTCACAACAAATATATTATTTTTATGAATATTTTGAGATTAATTCAAATTGTTTTTATGAATATTTTTTTATGAATATTTTTTAAATAATATATTTATATTATAAATATTATATAAAAACTCTAAACTCTAAATCCTAAACCTTAAACTACAAATCTCAAACATCAAACCCTAAACTTTATGGTTTGAGGTTTGTGGTTTATAATTTTTTATATATTATTTGTAATATAAATATATTATTTTATGAATATTTTTTGTTTTTTAAAAAATAATATATTTTTATTGATATATGTAAAAACAATATATTTTATATCATTTATAGAGTTATTTTTTATAAAATAATTTGGTTGAACCAAATAGATAAGTTTATATAATTTAAATAAAATTATTTTATTTTTATATTATTTATAATATAAATATGCTATTTTATAAAATATAAATATAAAAAATCTTTAAACCTTAAATTATAAACTCTAAAGTTTAGAATTTAAGTTCGAGGGTTGGGGTTTGTGGGTTAACAATTTAAGATTTAGGGTTTTTATATATTATTAATAATATAAATATATTATTTTTATAAATATTTTTGGGTTTTTTTAAATAATATATTTATATTAATAATATATATATATGCAATTAATATATATTTATATTTTTATATGTTAATATTATTTATAATATTATTTATTTTATAAAATAATTTGAATTAATCTGAATTAGTTTGAAATATATAATTTTGTGGTAAAATATTATATAATGGTATGTTGTTTTAGTGGTTAAGGCTTAACTTTTTCTCCTAAAGGTTTTGGGTTCAAAACACCCTAAGCCCATGTTTTTCACATTTTTCCTCTAGCAAAACGACGTCGTTTTTGGCTAAATTAGGCTTCAAAACATTGTTTTAACTTAACGACAGAGTGGCATTTTCGACTTAAATATTAAAGTTCAGTGCTAATTTTGAAGAGTTTTAAAGTTCGATGGTATTTTCGACTCAGGGACCATAATTTGTGGTATCCGGTGTAGTTAACCCTATAAACAAATAATCACACAATTTATATCGATCAGTTTAATATAAACACATTTATCAACTTTAACAAAAGTAAAACCATCACTTACTAATAATTAATTGAATTTCTCTCGTCACTGTCTCAAGTCATATATGATTTGTAAAATTTACACACTTTAATTTCATAATCTAATTATCCCACAAGCTAAGGTCGAAGATGGTGATCCATTAGGGGTCAGGACCCTGTTAGCCCCCGGCTTTGCCTCTTAGCCCAAATATGCAAACTTAAGAAATTGCTCTTTAGTCGGTAGAAATAGGGTCAACAATCAATGATTGAATTCGGTTCTTAGATAGATTATCAGGACATCCATGTGCATCTCCATGTTGGTATGTGCATTGCGATATCCGAGCCAAATTAATCGACGTTTCTAACAACTGTTTCGCAAACGGGGAACCATCAATTCGTAATTTGTTTATCTTTTTCCAACAGTTGTCGATCAGGTCACTAATATGTTGTCGAGCCATCGCCTCCGAGCAACCGGTTTCCTTCATGTAGCATGTTATCGAGTTTACACTCTCACCTCTTTCCAGTTCATCCTTCGAAGTACCCAAGTCGTTGCAAAGTCGAAAAATGGTGGATGGCCAACGAAGAACATCATGGTACTGTTCCAAGCTGTCGAGTGCCTCACTAGTGATGTCTGAACTTTGTAAGAAGTAGGCATGTACTAGAAAAGTATGTCCAGACGCAGACATCCATGCATTTTCGAGATAGTCTTCGAATGTCGGAATATGTTTATTGCTCGCCCACTTTGCTTCTTTCAGGAATGCTTTACACAGATCAGCCCACTGCAAAAGGAAAAAAGAAAAACAATAGGAACACACATTTAATGGAGATTTTATGTATGTTAGAGATCACAAAGTTAAATGTTGATTCTTTCTCGTACTGCTTTCGATAAGTATGGGATGATGTTTTCGCCGTGATCTCGAAGAGTTTCGTATGCCATCTCGTTAACAGTGTTGTAAAGGGCAAGAAAGCATAGCTCCATGCATTTGGGAAGAGTTCTTGCTGCACAGACATCCCATCTGAAATTCAAGATATAAGGGGTAAATAAAATGGGATCATTTCGTTTGTTTTTGTGTTTATGATGAGAAGAAAGGATTCGAACCTTTGAACCGCATCGGTAAACAGCTCGAGCTCATCCAACGTGCCATACACATCGTAAACATCATCGATTATGGTTACCAATGAAGCCACTTTGGTTAGGCTTTTCCTGCAACTCCTGAATTGGGGTTTGGAAACCACTCCGACCGACCAAAAGAAGCATTCCATGAGCCTGTCCCTTGCGAAATTCAACTTGTTCACCAGCCCCGTACCTATCCACCATCTAATCGAATCGAACATCGTTAGAGTTGCAAGGCGAAAGAAAAATGATTTGAAGAACTTGTTTTCCTTGTTAGTTGTCTTAAATACCTTGTCATCTCTTTAAGATCTTCTTGAAGCGTTGATTGCACCATGTTGAAATCCAGCTTGGCCAATTCGAGTAGGGTAGGATTTGCAGTGGCCTTTTGGTTGTAAGCTTCGATGTACCATCGAGCTTCCAGCCGGAGCATTCTTCGATGCAATGGGAGCTCAATCGCGTGTGTCACCTGTTCGAACAAACCCTTTTCCGAATTTTGATCACCCTGCAAGTCCATGAGATGCATTCTCGAAAACGTGAGGGCTTCTTCCATGAGATCATCTCCTTCAAAGGCAAGATGTGAAGCTTCATACAAACTCAACATTCCCTTGACATCATTGTAAAGGCATTCCTTGAAATTTCCCTTGTTGTCTTTGAAAGCTTTAAAGACATCTGCATTCGAACAACTTATTATGTCATCTGTTTATTACACAATTTCCCCTGCTCATTACACTTTAAAAGTGAATTGTATTAATTGCCATCTCCTTTTCTTACCTTGAGAAACCTCGTAGCCATGTTGCCTGAGGAGCCTGAACCTTAGAGCTGCTGCGTACAGACTATACTCTGTTGCGACACTGCCGTCGTTGTCTGAAGACACGAATTTCCTAAGGGCTCTTTCGATATCTGTCTCGAAACGATGTGCCAACCCCAGCCGTTGGATGTCATCGATCAATTCAAGCAAGACCACCGGCTCTGCATCTTCATCGTTCATAGCGAACCTCACGTCCTGCTCTAACTTCGCTGCTCTCTCTTCGTATACTTCATCCTGCGAATTCGGCACGAAATAATCATGTAAAACAAGTAAACCGAGGGAGACAGTGGTTGTTTCCGACACAATTTATGATGAGATATTAATTACGTACGGCATGATCATTGTTTAAGGACTGAAGGAAATCGTAGCTCCAAATAGTTGGCTGATAATTTGCCGAACGCCTTCCGTCGTTCCGCTGATCAGAAACGGAAACTCGTGCGGTCGATGACACGGCACCGCACATATGGAAACTTGTCCGATCGGATACTTGTTGATGTCGCATTGTGGTAGGGAACATTAATTGCTTAGGGTTAAAACGGGAGTGGCAGAGGTTGAGGGTGGTGGGTACTAGTGCCATATTTCTCTTTATTGTTTTGTTTACTCTTTTTCTTACACACAAACTTGGTTTTTTGCTTAGATAAGTTTGCTCCTTTTATAGTAGACATGGATCATTAACAAAATAAAGCACATGTTAAACGCTACATTAAAGTTTGAGTTCGTACTCATATGAGTCAAGACTCGAGACTGGACACGCAACAGGAGTAAAAAAAAAAAAAAAATTCCCACAAGGTTTTGATTGTGTCATGAGTTAATTGTGCCATACGTCCCTAAACTATGATTCTTATTTTAAATTGGTCTCTAAATTTTTAAATATTTTAATTTTATCTTCAAATTATGGTTCTCATTCTGAATTAGTCTTCAAACGTTTGGATGTTCCATTTCCATCCCTAAACAATGGTTCTTATTCTAAATTGATCCCCAAACTTTCTAAATATTCCGATTTCATCTTCAAATTATCGTTTATACCACATCATATTATTACATAATACACATTAATGTTTCATGACAATTAACAATTTTGTTTTTCTCTTCATTGACATAGGCACTCTTTTTCCTCCACATAGGGTTAGGGAAGTTTATTAACGAGGCACATGTCACTGATTGAAACATTCAGATTAATCGAATATCATTTTATTTAAAAAAAAAGAAATTTTATAATGATTTTATTAACGTAAGATATTATTAGCATATATTGATAATTTGAGGTGAAATTAGAATGTTCAAAATTTTTGAGAACTAATTTAAAATGAGAGCTTTAGTTTGAGGATAAAACTATAATGCTGAAAAGTTTGAGGACTAATTTAAAATAAAGGTCATAATTTGAAAATAAAATTAAAATATTTTAAACATTAAGAACCAATTTAAAATGAGTGTCTAGTTTGAGTAAATGTACACCAACTCCGGTATAACGTATGAAAAGTGAACCAATATCATATGTCCTTTCCAATAATTCCTTGAAACGCATGTTGAATTATTTCTCATTAAATTATAAACCAATAAAGGAATGGTAAAATAAAGCAAAAGTAAATTATAACTTTGATAACAATGTGCATAAATTACGGAGAAAACTTTTTCTAGAAAGTGGCCCCTCATGAGTTTATTTAATAGTTTTATATAAAATATATATGTTAATTAATACAATTTTTTTAATTCAAACATCTTCAATTATTTTTTCATTTATATGATAAAAATTTTAAGAAATATAATCTTATTTTTTACATTTATTTATTTTTAAATGATTAAAAATATTTTATTTTCATAGATGATTATATAATTTTATTTTTAAATTTAGACAAAATTATTGTCTAGAAAAAATAAATCAAATACTCTTATATTTATATACGAAAAAAATTCATCTACCCTCACATTCTATCCTATTCATTGTCATGTTCATGAATTATTGCCACATAGCTTCAATTAATTAGGTTTTTCTTTCTTTACATTATGCCCTATTTACAACTAACAAAATCTAATTTTTATTTTTATTGTACAATCATTATTAAATCTATTAAATTAAAATGTTACATATATTATATATTACTTATAGATTTAGTTCTCGTTCTTCAATTTGATAATTTTAAGTCATATGATTTAGTTATATTGTCTTGGTATTATGAGTCAATTGAAATTTCAAAATTTAAAAAGTACATGAATCGAACCCAACGAGTGATCTCATTCTCTAATTTGATAAATTTAAGTCATATGATTTAGTTATAATGTCTTGGTATTATGAGTGAATTGAAATTTAAAAAAGGGTTAACTACTGGAATAGTCACTTATGTTTTTCCCAGTACAGAGTTAGTCACCGATTTTGAAAAACGACCAGTAAGGTCACTTACGTTTTCGGGGCGTAAACCTTTGGTCACTCAGCCGTTTGTTACTGTTAAATATTAACGACTTATTGACCTGACAGCGAAAAAATAAGGGTAAACTACAGCAATGACCACTAAAATTTATTCCGTATACATTTCTGCTCCCCAATTTTAAAAAATAAACATTATTGTCACTACCGAAAAGGTTTTTTTTTTATAACTTCACCCTTGAATTTCTAAATATTCATTTTTCAACCCTAAAACTTCACAACCAATTAGTACAATAATATTATAAAGGCTTAAATGAAAAATAGGTGCCCAAAGTATACCCTTTTTAAATTTTAGATGCCCAAATTGCTCTTATTTAATAACTAAACTTTCAAATTGCTCATATTTTTTCACTCTGGATTTATTATTATTATTATTATTATTATTATTATTATTATTATTATTATTATTACATGACATGTCATTTTTTTATTATTGTTAAATTTAAAATAATTTAAAAACAAAATAAAACCATTATTATTATTATTAAATTTAAAATATTTAAAAAATATTACTTCTTAAAATAATTTAGGTGTCTAAAGTTTTTTTTTGTAAAAATAGGCGCCCAAAGTTTCCATAGTTACAATTTTAGGCGTCTGTCTGTTAAATGGGTGTTAGAAATATTGTCAACCAATCGATGCTTGACATGTGACATTAATTTTACTTTAGGGTAAAGTACACAGACGACCACTAAACTATACCCGAAAAAACAAAATGGTAACCAACCTTTCAAAAATCACAAAATGGCAATTAAACTTTATGTTTTATAACAAAACGGTAACTAGACGTTAAATTCCGTTAAGTTTCTGTTAAAACTTTGGTATAATAACACATTTAGTCCTTCATATTTATACAACCAATAAATTTAGTCCTAATTCGAAATAATTTACTAAATTTAGCCCTCGTTATTTATGCATTCTTTCAATTTAGCCCTTAAAGCAAAATTTCAAAGTATGGTAACATGATAAATAATTACAATTAAATTTTATAGGAACTCGGAAACTCGACTCGACTCGAATCGAAAAAATTTCAAATAAAGTTTGAGTTGTAAAATATGACGTGTCAACTTGAATAACTCAAATTTTTTTGACTCGACTCGATCGAACACTCACCTCTATCTTAAGATATGACGTGTTAACTCGAATAACTCGAAATATTCGAATATTTTAAATTATTTTTTTCTTTTAAATCAAATATTTTTAAAATAGAGCATTTAATGTTTCATATTTAAATCACATTGAATATTTAATAACTACTTTAAATATTCAATTTAAAAGAAAAAAATTGATTTAAAATATTTGAATAATTAATTAAATTTTTATAGGAACTCGAAAACTCGACTTGACTCGATTCGAATCGAAAAAATTTCAAATAAGGTTTGAGTTGTAAAATATGATGCGTCAACTCGAATAACTCGAAATTTTTTTGACTCAACTCGATCGAACGCTCACTTCTATCTTAAGATATGACGCATCAACTCGAATAACTCGAAATATTCGAATATTTTAAATCATTTTTTCTTTTAAATTGAATATTTTTTAAAATAGAATATTTAATATTTTCATATTTAAATCACATCGAATATTTAATAACTTCTTTAAATATTCGATTTAAAAAACAATAGATTTAAAATATTCGAATATTTAATAACTACATTAAATATTTTTCTTTTAAATATTCCAATATTTAATAACTACTTTAAATATTTGAATATTTTAAATTATTTTTTTCTTTTAAATCGAATATTTTTAAATTAAATCAAATATTTAAAGTATTTATTAAATATTCAATGTGATTTAAAAGAAAAAAATGATTTAAAATATTCGAATATTCGAGTTGACGCGTCATATCTTAAGATAGAGGTGAGCGTTCGATCGAGTTGAGTACAAAATTTTAGAGTTATTCGAGTTGAAGCATCGTATTTTACAACTCAAACTTATTTGAAATTTTTTTATTCGAATCGAATCAAGTCGAGTCGAGTTTTCGAGTTCCTATAAAAATTTAATTAAATATTCGAATATTTTAAATAAATTTTTTCTTTTCAATCGAATATTTTTAAATTAAATCAAATATTTAAAGTAGTTATTAAATATTCGATGTGATTTAAATATGAAAATATTAAATATTATATTTTAAAAAATATTCGATTAAAAGAAAAAATGATTTAAAATATAAGAATATTTCGAGTTATTCAACTTGACACGTCATATCTTAAGATAGAGGTGGGCGTTTGATCGAGTCGAGTCAAAAAATTTCGAGTTATTCGAGTTGACGCGTCATATTTTACAACTCAAACTTTATTTGAATTTTTTCGATTCGAGCCAAGTCGAGTCGAGTTTTCGAGTTCCTATAAGAATTTAATTGTAATTATTTATCATGTACCATACTTTGAAATTTACTTTAATGACCAATTTGAAAGAATGCTTAAATAAAAAGGGCTAAATTTAGTGAATTGTTTCAAATTAGGACTAAATTAATTGACTGTATAAAGTTGAAGGACTAAATATGTTATTATACCAAAGTTTTAACAGAAACTTAACGGAATTTAACGTCTAGTTACTGTTTTGTTATAAAACATAAAGTTTAATTGCCATTTTGTGATTTTTGAAAGGTTGGTTACCATTTTGTTTTTTCGGGTATAGTTTAGTGATCGTCTGTGTACTTTACCCTTTATTTTATTTTTAAATTTTTATTGGAAAATACTCAAATTTTTATAAAATCTCAGAATTTTACAAGCTTCACAAAATAGTCCCTAAATCCCTAAAACTTCTCAAACTTCCGCTGTCGATTGCTGCCGCTTCCACTGCCGGTCGCTGACCACACCCACTTGGTCGCCTGACCAAAGCGACCATTTCCCATAACACGACGTCAGCGGAAACGCCCAACAACGTGCAGCTGAACCTCAAACACGAACGTCAATTTCGTGTTCGACGTTCAGCTGCACGTCGTTGGGCGTTTCCAGCAATGCCATGTTAGAGGAAATGGTCGCCTTGGTCTGATGACCAAGAGGGTGTGGTCAGCAATGGCGACTGGCGGCGGAAGCGATGGCAATCGACGGCGAAAGTTTGGGAAATTTTAGGGACTATTTTGTGAAGATTGTAAAATTTTGAGATTTTATAAAAATATGAAAAATCTGAGTATTTTCAACTAAAAACAATAAAATTAATGCCATGTTTCAAGCACCGATTGGTTGGCAATTTTTTAACACTCATTTAACAGTCGGGCACCTAAAATTGTAACTATCGAAACTTTGGGCACCTATTTTTACAAAAAATACTTTAGACACCTAAATTATTTTAAGAAGTAATATTTTTTAAATTATTTTAAATTTAATAATAATAAAAATGGTTTTATTTTATTTTAAAATTATTTTTAATTTAACAACAATAAAAAATGACATGTCTATTATAATAATAATAATAATAAAATAATCAAGAGTGAAAAAATAGGAGCAATTTGAAAGTTTAGTTATTAAATATGAGCAATTTATGCACCTAAAATTTAAAAATGATATACTTTGGGCACCTATTTTTCATTTAAGCATTTATAATATTATTGTACTAATTGATTGTAAAGTTTTAGGGTTGAAAAATGAATTTTTAAAAATATAAGGGTCAAATTATAAAGAATCCTTTTCAATAGTTACTATAATGTTTATTTTTTAAAATTGGAGAGAAGAAATATACATGAGATAAACTTTAGTGGTCATTGAGTAGTTTACCCTTATTTTTTCGCTGTCAGGTCAACAAGCCGTCAATGTTTAACGGCAACAAACGGCTGAGTGACCAAAAGTTTACGCCCCGAAAATGTAAGTGACCTTAATGGCCGTTTTTCAAAATTGGTGACCAACTCTGTACTGGGGGAAACATAAGTGACTATTCCAGTAGTTAACCCTTTAAAAAATTTAAAAGTATATGAATCGAACCCAACGAGTGGTCTTAGTGGAAAGATAGATTATATTATGCTTATCTTTTAAGGACTTGGGTTCGAGCAGTTTGTTTGCAAAATGTATTTGTATGCCTATCAAAATGTTAAAAAAGTATGAACATATATACTATAATGTAATCACACCAATTTTTTTATTTAAAAAATACATGAATTGAAACTACCAAAATTAGAATAAATTAACTATTGACTATTTTTTGTTCTAAAAGAACAAAAAGTAAACTATTCCATCTTAATTTCGAAATACTATATTTTTTTCAAGGGATATTATTTAAAACAATGTCACACTCGTATATCCGAAAACTAGCGTGTAACACCCAAAATTAATTAAATAATTAAAGCTATAAATATGGAAGCGAATGAGTTAAAGAAAGAATGGTGATGAAAAGAAATGTAACCGAGGGGATTAAACCCGTAACCCTTAGTTGTATAGGCATGCGTCTTAACCAGTTAGGCCAATTCATCTCTTTGCTAAAGTTGGCTAAGAAAATTTATTTGAACTAAATGTTTTTAGGGTAATAAATAAATTAATAAACAAACAAAATATCCCAACCACCCACATGTATCAAATTAAATGCCCATCTTAGAATTATCCAAATAAATTAATAAACAAGCAAAATATCCCAACCTCCCTCTCTCCCAACCTTCAGACTTTTATCACCGGCCACCCCGTTCGATCGGCCTCACCGTCACGTCGTGCCTCGCATCTCCGCCGCCAGTTGAACCGCCTCGTCGTCCCGAGCAAAACGCCTAAGGTCACTCGCGTATCCGCCGCCGCAATCGTCGGCAATCGTGCTTCAACGGTTCATCAAACCTAGGGTTAAGGACCCTCTCGATTTTTCGAGGATTTCGGCCACTGTGGGCGTTCGTTCGCCACGCCGTCACCACTCCTAGACTCTCCGTTCCAAGCCGAGCAAAACCCATATCGCCGATCGTCGAACGTCCACCGTTAGAACATCGTCGGAGCTACGACAATTTTGAGTGTTTACCGTCAGTTTTGGTAAGTCCGATGAGTTCTTACCTAAATTTTTGGGTTTTCAGTTGAAATAGGTTAGATTTAAGGCCGTTTTCGGTGTTTTTGGTGTTGTCCGACGTGTTTTCCGTCCGGGAAAGGCCAAGCGTGTGTTTCACGCGCCGTCCAAGGCGATTTCCGGCCGCCTTGGACGGTGGCTGTTGAGCCGGCCGGCTCAAACCCGGTCTGACCTTGAACCGAGCCGCCCGAACCGATTCGAACAAACCAGCCCAAGCCCAATAATTGACTCGACTCGTCGACCCGTACCCGACCCTTTGACCGAGTCAATTCAGTGAGTCAACTCGCTCGAGTCAACCCAATGAGTCAACTCGCCCGAGTCAACCCAGTGAGTCAACCCACTGAGTCAACTCGTTGAGTCAGCCATTGGACCAGTGACGTCAGGGTTGACTTTGACCAAAAAGTCAACTTTCCCCGAAAAGCCCTATTTTATGTTTTTCGACATCCTGAGTCCATTTTTGAAGCCCGTTTCATGAAATCCTAACACGAAAGCCTCCAAATTGGACTTTGAACTGGAGAATGCATGTGTTTAGTTTTTTTATTTAAGAGTTATGTGATCAAATTAAGGATTGATTATGGATTATATTTAATTGAAGGTATTCATGTGTCTTCGTATCCGAGGAGTAAAGGACGTTGAATTCGGGTTCGAGTTTGATCGAATGGAGTACCACGGCCGACCTATATAGCAAGGATTCATGGTAATACATTGCTACCTCTTATATGCCCTTTGAACATGTTAGTATTCGGTTAATGTATGCACACATATGACGATGAGTACCGTTAATTCTGCTTAAGTCTAACCAGATATGAAAATGTACGACGTTATATATAAGTTTGGAATAATCGAATAGGAAGATGATAAATCAAAGAATTTGGAATCCAACAAATAATTAATGAGCCGATCAATCTCCAAACCCGATTAATAATGTTAATTTGTCAAACGACAAAAATATTGGAGTATATAATTACAAAAATACCCTCGATGCGAAAATGACAGAAATACCCCTGATAATGAAAGTGGTGCTGAAACCTACACTAAATTCGGTAAAACAATTGATTCATCTAAAAGTCTTGAATTACTCATAGAGATACGATAATAAGACTTAATCATTCAAGAAAGATAAGCACTCGGATTTAGCGTAAATCCTGAATAAACCTCTGAAGATAAATTTGTGGGGGAAACTCTTTATATGTTTGGATCAATTAAACTATCAGAAGATACATAATTGATATTAGTGGCTGAATCGAGTAAAAGAATTGAAAATGCCGATACAACCGAGTCATCAAATGACCAAAATATGTTTGGGCATTGGAATTTCTAAATTAACAAAGATGATGGGTTATCCTCGTGTTTGGAAATAATGGATGGTTGGAAAATGGTCGAAAGGACCGAAATAAAAGAAATAATTGAAAATACCGACATGTACGAATTGGCTAAAAGATACTAAGATGCCACCGGGCACCCAAAACTACCGAATTAACCATATGACGAGATATAAACTAGTGATTAAGATGATTAAGGGGTTCAAAAGGCCTGAAAGAACGTGAACGACTGCACTTTAAATAATTGGGATGCCCTCTTGACTGAGATAAGTTAAAGCTTCGAAATCTTGAACTTTTGATCGCACGCAAGTGATTGCAATATTCAAATGGGTTGAATTTTGGGTTAAGTATGTCAATCATTTCTTAATACCCAAATTGACATAAATGCATGTTCAACCTCTCGAGGCATGTTTCGAGATAATGTGACAGCGACTCTTACAGATGTATAACACAGTCAGAATTAAATAGTGAACACAGGGAAAGTGCACCAATTAGAATGCATGGAAAGTAATGTATTGGTGAGATGAGTATAGTGGAATGGTCTTTGAAGCCTAGTAAGCCGTCGGAAATCTTCAGCGCGACAAATCATTGACCTATCCCCTTGGGATCAGATTATGGAACTGCCTCGGAGTGTTAAATGACCAAGATTCTCTTATTAGCCAAAAGATCAGAACAATCTTGACATATTTGAGATCCTAACCGATCGTATCGTATCAATTTTCGAATGCTTGGTCGGAGACATTGATTACAAGGCCCCCTTGAGATAGGGACATCGTTTCTGAAATCGGTTCATAATTGTCAAAAGTTCAGTGTTTCATCTCTCCTTGTAAATACCAAGTATCTCTGAGAAATAAATGGTTCCTTTTAGTGTGTTCCAAGTGCACATAAATATTCTACCGTCCTGAACCCAAGGCTGTCTTTTGATACGAAATATGGCTTTTATCAAACCGAAATATACATATGTATTTGAACAAAAAAAGAGAGAATAAAATAGAAATTTATATGCTCGCTAGTTATCGTTTCATCGAAAACTAAAGTTTACTTTATATTCACTGTTATTATTGATTAGCAATGACTGCTACTAAATATTGTTATTATCGATCATTACCGACTACTACCGATTACTATTATCACCACCTAAACCGTTACCGAGGGACTTGGGATAGAGTACGAAGTCACCGTAGGTTCAGCCTTGATCAGGCTGGTAAAATTCCTTACCGTTTCAGGTTCCTATGCTTCAGCTAGGGTAATTCCTTACCGTACCTAAGGTATTCTCTTAGGTTGGCACCTACGCCCAATGGGCCTAGGTTAAATCCCGTTATAGTTGCAGTTCTGGGAAACTACATACCGGAGTTTGGTTGGAGGGTAGATAGAAAATCTAAAATGAATCTTATCGTTAAAGTCATATAACTGTGAAATAACATTCACCACACCGTTACTTTGTATGTGTTAACTTTGCACTGTTGGAACACACACTAAGCCTCTGATTCAACTATCGCAATCCATATCTTGTCTAACTCTTCGGTTTATATGTTCCTAGCAGGATACTCAGTGATTGAATAAAGATCAACTCTATTATCTTCATGTATACCGCTTCTTTGAAATATCTGACCCTATTTTTGGAGCCTATTGTTCCCCGAAACATTATGACAGTGTTATGCATACCATATATCTACATGTTACTTATAGCATCCATTGGTAGTTCTCTATTACTGAGCTTTTCGAAGCTCACACTGTTTTTACCACCGCAGGTTAAAAGAAACCTAAAATGGCTCAATGACCGACATCAGTGTTGGAGTTCTCTCGGTGTTGCTTTTGGAGTACGGTACCGACATAGATAATGGGCATGCATGTTATGTATTATTTTATGATAGTGTCTGTAAAACGTTTTTTTTAAATCTTGTTATATGTTAAATGATTTCAGGAAAGGGAGGTTATCGTTACAATTTAATAAGTGATTTTTTAAGAGAAAATATTTTTTTTATGTGGGTTGTTATGGTGGGTCGCTCTTGTGACCCTAATGTGACCTCCAAGGATTTGTGGTAACGCATATGCGAGTCTAGGGGGGTTACGTAGCGGAACATGATATTACGACGTGTCAAAATACTTTTTAGTTAGCTTAGTTTCTCTTCTTATTATATTAAAAAATAAAATATTTCAATAAAAGATAAAATATTAATTATATTACATTTATAGTTATGAAAATTGTTTACGAGCCAAAGATGTATTAATTGTATTGTAGTTATAATCTTGAAAATTATTTATTGATAAAACTTAAAAGGTGTATTAATTCTATTGCTTTTATTGCTTATTAAAAGATATATTGTATTACATTTATTAGTTAACAAATCATGTGTCATCTCAGCTAGGGTGGGCAAAAATACCCGACCTAATGACTTGAACCTAAAAATGCCGGGAAATTCTTGAAAAAAATTACCCAATCGGGCCGGGTAACCGACCCGGCAAATTTCCCGGGACTCAGACCAAAATTTTCCTTACCGGGGTACCCTACCTGACCCGATAAAATTTAATATATATTTTTTATATTTAAAATTATATTTTTATTTTATGTTTCTTAATATTTTTATTCTAAAATTAAGTTTAAATTCCTAAATTTTTTCGATGTTTGTATTATATTCTTTTAAGTTTTAAGTTTAATTTTTTTAAATATTTTTGTGTTTAACATGTAATTTTTTTTAATTTTAGAATAAAAAAATAGAAACCGAGTACTCGAATTTTACGGGTATTAAAATCCCGGATACCCAGATATAATGGGCCGGGACACGGGCCACTTAATGAGGTACCCGGATGAACCGGGTACCCAATTTTTCGGGTACCCGACAATGCCCTCCCCTAATCTCAGCTGGGTAATCTACCATGTAAGTAGATGTAACATTGCCATAAATTATAATATTTTTAGCTTTATTTGAGTATATTTAGGAAGTTAAGTTACTTGTTTTAGTTTTATTCCGAAAATTATTGTAAATATTTTTTGTTGATTGATGAATTATATTGATAAAAATAAATAATTTGTAAAAGGTTACAGTCAATGGACCAAATTGTTTAAAGGGTTAAATACATAAATAGTTCTTCGATTATAGAATTTTATTTGTTGAGTCCTCCTACTATAAAATGTTATAGTAAAATGATAACTCAGCTTAGTAAAAGTAATAAATTTATATATTTTTGTTAAAAATTTGACGATAAAAAACGTGACAATTAATAGAATTAATATAATAATACAGTTAACTCATGACTGAACACGCAACAGGACTAAGAGAAGATTCCAACCATGTTTTAATTGTGTAACATGTGAAAATTGAACTAATCATCTGTCCTTTGCAATAATTTCTTGACGTGTATTCAATTATTTCACATTATATCAATTGAAGCAATGGTAAAATAAAGGGATAACTACATATTTATTATCTCATTTATTCACGCGTTACTGTTTTAGTAATTTACCTATTTTTTTTCGGCAAATGGTATTTAATGTTACATTTTATTTTTATTTTAGTACCCCCGTCGTTAAAAAATTAACGGCAGACTGACTAGAAGAGAGAAAAGCACACGTTACAGGCTGTCTCGTCATTTTCTCTCTCCTAATTAGCATGCCACGTCGACTAAAATCATAAAAAGCACACGTGGAATGTTGACTAGGAGAGAGAAAAATGACATAACAACATGCATCGCATTCTTCTTCTAAATGTTGTTACGAACATGCCATCATGTCATTAAAATTGAAACATGTGATTTGATATAATAATAATTTTAGTCCATAAAACTCATATATTCTATTAATTTAATCATAATTTGAATTAATTTAATAAATTTAACACTTCATATTTAAAAATTTCATTGGTGAAGTGATTTTGTCCACTAACAAACGACATTAAGATCATAATGGGTCTGTTTCACTAGTTTGTCACGTGTCCAATAGTGAAGTAATTGTGTCCGTCATGTTGCCACGCCTTAATTGGTAGTTGACTAACGATTTCTATTCACAGATGAGTCATTTTGACCCAAAATGAAACATTAAAAGTTAATTACTTCAAAAGAATAAGAGTAAAATAATTATTTAATCAAACGTTATTGACATTTTTTAGTATTATGTCCTATTTTATCTTTCAAATTGAAGAAGTTTCATTCTAAAAGAAAATAATATTATCTTTGAGACTCAAGTACTTTGATAAAGAAAAAGAGACTCAAGTCCCTTTCATCCTCTTGGCTATATTTTATGCTATTATTATTGCAATGGAATTAGGGAGTGCTTTTATGATTTGGCAAAATTTGTCATTACTCTCCAACGTGCATTTAGTTCATATACTCTAATTTGATAGTGATTAGTTCTTTTACTTTTTGAAATTTTAAACTTTTGTCATGGCTCAATGATACATGAATAACATGATTAAATTTTGATCATGTCCTAAACATTAACCGTTAAATATGCTAAGTCAAGTTATATCTTTTGGTACTACAAGGAAGTTGAAATTCTAGTTTTATTCTCCAAGTATATTATTTTAATTTGTTGCAATTTAGTCGTTTACACATGTACCGTTTGGGTCAGACCAGAATTTTAAAAATCTTAAGATACATGAATAAATTTGACAAATTAGAGTATATCGACTAATCACATAATTTCAAAAAAAAAAGATAAAAGGTTTGGTTTGCTTAAAACGCCTTACGCCTTCCATCCTTTAATTTTTAAGAGAATTTGTCATTAATCCCTAAACTATGCATAAGTTTTGAATATAGTCCTTGAACTCTACTTTTCAATTTTTGGAATTTCAATCTGATCCAAATGGTATAATAACAATATTACTTAAGTATAGAGGCTTCGAATAAACATTTTTATTGTATTATATCATTCTATGATTAGTTAGTTAGTTTCAAGTTAGTTAGGGTTAGTTTAGCTGCCTATATAATAAACGTTGTAAGCTTTGTATTATTCAACTTATTTTTGTATACAGTTTAATAAAACACTAGTTTTACATCATAATATGGTATCAGTAGAGTTTTTCCTCTGATTTCTTCATCTTCTTGTTTTTCTCATCTCTTGAATTCTTGTTTTCTTCTTCATCTTCTTCTTTTCGGTTGTTCTTCTTTTCCACATCATGGTGCAAATCACGGACCAACCTTATTCAGATCAGTTTGAGAATGACAGTAATCCATACTACATTCATCAATCTGATAATCCAGGGATGGTTCTTTTACTCAGCCTCTTTCCAACGATAATTATAACAGTTGGAAACGTTCCATGTTGATGGCTTTATCCGCGAAGAACAAACTTGGTTTTGTTAATGGCTCGATAGCTGAACCTGATTCTTCTTCCACAGATTTGCATAATTCTTGGACCAGGGCTAACAACTTGGTTAATTCCTGGATATTGAATTCTGTTTCCAAGGAGATCGCTGCAAGTCTTCTTTACCATACTTCTGCGGCTGCAATTTGGAAGGATCTTGAAGAAAGGTTTCAGCAGACAAATGGGCCTCGTATCTTTCATTTGAAGAAGAAGCTTTGTGAGCTTGTTCAAGGTACTATGTCTGTTAGTACTTATTATACGCAGCACAAGATTTTATGGGATGAGTTGGTTTCGGTTAAGCCTATATGTTCTGGTTCTCGTTGCAATTGTGGTGGTGTTCGCAAAATGTTAGATGATACTAACAGAGAGCAGACAATGCAGTTTCATATGGGCCTTCATGAGTCTTTTGCTCATGTTCGAGCTCAGATCTTGCTAATGGATCCTTTACCTGGGATTACCAAAGTTTTTTCTTGGATTCTCCAAGAAGAAAATAAAAGGTCGATTTCTTTAGCTGCTCCTGTTTCAGAGGCTGCCTTTGCTGTTAAAGTAGCTTCTAATAATCAAAGAAAGTCAAGGCCACAATGTTCTTATTGTCATTTGATGGGTCATACCAAAGACAAGTGTTATAAGTTGCATGGATATCCTCCAGGCTATAATGTTCGTTCAAAGGCTTCAAGTTCTAATCCTGTTTCTAATGCAGTTTCTGTTCCTTCCAATCCTTTAACTAATGAAGCTTCTTCAGTCTCGTCTTCATCTTTGTCTCATGAATCTCTTACTCCTCAGCAATGTCAACAGTTGATTACTCTTCTTTCTTCTCAAATTCATGCTGCATCAAACTTGGAAAATCCTTCCACTTCTGTCAACTTTTCCATGCAGGGTAAGATTCTTTCTTACATTAATAGCATTGATGGATTTGATTGTAACAAATGTTGGATTGTTGATTCGGGTGCTTCTCGTCATATATGTTGTTCCAAAGATAGTTTTGAATCTTTAAATCTCATTGATAATAGTAATATCGTTCTTCCTAATAAAACTGTTGTTCTAGTCAATTATGCTGGTGACATACGTATTTCTTCTCGTATTGTTCTTCATAATGTGTTATTTGTTCCTGAGTTTAAGTTCAATCTTTTGGCTGTAAGTGAATTAATTAAGAGTTCTAATTTGTCTGTTTTGTTTTCTAATAATGGTTGTTTGATTCAGGACCTGTGCCAGGTGATTGGGAAGGCTGATCTCCATCGTGGTCTTTATCTTCTTTGAGTCTCTGATAGTGTCAATTGTGCCGTATCATGTTCTAATGTTTCTGATTTTGTTTTGTCTACAAATTCTGCTACTATGCTTGTTTCTTGGCATGATAGACTAGGGCATCCTAGTGATCATGTTTTACATATGTTGAAAGATGTGTTGCCTTCTGTTAATATCAATAAAAATTTGCCTTGTGCTATTTTCCCTCTTGCAAAGCAACGTAGGTTGCCTTTTCAAAGCTCTTTTAATCGTGCTGTTAAGCCTTTTGATTTGGTTCATTGCGATGTTTGGGGTCCTTACAAGTCTAAGACCTATAATAATCAGCAATATTTTTTGACTTTGGTCGATGATCATACGAGGTGCACATGGACATATCTAATGCAACACAAATCTGATGTCGTTTCTATAGTTCCTAATTTCATCCAAATGGTTAAAAGACAGTTTGGATATGATTTAAAGGTTTTTCGTTCAGATAATGCTCCTGAGTTGCGTTTTACAAATTTGTTTTCTTCTCTTGGGATCGTTCACCAATTTTCGTGTGTTGAGACGCCTCAGCAGAATGCTGTTGCTGAGAGGAAGCATCAGCATCTTCTTGCTGTTGCTCGTGCCTTGTTTTTCCAATCCAAGGTTCCTGTAAGATTCTGGGGTGATTGCTTGTTATCTGCTACTTACATCATTAATCGTTTGCCTAGTATTAATCTAGGAAACAAATCTCCTTATGAGTTGTTGAGCCATAAGCCACCTGATTACAATTTTTTAAAGTCTTTTGGTTGCCTATGTTTTGTGTCTACTCTCAAAGGACATAGAGATAAGTTCAGTGCCCGTGCTTTACCAGGTATATTTTTAGGGTATGCTTCAGGGGTAAAAGGATATAAAATATATGTTCTTCAGACTCGTGCTATTCAAGTTTCTCGTGATGTTGTTTTCCATGAACATATATATCCTTTTCGATCTATTGTTTCTCAAGATCTGCCTGTTGATCCATTTTTTGATTTTTCCTTACCTAATCATTCCACTGACAATGTTTCTGTTATGAGGCAGGATACTCGTTTGCATTCTGATTCAGATATGTTTCAAGTTTTAAATCCTATCCATTCTGATCAACATGTTGACAATGAAGTTCCTGTTTCAATTGATAGTCAAACTACTCCTCTTGTTCAAAATGATTCTTCTGATCAAGTTGATAATCAAGTTGGTTCTCCAGTTGTTGATCAGGTTCCCATTATTGAATCCATTAATGATAGCTGTTCTGAAGATTCTGCTAGTCCTGAGCAGGTTATTAGCAGTGATGATCAACAACATGTTAGTGATAATCAACATTCTGTTGTTGATCAGCAACCTGTAGAAATTCAACCTCGAAGATCTTCAAGGGTCTCGCATAAGCCTTCTTATCTTATTCGACATTATCAAATGGGAACTAGTCATATAAATAGTGCTTGCTCTTATCCTATTGAAGACTACATATCTTCTTCACAATTATCAGAACATTATAAATCTTTTATTGGCAACATTTCTTCAGTGTATGAGCCTTCTTTCTATCATCAAGCAGTGAAGTATCCTGAGTGGAGAGAAGCCATGCATGTTGAGTTGAAGGCAATGGAAGATCTTCATACATGGATAGTGGTTCCTTTGCCTTCAGGTAAGCAGCCTATCGATTGCAAATGGGTTTATCGCGTGAAATATAAAGCGGATGGTTCTGTAGATCGTTGCAAAGCCAGGTTGGTTGCGAAAGGATTTACTCAAATCGAAGGTATAGATTATACTGACACGTTTTCTCCCGTAGCAAAGTTAACTTCTTTTAAAATGCTTCTTGCTTTGGCTGCTTTTAATGGTTGGAATCTCCTTCAACTCGATGTCAATAATGCGTTCCTAAATGGCCAACTCGATGAAGAAGTGTACATGAAGCTGCCACTTGGCTATAAGACTGATGAAGATGCTCCTAACCTAGTATGCAGGTTAAATAAGTCCATCTATGGCCTTAAACAAGCATCCAGGCAATGGTTATCAACCTTCTCCCAAGCAGTTCTAAAGTATGGTTTCATTCAATCCCCTTCTGACCATTCTTTGTTCACTGTGGGATCCGGTGACAAGTTTGTAGCACTTCTTGTATATGTAGACGATATAATCCTTGCCGGTAAAGATTTGTCTCTATTGGCAGAAGTTCAAAATTTCTTGCAACATAACTTCAAGCTCAAGGTACTTGGTCCCCTGAAATATTTTCTTGGTTTCAAAGTAGCTCGAAATGCTTCAGGCATATCCTTATCTCAAAGGCATTATGCTTTACAACTCTTAGAAGACACAGGCTCTCTTGGCAAAAAGCCAGCTAATCTTCCCATAAACCCTTCACACAAGTTAAGCAACACATATGGTGATTTACTTCCTGATCCGCAAATCTACAGACGTTTAATTGGACGACTCCTATACCTCACCCACACAAGACCGGATATTACTTATACTGTCCATTTGTTAAGCCAGTATGTTTCATCTCCTAGAACGTCTCACTTGGATGCTGCTTATCACTTGATGTCCTACATTAAGAAAGATCCAGGTTTAGGGTTGTTCTTCCCTGTGAACAACAATTTGCAGCTCAGTGCATTTGTGGATGCTGATTATGGAGCTTGCCCGGATACAAGACGATCCACTAAAGGCTTCTGTACCTACATTGGAGATTGTTTAATATCGTGGAATTCTAAGAAGCAATACACCGTTAGTCGATCCTCGTGTGAGGCAGAATATCGTGCCATGGCCTCTGCTACTTGTGAATTGGTGTGGATTGCAGCTTTTTTAACATCTTTTCATGTTGCTACCCTGACTGTTTTCTTGTATTGTGACAACCAAGCAGCCATTTACCTTGCTTCAAACCAAGTTTTTCATGAAAGGAGCAAACACATTGAGGTTGATTGTCACTTCATTCGTGACAAGGTTTCAATTGGATTTCTTAAGCTCTTTCATGTTAGATCTTCTGATCAATTGACTGATATTTTTACCAAAGGGCTGCACTCGCCTGCCTTTACTGCTTTGATGTCCAAGCTGAAGCTGTTGAACATCCACCAATCTTCAGCTTGAGGGGGGGCTATTGTATTATATCATTCTATGATTAGTTAGTTAGTTTCAAGTTAGTTAGGGTTAGTTTAGCTGCCTATATAATAAACGTTGTAAGCTTTGTATTATTCAACTTATTTTTGTATACAGTTTAATAAAACACTAGTTTTACATCATAATAATTTTGGAAAACATGAACTAAATTTACTAGTTACTCATAATATGAAAAATATAACTTGATTTAACAAATTTAACGACTATTGTTTGGGTCGTGATCAAAATTTAGTCATATTGTCAGCGCGGTGTTTGAATCAGGACTAAAATTTCAAAAAAAAATTAAAATATATATACAAATTAAATTTAACCAAGATAGAGTAAATGAACTAATTTTACAAAGCATGGAGCTAACAACTAATTTTACCAAATATTAAGTGAAAAACTGACACTATATGGGAAGCTGTATTTGGCGCATAAAACTCTCCAAACCTACTTAAATAGTAACTTTCAAAAATCAATTTTCTAAAATTCAATTTTGAAAATAAAGAGAAAATTCACTGGTGAAAATATTGACATAAAAAGATGAAATTAATGGTGTTTATTAATTGAGACAAGCTGATGTGATAAGTAAAGTTTATAATATAATTTTCTGCATATAACTTTTTTGGACAACAATACTTTCCAGGAAACCCATTAATATATTTTCTTTACAAATCCTAATTTCAATTTTAATTTATTCTTATCTGGAGGGGAGGGAGACTTTAGGAGAAGGAAATACGGTACTCCTAGCGAGTTTATAACACATAATTTAAAGGAATATGATAGAATAAAGATGAGCAACTTGACCAATCGACCAAATGTATTTCTTGAAATCTATTAATACTCCTAGTGGGTTTATAACTCATAATCTAAAGGAATATGATAGAATAAAGATGAGCAGCTTGATCAATCGATCAAATGTATTTGTTTCCATTAATAATTTGAAAATGAAGCCACATTAATCTTCACATTTTTTCAACTTCAATGGTCATTATCATGCATCCAATAAAGGTTGTCAAATCCATTAATATCTAAAAATGATGCCACATGAGTCTCTACATTTTTCAAGGGTCATACAAGCCTTGTGATGACGTGAAATGCTAGGTATTGTGTTTATTTTGTTTGGGCAGCGATCGAATTTTAGGCTTCCTTCGCCGTTGTTGTTGAACCCTTGGTTTGGGTTGAGAAGCATCAGTTGGGGAGAAGATAAAAAAATTCAGCTTCTCCAAAAACTGTGTTGAAGAGTAAAAATGGTGAAAAAGCTGGATGATGAGGGCTGAAAGTTGGGTGTTCGACGGTGCTTCTCCAAAAGTGCGGTGAAAAAGCAGCGCCAAGCGGACCCTTATTCATATTATTAATGAAATATTTGGATCAAGATTAAAATTTTAAAAAAACAAATGGAGTTCTCTCTGCCAGCGCACGTTAGCAGGCCTAATGTGCTCTAATAGAGTTTTTTTATTTATGTTGATTTCTTTTCTTCTCTTATTGATTCACCTGGGTTTTTCTCTCCTGATTCTAAAACTGTGCCTTATTTCTCCATCCTATGTCTGCAACTACCCCGATTGATTGGGAAAAGGTTTTCACTGGAGGCGAGGAACAATCGCTCCGGTATATCCCCCCGATTTTGAAAGAATGATCCACCTATTGTTATGCTTGATAGGCTCGATTTCTTTCAACCGATTTAGTTAGTCAAGTGGTGGAGGAGTTGGATATTTGGGTGATTTTGTGGGAGGTGAAAAATAGACAATAGACACAAGGATTTATAGTGGTTCGGCCTTCTAACAAGCACCTACATCCACTACCTTAGCTTCCCACTATGGATTTCACCAAATTCACTCTTTAATTTCTTCCCCCTTTTCTAGGCTAAGGAGACAACCTTTACACACTCAAAGCTTTCTAACCCAAAGCTTGAGTAAACCCTCTTTACAAGAGAAGTTTGAGCAAACTTGAAATCCCTCGAATAGGTATGTGTTTGCAACTCTAAGCACTCACCCAAAACCTATACACTTGAGCAAATTTGACAATTAAGCTCACAAGTGTTTTCTATACAAGAAATATACAATTTAGGCCCTAAAGACAATTTGACATCATAATGTTGTTACAATTGAAGCATTAACCTTTCCTTGATGCTCGGAGGTCCATTTTATGCTCTCAATTGAGTTTGTAGCCGTTAAGGACTGTTGGGGTTGAATTGGAGCCGTTTGAGCCTTTATTTCCTTTATTAAATGCTGTTCTGGAGCTGTCCGTATCATAACACACGAGCCCGTATCGAAACAGCCTTCTTCAGAACTAGCCGTTGAAGCCTGATGCAACAAGCCGTATTGAAACGTCTCTGGCCGTATCGAAACGGTTTCAAACCGTTTCGGTACGAGTGACAGTTGAGCTGCATTTAAAAGACCGTTGGGAAAATATGACCGTTGGGGAGGTTATGACCGTTAGGCGTATCGAAACACAAAAGGCTGTTTCGAAACAACACTACCCCTTATCGAAATGGGCAAGTCTTGTTTCGGTACGCATTTTTGGCAGTTTCAAATTGTATCGATACAGATTGACCCTGTATTGAAACTAGGACCTTAAAGACACTGGTTTGGCTACTTAAAAACATTTCAAACATTGCCAAAACCTCTTTAAACATCCTCAAACATAATTTCAAGTTGTTTGGTCTTAAAAGCATTTTTGAAATCTTTTCAATTTAGTTCAAAACTAATTTTCAATTATTATATCAAAACATTAGTTCTACAATCTTCCCTTTTTGATATAATAAAACCAATCTTGAAAATTTGTTTGAGATTCTCCCCTTAGTGAAATAAATTTTGAATAAGAGAGTTAAAATTCAATATTAATTAAAGCTCCCCCTTATTCATTTGAAAAATCAAAATTTCAAAACATCCTCCCCTTTTTGTTATATCAAAATGGTTCAAACTATGTTTGAAAACTTTGAAGTCTATAACAATGGAGAGTTAAATTTTTTTTGACAAAAATAATATTTTTAAAATTGGCCCCCCCTTACTCAAAGCATCAAATATTGTTAGCCCAACATTATGATAATCTAGTTGTAAAAAAATAATTTATTTAAAATAAAAACAACTAAGAATTTTACCAACACTTGAACTTCAAGGGATGATGTGAAACCTTCTTTCTTCAAGTGTTCTTCCTTGTGTGCATGGAGCTCCTCCTCAAATTCGGACTTTTTGATCAATCTTCATCACACCTAAATAAGACAATCAAGTACTTTTTGGTATCCGAATTGCTTTGGATCCATAGACATTAGTAGCACAAAGTTTAGTCCCCTTAGGAATCAATTTTTCAATTTCATCCCTTTTTGTTGAAGTGATTAGTTCTTTTGGAACCCAAACACTTCTAAAACATTTTCCATTTAAGAATCTAAGGGCACTAGATTGTCTTTGATAAACATTTGATTTTCCAAAACTATTTTTCTTTTCAAGCTCTTTGGAAATCAAATCTTTTTCTTTCTTAAGATCATCAATCTCCTTTTGATTATACTTTTCAATCGTTTGAAGCAATTCTTGTAAACTTAAGACTTTAAGTTCAAAATCTTTGATTTTTGCTTCAAACTCTAAATTGGTTTTAGAAAGCAAATCATTTTCAGTTTTTAACTTTGAAATCATTTTTTTGTTTTTCAAAAATGAAGCCTTGAATTCAAAAACCAATTCATCATAGGCTTCTCGTAACTCATCAAAAGAATATGAATTTGAGCTAGATGAGTTAGAAGTTACCTCCCCCTCATTGAGAGTCATGAATCATACGTGGGCTACCTCATCATCGGTGGAGTCTTCATCACTCCATGTCGCCACATATGCTTTCTTTGAAGATGATCCCTTTTTGTTGGACTTGTAGGAATCCTTCATCTTCTTCTTCGATTTATGCTTGAATTTGGCCATCTCGCTCTTCATGAATCGGGTGAATTTCTTGAAGAGATGAATCATCTCTTCATCTCCACTTTCCTCCTCGCTCAAATAAATGAGTTGGCATGTAGAAGATTTTAGAGCTACGACACTTGCGTTGATGCCTAGCTCCATGACTTTCTTCTTCCCTATCTTCTTTATCCCTTCCTTCTTCTTATCCTCTTCTTTTTCTTTATTCATCATTTCATGAGTGAGAAGAGACCTCATGAGTTTATCTAGTTTCAAAGTTTTTAGATTTTTTGCTTCGATGATGACGGTCTTCTTTGAGTCTCATGACTCAAGAAGAGAATAGAGAAGCTTTCAGACAAGCTTGTCTTCCGGAATGATTTCTCCATATCCTTTGAGTCCATTTGGGATAGTGGAGAATCTATCGAAAATCTTTGTAATGTCTTCATACGGTTCCATCTTGAAGTTCTCATACTCGTGGTTGAAGAGGCCGGTCTTGTTCTCCTTTACTTCGTTTGTTCCCTCGTATGTGACTTCAAGCTTATCCCATACTTCCTTGGCATCTTCACAAGAGGACATCTTCATATAGATGTTGGGGCCAAATGCACAAAAAGGGTGTGCAAGGTCTTACAATTTAGCTCCATCTTCTTGCAATCATTTGCACTCCATTCCGCCTTACTTCGTTGTGGCACACAAGGACCTTCTTCAAAAATATCCCAAAGCTTGTAGTCTTTAGATTTGATGAAAAACTTTATTTTAATCTTCAAATGCGCGTAGTTGGTCCCGTCGAAGAATGGTGACTTGTCGATGGATTGCACCATTTGGCCGGTTGATTGAATGTTGTATCGAGCTTCCCGGATTGCCTAAATATGATGTTAATCCTCTTTGATTGAGCCTCGCTCTGATACCAATTGTTAGGCTTGATAGGCTCAATTTCTTTCAACCGATTTAATTAGCTAAGTGGTGGAGAAGTTGGATATTTGGGTGATTTTGCGGGAGGTGAAAATAGACAATAGACACAAGGATTTATACTGGTTCGGCCTTCTAACAAGCACCTACATTCACTACCTTAGCTTCCCACTAAGGATTTCACCAAATTCACTCTTGAATTTCTTCCCCTTTTCTAGGCTAAGGAGGCAACCTTTACACACTCAAAGTTTTCTAACCAAAAGCTTGAGTAAACCCTCTTTACAAGAGAAATTTGAGCAAACTTGAAATCCTTCTAATAGGTATGTGTTTGCAACTCTAAGCACTCACCCAAAACCTATACACTTGAGCAAATTTGACAATTAAGCTCACAAGTGTTGTCTATACAAGAAATATACAATTTAGGCCATAAGGACAATTTGACATCATAATGTTGTTACAATTGAAGCATTAGCCTTTCCTTGATGCTTGGAGGTCCATTTTATACTCCCAATTGAGTTTTTAGCCGTTAAGGACCGTTGGGGTTGAATTTGAGCCGTTTGAGCCTTTATTTCCCTCATTGAGTGTTGTTTTGGAGTTGTCCGTATCGGAACACACGAGCCTGTAACAGAACTATCTTCTTCAGAACTAGTTGTTAAAGCCTGATGCAACAAGCCGTATCGAAAACGATATTGAGCTATATCGAAACGGTTACAAACCGTTTCGGTACGAGTGACAGTTGAGCTGCATTTAAAAGACCGTTAGGAAAATATGACCATTGAGGAGGTTTTGACCGTTAGGCGTATCAAAACACAAAAGGTTGTTTAAAAAAAGCACTACACCGTATCGAAACGGGCAAGCCCTGTTTCGATATGCATTTTGGCAGTTTCAAATCGTATCGATACAGATTGACCCTATATTGAAACAAGTACCTTAAAGACATTGGTTTGGCTACTTAAAAACGTTTCAAACATTGCCAAAACCTTTTTAAATATCCCCAAACATAATTTCAAGTTGTTTGGTTTTAAAAGCATTTTTGAAATCTTTTCAATTTAGTTCAAAACTATTTTTCAATTATTATATCAAAACATTAGTTCTACAACGCCTAATCATTGGCTAAAACCTTTGATGACGACGAATGGAATCTATCGTTGGTGAATTGGCCCCCCTTAAGTTTCAGTGCTCTTCAAAAACTAGTTAATCTGTTATGGGGAAATTTTGCTAAGGTGAAGGTAAGCTTTGATGGTTCTAATATTTATGTATTTACTTTTCCTAATGCTTCCTTGCGTGATTGGGTGTTAGAGAATGATCCATGGCATTTTCAACGCAAACCACTACTGTTAAGAAAATGGGAATTAGATTTTGAATTGGATAGAATGCCGATTTTGATCCAATTGCTTCATGTCCCTATGAGCTTTATAATAAAATTGGTCTTAGTTACATTGCTAGTGATGTTGGAATTCCTCTTTATATGGATTCTATAATTATTGCTCGTACTAGGCTTGAATATGATAAAGTTTGCATTGAACTTCCTGCTAGTGCTTCCATTCCAAAGGTTGTGAATGTCATATTACGAAATGGAAAAACTATGACAGTAAGGGTAGTAGTTCCCTGGTTGCCTTCTAGCTACCCAAAATGTTCAAAATATTGACATACTGAGAAGAACTGCTTAATTGTGGCTCCTTCTGTAACTAAAGTGTGGAAACCAAAAACTAATTAAGGTTCTTGAAACAGGTGAAGCATCTGGTACTTCAAAAGAGACTGATATTGAAGAAGGTGAAATTGCAGTTGAGACAGTTGCTACTAAAGTTGACACCTCTTAGCTTCCTGCTACCAACACAGACATAGACACTACACCTAAAGCATCTTCTAGCGAGGCTAGTGCACTTAATGTTAATGTTGAGTCAGAAGCTGAAGTTCCTGTAAGTGGCACTCCAGACAATGTTGGTTGTACAGAGGCTGCTCTAGCTGTTATTAATGCATCTAATGATGTGGAATTTCCACCCCTCTTAGCTTTTGGAAGTAAAGAAAAGAAGAAAAAGAAGGGTAGATGGCACCCTCCTAAAGAGGGGAAAAGTTTGTTGGCTCCTCAAATGCTCTTGACAAGCTCAATAATAGTGGAGGTAAAGCTATGGCTAAGTTGGTCCATTATATTAAAGCTAAAAAACAAAAGTATTTGAACAAGTCCAAGAATGTTACTACAACTGACACTGCAGTAGGTACTCATCCTCCAATTCCTTTATAATGATCTTATGCTTTTGGAATGTTAGAGGATTTAATAATCCTGTAAAATAGAAAATTGTTATGTCTAGATTAGATACTCTAAATGTGGAGATTGTGTGTTTATTACAAACTCGTGTGAAGATGAATAAATCCCTTGAGATCATCTCTAAGTTCAGTGACAACTAGAATTACTATTTTAACTATGGTGATGCTGACAATGGCATAATCTAAGTTTGTGGAAAAAGCATTTGCAATTTCAGGTTACCTCTTCATGTAGTCAAGCGTTGTCCATATGAGGTATACTTTTTGGGAAGCCTCTAGTAATTACTACTATCTATGGTAACAATGAGGGAGTGGCTAGGCGGGGCCTTTGGTCCTATCTAGAAGGCCTTGAAACTACAGTCAGCACTGCTTCTTGGATTGTAGGAGGTGATTTTAATGTCACAATTTCTGCTGAGGAGAGTTCTAATTATACCACCATGGGTCCTCATTACTCCTCTAACATGACTGCTTTCAAAGAATGCTTGGAGCACATTAATTTACATGATCATCCTTTCTTGGGGCCAATCTTCACTTGGTCTAACAGGCAAGAGGATAATTATTTGGCTCGAAAACTTGACAGAGTCTTAATTAACAATCAGTGGTACCTTGATTTTGCTGCCTTATCTGTTGAATTCCTTGCTTAGGAAGTGTTTGATCACTGCCATTCTATTGTGTGGTTAGACAAGGAGATGTCAGTGAACAAGCCTAAGCCTTTTAGATTCTTTAATTTTTAAACCACTCACCCTGACTTCCTTTCTACTGTCGAGAACTCTTGGATCCTTCCTGCCAATGGTAATCCAATGCAAGTCCTTTCTTCTAAGTTGAAGAGGTTAAAAATTCGGCTAAGAGAACTAAATGTGAAGCGTTTCAACAACACTTATGGTCGTGTTATTAAAAAAAGACAATTCCAACAAATACAGCTCTTGAACTTGGCTAATCCTAATTCACGTGACATTAGAATTGAGAAACAGCTACAGTCAGAATTGACAGACTTAGAGAAGGTCGAGACCCAGTTCTACAGGAAAAAGGCAAATATGTATTGGTTGCAGCAGTGTGATCAATGTACCAAATTGTTTCACGCTACAGTAGCAACAAAGAAAAAGAGGAATACCATCAAGATGTTACTTGATGCTGATGGAAACATGTTGGAACATTTCGACTCCATATCTTCAGAGGTGGTGAAAATTTTCAATAACTTAATTGGAACTGCTGACAACAATGTTTGGGAGTGCTCTTCCTCCTTGCAAGATGTCTTGCAATATACATTTCATAAGCATGCCAGTTTTGAACATAGAAAGGAAATTACAAATGATGAAATTAAACAAAACCTCTTCAAGAAAGGGAATGAAAAAAGTCCTAGACATGATGGATACATTGCTTGCTTCTTTAAGACTGCTTGGCCTATCATTGAGGAGGACTTTATTAATGTTGTAAGATACTTATCGATACGCCTCGACTAGGTTAACTGGTCAGAGTCAACCCGTGGAGACCGTATTGATACACCCAAAGAGTGTATCGATACTCTCCCCAACGGTCAACCTCTCGCAGTCAACGCTAAGAAGACCGTATCGATATGCCAGAGGCCCGTTTCGATACCCAAACTTCCAGTAACTCCAGTGACTAAAAAGGTATCGATACGCCCCCCTCGCGTATCGAAACGCGTGGCCTGAAGCAAGAAGGTCGTATCGATACGGGTCTAATCGTATCGATACCCCTGCTACGAACTTACATGTTTTAGCTGATTTAAGGCACAAGGATGCCCCTAAATCCCTCTAAAACCTCAACCAACACACTAACATCATTCCTAAGGCAAACCAACAATACAAACATGCTTGAAAACTTAAGCCAAGAGGCACAATTCAACACAAGGTGGTGCACAAACCATACGAGCAACTTAAGCATCCAAACATGAAACAAGGCATCCATACATGGCATTCCAACAAAAGGCAATTTAGCATTAAGGTCATACATGAAAGCTCAAAGGCCCGAATGGCACAAGATAACACATAAGAGGTTTGCACCCACAACAAGGCAACCTAAACATCTAAAGACATGTCACCACACACAAACGTTCATCAAGGCATAACATGCTATACAAACCATAGTCAAAACAAAACATCAACATACATGAGTCATACATAGCTCATACAAAAACCCTTGCCACATTGCTAACTAATACAAAATTAACCACCGTACTTGAGCCACAAACTTGGAAAGCACTTCTTGCCTTGCTCCGAGCTAACACCACGCTAATGATCTGCATTGTTGAACATGGAGAGCGTAAGCTATAAGCTTAGTGAGGATGCTCTAAAATTGAAAACATCAACAATGCAGGGTTCAAGCATGTAATCCCTAAATCTCATATCGAACATGCATAGGCAATTTCACAAGTAGACCTAGCTATTCTTTCAAGTGGCATAATATGGTTTCTCATATCCTACCAAGCTCAAACATCATATAACAACACCACATATCATCATCATATATCACAACATATGAACAAGTTAATTGACCACTTTCAATTACCCGGATGTGCGGATTTAAATCTCAACAACACTTTACCTCGGTGTGATTACACTCATCACCGGACCTTGCATGTGCGGGATTCCACTCATCGCCACATGCCCTACGGATGGGATTCCACTCTTCATCCCGTAGAAATATATAAAAGCTTCTGGTGGAATATTACATCACCGTACTCCTCCTTGATGACTTAACGCCATCAAGGCCACGTACGTTTTGACTCAATTTGTGTGCACACTAATCCTAATGATCGATCATTTACAACCGGTAATTTATTTAGTGCCAATTATCATAACCACATCACATATCATCAACCACATCCCATGCTCATCACATATATACATTTCATGATATACATGCACCAATTTAACCACATTTCACAAGAGTATAGATAGGCACACATAGTAGCATTTAAAGGAAATCAATGGCTAAAATTAACAACTTGAAATAAAGAAATGGCCTACCAAGCACATTCCACACACACACTCTACACACACTCGAACCAAACTTTAAAACAAGTTTGAAACCACTCACCGCCCTTCCTTAGCAACCGAACAAATCTCCTACGAACCCGGATTCGGACCCAATGCTCCTTCGACGACTCCCCTTGCTTCTAGCCAACCAAAAACACAACCAACAACCACAATCAATGGTAACATTCAATCAACACTCAACTTTAAAGCTTAAACTAACTTCATCCACATTTTCCAATCAAATAAATCCCCAAATGTATCAGATTCGTACTCCCTCAAACCTTGGCTGAAAACTCCACTTTCGATCATCCAAAAGACACCCAAAAGACCCCAAATCACCTTCCTAACATACCTAAACCATCAGCCCTTCAATTACACTCTAAAACCCACCAAAAACCCAAGTTTTGACATCCTAAAATAGCCCTAAGAACCCACTTCGGGTTTTCAACAAAACTCAACCAAATTAACATATGTTGCACCTTTTAACATGAATAGACAAAGACCCAACTCAATTTTGCAAAACAAGATGAGAATTCCCATAAAAACCCAAACTTTAAATCAAACCCTAATTTTCAAAATCTCATATCTTTAAAATTTAAGACTATGTATGGATAGGGAATGAAGAGGAGAGTTAGAAAACATTTTTACCTTTGAAAAACACCTTGGATTGAAGAAGATACTCAATGGAATAGTGTTTTTAGTGTTGGGAGAGTTTGAAAGAGGGGAATGGGTATTTGACGTTAGAAAGGGGGATGGGGGAAAGAGAAGACAACTTTTAATTAAAAGTGGTCTTGCTTTTTAAAACGTTTGGGTAAAATTGCAACATTGGTCTCTCCCTTTTTACTAAAGCTCAAATAGGTCCAAATTAAGGTTGAATTGATTTTATTTAATTTTATTGACTCGGACTATGAACCCGACTAACTCCTAACCCCAAAACACGGGCGTTACAATGATCTCATGGAATCAATCAACATTCGTACAAGGGATAAGTATTGTGCACAATACTCTTCTTGCTCAAGAGCTAGTGAGGGTTACTTTAGGAAATCCCTCTCCCTTCGAGGCGTGTTGAAGGTAGATTTACAGAAAGCTTTCGATTTCTTAAACTAGAATTTTCTGATTAAAGTCTTGGATGCAATGAGATTGCCTGGATTTTTTATAAGCTGGAGTAAAGCATGTGTTACAACAACTAAATTTCATTTGCTTTTAATGGTACTTTGTGTGGCTATTTCAAAGGAGATAGGGGTTAGGCAAGGAGACCCTTTGTCCTCTTATCTGTTTGTCATCACCATGAATGTGTTGTCTGTTATGTTGAATATTTCTGCTAAAAAATGAATTTTTCAACACCATCATAAGTCTCATAGGGTCAACCTTACTCATATGTGCTTTGCGGATGACCTCTTTATTTTCTGCAAGGGGTCGATTGATTCTATACTTGGAGTTCAGAGCACTATCGAGTATTCTTCTTAAATCTTAGGATTGCGTCTAAATGCTACTAAATTATAGTCGTTTGTATCTGGTCTGAACATAGCACAAAAAGATAAGATCCATGAGTATACAGGCTTTAGAATTGGTAAATTACATGTTCGTTACCTGGGAATGCCTCTTGTTACTAGGAAGCTGACTGAGAAAGATTGTCAAGCATTACTTGATAAACTTAAAGCCAAACTTAGAGGCAGATTATAACTCATTAACTTAGTGTTGTTCAATATAGCCAATTATTGGTGTAGACGACTTGTGCTACCTAAATGCGTTGTGAGCAAAATTGTACAGATTTGAAGTATGTTTTACTGGAAGGGTAGTGATGTCCCTGCTCAAGGTGCTAGAGTGAGCTGGAAGACAATTTGCTTGCCTAAATTTGAAGGCGAATTAGGGATAAAGGATCTATCAGTTTGGAACAAAGCATGTTGTTTGATGCTACTCAAAGATTTATTGGCTAATACATGCTCTTTATAGGTAGCTTGGATCCGAGAATATGTGTTTAAGGGCAACGACATATGGCAGACTCTTTGTTTGCCTCATTATAACTGGCTACTAAAAAGGATCTACGAGTTGTTGATGCCCTGTTACTATTAAATAATTCGAATCAGTTTAGCACTCGAGGACTTTGGGAGGAGCTGCGGGATAAAGGTGAAAAGATTTTATGACGCAAATTGGTATGATTTTCCTTTTACATTCCTAAGCATGCCATTGTTTTATGGATGGCCATCCTAAATAGACTCCCTACAAAGGATCAGTTGATTAGGTTTAACATTACTACTGACATCAAGTGCATGTTATGTGGATTGTATGAAGAGACTAGAGATCATATTTTTGCATCTTGTTCCTTTTCTAGTACTATTTGGACCAAATTATTCAGACTCTGCGGGATTACAAGAAGCATGCAGGACTGGAATCATGAACTCTTATGGGGTGCTTTGCTTTCAAAGGGAAATAGCTGATTGTTGCTTAAAATTACATGGAGTGCATATGTCTACACTAAATGGCAGGAAAGTAAATGGCAATTTTTTAAGGCGACTACCTGTAATGAGATAGAAATTTTCAATAATGTAAAGAACATAGTTAGAAATAAATTATACGAGAAATGTATAGTAGAAAATAATATTATTAACTACCGATTGTGCAGAGATTGGAGAATCATCCTTTGATTACCCTGTTATTCTTTTTGTAAATTGTAGCACATTGTTCTTCATGGATAATAGAATTTCAAAAATTATCTAAAAAAATAAAATTAAAAAAGTAAGAATTAAATTTAACCAAAATAGAGTAAATGAACTAAATTTACAAATCATAAAGGACTAACAACATATTTTACCAAATATTAAGTGAAAACTGACACTATTAGGGCTGTTCAAAAATACCCGACCTAATTGACCCGAAACTTTAGAAAATCGGGTAATTATTTAAAAAAGTTACCCAACCTGGGATTTTTTCTGAGTAGTTGGGTCGGGTTTGGGCCGAACTTTTTAGTAACCGGGTACCCGACCCGATACTTTTAATATATTTATTTTTTAGTTTTAAATTATATTATTATTTTAGGTTCCTTAATATTTTTACCTAAAACTAAATTTAAATCGATAAATTATTTCTATATTTGTATTATGTACTTTTAAATTTTAAAATTTTTAAATATATTTTTATTAATTTGTTAGTACTAGATTCGAAAGAAAAAAAAACGAGATTAATATTTTTAATGTCTTTTTGGTGATAAACTTTAATATATATATATATATATATCCAAATATTTCATCTTAAAACTAACTTCAAATAAATAATTGTTGTGTTTGGACTATGTGTTGTGAACTTTTAAATTTTATGTGTTTACTATGTAGGGTCGGCAGATAGGGGAGCACAGTGAGCGACCGCTCAGGGCCCCTGAAAAATAATTATTCTTATTTTTAAAATTTATTTTTTAATTTATTAAAAATAAATTAATCTAACAATTTAAAATAATTGCCAATAATCAATTATTCTACTGAGACGAGGCACTAGATCCCTTAAGCAAGGTCAGAAGTTCGAATCTTGACGTTGTAGATATAGCAAATTGGATTGGGAGGGTCGCCCTCATAATGATCTCTACAATACCCGTTCCGGATTAGCCAGCCATTGGGTTGGATACTGATGGTTAAACAAAAAACAAAATAAAAAATAATTCTCTATCCTAACATTTAATTCTCTTTTCCAAATCTCAAAATTTATTTTTTTCAAAATTTAATTATCTCTCCAATCTAACGATAAAAAAAATAAATGATGCAATATTCTTTAAAATTTCTCGTCAAAATTAAACTTCATATCACACTCATTTACCCACAATTCAATTCCTTTAAATTTTCTTAACAAAACAATGCAAATAATGTATTTGACAAAGTTTAATTATGTTTTTATGATTTATTGATAAAATATTAAATTAATTGTTCAAAGTATTGAAATATGCTTTCATTATATAAAAATTTATTTTTGAGTTTTCGCACAGGGCTCTAAAAATATCCAAGACGACCCTATTACTATGTGATTTTTTTAAAACTTTTAAATTTAAAAATAAATAAATAAAAAATATGAAACAGATAATTGGTATCCGATTTTTTGGGTACTCAAATTTTACGGGTATCCGATTAGTGGGTACCTAGTAATTACGGGCTAGAACCGAGCTAAAATTTTTAATACCTTAATATGAGAAAGTGTATTTGGCACATAAAACTTTCTAAACCCACTTAAAATTGCAACTTTCAAAAAATTATTTTTTAAAATCCAATATGAAAAAAAGAGTGAAAATTTATTTAGTAAAAATATTGGCATTAAAGAAATAAAGTGAAAAAAAGAGTGAAAATTTATTTAGTAAAAAAGAGTGAAAATTTATTTAGTGAAAATATTGGCATTAAAATATTGGCATTAAAGATAGTATATGTTTATAGATATTTGTAATAAAATAGATAAATTTTATTAATCAAGACCATAATTGATGTGATAACTAAAGTTTATAATATAAATTTCCGCATAATATACATTGTGGACCAGCAACACTTTCCAATAAGGGATGTCAATTCCATTAATAATATGAAAATGAGGCCACATTATCTTTACGTTTTTCAAGGGTCATTCAAGCCTTGTGGTGAAGTGAAATGTTATGCATTGTCTTATTAAAAAAAAACTTTAGATTGTTGTATAATTTAAATATATTTTATTGATGTTTAATTTTACATCGCTAATTATAGATTCTCATATTTTAAATTTTTTCATATTATCTATAAAAACATACATAGGATAAAATTTTGTGTTAGTTTATACCTATATCAATATATTAATATGGTGAGGTACGAATAGGGTTGTAAAAACAAGTCAGGACCTAAAAATCTGACTGAAACCTGTTCGAGTCAGAACCTGATTTGACCTGAGAATTTAATGACCCGAACCCGAACTGTAACTGACTGTTGCTGACCCGAACCCGAGTCGAACCTGTTACTGTAGCAACTGAACCCGATCTTCGTCCGACTGAAAATGACCCGAACCCGAATCTGACCTGTTAATTTTGACCTGAAACCCGACCTGCATCCGACTGAAACGAACCCGAGACCAACCTGGCAAATTACCTGATATTATCCGACTGAATCGACCCGAGATCCGATTTTACCCGACCTGTTTTGAACCCGACCTGTTAATGGACCCGACCTGTTTTGAACCTGAACTATTGTTGACCTGAACTAATGTAGACTTGGCTAAAAATGTTAAATAATTTAAAGTGTAAAATGTTCATTATAAACTTAATAATTTTTTAATAGATTATGTTAATTTTATTATTCTTAGAAAATTTTTATCTTACATTATACTTAAAAATTTGTCTTAATTTGTTAACTACATTATATATAATAAAATTATATAATTAGAAATTTGTTTAAGTATAATAATATATTATGTATAATAAAATTATATACCTAAAAATTTATTAACTTCATTATAATATTATATTAAATAATATTATATACTTAAAAGATTTGTCTTAATTTTTACTAATATTATATAATATATTAGTACTGTATAGTTAATATAATATATTAAACTTATTATGCTTTATTATAATATATATTATCTTAACTTTATTATGTTCATTATAAACTTATTATGCTTTAATAAGTATAATAAAATTAACATAAATACAAAATATACATTAATATTATGTTTAACATAAAGTTAACGTTATTATGCTTATATTTGTAAATAATATTTATCAATATATGTAATTAGTAAAATCTTAAAATTTATGTAACATATAGTTTGTTACTCAATCTGGCTAACTACTTTATTTTGTTAACTTAATCTGGTTAAAGTTTTCATTTTGTTAACTTAATCTAGGATTCTAGATAACTGACTTAGATTAATCTGGTTAACTTCTTTATTTTGTTAACTTATATTTTTTAATTCAATTTGTTAACTTATATATTTTGTTAACTTAATTATTTGTGATTCAGTTAAAAATCAAGATTATTGAACACATCGAACATAATACAAAAATTGTTAATTTATAATTGAATATAAGATAAGTTAATTACAAAGATTATATACATATATAATCGATTTAATATATATGTATAAAAAAGATTATATTTAAACATTCATTTCACGCTGCTAAGTTTTAAATTTTGTTAAATAATTCAATATGCTTAGTACTACTAACTCATTTAATATAAATTATTTATGACGTTAATAACTTAAAAGTTTTATTAAATTAATAACTTGTAATGGATGAATTAAAAATAAATTATTTAAAATTTAAATCATTTTATTAATTATGATTATTAAATTAAAAATTCATTTTATTAAAATTTTTTAATTATAATTATTAAATTAAAAGTTCTTTAACTTTTAGTATAGGGGGATTTTTTTAAATTGGTGGGGGAACTTTAATAGGGAAAAAAATAAAGTGGCGCCAAATCCAAATGGATTGGGGGGAGAATTTAATTGAAAAGAGGGGGAAAACAAATGGCTTGCCGCCTAATTTTTTATTTAAGGGTTAATCACTCTTTAGGTCCTTCTTTAATTAGATGCTTAGAGTTTAGGTTTAGATTTTTTAAGGTTTAGTTTGTTTCCTTTTTAGTCCTAAATTTTGGTATAGTTTCTTTAGATTTCATTCAATTAGGTCATGCTTCATAAATTGATTAATTATTAAGTCTTTTGATTTGCTTTAAATTTGATTTGGTCCTTATATAAAGATTTGGTAATTTTGGCTTTAACAATTTGAATAATTTGTGAATTAGGCTCTAAGTAATAATTTAGTTTTAATTTATTTTCGAGATATGTCCTTTTTATGTTTTGATTTATTTCGTTTGTTAGATTTATGGGTTTATGTTTGGGGTTTAGGGGTAAATGTGTGTATTCTAATTATTAGTGATTCGTGTTCATGAAAGTCGTTAAATAATTAACTCGAAATAAATGATCAACCCAAAGTCTATCGACTATTTATACTAAACTCGAACTTCATACGAATTCGAAACTCGAATTTAGTTTAGGGGTATACATTATATATACATTAATAGTAATACATACATATGCATACTAAAAGTCTAAAACTTACATTCTAAACCCTAAACCCTAATACACACATATATATACATACTAAAACTTACATTCTAAACCTTAAACCCTAATACACATATATTATTATTATTATTATATATATATATATATATATATATATATACACACATAATACATATACATACTGAAAGTGTAAAAAATACATTCTAAACTCTAAACCTAATACACATACATACATGTATATATACATATACATATACATACATGTATTAATATATATATATATAATTATATATATTAATGTATTTATATATGTATTAATATATATATATATATATATGAAAACACACACACATATATAAATGTATTTATATATGTATTAATATATATATATATTTAATATATAATATACGTATTTCAAAAATATATATATAATATACGTAAAATGTATATATATATATATACGTAATATATATATAGTCAAACTTATCTACATGTATATTATTTTTAGTCTAAATTGACCCTTATTCTTTTTATATTTGTAATTTAGTCTAATGCATAAATTTTAATTTAATATCTTTGTTCATTCTAGTCCCTAAAACTTTAATTTTATTCCAAATCAACCCTATCCTTTTTTTGTTTGTAATTATGTCCAATGTTTATAATTATAATTTAATTATCATTGCTCATTGTACTCCCTAAAACTTTATTTTTATTCCAAATCAACCCCTATCTTTTTTTTTGTATTTTAGTAAATGTTTATAATTTTAATATAACATCTTTGTTCATTTTAGTCCCTAAAACTTTATTTTATTCCAAATCCACCCTATCCTTTTTTTTGTTTGTAATTTACTCCAATGTTTATAATTTTAATTTAATATCTTTGTTCATTCTAGTCCCTAAAACTTTATTTTTATTCAAATTGACACCTATTCTTTTTTTTTGTAATTTAGTCAAGTGTTTTTAATATGATGATATTTTATTCACGTTAGTCCCTAAAATTTTATTTTTTGCAAAAATTGACCCTTTTTAATTTTAATTTTTTTTAATTTACTCTAATATTTTTAATGTAATTCGTATTTGTAAACCTTAAACCCTAAACTCTGAACAATGATGATAACTCATGAACCCTAATGCAACACTCTAAACCATAAACAATGATGATAACTCATAAACCCTAATATATATATATATATAAACTTATAACTTATAATTTATATAATGTATTTATAATATAATAAATAATAATTAGTAATAGTTTGGGCCTTGGGCCTTTAGGCTCATATCCCACCACCCATTTATTTTAGATGGGCTCCTAAAACCTATAATGTATAATATATATATATATATATATATATATATATATATATATATATATATATAAACTTATAACTTATATAATGTATTTATAATATAATAATTAATACTAAATAATAATTAGTAATAGTTTAGGCCTTGGGCCTTTGGGCTCATATCCCACCACCCATTTATTTGAGATGGGCCCCTAAAACCTATAATGTATAAATAGTATATATATATATATATAAACTTATAACTTATAAGTTATATAATGTATTTATAATATAATAATTAATAATAAATAATAATTAGTAATAGTTTGGGCCTTGGGCCCTTGGGCTCATATCCCACCACCCATTTATTTGAGATGGGCCCCTAAAACCTATAATGTATAAATATAATATATATATATATATATTATATAAACTTATAATTTATATAATGTATTTATAATATAATAATTAATAATAAATAATAATTAGTAATAGTTTGGGCCTTGGGCTTTTGGGTTCATATCCCACCACCCATTTATTTTAGATGGGCCCTAAAACCTATAATGTATAAATATAATATATATATATATATATATAAACTTATAAGTTATATAATGTATTCTTAATATAATAATTAATAATAAATAATAATGAGTAATAGTTTGGGCCTTGGGCCTTTGGGCTCATATCCCACCACCCATTTATTTTAGATGGGCTCTAAAACCTATAATGTATAAATAATATATATATATATATATATATATATATATATATATATATATATATATATATATAAACTTATAACTTATAAGTTATATAATGTATTTATAATATAATAATTAATAATAAATAATAATTAGTAATAGTTTGGGCCTTGGGCCTTTGGGCTCATATCCCACAACTCATTTATAATAATTAATAATATCAATAATAAATAATAATTATTAATTGTTGGGCTTTGGACTAAATATTTTAGATGAGCTAAATATAATAATTAATAATAATTATTAATTGTTGAGCTTTGGGCTAAGTATTTTAGATGTGCTAAATATAATAATCAATAATAATTATTAATTGTTGGGCTTTGTGTAACCCCCTCGTCCCGGTCTGGCCGGATGACCGGTCCGAGTGAGCTACACGGGGAAAACCGAAGCGAAACCCGTTAAGGTTCCCCCTCGGTTAGCAACCCTATATTTTTTTTCTTTTTATATTAATCTTGCCTAGATGAATATTAGGTCCTATGTGATTCACAACAGCGGAAAACGATCAAAGGAAAAACGCATTCGAAACACAGCCATGCAAAAATATGCAATTTTAAGCTTATAAGGCAGGCAGTATCGATACCCTTGACAGGGGTATCGATACCCCCCCCCCCCCTTCTAGGTCAACCCAGGAAGTCAACACGAGAGGACCGTATCGATACCCTTACCAGGGGTATCGATACCCTCTTCCTCGGTAAACCTTCCTTGGTCAACATATTAGACCCGTATCGATACTCGGGACCCAGTATCGATACGCTCCGATCAAACTCCCAACTCCAAATTACAGAGACTTTGGAAGGTATCGATACCCTAAGGGTATCGATACCCCAGGAAAAATCTGGGACATTTGGGCAAGAGAGTATCGATACCCTAACCAGGGGTATCGATACCCCCTGCACTGCAACACCTCAATCTCAACTAAAATGACCCCAACTCGACTCTACATGCATTTCTCGACTCACCTAAGCGTATACCAACATGCAAGCACACATAATTAAGCCATGGGTGTCATTCAAACATGGATTTAAGCTTTCGTACATAGCATTCAAATCAAGGAGCAAAATAGGCAATAATAAGCATACATGAAGGCTCAAATGGTCTTAAAAGCATAAGTCAAGCACAAGAGGTTTGCAAACATGCATAAGGCAACCTAAACACCCTAAAGCATGCCATCATACACACCAACAATCATCAAGGTATTACATGCATACAATCCATAATTAATTCAAACATCAACATTAGGTATTAACAACAATAAGCCAACACAAAGGAGTCTAGATACAAGCTCCTAAAACACGTAGCATTTCCCATTGCTAGACTATTACATTATTTAATTAAATCATACTTGAGCAAACCACCACACGCTTGGACGCCCTTATCTTGCTCCTTGCTAACTCCAAGCTAAAGATCTGCATTGTCAGAAAAAGGAGAGCGTAAGCATAAAGCTTAGTGAGCGGAGCTCTAAAACATAACTACGACAATACAGGGTTCAAAGCTTTCTTTAAAAGTAAAGGTCAACGCATACAAATCATCCAACTACCTAATCCTTCTACTAACGTACGAGTTCAACCAAGGGTCAACAACATAGGCATTTATCATAGCATTACACCTCATAGTATGCATAAAGGTATGATCTTAGGTTAAGGCAAACCATAAAAGAGAATGATATAGTGAGATACACATGAACAACACATGGTATGCACAAGCATAACCAAACACACACGGTGGGACTACACATCACCGTTTCGACTAGTAGTTTTCCAATGGGACTACACATCAAAGTACTCTTCTACTAGTCACTACCGGTGGGACTACACATCACCGGAGTCTTATACCACTTGCTACCGGCGGGACTACACATCACCGAAGCAACGACAACCATCACGTGAGGTTCGACACCAACCATGCAACACGATGCACAATTACTACCATACGACATGTACTCACTATATCATGCACAACCAAATCAAGATGTGACAAAAACCACAATTAGGCATCACTTACTACTTGGAATCTTACCGATCACAAATGGTCTTACTCACCATTTTCGTGCACAACTTGCACCAATTTACTCACACCTTACAAGGCATATCAACGACATCATTAATACCATCATACATGATCAACGATATAATATTAAGCAATCATAATTCTTCCCAAATTATTTAAGTTTCATGCTTGACAAACCATCACCACAAGTAATGAAAACAAATGGAAAAAGGGAAATTAAAGAGGCAATTCACAACAACTTACCCTTGAGTTTAATTCAACTTTTCAAGCCAAATCTAAATCCTTTTAAAACCATCTTTGAACCAAAACATTACTTGAAAACATTTTCACCTCCACATGCTAGAACCAACCTTTGAAATCAATTTAAAACATTAACCACTCACCTTACTTCCTTAAGCATTCCAAGCAAAGCCAACTCAAGTCTCCACAACTTTCGGAATCGTGCCCGAACCTCCCAATGCCAAATCCGATGTCTCTAATCAATCAAAAGCAATGTATTAACCTCTTAATCAACCACAAATTTACTGTTACACATCAGTTCTCAATTCTCTAACGTTTTCTCAACAATTCAAAGCCGAAATCCTCCCAAATAATTCCATTTTCGTACTCCAGCAAAACCCAGCCATTACCTCCCAATTTTAACACTTAAAACACTCCAAAACATGTCCAAAACACCCTCATAATGTTGTACAACCATCAGCCCTTCATTTCCCCACACAAACACTTCAAAAACTCTTAATTTTCACTCCTAAAAACCACCTACAGCAGTAGCTACGGGAATCCCATCAAACTAACATTATAACCTCTCAAAAATCATCCCAAAACATCTAAAAACACCCACCCAATGTTACTATAACATCAACCCAACAATTTCTCACAAAACCATTCCAAAAACACAAATTTTTGACACTTTAAATACACCCCTAAAACCCATTTCGGAAATCTTTGTAAAACCCAACCAAAATGAGATATAATGTTCTATTGGGCAAGGTTAGATCAAAACACAACTCTATTAATCAAAACAACCCAAAAAGCTATTAAAGTTCCATGCTTTTATTCAAACTTGAAAAGTTCAAAAACTCAAAAAGATGATTTCAATGAGAACTAAAGCTATGAAAATGTTGGAAATCATGAGGAGGATTCAAAATTATAATTACCTCAAAGAAAGCCTTTGAATTGATGAAGGGATTTGATGAAATAGTGTTTTTGGGGGTAGGAGGGGTTTTAGGTTTTCAACAATGGTGGTATGAAGAAGATGAACATTTTTTTCTTTCAAATAAAACCCCCTTTTGTCATCTTATTTCTCATTTATTTTGCAATTGACCAAAATGCCATTAATGAAATGTCAAGCCCACATCTCTTAAAGCCCATTGATTTGGACTTAAGAGATAGGCCCAACATAGCCTTAAACATTTGAAATCCCGAGGCCCATAAAATATTTTATTATTTAATTTGCAAAACCGAACCCGAAATAAAATTAAAATATTATTTTCACCCGACCCCTAAATCCGGGTGTTACACTTTGGGCCAAATATTTTAGATGGGCTAAATATAGTAATTAATAATAATCAATAATAAATAATTATTATTAATTGTTGGGCTTTGGGCTAAATATTTTAGATGAGCTAAATATAATAATTAATAAGAATCAATAATAAATAATAATTATTTATTGTTGGGCTTTAGGCTAAATATTTTAGATGGGCTAAATATAATAATAAATTATTATTATTAATTGTTGTGCATTGGGCTAAAAATTTTAGATGGGCTAAATATTTTTTAGCCCTTTGAATTTTAGATGGGCTAAATATTTTGTGGCCCTTTAAATTTTAGATGTTTTTCATTTAAGTCCTTTAAGTTTTAGTTCAATTCAATTTATGTATTTAAATACATATATAAATACACAAATTTTATAACTTTATAAATACATATATTTATATATATATATATATACATATATTTTATATGTATATTTATGTATTTATATACATATATACACACACATATATATACACATGTACATTACATATTATATATTAACATACATATATTTGTATAATATGTATTAATTATTATGTATGATATGTTATATGTATAATGTATTAATAATTTAATATATACATATGTTTATATAATATATATACACATGTATATATACATGTATGTTGTAGTATCATAGTATGTATTATGTATTATGTATATACATATACATGTATTTATGTATAATACATTACAAATACATAAATACATACAAGTTTGTATAATATATAATTATATATTGTAATTTTTATACATGTGAATACATAAAAATACGTATATATACACATAATCACATATATTTATACTTATAAAGTTATTATAATAATTAATAAGTTATATTATATTATAATAATTAATAAATAATATTAAATTATAATATATATGGGCGGGAAAATTTATTTTGAAACCGCCCAATTCCCAAATTGAATTTCAATTTGGGGTAAATTATAAATAAAGCCCTTTATATTATATAAGTTTTTTTATTCAAGTCCTTTAAGTTTTAATTCAATTCAATTGAGTCCTTAAAACTTTATTTTTACTTCAAATTAACTCTTATTTATTATTATTTTTTCACTATAGTCCATAAAACTTTGTTTTTATTCAAAATTGAGCCTATTATAGTCCATAAAACTTTATTTTAGTCCAAATTAGCTCTTATTTATTATTATTTTTTCACTATAGTCCATAAAACTTTATTTTTATTCAAAATTGTTCATTTCTGGTGAACCTGAATTAACCCGAACTGAAATGAACCCGACGACCTGAAATTACCCGACCTGAAATGAACCCGACATGAAATTTACCCGACATGAAATTTACCCGACCTGCAATTTACCTGCCAATTAACTGATTTTACCCGACCTGTTTTTACCCGATCTGCAACGAGTTTGACCTGAAATGGACCCGACCTGAAAATTGACCCGACCTGAAATGGACCCGACCTGCAAATTACCCGACTGCAATGGACCTGCACCCGACCCGAGTCGAGTCAAAATTTTTTTTTTTACCTGAAATGACCTATATCCGATTTTACCCGACCTGACAGAACCCGACCTGAAACCTGTCCGATTACCTGTTTTTACATCCCTAGGTACGAAGTGAAATGTGTGGTGTTGAAATTGACCCTTCAAACACAAGCATTATTATTTTCTAAATATTAGACTAAGCTGAGCTCTACAACCATAGGTGTCGAGGCCCTACCTTATCCATACCCCACTCTCGCTTCTTCTACTACTCTAGGCTCAAGGAATGTCAATTAGGCGAAATAAATGTGAAAGGTATTCTTCTCGCATTTATTCCGTTAATAATTCTTATTTGTACTCCCGTTTACAGCTCGCTGTGAATTTAAAATTTATAATCCTCCTAGATTTGTAACTTGCAAAATTAAAATCATTCAAGCCTCATTATTATGCGAGTCTCCGGATCCATCTAATTTCCTTTTTATTTGTCTCATGATTCATTCATATGATATATTTATAAATATTAGTCAAATAAATATAAATTAAATTTTTTATGAAAAAGTACGAAATATCTGTCATTCGGGCTCCCACTACATATGTGACAATATTCCAATTGTCACCATTTAAAAAAATAATAAACGAAAGTAGATTTTGTAAAACACAAAAGTTTGGAATAAAAAATACTAAAGTTTATTGCAAATGACCGAAAATAGCACAAATAACATGTAAAATAACATTTCATTTGTCGTAACAAATAAACAAATAGAAAGAATTAAAAAGAAATTAACAATGATAAAACAAACTCCAAAAAATTAAAAATTAATACCAATATAATCTAAATAACATACAATATTATTAAAATAAAATTAAAAAAAGTAAAATAATAATATACCTATAGTGAGAATTGAGGAGAAGAAAATATATCTTAGAAAGAAAGCTTAACGACAGACAATAGTAAAGAAGAAATTAATAAACCTAAATATTATATATATTTTAAATATTTTAAGATAAGTCAATATAAATTATCTTAAATTTGACTCTGATTCAAATTGATATTTTTAAAAATATCTATATATTTGATCTGATCAATCTCAAATTCAATTATATATATTGAACTTTTCATTATTATCCCAAGACAAGTCAAAATGAATTACCATTAATTTGACTATGATCAAAACTGATATCATATTTTTAATAATATAACATGTTACAAGATCTATTAGGGCGGGTGGGGGTGATGCGAGGTGGGTGGGAATGGGTGCCTACAAAGTCATATTCACGCCTACCCCACCACCTATGACAAATCTAATTTTTATTTTCATCCTCGTCCCATGACCCACAAAATTTGTTACTATGCATGTCCAATTCAATGCAAAGTGAGGCGAGTCCCCGCAAAACCCTTCCCACTGAAGTCCCTATACTACATTGATAACCTTAAACCAAATTTCAATATAAAATATAAAAAATATTTAAACCATATAGAAATTTGGAAACCCCAAAAGTCTGTTCGCTTTCGGTACCTTTTATGCATCTCATGATTATGTGAGCAAAATTTGACTCGAAAATCGAATTCTTTTATTCGACTTAAATTTTATAAATTAGACTTGAATTTCATAAACCTAACTCGACTATAAAATTTGAGTTATGAAGTAAGACTTGTATTACTTGAATAACTCGAAACTTTTAATGAGCATTTTTTTTTGCAATTTAGTCTCTCAATTATTAATTTTACTCAATGCAATCATTTGACTACATTATTTGCAAATATTATAATAAATTGACTCTTTTATAGTCTCATCAATACTTTAATACTAAAATTCTCTTTTACAAAAATAATATTATAAATATATTACATAATTTTAGATGAAATTTTATTTATTAAATAACGTTACAAATCTTACAAAAAAAGTTAGCTAAAAAGAAAGATGAGCGAGAGCAGGGAGGCGAAAGAGAGGAAGAAGCATAAGGAAGATCGAGTATGGACTCTTTTTGTGTTGAATATTTCATGGGATTTGCATTGAAAAGGCTTAGGGCAAGTATTTGATCGACATGGGGTTGTTGTAGATATGTTTATACCAATGAAACGACCAAGAGATGGATTGTGATTCAGTTTCATGAGAATGTGTTCAGAGAATGACGCGCTTCAGGCCATGGAAAGGTTACACGGTCATTGGATTTATGGGGCGAGATTGAGGGTTTATATGGCGCAAAAGGAGACTACGAGATCATTTTTGTGTCGTAAAAAAGACAGTTCGATTTTGAGGGAGCATGAGGGAAACATATTGGAAAAAAGTTCAGAAAGATTTGTCGAGAGACGACCAAAAATCAACAAGTGGGGTAGTGGACGAGGAGAAATTGCAAATTTTAAATCGGTGTGTGGTGGGGTAGAGTCGTCGCCCTTGGAAGATGAGTGAACTAGCGAGTGAATTTCAGTTGGCGGATATAAAAGGGTTATCACTTATGCGATTTGCAGGATCTCTTATCCATTGTAAAACCAAAGAATTGATTTTGATATAACAAATGATTTAAGGACTAAATTGAAAATAGAAAATAAATTAAGTCCTCAAAACTTCCTAAAACTTTTAAGCAAAATGGTCAAGTCAAAACCAAATGGTTATACAAGTTTTTCTAAGTGTTTTCCAAGTCAAAACAGTGATTTTCGAGTCACCGTTTCGAAACAGCCCTTAAGTGTTTCGGAATATTTTGAAACTGTTAACATTGGTTTCGGAACGAGACTTCCCGTTTCGATACGATGGTATCGAAACTGGACACCATGTTTCAAAACGGATGAAGAACAACGGAACGGGAAAATCCGTTTCGATACGACTGTATCGAAACGATCTCAAACTTTTCGAAACGAGATTTGGACTTGGATTTAAATTTATGACCGTTGCAATTTTATAACTGATTTTTTCAAAACGGTTAAGACGTATCAAAACGATTTAAGCACGTTTCGATACGGGTTTTGGCAGTTTCAAATTGTTTCGAAACGGTATCAAGCCGTTTCGGAACGGGCTCTTAGCGTATCGAAACTATCGTAGTCGTTTTGATACGGCCTCTTAATTACACCCGACGATTATTTCTATTTTGGTCTGTTTCGAAACAAGTATAGGTGATCGAAATGGGTAGTTGCAGAAGTGCATTTATGGTGGAAAGATTGCATCCCAATGACTATATTTATGATGGCAACCATCCCAACGACTAGAATTGAATGAGAAGATATAAAGGGAGTCTAAAAACAACCAGAAACAACTATTGATCCTAAGGAAAACAATCCAACATCAAATCCGAGCTCAAGTGCTTAAATTCCAATATCTTTGTAAAACCCCAATTGTCAATCCTTGTAATTTCCTATTTTTTAGATTCAATTGGGTTGTGTGCTTGTAATTTGGGCAATATTAGTCTTGAGAGATAAATTGTAATTGCCACGTTCTTCTTTGTACACTTGTGAGAGGGTTTGATCAATTTTGGGTAAAAATTTGACTATTTGTGTAAAGATTTCCTCCTGAGCCTAGAAAAAGAGGAAGATCAACTAGTGAAGTTGTTTGGAAAATCCTTAGTGGGAGCTAAGGTAGTGGATGTAGAGTTCATTTGGAACTTGAATCACTATAATTGTCTTTGTCTTCAATTTTGTTTTACCACTTCACTACCAGCCAAATTAAAAATCTAAGTCACCCCCTCTTGGCATTTATCGATTCAACGATCCACTCAACAATTGGTATCAGAGCCTACCTCTTTTGAAGGTTTAACAACCACAGGAGGAGATCCTAGAAGAGTGTGATAGAATTTCTAATCAAGCCATGACATCTACCTCAACCTCCAACCTCTATGAGTCTCAATCCACAAATAAACCACCATTCTTCAATGGGGACAAATACCCATATTAGAAGAATATGATGCGTCTCTTCATCAAATCCACCGACTACATGGTTTGGGATGTAGTTGAAGAAGGGCCTTACATTTCGATGAAAAGAAATGATGAAGGAAGACTTATCCCAAAGGTGAAAATGGAGATGACCGAAGAAGATAGAAGAAGGATGCAAGTCAATGATAAAGCATTGCACATCATCTTTTGTGCACTTGGTCCGGACATCTATTCTAAGGTTTCTTCAATCAAGAGCGCCAAAGAAGTGTGGGACACTCTTGAGACAACATATGAAGGAACTAGCGATGTTAAGGAGACGAAGATCGGGCTACTAAATTTGAGTTATGAGAACTTCCAGATGGATCCCGATGAGAGTATCTCCAAGATGTTTGATCAATTTTCGATCATCGTTAATGGTCTAAGGTGAAGTGATTCCTGAAGACAAGCTAGTTAGGAAGCTTTTATATTCTCTCTTGGAATCTTGAGATGGTAAAAGAACGGCCATCATCGAAGCTAAGAATATGAAGACCTTGAAGCTTGATGAGCTAGTTGGTTCTCTCCTTACTCATGAGATTATGAAACAAGGAAGAGAAGAGGAAAAGAAGAAATAAGAAAGGAGAATAGAGAAGCAAGAGGTGAACAAGAAAAAGAAGCTAGGAGTTGCTCTCAAGGCCTCTCTACAAGAGGAGAGCTCTTCTAGTGAGGAGGATGATTTCGAGGAGTTGGAAATGATAGCCAAAAGCTTCTCACGGTTAATGAAGTCTAACCAAGGGAGGAAATTTCATAGAAAGAGAGACTTCAAGAACAAGATCAAAGAATAGGAAAAGGATCTTATCATTTTCTTTGAGTGCAAGAAGTCGGGTCATATTCGTTTTGATTGCCCTCAACTCAAGAAGATTGGCTTTGAGAAGAAGAAGAAGCTCAAAGCCAAGATTGCTACTTGGAGTGATGAGGAGTCATACGATGATGAGGAACACGAAGTGGCTAACCTTTGCCTCATGGCTCTTCAGGAGGATTCTATGGTAACCTCTAACTCATCTTGCTATGATTTTACATTTGATGAATTGCATGATGCATATGATAAGTTACAAGAGGTATTTGATGAGTTAGTAGAAAAATACAAGGTGTCCGTTTTGAAAAACAAAAATGTCATTTCGGATTTGAAAGCTCAAAGCGATTTACTCTCTAAAACTAACTTAGATTTTGAGAAAAAGGTTTTAAGCTTGCAAGATGATCTAAATTTATTTGAAAAAGAAAATATTGATTTAAACAACCTTCTTTCTTAATGTAATGATGAACACCAAAAATTGGTGAATGAGCTTAAAAATTCTTTCAAAAGTGTTGGTTCTTCAAAGCTTGAAAAGAGTGAATCTTCAAAAACCAACTTTACAAAAAGAAAGAATTTGAACTACAAACAAAGTGGCTCTTATAGGCACTCTAGGACTAAAAAGATTAGAAGTGTATGGGTTCCTAAGGAACTTGTAAAATATAATAATGTTAATGCCTTGTCATCTTGGATCCCTAAGGGAACCAAGATTTTGGGAGCTAACACTCATGGACCTAAAATGATTTGGGTACCAAAAATCAAAGTTTAAACTCTTTGTTTGTAGGGGGCGTTGCTACAAGGCCAAAGCACAAAGTCAAAATTCATGGTACCTTGATAGTGGATGCTCGAGACACATGACCGAAGACGAGAGTCAATTTATGGAATTAAAGCCAAAAAGTGGAAGAGTAGTAACTTTTGGTGACAACTCCAAAGGCCACATTGAAGGTATTGGCTTCATAGGTAATCACCCTTCCATACATATTGAAAATGTCTTGTATGTCAATGGTCTAAAACGCAATTTGTTGATCATTAGTCAATTATGTGATAAAGGGTTTAATGTCATGTTTGATGTAAATGGGTGTAGAATAGTAGACATTAAATCTAACAAAAAAATGCTCATTGGTCATCACACATGCAATATTTATATGATGCATCTAGATGACGTTCATACATCTCATGCATACTTAGTTGCACAAAATGAAAATGATGCATGGTTATGGCATAGGAAACTAGGACATGCTAGCATTAGCGTTTTAGAAAAATCAGTTTCCCTTAATCTAGTCAGAGGCCCACCTAAGCTCAAGTTCTTATTAGATAAAATTTGTGATGCATGTGCTAAAGGTAAACAACATAGAGCCTCTTTCAAGTCCATTAATGATGTTTCTACAAGTAGATGTTTGCAATTGATCCATATGGATCTCTTTGGGCCAATTAGGACTACTAGCTTGGGTGGAAAATCATATGCATTTGCACTTGTTGATGATTACTCTAGGTATACTCGGGGTTCTCTTTTTAATCACCAAAGATTAGGCTTTAGAAAAATTTATAACATTTTTAAAAGTAACCCAAAATGACCTTGAACTTAAAATTTCACATATTAGAAGTGATCATGGAACCGAATTTCAAAATATGGGTTTTGAAGATTTTTGTAATGAAAATGAGATTAGCCATAATTTTTCGGCTCCTCGCACTCCTCAACAAAATGGGGTAGTTGAGAGGAAAAATAAAACTTTAGAAGAAATGGCTAGGACTATGCTTTGTGAAAATAATTTACCGAAGTATTTTTGGGCGGAAGCCACTAACACCGCTTGCTACATTATAAACTGAGTAATGATTAGGCCTATTTTGAAGAAAACTTCTTATGAGATTTTAAAAATAAAAAAGCCTAACATTAGCTATTTTCATCCTTTTGGTTGCAAGTTTTTTGTTTTAAACAATGAAAAATATAATTTAGGTAAATTTGATGCAAATAGTGATGAAGCTATTTTTCTAGGTTACTCTTTAAACTCTAAAGCCTATCGTGTGTTTAACAAAAGAACTTTAGTTGTAGAGGAATCTATTCATGTGGTTTTCGATGATAACCTCTTTCCGAGGAAGGATTCTTGTGATGATGATGATGTAGAGATCATTGAAGGCAATGATGGTGGAGAATCATCAAAGGTGAATGAGATTCCAACCAAAGAGGAAGAAGCACAAGAACCACCTCTAGAAGCATTGCAAGACATGTCTTGAGGAAAAAGAAGTGAGCTACCCAAGGGAGTACAACTATGTCAAAGGTGGTGAGATCTTGGGTGATCCATCCAAGGGGGTAACTACTCGTTCTTCTCTTAAAATGCTTGATAATGTTGCTTTTATCTCATGCATTGAGCCTAAGAATGTTAAAGAAGTATTAAAAGATGACTTTTGGATTATGACCATGCAAGATGAGTTAAACCAATTTGAGAGAAGTAAAGTATGAACATTAGTTGATAGGCCTAGAAACAAATCTACTATAGGAACTAAATGGGTCTTTAGAAACAAACTAGATGAGAGTGGTAACATAGTGAGAAACAAAAGTATACTTGTTGCTCAAGGTTACACTCAAAAAGAGGGAATTGATTTTGATGAAACCTATGCACCCGTAGCTAGAATGAAAACAATTAGGATGTTACTTGCATTTGCATGTTATCATGATTTCAAGCCTTTTCAAATGGATGTCAAAAGTGCGTTTTTAAATGGCTTTATAAACGAAGAAGTGTATGTGGAGAAACCACTGAGTTTTGAAGATCCCATTTTTCCAAACCATGTTTTCAGATTGTCAAAAGCTTTATATGGTTTAAAACAACCTTCTAGAGCTTGGTATGAAAGATTATCAAGTTTTCTAGTTGAAAAAGATTTTGAAAAAGGAAAGGTGGACACAACACTATTTGTTAAAAACAATGGCAAAGATATCGTAGTAGTTTAAATTTATGTTGATGTTATTATTTTTTATTCTACTAATGAGTTGCTTTGTCAAGATTTTTCTAAGTTGTTGCAAGGTGAATTTGAAATGAGCATGATGGGGGAGCTCTCATTCTTCTTGGGACTCCAAATCAAACAAATGAAGGATGACATATTCATTAATCAAGCTAAGTACATCAAAGACATGCTCAAGAAGTTTGGCTTGGAGCAAGCAAATCCTCAAGCTACACCAATGAGCTCATCCACAAAGCTTAACAAAGATGAAGGAGGTAAATGTGTTGAATCTAAGCTTTATTGTTCTATGATTGAGTCTTTGCTTTACCTTACCGTAAGTAGACCAAATATATTGTTTATTGTTTTCTTGTGTGCTAGGTTCCAAGCTAGCCCTAAAGAGTCACACCTTATAGTCGTTAAAAGAATCTTTAGGTACCTTAGAGATACTTCTTGTTTAGGCCTTTGGTATCCTAGAGACTCAACCTTTAAAATTCATACTTATTCGGATACGGATTACGAGGGTTGCAAGATAGATAAGAAAAGTACTTCCGGCACTTGTTAATTCATAGGTAGTATGCTCATATCTTGGTTCTCTAAGAAACAAAATAGTGTAGCTTTATCTACCACCGAAGCAGAGTACATATCCTTAGGGAGTTATTGTGCTCAAGTCCTTTGAATGAAACAACAACTCTTAGACTATGGAATTGAGGTAGACACCATACCCCTCAAGTGTGATAACACTAGTGCCATATGTCCTACCAAAAATCCCATCCAACACTCTAGAACCAAACACATAGAAATAAGGCATCATTTCATTAGAGATCATGTCCTTAAGGAGAATGTTGTTTTAGAGTATGTAGACACCTTAAATCAATTAGCGGACATCTTTACCAAACCTCTAGATAAAAAGCGTTTTTGGTCCCTTAGGAAAGAGTTAGGTCTAATTAGCCTATTTTGACCTTTTTTAGGACCTTCGTGCTTAAAATTGCTTGAATTCTTGTTAAATCTCATGCCTATGTGTTTTTGATCTAAATTGCATCCTTGCTTATAGTTAGGGGGAGTATGTATATGTTTTGATATGTTAAACTTGCTCATTCATCTCATTCATGCATCTAGGTTCAATCAAAGTTTGATTTTTCTACAATATTTTAGTGCCTTATCTACTCTTCCAGGGGTATTGATATCAAAACGGGTCACCCTGTTTCGATACGGGTTGACTCTAAAGAACACATATGAACCAAGCTGTTTCAAAACGCTCCAAATGGTTTCGAAACATTTTGGTTCTGTTAAAACTTGTATCGAAACGACCCCACTTTGTTTCGATGCGGGAATCTCTTGGGCTTTGAAACGGTCAATCAGTTTCGGAAAGTTCACATGCGTTTTAGAACGTTTGTTTCGAAATGACCTCTCCTGTTTCGAAACACGTATCCAGAAAAGCCAAGTTTAAAGGGTTTTAAATGCTTAAAGAGACTTTTAATTAAACCCCAAAACCCTTAAAACCCTAACCCAATTTCATCTATAAAAACCCTTCAAATCTCTTCGTTTTTCATCAAACTTGAAGGCTTTTACTCCTAAACATCAATCTAAGCAAGCTTCACCAATCTTGTGCAATTTCATCCACAAATTCCTCCAAACCCCCATCTTTGAGGTATTTTCTATCTTTTTCTTTTTATTTCATTAGAATACTATGTTAAAAATTTATATTTTTGTATAGAATACTTGTTTTACATTATGGGTTTTCAAAATCTTGTATTTTTTTAAATCTCAATTTTTTTATTCGAATATATTTTATTCGTATTTTTTAACATTGTTTTTCAAATTTGTTTTCATAAAAATTTTATTTTTATGTATATGCTTTCAAAGTGTTTTTAAAAAAAACCTTAATGGGATTCTTATTGGATCGAATTAGGATTTAATGTATACACTTAAATTTTATTGCTTGCTTTGTTTTTATGTGTTTTTAATGGATTCACATAAGAAAAGAAAGACTGTAGGGGGTGAAGGTTCGAACCCTGGTGACGATGTTCGTCCAAACCTTACCCGCCTTTATGCCAAAAGTCTTAGAAACCAAGAGGCTAGGAATCAGTTTAAAATTCTTCAAGATGTTGTTGTTCGACGATAGAGAGTTGTTGACATGGAATTCCTTGATTCTGAGCGTTTCTACTTCAAGTACCTACCTCTTTTGCAACAATGGGGTTTCCTAAGCTTCATGAATATTCCCAACATTGTCTACAAAAAAACATAGTATTTCTTTTCTACTCAAATGCTCATTTTATTAGCAATGAAGATCATTCCGAAGTTATTTCCATCGAGTCTTACATCTTGGGAAAGAAGTTTCCCATTGAACCATCCACCTTAGTGAACTTTCTTAGGCTTGTTGATGAGGGTATTAAGGATGAAACCCACTTTGGATCTCAAACTGGATCGGTTCTCACTTTGGATGCCCACGATCGTTTCTTGCACATAATCATATCTTGGTTCTTTTGCCCACCCAGAGAAAAATTTGCCCATATCTGTCAAGTTGACACCTTTTGGCTCGAGTGTTTCCGAAAAGTGCAACAACCTAACTTGGTGAAGATAATGTTTGCTGAGATGGTCCGTCTAGTAACACATCGTCTATCCGACTCAATCATCTCTTTCACCTATGAGACAACTTTGAGCTACATTTTTGTTCGCCTTGGCCTTGATGTCTCATACGATTTCCCATAACAACAAAAGCAAAAGCTTGGTGAGTCTTCTCTCATAAGGTCCGAATTTCGATACACAAATGGTGAATGAATTCGAGTTGATCATAGAGCTCAAGCACCTCAAGAAGAGCCTCAACCACAAGTTCAAGTTCCTGTTGTGGCTCCTAACAATGATGCTCTTGTGGCCTTCCTCACCGAGAGGTTCAACACCATGAACACAAACATGGCTTCCGGGTTTGCAGCTATCAACATTCGATTAACATCCTTGGAGGATCGTGTTCATGGCACGGAGAATCGCCTTACCTTTCTTGAAACCCAATAATCATCCATGGATGTAACCCCCTTGTCCCGGTCTGGCCGGATGACCGGTCCATAAGGGCTACACGGGGAAAACCGAGTGAAAACCCCTAAAGGATTCCCCCTCGGTTAGCAACCCTATATTTTTTTTTTCATTTTAAATCTCGTCTAGATGAGTAATTAACCCTAAGTGATCAAACAGCGGAATACATAACCAAAACAATCTAACGAGCTTAACTCCACAACCATAAGGCAAATTTTCAGGTTTAACAACAGGGGTATCGATACACCTAAGGGGTGTATCGAAACGCCTTGACTAAGTCAAAGGTCGGAGTCAACCCGTGGAGACCGTATCGATACACCTTGGGGGTGTATCGATACCGTCGTCAAAGGTTGACTTCCCACGGTCAACACTAGTTGACCGTACCGATACGCTTGAGGCCGATATCGATACCAAGATGGACAGTGGCTCCAGTGGCCAAAAAGGTACCGATACGCCTCCCCGCGTATCGAAACGGAAGGCCTGGAATAAGAAGGCCGTATCGATACGGGTCTAACCGTATCGATACCCCCTGCCCTGCGACACCTCCTTTCACCGTTTGATAACATCTTGCAAGGTTCTAGATGCATACTTAGACACCCTTAAGCACACACAAGCATACATGCATCAACCACAAACAAGACTTAACATGAGGGGCATTCAAACCAACGATAACATACCAAACAAGGCTCCATACAAGTCTACAAGAAGCATACTTAGCAAGCATAAGTCATCCTTCACATAGTAGACAACATAAGGCCTACCTAGGCCAAAATCATACAAATTCAGTCATAAGCAATTAAACCACATAAGAGGCATAGAACATAATCCGAGAAGCAAAAGCATAACACGCAACATAAGTTTAACAATTTCAAGCATGACTTCCTAAGGAGTTTGACCCCAACTCCTAACATTCTATACCCCATTGTCTAGACATTATTGCAAAAACAAACCATACTTAAACTTGCTTGAGAACTCCCGAAAGCTCCTCCTTCGCCCTCTCGCCTCCCGAACTCTAACGATCTGCACGTTGAAAACAAAGAGCATAAGCAACTAGCTTAGTGAGAGAGGCTCTATAATTCACAACATGTAGTTTTCCAAAACACGATTTATATGCAAGAAAACGATGGATGCACGAGGGTTAACCTTAACAACAACACATGGTTTGCACAAGCACAACCATCATTCACACACACGGTGGGACTACACATCACCGTTTCGACTAGTGGACTTCCAATGGGACTACACATCAAAGTACTATCCTACTAGTCACTACCGGTGGGACTACACATCACCGTAGTTTAGACCACCATCACGTGAGGCACGAACTCAACTCGACTACACAATTAACAACTCAAAATGCACTTAATGAACATGACATATAAGCATCCAACATATCACAACAACATGGGAGTAGAGAGGCTTACACACGGGTTTAGATGACCCCTCAAGGTCTCACCCAAACCCCAAAGGAATCCATATCGAGCTCAATGCAAAAATCAACAATTCTACTCACCGTTGCTACCCAAGAGGAGATCGAAGACCAAGCTCAAGACTCCAAAATTTCCGGATTTGTCCCCGAAGCTTCACCAACCAAATTCCTTGATTCTAAGCATTCCAACACCAATCAAATAACCTCAAGTCAGTCCATGATCTAAAATGATCAACCCGAATAACATACTAAGTACAATACACCAATTTTTCCATTGAAACAAGCTCAATTTTTCCAAAATCCGAGCAGCCCTCGATCACCCCTTAAAATCATAGATTTCAACCTCCTAACTACTCCTTAAAGCTTCCAAAACAAGGCTTACATATATCCTAACCATTGGCCCTCTCATTTCCACATAGAACATCCCCAAAACTCAACCCAAAACCTCTCAAAAACCACCCTAAAACCCCATTTCGGGAAAATACCCAAAACCTCAAAAAAAACCATTTTGGTTACCCCTTTTTGGTTGTAGATTACTCTTTGAACCTTAACAAATCAAAAACTAGAATCAAAAACTTCAAAGACAACATTTTTAATTCAAAACCTTCAAACTCCAAAATTTCAAAATGTGAGTAGAAATGAAAATAAAAGACATCAACTTGTAGAGGATAAAGAGAGTAAGTCAAAAACGAAATTACCTTTGCAAAACCTTCAAAAATGAGCAAGCTTTTGAATGGAATAGTATCCAAGGAGAGGGGGTGTTTTTTTGACGGTATTGTGAATAGTGGAGTTAGAGGAAGAAAATGATTCTAGTATTATTTTAGGTTTGTTTGAAATGGGGGGTCAAAAGACCAAAACACCCTTAATGAAATAAGGGATCTACAATGGATGACACCATGGCTATGTGGGCTTGTTTAAAATATAGTCCAACTAAATAAAACCCGAGGCCCAAGTCATTATTTTATTATTTAAAATTTGAAACCGAAACCCGAACTATTTTTAAATTAATATTTTCACCCGACCCCCGAACCCGGGTGTTACAACTCTCCCCTACTTAAGGAAATTTCGTCCTCGAAATTACCTGACGGAAACAAGTAGGGAAACTGCTCAAGCATGTCAGCTTTTCTCTCCCACGTGGCTTCCTCCACACCTCTATGTCTCCATAAGACTTTGACTAACTCTATAGTCTTGCCACGCAACACCTTGCTATCAGAAGCAAGTATCTCAATTGGTTCCTCATTGTAAGATAAGTCCGAATTTAACTCTATTTCTTCCACTGGCATAACATGGGACGGATCCGATCTATACCTCCTAAGCATCGATACATGAAACACATCATGAATCTTCTCTAGCTCAACTGGGAGTCTCAATCTATAGGCAACCGGGCCAATTCTCTCAACTATTTCATAAGGCCCTATGTATCTTGGGCTCAACTTACCTTTCCTCCCAAACCTCATCACCTTCTTCCATGGTGAGACTTTCAAAAACACTTTATCCCCCACGGAGTATTCCACTTCCTTCCTTTTTAAGTCGGCATAGGACTTTTGCCGATCTGAAGCCGCCTTCAAGCGATCACATATCAACTTCACCTTCTCGGTGGTTCCCTTAAGTAACTCGGGCATCGGCACAAGCTTCTGTCCGGCCTCAGCCCAACAAATCGGGGTCCTACACTTCCTACCATACAAGGCCTCATAAGGAGCCATCTGAATGCTTGATTGGAAGCTGTTGTTGTACGCAAATTCCACTAATGGTAGGTGTTTCTCCCACGACCCCTGGAAGTCAATAATACAACACCTGAACATATCCTCCAAAATCTGAATCACTCTCTCAGACTGCCCATCTGACTGCGGATGATACGAAGTGCTGAAGTTCAACCAAGTGCCTAAGGCTCGATGCAAACACTCCCAAAATCTAGAGGTGAATCTCGGATCTCGATCTGACACAATTGACTTCGGTACCCCATGTAGTCTCACAATCTCACGGATATACAATTCGGCCAACTTGTCCAACGTATAGGTGGTATGAACCGGTATGAAGTGTGCACACTTGGTGAATCTATCTACAATCACCCACACTGAATTTTTCTTCGAAGGAGTCAACGGAAGCCCTGATACAAAGTCCATAGTGATACGCTCCCACTTCCACTCTGGAATCTTCAACGGTTGCAACAACCCTGAGGGAAACTGGTGCTCAGCCTTGACTCTCTGACAAACCATGCACTTACTTACGAACTCGGCTACATCCTTTTTCAAACCAACCCAATAATACTCTTCCTTTAATCCTCGATACATCTTCGTGCTACCCGGATGCATAGCAAAAGGGCTATTGTGAGCCTCACTCATGATCGTACGCCTCAACTCGGCATCCTCCGGAACCACTATCCTATCCTTGAAACATAGGATCCCATTCTCTCCAAAACAATACTCGGTAGGCCTATCTTCCGCTATGTCTTGCACGTGAGGTGCCAAAGACTCATCTCGCAACTGCTTCTCACGAATCAACTGAACCAATGATGGCTTAACCTGAAGCTCGGCCTCTAACCCACCGTCCGTAGACACACTCAACCTTGCGAACATTGCTCGCAACTCAACGGCCATCTTCCTACTCAAGGCATCGGCCACCACATTCGCCTTGCCCGGATGATATTCTATGGTGAGGTCATAATCTTTAAGGAGCTCTAACCACCTTCGTTGCCTAAGATTCAACTCCTTTTGGGACATCAAATATTTCAAGCTCTTGTGGTCGGTGTACACAGTGCACTTCTCACCATAAAGATGGTGTCTCCAAATTTTCAACGCGAACACCACTGCGGCCAACTCTATGTCATGAGTGGGGTAATTCTTCTCATGAACCTTCAACTGTCGGGAAGCATATGCCACTACCTTACCTCCTTGCATAAGTACACAACCTAGCCCCACGTAAGATGCATCACTGTAAATTACAAACTCTCTCCCCGGCTCGGGCTGAATCAAAATGGGAGCTTCGGTCAAAGCTTTCTTCAACTTCTCAAACGCTTCTTGTCTTGCATCTGACCATTCATACGGAACATTCTTCTGTAGCAACTTGGTCAACGGAGCCGCTATCCTCGAGAACCCCTCAACAAACCTCCTATAGTATCCCGCCAAGCCTAGGAAGCTGCGGATTTCTGTCACTGATTTTGGTTGCTTCCAATTTACAATGGTTTCAATCTTCTTGGGATCTACACTAATCCCACTAGCTGAGATCACGTGGCCAAGGAAGACCACCTCTCTAATCCAAAACTCACACTTACTTAGCTTGGCATACAATTGATTCTCAAGTAGGGTCTGAAGCACCAACCTTAAGTGTTCATCATGCTCCTCTTCGGTCCTAGAGTACACTAGGATGTCATCAATAAACACTACCACAAACCTGTCCAAGAACTTATGAAACACCCGGTTCATCATATCCATGAAGGCTGCTGGAGCATTGGTCAAACCAAAAGGCATCACCAAAAACTCATAATGTCCGTAATGTGTACGAAAAGCTGTCTTCGGTATGTCCACATCCTTTACCTTTAACTGATAATACCCAGACCTCAAATCAATTTTTGAAAACACAGAAGCACCCCTCAACTGGTCTAGCAAGTCATCTATCCTTGGCAAGGGATATTTATTTTTCACTGTCACCTTATTCAACTGTCTATAGTCTATGCACATCCTCATGCTACCGTCCTTCTTTTTCACAAACAAAACCGGAGCACCCCACGGGGAAATACTAGGCCTAATGAAGCCTCTGTCAGTCAACTCCTGAAGCTGTGTCTTCAACTCCTTCAACTCCTTCGGTGCCATTCTATACGGTGCAATCGACACCGGTGCGGAATCAGAATAAGTCTCAATAGCAAACTCAACTGCTCTGTCTGGAGGCAAACCTGGTAGTTCTTCCGGAAAAACACTCGGGAAGTCACACACAGTCCTGATGTCCTGAGGTCTCACCTCACTCATATCCGGGTGTATTACGTAAGCCAAGTAAGCCTGACACCCTGAACTTAACAATCTCTGAGCTTCCAAAGCCGAAACCACATTGGACAAAAACTTAACATTCTCCCCAACTACCACAACCTCAAAGTCATCAGTAAGCCTCAAAGAGACTCTCTTAGTCTCAAAGTCAACCCTAGCTTTATGCTCTACAAGCCAATCCATGCCCAAAATCACATCAAAGCCATAAAAGGGTAGCTCCATCATGTCGACTGGAAATATGTGGCCCTGAATCATCAAGGGACACCTTCTATACACTTTCCTAACTACCACTGTATCACCAAAGGAGCTAGTGACATTTACTCCTACTTCTAACCAATCACAAGGTAGTCCTAATGACTTTGCATGCTCACCCAGAATATACGAATGTGTTGACCCCGAATCTATGAGGGAAAGCAAACTCAAAGACTGTAATGTGAAATTACCTGCAATGACATCAGTGTCATTTCCAGCCTCTCGCTGAGCGTACACTCTAGCCGGTCCTCCTCCCTCGGGCTGGACTGCTACCACATGAGCCAAGTTCCTCTGACCCTCATTCCTTGGCTGGAAGTTCCCACGGCCGCGCCCACGACCTCTCTGATGCTCAAAACCCCTCGCTGGAGCCGGTCCTCCTCTGACTGGGTGTGGACAATCACGTCTCAAATGATCTCGGGAGCTACAGTTCCAACACGCCCCAAACATACCCATACACTCACCTGGGTGGCGTCTCCCGCACCTAGTGCACTCCGGAATGTGCCCAACAGCTCCTTGGCCCTGACGGCCCTGACCATGGTTACCACCCCTAGGTCTCGTATCCGGCTGGTACCTCCTATCCCTATGCCTCTTGGCATGATCTCTATCCCAGTTCGCATGTCTCTTCCCGGAGTCAGACCCACCGGCACGTGCTCTAGAGCTTAGGTTTTGCTCTACATCCTTGGCTCTAGAAACCAAGACGTCGAACTCAGTGTAGTCGGTGGCCAACATGTAGGTCTTCACATCAGTAGTCAACCCATATCTGAAGCGCTCACATCGTTCCTTCTCATCCGGAATCAACTCTGGCGCATACTGGCTCAACCTCACAAATTGGATCTCATACTCGGACACGGTCCTATGGCCTTGAACCAAAGCCATGAACTCCCTTTTCTTTTCATCTAAGTACCGGACCCCAAGGTACTTCCTCTTGAAAGCATTCTTGAAAAACTCCCATGTGACATCCACCTCGGCCATACCAGTAATAACAGTGGTCCACCATGTATAAGCGTCTCCCTGAAGCAGTGAGACAATGCATCCCAACTTACGAGCATCCGAACACTCCATCTGACCCAAGATGCGAGTAGTGCTCTCAAGCCACCCTTCCGAACCTTCCGGAGACAACCCACGAAACTCAACTGCCCCCAAATTGCGAAGCCTCTCTAGGGGTAATCCTGTCCCCGCACCCGGAGGTGGTGCTGCAGCTTGCATACCAGCCAAAGCTGTCTGGAAAGCTCCGGCGATAGTCTGAATCAAATGAGCCACATCTGGACCCGCCTGACCTTGGCCCGCTTGAGCCCCATTACCTCCCACGTTAGCCCCAGCCTGAGGCCCACCACCATCACCTCCAACGTTCCCTCCATTACCACCCGGAGCATTAAGAGCAGGAGGCGCGTGCTCGGGTGCCTGGTCACCCGCTCTAGGCCGTCCCCTCGGTCTCACCATAGCAATTAGTGTAATCTAAAACAACAAACACACAACAACAAGAAACGTTAGGTTAGCAAGGGGCAAAGGACTCCGGTTCTCAAGCTCTTTAAACCAAAACAATTTTCCTTTTTATTTTGACAACAATGCCTAACAATGGGGACTCAAACCAACTCTCAAACAACAGAAAAAAAAACCAACATAGCATGCATACACACACCGTGCTAAAAACAAAATTTAGACATACATGGCAAAACACTCATAATATCTTAACTTACCTCACTTACCTGCCCGAGGTCTCGGAAACCTCAGGCTCTGATACCAATAAATGTAACCCCCTTGTCCCGGTCTGGCCGGATGACCGGTCCATAAGGGCTACACGGGGAAAACCGAGTGAAAACCCCTAAAGGATTCCCCCTCGGTTAGCAACCCTATATTTTTTTTTCATTTTAAATCTCGTCTAGATGAGTAATTAACCCTAAGTGATCAAACAGCGGAATACATAACCAAAACAATCTAACGAGCTTAACTCCACAACCATAAGGCAAATTTTCAGGTTTAACAACAGGGGTATCGATACACCTAAGGGGTGTATCGAAACGCCTTGACTAAGTCAAAGGTCGGAGTCAACCCGTGGAGACCGTATCGATACACCTTGGGGGTGTATCGATACCGTCGTTAAAGGTTGACTTCCCACGGTCAACACTAGTTGACCGTACCGATACGCTTGAGGCCGGTATCGATACCAAGATGGACAGTGGCTCCAGTGGCCAAAAAGGTACCGATACGCCTCCCCGCGTATCGAAACGGAAGGCCTGGAATAAGAAGGCCGTATCGATACAGGTCTAACCGTATCGATACCCCCTGCCCTGCGACACCTCCTTTCACCGTTTGATAACATCTTGCAAGGTTCTAGATGCATACTTAGACACCCTTAAGCACACACAAGCATACATGCATCAACCACAAACAGGACTTAACATGAGGGGCATTCAAACCAATGATAACATACCAAACAAGGCTCCATACAAGTCTACAAGAAGCATACTTAGCAAGCATAAGTCATCCTTCACATAGTAGACAACATAAGGCCTACCTAGGCCAAAATCATACAAATTCAGTCATAAGCAATTAAACCACATAAGAGGCATAGAACATAATCCGAGAAGCAAAAGCATAACACGCAACATAAGTTTAACAATTTCAAGCATGACTTCCTAAGGAGTTTGACCCCAACTCCTAACATTCTATACCCCATTGTCTAGACATTATTGCAAAAACAAACCATACTTAAACTTTCTTGAGAACTCCCGAAAGCTCCTCCTTCGCCCTCTCGCCTCCCGAACTCTAACGATCTGCACGTTGAAAACAAAGAGCATAAGCAACTAGCTTAGTGAGAGAGGCTCTATAATTCACAACATGTAGTTTTCCAAAACACGATTTATATGCAAGAAAACGATGGATGCACGAGGGTTAACCTTAACAACAACACATGGTTTGCACAAGCACAACCATCATTCACACACACGGTGGGACTACACATCACCGTTTCGACTAGTGGACTTCCAATGGGACTACACATCAAAGTACTATCCTACTAGTCACTACCGGTGGGACTACACATCACCGTAGTTTAGACCACCATCACGTGAGGCACGAACTCAACTCGACTACACAATTAACAACTCAAAATGCACTTAATGAACATGACATATAAGCATCCAACATATCACAACAACATGGGAGTAGAGAGGCTTACACACGGGTTTAGATGGCCCCTCAAGGTCTCACCCAAACCCCAAAGGAATCCATATTGAGCTCAATGCAAAAATCAACAATTCTACTCACCGTTGCTACCCAAGAGGAGATCGAAGACCAAGCTCAAGACTCCAAAATTTCCGGATTTGTCCCCGAAGCTTCACCAACCAAATTCCTTGATTCTAAGCATTCCAACACCAATCAAATAACCTCAAGTCAGTCCATGATCTAAAATGATCAACCCGAATAACATACTAAGTACAATACACCAATTTTTCCATTGAAACAAGCTCAATTTTTCCAAAATCCGAGCAGCCCTCGATCACCCCTTAAAATCATAGATTTCAACCTCCTAACTACTCCTTAAAGCTTCCAAAACAAGGCTTACATATATCCTAACCATTGGCCCTCTCATTTCCACATAGAACATCCCCAAAACTCAACCCAAAACCTCTCAAAAACCACCCCAAAACCCCATTTTGGGAAAATACCCAAAACCTCAAAAAAAAAACCATTTTGGTTACCCCTTTTTGGTTGTAGATTACTCTTTGAACCTTAACAAATCAAAAACTAGAATCAAAAACTTCAAAGACAACATTTTTAATTCAAAACCTTCAAACTCCAAAATTTCAAAATGTGAGTAGAAATGAAAATAAAAGACATCAACTTGTAGAGGATAAAGAGAGTAAGTCAAAAACGAAATTACCTTTGCAAAACCTTCAAAAATGAGCAAGCTTTTGAATGGAATAGTATCCAAGGAGAGGGGGTGTTTTTTTGACGGTATTGTGAATAGTGGAGTTAGAGGAAGAAGATGATTCTAGTATTATTTTAGGTTTGTTTGAAATGGGGGGTCAAAAGACCAAAACACCCTTAATGAAATAAGGGATCTACAATGGATGACACCATGGCTATGTGGGCTTGTTTAAAATATAGTCCAACTAAATAAAACCCGAGGCCCAAGTCATTATTTTATTATTTAAAATTTGAAACCGAAACCCGAACTATTTTTAAATTAATATTTTCACCCGACCCCCGAACCCGGGTGTTACAATGGATCTCTCCTTCACCAACTTCTATGGTGATTGGAGGCGTTTTCGCAAGGATCAAGATAAGGACAAGGATGATTTCTTGGATGACTTTGAGGCGATGAAGACGATGAGGAACCTTAGTTTTATTGCATATCATTTTATTTTCTCATATTAGGATTGAGTTTATGCACCTATTTTTTAAGACCTATGCTTTGGTTTCATGTTTTTAGGATTGAGTTTGATTTTATGTTTGAATTTGTTTCATGAACTTAATGCTATCTATGCTATTATGTTGTTTGGTTTATGATTTATGCCTATTTTATTCTCATTTAGCCTTGATTATATGTTTGATCTAACAAAAAAGGGGAGAAGTAATTCCTAAGAGCCTAAGTTTTTTAAGTTTCAAGTGCTTTAAATTTCAACTTTTCAAAACTTTAAAACCTATCTTAAATTGAGGGGGAGTTAAAAGTTTTTCAAAGATTTCAAAACACTTAAAAATTTATACTTGATTTTGTTATATCAAAAAGAAGAGATTGTAAAACCAAAGAATTGATTTTGATATAACAAATGATTTAAGGACTAAATTGAAAATAAAAAATAAAATTTTAAGTCCTCAAAACTTCCCAAAACTTTTAAGCAAAATGGTCAAGTCAAAACCAAATGGTTCTACAAGTTTTTCTAAGTGTTTTCCAAGTCAAAACAGTGATTTTCGAGTCACCGTTTCGAAACAGCCTTAGGTGTTTCGGAACGTTTTGAAACTGTTAACATTGGTTTCAAAACGAGTCTTCTCGTTTCAATACGATAGTATCGAAACTGGACACCATGTTTCGAAATGGATAAAGAACAACGGAACAGGCAGATCCGTTTCGTTACGGCTGTATCGAAACGATCTCAAACGTTTCGAAATGATATTTGAACTTGGATTTAAATTTATGACCGTTGCAATTTTATAACTGATTTTTTCAAAACGGTTAAGACGTATTGAAATGATTTAAGCACATTTCGATACATGTTTTGGCAGTTTCAAATTATTTCGAAACAATATCAAGTCGTTTCAGAACGGGCTCTTAGAGTATCGAAACTATCGTAGCCGTTTTGATACGGTCTCTTAATTACACCCTAACGGCTAATTCTATTTTGGTCTGTTTCGAAACATGTACAGGTGTTTCGAAACAGGTAGTTGCAGAAGTACATTTATGGTGGGAAAATTGCATCTCAACGTCTATATTTATGATGGCAACCATCTCAACGGCTAGAATTGAATGAGAAGATATAAAAGGGAGTCTAAAAACAACCAGCAACAATTATTGATCCTAAGAGAAACTATCCTACATCAAATCCAAGCTCAAGTTCTTAAATTTCAATATCTTTGTAAAACCCCAATTGTCAATCCTTGTAATTTCTTATTTTTTAGATTCAATTGGGTTGTGTGCTTGTAATTTGGGCAATATTAGTCTTGAGAGATACATTGTAATTGTCACATTTTTCTTTTTACAATTGTGAGAGGGTTTGGTCAATTTCGGGTCAAAAACATTACAAATCTTACTCACACTTGTGAAAATATGAAGAAATATATATGTATATTGTATATGATTATAAAAATTCGTTTAAAATGGAATCAATCAGTGTCACAATATTATAAATATTTACAATTAAATTTGAATAGAAACTCGAACAATTTAGTTAGACTCGACTTAAATTTTATAAACCCGGTTCAACTCTAATTTTAAATAAAATTTGAATGATAAAATATTACTCATTAACTCGATTAATCCAAATTATTGAATACAGTATATGAAAGGTTCACCCTTATTGATGATAAGATTTAGATGGTAAAAAAATGGCTATAGATATCTTTAGATAAAGATTTGTCCATATTAAAATAGTGAAATGTTATAATCTTGTATCTATTAGCGCCACGTTTAAACCCATGTTGATATGCCTAGTGCTTAGTACAATTAATAAATATATTTTTAAATAATTAGTAAATAGATAAAGATCGAAAGTAAGTCATAACTGGCTTAGTGACTAAGAATGTTTATCTTGTTACATTTTGTATAAGTTCGAATTTTAATATGAGAATGTAATACACTTATATTTAATAAAAAAATATAAAAACATAAAAAGTTATTGATTATTAGTTTGTCTCATGAGTAAAAATGTTAAATCTTTTAAATAATATTTAGAGTTTGAATCCTAGCGTGAATAAAATAAGCTGCATTAAAAGGATTGTCTATTTAATATTTAAAGTTTGCTTATCCCCTTGTGTACTGGTGGCAAAGGTAGATGTTCATCATCCCTTATGACTTGGATTTGAGTACCAGTAATACATGTTGTGTCTCGTTTTTAAAAGGACTAACAAAATTGAACAGATGCTACTCCTGCATCACACACATTATTAAAAAAAATTATCCGTTATTATAAAAAAAATAGAGGAAGTTACAATCTCAATTGATGTCAGAGAGTACGTGGGTCTTTAACTAATTCCGATAAGGTGGTTCTTATCTCAAATCAATTGACCATTGATAAAAAAATGTCTAATGACAATTATTGCTGTCAAATTATTTAAAAAAGTCTAATGATACTTATTGCTTTGAGTTTTAATTTCAAAATCATTTTAGCACTTCAACAATTTTATTTTTTAAAGGTAACTAACTGTATCCAATTTATTAGTTTACTAATATTGATCGGGTACTATAATTTATAAGACTTATTATAGAGGCAACTTTTTCAAGTTAATTTGTTTTATTTACCATCATTGGCGTGACTTGGTGGTAGAGTTAGAGTGACAAACTTAAAATTTAAAAAAATGTTCAAAATTAAAATTTTCAAAAACTTTGAAGGCTTCAATATACAATTTTTTTTCAAAAAGTTTTGGGTCTAATTAAAAATTTGAAATTTTAGGAGACTTGATGAGAATTTTTAAAAATTATAAAAGTGATTTAATTAAGAACGTTAAAAATTTTGAAGCTTAATTTGAACTTTTAAAAATTTTATGGGGCCTAATTAATTCTTTTTAAAATTCTAAGGATCTAAATTATAATTTTCCAATTTGGGGGGGGGGTGGCAGGGGTGAGCAAAACTCGACTCGAAAAAACCAAACTTTTTTACTCAACTTGAATTTCATAAACTTAACTCGAATCGAAAAAATTTCAAATAAAATTTGATTTGTAAAATGGAAATTCGAATAACTCAAAATTTTTAGAATTAGTGTATTGCTTTTAAGTTCGAGTCGAGTCCCATATTTTTCTTGATATATATATGTACCGATATAAAAAATATGAAGAAATATATGTCAATATGAAAATATATGAAGTAATACATATGCATATCTTATATGATTAGTGTAACACCCGTGTTTTGGGCCTAGGAGTTAACCGGGTTTATAGTTCGAGTCAATAAAACTTAATTTAATCGATTCAACCTAAATAATGACCTAATCGAACTTTAGTAAAAGGAGGAGGACTCATATTGTAATTTTACCCAAAAGTCTTGTAAAGCAAGACCACTTTAACAAAAAAGTTGTCTTCCTCCCCCTTTATTCCAAATCCAACGTCAAAAACACCATAAACCCCTCCTAAACTCTTTCAAACCTAAAACACTATTCCATTCATTTTCTTCCTCAATTCAAGGTGTTTTGCAAAGGTAATTATGTTTTCTAACTCTCCTCTTCAACCTCTATCTAACCATGGTCTTGGATTTCAAAAACATTGGGTTTTGAAAATTAGGGTTCATATGAAATTTGGGGTTTTGATGGGGCTTTTTAATTTGTTTTGTTAAATCATGTTGGGGTTTTAGTTAATCATGTTAAAAGATGTAACATATGTCAATTTGGTCGAATTTGGGTAAAAATTCGTAGCATGCTCTTGAGGTAGATTTTAGAGTATGAAAACTTAGGTTTTTGGGAGGTTTAATGTTGTAAATGAGGGGCTGATGGTCTACCTAGGTAAGGAGGGTGTTTTGGAATGCTTTGGAAGCCATTTGGGTGTTTGGAAGTGGGTTTTTCAGCAAGGGTTTTGGGAAGCACGAAAATTGAGTTTTGGGAGATTTTGTGATTTGGAGAATTTGTGAAATTTGGTTTATGGTTGTGAAGTGAATTGATAGTTGAGCTTTAGCATTGAATTGTGGTGTAATAAGTGTGTTTTGCTTGGCTAGAAGCAAGGGGAAACGTTGAAGGAGCTTTGGGACCGAATCCGGGTGCGTAGGAGGATTGTTCGATTTGCTACGGAAGGGCGGTGAGTGGTTTCAAACTTGTTTTAAAGTATGGTTCGAGTGTGTTTAGTGTGTGAGAGAAATGTGCTTGGTAGGCCATTTCCATTTAATTCATGTTGTTGATTTTAGCTATTGATTTCCTTTGAATGCTTGTGTTGGCCTATCTATGCTCTTGAGAAATGTGGATAAGTTATGCATGTATGTCATGATATGTATATGTATGTGATGAGCATGAGTGTGGTTGATGATATGTGATGTGATAATGATAATTGGCACTAAGATAATTACCGGTTGTAAATGATCGATCATTAGGATAGTGTGCACACAAATTGAGTCAAAACGTACGTGGCCTTGATGGCGTTAAGTCATCAAGGAGGAGTACGATGATGTAACATTCCACCAGAAGCTTTTTATATATTTCTACGGGATGATGAGTGGAATCCTATCCGTAGGGCATGTGGCGATGAGTGGAATCCCGCACATGCAAGGTCCGGTGATGAGTGGAATCCCACCGAGGTAAAGTGTTGTCAAGGTTTTAATCCGCACAATCGGGGTAATTAAAGTGGCCAATTAACTTGTTCATGTATTGTGATATATGATGGTGATATGTGGTTTTGATATATGGTATTGTATATGATAATTGATATTGATGTGAAATCTTGCTAGGATTGAGAGACCATATATGCCACTTGAAAGGCTAGCTAAGTCTACTTGTTTATATGCAATGCTTGATATGTGTGAGACTAGGATTACATGCTTGAACCCTGCATTGTTGATGTTCTTCGTTTTAGAGCACCCTCACTAAGCTTATAGCTTACGCTCTCAATGTTCAACAATGCAGATCATTAGCGTGGTGTTAGCTCGAGGCAAGGCAAGAAGGGCTTCCAAGTTTGTAGCTCAAGTATGGTTATCGATTTTGTAATAGCTAGCAATGTGGCAAGGGTCTTTGTATGAGCGTGTGTGACTCATTTGATTGATGTTGTTTTTGGATTGATCATGGGTTGTAAGCATGCTATACTATGATGAATGTTTGATGTTTGATGGTATGCTTTAGAATGTTTAGGTTGCATAGTGTATGAGTGCAAACCTTTCAAGAAGTCTTGTTCCTTTTAAGGTCCTTTGTGTTTTTGGAGTATGCCAATATTGCTTAAATTGCTCTTTAATTAGGATGCCATGTATGAATGCTTTAATCCATGTTTGATTGACTCCCTTGGCTTATATATGTATGCTTGTATGGTTGCTATGCCTTAAGTTGTTTGTCTTGATGTTGCTTGGTGTTTTGGAGGTGTTTTGGGGCATCCTTGTGCCCCAAAACAGCCCAGAAAAGTCTGCAGACAGGGGGTGTTTCGGAACGGGTCCCCGTGTTCCGAAACGGCCCTGCGTAAATGACCTGCCGTTTCGAAACGGATAAGGGTCGTTCCGGAACGTTTTCGCCACTGTAATTTTGAGAAATTGGCGAGATGAAGCCGTTCCGAAACGGGCCTTTGAAGTTCCGAAACGGTCAAATCTCGTTGACCACGAGATATTGACCGTCAAGGTCGTTCCGATACGGGTCACTCCTGTTTCGGAACGGTCACCTTGTGGTTGACCCAGGCTCGTTGACCAGGTCAGGGCGTTTCGGAACACCCTATAGGTGTTTCGAAACGGCCTGCTGTAATGAAGAAAAATGGACTGTTTATGTTTGTTTGGTCGGTGAATTGTTTCGTGATTGTATCTTCCGCTGTTGTGACACACTTAGGTCTAATTTATGTATGTAGACAAGATAAGATAAAAAAAGAAATTTTCTGGGTCATTAACCGAGGGGAAACCTTAACGGGTTTCGCTTCGGTTTTCCCCGTGTGGCCCACTCGGACCGGTCATCCGACCAGACCGGGACGAGGGGGTTACATTTGTTGGTATCAGAGCCTGAGGTTACCGAGACCTCGGGCAGGTAAGTGAGGTAAGATTAATGTGTTAAATGCTTGTGTTGTTTGATGCATGATTTGCCATGAATCCTTGATGCTTGATTAATCGTATGATGTTTTGAATGCTTGAACTGTCGTGTCTGGTGTAGAGTGAGTGCCCATTGCTACTATTACTTAATTTAAAAAGATTTTTGAAAGAGGAATACTTGAGCACTATTGGACCCTTGCTTTGACTAACGTAATCCTTATCTGTTTCTTGTTGTAGTTTTACCTTGCTAGTTGAACCATGAGACCACGTGGGAGGCCTAGGATGGTTCGACCGGAACCACGGGCAGAGGCTCCGAGAGTTGAGCCAGTTGTGAGAGTTGAGGCTCAAGTGGGAGAGCCAGTGGTTGGAGTTGGAGCTCCTCCACCACCTCCACCACCACCACCTCCTCCACCGGGAGTGGGAGGCGAGGCCGGGCCCAGAGGAATGGGACCACAAGGAGGCCAAGGTGGCCAAGGACCGGCCGGGATTGACTTAGCACCGTTGGTTCAGGCAATAGCCGGGGCGTTCCAGGCTGCAGTAGCTGGAGGTCAGGCAGCTCATCATCAGGGTGAGGGCACCGGATTACCATTAGAGAGACTTCGGGGCCTTGGGGCCGAAGAGTTTAGAGGTGCTACTCCGGAGAGGTCAGAGATGTGGTTTGAGAAGACCGTCCGTATTCTTGCTCAGATGGGATGTACTGGTGAGCGCAAGTTGGGATGTGTTGAGTCTCTGCTTCAGGGTGATGCCTACACCTGGTGGGTCACCGTTACTTCGGGGATGGATGAGACTGAGATCACTTGGGAGTTCTTTGAGACAGCTTTCCGGAAGAAGTATTTGGGTCCGCGATACCTCGATGAGAGGAAGAGAGAGTTTATGGCATTGCTTCAGGGGAGTATGTCCGTGACTGATTATGAGATCCGGTTCATCAGACTGAGTCAGTATGCACCTGAGCTCGTACCTACTGAGGTGGAGCGTTGTAACCGCTTCCGATATGGGCTGAATGAGGAGATCAAGACTTATACTCTAGCTTCTGATTACATTGATTTTGATGTCTTGGTCTCGAGGGCCAAGGACTTGGAGCACAGTTTGAGTTTGACCAGGCGGTCAGGTGGATCTAGTTCAGGTAAGAGGTCCAGCAACTTTGATAGAGGAGATGCCAAGAGGCATCGGGACAACCGGCATCAGTTTGATCATAGGCGTGGTGGCGGTAACCACGGTAAGGGCCAGCAGGGTCAGAGAGCTGGTGGGAAGTTGCCCACATGTGCTACTTGCGGGAGGAACCACACCGGTGAGTGTTGGGGGAATTATCATTCCTGTTGGAGTTGTGGTGCTAGAGACCACATCAGGCGTGACTGTCCACATCAGGTGGGACAGGCACCAGCTCAGGCTCCTGCTAGAGCTAATGATTTTCAGAGAGGCCGCGGGCGCGGTAGAGGTAATTTCCAGCCGAGGAACGATGGTCAGAGAAACTTAGCTCATGTAGTTGCAGTCCAGCCGGAGGGCGGAGGACAGGCTAGGGTTTACGCCCAGCGCGGGGAGCAGCATGACACCGATGTGATCGCAGGTAATTTCTCGATACAGTCTTTGGGTTTGCTTTCTTTGATTAACTCTGGGTCTACACATTCCTACATATTGAGTGAGCATGCACAGTCTTTGAATTTGCCTTGTGAGTTGTTAGAGGTAGGAGTTAGTGTTACTAGTTCCTTTGGGGACACGGTAGTGGTTAGGAAGATGTACCGAAGGTGTCCGTTGATGGTTCAGGGGCATGTGTTTCCAGTGGATATGATGGAACTTCCCTTCTATGGTTTTGATGTGATTCTGGGTATGGATTGGCTCACGGAGCATAGAGCTAGGATAGATTTTGAAACTAAGCGGATTTCTTTGAAGCTCACAGATGATTATGAGATTGTAGTGGTGGGTGAGAATGTGAAGTTCTTGTCCAATGTGGTTTCAGTGTTAGAGGCTAAGAGGTTAGTTGAGTTGGGGTGTGAAGCATACTTAGCGTATGTGATGAACCCTAACATGAGCGAGGTTAGACCTCAGGACATCCGGACAGTATGTGATTTTCCTAGTGTGTTTCCGGAAGAATTGCCAGGGTTACCACCGGACAGAGAGGTAGAGTTCAGCATTGAGACTTATTCTGATTCGGCTTCTGTTTCGATTGCTCCGTACCGTATGGCACCGAAAGAATTGAAAGATTTGAAGACTCAGTTGCAAGAATTGACAGATAAAGGTTTCATTCGACCTAGTTCATCACCTTGGGGTGCACCAGTGTTGTTTGTGAAGAAGAAAGATGGAAGTATGAGAATGTGCATAGATTACGGACAGTTAAATCAACTGACAGTGAAGAACAAATATCCGTTGCCTAGAATTGATGACTTGTTTGATCAGTTGAGAGGAGCATCGGTCTTTTCGAAGATTGATTTGAGATCAGGTTACTACCAGCTAAAGGTTAGAGAGGTTGATGTACCGAAGACGGCCTTTAGGACTAGGTACGGTCATTATGAGTTCTTAGTCATGCCCTTTGGGTTGACTAACGCACCGGCAACTTTCATGGACATGATGAATAGGATTTTTCATCAGTATCTAGATCAGTTTGTAGTTGTGTTTATTGATGACATCTTGGTGTACTCGCGAACTGAAGAAGACCATGACCGACATTTGAGACTTGTTTTGAAGACTTTGCTAGATCATCAGTTGTATGCGAAGCTCAGCAAGTGTGAATTCTGGATCCGAGAGGTAGTCTTCTTAGGACATGTAGTGTCAGCTGAAGGCATTAGAGTTGATCCGAAGAAGATTGAAGCCATTGTTGAGTGGAAGCAACCGAAGTCAGTGACGGAAGTACGTAGCTTCCTAGGCTTAGCCGAATACTATAGGAGGTTTGTAGAGGGTTTCTCTAAGTTAGCCGCTCCATTGACACAGTTACTTCAGAAGAGTGTTCAGTTTGAGTGGACAGATGCAAGACATAGAGCCTTTGAAAAATTGAAAGAAGCTTTGACCCAAGCACCGATCTTGATTCAGCCTGAGTCCAGGAAGGACTATGTGATTTATAGTGATGCCTCGTATGTAGGGTTAGGATGTGTTCTGATGCAAGACCGAAGAGTAGTGGCTTATGCCTCAAGACAGTTGAAGACTCATGAGCGCAACTATCCGACCCATGACATAGAGTTAGCGGCAGTTGTGTTTGCTTTGAAGATTTGGAGGCATTATTTGTATGGTGAGAAATGCACAGTATACACCGATCACAAGAGTTTGAAGTACATTATGACTCAACGAGATTTGAATCTCAGACAGCGTAGGTGGTTAGAGTTACTAAAAGACTATGATCTTACTATTGAGTACCATCCGGGTAAGGCCAATGTAGTGGCCGATGCATTGAGTAGAAAGGTGGCTGTAGACTTGAGAGCTATGTTTGCTAGATTGAGTTTGTCCGGAGATGGTGGCTTGATAGCCGAGCTTCAGGTTAAACCTACTCTAGGTCAGTTGATACGAGAGAAACAGCTCTTAGATAGATCTTTGGCACCTCACGTGCAAGATATAGCCGAAGGTAGATCTTTAGATTACAGCTTCAACACGGATGGGGTTCTGTGTTTCAAAGATAGAATAGTTGTGCCAGAAGAAAGTGACTTGAGACGTACGATCTTGACTGAAGCCCACAGTAGTCCATTTGCTATGCATCCTGGAAGTACGAAGATGTACCGTGATTTGAAGAATGGGTACTTTTGGGTTGGCTTGAAGAGAGATGTAGCCGACTTTGTGAGTAAGTGCTTAGTGTGTCAGAGGGTGAAGGCGGAACATCAGGTTCCCTCAGGTTTGTTACAGCCGTTGAGAATTCCGGAATGGAAATGGGAGAACATCACCATAGATTTTGTTTCGGGTTTGCCTTTGACACCTACGAAGAAGAACTCAGTTTGGGTGATAGTAGATCGTTTTACGAAGTGTGCTCACTTCTTGGCAGTCAACACTACTTACACCTTAGATAGATTGGCCGATTTGTACATTGGTGAGATTGTGAGGTTACATGGTGTGCCGAAGTCCATTGTGTCAGATAGAGATCCGCGGTTTACTTCGAGATTTTGGGAGTGTCTACATACAGCTTTGGGTACCCGTTTGAACTTCAGCACTTCTTATCATCCTCAGTCAGATGGTCAGTCAGAGAGGGTTATTCAGATCTTAGAGGACATGTTGCGCTGTTGTATCATAGACTTTCAGGGTACTTGGGAGAAGCATCTGCCTCTAGTAGAGTTTGCGTACAATAACAGTTTTCAGTCGAGCATTCAGATGGCTCCATATGAGGCCTTGTATGGCCGGAAGTGTAGAACTCCTGTGTGTTGGGCCGAGGTAGGACAGAAACTGTTACCTATGCCGGATTTGCTAAAAGGGACAACCGAATTTAAACTTTAAAGAAATTATATATATATATATATATATGGTAAATTCATCAACACAATACGAATTTAAGACGTCGGTATTTAGAATTTCCCCCATATTAAAGCCATCAACACATATGGTACCTAGACAAAAGCTGCAACAACCATATATATGGACACAATATTTGAACAACATTACCTACAACCGCCATAAATGTAAAATGACGTCTGGGATGGCAACATGGATGTGCCTTGTTGGGACCATTTAAAAAATTTAAACTTCAAAGAAATCTTATATATATATTGATGACTTTATCTTATGTATATATATATATATATATATGGTAAAGTCATCAACACAATACGGATTTAAGCCACCGGTATTTAAAATTTCTCTCATATTAAAGCCATCAACACATACGCTACTTAGACAATACCTTAAACAACCATATATATGGGCACAATATTTAGACAACATCACCTACAGCTGCCATAAATGTAAAAAGACGTCTGGGATGGCAACATGGATGTGCCTTGTTGGAACCATTTAAAAAATTTAAGCTTCAAAGAAATTCTATATATATATATATATATATATATATGATAAAGTCATCGACACAATACGGATTTAAGCCACCGGTATTTAGAATTCCCCCTTATTAAAGCCATCAACACATACGGTACTTAGACAATACCGGCAACAACCATATATATGGTCACAATATTTAGACAACATTACCTACATCTGCCATAAATGTAAAAAGACGTCTGGGATGGCAACATGGATGTGCCTTGTTGGAACCATTTAAAAAATTTATACTTTAAAGAAATTATATATATATTGGGTAAAGTCATGAACACAATACGAATTTAAGCTACCGATATTTTGAATTTCCCACTTATTAAAGCCATCAACGCATACGATACTTAGACAATAGCTGCAACAACCATATATATGGTCACAATATTTGGACAACATTACATACAACTGCCATAAATGTAAAAAGACCTCTAGGATGGCAACATGAATGTGCTTTGTTGGGACCATTTAAAAAAATTTAAACTTCAAAGAAATCTTATATATATAGGGTAAAGTCACCAACACAATACGTATTTAAGCCACCTGTATTTAGAATTTTTCTTATATTAAAGCCATCAACACATACGGTACTTAGACAATAGCTGCAACGACCATATATTTGGACACAATATTTGGACAACATTACCTACAGCTACCATAAATATAAAAAGACGCTTAAGATGGCAACATGGATGTGTCTTGTTGGGACCATTTAAAAAAATTTAAACTTCAAAGAAATTCTCTCTCTCTCTCTCTATATATATATATGGTAAAGTCATCAAGACAATACGAATTTAAGCCGCTAGTATTTAGAATTTTCTTTATATTAAAGCCATCAACACATATGGTACTTAGACAATAGCTGCAACAACCATATATATTGACACAATATTTTGACAACATTATCTACAAGTGCCATAAATGTAAAAAGACGTCTAGGATGGCAACATGGATGTGCCTTGTTGGGACCATTTAAAAAATTTAAACTTGTATGCTAAAAAAATTAAAGTTCAAAGAAATCTTATATATATATATATATATATATATATATATATATATATATATATATATATATAAAGTATACCAGTGACCACCAAGACGCGTTCATTTTGGTCACCAAACTTTTAAATTTTTTATCAGGGCCACCTAATTTTTAGTTCGCTTTCATTTTGGTCCCTCCCGTTAACTTCTATTAAAAACGATAACATGACACGTTAACTTTGTTTCTTTCTTCATTTTCTTTTTCTTTCCTTGCTCTGTTTCCCCTCCACAACTGGTTGAGTAAATTAGAAACAAATCATGATGCATTATTCTTTAAGAATGGAAAATTGATTGAAAAAGGGCAATTGTTACAAGTATGTTTGAATTATATAATCTCAAGCACATCTATTGCAGGCATGTGATTGTTGAGCATAAGTTTGGCTCAAAACTTTTCAAATTCGATTCGGTGATTGTCGAGCATGAATCATGGAGCAAACTAACTCCAAATATTTTAATACTCAATTCAATTAGCTCATAAGTTACTAAGTCTAATCGAGCATCTTTACCGTTAAGTGACCTTGAACTCTAAAAATGAAACTCACGATCTTCAAGCCACACATTTCTAGTCAAGCTCAAATTCGAACTTCCTAGAGCAAAGTTCGACCCCAACCCAAATCATGCATTAAAATTATCGAAGAAAATTAGTTAACCATACCTTGAAAGGAATATACAAGAGCCCCTCAATCTGTTCATTTTGTTCTTGAAGGCTCAACCCTTTCAAAAAACTATCAACAGTGATCTTAAAAGTACTTTCAGACCCTAAATAAGGCAACTTCTGTTCATAAATTCCCTTCACAAGTATACTTGCAATATCCCAAACAAAACGGGTCTCAGATTTTAACAACGAATACTTATTTAGTAGCGAGAAAAAAAAGAGAACAAAAGATGAAGTGGAATGTACTCCGGTTTGCCACGTTTCTGTCGATTTCTTTGAAAGGTAAATGAACGAAATGGAAATGCAAATCAGAGTGGTGGTCTTTAGGAAGCCGCCATTGTAGAACCCTATCCTGAGAATAGGGATCAAAGCTCCATTTATCCCCAACCAATTATAGAGGAAAAACAAAGCAAGAAAAGAAGAAAAAAATAGAGGAAGAAAGAAAGTTATTGTGACACGTCAGCATTTTTAACGTAAGTTAATGAGAAAGGCCAAAATAAAAGCGAACTAAAAGTTGGGTGACCCCAATAAAAAATTTAAAAATTTAATGACTAAAGCTGTCACGGTAGACCCAAGGGCAGGCTGAAGGACCCAACATCACACCGCCTTAAAGAACAGGAGGACCCCCGAGGAGGAAAAAACAAGAAACATCACCTCAGGAAGTGGTTATGTCTGGGAGATGCACCCAAATGCACTCCCAACATAACTTAATTTTATTTTTTATTTTCTTTATTTTTATGTTTTAGGAACATAATTTAATTTATTGCAATTTATTTTCTGTTAGGATTAGATTGTAAATTAATTTAATTTATTTTTCACATTTTTATTTTCTTTAGAATTTATTTAATTATTTTTATTTTATTTCAGGCTCTAGGAATAAAAGAGGTGGATAAAGAAGAATGCCTAACAAGGAGACCGCCCACCATCCCGCTAAGACAGCCAAGGGCAGCCTAGCGTAGACAGCGCGTAACGATTAGTTGCCCATTAACGGCTAGCTACCAAGGGCTATAGAAATAATGGGCAGAAATCTCGTAACGTGCACGAGACAACTTGCCCGTTGGACATTTAATGCTGCCCCGGCACCTCTCGGCAACCTCTATTTAAACCCCACTCATCTCATTCATTCATTTTACTTTCACCTCCTTGCTATACTCTTCTTGAATCTATTGCTCTCTTTTCTCACAATATTTTCTTTTAGTTTAGTTATATCTAAACCGTCTCACACATGGCATCAACGTCAGCACCCAAACCCACCTTCCAACGCTTCTGCTCCAAGGCAGATGAGAAGAGATATAAAACGCAGTTTGCAAAGCAAACAATTTGGGAGGAGCAAGGGTTCCACTACACGAAGCAAAAAGGGGACCTCAGCTTGGAGCCCACCTTATTTGAAACCATCCATAGCAAGGGATGGGAAATATTTTCACGGCAGCCGGAGATGGCCAACATCACAATGATAAGAGAATTCTATGCCCATCACCCCTGCCTAGAGCTAATGTTCGTCTATGTCTGAGGGGAGCCTGTCAAGCTGAACGTCGGCGTGATTAATAACTTCTACGGTCTAGAGATGGAAGACATCCCCCACGAGGAATGGAGGCAATCATTGACGACTGCCGACTACGACAGACTCAAAGCCAAGATGTGCGAGCCCAATACGCCGTGGTTGGCAGAAAGTATGGCAACTCCGTCCAACGCTGTCGACTGCTGCCCGAGCCCATGTTGTAGAATACCTTCATTAAACGACGTCTGCTACCCACCTCCCACAACTCCACCGTCGATCGGCCGCGCCTCGCACTCATTTACAACATCATGGTGAACCGGCCTATCAATGTTGGTGAAATCACATGCAAGAAGATCCACAACTATTTCCGCAAGATGAAGGGCATGATTTACTTCCCGTCTCTCATCACTGGCCTTTGTGCCAATTTCAACGTCCCAACCGACCAAGAAGATGAGATGACAGCTGCCAAGAAAAGGTGGACCAGGAAAGCTCACCTGTAGATGATGCAGGCCTAGGAGACAGAGCCAATCACCTCCAGCCAGCCCTCCGCCGCCCAGCTAGCCACACCAGCAGCCCACAGCAGTACTGAAGCTGCTCCAAACAATAAAGTCATCACGCTTCTACGCACTCTCATCGACAACAACAAACGGATCGAGCATCAACAACTAACTTTTATGAAGTACATGGGGAAGGTCCAATAGGATTTTATGGCCTATCTCCTCCAGAAGTTCCCAAATGATGCCCCCACCCTGCCAACCTTCCCAACCGACCTCACCGCCACAACTGCCCCTGGACAAGGAACACCATCAGCCGCAGCTGCCCGCCACGTTGCCTTCTGCTAGAAGATGCCATCTCCGACGCACTACCCATCGTATTTTGCCACCGCTGCTTCCAACACGGTGGCACTCCCCCAAGAGGCATCAACAACATCACTCCCCTGCCTGCATAGCGGCAACGGTGGTAAACACCTCCTCATCAGATGAGGTTGAGCAGCAGCTACCAGAAACAACAACAACAGCAGCAGTCCTAGTTGCGATAGACCTTCCGACAGCACCAACGAAGGAAGCATCAAGGAAAAGGAAGCGGCACATAATCTCTATCGTGTCCGAAGACGAGGAGTCCGACTCTGAGACAGAAGAAAATGAAGCTTCTCCTGTCGAGCATCATGAAGAACCTCGCCCCACTCCCAAGAGAGTCCAGCCACCGCGGACAGCAAAGGTATCACCTGCCAAGTCTGCCGCCTAGTCATACAATCCTCCTCTTCCTCCTCTGCCGCCAAGATCCAAGCCTCCCCTTAGTCCTCATCAAACTTTTAGAGTTTTTCTCTCTTTCTTTTCTTTTCTCTTCTTTATTTTATTTTTCTGTTTTTATCTTAATTGTATTTTTTTTTTCTATTTTTTTGTATTTTATTTTGTGCATTGAAGGCAATGCCCGTCTCGAGTTTGGGGGGGGGGGGGTTAGAACTCATCATATTTAGGCATAACTAGTGCATATTAGATTGCATTTTGTACTTGCCTTAGAAAATTAATTCAAAAAGAAAATTTTTATGTTAGAACTTGTGCCTATGATATGATAGCCGATTTTAATTTTTTTCGCACCAAGTTAAATGAACTTAATTTTAGGGAAAACATGAAGTAAACTTAGGATTTTTCTATAATTGCCAAAAAAATTAAAACACTATTGTTACTTGTTGAATTTGTTTGAATTTCTGATAAACATTGCATGCTTGAATTATTTGAAAAATTATAACATGGTTGCAGGAAGCTGCCACGACAAGCAACAAATAGGAAAAACAAAAGCACTGCCGAGGCATGAAAAGAAATTTTTTTATGATGTCTATCCCTAGAGGTGCCCGAAACAGGCTCTAGAAAGAATCATGTGCAAGGAAACTCCGCTGCTATCAAAGTCCATGAATCTGAAGTGACAGACAAATTAGCATGAGTGAATGAAAGTCTTCACGAAATGACTCTACTCAATGGGTTTAGGGTTTTGTAGTTTGCTCCTATCTTAATTTCAGACCTAGAAGAGTAGTTGCGGTGAGCTGAAGCCCTTATTGCCATGATTAATAATTATGCTTAACTATGTTGTCTTGACAACAACCTTATATATCATGACAACATCTTTTTTTTACTTAGAATATTCATCAAATTTAGCATGTTCACAGTTCTGCACACACTTCACTGGCATTATAGTTTAATCCTGAGGTAATTCATGTTATTCCCCTCTCACTAATCTAACGACAGGTGCCACGGCCTTGAGGTATTAAATCAAGTTTAAAACGGAATTTTTCTTTTTGATTAGTTTAAAAGGCAAGTATGTTTAGGTTGCATTGCTTGAGGACAAGCAATAGTTCGAGTTTGAGGGTGTGTAAAGTGTCCATAAGTTCTATATTTCATGCACATTTCATCTCATATTATTGTTGTTTTTGAGTACATTTTAGGCATAATTAAGATCATCTATTGCATTTTACAATATTCCTTACTTTGCTATGCTTTTTATTGATTATCTTCTATTTTGGAAAGAAAATGTATTATTTTAGTGTAGTTTTAGTTTCAGGTACTAGAGGTTGGTAGAAGGAGAGAGGAGGTAAGGACATGATGCTGAGGCAAAAGACCAATGAGTTGTTTTGATGCAGTTCCAGACAGAGACAATAGCTGTCGAGTAGTTGCCGCCACCCAAGACAACAAGATGAGGAATTGGAGAACTGGAGTGCGATCTGTAGAGAAGAAAATCTTGATTCTAACAATGCTATCCACTCAATTTTTCGATGACTGTAGCAGCGGGCATAGCTACCGAAGGAAGAGTTCGAGATTACTTGTAGAGAAAGGCAATGTGAAGAAGTCCACCTTCAACTCAAAGAAGTCAGAATTTAAGGTTGCATTTAATGCAAAAAGCTACTTTGAAGACTTCTACTCCAAGAAGGACTAGACCTAGCTAATGCCTATATATACTCAATGTATTTTTACTTCAAAACAACTTAAGTTTTCCCTTAGGCATAGTTAAGGTTTTCTTGCCGCCATTATGTTCTAAATTCTCTTTGGGGTTTGGGTTATATTGTAAACTAGTGTGAGAACGGTTGTCTAGGATTTTAAGTTTGTTTTTGCAAATAAAGCTTCAAGGTTTGCTTATTCCACGTTCTTCATAGTTTTCAATTAAGGCGAAAGATTAGTTGATTACTATCCATTTGTTCGGTATCGAGAGAGTCGAACTCACGAAAGGAGTAAGTACGGTCCTCACCTTAATCAAGTATTGACCAATCCAGCCTAGACATAGGTTAGGGTTTAAGGCGGCTAAAAGAGAACGAACCAAACATTGCTGTCTTTGCATGATTCACGTTGCGACTGGTATTATCTGCAATGGGCATCAACAACATTCTGACCTAGACATAAGCGAGATCACTTTCGAAACGTTCTGCTGAACCTTGTAGTTCTACCGAGTTTGCCGCCGAGACACACATCTATTCAACTATCGGGGCAGTGAGAGCGTCACAACAACTAATCTACCATCTCCCGCCGAGGCAGCTACTGTGTGTTTAAGAGTCATATTAAATTGGAGCGCAAGTGTACACCCGTGTCAAGTTATAGTATAAAAGATATCGTCTCCACATGGATTGGGACAACTTAAGAATTAATTTTCCTACACAAGAAAAGAGTTTTGAGTAATCTTGAGAATAAACTAAGGTAGATGAAAGAGTCAGATTGAGAGAATAGGCTGGTATTGATCTGCTTAGTAGTGCAGGTGTTGCACTGTTCAAAGGAACTTTTGTTGCTTCTGTCGCGGCAGTACCTGCCGCGACAGAGGTCTGTTGATGTCGCGGCAGCGAATAACAACTCTGTACTTAAAGTTTGGCAAGAATCCCTAGAGTGACTTGTCCTATCCCTAGGTCCAAAGTCTGTCGATGAACACTCCTTGGATGATACCTCCCGGCGTGAATCAAAGGATGAACACCGATGTTTGTGAATTCTTTATTAGCCACTGAACCTCGTCCTATCCCTAGGTCCGAGATAGTTCCACCATAAACTGGAGAACCTGTACTCACTCCTTTCGTATACTTAACTCTCCCGATATTAAGTAATAGATAATATTACAATGCTCTCTCGATACTCTTGCAAGATGTTGAGACCAGAATGAATAAACTTGAAGTTTTATTAATTTGAACAGAGAAATGCCTAAGAAACAGTTTAACCCTTACAACTACTTTACAAGATCAACCCTTAGCCCTGGGGAAAGTTTAGAACATGATGGAGAAGGGGGAAGCTAGGGTTTGTGATGGAAAACGATTAGGAACTAGGTTGTTTTACTCTAGGTCGAATTACAAGCATATATATAGGCCTTGGGTACAAGTTTTCTTAATGGCCAAGAATACTAGTTCGAATTAAAGTACAATTCATTAAAGACTAAATCTCTGAATAAACGTCCTTTAGTCCGCCCTATCTTCTTGCTTTGATTTTCTCCTCAAACTTTAGGCAAGGCCTTTCTTGTGCTTCTGGGCTCTAAAAATTATACGAGTGGTCTCTGAAAATTAGGCTTGAAATCCTCTATAAGTCGAACTCCACTTCGCATTTTCCATCTCTTCTTCTTCACTGTCGCCACCTCTGTCACGACATATGTCACGACAACGAGTTATAAGGCTATTTGCTTCAACACTATCACGACAACTGTCACGGCAACTGCCATGGCATCACTGTCACGGCATCACTGTCACGACATCAGTGTCACAGCATCAGTGTCACGGCATCACTGTCACGACAGTGATGTATGAGACAGTTTTCTCACTCCAGCTCTTTTGTGCCTCTGCTGCCCTGGATTCTTCCACGACATGGTGTTATCTGCAAGAATTGACCGAAATTAGCAGCATTTGTGCAAAATTATCCATCTGTGATGTTTATGCAAATTCTATACTAAAATGCAACTAAACATGCTTGAGTGCATCAATAATATGGATAAATGAAGGCTAAAATATATAACATTTATTCACTCAACACACCCCCAAACTCAAATTATTGCTTGTCCTCAAGCAAATGCAACCTAACTAAGAATATTTTTTTTTGCTTGGCTTAATTCAGTGAACTTTTATTACCTACAACACATTCACTATCAAGAGCAGTACCTTGTCGAGTGTTTATGGATTTATCCGGAACAATGCTATAATTCTTGTGCAAGTGTGTGCAGGTTTTGTGAACAAATATGTGCCTAGATTCCCTTAGTTACCAGAATAGTTATGCTACTCACTTGAATTTTATGCCAAATTTCATTTTTTGGAGGCAATTCTTAGGCTCCTTTAGTTTTTTCTGAATTAGACTCAGTGTTTTTCTTATTTTGATTTGACTAGAGCCTGTTTTTGGGCACCTCTAGCTATCTTCCTAGAGCTGGTATTAGGCACCTCTAGGTGTATTGAGTCTAAGTTTTACTTTTATTATATTCTTTTCCTAGAGCCAGTGTTAAACACCTCTAGGGGAAACTCAAGTGGTTAAGCTTTCCTACTCTAGTTTACTAACATAAGTCTAGACAACATATAATTCACAAGGGTGTTTTTAAAGTTTAGAACTATAGCAAGGCTCTAAATAATTCCTAAAGCATCCTAAATGCACTGTCACGACAGAGTATGTCGCGACAGGTAAGTTCAGTTCAAAGACTTAAGCCAATATTTTTTTGACACAAAATAAGTTCATTAATAATAAGAGGACTGCCTACCCCCAAACTCGAGGGTTGCATTGTTCTCAATGCATGACACATAAAACAGAAAAATAAAACATCACAAATAGAAAATAAAACATAGAAAATAGCATGAGCAAAAGAAAAACTTAATTTGAAGTGCTGTCATCACTGCTGTTACTTTTGCTACCGTCTCCATTGTCGTGGCAGGGTGGGTAGGTGATGCTGGGCGGCGGGTGTAGGGCAGCAGCATCATTACTGCCGGGTGGCGGGTGCCTTGGTTGCTAATCTTTCAAAGGATGTCTCCTCTGCTGCCAGGGCAACGAAACTAGATACTACCGAGGTAGAGAACACCATGTCTTGATGGCCTTGGGTTTTTAGGTAGCTGTGAGATCTTTATTGGAAAAGACAAGAAAAACAAATAAAATAAAAACTTAAGAGTTCAAGAGGGAATTAATCCTTGAAACTCTTATCCTAAAATAACGAAATTAAAGACTGAAACTAAATAAAATTTGAGGAGCGTCGTTTCCGATATTTCTTACGGTCCATCCGCACCCTCCATCGAGTTACAATTTTGCCCAAAAAGGGTTGGGCCAATGTGCTTGTGGCTACTCCTTTTTGTTTTATCATGGTGGAGGTGAATTTCTTTCTAGTTCCTTTGTAGTCCATAATGTCCTCCCATCTTGGCATTGTTCCCGAATACATGAACATATGTTTAGGAAAAATTATATCTATATCCAACCATGTACTTAACTCATTCTCGTCGAAGTTCGTTATGGTAGAAAGTAGCCCTTGCTGTCGTGTCTGCTGCTGCGGCAACAAGTTATTTTGACAGTCCTTTGTCAGGTTGCTTTGCAGGTCAAGGGGACATTGGAAAGTGCCATGACTCCCCATATCGATTTCTGTTGGCCACTCGTAGGTCTCTATCAGTAGAGATCTCGATGATTCTAAATCCACTGGCGTTGGTTCCTCAAATACCTGCGATGGAATTGGTGAGTTTTCAAAGAATTCAAAAAGTTCGTTTATTACCTGCTCATATTCCATTGGCGAGACATTGTCCTCAGGTTGCTCTTGCATGTGGTTGTGCGAGTGCCATGGCGAAGGTGGATATATGCAATCTTTGTCGGGCATAGCCGAGGCAGTGGGTTGAGGTTTTGCCTCGGCAGTGGTTGCTGCTTCAGCATCAGTCGCTACCGAAGCGACAGTTTTTGCTTCGACTGGGGTTTCTGCTTCGGAAGTGGTTACTGCCGTGACATTTTTCTCAACTTCACTAGGTGTTGTTGCGGCGTTGTTCCGTTCAGACTCCTCGATTATTGCCAAGGCAAGTTGCCGCTCATGATCATCATGTGTTGGGCAGTCTCTTTCATTGGCATCCTTGTCATCTTGCCTCGGGATTTCAGGTTCATCCGTGGCATGAATGAGGACCGGTGTGCTCAATATTGTATCCATCTTGGCGATTCTTTTGTCCATAGAAGCCGACAATTCTTGAGTGAGTGCCATGAAGGCTTGCAGTGTGTCTTCTAAGGATTTTGACTGCTCTTGAGGAAGATGACATTGCCAAGGCATGTTGGGTTCTGCAGCAAAACTGTTATGGTACCAAAAATTTAGCGGGTTTTGATCATACCATAAAAAATTTTACTACTGCGGCAACAGCATCTGTTGTCCATGTTGCTGCTGTGGCGTCATATCTTGTTCTTCTTGGTACCATCGTTGGTTGTCCATATATTCACCGAAAAAATGGGGACAACTTTCGAGTGTATGATTACCTTTACGGTAATTGCAAGAACTTTCCCACATCAGCTCTCGAATGGTTTTTTCTGACATGTTGATGCCCTTTAACCTGTATTGCACCTGAGTTTTTTTTACAAAAGAAAAAAACGAATAAAATAAGGCAAGAAAATAAATATAAGTGCAAAAAAAATACGAAGTTGTGCGCTAATCCCCGGTGACGGCGCCAAAAACTTGTTGTGGTAAAAGAGTCCTATTAAATTGGAGCGCAAGTGTACACCCGTGTCAAGTTATAATATAAAAGATATCGTCTCCACAGGGATTGGGACAACTTCAGAATTAATTTTCCTGCACAATAAAAGAGATAAATTTATTAAAGAGTTTTGAGTAATCTTGAGAATAAACTAAAGAAGATGAAAGAATCAGGTTGAGAGAATAGGCTGGTATTGATCTGCTCAATAGTGCAGGTGTTGCACTGTTCAAAGGAACTTCTGTTGCTTCTGTCGTCGTGCCTGTCGCGGCAGCACCTGTCGCGGCAGAGGTCTGTTTATGTCGCGACAACGAATAACAACTATGTACTTCAAGTTTGGCAAGAGTCCCTGGAATGACTTGTCCTATCCCTAGGTCCAAGTCCGTCGATGAACACGTCTTGGATGATACCTCCCGGCCACTGAACCCCGTCCTATCCTTAGGTCCGAGATAGTTCAACCATAAACTAGAGAACCTGTACTCACTCCTTTTGTATACTTAACTCTCTCGATATTAAGTAAATAGATAATCTTACAATGCTCTCTTGATACTCTTGCAAGATGTTGAGACCAGAATGAATAAACTTGAAATTTTATTGATTTGAACAAAAAAATGCCTAAGAAACAGTTTAACCCTTACAACTACTTTACAAGATCAACCCTTAGCCTAGAGAAAGTTTAAAAGATGATGGAGAAGGAGGGAGCTAGGGTTTGTGATGGAAAACGGCTAGGAACTAGGTTGTTTTTCTCTAGTCGAATTACAAGCATATATATAGGCCTTGGGTACAAGTTTTCTTAATGGCCAAGAATACTAGTTCGAATTAAAGTACAATTCATTAAAGACTAAATCTCAGAATAAATGTCCTTTAGTCCGCCCTATCTTCTTGCTTTGACTTTCTCCTCAAACTTTGAGCAAGGCTTTTCTTGTGCTTCTTGGCTCCAAAAATTATGCGAGTGGTCTCTAAAAATTAGGCTTGAAATCCTCTATCAGTCGAAATCCACTTCGCATTTTCCATCTCTTCTTCTTCATTGTCGCCACCTCTGTCACGGCATCGAGTTATAAGGCAGTTTGCTTCAACACTGTCACCACTTCTGTCACGGCAACTGTCGCGGCATCACTATCACAACATCACTGTCTCGGCATCATTGTCACGACAGTGATGTATGAGGCAGTTTTCTTCACTCCAGCTCTTTTTTTCTATGCTGCCCTGGATTCTGCCACGACAGTTATCTGCAAGAATTGACCAAAATCAGCAGCATCAGTGCAAAATTATCCATCTGTGATGTTCATGCAAATTCTATCCTAAAATGCAACTAAACATGCATGAGTGCATCAATAATATGGATAAATGAGGGCTAAAATATAGAACATTTATTCACTCAACAGCAGCGAAGTCTGGCAGCGCAAAGCAACTTGTCCTATTCAACGTAGTTTCACACTAAGCAGCAGCATAACCCGGCCTATTCCATCAATCTGATCTCTTCCCTTTTATTTACTTGTGTTTTATTTCCTTTTTTTCTTAAACAATTCAACTTATTTGTGAATTTTATTTTCCCTTGTGCAGGAGTTACGATTCGAGTCAAGCTGTCCAATTCTTGTGGGAGATGATATATTTATTCTATTACTTGACAAGAGTGTGCACTTGTGCTCATATTTAGAGAACACCTAAACGCTCTACAAGTTTTTAGTCGAACTCACGAAAGGAGTGAGTACGGTTCTAACCTTAATCAAGTGTTGGCCAATCCATCCAAGACATAGGTTACGGTTTAAGGAGGCTAAAAGAGAACGAACCAAACATTGCTGTCTTTGCATGATTCACGCCGCGACTGGTATTATCTGCAGTGGGCATCAACAACATTCTGACTTAGACATCAGCGGGATCACTTTTGAAGCATTCTGTCGAACCTTGTAGTTCTGCCGAGTTTGCCGCCGAGTCTAGCATCACAAAGCAACTTGTCCTATTCAACGCAGTTTCACAATAAGCAGCAGCATAACCCGGCCCATTCCATCAATATGATCTCTTACTTTTTCTTTACTTGTGTTTTATATTCTTTTCTTCTTAAATAATTCAACTTATTTGTGCATTTAATTTTCCCTTGTGCAGGAGTTACAATTCAAGTCAAGCTGTCCAATCCATGTGGGAGACAAAATCTTTTATACTATTACTTGACAGGAGTGTGCACTTGCGCTTATATTTAGAGAACACCTAAACACTCTACATCTTACAATTCGATTAAGCTTTCTACCAAAAGCTTAATCCACTCACTTTACAAAGAAGAGTTTTTGGTAAACTTTACAAATTCCTCTCTAAGGATAATGTTTACCCAATTACAATCTCACACTCCCCAAACTCACAATAAGAATTACAATGAAGAATACAAAGGAGTTGGGTACAAAGATTTGACTCTAAAGAACAAAGTTTGGATCTGAGTGCTTTGATGTTGCTTGTAGGTTCAATAGTTGTTTCTGGTGCATTTGAGACTTGTTTTTATACCCTTGCATTGATTTCTAGCCGTTTGGGTGGTTGGGATCATCAATAGAGCCGTTGGACTGCAATTTCCCACAATAAATGTTGCTCAACAACCAACCGTATCGGTACGACACGGGGGCGTATCGGTACCTGTCTCAAATAAAAAAGAGCCATTGTGACAGAAAAAAATGTGTATCAATACGCTTCGAGGGCGTATCGATACAATATTAAAGGGTGTATAGATAATGATAGGCGTATCGATACAAATTTTGCTCACTGGAATCCTGAGTTTGGTTTTGATAAAAGGCGTATCAGTACGCTCCCTTAGCGTATCAGTATGGTTCAATGGTCATTTAAAATTTAGGATACCAACTAACTGACAAGCAACCGGTAAAAAATTAAATGCAAGGATTTTACAAAGGTCAGCATATCATATCGATAAGGTGACGTTCCGTATCGATACGCGATAGAAAAATAATGTTTTAATAAGAAAACTGAATCGATACAGTTATGCTGCGTATCGATACGCTATATCTTAAAGTCTTGCTGAGATGAATTTTATATCGATACGGGGTTATACCGTATCGGTACGCTATGAATGATTAAAATCCAGTGTTGGAAAATCATATCAATACTCATAAGGGTAACGATATGTCTGGGCGTTTTGTTGAAGTTAGGCTTGAAAACTCATAAAAAAACTTAGTGAAATTTGAACCTTTAAGTATGTTTTGACTTGAAATATTGTTTGGTTCATAATGGATTGTCAAAATGTGAGACTTTGAAAATTACTTAAAAATTTATTGTTTTTCAATTTAGTCCATAAGTCAAATATGTTATATCAAAATCAATTTTAGTTTCACATAAATGCAAGGGGGAAATGTGAGTACTATATCTCAAAGTACTAAAAATATTGATGCTCTAGAAGAGCAATAAGTTCTTGAGAGAAAACACATTATAAAAAGTGCAAAATTGTGAATATTGCAATAATTACCGCTAATGGTAATAATATCGTCACCACTAGAAGTGGAAATTTTAAGAGAGCAATATGAGTTCGCAAAACATTCTTTTGGAATTATATATAACATATGTTATCAATTGGCATTTGAAATAAGCCAATGCGAATATAAGTTCTAGTAGCCAAAAAGTCCGTTGAAAGCTCTAAAAGAGTTATATATTGCTACCAATAAGAGTAGTTTTCATTGAAAGCTCTGGAAGAGCTAAATATATTCCTATTCAAAGGAACACTTTTGATAGTCGTACTAGACATGTACGAGTGAGATTAAATCACATGTTATGGTAAACTAGAAGTCTATCAAATTCAGAAATGTATATACACATTTTTATATAGTTGGCATGATCGGTTAGAACATCCTAATCAATAATGATGCAAAAACTATTGAGATTTATATGAACATTTATTAAAAGAACATGAAGTTCTTATGGTGCTTGTTCTTAAAGGAATTGATTACATTCCCACTTACTAAAAGAACACGGAGTTTTTGTGTTACTTGTTCTCAAAGGAAATGATTAAGATCGCACTTACCAAAAAAACTTGAAGTTCTTGTACTAAAGTTGAGACTGCATGTCTTGCATATCTGAATGAAATATCGGCCCATTTATCCACAAATGTGGAGAGTTTTATATGATTTTAGTCGATGCATCTACATTCTTTTTATCAACTTACAACCAGAAGTTTGTGAGATTGATTATAAAAGGATTCAGATTATGCAGTTAGACTATTCGTCTTGCAAAAGCTAGTGGGTTTATATTTTAGGCTATATCAATTGTTATAAAGTCTATTGATTATGAAAAATACAGTTTAGCAAAATTTGAATTGGATGCCTCCTCTTTAATAGCTAAACTATGAGAACAAAATAGTTATTATTTTTATGGTATTTCCATATAGCGACACTTATACGCATCAAGCCAACGAGTTATAATAAACTCCCCGTTATGATTGGGTTTTGGTCAGAAGCCATATATTTCCAATTTTTTGAATTTTTAAATGTGCGATATACAGTTGAATTGTATCACCACAACGCACATAATGGGTATATAAAAAGGGTTGAGAATATATATTGAGCATGAGTCTCCTTTTATGTTTAAATTCTTAAACATTAATTGGAGAATCATTTATGCCCTGATTTTTCTCAACATCAGGGGAAGATAATAATAATCTAGATAAAGAAAAAATGAATTATCATTATCTAGATCCTCATATATGAACCAAAAGTTCATAAGATAATCCATGTTATTATATGTCAACTACAAGACATATTTGCTAGCCCAATGAGAGTATCTAAGTATCATATACCAGCTGAAATGCTCTAAATTTGAAATATATGTTAGAGCGAACAGATGTAAATCATGCATGAATCATGGAAATTGGTTCCAATGATCAAAATTCTTGTAAATGGAAAATAGTATGAGATGGTCATATATTGGAGGCATGTGCTCATGAAAAGACCCACGACATAACTAATAATAAAACTCTTGAAGAGTTTCAGGTACCTGCAATAAAGACTGAAATCTTGAAGAGATCTCGATGAGTTATGTCACTACGAGAATGGAACCAAAAAATTGAAAAGTTGTCATCAGCAAGTGTTGAAATGATTGGCCAACATAGAAAGAAACTTTAAACTTTCAAAAGAGAAGTATTTGGACCAGCAGTCCAAACACCTAAAGGTGTAATGCAAGTGAGGCACAAATAAGTAGTCGTAAATTTGACTTGAATTCTGGTTTATGAAGAGTGTTAATTACTTCATGGTGGATTCCATTAGTTTGACAGATATGAAATATTTTATATGCATCTAATTATTTTTGTGGGTCCATATTTATCCTTGAAGGATTTAAAATGCTAGAAGCATTTTGAAATTTCTGAGGAAATTTATTTAGACACGTCTCATTGAATATTTATATTTTGGCGCATTTGGTATAATCACTTGAATGTGTACTAATTGAGGAAATACTATAAGAATGATCATATTTCCTTATGTTTCTATAAAAGGAGTTTGGATCAAGACTCATTATGATAATTTAAATATTATTAGAACTCACGAAGAGCTTTCAAAACATTTGGTTATTTAAGAAAATGATTTGAGAAAGAGAATCTTGAATCTGGTTTTGTTTCGACCTAAAGATCGAGCATTTAAATATGTGTTTTTGTTTTTGAATGGACACATGCTAAAAGAATCTTAACGAGATTCAATATAGCATATCCATTGAGTACCCCAATAATTGTAAGATTGTTGGATATGAATAAAGATAATTATATCTTTTCTTGGTCTTGAAGCACCATATATAGTTGGTCAAGAAATATCCATGGATATACAAAGATCATTACCTTTATATATTCAAACATTTGTTGATGCCTTCTCAAATGTCGTAGAAATAATTGTTATGCACGAGGCAAGCCAAAAATGTGTTTGGCTAAGACCATTGACCCAACATATCCAAAAGATATGTGGATTTACTTTCACAAGATATGATACAAAGCTATCTTGTGTAGAGATAATGCAAGATGTATATCTCAATTTGAAAGTTGGATACATCATGGAACATATTATTCTAAAGTTTGATCCCTCGCGATCATTAGAAAAATACTATTCAAGATTGAATTATGAAGATTCAAATATCTTCTGTGGTGTTTTCATGAGAGGGAGTAAATACGCGTTGCACTCTTTTTTCATTAACCGAGGTTTTGTCCCAATGGGTTTTCCCGGTAAGGTTTTTAATGAAGCAACATGTTATGCATATCAAAGATGTGTGTACTCTTTTTCCTTCACTAATGAAAAAAATTTTCCCACTAGATTTTTATCTTAGTAAGATTTTAACAAGACACATCATCTTCATAGACATCCAAGGTAGAGTGTTATGAATATTTATCTATGTGGATGTCTATCATGATAAGAACTTTATCAAGGAGATTTGACTTACTTTATAATTAGGAATATTATCTACATTAATTAGAGTTTAATGTATTATGTACTTCTTATGCCTATAAATAGATGATTTACTGAAGGCATTGTACACAAGATTATATTGAGAATAATACGAATCTCCCTCTTCCACTCATCTCTTTATCCTTTTATTCTTGTTTGTTGTTTTACGTTATTTTATTCACAACAAAATTCTCCATTTTAGTATAATTTTAATAATTATAAAATTTAAATGTATATATTAATTTTTTTATTTTCAATAAAATCATACTTATTTACCGATAAAAAATAATTTCTTTCTATTAATTTTTTTTTAAAATTTATTAGTTATTCAAATTTATGTTATTAAAAGTTGTTTACCAAACAGGGCTCGACCTCTACTAGTAGATAACATGTTTTACCATACACAAGTCGAAAGGGTGACATGTCCAATGGTATTTTGAAGGCTTTCTTGTGGGCCCAAATTGCATCATCAATTCGAAGACACAAATCCTTGCGTGGGGGGTTGACTACCTTCTCAAGGATATTCTTCAACTCTTTGTTCGAGATTTCGGCATGTCCATTGGTTTGTGGATGGTATGACGTGGCAATTTTATGTGTCACTCCAAATTTCTGCCGGGCTTGACCTTGGCAATGAGTTTGTTGTCGAAGTGCTTGCCTTCGTCGCTTATGATTTCCTTGGCAATGAAGTTTAATAATGTTAAGATAAAGGTTTTAACATTGTAATCCCGAAACTATGTGAATCTCTAGGTGTTTTGGTTGCTAGATTTGGGTTTTTGTGTAATTGTGGTGGTTTTGTGAATGCTAGAGGTATAAGGTTGATAATATGATGATTTTGGATGTTAATCAATAATAATTGATGGTTTAAAGTGTTAGATTTTGGCTGAGTTAAGTTTGAAGGTTAATCGATGTTGTTTTCAATTGTTTTGGATACACGATTGGTAGTTTTTGGCAAGTCAATGTTGTGGAATTGCTTGCTAGGATTTTGAATGCATTGAGATGCGTTAATCCTCTATTATTATGTGGTTAAAACAGGGGAGGTTGATCCGAAAGAGATCGGTGAAGCTTTGGAGGCTTCAGACGCTTAGTTTCGTGTTGGCGAATCGAGGTTTCGCGTGTCGGTGAGTGAGAACGTGGGTTTCAGCTTTGAAATATTCTAAAGGTGGTTTTGGGAAATTAGATTTGAGCTTGAAACGCTTGTCTAAGTTCAAATGTAAGTATAAGTGGTTTTCTCTCTCAGTCGTGCTATTATGAAATGGTTTTTATGCCGTTGGTTTTGATTACTCGTTACCTACTGTTAAAGCTTGTTTAAAGTATGTGATATATTGTTTTTAATGATGACATGGTGAAGGATGCACATGCTAAGCGATCCTTGTAAATATATGTTCTATACTTGTGTTTAAAGCATGGTTTGTTGCTTTGGAAAATGGTTTAATGTTGATGCTTTGAAAACATTAAGGTATGTGGTTAAATGTGAATTATATTGGCAAGTGATGCTACAAAATTGGTTTTGAAAATGCTATCAGATATATTTAGCCAACTATAGGATTGAGTGTACTATAAATAAGTCACCTTGGATGTCGAGGAGGTTGGTGTCCTGTCTCCATCCAAGTACTCTAACGATCGAGGAGGTTGGTATCCCGTCTCTCGTTAGTGGGTTAAGCATCTAACCGATGATTGGGGTTGTTGTCCCTGTAGGGTTGTTGTCCTCGTTAGTTGTGATTATACAATTATTCCGATTAAGATGGCCTGAAGTGTTATGAGAACACTTGTTGAATCTGTGTATCCGATATGATATTTTGAGAATGGAATTTGGTAAATTATCACTTGTAAGCCAATATAATTGTTAATGTATCATGTTTTGTATAATGAGATTTATACATGTTTACTCTTTAAACTTTGCATATGGTATGTTATGCAAGGGGAGGCTTAAATATGTTAGTTACGGAGTATACGAATTTTGACGTCTTGGTCGCTCGTGCTAAGGACATTGAGTAGAGTTTGGGTTTGCTTTCTCGTGCGGGGAATTCTAGTTTCATAAAGTGGGTCGCTGAGTTTGATGGAGGAATGAATCGATACATGAGGCAGCGTGATAAGAATTTTTATTCGGATCAGAGACGTGGTGGTGGCGGTAATGTGGGCCGCGGGCAGCAGGGCCAGAATGTGGTGGTTCATTTTCCTGAGTGTAACCGATGTGGGAGGCGACATCCTGGAGAGTGCTGGGGTAATCCTAATTCTTGTTGGGGTTGTGGTTCTCAGGGTCATATGAAGCGTGATTGTCCTCAGCAAGCTAGACAGGCACCAATGCATGCTATTGAGCCTCAAAGGGGCCATGGGCGCGGCCGAGGTAACTTTCAGCGTAGGGAGGATGGTCAGAGAAATGTTGCTCATGTTGTGGCAATTCAACCTGAGGGAGGTGGACCGGCTATGGTGTATGCACACCGTGAGGGAAGGAATGACATGAATGTGATTGCAGGTACCTTTACTTTGTAATCCTTGTCACTACATTCTTTGATTGATTCAGGTTCCACGCATTCATATATTTTAAGTGGTCATGCAAAGTTGCTTGACATACGGGTTGAGTTGTTAGATGTGGGTATGCAAGTGACGAGTTCTTTTAATGAGACAATTGTTGTTAGGAAGCTGTATAGGAGATGTCTGTTGATGGTTCAAGGACATGTATTTTCGGTTGATATGATGAAGTTACCTTTCTATGATTTTGATGTTATTCCTGGTATGGATTGGTTAACCGAGCATTGGGCTATGTTAGATTGTGAAACCAAGCGTGTTCATTGAAGCTTGTCGATGATTATGAAGTTGTGGTCGTAGGCAAGAATGTTAAGTTCTTTTCTAATGTTGTTTCGTCAAGGGAAGCACAAAAGTTGATGCTTGGAGGATGTCAAACATACTTGGCATATGTTATGAATCCAAATATAAAGAAGGTATATCCCCAAGATATCCAGAAGAGTTGCCTGGATTGCCGCCGGATAGAGAGATAGATTTTTTATCGAGATGTACATGGATACGACTTTGGTGTCAATTACTACATATCGTATGACACCTAAAGAATTGAAATTATTGAAGTCATAACTTCAAGAGTTGTTAGACTGTGGGTTTATTAGGCCTAGTGTGTCACCATGGGGAGCACCGGTTTTGTTTGTGAAAAAGAAAGATGGCACTATACGAATGTTCATTGATTATCGGCAACTGAACAAATTGACGATAGAAAACAAGTATCCTTTACCGCAAATTAACAACTTATTCGATCAATTCCGTAGTGCAACAATGTTTTCCAATATTGATTTGAGATTAAGATACTATCAGTTGAAGGTGAAGGATAGAGATTTGCCGAAAACAACATTTCGTACTCATTACGGGCATTATGAGTTTTTCATGATGTCGTTCAGGTTGACAAGTATGCTTGCAGCTTTCATAGACATGATGAATCAGGTGTTTCATGAGTTCTTGGATCAATTTGTGGTTTGCTTATTGATGATATCCTTGTGTATTCACATACCGAGGAGGATCATGATAGACATTTGCGGATTGTGTTTCAGACCTTGTTGGACAATTAGTTATATGCTAAGTTGAGCAAGTGTGAATTCTGGATTAAGGAAGTGGTGTTCCTTAGTCATGTTGTGCCGGCGAAAGGAATTCGTGTGGATCCATAGAAAGTTGGCGCGGTTGTGAATTGTAAACAACCTAAATTAGTGTCGAAGGTTCGTAATTTCTTGGGCATAGCAGGTTATTATCATCGTTTTGTGAATGGTTTTTCTAAGGTTGATGCTCCTTTGACGAAGTTGTTTCAAAATGATGTTTAGTTTGAGTGGACGGAGATGCGACAACAAGATTTTGATAAGTTGAAGGAATCTTTGACACGAGCTTCAATCTTGATTTAACCCGAATTGGGTAAAGAGTTTGTGGTTTATAGTGATGCATCCTATGTGGGATTAGGGTGTGTGTTGATGCACGACGAAAGAGTTGTGGCGTATGTATCTAAGCAGTTGAAGGTGCATGCGTGCAATTATCCTACGCATGATATTGAGTTGGTTGTTATGGTGTTTGCGTTGAAGATTTGGAGACATTACCTTTGTGGAGAAAAGTGTGTGGTGTATACAAATTATAAAAGTTTGAAGTACTTTGATGTCTCAAACAGAGTTGAATCATAGGCAACGGAGATGATTGGAGTTGCTTAAGGATTACGACTTAATGATAGAGTATCACTCTGGAAAGGCCAATGTAGTAGCTGATGCTTTGAGTAGGAGGGTAGTTATGGAGTTGAGAGCCATGTTTGCACGATTGAGTGTGTCGTAGGATGGTGGACTGATAGCCGAGTTGCAAGTGAAACCTTCCTTGGTTCAGTTGATTAAGGAGAAGCAGTTGCTTGATGATTCGTTGGTACCGCATGTTCAATATATAGCGAATGGTAATTCGATGAACTTTTGTTTTAATGATGATAGTGTTTTGTGTTTTAAGAGTTGAATAGTTGTGCCGGATGATGTTGAATTGAGGCACACTATTCTGATAGAGGCGCATAGTAGTTCTTTTGGCTATGCATCCTGGTAGTACTAAGATGTATCGTGGATTGAAGGATGAGTACTATTGGGTTAGGTTGAAGAAGGATTGTTCTTTTTTTGTGAGTAAGTGTATGGTTTGTCAGCGTGTGAAAGTTGAGCATCGGTTTCCTTCCGGACTGTTGCAACCTTTGAAGATACCAGAATGGAAATGAGAGAGGATTACGATGGATTTCGTGTTGGGTTTGCCTTTGACTCCATCAAAGAAGAACTCTATTTGGGTGATTGCGGACCGTCTTACAAAGTGTGCGCATTTCATAGCTGTGCATACTACGTATACGTTGGATAAGTTGGTAGAGTTGTACATTGTGAAAGTTGTGAGGTTGCAGGGTGTACCTAAATCCATAGTTTCGGATAGAGATCTAAGGTTTACGATGAGGTTTTGGGAGTGTTTGCATAGAGATTTGGGTATACGGCTCAATTTTAGCACCTCATATCATCCTCAGACGAATGGTCAGTCTAAGCGAGTTATCCATCGGCTTGAGGATATGATGCGGTGTTGTGTTATAGATTTCCAAGGTTCTTGGGAGAAACAATTGCCTTTGGTGGAGTTTGCTTATAATAATACGTATCAAGCAAGTATACAAATGGCTCCATATGAAGCTTTATATGGTAGGAAGTGTAGGACACCCCTTTGTTGGGCGGAAGTGGGATCAAAAGTTAGTTTCTATACTAGATTTGCTTAAAGGGACGATGGAGAAGGTAAAGCTTATTTGTGATCGGTTGAAGGCGGCTTCTGATCGTCAAAAGTCTTACGCGGATTTGAAGGGTAAAGAGATTGAGTTTGAAGTTGGTGATAAGGTGTTTTTGAAAGTTTCGCCTTAGAAAAAGGTGATGAGGTTTGGTTGGAAGGGCAAGTTGAACCTAAGGTTTATAGGGCCATATGAGGTACTTGAGCGCGTTGGACTGGTGGCGTATAGGTTAAGGTTATCACTTGAGTTGAAAAGATACATGATGTTTTACATGTATCCATGCTTCGGAATTATGGATCAGATTCGTCGCATGTTATGCCTATTAAAGAAGTTGAGTTTAATCTAGATTTGACCTATGATGAGGAACCGATTAAGATCTTAGATGTGGACAACAAGGTTCTTCGTGAGAAAATCATAGAGTTGGTTAAGGTGTTGTGGCGACACCGAGGTGTCGAGGAAGCTAAAAGGGAAAGGAAGGATGACATGGAGAAATAGTTTCCTTATCTTTTTCCACCAGGTAAATTTCGAGGACGAAATTTCTTAAGTGGGAGAGAGTTGTAATGCCCCGATTTTGGGCCTAGAAGTTAGCCGGGTTTAGGCTAGATGGTTCGGGAGAACCAGTTCGAACAACTTAGAGTAGTTTTGGAATTTAATTATTTTAAAGGGGTTTTTGAGGTTTGAAATATATGGGAAAAATTTTAAAAATCATTATTATTATATATATATATATGATTTTGGTTGGATTAATTTTGGAAAATGGATTTTGGAGATTTAACATTTTGGGGATCGGTGACCAAAATATAAAGATTGTAAAACTGTTTTTAGTGACTAAATCGTAAAAGATCAGAACTTTGAATCTTTAAGAAACTATTGATCCAAACTCTAATTCAGACTTTCTCCATTTAATTGGACAATTTTAAAGTGGTTTTAATTAATAAAGCAAGATAAAGAGAATTAAATTGACATTTGTCTCTTAAAATCTATTTTACGTAACTACATTTTCTCCCCATCATTTTTTCTCAAATTCTCTCAAGCCAAACATTAGTTTCTTCTTCAAATATTTGAGGTAAACACTTGATTTGATTTATCTTTTAACACTAAATGATTTCCTATCAAAATCATATGGTTTTATCTTTATTCCTAATCAAAACGAAGACAACAGCCGCAAGTTCGAGTCATTAGCCGGGTAAATGAATTCAAGCAGCTTAAGCTTATGCTATTTCCTTTCCTTCTTACATCAGAACACATTCCAATCCAAAATGTAAAGCATCACTATACATTGTGAGCACTTACCCGATTTAGGTTGTGTTAACACCGGAGCATGAATCAAGACTTGTTTATGTTGATTAAAACTTCTTCGCTGCTTCTCAGACCATTCAAAGGTTACATCCTTGTGTAGTAACTTAGTTAAAGGGGCATCTGTTAGGCTCGATGATCACTCAACCATTTCTTTCCAAGTTGTGGAGAAGATGTAATTTTGGGTGTTAGTGGTGGAAGCAAAAGATAGACAAATTTGACTCACGATTTAGAGTGGTTCAGCTTTCTAACCAAAGCCTATATCTACTACCTTAGCTATCCGCCAAGGATTTCACCAATTCACTAAGAATTCTTCCTTTTTTCTAGGCTAAGAAGGCAACCATTTACAACCTAGACTCACTCACCAAGTCTAGCAACCAAAGCTCACAACCCGAGCTTTGGGCACACTCTTTAAACAAGAGAATTCAAAGCAAACGAAATCCCTCTAAAAGGTTGATGTTTGCACACTTAAGCTCTCACCTAAATCTTAGAACACTTGAGCATACATTGACAATTTGAGCTCACAATTGTTTGTCTATTCAAGGAATGGAAACTAAGCTCTAAGACAAATTATCATCATAATGTTGTTGACAATTGAAGCATTAGTCTTCCACAAATGCTTGGAGGTCCCTTTTATACTCCTTTTTGAGTTCATAGCCGTTAGGGATGAATTGGAGACGTTAGAGCCTTTATTTCCTACCATAAATGTTGTTTTGGGTCTGGTTGTATCAAAACGTGAAGTATTGTATCAAAGTGCCCTTTTTTAGAACTAGTTGTTGGGTCTGATTTAGCAGCTCCTATCGAAACACCATAGGCTGTACCGAAACACCTGCAATTCAAAAGACCATTGGGAAATAGCCATTGAGAGGTTTTGATTGTTGGGGTGTCTGCCATGTAGGCGTATCAAAACACCAAAGGTTGTTTCGAAATGGCCCCTTGTTGTTTCGATACGGCTAAGGCCTGTATCGAAATACATTTTGACAATTTCAAAAACTCGTACAAAAGCCTTGAGGCATATCGAAACATATATATCTATATCGAAACAGGTACATTAAAATCAAAGGTTTAGCTACTTATTTTCAAGTTGTTTTGACTTAAGGCATGTTTTAAATTCATTTCAATTTAGTCCAAAACATTTTATAATTTATTATATCAAAATCTATATCTCAATAGGGTCTAATATAGAAAATCATTTTATAAAACTTATATAGTAGCTGGCTAACCCAAGAAAGCTTCTGACCTCACCTACATTCTTCAGAGTCCTCCAATCATGAATTGTTTCAATTTTCATCAGATCTACTTTAGTACTGACTACATATATTACAATTCTCAAGAATGAGACTTCGGAGAGCCATAATTCACATTTGTTAAACTTTGCATGTAACTTCTTATCTTGAAGGGTATGCCACACTATTTGGAGGTGTTCAACATGTTCATTATCATTCTTAAAGTAAATCAGAATGTCGTCAATGAAGACAACGACTAACTTATCCAAATAGGGTCGGAAGATTCAGTTTATAAGGTTCACAAAGGCCACCAAAGCATAGGTAAGTCTGAGTGGCTTAATAAGGAACACGAAATGACCTCATTGAGTTTGAAAAGTTGTCTTTGGAATATCAAACTCTCTCTCACTTTCATTTGATAATATCCTAAAAATTTATCTATCTTAGAGAACTTTGAGGCATCCTTTAACTAAGCAAACAAATCTTCAATTCTCAGAAGTGGGTATTCGTTCTTTCGAACCATCTTTTTTCTTCACTATATAAGGTTGAACTAGGTCAGATAAAGCCTTTGTCTTGCAATTATTTTAATTCATTCAACATATTGAGTTCGATCGTAGCCATTCGATAAGGTGCACTATTAGAAACTGGAGAAGTTTAAGGTTACACTTCAATTCTGAATTCAACTTCTCGAGTCAGAGGTAAACCCGAAAGTTCTTCAGGAATCACCTCTAGAAATTCACATTCTGAGGAGGTAAACTCAAACTTAGTCTCAAGTTTCCTTGTCACTAAAAATTATAGAGATTAACATATACGGATAATCTTTCATCTTATCAATCAAATCTATGCTTTCCAATCCTAAACCGTGTAGAAGCAATATTTTCTTATGACAATCAATCTAGGCTTGATGTCTGGCTAAAGTGAAATTCTTACAAATCTGGTTGATAATAACACTAACTCCTAAAGGGTTCATGACCACAATTTCAGCTTTAGTTTCAAAATTATCGGTATGAGGAACATATCAATTATTGACCCAATATCCTAATCGGACATGATCATCTTATCAGAAAGTGAATCGTTTGTAATGAATATAGTCCAATAACAAAGATCAAAGAAGGATTCTATGAACTTAAAAGAGTATGTCTGAATAAACTTATTAGTCTTGCCCTATTAACATATTATCGGAACCAGATAATTTGAAAGATTTCAGAGAGACTGTTCCTTTCTCTTTAATTAAAGAAAAAACAAAAAAAATCTATAATTGTCTAATTTCATAATTGTAAAGTGTCCAAAGTCCTATATTTCATACACTTTCCAACACTTATTATGACTGCTTTTAAGCACATTTTAGGCATAAGTAGGTTCATGCATAGCATTTTACAGTATTTCATTGTTCTGCCTTACTTTATAACTTATCATTTATTTGGAGAACAAGAGATACTGCTTTAGTGAATTCTTGCTTGTAGGTACTAACAACTGAACGAGGGAACCGAGGAGCGAAGGACACAATGCTGAGGAGCAAACCCAGGAGCTGTACTGAAGCAGTTCCAGCTGAAGACAAGTTACTACCGAGCAGCTGCCGAGTAGAGTTGTCGCCGATCTTGCTGCCCTCGGTAGCTGACTATGGAAGTTGGGAGAACTGGAGCACAATTTGTAGAGCAAAAACTCATGAATCTATCGTCGACGTTCATATGATTTTCCTACATCTGTAGCAGCGGCTAGGGCTGCCGAAGCAAAATGCTCAAGTTTACTTGTGGGCTAAGGCAAACGAGAAAGAGTCCATATTCCACGCAAAGAAGTCGGCATTTAAAGTCATTTTTAAGAAGAAAAGCTACTTTAGAGGACTTCTACTTTAAGGAGGACTTAACCAAGTCTCTAGTCTATAAATACCCATTGTAGTCCTAGTTCAAATCATTTTATGTTTACATAGACTTTTCTTGTGTTCTTCACTGCCGCCATGTTCTAAATTCTATTTGGGTTAGGGTTATGTTGTAACTAGTGAGAAACAATTGTTTTAAGGTTTTGAGTTATTTCTTTAATAAAATATTCCAAGTTTACTTAATCCATTGTTCTTCATTCCTTCAATCTTTCTGCACCAGTCGTTTGAGAGAATCCATTTGTCGGGCATGAAAGTGCAAGGCTCACGAAAGGGTTAAGTACGGTCACAACGTGCTGAGGCGTGACTAACATGGTTCTACACTAGTCCACAAGTTTCAGCGGCTAAAAAGGATCACCAACCGAGTTGGCTAACTCGGTTCCTGTAACCCCCTAAACCCGGCCCAGAAGGAATGGGCCGAATTTAGGAAGTCGTGTTTGAAAACTTACTCTTCAAGTAACATCTTTTAAGTTTACTTACATAAAAACAAAATTATTATTAAAAGAAAATAAACTCAATAATACCCCATTATTATATAACGTTAAATGCATGCATTTAATAATACCCAAATTAAAAACAGTAAACAGTCCCAATGTCCAAATTACATAAATGTTCCAAAATATTTTAAAACAGTAGTCTGAAGTAATTAAAGGAGAGTTCATACAGAATTATAAAAATATCCGAGTAAAATGCAAGAAGCTCCAAGTACCGAGTCACCTAAAAGAGTCTGAGATATCTGAAAAAGTAAAAACTAAGGAGTGTAAGCTAAAGAGCTTAGTGTGTCTCTAAAGTGCAACCGAAAACAAAACAAAAATCAAACAATATTTTATTTTCTGATAAAAACTTTTCTAAAAACACAATAAAAACCGGATCATAATGATATGATGGCTGATGCACATGAATCATAGTACCCATCTCCGATACACCGAAAAGTAAGGTTCCCCAGAACCTACTTTCTCCATCGTCACCATCCGAAGTGGAACTCAACCCGAAGGGTGGAACCACTGATCCGAAGCAGAATTCAGCACGAAGGGTGAAACCACTAATCCGAAGCGGAATTCAACCCGAAGGTTGAAACCACTAAACTTCCCCGAACAAATTCCAAACCATATACCCCCAATGATATGATGCAGATTTTAAAATCCGAGTCTGATCCACAACTTGAATTATGAAAACTCAAGTTGCACAATACTATAAATCAAATGTTTTACGATTCCAAAAATCTGATATTTCACTTAAATCACAGTATGACATGTTATGCATGATATCTGAAAACATTCACCCAATCACAACAGAGTATGCACATAAAATGTACAAAACATTTACTTATATTAATCCAGAAAAGCACAGAAAGAAACACACAAGTTTATAAAACATGAAGAGACACACCTTTAAGCAACAGAAGCTCTAATGCCGAGAAAAGCGCATCTCACGCTCAGATCTAGCTGAATTAAGACCTACGAAGGTATGAATACTATATTAATATTTATTACTAACATTAAGCCACCGACTAAAACACTGAAAACCGAACTGAAGATATACTCACGTGAAGATCTCGAAGAACGTACACGATCGGTCTGAACAACTGGAGGTAACTCGTCAACCTCGAAGACATTATCACCTAAACACAAGAATGTTGCGAATTAGATTCTGAAATCCATAACTCAACCAAATTTTATGAAAAATTTACTGAAACTAGCAGAACAGAGCTTTCAGATTTGAATTTGACAAAACGGGCAGCGGATACGGACTCAGGACGTCGAAAAAGGTTAAGAGGAACATTTCCCGAAAAAAGTCAACTCTTGGTCAACTCTGGTCAAAGTCAACTGGTCAAACATGTCCAAGGTCAAAGTCAACTCCGGTCAAACAGGTCAAAAGGTCAATTCTGGTCAAACGGTCAAACTGGTCAAAACGTTCAGTCAACTGCCCATAGACCAAAGGGTCAAACTTAGACAAAAAAACAGATCTGGTTTATAGTCAAGGTTCAAAAGTCAACCGGTTCGGTTCACAAGTTCAGATCCAGTTCAGCTCATTGGTTCGGGTTACTCATAGATTGGGCTCACATAACACTTACTCTCATGGGCCTCACCATCCAACTAACTTCCAAAACCGACAACCCACACTCACACAACAACCACACACGGGCCAATCACCAAGCCCAACTACATACCCACACTCACAGCCCAATTCCATTAACCCTTTCACCAACTTTGGGACTAGGGTTCCCAGCACCCAAAACGACGGCAGCACGGTTGCAGATCGACGGCAGCAAGGATGACAAAAGACGACAACGGCAACAACAACGTGACAAAACGACGGCAACAACGCAGCTTGTCGGAAATAACACGACGTCGGCGATACAACTCAAGCAAAGACAGCAAAAACCAGTGGCGACAACGGTGGCTCAACTCCTCGGAGAAGACCACGACAATGGCAGCACGACACAACCAACACCAATTAGCAAAACCACTCAACTAAACAAGGCCAAAAACCGAAAAGGGAAAGACAAAGCTTACCCGACAACAACGATGGAGGAGACGACAGCGGAGCACAATGGCGCAAGGAGGATTCGAACGGTTTCTTATCGATCTCTCGCTAACGGTGGCCGATAATGGTTATCCGAGGGTTGGGGTTAGTTCGCGAGGAGAAGAGGAGCCGAACGATGGTACCGGATCGGCTAACGGACGACGCTAAGCCGATGGTCGGAGCTTTACCGAAAATGAAATATAGTGAGGGTGATGGTGAGATGAAAAACGAGAGAGGGAAGAATGAGATAGGGGGAGTGCGGGTGCTCACTAAAAAAAAGGGTTTTTGAAATTAAAAATGAGATTTTATATCTCATTTAAAGGGTAAACTACAAGGCAAAACCTTCAAAGTTCTAGGGTTCATGAATAAGGCACCAAAGATTACCCGATTGACAAAATGGTCACTGAAGTTCTGAATTATTTCAAATTAATCTCTAAATTTTGATTTTCCCCCAATTAAATCCATAATTTAAATTAAGGTTTCAAGATTTAAATTCCCAAATTTTAGGGTTTTTAAATCTAGGGATTTCAAAATTCAGAATTTTCTAAATTGGGGAAAATTCGGGGTGTTACAACTCTCCCTCCCTTAAAAATTAATTTCGTCCTCGAAATTTTTCAGACTTGACAGCAGATACCCAAACTTACCGTCATAAGCTTATATTTTCTCATTCTGAATTCGTGATCCATCATAAATATAATTATCTGAACATATCAAAATGTACATGCTATGTCGTCGTGCATAACAACATATCCACTGCGAATTCCGGTCGAATATAATGAACCCGATCGTCTAATTTCATATCAAGCTGACCTATCACTCTAAGCAGGTCTACATCTACTAGTTGTACCAGAAATAGCTGATCTAAACTGCCCTCTACCTCGGTGAAGTGTTTGAACTGATGCATGACTCTGAATTTGAACGGATGAACCAGTAGCTGAACGTGAACAATTCTTTAAAAAGAGATCCTGAGACTACATCTGAAACATGTTCTATTCATCAATCTGCACCCTCCGTTATGCTTTTTATTGCAAAAACCACATACAAAAATAGACCGATGAACTTTTGAACTACCATGGCTGCTAGACGAAACTGTCAATACTGCAGGTCTCACATTCCGATAACTATAAGGAGCAGACTCATCTCTAGGCCTCTTTTCAAACGAGCTGACAAAACTTGGTTGTACAAATGTGTCTGGTTGCTTCTCGACTTGATCAAATTCTGAAGTTCTTTTTTTCCATTTTGAAATTTATCCTCTCAAAAGTTTTAGCTCGATCAACCATGTCGTTGAATACTTTATCATGATGTGTTGCAACATCTCTTTGAATCGGTAGTCGAAGTTCTTTAAAAAAATCATACTTATCTTTCTCAGTCACAACTAACTCAGGAGCATACTTGACCAACCTTCGAAATTCTATCTCATAATCATTTACTGACTTGTTATTCTATTTCAAATTCATAAAATAATCTTAACACTTCGTTAAGAGCCGACTCCCACATATCGACCAATGTTCTCAATATCAAGTGAGTTATCATTTCCGATCTGATATCCTCCCAACGAATGGTTCTCATCAACATATAACTTATTCTAAATTTCTGCTTGTCGAACAGAAGGCGGATGATCACTACCAGAAGCAGTAGTACAGCCTTAGTCACGACCTCGAACAAACGATAGATTAAGACTCCTACACGGTGGCAAAAAGAACTATATACCAAAAGCTATAACCTAGAGTCAGAATCGGTACTGGAGTCTCAGATTTAAAAACACGATGAAGTCAAAATCACAAAATACCAAAATATATTTTTCAGAAAAACCTCATTTATCCCAAAATATTTTCGATGCAGGCAAAAGTTAAAACATTTTGAAAATAACTTTTGTGAGCCCCACAGTCCGAGGGTTGAACCTGGCTCTGATACCACTAAATGTAACCCCCTAAACCCGGCCCAGAAGGAATGGGCCGAATTTAGGAAGTCGTGTTTGAAAACTTACTCTTCAAGTAACATCTTTTAAGTTTACTTATATAAAAACAAAATTATTATTAAAAGAAAATAAACTCAATAATACCCCATTATTATATAACGTTAAATGCATGCATTTAATAATACCCAAATTAAAAACAGTAAACAGTCCCAATGTCCAAATTACATAAATGTTCCAAAATATTTTAAAACAGTAGTCTGAAGTAATTAAAGGAGAGTTCATACAGAATTATAAAAATATCCGAGTATAATGCAAGAAGCTCCAAGTACCGAGTCACCTAAAAGAGTCTGAGATATCTGAAAAAGTAAAACTAAGGAGTGTAAGCTAAAGAGCTTAGTGTGTCTCTAAAGTGCAACCGAAAACAAAACAAAAATCAAACAGTATTTTATTTTCTGATAAAAATTTTTCTGAAAACACAATAAAAACCGGATCATAATGATATGATGTCTGATGCACATGAATCATAGTACCCATCTCCGATACACCGAAAAGTAAGGTTCCCCAGAACCTACTTTCTCCATCGTCACCATCCGAAGTGGAACTCAACCCGAAGGGTGGAACCACTGATCCGAAGCAGAATTCAGCCCGAAGGGTGAAACCACTAATCCGAAGCAGAATTCAACCCGAAGGTTGAAACCACTGAACTTCCCCGAACAAATTCCAAACCATATACCCCCAATGATATGATGCAGATTTTAAAATCCGAGTCTGATCCAAAACTTGAATTATGAAAACTCAAGTTGCACAATACTATAAATCAAATGTTTTACGATTCCGAAAATCTGATATTTCACTTAAATCACAGTATGACATGTTATGCATGATATATGAAAACATTCACCCAATCACAATAGAGTATGCACATAAAATGTACAAAACATTTACTTATATTAATCCAGAAAAGCACAGAAAGAAACACACAAGTTTATAAAACATGAAGAGACACACCTTTAAGCAACAGAAGCTCTAATGCCGAGAAAAGCGCATCTCACGCTCAGATCTAGCTGAATTAGGACCTACGAAGGTATGAATACTATATTAATATTTATTACTAACATTAAGCCACCGACTAAAACACTGAAAACCGAACTGAAGATATACTCACGTGAAGATCTCGAAGAACGTACACGATCGGTCTGAACAACTGGAGGTAACTCGTCAACCTCGAAGACATTATCACCTAAACACAAGAATATTGCGAATTAGATTCTGAAATCCATAACTCAACCAAATTTTATGAAAAATTTACTGAAACTAGCAGAACAGAGCTTTCGGATTTGAATTTGAAAAAACGGGCAGCGGATACGGACTCAGGACGTCGAGAAAGGTTAAGAGGAACATTTCCCGAAAAAAGTCAACTCTTGGTCAACTCTGGTCAAAGTCAACTGGTCAAACATGTCCAAGGTCAAAGTCAACTCCGGTCAAACTTAGACAAAAAATCAGATCTGGTTTATAGTCAAGGTTCAAAAGTCAACCGGTTCGGTTCACAAGTTCAGATCCAGTTCAGCTCACTGGTTCGGGTTACTCATAGATTGGGCTCACATAACACTTACTCTCATGGGCCTCACCATCCAACTAACTTCAAAAACCGACAACCCACACTCACACAACAACCACACACGGGCCAATCACCAAGCCCAACTACATACCCACACTCACAGCCCAATTCCCTTAACCCTTTCACCAACTTTGGGACTAGGGTTCCCAGCACCCAAAACGGCGGCAGCACGGTTGCAGATCGACGGCAGCAAGGATGACAAAAGACGACAACGGCGACAACAACGTGACAAAACGACGGCAACAACGCAGCTTGTAGGAAATAACACGATGTCGGTGATACAACTCAAGCAAAGACAGCAAAAACCAGTGGCGACAACGGTGGCTCAACTCCTCAGAGAAGACCACGACAATGGCAGCACGACACAACCAACACCGATTAGCAAAACCACTCAACTAAACAAGGCCAAAAACCGAAAAGGGAAAGACAAAGCTTACCCGACAACAACGATGGAGGAGACGACAGCGGAGCACAATGGCGCAAGGAGGAGTCGAACGGTTTCTTATCGATCTCTCACTAACGGTGGCCGATAATGGTTATCCGAGGGTTGGGGTTAGTTCGCGAGGAGAAAAGGAGCCGAACGATGGTACCGGATCGGCTAACGGACGACGCTAAGCCGATGGTCGGAGCTTTACCGAAAATGAAATGTAGTGAGGGTGATGGTGAGATGAAAAACGAGAGAGGGAAGAATGAGATAGGGGTAGTGCGGGTGCTCACTAAAAAAAAGGGTTTTTGAAATTAAAAATGAGATTTTATATCTCATTTAAAGGGTAAACTACAAGGCAAAACCTTCAAAGTTCTAGGGTTCACGAATAAGGCACCAAAGATTACCCGATTGACAAAATGGTCACTGAAGTTCTGAATTATTTCAAATTAATCTCTAAATTTTGATTTTCCCCCAGTTAAATCCATAATTTAAATTAAGGTTTCAAGATTTAAATTCCCAAATTTTAGGGTTTTTAAATCTAGGGATTTCAAAATTCAGAATTTTCTAAATTGGGGAAAATTCGGGGTGTTACAGTTCCACACTAGTCCTCAAGTCAACATCTCGAGCATTCTAACCTAGAAATAGGAGGGATCATGCCGACTATCCTGTCGAACTTGGAGTATCTTCTAGACGTGCCGCCAGGACTTCTTTTCATTCCACCTGCTGAGACAATACACCCCTGCAGTGGTAGTGACCTGCTACGGCCGTGTGATAGGGTCATAGTTTGCCGCCCGCCAAACCCGCCAAGGCAACATATCGTGGCAGCACAGAATAACTCATACCTATTGCAATGCAGTTTTCACACTATGTGGTACCATAACCCTGTCTGATCTATCAACTTGATTCACCTCCTCTATTACTTGTGTTTTATTTACTTTTCGATCTCAACCAATCATTCACTTGTGCTTTTACTTTACAATTGTGCAGGAACTGTGAAACGAAACAAGCTATCCAGTCTTAGTGGGATTCGACATCTTATATACTATAACTTGACAAGAGTGTGCACTTGCGCTCTTACAAAAAAGGGAACACCTACATGCACTACAAGTTTTTGGCGCCGTTGCCGAGGATTGGTAACAACAAATTTCGTTTTTCAATTTCTACACCTTTTTATTTTATTTTTATTTTTACTCGAAAAAAAATTACTATGTCCTTTGCAAGTGTATGACCAGGGCTAACCCTAAAGGAAACTTCATTATTTACGATGATCTTGAGCATGAAACTAGAAGAATTAAGAGGGAGCTCAGGGAAGCCTTAAAGAACAAAGACAGAGGCAAGGCAAAGGAAGAGACCATGGTAAATGAGGACCCCCAATTGATGCCATGAATGGCAAGGGCTGGTAGCATGACTTACCGCCTAGAGGACCACAAGAACAACAGAGGCAGGATCCCCCTGATCCACCCCAAGTGCGGACAACTAGGGACTACCTTGAACATGACTTTCAAAGGTTCGAGCCAATAGTGACGGAACCAAAGATAGGGGTAGACCATTTTGAACTGAAGCATGTCATGTTCAACATGATAAACACACTAGGGCACTTCGAAGGGACTGCCACAGAAGATGCTCTGCAGCATTTACGAGAATTCCTAGACATTTTTCGAGCATTCAAGATACATGGGGTTCACCAGAACGTGCTAAGGCTATTTCCCTATTCACTGAGAGATAGGGCAAAACAGTGGTTAAGTAACCAGCCAGCCGTATCTTTTAATTCATGGGCAGAGCTCTACAAAGACTTCCTAGACCGATTCAGCCCGTCCAACGTCACCGATAGGCTGCGGAATGAGATCACAACCTTTAGACAAGGGGATGATGAGCCGATGTACGAGGCATGGGAGCAGTACCACAAATGCCGAATAACTGCCCGCTACATGGTCTACCGGCTTGGACTCAGGTATCTATATTCTACAACGAGGTTAACTATCCAACTCGGATGATGATAGATGCCTCGGTCAACGGGATCATCCTAGACAGACCTCTAGAGGAAGCACTACGGCTGCTAAACATAGCAGCTAAAAACCATTATAAATACCCGATAGCCCGCCGAGGCGGCACAAGGCGACCAGCTACTCTAAATGAGGTAGAAGCCTCAAAATATGTTAGCGCCGCCTCGATCAATTAACGAAGCTGGTAATGAAGATCGTGCAACACCCTGGGAAGGTCCATGAAGTAAAAGCTATTGAGCCATTCTGTGGCGAATGTGGGGCCAACCACGATTCCTCTGACTGCACCGCATCTACAAATTACATGGAAGGATATGAGAGGAATAGCAGGCCTGCTCAGAACACCTATAATCCTAACTGGAGAAACTATCCCAACTTCTCCTGGTGCAACCCAAGGATAGCTGCAAATCCATAACAGCTACAGAGAGGCTACCAGCAGAATCAGTCTCGGCAGCAGACTGAGCAATTGTAACACAATAATTCACTAGAAGCAACTCTGCAAACCTTTATGAAACAAACTAGTGAATTTATTGTTTATACAAATAAATTTATTCAGAAAACTGAGTCTTTTATGGACAGGACGAAGATGAAGATAAACAACCAGGAGGCTGCCAGTAAGAACCTGGAGACCCAATTCGGGAAGTTCATCGAAATCTACCACAGACGAACCATGGGAGCATCATCCAGCAGCCCGCCAGAAGCAGCCAAGCCCACTTATGAACATTGCAAGGCCATATTTACAAGAAGTGCGAAGCAGCTGGATGAACCCAGGATGGTGGAACAACTAGGAACTCAGCCGGAACAGACAAGTAAACCTGTCTCAGCAACACCAATATTAGTCGCCCCAGCAGCGACACCTACTCCAGCCACCCCAGCAGCAGAACATGAAAGCGGCCCTAACAAGGATGATCCTCTCTGGACTAAGCCCTTAAGCAAGAAGCAAATAGAGGACATCCGCCTGCCAGCACCATTCCCTCAAAAGCTCAAGCAACAGTAGCATGAGCACCAATTCAGAAAATTCATGGATATTCTGAAATAGGTGCATATCAATATACCTCTGATAGAAGCTATACAAAGCATGCCCAACTACGCCAAGCATCTCAGAGATATAATTTCTAAGAAGAAGAGGATAGAGGAATTCGAGATGGTGGCTGTCACTAAAGAGTGCATGGCTATGTTGTATAACAAGCCGCCGCCCAAGCAGACAGATTCGGGCAGCTTTGTTATACTATGCAGGCTAGGCAGTAAGCACGAGACAAGAGCCCTGTGTGATCTGGAAGCCAGCATCAATATGATGCCAAAGATCGTCTTCAACAAACTAGGTATTGGACCTGCCAAACCAACCTCCATCATGCTTAAACTTGTTGATCACTCATTTGTGCAACCAAAGGGAAAGACTGAAGAAATATTGGTAAAGGTGGGCAACCTAATTCTCCCCGCCGACTTCCTCATCCTTGATTGTGAGGCCTCCTTCTTGGCCACGGGAAGAACGCTGATAGATGTGAAACATGGGGAGCTGACAATGAGGGTAGAGGATCAGAGCATAAGGATGAACGTGCTTCAACCCTCGGAGGAAGGAAAAGAATACCCAGATGCAAGAGCTGCCAAGATCAATGTTGAAACAGGACAGGGCAGCAGCTGCCGCGACAGACCTAGGGGCAGATTGAAGGACCTTATAACGCAGCATCTGAAAGAACAAGAGGACCCCCCAAGAAGGGAGAAAAAGCTAAACCACCTCGGGAAGTCGTTATGTCTGGGAGATGCACCCAAATGCACTCCCAACATAACTTAATTTTTATTTTATTATTTTTATTTTTATTTTTATGCATTAGGATTAGAATTTATTTTGTTTTAGGATTAGATTAATTTTCAGCATTTTATTTATTAGAAGTCATTTAATTATTTCTATTTCTATGTTTATTTTTAGGATCAAGAATAAAAGAGCAGGATTACAAAGGAATACCAGCAAGAAGCCCGCCCACCATCCTACCGAGTCAGCAGCCAGCGCAGCAAAGCGTAACGACTAGTTGGCCGCCAATGGCTAGCTGCCAACGGCTCCGAAAATAACGGGCAGAAAAATTAGACCGTCCAGCATTTAATACCGCCCCGACACCTCTCGGCAGCCCATATATATACACCTCTCACTCACTTCATTTTACTTTACTTTCATCTTCTTGCTATTTGCTATATGATTCCCCTGCTCTCTCACTACTTTCATTAATAATTTCAGTTAGAATACAACCTTTCACATGGCCTCAACATAAACCCAAAAGCCCATCTATACAAGGTTTTGCTTCAAGGTGGCCGAGGAGAGATATAGAGAAAAATTCTCCAAGCAGGCAGTCTAGGAGGAACAAGGCTTCCATTACACGAAGCAAACGGGAGACCGTGGTCTAGAGCCCGCCTTGTTCCGAACCATCCACTACAAGGGATGGGAGATGTTCGCTCAACAGCTTGATATATCGAACATCACTATATTGAGGGAATTCTACTCCCATCAGCCCTGCCCAGACAAGCCATTTGTCTACGTCCGCGGGAAGGTGGTCAAACTCAACCCTGCTGTCATCAACAGCTATTACGGCCTCGATATGAATGACAACTCACACGAGGAATGGAGGCACTCACTGACAGCTGCCCACTATGAGGAGATCAAGGCCAGAATCTACAAGCCCAACACACCATGGCTGGGGGGCAAACATGTGGGATCTGTTCAGCGTCGCCACATGCTGCCTGATGCTATGTTGTGGAACTCCTTCGTGAAAAGGCCTATGCTACCCACATCCCATAACTCAACAGTTGACCGGCCTCGCCTCGCCCTGATATACAGTATCCTCACAAACCGGCCGATCAACGTAGGGAAAATTATCTGCAAGGAAATGTACAGTTGCTTCGAGAAGAAGAAGGACGGGTTGTACTTTCCATCACTCATCACAGGTCTCTGCACCAACTTCCAAGTCCCAGAAGAGCCCACAAATGAGCTTACAACTGCCAATGAGGGCTGGACCAAAAAAGTCTGCATTCAGATGATGCAGGATGCGGAGAAAGAACAAGCAACACCCAATTAGCCCTCCGCCACACAATTTGAAACGTTAGTCGCCCCTGGCAATACTGATGCTGCCCTAGACAAAGAGGCCTTCCCGCTGCTGCACACACTCTTAGAACATACAAAACGGATAGAACAGTAGCAGTTGGCCTTCATAAACTACGTGGGGGAGACCCAAGAAGCCTTGGTGGCTTATTTCCTATGGAAATTCCTCGGTGATGTGCCCATAATGCCAGCATTCCCTACAGAGCTTGCAGCAGCAGCACTAGCACAAAAAACTCCACCAGCCGCCACTGCCCGCCAGACAGACCGTCAGGTGCCCTCTCCTATGCATTCTCTGCATCACTCAGCTACCACCCAATCAAACACAGTGACAGACTCACCTGAGAGACACCAGCAGAATCTCTCCCCAGCCTGCACAGCCAACACAGTGGCAGACTCCTCCTCATCAGAAGAAATTGAGCAACCGTCGCCGGAGCCAAAAGCAGTAGTAGTAGTAGCAACAAAAGTCATCCCTATGGCGTTCATCCCTCCGGCAGCACCCACGGAGGAATGAACCAGGAAGAGGAAGCGGCACATAATAGCCGAAGAACCTGTTAACTTCGAGACCGAGTCAAAAGAGAGCGATGCATCTCCCACCGTTCCCCCCGCCGAGCCTCAAGAAGAGCCACAGCATACGCCGAAGAGAGTCCAGCGGCCACGGAAAGCAAAAACCTCGCCTGCTAGAACCGCCACCAAGCTATCTACCAGCCGTCGCTTTGTCATTAAAACATCCTCCTCCTCCTCAGTTGACTAGAATCTAGCCTCCTCTCAACCCTCAGCAAACTTCTAATTTATTTTCTTTTCTTTTATTTTTATTTTTATTTATTATGTTTTCTTGTTATCTTTAACATGTATGTTTTATTTTCTTAACTTTATTGTTTTGTGCATTGAGGGTAATGCCCATCTCGAGTTTGGGGGGATAGCTCTCGCATCATTTGTAGGCATTCTTAGTTGCATATAAGTTGCATTGTACTTGTCTTAGTTATAATCGGAAAAGAAATGTTTGTTATGACTTGTGCCTATGATAGGATAGACGATTAATTTATTTTCGCACCTAACTAAAATTGAACTTAATCTTGAGAAAAAAGTATGAAATATGACTTAAATTTTTTTCTTTTTGCCTGAAAATGTTAAACATCTTTGTTACTTGCTAAATATGTTAGAATATTTGATGAACATTGCATGTTTGTTTTTAGAATTCTTTGCAAAATTCTAACGATGATTACAGGTAGCCGCCAAGGCAGGCAAAAGAAAAAGAAAAATGCAGAACTGCCAAGGAAACAAAATCAAAAACAAAGAAAAGTGATGTGTTACCCTAGAGGTGCCCGCAACAGGCTCTAGGAAGAATCATGTGCGAGGACACTCCGCCGCTATCAAAGTCCATGAATCTGAAAGCTTAAAAGTGACAGACAAATTAGCATGAGTGAATGAAAGCCTTCACGGGATGACTCTACTCCAAGGGTTCGGGGTTCTGTAGTTTGCTCCTATCTCAACGTCATACCTGGAAGAGTAGTTGTGATAAGCTGAAGCCCTCACTGCCTTGATTAAAAATAATAATTTGCTGAAACTGTGCTACCTCGGCAGCAACCTTTAAATTACAACAGTATCTTTGTTTAATTATTTATTCTACGTATTCAGCTTGTCTACAGATATGCAAATATCACACAGGCATGAGAAATTTAATTCTGAGTTATTTTCTCGCTTATTTCCCTTCATTAAGTTTTATATATAGGTGCCACGGCCTTGAGGCAGAAAATCAGGTTAAAAACAAGTTTTTCTTTCTGATTATTATTAGAGCATGTACTTTAGGTTGCATTGTTTAAGGACAAGCAATAGTTCGAGTTCGGGGGGGTGTAAAGTGTCCAAAAGTCTTATATTTCATACACTTTCCAACTCTTATTATGACTGTTTTAAGCACATTTTAGGCATAAGTAGGTTCATGCATAGCATTCTATAGTATTTCATTGTTCTGCTACTTTATAACTTATCATTTATTTGGAGAACACGAGATACTGCTTTAGTGAATTCTTGCTTGTAGGTACTAACAACTGAACGAGGGAACCGAGGAGCGGAGGACACAATGCTGAGGAGAAAACCCGTGAGTTGTACTGAAGCAGTTCCAGCTGAAGACAAGTTTCTGCCGAGCACCTGCCGAGTAGAGTTGCCGCCGACCTTGCTGCCCTCGGCAGCTGACAATGGAAGTTGGAAGAACTGGAGCGCGATTTGTAGAGAAAAAAACTCATGAATCTATCGTCAGCGTTCATATGATTTTCCGACATCTGTAGTAGCGGCTAGGGCTGCCGAAGAAAAATGCTCAAGTTTACTTGCGGGCTAAGGCAAACGAGAAAGAGTCCACATTCCACGCAAAGAAGTCGGCATTTAAAGTCATATTTAAGAAGGAAAGCTACTTTAGAGGACTTCTACTTTAAGGATGTCTTAACATAGTCTCTAGTCTATAAATATCCATTATACTCCTAGTTCAAATCATCTTAGGTTTATATAGACTTTTCTTGTATTCTTCACTGCCGCCATGTTCTAAATTCTATTTGAGCTAGGGTTATGTTGTAACTAGTGAGAAACGATTGTTTTAGGGTTTTGAGTTATTTCTTCAATAAAATATTCCAAGTTTACTTAATCAATTATTCTTCATTTTTTAATCTTTCTACACCATTCGTTTAAGAGAATCTATTTGTCGGGCACGAAAGTGCAAGGCTCACGAAAGGGTTAAGTACGGTCACACCGTGCTGAGGCGTGACTAACTTGGTTCCACACTAGTCCACAAATTTCAGCGGCTAAAAGGGATCACCAACCGAGTTGGCTAACTTGGTTCCACACTAGTCCTCAAGTTAACATCTCGAGCATCCTAACCTAGAAATAGGAGGGATTATGCCGACTATCTTGCCGAATTTGGAGTATCTTTCAAACGTGCCGCCATGACTTCTTTCCATTCCACCTGCCGAGACAGTACACACCCCTACAGTGGCAGTGACCTGTTGCGGTCGCGTGACAGGGTCGTAGTTTGCCGCCTGCCATACCCGCCGAGGCAGCATATCATGGCAGCACAAAATAACTCATACCTATTACAATGCAATTTTCACACTAAGTGGCAGCATAACCCTGCCTGCTCTATCAACCTGATTCACCTCCTTTATTACTTGTGTTTTATTTACTCTTCGATCTCAACCAATCATTCACTTATGCTTTTACTTTACTATTGTGGAGGAACTACGAAACGAATCAAGTTGTCCAGTCCTCGTGGGATTCAACATCTTATATACTAAAACTTGGCAGAAGTGTGCACTTGCGCTCTTACAAAAAGGGAACACCTACACGCCCTAAAATAATATCTTCAAATATTTTGATTACCAAAATAGAGGAAATAAACTGTGTTAGTTGCAAGTCAATTTGGGTCCAAATTAAAACTTTATCAATCATTTTAGATAAAAGGGACTAAAATAAAAGTTATGAGAAATTTATGGACTAAATTATAAAATTCTAAAAGTTCAAGGACTAAATGTATTTGAGATACTTTGATAGAAATTGGTTTGAATCATGCATATGAAAAACAGTGAGCTAACATGGTTTAAAAGTGTATATGGGCTAAATGATGAGACTTGATACTATCAGATATAATTGGTCGACCAATAGGATGAGAGTGCACTATAAAATGTAAACAAAATCCGTACGTACGTGTGATAAAACATGATGAGTACAGCCACATCATGTGTGCCGTAAGATGGAAACAACCACATCTTTACGAGCATTAAGGTGGGAACAGCCATACCTTGTGAACACTTTGGAGGGAACAACCACAACAAGTGTTCTGCCCTTTTTATGGTGGGAACAATCACGCTATAAGATGTATCTGCATATCTGAGTTAGTTTATGGTGAGAACAACCACACCATGTGTTTTGGGATGGAGTGTAGCCATCCGGGTCACTTGGATGCCAATATATGAGATTGCATGTATCATTAATTTAAATGATTTTGTATAATAAACATTATACATGAGATTCTATTTTGTAGAAGGTTTTGTAAGTTAAAGCATGTGAAGCCTATTTTGAGATTTGCATTGGGATCAATGCATGAGCCAAATGATATATGTGTTTTCAAGTTAAATATTTTGCTTTAATGTGTTTTAAAGCATGAGACTTTGTTGAGCATGAGAGGGAATGGTTTATTTCAAAAAAGAAGTTTTCAAAAAGGCATTGGTAATGGTTTTGATTTGAGCATCTCTCGCTAAGCTTATTGCTTACGCTCTCTATACTTAAGAATGAAGAAAAGTAGATTGAACGGGAAGTGATGAAGTAAGCGAAGAAGTTCAAGTGTCGCTGATAGCTCAAGTATAGTTTTTAAACAAATCAATAGTAATAAGTTGGCAATGGGAGGTTACCTTGATATTTTGGGAGCATATGTAGTGAACTCTCTACTTTGGCACAAGTTTGTAGTGCCTTAATAGACTTATAAATGGCCTTTAATTGCTTGTATTTGGTTTGGTTTGCATTTTTGTACTTAAATGACTTTTATGCATAGGAATTATGCCTATAGATTGCCAAATATGTTGTGTTGAAGTTGAAAGCATGCCTTGGTTTTGTTTGCCTTTAGAATCATGACCTAAGTGATTACTTATGCTTTGTTATCATGTTGGATTAATATTTGATGTGTTTGGACATGTAAAACCAGCAAAATATTACATTACAGGCCTAGGCATACCGGTACGCGGGCTATCGTATAGGTACATTATAGCCAAAACAGGCATATCGTATCGGTACAGGGTAGACCGTATCAATACGGCTAAAGGGAAAAATGAGAAACCGTATCGGTACACGAGGTCGTATCGATACCTTTTTGTGCCACTAGAAATCTGAAAAATTGACGAGATAATGGCGTATCAATACAGGCTAAAGTGTATCAATACATTTGGCTGTTAAATTGGTTAATTAAGGCTTTTTGATGTTTTGTTTTCCTCCATTATGGTCACTGAATATTTGGGTGTTCAATTGTATGAGTTTGGATGAATGAAAGGAGTTGAAAATTGACATGTGGACGTTAAACTTGATTAATTAAATATCAGTAACTCTAATTTCGTAATAGGTCCCTAAATTTGGTAAGTTTTACAAAGTGGTCCCTAAAGCACGATTAGTCGTAATTGAAGGGTCAATTGACTTCGTCTAAATTGTAACTTTGTTTGCTGTGAGCGTGATAACCTTAGGATTCATATAAGCATCTAAACAAGACAAAAAATAGAATCATTTATTTAGGTAAATCTTCACCGGTTTACTCCAATATTTCTCGTGTAACTCACTCGAGTCGGTAAATAGTTAGACCAGGTCAAGGTGATTACAGACATGCTTTATGGGGTAAGCTTTCGAAAGGTTGGATGTTGATAAGTTGTTGTGAATTATATTTTGTTGTTTGCTATGCACGGTGTAACCCCCTAAACCTGACCTAGAAGAAATGAGTCGAATCTAGGAAGTCGCCTTTAAAACTTGTCCCTAAAGAAATGATTTTAGGTTAAAGTAATTTGTAATTCAAAGTAATCGTTTAAATAAGTAAAACCCGATAAATACTCCAATTACTATGAAACTCAATCTTTTAAACAATGTTTTGATAGTTAATTAAAATATCTGAAAACACATTCATAATGCATGCATCCGATAAATCCTAATCTATAAACCGTCCCAAAGTCCGTATCACATAAACATCCCAAAATAATGTTATAACAATAATTTGAAATAATCAAAAGAGTTCATACTGAATGATAAAATGTCTAAAATAAAGCGAGATGCTCCAAGTACGGAGTTGTCTAAAAAAGTCTGAGTATTTGAAAGAGAAACTAAAGGGTTATAAGCTAAAAAGCTTAGTGTGTCACTAAAGTGCAAACAAACAAAATTAAAACAATATTTTATTTTCTGATAAAGTTTCTCAAAAACACATTAAATTCGCTAAATCAAACTCATAATTATGTGATTTCCGATGCATGAATCAATACCCGATAATCCGATATCATACATAGTGGAGGTTGCCCTCGCCAGAGTGGAGGTTTCCCTCACTTTTACCGAATACATTTCTGATCTCATGACTCATGATATGATTTGTAAAATCATAAATCTGAATTCTTATGAGTTTCTTTTCTGAAATTCCAATGCTTGATTTTAAAACACAATTTATATATGATACATGATGCTTCAAACAGTCTCAAACAACAATTAATCAGATAATAAACTAAGCAAAACATGTAAGACATTATTCCACAAAATATAGCACGATAAGAAAAACACATAAAATTCATTTATTTAAAATACCTCAAGAAACACACCTTTAGCAGACAATAGCTCTAATCTCGAGAAAGGCGAGTCTCACGCTCGGATCTCACTGAATCAGCACCTACGAGGTATGAATTATATATTATCATTTATTACTAACACTAAGCCACCAACTAAAACACTAAGAACTGAACTGAAGATATATTCACGTGAAGATCTCGGAGAACGTGCCCGAACGGTCAAAACAATTGGAGCTAACTCAACGGCCTGAGAGGCGACACCTGAACATGAGAATATTCCGAATCAGATTCCATAAAATGTATCTCTTTTGATATTAACTACTAGACAATTCTAAATAGCAAAATAAAGCTTTTGAGTTGGAATTTCAAAAAAACAGTCAGCGGATTCGGACTCAGAACGTCCAAAAAGGTCATGGTGAACGTTTTCCGAAAAAGTTAACTCTAGTCAAAGTCAACTAGTTAAAGTCGACTCTGACGGTCAATGCCAACTATCCAAGGTCAACGGTCAACTCAATTCAATCAAACGAGCCATTCAACGGTCCAAGTTCAAACTGGTCAAACGAGTCAGTCAAAGTCAAGGTCAAATGGGTGAAATAGTCAAATTCGGTTCGGTTCACGGTCAAGATCCAATTCGGTTTTGGCCGTGGTTTGGTTCAACTCTACTGGTCTGGTTCAGGTTACAAGGTTCAATTTAAGTTATCAAATTTAGATCCAGTTCGATTCACAACTTGGTCTGGTTCACAAGAAATTTAGGCTCAACTGAAATGGCCACAAGAAAAATACCCACAAATGTGGCACTTGGGCTCCACATGTCACACATAACAGTCCACACAAATTGGGCTTCACCAATAACACATGCACACAAGCCCAACCCTAAACACAGTGATGCAATATAAAGCTAAGGTTTACAACCCTTGCTTGATGGCAGAAAAAATGACAAAAGACAGCAACGGTGACTGCAAAATCAAACGAGCACGGTAACACGACTAATACTATGGAAGATGAACAACGTTGGTGCAGGTAAGACTGAAATAAAAATGCAAAGGTTTCAAGAGTCAAGGTCTCAACCAACACAACGCTTAAACAAAAGGGAGGTCAAAAATGGCTTACTAACAACCACAAAAGGCAGAGACGACAGCGGCACAAGGAGATTTCTGAATGGTTCCTTGTCCTTTTTCGAGCAAACGACAACGAAGGAGATAATCTGAGACCAAGGTTGGTTTAAGGGGAAAGAGGAGCGGAACGGTGGTGAACTGATGGGTGATTCGAATGGCTTCTCACCATTTTTGAGCAAAGGACAATTGATGAAGAGCCAAGGGTTAGGGTTTTTTCTCAGGTCGATAACGGTCACGATAGTAGCGATGATGCGTGAATCGAACGATGGTAAGGCTCTCGTCAGAGCTTGATCGAAAAAGACGAAGATGGGTGAGAGGAGATGGATATCGAGAGAGGGAAAAGATGTTTGGGATCAGCTGTAAATTTTTTAAGGGAGCCGAATAGACTTTGGGGTTAAAAGTGTGTTATTAACTCTTATCGAAAGGGAAATCAAGAAAGAAGACCCTAGGCTTTTACCCAAATCACAAAACAACCCATTATTATGATATTTTCATAATTTGGTCACTTATAATTGATTTATACTCAGCTAAGTCCACAAATTGAAATTAGGGATTTAAGTTAGAAATTCCCAAAACCTAGGGTTTCAAATTAGGGATTCTAAAAATTAGAGATTTTCAAATTGGGGAAAATTTGGGGTGTCACAAATTCGCCTCCCTTAAAGAAATTTCATCCTCGAAATTTTTAGACTTAGCAACAAATCTCAAAACTATCAACATATACTTATACTTTCCTATTATGAATTCGTAATCGATTATAACAACAAAAACTGAAATATCATACGATACATGCTATGTCATCGCGCCTATCATCATAATCCAACACGAGCTCCAGTCGAATATACTAAACCTGGACGTCTAATCTCAAGTCTTGCTGAACCACCACTCTGAGCTTGTCTGCCTCTACTAGCAGTACCAGAAGCATCTGGCCTAAGCTGCCCTCTACCTCGATGAGGTGTCTGAACTGATGCATGTGCGTGGCTCTGAACGGTTGAATTGGTAGGTGAACACGGACAATTCTTCAAGTAATGATCGTGAGATCCACATCTAAAACACGCTTTGTTTATCAATTTGCACTCTTCGTTATGTTTTTTATTACAATAACCAAATATAGAAATAGACCGACAAACTTTTAAACTACCCACATTGTTAAACAGAATTGATGATATCACAGGTCTCACATTTCGATAACTATGAGAAACAAACTCATATCTAAGCCTCTTTCAAGACGACTTGACAAAACTAGGCTGAGTAGTGTTGAGTGCATAAATGTTCTATATTTTAACTCTCATTTACCCATATTATTGATGCACTCAAGCATCTTTAGTTGCATTTTAGGATAGATTTTGCATAAACATCACAAATGAATAATTATTGCACAGATGCTGCTAATTTTGGTTAATTCTTGTAGGTACATGTCGTGGCAGTATCCAGAGTAGTAGAGGAACAGTAGATAACTGCAAAGCTGGAGCAAAAAAGTCGAAGTAAACTGTCTTATACTTGCTGTCGTGACAGAAGTGGCGACAGTGAAGAAGAAGAGACGAAAAATGCAACAAAAACCCTAGTTCCTAGCCGTCTTCCATCAAAAACCCTAGTTTTTCCCCTTCTCCATCATGTTCTAAACTTCCCCAAGGGTTGATCTTGTAAAGTAGTTGTAAGGGTTAACTGTTTCTTAGGATTTTTCTGTTCAATTCAATAAAACTTCAAGTTTATTTACTCTTGTTTTCATATCTCATAAGAGTATCGAGAGAACATTGTGAGGTTATTCATTTACTTAATATCGGGAGAGTTAAGTATACGAAATGAGTAAATACGAGTTTTCCAATTTATGGTTAAACTATCTTGGCCTAGGGATAGGTACAAGGTTAAGCAGCTAAAGAAGAATCCACAAACATCGGTGTTCATCCTTCGATTCACGTCGGGAGGTATCATCCAAGACGTGTTCACCGACAAAATTTGGACCTAGGGATAGGACGAGTCACAACAAGAATTCTTGCTGAACTTGAAGTACAGAGTTGTTGTTCGCTGCCGCGACAGGTGCTGCCGCGACAGACTCGACGACAAACACAACAGAAAGTCTTCTGAACAGTGCAACACCTGCACTACTAAGCAAATCAATACAAGCATACTTTCTCAATCTGATTCTTTCATCTATTTTAGTTTATATTCAAGATTTCTCAAAACTTCTTATTAAATTTATCTTTTTCCCTGTGCAGGCTTTTAAAGATAGAAGTATTTACAGTCCATGTGGAGACAATATCTGATACTTCGTATCACTATATTACTTGCGTCGTGTATACTTGCACTCAATTGCGATAGCCTTATTTATACACAATAAGTTTTTGGCGTCGTTTCCAGGGACTAGCAACATACCTTTACCTTTAATTACTGCACTTTTTACTTTTATTTCTAGTTGTTATATTCCCTTGTGCTTTTCACAAGGTTGTTTTCTCTTACTTATGCGCAGATCGAGACGTGGTAAAGTCCTGAATACGAACTAGATCCGGAAATCGATCGGACGTACCATCTCAGGAACCAAGCCCGACTCTTGATAGAAAGAAACCACTATCTCGAGGAAAGACTTGAAGCAATGGAGAATGAAGGACAAGGCAATGGGGCAATTAGCAACAACAACAACAACAACCTCATGGTTGATGTTGATCCTCCTGTTTATGTTCATGACAACTGACAACCTCCTGCTGCCCCAGTAGCACGACAGACTTGCCTAGAATACATGGACAATGATCAAGTTGGACTGCACACTACGCTGCCAGATGTGGAAGCTGAACACTTTGAACTAATACTAGTGGTGTTCAGCATGATAAATTCAGCCGGACAATTCGATGGTTATGCTACAGAGGATGCACATGAACATCTGAAAACCTTCCAAGAGATCTGTAGATCATTCAGACAACCAAGAATAAGCCCAGAAGTACTATTCTCCCATTCATTGAGGGATAGAGCAAAAACCTGGTGGAATAAGTTAACGTCGAGTTCAATAAGAACTTGGGCGGATCTCTGTCGTGAATTTATCTCTCATTTTAATCCTTCTCTTTTAACTGAAAGATTACGTAATGAGATTGCTACTTTTCAACAGGAAGATGACGAACCAATGCATGAGGCGTGATACCGTTTTACAACTCTCTTACGAAACTGCCCAATGCACGAATTCCTTGTATGGAACCAGGTCGTCAAATTTTACAATGCTGCTAATGTACACACCCGAATGAGAATAGACTCGACAGCCAATGGTTTGTTACTGGATAATGAGCCAGAAGATGCAATGCTTGTGTTGAAAAGGTTGGCAAAGAATGACGAACAGTTCCCTACGGAACGAAGAGGACGAAGAAGACGAGTATCTGTAAAGGAACACGAATCTGACAACTCGGTGAGAACCCAGTTAGCATACATCACCAAGGTAGTCGAAAACCTACAGCGAAAGAACGAATCTAAGGAGGTGTTTTCTGCCGAGGAGATGTGTGAAAATTGTAGTGGAAATCACAGGAGTGTCCCCTACAACTGGAAACGGAAATGTATGTTGGAAATTTCAATAAGAATAGAGGCTACGACTCCAACAATTACAACCCGAACTGGAGAAAGAACCCTAAATTCTCTTGGAGTAATCCAAATAATGCTCTGAATCCTCCTGTCCAAAATACTCAGAACCAAAGAGCCCCCAGAATACTGTCACGACAGCAGCCACAACAGCACCCGACATCATCCACAAGTACATTGGAACAGGCCCTAGCAGCTTTCATGTCCCAAACTGAAGCATATATGGCCAACACAGATCACTTTGTCAAGAAGACTGAAACATGCATGGATAAGACAGAGATGAGAATGACAAACCATGAGGCCACTTTGAAGTCTCTAGAAACACAGATGGGTCGGGTAGCACAGTTCATCAACACTAGACAGAATGGAGGATTCCCCAGTGATACTGAGGTAACTAGAAAACCCACACATGAGCAGTGTAAAGCCATAACAACGAGAAGTAGGAAACAACTACAAGAGCCGAAAATAAGGAAACACCTAAGGAATCGACCCTACAGACACCTGCCGACGACACTGCCCCGGCAGACTCAAAGCAACATGATGTTGCCGCCCCTGCCACGATAGTAGAAGATTCGGAGGAGACGATAGAAGAAGTTGAAGACTGCGAACCTCCTCAGATCTGACTTCCATGTGAAGGACGTCTCGAAGATTTCCGTCCTCCACCCCCTTTTCCACAACGGCTGAAAAAAAAGAAACAAGAGTATAGCTTAAGAAGATCTATGATGTTTTTAAGCAAGTACACACAAATATTTCGTTGTTGGAGGCCATTAAGCAGAAGCATGGTTATTTAAAGTTCCTTAAAGATGCAATGTCCAGGAGATCCAGACTTGGAGAGTTTGAAATTGTAATGATGACAGAGGGTTGCATGGCAATCCTACATAACCGTACACCCCAAAGAAGAAGTATCTTGGAAGTTTCATTATCCCATGCATAATCGATGACCAGTTTGTGGGTAAGGCACTTTGTGATCTTGGTGCTAGTATTAATCTAATGCTCAAATCTATATTTCAAAAATTAGGTATTAGACAAGCAAGACCCACAACAATCATGCTACAATTCGTAGACCGCTCTTACGTGCAGTCGAAAGAAAAAATTGAAGATATTCTAGTAATAGTGGATAAATTTATATTCTCTGCTGACTTTCTTGTTTAAGACTGTGAAACAGACGAGAATGCACTGATCATCCTAGGGCAACCCTTCCTAGCCACAGGTAAAATAGTGATCGATGTTGAGAAGGGAGAACTGGCTATGAGAGTCAATGACCAGCAAATAAAGTTAAATGTTCTCCAGGCCATAAAAAAAGCTGATGTACATGAAGAGTGTAAGCTAATATCAGAAGTAATCTTAGACCAACCTTGGATCAAATCAAGATATCACGACAAACAATTTGGTCATTGTCGCCACAGTCACCTAGAAGACTGCCACGCAACACTGGTGACAGCAACTTCTCAGACAATGAAACCTCTGATAATGAAGGTCCTGAGAAGGTAAATTGGATAGGCATGTGTCCAGGTAAGTTCTTTGAACATTTGAACTATATCTCTAACGAACATATGATTCAAAAGCCTTCCATAGATCAGCCACCTATCTTAGATCTTAAACCCCTGTCAGAGCAGCTTAAATATGTTTTTCTTGGTGTCAATGATATGTTGCCCCTAATCATCTCTTCTAAGTTGATGCAGGAACAGGAACAACAGCTGATCAGGATGCTACAGCAGTATAAGAAGGCAATTGGATGAACCATTGTCGATATCCAGGGCATCAACAACTGCCTAGGCAATTTGAAGAAAGTGCTCGAAAAATGTGAAGAAGAAAATCTTATACTAAACTAGGAGAAATGCCATTTTATGGTAGATGAGGGCATAGTGTTGGGACACAAAGTCTCCTGTCGTGGCATAGAAGTGGACAGAGCCAAAATCTAAGTCATCGAAAAACTGTTTCCACCCACCACAATCAAGGGCATTAGAAGTTTCTTAGGACACGCAGGGTTTTATCATAGATTTATTGTTAATTTTTCTAAAATCACTAAACCCTTGTGTCTTTTTTTGGAACAGAATAAGGCCTTCAATTTCAACAATGAATGTACTGAAGCATTCAAGACATTGAAAGAGAAGTTGATAACAGCCCAATAGTACAACCACCAGACTGTATTTTACCATTCGAGATAATGTGTGATTCCAATGACTATGACGTAGGGGTAGCACTAAGGCAGAGGAAGAAGAAACTCTTTCATGTAATATACTATGCCAGCAAGACCTTAAATGATGCCCAGATCAAGCAAGGAAGAGGTTCCAAAATGATGCAAAACATTATTATTGGGACGAACCTCTTCTATTTAAGCACTGTGCATATCAGATTATCAGGAGATGCATACTAAAGGAAGAACAGGAAGAAGTGCTTCACCATTGCCATGCTGCTCCTTATGGAGGACAATTTGGAGGAAACAAACCTGCTGCCAAAGTTCTGCAATCTAGTTTTTTTTGGCCTATATTGTTCAAAGATGCACAAACCTTTTACAAGCATTGTGACAAGTGTCAAAGGACAGGAAACATCTCTAGAAGGCATGAGATGCCCCTGCAGAACATTCTCGAAGTCAAAATTTTTTATGTTTGGGGAATCGACTTCATGAGACCATTCCCGGCTTCTTGTGAGAACCTGTATATACTGCTGGCAGTAGATTATGTGTCCAAGTGGGTAGAAGTTATTGCCACACAAAAGAATGATGCCAAGACCGTTCAAAGATTTCTACACAAACACATATTCACCAGGTTTGGCATCCCAAGGGCAATCATTAGTGATGAGAGTAGGCATTTTGAAATAGGGTAGTTGCTAGTGCGTTGAAGAAGTATGAAGTTAAACACAAAATCGCAACAGCATATCACCCTCAAAACAATGGCAGGCTGAGATCTCAAATAGAGAAGTAAAGAACATTCTGGAAAAGATGGTTAAGCCAACTAGGAAGGATTGGTCTCTTCACTTGAATGATGCATTATGAGCCTACAAGACTGCATTCAAAACACCATTGAGAATGTCACCCTACCGACTCATCTATGGAAAAATTTGTCACCTACCTGTTGAGATAGAACATAAAGCATAATGGGCTATCAAGACAGTTAACATGGACTGGGACAAGGCAGGGAAGAAAAGGCTATTAGACTTAAATGAAATTGAAAAAATTCGAGCCATGGCCTACGACAACGCCAGAATCTATAAGGACAAAACAAAAAAATGGCGCGACAGAAAAGTGTTGCCACGACAGTTCACACCAGGCCAGAAGGTGTTGTTGTTTAACTCCAGGTTGAAGCTCTTCCTGGGGAAGCTAAAGTCTAGGTGGTCTAGACTCTTCCAGGTAGTACAGGTTTTTCCCCGTGGTGTCATCACAATAAGATCAATCAAGGACGGGCACCAATTCAAGGTCAATGGACAAAGGCTAAATCACTATCAGGGGACTAAAGCCCCAAGAGAGCAGGAAGTGGTTACTTTAGAAGATTTCCCTCAATGCATCCCTAATTTAACTTAGTTTTATTTTATTTTATTTTATTTCTTTAGGAAATAAGAATTTAATATTAGTTTATTTTAGTTTTTAGGCAAATAAAAGAAACAGAGGAAAGGGAAGAAATGAAGAAGCCCATCACATTCACCTCAGCCCAAGAAGCCCAAGAGAGAGAGCCCAATGGTAACAAGGCTATCGTGACAGACGCGCAAAGGCAGCATGTCACCACGATGTCGCGACAAACACGCAGCAGACGCGGGCAGAGACCCCGTTCTATATAAACCCCCACCCCCATTTCATTTTTTACCTCATTCTCTTCTCTCTACTCTGTTTCCCAATATTTTAGCTTTTCAATATTTTCTTTTCTTTCATTTCTACAGTACCCTTACGATGACAATGAAACGACCCGAAGAAGTGCTGCCTCCACCTCTGCTGCGACAGTCTCCACTCCCACTCACAATAGAATTTGCAGAAGGTTCACCTCGGCAGAATTAGAGAAAATATATTATGAATCTTTTTAGAAAAGAGAAATGTGGGAGGAAAGGGGCTTTACCTACCTAAAGAAGACCGGAGATCTAGGACTCGAAGAATTCATCGCCAAAAGGATAATCGGGCACAAATGGCAGATGTTTGCGGAACAACCCAAGGAGATGAATGTCACACTTGTCCGTGAATTCTATGTTGCCGTCACCTCTAAGGACACTTCTACAGTCACCATCAGGGGTATGGAAATCGAATTAGAACCAGCCTACATCAATTCTTTGTATGGCATGTATGTGGGCAGGAAAGAGGATGCGCACAGTAGGTTCATCAGAAATTTGTCGCTGGCGGACTATGAAGGCATCATGGCAGACCTCACTAAAGAAGGCACTAGTTGGAACGAGGACCCAAAACATCGGTGGATGGTTCGAAGAACCCAACTCACGCCTGCTGCCAAGCTGTGGAACCATTTTGTGAAAAAGCATCTCATGCCAACGTCTCACAACACAACAGTGGACGGATAGAGGCTCGCTATCGTGCATTCCATCATTAATGTGGGCAAATACATCCTAGATGGAATCCATGAGTGTGCACTAAAGGATAAGGACCCTCTCTTCTTCCCTTATTTAATCACATCCCTTTGTCGAGCCAACAACGTCCCTGATATTGATGAGGATGTGAAGATCCAGGGCAAGGAGTGGAAGAAGCAGAATCTCTACAGCCTAATGGAACTGAAGGCAGCCACTCTAATGGCTTACATCGACCCCTCTGCCACGACAGAACCCACAAAAGAACCATACTCAATAGAACCTGTCGCGGCAAAGCCTGAGCAGACAGAACCTGCAACACTAGAAGGCACCTCCTCCAGCCAAATAATTCAACTGTTACAAAGAATGAAGGCACGACAGTTAGGCTACATGGAGTATATGAGGGACTTCCACACTGCTACAGTAAATTTCATTAAAGTTGAGCTTAATTATCCAAACGTGCAGTTTCCTTCTTTTCTAGAAAACCTTCTTTCTGCCCCCAACACCTGCAACTACCCCCAAGACGCCCACACTAACAACTGCCTCTGTCTCACCATCTGCCACGACAGGAGCCGACGACAGAAGGTTTCTCCTCCTCTTCAGTCTGGCAGGAAGATTCAGTCTCCGAACCTTATGTCGTCCGCGAAATAGCCAAGGATTTCCCTCCTATAAAGAAAAAGAAGCTGGATATCGATGTAGAGGAACCTTGTCGCGACAGAGCAGGCGGCAGCAGAAGCAGCAGTAAAAGCGACAGTGAGCTTGAGATTCTGGACAAAGCTCCCAAAGTTTCACCTACCAGAATCCAGCCACCGCGAGAGGCAAAGGAGAAGGTAGTCTCTTTCTCTCCAGCCACAAAGCCAACCTCTGCTACAAAAGAAACTGCCCACCGACAGCTCCGCATCGACAACATCAACGACGACAGCTCTTCAACTTAAGTTTTTTTTTTTTTACTTTTTTTATCGTCTGAGCTTTATTTGAAATTTGTGATGTTTTTTTATTTCTGTTTGTCATGCATTGAGGACAATGCAACCCTCAAGTTTGGGGTAGACAATCCTCCTTTAATTAATGAACTTATCATATTTTGTGTTTCATTACTATTTGTTTTTGTGTCAAAGAAAAAAATATTTTTTTGGCTTAATTTTTAAACTTCTGTTATCTGCCGCGGTACTTACTGTCGTGACAGTAACTTTAAAATGTTTTAAGAAGTATTTAGAGCCTTGCTATAGTTCTGAACTCTTAAAAACACCTTTGTGACATATATGCTGCAAAGACTCTATTAGAAAACTTAGAATAGAAAACTTAGCCACTTGAGTTAGAAAGAAAACTTGGATTCAGTTTACTCCTATAGATGCCTAACACTGGCTCTAGGAAAATAACTAGAAGTACTCCTGGAGGTGTCTAACATTGGCTCTAGGAAATTAAACTAGAGGTGCCCAAAATTGGCTCTAGCAGAAATAGAAAAACTTTAGAAGAAAACTAGAGGTGCCCGAAATTGGCTCTAGTTAAAAAAATTATTTTTGAAGTAAAACTCAAGAAAGTTAAGTAACTATTCTGGTTGCTAAGGAGTCTAGGCTCATATTTGTTCACAAAACCCGCACATACTCACACAAGAATTATTGTATTGCTCCGGATAAATCCATAAACATTCGAAGAGGTATTGATCTTGATGGTGAAGGTGTTGTGGGTAATGGTTTTTCATTGAGTTAAGCCAAAGCCAAAAAGATGCATTCTTAGTTAGATTGCATTTGCTTGAGGACAAGCAATAACTTGAGTTTGGGGTGTGTTGAGTGTATAAATGTTCTATATTTTAACCCTGATTTACCCATATTATTGATGCACTCAAGCATATTTAGTTGCATTTTAGGATAGATTTTGCATAAACATCACAAATGAATAATTATTGCACAGATGCTGTTGATTTCGGTTAATTCTTGCAGGTACCTATCGTGGTAGCATCCAGGGTAGCAGAAGAACAGTAGATAACTGCAAAGCTGGAGCAAAAGGGTCGAAGCAAACTGCCCTATACTTGTTTCCACGACATCTACCGTGACAGAAGTGGCGAGAGTGAAAAAGAAAAGACGAAAAAAATGCAAAGTGGAGTTCGACTAAGAGAGGATTTCAAGCCTAATTTTTAGAGACCATTTGCATTATTTTTGGAGTCTAGAAGCATAAAGAATATCTTGCCCAAAGTTTGAGGAAAAAGTCAAAGCAAGAAGATAGGACGAATTAAAGGAAGTCTACTCAGAGATTTAGTCTTTAAATGATTTGTACTTTAATTCGAACTAGTATTCTTGGCCATTAAGAAAGCTTGTACCCAAGGCCTATATATATGCTTGTAATTCGACATAAAGAGGGATAACCTAGTTCCTAGCCGTCTTCCATCAAAAACCCTAGTTTTTTCCCTTCTTTATCATGTTCTAAACTTCCCCAAGGGCTGAGGGTTGATCTTGTAAAGTAGTTGTAAGGGTTAATTGTTTCTTAGGATTTTTTTGTTCAATTCAATAAAACTTCAAGTTTATTTACTCTTGTTTTCATATCTTATAAGAGTATCGGGAGAGCATTGTGAGGTTATCCAATTACTTAATATCGGGAGAATTAAGTATACGAAAGAAGTAAATACGAGTTTTTCAGTTTATGGTTAAACTATCTTGGCCTAGGAATAGGTACAAGGTTAAGCAGCTAAAGAAGAATCCACAAACATCGGTGTTCATCCTTCGATTCACGCCGGGAGGTATCATCCAAGACGTTTTCATCGACAGAACTTGGACCTAGGAATAGGACGAGTCACAACAAGGATTCTTGCTGAACTTGAAGTACAGAGTTGTTGTTCGCTGTCGCGACATCGACAGACCTCTGCCGCGACAGGTGCTGCCGCGACAGGCTCGACGACAGACGCAACTGAAAGTCTTCTGAACAGTGCAACACCTGCACTACTGAGCAATTCTCAATCTGATTCTTTCATCTATTTTAGTTTATATTCAAGATTTCTCAAAACTTCTTATTAAATTTATCTTTTTTTTCTATGCAGGCTTTTAAAGATAGAAGTATTTCTGGTCCCTGTGGAGACGATATCCGATACTTCGTATCATTATATTACTTGCGTCGTGTATATTTGCACTCAATTGCGATAGCCTTAATTACACGCAACAAGTAGATGCGTCTGTTTGCTTCACGTCTTTCTCATAATTCTGAACTACCTCAACTTCAATAAGTGCAATTATCCTCTCAACAGTCTTAGCCCGACTAACCAGGTCGTTGAACATTTTATCATGATGCATAGCAACATCTTTTTAAATCGGCAGTCGAAGTCCTTTCAAAAACCAGGCACACTTATCTTTCTTAGTCGCAACTAAACCATAAGCATACTTGCCCAACCACTAAAACTCTATCTCATAATTATTCACTGATATATTATTCTATTTTAAATTTATAAAATCATCGCGACACTTCGCTAAGAACTCGGCTCCCACTTATCGATCTTGAAAAACCTGTCAAAAAAACTTTCATGTGACCTGACTAGGTGGAACAGTATCAACCACTGACTGCCACCAATTTTGAGCTTCACCCTCTAACAATAATATATTGGCCCTCAATTTCACATGGTAATCCATCTCAACAAACAATCGTTGCAACTTTTTTAGCCAATACTCTGCATCAGCTAGATGTGTACCAGATTTACCCTCAAACAATTTCATCCCAGTAGCTATAAATTCTGTGGATATAGGTTTCCTCGGGCCCTCTGACTTGCGGAGATAACATAAAAACTCTCAGTGCACTGTGGCACTATCCGGTTGAACTGTCTCAGTATCATCAACATCATGTGAGTCATCACTTCCAATATGATGTCCTCCCAAGGGCTCATTTTCATTAGCCGATATCTCGTTCTGATTTTCTGTGTGCTCAATCGAAGGTAGATGACCACCACCAAATACGGCGATACGACCTCGGCCACAACCTCAACCTCGACCCCTCACAAAGCTATAACTTATATTTGGTGGCTTAAAAGATTATTTACAAAACGTGATAACCTAGAGTCAAATTCAGTACTGGAGTCTCGAATTTAAGAATGCGTTGAAAACAAGGTTAAAATCACATAATAAGATAAAATATATTTTTAAAAAAATTCTCATTTATCTCAAAATATTTCAGATGCATGCAAAAGTCGAAAACATTTTGAAAATAACTTTTGTGAGTCTCAGAGTCTGAGGGTTGAACTTAACTCTGATACTACTAAATGTAACTCCCTAAATCCAACCCAAAATAAATGGGTCAAATCTAAGAAGTCACCTTTAAAACTTGTCCCTCAAGAAATGATTTTAGGTTAAAGTAATTTGTAATTCAAAGTAATCATTTAAATAAGTAAAACTTGGTAAATACTCCAATTACTATGAAACTCAATCTTTTAAACAATGTTCTGATAGTTGATTAAAATATTCGAAAACACATTCATAATGCACGCATCCGATAAATCCTAATCGATATACAGTTCTAAAGTTCGTATTACATAAACATCTCAAAATAATGTTATAGCAATAATCTGAAATAATCAAAAGAGTTCATATTGAATGATAATATGTCTGAAATAAAGCGAGATACTACAAGTACCGAATCGCCTAAGAAAGTTTGAGTATCTGAAACAGAAACTAAATGGGTGTAAGCTAAAAAGCTTAATGTGTCTCTAAAGTGCAAACAAACACAAAATTAAAACAATATTTTATTTTCTGATAAAGTTTCTCAAAACACATTAAATCCAATAAATCATAATGATGTGATGTTTGATGCATGACTCAATACCCGACAATCCGATATCATACAGAGTGGAGGTTGTCCTCGCCAGAGTGAAGGTTTCCCTCACTTTTACCGAATACATTTCCGATCTCATGACTCATGATATGATTTGTAAAATCATAAATCTAAATTCTTATGAGTGTTTCTTTTCTGAAATTCTGGTGCTTGATTTTAAAACACAATTTATCTATGATGCATGATGCTTCAAATAGTCTCAAAGCACAATTAATCATATAATAAATTAAGCAAAATATATAAGACATTATTTCACAAAATGTAGCACAATAAGAAATACACCTAAAATTCATTTATTTAAAATACCCCAATAAACACACCTTTAGCAGACAATAGCTCTAATCTCGAGAAAGGCAAGCCTTACGCTCGGATCTCACCCAATCAGGACCTACTAGGTATGAATTATATATTAGCATTTATTACTAACACTAAGCCACCAACAACCACAAAAGGAAGATTATGGTGCAGGTACGACTGAAATAATAATGAAAATGTTTCAAGAGTCAAGGTCTCAACCAACACAATGCTTAAACAAAGGGGAGGTCGGAAATGGCTTACCAACAACCACAAAAGGAAGAGACAACAGCGACACAAGGAGATTTTCGAAAGGTTCCTTATCGTTTTTCGAGCAAACGACAACGATGGAGATAATCTGAGACCAAGGCTGGTTCAAAGGGGAAAGAAGAGTCAAACAGTGGTGAACCAATGGGTGATTCGAATGGTTTCTCACCATTTTTGAGCAAACAGCAGATGATGAAGAGCCAAGGGTCGGGGTTTGCTCTCAAGTCGACAACGGTCACAGTAGTAGCGATGATGCATGAAACGAACGACGATAAGGCTCTTGTCAGAGCTTGATCGAAAAACAATAGAGATGGGTCAGAGCCGAATAGAATTTAAGGTTAAAAGAGTGTTATTAACTCTTATCAAAAGGGGAAATCACAAAAGAATACCCTGGGCTTTTACCCGAATCACAAAACAGTCCATCATTATGATATTTTCATAATTTGGTCACTTATAATTGATTTATACTCACCTAAGTCCACAAATTGAAATTAGGGATTCACGTTAGAAATTCCCAAAACCGAGGGTTTCAAATTGGGAATTCTGGGAAATTTTGAGGTGTTACACATGGTGTTTGCCTAATTGTTTTGTTTGGTTTGTTGCCTCAAACATAATAACACGATTTGTAACACTCCTTACCCGGTTCAGGAGATAAACGGGACAATTCAGACAATAAACATACAAAATTTGTACATATTGCAAAGAAATTAAAGGAATTTGGGTTCAAATTAAAACTTTATCAACCATTTTAGATAAAAGGGACTAAACTGAAAGTCATGAGAAATATAGGGACTAAATTATAAAATTCTAAAAGTTCAAGGACTAAATCAAAATTTCTAAAAACTTCTGTTATTATTTCAAATTTAGGGTCTTGTCAATCTTGTTTAAATCTCTTATAAATCAATTCTAGGACCGAAATTGAAAGTTCTAAGTAAGAGATCATTTAATCAAAACTTTAAAGTTGCTATTGTGAAATCTCCTAAACCTAAAAATGCCAGAGCTAGCGAAGCTCTATATTATAGTCATTTGACACGAAGCATGCCATTGTTAATCAATGCATAACTAATGCACATACACACCTAATAAGCATGATCATCAATATACATACACGCACACAATGAACCTAATTGTATATCATCACACGAATTCATTAGGCACTACTTTCTTAAAATTTGCATAAACCTACTTAGACATCATTTTAATGTATTACAGATCATTTTAATCCTAATACATAGCCGAATATACTTGAGCAATACTATAAGTGTCAAATCGTTCTCGACAAACATGCAAGTTTACCTACCTCATCAAACATGATCACACACCAAAGAATGTACTTAACTTCGTAAGAGACAAAACATAGCTATCGCTAAAGCGTATCAAACTAGCTATAGGTGTTATTTAAGGGATCATACACGCGAAAATTCCACAAATGACTAAGATGGATAGACTACAAATATACATATGCCACCACTAGGAGTTTAGGAGAGGATAAATTACACACAATTAGCGCTAGAAGATGACTTGCAACTCTGACCCACACGATCAGAAAGTTACCTCTTAGACTTTCCTAAAAACAATGCAAACAAACTAAGTAAGCATACGTGTCTTAGTGAGGTAGCAAGCAACATAATTTAAATTAACTTGAATAAAAATCTATATAATGATGATAAATCAAGCCTATCACAAAATTTTAGATGTATCCTTAGTGATCGAATATACTCATTCACGTCAAAGAACATATCATAAGTATTAGTTTGTTCAAATTACAGGGTATGTATATAAACATTTGGTCATTTTCATTAAATGCAAAAGACATATTGGAGGCGTTGAAACATATTCAATCATATCAAAGTTTTACCACATGACATTGAATCATGTTCAAACGAATCAAAGATCATATCAAATTATTTATACAGATTCTTTCACAATAATTTCTTTAGTATCATTTCCTTGGATTTCAAGCAACACTCGGATACACGAATCCCCAACCAAAACTGTCACCAACAAATCGAAAATTGGTCAACCCTCCAATTGTCGCCAATCACCCACATAACATACCTCCTACTATCTCCAATAAAGGATCGTAATCCTTGGACCATAGTCCCCCTACACACGAGCTCAATGGTCTCTATGGCATGCCAACTGCACCCTAGGTACTTGAATCCAAGGTTGATAGTTCAAATTATATTTTAGCATTTAGTTGAGTTTGAACTCCAATTTACATGCTCTTTATGCCTAATCAAAACATTACTAACAAATATCCTTGCCATTTGAAGTATAGTAGTAAGGTACGTTATTTAAATCATAATTCAAAAGTCATTCAATTAATCAAACATAACTAATTGTTCTCTCGGTCGTAGTCATACAAAATTCATTTTTTTTAAATCTATGATAACTTCAAATATTCTTATTTAAATCGAGTATCCAAACAATTACATACTATCATATTCCTAGAATAAATTAAACACTATTTCAAGCATCAATAAAATGGCAAGCTTACCTTTCTTACCGTTTCAAGTCAAGCCAAACACCATTTTGCTCTAATTGAGCTTTAAAACGAACATTCATGCATACGAAAGACATAATACACACAATTTATGTTTGAGAGGGTACTAAACCTATCCTGAACATTGAAGTTACACTTACCTAATATCTGAAAGTTATGGGATATCCCGAATTACAATTCCAGCTTCATTTTCTTCCACTTTTCCTTTCCGATTCGATGTTCCTTCAACTTCAATAGGATCTAGCATTGAATTTAATATGAACTTATTAGAATAAAAATGATTGCATATACTAATTTACTACTCATAGAATTTTAACTAATTTTTAATTCGTTTCCCCTCCCCTACCATTCGAATTCACCCTAGGATCACCTAAGTTCCAATTTTCCATTGACTAAGTAGACAATTTCCCATCTGTTATAACCTATTTTGGTTGTACATAATTATTTAAGACATGGCAGCACCTAAATTTGCAGCTTAGATTCCGTTTTACAGTCCAATTCAAATGGTATTAATCTACTTAAATATCCTCTAAATACTTCAGCCAATCCTCAAACCCTTATGATCAATCCTACGCTAATTTCAATAGGAGAAGTTATCTAAGATTGAGTTTGCTTTAACTTATCCATCAATCACCGAATTTGATTCTAAATTCCAGTAACTTATGAAATTTTACTAACCCAAAATCCCTCGTCTAAAATACATTCGGCCAACACCAATCAAAGCTAAAGAATTCATTCAAAAATCTGGAATAATGTTAATAGGAAAGATTGATAATCTATTTATCTTTTATCTCTCAAGAACATGATTATCTAGAAACCAAATTCCCAATTCCTTTGAGCTAACATCTACCTTTAATTTTTCTACAATCCAAAGAAAATTTAAGCAATCACCCTTTAACAATAAAATGGGCTTACCACATAAATTGAGATACACTAAAAATTGATGGAGTTTTTCTACGCATCCGAGTCTATCCAAGCTATCCAGAGCTTCAAAAATGGAGAAAAAGCTTTCGGTGGGAAGAATAGTAAGGTGAAGAAGATGGTTGCTTTGAGTCGCTCATTCTCTCACTTGTTCTCTATACCGTTCCCTGAACCCTTCCTACTTCTCTATTTCCTTTCCTTTAAATAAAAGAGTTTTCCAAATAATCACCACATATCACAGTGTATTGGACACTTGGATCCCACTATCTACTAATGGCTAATTAGCCATGCAAAGGTCAAGATTTTACCTTCTATTCATTTGAGTCCTTTCTCAAATTTAAATCTTAACAAATTGGTCCTTTAAACAGAACATTTTACCTAATTCTTGTCAACTCTTTCATCAATTAAATTTCTAACTTAGTCCAAGGGTTCTAAAATACATCCTTGAAAGTTCAAGTAATTGTTTTATATTATTAAAATCTCTAAAAAATTCTAGCTCGATTTTTAGGGTGTCATACGATGGGACCGAGGAGAGAGTTGCGATCTGGTATGATTGTTGCTGCCATAGGACAGGGAAATCAGGAGAATAAGATACCTCATGGAGGGATTCCACCTCTTCCGCCTAATCCACCTGAGAATGTGGAGCAAGTACCACCTGAGCCAGCGAGGCGATGACTGGAGCTTTCTAAGCTGTTGTTGCCGGAGTGCATGTACAAGCACCAGGTGCTGGGCAAACAGGGTTGCCGTTAGAACGTTTACGTAGTTTGGGCGGTGTTGAATATAGTGGTTTGTCGCTTGAGGCATTTGAGGCTTGGATGGTCAGTACGATTCAAATTTTGGAACAAATGGGGTGCAATGATGCACGTTAGTTGGGATGTGTTGTTTCCCTGTTACAAGGTGATGCTTACAGTTGGTGGATGAGTACAACTACGACTATAGAGCCTAATGATGTAGATTTGGAGTTTTTCCAAGCTGCCTTTAAGAAGATGTATCTAGGAGTTAGATATTTGAATGATAAGAAACGTGAGTTCATGTCTTTGGTTCTGGGTAGCATGACTGTGGCCGAGTATGAGGTTCAATTTGTTCGTTTGAGCCAGTATGCTCTTGAGTTGGTGTCGAGTGATAAGCATCGTTGTGATCGATTTCGTTATGGTCTGGTGCAAGAAGTGAAGACTTACATGTTGGCTTCTACTTATACAGATTTCGATTTGCTGGTGACTCAAGCGAAGGATATTGAACAGAATTTGGGCTTGTTTTCTCATGTGGGTTGTTCTAGCTCAGGTAAGAGAGCTGCAAATTTCAGCTTTGGTGGTGGACAGTATAAGAGACAATTTAACAAGAAGTATCGTTTTGATGTGAGGCGCGGAGGAAGTGGTGATGGGTATGGAGTGCATGGTCGAGGCGCTTAGGCTAGACCGATGTTTAACACCTGTTGGACGTGCGGATCGCGTGAGCATTTGAGGCGAGATTGTCCACGTTTGGCTTGTGAGGGATAGGCTTCAACTGTTGTTGTGGCTAATTCTTGTTGGAGTTGTGGATCGGTTGACCATGTGAGATGCGATTGTCTGTTGTTGGCTGGTGGTGGTCAGGCCAGGTCACCTATTGTTGCACCTCAGAGAGGCCGTGGGCGCGGTCTTGGCAATTTCCAGCGTAGGGAAGATAGTCAGAGAGCAGTGGCTCATGTAGTGGTGGTTCAACCTAAGGGTGTCGGTTCTATGAGAGTGTACGCACATCGTGAGGGACGCAATGACACCGATGTCATTGCAGGTACTTTGACTTTGCAATCCATTCCATTGTTTTATTTGGTTGATTTAGGTTCGACACATTCATACATCTTGAGTGAGCATGCACATTTGCTTGATATTCCTATTGAGATGTTAGATGTGGAATGCAAATAACTAGTTCTTTTGGTGAAACGGTTATTACAGAAAGGTTGTTTAGGAGATGTCATTTATCTATTCAAGGTCATGTGTTTGTGGTTGATCTAATGGAGTTGTTGTTTCATGGTTTTGATTTAATCCTTGGTATGGATTGGTTGGCCGAACATAGGGTTGTGGTTGATTTTGAATCCAAGTGAGTTACCTTGAAACTTGTTGATGATTACGAGGTGGTAATCGTGGGCAAGAATGTAAAATTCTTGTCTAACATTGTTTTGGCTTTAAAAGTGAAACAGTTGATGGATTTGGGGTGTGAAGCTTTCTTGGCTTATGTTATGAATCCGGAATCGAATGAGGCACTTGTTCAAGACATACGTACAATATGTGAGTTTCTAGAAGTATTTCCAGAGGAGTTGCCTGGTTTGCCGCTGAATAGAGAGGTTGAGTTTGGTATTGAGTTCTATGAAGATACATCTCCAATGTCTATTGTTCCCTATCGAGTGGCACCAAAGGAATTGAAGGCACAACTTCAGGAGTTTCTTGATCAAGGGTTCATTAGGCCTAGTGTTTTGCCTTGGGGTGCTCGGTGTTGTTTATGAAAAAGAAGGATGGTACGATGAGGATATGCATTGAAGGTGAAGGATGTCGACGTACATAAGACTGCATTTCGTACAAGGTACGGGCATTATGAGTTCTTGGTGATGTCGTTTGGTTTGACAAATGCATCTGATACATTCATTGATATGATGAATCGAGTGTTCCATGAGTTTTTGGATCAATTCATGGTTGTGTTCATCGATCATATCCTTGTGCACTCTCAAACCGAGAAGGATCATGATCGACACTTGCGAATTGTGTTACAAGTTTTGTTGGATAACCAGTTGTACGCTAAGTTGAGAAAATGTGAGTTTTGGCTTAAAGAAGTTGTTTTTCGCGGACATGTTATGTCAGTTGAAGGAATTCGGGTTAATCCTCATAAGATTGGGTAGTGGTGAATTGGAAATCACCTAAATCAGTGACAGAAGTTCGTAGTTTTCTTAGGTTGCCTGGTTACTACCGTAGGTTTATCGATGGCTTTTCGAGGATTGTTGCCCCTTTGGCTATGTTGTTGCAAAAGAATGTTTGTTTCGAGTGGACGGAGGATAGGCAATGAGCTTTTGAGAACTTGAAGGAAGCTTTGACGCAAGCTCCTATCTTGATTTAACCTGAGTCGGGTAAGGAGTTTGTTGTGTATAGTGATACATCATACGTTGGTTTGGGTTGTGTGTTGATGCAAGGTGGAAAAGTTGTGGCTTACGCATATAGGCAATTGAAGGTGCATGAGCGCAATTACCCTACCCATGATCTTGAGCTTGTCGCGGTTGTGTTTGCTTTGAAAATTTAGAGGCATTATCTTTTTGGTGCGAAGTGTATTTTGTACACGGACCATAAGAGTTTGAAACATTTGATCACTCAAAAGGATTTGAATCTTCGACAACATAGATGGTTGGAGTTGCTTAAGGATTACGATTTAACGATTGAGTATCATCTAGGGAAAGCTAATGTGGTAGTCGTTGCTTTGAGTAGAAGGGTTGCGATTGAGTTGAGAGCCATGTTTGCACGGTTGAGTGTGACGCAAGATGGAGGTTTGTTGTCCGAGTTACAAGTTAAGCCAACTTTGTCACAGTTGATTAAGGAAAAGCAACCTTACGATGAAGAGTTGGTACCGCACATTAAGGATATTATGGATGGGAATCTGATAGATTTTCATTTTAATAATGATGGAGTGTTGTGTTTGAAGGATCGGATAGTGGTGCCCAATGATGATGAGTTGAGGCGAACCATTTTGACCGAAGCACATAGTAGTCATTTTGCTTAGCATCCTGGTAGTACTAAGATGTATCGAGGCTTGAAGGAAGAGTACTATTGGATTGGTCTAAAGAAAGATGTGTCTGATTTTGTTGCTAAGTGTATGGTCTGTCAGCAAGTTAAGGCTGAGCATCAATTTCCTTCCGGGTTGTTGCAACCATTGAGGATACTGGAATGGAAATGGGAGAGAATCACCATGGATTTTGTGTATGGGATGCCATTAACACCAACCAAGAAAGATTCCATTTGGGTGATTGTTGATCGGTTTACAAAGTGTGCACATTTTGTACCTGTGCATACGACATATACTTTGGATAAGTTGGTGGATTTATACACCGCTAAGATTGTGCGTTTACATGGAGTGCCCAAGTCTATAGTTTCATATAGAGATCTACGGTTTAAGGCAAGGTTTTGAGAATGTTTGCATCGAGTTTTAGGTACTCAGTTGAATTTCAGTACTTCTTATCATCCTCAAACCGATGGCCAGTCTGAGCGTGTTATTCATGTTTTGGACGATATGTTGAGATGTTTTGTCATTGAGTTCCAAGGAACCTGGGAGAAACAATTGCCTTTGGTGGAGTTTACGTTTAATAATAGTTATCAAGCAAGTATTCAAATGGCACCGTACAAGGTTTTGTATGGTAGGAAGTGTTGTACGCCTTTATGTTGGGCTGAAGTTGGGGAAAAGAATGTTTCATTGTCTGATGTATTGAAAAGCACAAATGAGAAAGTAAAGCTTATTTGTGATCGTCTAAAAGCTGCCTCAGGTCATCAGAAATCCTACGCGGATTTGAAATGTAAGGAGATTGAGTATGCGGGTGGTGACTGTGTGTTTTTGAAAGTATCACCTTGGAAGAACGTTATGAGGTTTGGACATAAGGGTAAGCTTAGTCCAAGGTTTATTGGACCATATGAAGTTGTGGAGTGTGTTGGCCCTATTGCGTATCGTTTGAAAAAACATCTCAAATTGGAGACAATTCATTATGTGTTTCATGTGTTGATGTTGCGGAGGTATAGATCGGATCCGTCGCATATTATGCTAGTAGAGGATATTGAGTTGCGATCGGATTTGTCTTATGATGAGGAACCTGTTGAGATTCTTCATTCTAGTAGCAACCCCATTTCATATGATGGGAGTTTCCGGTGTATTGGGTGTAGCTTTGCGATGCGTTATTCATGGTGCTACCGTAAAGAATACTTTATTTGAAGATGGTGATGGTGCAAATACATTACGTGCTTTTAACACAACCCAATCCATTCTTCGTGGTAAGACGATTGAACTTGTAAAGGTATTGTGGCGTCATCAAGGAGTTGAGGAAGCCACATGGGAAAGCAAGGCGGACATGTTGAAATAGTTTCCGCACATTTTTCCTCCAGGTAAAATTTTGAGGATGAAATTTCCTAAGTGGGGGAGAGTTGTAACGCCTCGGTTTTAGGCCCAGAGGTTTTGGGATGGTTTTAGGGTCTGTTGGACCGAGATTAGAGATTCATGTAAGTTTCAGGATGAGTTTAGGGAAAACCTATTTCAAAAGGTGATAAAAATATGGAAAAATTATCTAAACTTCTTTTTAAATATATAAAAGGTTTTTGGTGAAATCAATTTTGAGAAATGGTATTTGGAATTCGGACATTTTGATTTAGTGACCAAAATGTAAACTTTGAAAATTGTTTTTAGTGACTGTTTTGTAAAAGGATTGGAACTTTGAATCTTTAATGAGCTAATTGCCCAAAGTATAATAACAGAATTTTACCCCTTAATTGGTTTATTTTAAATGGGTTTTAATTAATAAAATAGGTTGATGAAATTAATTGGTGGTTCTTTCATTAAAAGAAATTTGACGTTAACTTCTTTTCTCTAAAAAACTTTCTCTCAAATTCTCTCCAGCCAAACACTCATTTATTTTTCAAAATCTTAATGTAAACTCTTGATTTCTCTAATCTTTTGTTATCAAATGATTTCTTATTGTTTTCCTATCAAAACCTTATTGTTTTAATCTTGTTTTTACATGAAAATCTATCCGATTAAGGGGAAAAGCATCCATTAGAGGTGAGCTGCAATTTTCTCCTCTAATTTAAGGTTCTTTACATATATTCTCAAGTTCTTGATCTTTTATACATGTTTTCTAATGGGATTTGATGTTTTAATTGTGAAAAATTGGTTTAATTGAGATTTAATTGGTGAAATTGATTGAGATTCATTTTGGATCTGTTTTGTGGAGTTGTGGTGGTTTTCTGAATGGTGGACGTATAAGGTTGATAATATGATGATTTTGGTTGTTAATCAACGATAATTTATGGTTGAAATTGTTAGGTTTTAGTTGGGTTAAGTTTGGAGGTTAATTGATGTTGTTTTCGGTTGTTACGGATTGGTGATTGGTAGTTTTTGCAAGGCAATGTTGTGGAATTGCTTGCTAGGATTTTAAATGCATTGAGATGCCTTAATCCTCTGTTATTATGCGGTTAAAATAGGGGAGGTTGATCTGAAAGAGATCAATGAAGCTTTGGAGGCTTCGAGCGCTTAGTTTCACGTCAACGAATCGAGGTTTCGCGTGTCGATGATTGAAAATGTGAGTTTCAGCTTTGAAATGTTTTAAAGGTGGTTTTGGGAGCTTAGATTTGAGCTTGAAACTCTTTTCTATGTTCGGAAGTAAGTATAAGTGGTTTTCTCTCTCGGTCGTGCTATTATGAAATGGTTTTTATGCCCTTGGTTTTGATTACTTGTTACCTATTGTTAAAGCATGTATAAAGTATGTGATATACTATTTTTAATGATGAGATGGTGAAGGATGCACATGGTAAGTGATCCTTGTAAGTATATGTTTTATAGTTGTGTTTAAAGCATGGTTTATTGCTTTGGAAAAATAGTTTAATGTCGATGCTTTGAAAACAATGAGGTATGTGGTTAAATATGAATAATATTGGCAAGTGATGGTATAGAAATGGTTTTGAAAATGCTATCGGGTATAGTTAGCTAGCTATAAGATTGAGTGCATTATAAATAAGTCACCTTGGATGTCGAGGAGGTTGGTAACCCGTCTCCATCCAAGTACCGTAACGATAGAAGAGGTTGGTGTCCCATCTCTCGTTAGTGGGTTAAGCATCTAACCGATGATTGGGGTTGTTGTCCCCGTGGGGTTGTTTTCCTCGTTGGTTGTGATTGTACCATTATTTCAGTTATGATGATTTGAAGTGTTATGAGAACACTTGTTGAATCTGTGTATCCGATATGATATTTTGGGAATGGAACTTGGTAAATTATCACTTGTTAGCCAATATAATTGTTGATGTATTATGTGTTGTATAATGGGATTTATACATGTTTACTCTTTAAGCTTTGCATATGGTATGTTATGCAAGGGGAGGCTTAAATTGAGGCTAGCAATGTGAGTTGATGTGATTTTATGATACTTGTTGCATATGGTCTAATATGTTGGTTTTTATTGGTTAAAGTGCATGGTTTAAGGGCATGATGTTTTAAATGTTGATTTGAAGTAATTGAAATGAGATTTCAATGCGGTTTTAGAAAATGGTAAAAATGCATTGATGGTGTTTTGTTTTTTAGCACTCCTCACTAAGCCTTGTGTGCTTACGCTCTCTTTATCCATCAATGTAGAGAATTAGAGATTGGAAGGCAGCGAGAAGCAAGGGATCACAAAGAGACTTCGTTACTTGAAAGTATGTTTTCGGTTTAGATTATGAGTAATGAGGGCAATGGGGAATCCATTGTGTTTTTGGGAGATATATGTAAAATCCTTGTTTGAGCAAGTTTATATTGTTGTTTTGGACTTGTAAATGACCTTTAATTTTTGGATTATGTTTTGCTATGGTTTTTGGTATCTTACTTGATGTGTTTTTAGGAAGCATGCCTATAGATTCCTTTTAGAAGCATGATGCAATGTGATGATGCTGAAATTGCTATGCTTGGTTGAGGATCGATCCTTAGGTATGTTGTATATGTCTTAGAAGCATGATTAAGTGGATTGCTTAGCTTAATTGTATGTTAAACCAGAAAAAAATGGGCATTTCAGGCTCATGCGTATCGGTACGCGGGGTACCGTATCGGTACGAGTAGGCTAAATTGGGATTAGTGTATCGATACAAGAAGACCCGTATCGATATAATCTTTAAGTAAATGGTTGGGCGAATCAATACGTGAGACCGTATCGATATGGTTTTGAGCTACTGAAATATGGGATTTAAATTACCTCAAAACCGTACCGATATGGTGCTTGGTGTATCGATGCGGTGACACGTAAAGTAGTTGAATGGGAATCTTTTGAAGTTCTGATTTCTTACGTTTTAATCCCTGAATGTTGTAGATGCAATTAAAAGAGTTTGGATGATCGAATTGTGCTGAGATTTGACAGAATGGCATGGAATATGACTAATTAAAGGTTGGTAACTATAAATTGGTTGAAGTCCTTGTAATTTATTAAAATTACAGTTTGGTCCCCGAAACACGTATGTTGTCAATTGAATGCCAAATCGTTTTTTGTTTGAATTGCAATTTCTTCCGCAGCAAGCCTGAATCACATAGGATGATAATGTGCCTCTAGACAAGATAAAAGAAAAAAATAGGGTCGTTTATTAAGGTAAACCTTCCTGGTTTACTCTAATATTGCCCGTGTGACTCGTTCGATTCGATCTCGCGTCTAGGCCGGGTCGAAGGGGTTACAAGCGTACCATGGCATGGCATCCACTACAAGCAGGTATTCATCGGGGAAATCATCTCTAATGGCATCGATTCTATCTTCCTCAAAGTGATGTTCTAATCTTGACAAATGATCAATACCAACTTTCCACTCTTATTCTTGTCTCGAATCTCGAGATCAAAGTCTTGCAGCAAGATGGTTTATCGGATCATTCTGGGCTTGGCATCCTTCTTTTCCAATATGTATTTCAATGCCGAGTGATCTATATACACCACAACTTTGTTATCAACTAAATAAGATCGGAATTTATCAAATGCAAATACAAATGCAAGAAATTCTTTCTCAGTAGTAGTGTAGTTAAGTTGTGCTTCATTCAATGTTTGTATGGCATAGTGATTGGTATGAAAATCATCCACGCCTCTGTCCTAATACAGCTCCAACGGCATAGTCGCTAGCATCACACATGAGCTCGAAGGGCTCATTCCAATCCGGTTCCACAACTATGGGGAATTGATCAACATATCTTTCAATTCCTAAAACACTCGTAAACATGAATCATCAAACATAAAAGTGGCATTTTGTTCTAAAAGAAAACATAAAGGTTTAGAAATTTTAGAAAAATCTTTAATAAAATGGCGGTAAAAACTAGCATGTCCCAAAAAACTTCTCATATCTTTTACACTTTTAGGAGGTGGCAATTGTTTGATTACCTCCACTTTTGCCTTGTCAACTTCCATGCCACTCTTGGTCACTTTATGACCGAGAACTATTCCTTCCTTCACCGTGAAGTGGAATTTCTCCAAGTTCAAGACCAAGTTATTCTCAATACACCTCCTCAAAACAAGCTCTAAACTTTGAAGGCACTCCTCAAATGTCTTGCCAAACATCGAGAAGTCATCCATGAAAACTTCTAGGTTGTTCTCAATCATGTCCGAAAAAATAGACATCTTGCAACGTTGATGTAACCCCCTTAGCCCGGCCTAGACGGTTGACCCGAACTACGAAGATTACACGGGGAAAACCAAAGTCAACCCGAAAGTCAACCTTGATTCACAACCCTTTTTTTTCTTTTTAATCTTGTCTAGATGCACATTAACCCTAAGTGAGTTCCCGTAAAACTTATTTGAGAAAGGCACAGCGATCGGATAACAAACAGGGATTCAATTGCACATAATATAAGTTTAGGGACCAAAATGTAATTTCTGTAAATTAGAGGGTCTTTATTGATTTTAATGTTACCAATATGAAATTAGTCATATTACATGCTTCTCCGTCAAATTTCATCTTAAAAGAACATCTCCAACTCAAGCAATTTCAACTTCAACATTCGGGACTAAAATGTAAAGCTTGCAAACTTCAGCACCATTCAAATCAGTGCCCAACGGTCACCTGTTACGAAACTTCCACCCTCTGTATCGAAACAAGGATCGAAACGGAGTTGACCGTTTCGATACGCGGGTTGGTTCCGAGACTGGTTCCGAAACAAGGCCTTCCAGTAGCCAAATCGTTTCGAAACATCCCTTAACGTTTCGAAACACGAAGGCCATTTCAGGCCCCCGTTTCGAAACACTAGAGGGTGTTACGATACGGTTTGCCCAGATTCAGCAGCAAAATCTGGTTTTTCATGCATAAACCCAATCAAACACAACCTAATGACTCTCTAATTATTCCAACAAGTCATCATACATAAATGGTACACATTTAGATCACCCTAACACATTCATATCGCCAAACAAGAAATCTCACAAGTCTAGAGGCATGCTTCCTATTATCAAAACCCAATAGACAAACAAATTTCAAAACAAGCATTTAAAGGCCATTTACAATTCAAACTAGCAAAGGCAAACATGCCACAACCTTAGGGAGTTCAACACATCTCCCAAAACAAATCTTAGTTCTCATTGCCAATTTTATCAAAACTAATAATGTTTGAAAACTTCACCATACGTGAGCTTGGACTTCCTTGGATGAACTTAGCTTCCTTGATGCCCAAAACACCTCAATTATCTGCATTATTGGTAAAAGAGAGCGTAAGCACAAATGCTTAGTGAGGCATGCTCTAAATAAAACCAATACAATGATGCATTTTTAGAAAACACTTTTAACAAAGCTTTTAAACCACATGCTCATCTCTTTCTCCAACAACCTTGCATCTTTTTCAAGCATCTTATGCTTGTTATATTCAAATACGTTATATTGGCTTTCAAGTGATAGTTCATAACCATTTCAACACAAGACACAATCAGATACGCGGATTACAAGCGTTGTCCCACACGCTTCATACACACTACCGAACTACACAAGGTTCACACTCAAGAGCAATCCCTTCATTGATGTGACACCCGTGGTGGAGTATAACGGTACAATCTCAACCCCTTAACACCACTCATCGGTAGTTGTATAATTCCACTAACGAGAGTAAGGGACACATAATACAAGATCCACACACGGAATTTACAACCACCGTTGTGATCTTACCTCAATCGTTAGGGTACTTGGATGGAGTTTACATTACAATCACAACCCCTCAACATCCAAGGCGACTTTACTTACGGTGCACCCAATCTTATAGCCGGCTAACTATATCCGATTCAAGTACTTTAAAACCATTTCATAACTTTCCAATATACATCAAATACCATCATAAATTCACAGTTTTAAAGCATTAATCAAAGCCACTTATCATCGTGCATCTCCATGCATCATAACCATATTAATAACATGTCAAAACAAGGATCTCTTACCTTGAGCATCCTTCAATACATGACTTTCAAAACCAGCATTAATCATGGTAAAACATACTTTCAAAAAAGTAATTAAACATGCATTTCATAACCAATGCATCAAACCATAACCTAGCACATCCGAGGGAGTTTTTTTGAAAACTTACTCTTGAGCTTAGCTAAGTTGTTTAGACTTAAACTAAGCTCCCAAAACCTCCAAATAATCGTTTCAAGCTGGAAAACCAACTCCACTCACCTATTTCGTTTCGCTAGCTTGGCGAAAGTGTCCGAAGATGTCTCCCCTGTTTTAGACACATCAATGCAGAGGATTAATGCATCATCATGCATTGAAATCTTCAGCCAACATTCCTAAACTCGCTGCTCTAACCAAAACCAACATTTCGGCTACCAAACACAACCGAAAACACCTCCAAACTCTTCCAAAACTTAACCCAGCCAAGTTCCATCACTTCTAACCATTTTTAAACATCAATTAACATTCAAAATAAACCTAAACTCGTCCTTATACCTCCAACTGTAACAGAACACATCAAAAACCACCATTTTCATAAGCAAAAACTTAGAAAATACAACCTATTCGAGATTAGATTGATAAAACCTCATTTCTAACATCATTAGACATCCAAAATACATTAAGAACCATCTCAAAACAAAGCCCAATCAATAACAACGAAAATCTTCAAGATCTCTCCCAAATCTTGAGTTTTAAGCCAAAATCAAGTTTCTAACATTAAAACCATTTATAAAACTTTAATAAAGGATTGATAACTTGGGAATTTCAGTAAAGAACTGAGTATTTAGAGGAGAAGAACATTCTTACCTCTAAATGATGATTTCTCTTTGATTTGGGCCAAATTCCATGAAAATTCAATGTGGAAATCAAAAGGATTTGATGCAAGATTGATTAGGAACCAATAGATGATAGAAATCTCATCAATTGAAGTGAAGATCAATGTGGATTTTGCTGGAGAAAATGTGTTTGGATGATGGGATTTTGAGAGAAAAGGGAATGAGAGAAAATTAGGAAAAGGTAGTTATGAAAATCCAAAAAGTAGTTTTCCTTTTCTTTTATTTAATTAAAACATTAATTAAATCACCTAAATTAAGGAAAAATCTGGAGAAAACATTTTGGGTAAATTAGCTCCTTAAAGATTCAAAGTTTCAATCCTTTACAAAACAGTCACTACTAAACTTTGCAAAAATCGCATTTTGGTCACTACACCGAAATGTAGTATTTCCAAACCTAATTTTGTAAAATTGATTCTACCACTCTCTTATATATATTAAATGAGGATTTTTAGATATTTTCTATATTTTTAAAGCATCCCGAACTAGGCTTCCCTAAAACCTCCTTTTATATTCGAACCGCCTATTAGACCGGTCCGGTTCAGACCCTAAACTTCTAAGCCCAAAATTAGGGTGTTACAACTCTCCTCCTCTTAATAAATTTCGTCCTCGAAATTTACCTAGAGGAAAAAGATAAGGAAACTGCTTATTCATGTCATCCTTCCTTTCAAACGTGGCTTCCTCAACACCACGATGTCTCCACAACACCTTAACCAACTCAATCGTCTTACCTTGAAGAACTTTACTGTCCGAATCCAGAATCTCAACCGGCTCCTCGTCATAGGTCAAATCTGGATTCAACTCCACTTCCTCCACAGGCATAACATGCGAAGGATCTTATCTATACCTCCGAAGCATAGAGACATGAAACACATCATGTATCTTTTCCAACTCTTGTGGTAACCTCAACTTGTACGCAACATGACCCACACGTTCAATCACCTCGTATGGTCCAATATACATAGGGCTCAACTTACCCTTCCGGCCAAACCTCATCACCTTCTTCCAAGGTGAAACCTTCAAGAACACGCGGTCACCCACTGCAAACTCAATCTCCTTACGCTTTAAATCCGTGTAAGACTTCTGTCGATCAGAAGCTGTCTTCAACCGCTCACAAATGAGCTTCACCTTCTCGGTGGTTCCCTTCAACAAAGCTGGCATCGAGACCAACTTCTGACCTGTTTTAGCCCAGCAAAGAGGAGTTCTGCACTTCCTTCCATACAAGGCTTCATAAGGTGCCATTTGAATACTTGCCTAGTAGCTATTATTATATGCAAACTCCACCAAAGGCAAATGCTTCTCCCAAGAGCCTTGAAACTCAATCACATAGCACCTCAACATATCCTCAAGCACTTGGATAACACGCTCAGACTGTCCATCCGACTGTGGATGATAAGAAGTACTGAAATTCAACTGCATACCCAGAGCTTGATGCAAACACTCCCAAAAACGCGATGTGAACCTCAGATCTCTATCCAACACTATAGATTTTGGCACACCATGCAGTCGCACAATCTCAGCAATGTACAGCTCTGCAAGCTTATCCAAAGTATACATAGTATGCACAGGTAAGAAATGCGCACACTTCGTAAGGCGATCCACAATCACCCACACTGAATTCTTCTTCGATGGCGACAAAGACAACCCAGACACAAAGTCCATGGTGATTCTTTCCCACTTCCATTCAGAGATCCTCAACGGTTGCAACAACCCTGAAGGAAACTGGTGCTCAGCCTTAACCCGCTGACAAACCATACACTTACTCACATACTCTGCAACATCTTTCTTCAAACCCACCCAATAGTACTCATCCTTTAAATCACGATACATCTTTGTACTACCAGGGTGCATATCAAAAGGACTACTATGAGCTTCAGACAGAATAGTACGCCTCAACTCCGCATCATTTGGCACTACTATCCGCCTTCCGAAACATAAAACTCCATCATCATTAAAACAGAAAACCGATGGTCTATCCTCAGCAATATCCTGAACATGTGGTACCAAAGAATCATCCAACAACTGCTTATCTTTTATCAACAGAACCAAAGATGGTTTCACTTGCAATTCAGCCACAAGACCTCCATCTTGCGAAATGCTTAAACTAGCAAACATTTCCCTTAGTTCTACCGCCACCTTCCTACTCAAGGCATCCGCTACAACATTAGCCTTTCCCGAATGGTACTCGATCGTCAGATCGTAATCCTTAAGAAACTCCACGCAACGTCATTGCCTAAGATTCAATTCCTTCTGAGACATCAGATACTTCAAACTTTTATGATCCGTGTACATAGTACACTTCTCACCATACAGATAATGTCTCCAAATCTTCAAAGCAAAAACCACTGCAGCTAACTCAATATCATGCGTAGGATAATTGCGTTCATGCACCTTCAACTGACGCGATGCATAAGCCACCATCGTACCCTCTTGCATTAGCACACACCCCAAACCAACATAGGTGGGTCACTATACACCACAAACTCTTTTCCCGATTCAGGCTGAACCAAGATAGGAGCTCGTGTCAGAGCTGCCTTAAGCTTCTCAAAAGCTTGTTGTCTCGCTTCCGTTCACTCATATTTAACATCCTTTTGCAACAACTTTGTCAAAGGGGCAGCAATCTTTGAGAATCCATCAACAAACCTCCGGTAATATCCTGCCAACCCAAGGAAACTATGGACTTCATGAACAGACTTAGGGGGTTTCCAATTCATCACCGCCTCAACCTTCTGAGGATTAACACGAATCCCCTCAGCAGAAACCACATGATCAAGGAAAACAACTTCCTTAAGCCAGAATTCGCATTTGCTCAGCTTATCATAAAGCTGGTTTTCCAACAGCGCCTGCAACACAATCCTCAAATGCTTCTCATGCTCTTCCTCAGTACGAGAGTACACAAGGATATCGTCAATGAACACTATAACAAACTTGTCCAAGTATTCATGGAACACTCTATTCATCATGTCCATTAAAGCTGCAGGAGCATTCGTCAAGCCAAATGGCATTACAAGGAACTCATAATGCCCATACCTCGTTCTAAAGGTTGTTTTTGGCACATCCACATCTTTCACCTTAAGTTGGTAGTACCCTGACCTTAAGTCAATCTTGGAGAACACAGCCGCTCCCCGAAATTGATCAAAAAGATCATCAATCCTCGGCAAAGGATACCGATTCTTGATAGTCAACTTGTTCAGCTGACGATAATCAATGCACATTCTCATAGTGCCATCCTTCTTCTTCACGAACAAAACAGGTGCACCCCATGGTGACACACTAGGCCGAAAAAAACCATGGTCAAGCAACTCCTGAAGCTGCGTCTTCAGCTCCTTCAACTCCTTAGGTGCCATGCGATAGGGAGCAATGGACACTGAAGTTGTGTTTTCATACAGCTCAATTCCAAACTCCACCTCTCGACTAGGCGGCAATCCAGGTAACTCCTCCGGAAACACTCCAGGAAACTCTCGTACGGTTCTGATATCCTGAACACACGATTCCTTTGAACTAGGATTCATCACAAAGGCTAGGTAAGCCTCGCAACCTTGCCTCGGCATTCGGCTTTCTTCCAACGTCAACACCACATTGGCAAGAAACTTCACATTCTCACCAACCACCGCCACATCGTAATCATCTGCAAGTTTCAGCGAAACTCACTTACTTTCAAAATCCACTACAGCTCGATGCTCAACAAGCCAATCCATACCAAGGATTACATCAAAACCATAGAATGGCAACTCCATGAGATCAACAAGAAAAACATGGTTTTGCACTTTCAAGGGACATCTTCTATACAACTTTCGTGTTACAACTGTCTTACCAAAGGAACTAGTCACACGCATACCAACATCCAAAGACTCAACAGGTAAACCAAGCATTTGAGCATGTTCACGCAATATGTATGAGTGTATAGATTCAGAATCAATCAAAGCCAACAAGGATAAAGATTGAAGAGCAAAAGTACCTGCGATCACATCAGTGTCGTTGCGCTCCTCGCGCTGAGCATACACCATCGCCGGTCCTCCTCCCTCAGGTCGAACAGCTACCACGTGAGCAATACCCCGCTGTCCCTCCTCCCTTCTCTGGAAATTCCATCGACCACGCCCACGACCTCTCTGAGGTGCAACTACCCCAGGAGCACGTCCCTGACCACCACCGGCCAACAAAGGACACTCCTTCCTCATGTGGTCTACCGAACCACAACTCTAACATGAGTTACCTGTCGCTGCAACAGGAGCTTGAACCTCCCTCGCTGCTCGAGGACAATCTCGCCTCAAATGGCCAAGAGATCCACACATCCATCACGTGTTCTGATCAGCCCTCATCCTATCTCCATGAACATGCATACCATGTCCCCCATTACCACGCCTAGCAGTAGGCTGATACCTCATATCTTGTCTTCTCTTGTTCCGTCCACCACCAGAACTATGATCAGCGGCTCTCTTTCCCGAGCTAGAACTAACGCCTCTGGAAGACAAACCCAAATTTTGCTCGATGCCCTTCGCTCGACACACAAGCACATCAAAATCTATATAATCAGCCGCAAGGATAAAAGTCTTCACATCCGCTACCAATCCACAACGGAAACATTCACACCTCTCCCGCTCATCAGGGATTAGCTCAGGCACATACTGACTAAGGCGGACAAACTGGATATCATACTCAACTACCGTCATATTGCCTTGCACAAGAGACATAAATTCTCTTTTCTTCTTATCTAGGTATCGCACACCCAGATACTTCCGCTTGAACGAATTCAGGAAAAACGTCCAAGTTACATCATTGCTCTCCATTCCAGAGATAGTGGTCGTCCACCACGTATAAGCATCACCATGCAACAGTGACACCACACAACCTAACTTCTACACATTATTGCAGTTCATTTGCCCCAAAATCCTCTTGGTACTCTCCAACCAAAGACTCAGATCCCTCCGGAGACAAACCGCTGAACTCAGTCCCTCCCAGACTGCGAAGACTCTCCAAAGGCAATCTCACATTAGCATCATCCTGATGCACAGCTCCATGAGCTCCAGCTACTACTGCCTGAAAGGCTCCATCAATAGCCTGAATCAACACAGTCGTGTCAGGAGCAGCTTGCCTCTGCACACCTTCAGGTCCAGCGACCCTAGCACCAGCTCCAGCACCCTCACCACCAGGTAGTCCACCACCAGGAGGAGGAGGTATATCCACAACATTCTCAGCATTCTCATCATTCTCATTCTGAGCCATAGCTCTTGTATTCAATCTCATCTCTCTACGTGGCCCCATTTACAAGAAAATAATGCACTGACACAAATGCAATAAACATAATTAGGCTCAACAAGGTAAGTAATCCAAGTACTCAAGCTCTTTTTTGAAAACAAGTTCCTTTCATTAGTTTTAACTTGGCAACGGGATCCCCTAATACACTCCAACATAGCATAACATCACAATTGAAACCATGCATCACGATACACACAACATTCTTTTACTCAAAAGGCACATCATGCAATTACATATACAACATCCACATCACTAATCCCAATTACACGAGAACCAAGCTCTGATACCAACAAATGTAACCCCCTTATCCCGGCCTAGACGGTTGACCCGAACTACGAAGATTACACGGGGAAAACCAAAGTAAACCCGAAAGTCAACCTTGATTCACAACCCTTTTTTTCTTTTTAATCTTGTCTAGATGCACATTAACCCTAAGTGAGTTCCCATAAAACTTATATGAGAAAGGCACAGCGACCGGATAACAAACAAGGACCCAATTGCACATAATATAAGTTTAGGGACCAAAATGTAATTTCTATAAATTAGAGGGTCTTTATTGATTTTAATGTTACCAATATGAAATTAGTCATATTACATGATTCTCTGTCAAATTTCATCTTAAAAGAACATCTTCAACTCAAGCAATTTCAACTTCAACATTCGGGACTAAAATGTAAAGCTTGCAAACTTCAGCACCATTCAAATCAGTGCCCAACGATCACCTGTTTCGAAACTTCCACCCTCTGTATCGAAACGAGGATCGAAACGACGTTGATCGTTTCGATACGTGTGTTGGTTCCGAGACTGGTTCCGAAACAAGGCATTCCAGTAGCCAAATCGTTTCGAAACATCCCTTAGCGTTTCGAAACACGAAGGCCATTTCAGGCCCCCGTTTCGAAACACTAGAGGGTGTTTCGATACGGTTTGCCCAGATTCAGCAGCAAAATCTGTTTTTTCATGCATAAACCCAATCAAACACAACCTAATGACTCTCTAATTATTCCAGCAAGTCATCATACATAAATGGTACACATTTAGATCACCCTAACACATTCATATCGTCAAACAAGAAATCTCACAAGTCTAGAGGCATGCTTCCTATTATCAAAACCCAATAGATAAACAAATTTCAAAACAAGCATTTAAAGGCCATTTACAATTCAAACCAGCAAAGGCAAACATGCCACAACCTTAGGGAGTTCAACACATCTCCCAAAATAAATCTTAGGTTCTCATTGCCAATTTTATCAAAACTAATAGTGTTTGAAAACTTCACCATACGTGAGCTTGGACTTCATTGGATGAACTTAGCTTCCTTGATGTCCAAAGCACCTCAATTATCTACATTATTGGTAAAAGAGAGCGTAAGAACAAATGCTTAGTGAGGCACGCTCTAAATAAAACCAATACAATTATGCATTTTTAGAAAACACTTTTAACAAAGCTTTTAAACCACATGCTCATCTCTTTCTCATGCAACCTTGCATCTTTTTCAAGCATCTCATGCTTGTTACATTCAAATACGTTATATTGGCTTTCAAGTGATAGTTCATAACCATTTCAACACAAGACACAATCGGATACGCGGATTACAAGCGTTGTCCCACACGCTTCATACACACTACCGAACTACACAAGGTTCACACTCAAGAGCAATCCCTCTATTGATGTGACACCCGTGGTGGAGTATAACGGTACAATCTCAACCCCTCAACACCACTCATCGGTAGTTGTATAATTACACTAACGAGAGTAAGGGACACATAATACAAGATCCACACACGGAATTTACAACCACCGTTGTGATCTTACCTCAATCGTTAGGGTACTTGGATGGAGTTTACGGTACAATCACAACCCCTCAACATCCAAGGCGACTTTACTTACGGTGCACCCAATCCTATAGCCGACTAACTATATCCGATTCAAGTACTTTAAAACCATTTCATCACTTGCCAATATACATCAAATACCATCATCAATTCACTGTTTTAAAGCATTAATCAAAGCCACTTACCATCATGCATCTCCATGCATCATAACCATATTAATAACATGTCAAACCAAGGATCTCTTACCTTGAGCATCCTTCAATACATGACTTCCAAAACTAGCATTAATCATGCTAAAACATGCTTTCAAAACAGTAATTAAACATGCATTTCATAACCAATGCATCAAACCATAACCTAGCACACCCGAGGGAAATTTTTCGAAAACTTACTCTTGAGCTTAGATAAGTTGTTTAGACTTAAACTAAGCTCCCAAAACCTCCAAATAATCGTTTCAAGATGGAAACCAACTCCAGTCACCAATTTCGTTTCGCTAGCTTGCCGAAACGCCAATTAAGCTTCCGGATCAACTCCAAAAGTGTCCGAAGATGTCTCCCATGTTTTAGACACATCAAAGCAGAGGATTAATGCATCATCATGCATTGAAATCTTCATCCAACACTCCTAAACTCGCTGCTCTACCCAAAATCAACATTTCGGCTACCAAACACAACCGAAAACACCTCCAAACTCTTCCAAAACTTAACCCAGCCAAGATCCATAACTTCTAACCATTTCTAAACATCAATTAACATCCAAAATAAACCTAAACTCGTCCTTATACCTCCAGCTATAACAGAACACCAAGAACACCTAAAAAACCACCATTTTCATAAGCAAAAACTTAGAAAATACAACCTATTCGGGATTAGATTGATAAAACCTCATTCGAACATCATTAGACATACAAAATACATTAAAGAACCATCTCAAAACAGAGCCCAATCAATTACAACGGAAATCTTCAAGATCTCTTCCAAATCTTGAGTTTTAAGCCAAAATCAAGTTTCTAACATTAAAACCATTTATAAAACTTTAATAAATGATTGACAACTTGGGAATTTCAGTAAAGAACTGAGTATTTAGAGGAGAAGAACATTCTTACCTCTAAATGATGATGTCTCCTTGATTTGGGCCAAATTCCATGAAAATTCAATGTGGAAATCAAAAGGATTTGATGCAAGATTGATTAGTAACCAATAGATGATAGAAATCTCATCAATTGAAGTGAAGATCAATGTGAATTTTGCTGGAGAAAATGTGTATGGATGATGGGATTTTGAGAGAAAAAGGAATGAGAGAAAATTAGAAAATTAGAAAATTGGGGTGTTACAGTTGAAATTTTGCCGAAGCATTACACAGTCCAAAGGGCATTATCCTAAAAGTGAATGTCTCATATGGACAAGTGAATGTGGTCTTCTCCTGATCTTTCGGAGCTATGACAATCTGATTATAACCTGAATAACCGTCTTGAAAACAATAGAATGCCTTACCTGCCAATCTATCCAACATCTTCTTTTGACATGATATTCATCCAGAATTATTTTGTGCATGCAAATGGTTGGGCTTATTCCTCGGATATCAACCAAAGTCCATCCTAACGCTTGCTTGTAATTGCTTAAAATTTCCAACAATCTTTCCTCTTGACAAATAGTTAGATCAGCAGCACAGATCACTGGCAAGGTTGAGTGTTTACCTAGGTAGACATACCTGAGGTGGTCTGGTAATGGTTTCATTTCCAATTCGAATGTCTCCTCAATGGATGGTTTATGTGCCACGATCTCTCTACTAGCCAAATACATTGGCTCTGGTTGCCCAAAATAGCTTACCTCTTCTAAAGTTGTTCCTTCAGTGTCCTCACTTGTTTCTTCTTTATTGTCCCTTTCGCTGCCACCATCCTCAGTATCTTGGCACAAATGTGCCACGTCCACATTACAAATGGACTTCATCATTTCATCAACTTGGCATTCCTTGGATTCATCTACGCATTTAAGAGCTTGAAACACATTAAATGTAACATGCTGGTCATTCATGCGTATAGTTAACTCTTCTTTATGAACATCAATCAAAACTCTACCTGTGGCAAGGAATGGACTGCCCAATATAATTGGGACATTCACATCTGCCTCATAATCTAAAGGGAAAACTACACCACTGACCACCAAACAAATTGGGGATACCTATTTGAACCACCGAACTATAAAAAACGTCAATCACACCACCGAACTTATAAAATCAACCTATTTTGACCACCACCGTTAAAAAACTAACGGTGGAGTGACGGAACTGTCACGTGGCAAGTGATGGGTATATTTAAAAATTACACATTTGGTCCATGTTATTTACACATTCTTTCAATTTAGTCCTAATTTTCAATTAATAAAATAATAAATTATTTAATTAAGTGGTGACACGTGTCAAGAGCTTATTGGAGGATTTTAATTATTTATATTTAATTTTATTAATTTATTTTCCCCCTCCAATATGGTGGTGACACGTGTCACCACCAATTTAAAGGAGAAAAACAATTTTCCCCTAACATGCAGGCTGAGGGATTTTAACCTGGGTCTCCTAGGTATAAAAGAAACAACTTTGCCACTACACCAAACACAACTTTGTGCTATAATTCTCCAGATATAATATATATCTCTTATTAGTTTTTACATTTATAAGCCAAAAGCTCAAACCTTAAACACTAATTTCACATATATTAATCCTAAACCCTAAACTCTAACCCTAAATATTCCAAATTAAACCTCAAACCCTAAATTTTTCAAATTAATTACACGCTAAATATTTTAAATTAAACCCTAAACCCCAAACCCTAAAAATTTCAAATTAATTCCACACTAAATATTTCAAATTAAGCCTTAAACCCTAAACCCTAAATATTTCAAATTATTTTCACGCTAAATATTTCAAATTAAACCCCAAACCCCAAACCCTAAAAATTTCAAATTAATTACATGCTAACTATTTTAATTTAAACCATAAACCCTAAATATTTCAAATTAATTTCACGCTAAATATTTCAAATTAAACCCTAAATATTAATGTGTAATTAATTTGAAATTTAGGGTTTAAGGTTAGGGTTTAGGGTTTAGGGTTTAAGGCTTAATTTGAAATATTTAACGTGGAATTAATTTGAAATTTTTAGGGTTTGGGTTTAGGGTTTAATTTAAAATATTTAGCATGGAATTAATTTGAAAATTTTAGGGTTTGAGGTTTAATTTGAAATATTTAGTGTGAAATTAATTTGAAATATTTAGGGTTAGAGTTTAGGGTTTAGGATTTATATATGTGAAATTAGTGTATAGGGTTTGAGCTTTTGGTTTATAAATGTAGAAACTAATAAGAGATATATATTATATCTGGAGAGTTATAGCACAAAGATGTGCTTGGTGCAGTGGCAAAGCTGTTTCCTTTACACCTGGGAGACCTAGGTTTGAATCCCTTAGCGCGCATGTGAGGGAAAAATTGTTTTTCTCCTCTAAATTGGTGGTGACACTGTTTGGAGGGGAAAATAAATTAATAAAATTAAATATAAATAATTAAAATCCTCCAATAAGGTCTTGACACGTGTCACCACTTAATTAAATAATTTATTATTTTATTAAATGAAAATTAGGACTAAATTGAAAGAATGTGTAAATAACATGGACCAAATGTGTAATTTTTAAATATACCCATCAATTGCCACGTGGAAGTTCTGTCACTCCACCGTTAGTTTTTTAATGGCGGTGGTCAAAATAGGTTAATTTTATAAGTTCGATGGTGTGATTGACGTTTTTTATAGTTCGATGGTTCAAATAGGTATCTCCAATTTGTTTGGTGGTCAGTGGTGTAGTTTTCCCTAATCTAAAATAATAAAGTCGATTAAGAATATAAATTTGTCTACCTTTACCAACACATCCTCAAATTTACCTTTAGGATGTGCAAAAAAATTGGTCTGCCAACTGAAGTGTTACTGTTGTAGGCCTTGCTTCGATGGCGAGCTTTCTAAAAACCAACATTGGCATCAAATCGGTGATGAATCCCAAGTCACACAATGCCTTACCCATGAATCTGTTGCCAATGGTGTAAGGAATGGTAAAACTTGTCGGATCTTTCATCTTGGGTGGCAACCGATCGGGTATCATTGCACTACATCCCTCAATGAGAAGTATAGTCTCAAAATCATCCAATTTCCTCTTTTTGGAAAAAATGACCTTCATGAATTTTATATAGTTGGGCATCTGCTCGAGAGCTTCCACCAATGGTATATTAATCTGCAATTACTTAAGGACTTCCAAGAAGCACTTAAATTGATGATCCTACTTCTGCTTTTGTAGTCATTGTAGAAATGGCGGAGGTGAATAAGCATATGTTAGCTCCGTCGGCTTTGCCAAGGGGTTGCTGGCATCCGACTGAGGTCTGGCATTAGATTCTGGTCTGGCATCGCTTATGTCCACTTCTTTCTTTTATGGTTCTTTTGGTTCATCTGCTAGTTCATTCTCTTCCTCTTAGCATTTGATTGGTTGTCTGACAGGTGTGTCAGCCTCGCATTGTTTGCCACTCCGAAGAGTTACAACTTTGTAATGTTCATTGCGGTTTTGTCTGGCATCCTCTATATCACCTGGCTAAGCTCCCTAGGGTCTATTGCTGAGTGCACTGACAATCTGTCCAATCTGTACATCCATGTTTTTTCCTTTGCAATTCATAAAAATTGTTTTGCACCCTCTGCGCCTTTTGATTAAAACCTTGTTGGGCATTGTTCTGATGTTGGGCATTGTTGTTCTAATGTTGGGTGTTGCTTGAATGTAGTGTACTATAAAGGATACGCAAATATGGTGCAAGTATACACGTCGAATGAGTAATAAAGTAAATGAGTATCGTCTCCACAGGGATTGGAGGTATTCACGGTTTACTGTAACAATATTGATTGAACTTTTTGCAAATAACAATGCTATAGTAAAAGAGATGATGTAAAATAATGCTGAAGAAAAATAGAGTAGAGATAGATGAGATAATAATATGATAAACATGTCCCCTTTCGTATGCAAAACTCACTACGGAATGATTGGCTAGGAATGATGGACAACCTAAACTAAGCTTCTTAACGATACTAAGGCTTTTCAGTTATCTTCTATGCTAGGAGGGATTTGCTAAAAGTGTTCCTAAACTATCTCTAGCCAGGAAATTGGGAGTCATAAATGCTACAGCAATACCTCTCGGAGTAAACTCTTAACACTCGCCTACCCTTCACGAACTATCCATTTTAGCCCTTGAAACCTATCACTTATATCCAAGGTAGGTTAGATTTTGCCTCTCGACAGCCACTCAATTGCTTATGAGGGTTCTAAGGCTAGCTCTCTCAATTACTAACCTCAACAAACACTTAAAGAACGGCCAACTCTCGAGGGCTCTTACAACCTTAAGGAAATAAAACGCATAAGCAAATAATAGAACATGATAAACACTGAAAAGGCTATAGCATGCATTAAAAAGTACTTAAAATAAATTCATCCATCAAACCCAAGCCACCTAAAACAGTTCGTGGCTGGGCAATATCATCCAACGTATCATTGTGATAACATCACCAAAGATAAAGATATGAAAAGGAAATGCTAAAGCGACAGAAAGAAAGGTAAACTCCCTTTCCGCCATGGACTGCCCGACTATCTTAGGCCCACCGCCTCTCTCGAGGCCGGCGAGGCCACTCCTTGGAGCTTCAACGATGGAGGACACCAAGTGGAGAAGATGAAGGTGAACGCTTCTCTCTCCATGCTTTCTTCCGCCTCTCTCTCCCTCTCTTGTTTCGTCTCCCTTTTCCAAGCTTCTCTCCCTCTTTATATAGTGAAGGCTTCTAGGGTTTTTGTGCCCTAAAGATTCCTTGAAAATCTCAAGGACTATCCACCGACAAGCTCTGCCACGAGGGGACAAGGAGGACAATTTGCAGGTGGGTAACGGCTGCTGCACATGTCAGGTCGTCCTTTTCTGAATGTTCAAGTGCTTTTGCAGCTCACGTGCTTCACACGTACAGGCCAATATCCACTTCCACTATGCTATAGCAATTCCTAGTACTAGATTTCTCTCTTGACTCCTTTCTTGGGCACCAACAAACCCAAAACCAACCTTCTGAGCAGTACCCTTAATATGGACCAATAACCAGCAAAGATAAAGATGTACCCAGAAGAAGAAAATGCAACCTAAATACAGTCTAAATGCTATAGTATGAACTCAAGAACATGCAAATGCTATAGCAAAAAGGTATGAAAACAAGGATATTCATGCAGTTATCACACCCCCAAACTTAAGCTATTGCTTGTCCTCAAGTAATGAGTAGAACAGAACAAAAGAATTACCATGGCAAAGATTTAACCTGGAGGATTGCAATGGCAACATCTCAGTCCTTAGAAATAACATAGGCAATTAAACAATTAGAAGTGTGATCCTTAAGAACATTCCCTAAGACTAAGTTGTGTGCGTGTGTGCGTGGCTGCCTTCCTCCTATACTTAAGCTAGTAAGACAAATTTTTAAGGAAGCTCCCTAATTATACCCTAACCGGGTTCTCTATTTCTTTTCTAATTTTCAGACTCCCAAAGATATAGATTTTCTGCTACGAAGGGTGTCAGCTCATCACACCTATCGTCCTTAACTCTAGATGAGCAGGGAGCAAACCTCTCACCCCGAGCTAGTAGGCAGAGTCATCCCCTGACAACTTTCATTCACTCATATGCTATAGCAAAACATTATTTTTTTAAACATGCTATAGCAAAGCGGAGTGTCCTTCTACAGATATGTCGTAGCATTTATTCATTTGTTTGAGCACAGGGACGTCTAGTTTTTCTTAAGTTCTCTAGAATTTACATATCAGAGTTCACTAGGGTTCTTCTTGAAAAAAATTTCTAACGAACTTACTTATAGAAAGAGAGCAACTGTGTAATTTTTTTAACAACTAGATCCTAAGGTCAGTTCTACAGATCTCAACTAATTGTGTTTTTTTCTAAACTAGCTCAAGCCTTTAAAATTTCGTCATCCGACATCATAGATATATTCATAAGCTGTCTCTAGACTATACAGAATGCCATAGTAAAAAATTTGTTCTTTCCTACTATGCATATGCTAAAGAAAAATATTACCTATGAACACCAACACCCCCAAACTTAAAGGATGTAGTGTCCTTAATGCATGAACTAATCTATACTATATGCAATGAAGAATGATGAAAAATAAAATAAAGGAAAAGAAAAGAAAAAAAATAAAAAAGTTAGTTACCTCTTGGGTGCGGAGGCTATGTGGTGTTGCTGGTGGTTTCCATGGAAGTTTCAGACGAGTAGTGGTGGGGATCTGCGACATTGTCCACACTCTCGGAGGAGAATGACTGAGCACTGGGTGAAGATCGGACACGACCAGTGGTATATTTGATCCGTGTCTTTGGTCTAGATGTTGTAGCATCCTCTGTTTGTGCTGGTGTCGGCTCAGGCGTAGGTGCTGGGGTTGTCTCCTTCTGAGGGGGGTCCTCATGATCACTTTGTACGTGGTCCAGCTCAGGAAGTGCGTTATCTGGTCTTGAAGGCGTGGGTTGGTTGCCTTCCTACTGCGTTTTCTTTTCTTGGTCAGGGTGGGTGTAGGGGTGGTTTCTTCGATAGGAGGTGGAACCAAAGGAGTTTCTTTCTCTGGTTGGGCAGTAGGAGTCGCATGCATCTTTTTCCTTGGAGTCTTCTTCTTGGTAGTAGGCTGGACTGAGCTAGGGTCAACTTTGCTTTGGCTGGGAGGCACTAGGCTTGTTGTAGCAGTGGTGTGGGCTTGCAATAACTCCATGGGGAATAGAGGAAATGACACGTTCTAGTCTGGTAGGAGTTTGTTGAAGCATGATGCTATGGCACCATCATGATGATGGGCATACTTAAAGTACACCCGCTGATGTGCCTTCATCAGGTTGACGCTCAGTTCTTTCATTGTGGCCACCAATGCTGATACCCATGCTACAGCAAAGCTTTTTGCACCTCCCTCCACTATTTGCTGAGGCACATCTTCATTGAATCCTCGGAGCTCCGTGACGAGGGCTGGTGTTAGACCCGTCTTTCACGAAATAGTTGTATCCATAAGATTGTCTACAAAGACGTCCTTTCTTTTACAAAAAGCAGTTATCATGTTAGGGAACACGAGAGGGCTATGAGGCCTTTTCAAACAAGCAAACACTTCATCCATTATAATCTTTCCTATGTCAATGCGTCTACCATGTAATATTGAGTGGAGAAGAAATAACCTAGAGATATGGACTTGTGGCAGTGTGCAGTGTGGGCATAAGTTTATGCCGCACAAAATGATTCTATACCTTGGCCTCAGGTTTGAGGCGACCTCTCTCGACTAATCGGTTGTTGTACAACACCGTTCCCTAAAAACAAATGTCTTCCAGCACCTCGCGTTGTGTCTGCGCGTCCATAGTCATCACAAAATTGGTGTGATGGTCCACAGTGTGCTTTAGCCCATAGAACTTGTTAATTGCTGCAACAGTGAACTTGATCTGCTCACCTCGCACATGGACTGTAGACTGCATTGTGGGACTTGTGAGATGAGCGTAGAACTCCTTTACTAGTGAGGTGCAGATTTCTTCGGGGTGAGCGGCGAAGGTCTTCCATTCATGCTTGCCAATAATGTCTATGATTGCTTGATCGAACTGATCCTCCCCTTTTTTAGGGTATTTAAACCTTAAATCCGAAAGAACATTCATATCTTTTAGCTTTGTCCATCGTTCTTTTGTTGCATCATCGACAAACTTAGAGATTTCTTGTGGTTTTTTAGGGCGATCGGAAGTTTCAGGGGCATTCTGGCAACGAGCCATAGAGGTTTTTGTGAAAGTAGGGAAGAGTGAATATGTGAGGGGAAAGTGGTGAAGGTTTTTTCGATGTTTTGGGGAAAATAGAAAAGATAAAAGGGAAGAAGAAAGGGTTGAGTGTTGAAGGAGATGAAGAAGTTGAAGGGACGAGTGATAATGAAGAAAATATGGGAAGTTGAAAAAGGTGAGGGGAAGCAGACGAATTAAATGAAAGAGGGGAGTGGTGGGGACGTGTGTCAGCTTTAAGAGAGAGAAAAACTGGAGTTAATGTGATGGGTGACGGCTGGAGAGAGAATATGTAGGTTTTTGTGGCTAGGGTTTCACCTCATTAATTAGGTGAATATTCTCTCTCTTGCTTTTTTGTTTTTTTCTCTCTTTTTTAATTCATCATCCCCCACTTTTTCATATAACACCTCTCCTTATCTTTTTCTTTCCCCCTTTTTTGTACTTTCAAAAGTAGATAAAAACAAACTTCATGTCCTTCTCCCTTTTGCTACCAACCCTGTAGACGACCACGCTCTCCTGCCTCTGTACCTGACATGGTACTATAAAAGAGAAAGCTTGTGTGAGAGTCACGTAAAACGATAAGAAATTAAAGACAGAGATAACAAAAACTAAACTAAAAAGAAAAGCATTATTTATGAACATGCTATAGCATAAAAGGTAGAGCTTAGAGGGACAAACTTTCAAGGATCATGCAGATCCAGGTGTTACTTGTCTCTGAGGATAGGAGCTCCATTGTACACCTTCAGGCGTTGTCCATTGAATTTGAAGACTTCTCCATCGTCCAACTTCTTGATATCAACCGTGCCATGAGGGTACACCTTGTGTATGATGAATGGTCCTGACCATCTTGATTTCAGCTTTCCAGGAAAAAGTTTTAGCCTGGAATTGTAGAGAAGCACCTTTTGACCTTTTGAGAAATGCCTTGGCAAAATGTGTTTGTCATGCCACTTCTTGGTTTTCTCCTTGTAAATGCGAGCATTCTCATATGCTTGGGCTCTAAATTCCTCCAGCTCATTAAGCTCTAGCAACCCTCTTTTACCAGCTAGTTGGACATCCATGTTGAGTTTCTTGATTGCCCAATAAGCTTTGTGCTCAAGCTCAATGGGTAGATGGCATTCCTTGCCAAATACGAGCTTGAAGGGTGACATGCCTAAAGGCATCTTGAAGGCTGTCCTATACGCCCATAGTGCTTCATCCAACTTGGCGGACCAATCTTTTCTCTTAGGATTAACCACCTTCTCCAAGATCTGCTTGATTTCACGGTTGGAAACTTCAGCCTGTCCGTTCGTCTGCGGATGATATGTTGTAGCAATCTTGTGCCTAAATCCATATCGGTGTAGTGTTCCGAACCTCGTGAAGATGTTCTTGTGATGGTACTTCATGACCGTCTTGGAGTCGTTTCTTAGGGTGGCAACAGCCTCCACCCATTTTGACACGTAGTCGACTGCTAGCAAAATATATAGATCTTCATATGATGCGAGAAACAGGCCCATGAAGTCAATTCCCCACACGTCAAAGATTTCAACCTCCAAAATATTTTGCAATGGCATTTCATTCCGCGTGGAGATGTTCCTCATTCTTTGGCATCTATCACAAGTCTTGTAAAAATCGTGTGCATCCTTGAAAAGTGTAGGCCAATAGAATCTTGCTTGAAGAATTTTTGCAGCAGTTCTAGCACCACCAAAATGCCCTCCACATGGTGATGAATGACAATGGTACAAAATGCTATGGTATTCTTCCTCTGGAACACATCTCCTTATGATCTGATCAGGACATTGCTTGAACAAGTAGGGTTCATCCCAATAGTAGAATCTTGCATCATGTCTGAATTTCTTGAGTCCCTAGCTAGATAAATTAGGAGGCAAAATATCACTAACAAGATAATTAACAATATCAGCATACAATAAAATTGATGTAGCAACTAACAGTTTCTCATCAGGGAATTCCTCCTTAATTTCATATTCACTACCTTGTGCGGTAGCATTTTCTAGTTTAGATAAATGATCAGATACCTGGTTCTCACATCCTTTCCTATCTCTAACTTCTAAGTCAAATTCTTGCAGCAAGAGTATCCATCTAATAAGTCTAGGTTTAGCATCCTTTTTAGTCACTAAGTACTTAATGGCTGAATGATCGGTATGAACTATGACCTTAGTGCCTATCAAGTATGACCTAAACTTATCAAAGGCAAATACTACTGCAAGCAATTCTTTTTTAGTAGCGGTGTAATTAATTTGTTCATCATTTAAAGTGCGACTAGCATAATAAATAACATGAAAGAGTTTACCTCGGCGTTGTCCAAGTGTTGCACCAACGGCGTAGTCACTTGCATCACATATCAGCTCAAATGGCTCGTTCCAATCAGGTGGAATGACAACTAGTGTTGAGATAAGCTTCTTCTTCAGTTCTTGAAACGCGCTATGGCAATCTTTGTCAAACACAAATGGTTGATTTTGATGTAGCAAATTGCATAACGGCTTTGAGATCTTTGAAAAGTCCTTGATGAATCTTCGATAGAAGCCAGCATGCCCTCAGAAGCTTCTTACTCTCTTGACAGTAGTGGGGGGAGGTATTTTTTCAATGACCTCGACCTTTGCTTTGTCAACTTCTATCCCTTGCTTTGAGATCTTGTGGCCTAAGACCGTTCCTTCTGTTACCATGAAATGACATTTTTCCCAATTAAGCACTAAGTTAGCTTCCCCACACCTCTTTAGAACTTTGGCGAGATTGCCCAAACATGTGTCGAAGTCATCTCTGGAGACCGAGAAGTCATCCATGAAAATTTCTAAAAAATCCTTGACCATGTCCGAAAAAATAGCCAACATACATCTTTGAAAAGTTGTTGGAGCATTGCAGAGACCAAAAAGCATTCTCCGAAAAGCATAAGTTCCATAAGGGCATGTGAAAGTCGTCTTCTCTTGATCTTCGGGTGCTATAGAAATTTGATTGTACCCAGAATACCCATCGAGGAAGCAGTAGAATGCCTTGCCCGCTAGTCGATCCAACATCTGATCAATGAATGGGAGGGAAAAATGGTCCTTCTTGGTTGCCTTGTTGAGCTTCCTATAGTCCATGCAAATCCTCCACCCCGTGACGGTTCTAGTAGGCAATAGTTCATTTTCTTCGTTGCTTACCACGGTCACGCCTCCCTTCTTCGGTACACATTGCACCATGCTGACCCATAAGCTATCAGATATAGGGTAGATTACTCCAGCATCAAGCCACTTGATTATCTCTTTCATGACCACATTCTTCATGATTGGGTTTAATCTTCTCTGGGGCTCAACTGAATTGATGTGACAATCATCAAGAAAAATTTTGTGCATACATATAGCAGGGCTTATACCCTTCAAATCAACCATAATCCACCCTAGCGCATTTTTATGCTGTAACAACATATTTACTAAGCTAGTTTCTTGCTTAGGTGTAAGACTAGATGAGATTATCACAGGCAAAGTTTCAATGCACCCTAAGTAAACATATTTAAGATGTGATGACAAAGGTTTCAGTTCTAGAGTAGGTGCATGCTCAAGGGAAGGCTTAGAAGGTACAAATTCTTAAAAATCAAGAGGTTCAAAGTGCATACCTGGTCTAGCCTCGATTCGACTAGACTGCTCATGTTCCCTTGAGATCTCTTCTAGGTCTGAATCATCATCTGTGCAGAGTGCTTCAAACTCTTCCATTTGCATCTCATTGCTACAACAAAACTCAGTAGTTCCATTATGTGTTGTAGCATCTATATATTGGCATACTCCTGGATTGTCTGCATGCTTGAAGGTGTCATGAATATTGATTGTGACTGTCTGATCGGCCACTCGCATCGTGAATTCACCCTTCTCACAATTGATTAAAGCTCGCCCGGTGGCTAAAAATGTTCTTCCTAAGATGATGGGTGTGTTGTTGTCAGCTTCACAGTCGATGATTAAGGAGTCGACTAGAAAAATAAATCAGTCCACTTTTACCACGACATCTTCAATTCTTCCTTCTGGGCGAACATGGGAATGATCTGCTAGCTGTAGCACAACCTTGATGGGATGTGCCTCTTGAATTCCCGGTTTCAGAAAAATCGACTTAGGCATCAAGTTAACACTTGATCCCAAATCGCAAAGTGCTCTTCCAACAAACTTATGGCCAATAGAGCATGGGATAGCAAAGCTACCTGGGTCCTTCCTATTAGGTGGCAGCTTACTCCACATAGAATAGCATTCTTTTGCTATAGCGACAGTTTCTTGCTTCTCGACCTTCCTCTTTTTCGTGATTATATCCTTAAGGAACTTGGCATATGTTGGCATCTGATCAATGGCCTCCAGAAATGGTACATTGCTATGTAATTTGTCCAGGATATCCATGAATTTCTGGAATTGAAGGTCTTCTTTCTGCTTCTTAAGTCGTTGAGGAAAAGGAGGTGGAGGTCTAACTTCACTCGTCTGGACTGGTGAAGTTGCATCTTTTGCTGTAGCAAAAGCAGGCTCCTCCTCCGGTGTTTCTTTTGCTATGACATCCTCACCCTTTTCTTCAACTGGAGGATCTTGTAAGTTATCTTCTTCGTGAGGCAAGTTGGGCTGAGATTCCTCCTTCTCTTTTCCCTCAAACTTGTCTACCTTGCTAATTTCCTTGCCACTCCTTAATGTGAGTGCGCTACATTGCTCCTTGCTATGGTGCTTAGTGGCTTCAGTGTCACTAGGCAGAATTCCTTGTGGTCTCTTATACAAGGTTTGGGCTATCTGACCAACTTGTGTTTCTAAGGCTCTAAGAGAATAACTATGGCTTTGCAATAAGGCTCCTTGATTCTTAATGTTTGTTGCATGGTCTTGTAGCAAAACTTTCGTGGTTCCCATGAAATCTTTTGTCATAACCATAAATTCTTTGAATGTAGTTTCCTGCGAATTGTTTGATGAAGATGTTGCTCCCTTGTGACCTTGGCATGGAATAATCTGGTTAGAAGATGGTGCTTCGATCGGATTTTGTTGTGGCGCTGGTTGAGCAGAATTGATGTGCCCTTAATTACCCCAACTAAAATTTGGATGCTGACGCCATCTTGGGTTGTAGGTATTGGAGTATGGATTGTTGTTGCGGTTATAATTCCCCACATAGTTGGTTGACTCTTGATTGTCAGAGCATTCACTCAAATGGTGATTGCCATCACATCTAAGACATGAGGTTGCAGACTTCACTTCTTTAACTTCGTTGGGACATTGGAGGTTCTTTAGCATATTGGTGATAACAGCTAAATGGGTGGCTACCGAGTCATCAACATCACTTTCCCGAACTACTTGGTTTCTCCTCCCCATTCCAAGCCTTGTGGTCGAAAACTAGTAATCATTGTTGGCTACCCTATCAAGAATGTTGAATGCTTCCTCCGGTGATTTGTCTAACAAGGTCCCATTTGCTGAAGCATCTAACATCATCCTTGTAGGAGCATTCACTCCATTATAAAACATAACCATTTGGGTCCAATCATGAAAACCATGATTTGTGCACTTCCTCAATAATCCCTTGAATCGATCCCAACACTCATACATGGATTCGTCATCAGCTTGACGAAAAGAAGCGATATCATTTCTCAACTTAGTATTTCTATTGGGTGGATTATACCGTAGCAGAAAACTTTTGCATAGATCTGTCTAAGTCTCCATTGATCCAGCTGGCACTCCACTTAGCCATGCTATAGCACAATCACGTAAAGAATATGGAAACAATTTAAGATTTGACACATCCTCGTGCACTCCTTGTTGTTTGAACGAGTCACAAACTTCGAAGAAAGCATGTATATGTTGTCTTGCATCTTCGTGGGGCATACCTCCAAACTGACCAATAGTGTTCAACATGTTGAACATAATAGGTTTAAGCTCGAACTGGGTTGCCTGAATTTCTGGAGCTACTATTCTGGGATAGAGATCGTCCAAGATAGGAGTCAAATGATCTCTAATGGCTCGAGGTCGAGCCACTTCTCCCTGGCCATTTTCCACAGCATCTCCGTTACCTTGAGGTGGTGGTATTTCTCCGTTCATGTTACTGATCTCTTCTCTTCGAACACGTCTCCTAGGTCTCAAGAAATGCTCGATTTCAGAAATAGGTGATTGCAGGGGTCCTCTAGGTCGTCTTCTGGTCATGCACTAGCAGGACACCTGAAAAGAAAAATGAAAAACCTATAATAAATATGTAAAATAACAAAAAGAACTAGCAATATAAACAAAAACTATAAACAACCAATTGCCAACCCCGGCAATGGCGCCAAAAACTTGTTGCTTGCGTGTAGTGTACTATAAATGATACGCAAAAATGGTGCAAGTATACACGTTGAACGAGTAATAAAGTGAGTGAGTGAGTATCGTCTCCATAGGGATTGGAGGTATTCACGGTTTGTTGTAACAATATTGATTGAACTTTTTGCAAATAACAATGCTATAGTAAAAGAGATGATGTAAAATAATGCTGAAGAAAAATAGATCATAGAAAGATGAGATAATAATATGATAAACATGTCCCCTTTTGTATGCAAAACTCACTACGGAATGACTGGCTGAGAATGATGGAGAACCTAAACTAAGCTTCTTAACGATACTAAGGCTTTTCAGCTATCTTCTATGCTAGGCAAGATTTGCTAAAAGTGTTCCTAAACTATCTCTAGCCAGGAAACTGGGAGTCATAAATGCTACAGCAATACCTCTCGGCTCTCGACAGCCACTTCATTGCTTATGGGGGTTCTAAGGCTAGCTCTCTCGATTACTAACCTTAACAAACACTTAAAGAACGGCCAACTCTCGAGGGCTCTTACAACTTTAAGGAAATAAAACGCATAAGCAAAGCATAGAACATGATAAACACTGAAAAGGCTATAGCATGCATTGAAAAGTACTTAAAATAAAATCATCCATCAAACCTAAGCCACCTAAGACAGTTCGTAGCTGGGCAATATCATCCAAAGTATCATTGTGATAACATCACCAAAGATAAAGATATGAAAAGGAAATGCTAAAGCGACAGAAAGAAAGGTAAACTCCCTCTTCGCCATGGACTGCCTGACTGTCTTAGGCCCACCTCCTCTCTCAAGGCCGGCGAGGCCACTCCTTGGAGCTTCAACGATGGAGGACACCAAGTGGAGAAGATGAAGGTGAACGCTTCTCTCTCCTTGCTTTCTTCCACCTCTCTCTCTCTCTTGTTTCACCTCTTTTTTCCAAGATTCTCTCCCTCTTTATATAATGGAGGCTTCTAGGGTTTTTGTGCCCTAAATAATCCTTGAAAATCTCAAGGAATATCCACCGACAAGCTCTACCACGAGGGGACAAGGAGGACAGTCTGCAGGTGGGTACTAGCTGCTGCACATGTCAGGTTGTCCTTTTCTGCTTGCTCAAGTGCTTCTGCAGCTCACGTGCTTCTCACGTGCTGGCCAATATCCACTTCCACTATGCTATAGCAATTCCTAGCACTAGCTTTCTCTCTTGACTCCTTTCCTGCGCACCAACAAACCCAAAACCAACCTTCCGAGCAGTACCCCTCAGTATGGATCAATAACTAACAAAGATAAAGATGCACCCAAAAGAAGAAAATGCAACCAAAATACAGTCTAAATGCTATGGTATGAACTCTAGAACAGGCAAATGCTATAGCAAAAAGGTATGAAAACAAGGATATTCATGCAGTTATCATTGGACATTGTATTGGTTACCTCCTTGATTTCCCCAAGCTAAATTTGGGTGTTGTCTCAAACCAACATTGTAAGTCTTGGAATTCGAATTATAATTACGATTAAAATTTCCAAAAACTGTAACCCCCTTAACCCGGCCTAGACGGTTGACCCGAATTAAGAAAGTCATACGGGGAAAACCAAAGTCAACCCGAAAGTCAACCTTGATTAACGACCCTTTTTTTTCTTTTTAAACTTGTCTAGATGCACATTAACCCTAGTTATGATCATTCAAACAGCATGCTCAAAGATCATAAACATCAGAGATCAAACAGGGACCCAATTGAACAATTTACAACTTTAGGGACCAAATTGTAAATTCTGTAAATTATAAGGTCTTAACCCAAATTAATGTTACCAACTTGTAATTAGTCAAGTTTCATGCTTCTCTGCAAATTTTCAGCTCAAACGGACTTCCCAAACTCATACAATTGCACAAACAAGATTCAGGACCAAAATGCAAACTTTTCAAAACATATAACCGCCCATGTCAGCCCCCAACGGTCAGGTGTTCCGAAACAGGGAGAACCTGTTTCGAAACGCGGGACCATTCTGCAACGGGGTTCGAAACGAGGGCTGGCAGAGGCCTTTCCGTTTCGGAACGGTGTCTTCCGTTTCGGACGCCTGGCTATTACAGGGCACTCGTTCCGAAACGGTAGCTCCCGTTCCGATACGGCCTGCACAGAATGCAGAAAATTGCTTGCTTAAACACACAATTGATCAGCCATACATGCTCCAAATGCAACCAAACTTTACCAGCAAGACATTCAACATATAAAGAACATAATAGCATCAACCAATCACCATCATAGCATCAAATATGAAAAGCCCCAAATCTAAAGGCATGCTTCCTAATTAGCAAACCATTCAAGCATTAAATCTCCAAACCAACCATATAATGGCCAAATACATGTTCCAGCATTATTAACAACATTTAACAAACTTAGGGAGTTCAAAACCTCTCCCAAAACATCCACATAGGTCCCCCATTGCCAAATGCCAAAAGCTAAAAGTGTTTAAGAAACCTTCCCATACTTGAGCTTAGTTTCCACTTGGTTGCTTGCCCTCCTTGCTGCCCTCAATGCACCTTAATGCTCTGCATTATTGGTTTAAGAAAGGAGAGAGAGCGTAAGCAAAAGCTTAGTGAGGAATGCTCATTAAAACCATTCAATAATGCATTTATAAAACTCATTTATAAACCATACTTCAAGCAACATTTATACATGCTCTTTAACATTTAAAACAAGCATCTCATGCTTCAAGTTCATAACAAGTCATATTGGCAACAAGTGATACATTTCACATAAGATCCACACATGAACTTTTAAACACCATTGTGATCTTATCCCCATGGACTTTTAAACACCATGGCCCATGGACTTTTAAACACCATGGCCCATGGACTTTAAAACACCATGGCAAGGACCACACAAGGACTTTTAACCACCTTTGTGTCCTTAACAAGAATCTCCCAATGAATTTTAAACACCTTGGAGTTCTTAAGTAACCAAGGCTTACACAAGGAATTTTAACCACCTTGAGCCTTAACCAAGAACCAACCATGGACTTTTAAACACCATGTTGTTCTTAAAATTCACAAGATTCACACAAAGACTTTTAACCACCTTTGTGATCTTAACCAAGAACCATCCAAGGACTTTTAACCACCTTGATGTTCTTAAATATACAAGGCTCACACAAGGACTTTTAACCACCTTTGTGACCTTAACCATCACTTGCCAATATGTTTCATTATCATCATTATTCCACTGTTTTAAAGCATTTAAACAAGCCATAAACATCATGCATTTTTAAGCATCAAACCACATTTAAACAATGTTCAAAAACAAGGAACTCTTACCTTGAGTTTCCTTTAACACATGGCTTACAATCTCAGCAATTAAACATGCTAGATATGCTTTCAAAACAGATTTAAAATCATGCAAACAAACACATTGCATACAACCAAAACCATGGCCATCACCAAGAGAGTTTTTCCGAAAACTTACTCTTGAGCTTAGCTAAGTTGCTTAGACTTAAACTAAGCTCCCAAACCTTCAAAACACTGGTTGCAAAGCCGAAAACCAAATTCCACTCACCGATTCCGTTTCACCTCTTGCCGAAACACAAATCAAGCTTCCGGATCACCACCACTTGGATCCAAAGATGACTCCCCTGTTTTAAACACATCAAAGCAGAGGATTAATGCATCATCATGCATTAATAGCTTCAATGAAAGCACCTAAACTCGCTGCTCTCATCCACACTCCATTTTCGGCCACCAAACACAACCGAAAATGCATCCAAACAACTCCTCAACATTGCCCAGCCAAGATCCAACAAAACTAAACATCTTTAAACATCATTTAACATCTAAAAAGGACCTAACAACATCCTTATATCTCCAGCAACAACAGATCCACAAGATCACTTCAAAACAACCAAGAATCACAAGCTAAACTTAGGAAATTCAACCTATCCGGGATTGCATTAATTAAAACTCAATTCCTTATCAATTTAACATTCATTTAACATCAAATTAACACCTTAAAACACAGCCCAATCAGACCATACGAAAATCCATCAAAAATCACCAAATCTTGCATTTAAAGCTAAGATCCATTAAACAACTTTAAAACCATTTATAAATCATCAATTAAGGATTGAGAACTTAGGAATTTCAGTAAAGAACTGAGAGTTTAGAGGAGAAGGACGTTCTTACCTCCAAACTTGAGTTTCTCCCTTTTTGGAACCAAAATCTTGAAAATCCAATTAGCAAATGGTGAGGTTTTGTTGATTAGATGATTAGCAATCAAAAGAGAATTGAAAAGAGATATTTAGGTGACAAAATCAGAGGAAAAAGCTCTGGAGAAAGATGTTTGGTTTGAGAGAAAATGAGAGAAAATGGAAATGAGATTTTAGGAAAAATTAGTTGGAAATAACTTCCCTCCACTTTTCTTTTGTTTAAAAACCAGAATTAAATCATTAAATATCATAGAAAAATCTGGAGAAACTCCCTTTGGGTAAATAGCTCCTTAAAGATTCAAAGTTTCAATCTTTTTTAAAAACAGTCACGCAGTTTTCAAAAATTACATTTTGGTCACTAGCCAAAATGTCACCCTTCCAAACCTCATTTTGTAAAATTGATTTCACAGTTCACTTATATATATTAAAAGAGGATTTTAGAACATTTTTCCATATTTTTAATGCAACCCGAACTAGGCTTTCCTAATTTCACCTTTTTATACTCGAACAGCACTTTGACCGAACCGGTCCAAGCCCAAAACTTCTAAGCCCAAAACCGGGGCGTTACAACTCTCCCCCCCCCCCCTTAAGGAATTTCGTCCTCGAAATTTACCTGAAGGAAAGAGATACGGAAACTGCTTCAGCATGTCATCCTTTCGCTCCCACGTGGCTTCCTCAACACCACGGTGCTTCCACAACACCTTCACCAACTCAATGGTCTTGCCACGAAGAACCTTGCTATCCGAATCCAGAACCTTCACCGGTTCCTCATCATAGGTCAAATCCGGATTCAATTCCACTTCCTCCACAGGCATCACATGCGAAGGATCAGATCTATACTTCCGGAGCATAGAAACATGAAACACATCATGAATCTTCTCCAACTCTTGAGGTAGCCTCAACCTGTACGCAACAGGACCCACACGCTCAACCACCTCATATGGTCCAATGAACCTAGGGCTCAACTTACCCTTCCGGCCAAACCTCATCACCTTCTTCCAAGGCGAAACCTTCAAAAATACACGGTCACCCACCGCATACTCAATCTCCTTACGCTTCAAATCCGCGTAAGACTTTTGCCGATCAGAAGCTGCCTTCAAACGCTCACAAATGAGCTTCACCTTCTCGGTGGTTCCTTTCAACAAAGCCGGCATCGAAACCAACTTTTGACCCGATTCAGCCCAACAAAGAGGAGTCCTACACTTCCTCCCGTACAAAGCCTCATAAGGTGCCATTTGAATACTTGCCTGATAACTATTGTTATAAGCAAACTCTACCAAAGGCAAATGCTTCTCCCAAGAACCCTGAAATTCAATCACGCAGCACCTCAACATATCCTCCAAAATCTGGATAACACGCTCAGACTGACCATCCGACTGAGGATGATAGGATGTACTGAAATTCAACCTTGTACCCAAAGATTGATGCAAACACTGCCAGAAACGCGATGTGAACCTCGGATCCCTATCCGACACAATCGACTTAGGCACACCATGCAGCCGCACAATCTCAGCAATGTACAGCTCCACAAGCTTATCCAAGAAAACGTAGTATGCACAGGCAAGAAATGCGCACACTTCGTCAGGCGATCCACAATCACCCACACCGAATTCTTCTTCGATGGTGACAAAGGTAAACCAGATACAAAATCCATGGTAACCCTTTCCCACTTCCATTCAGGGATTCTCAACGGTTGCAACAGCCCTGAAGGAACCTGATGCTCAGCCTTAACTCGCTGACACACCATACACTTGCTCACAAACTCAGCAACATCCTTCTTCAAACCCACCCAATAGTACTCATCACGAAGATCACGATACATCTTAGTACTACCAGGGTGCATAGCAAAAGGACTACTATGACCTTCAGTCAGAATAGCACGCCTCAATTCAACATCATTGGGCACTACTATTCGACTCCCAAAACACAACACACCATCATCATTAAAACAGAAATCCGAAGGCCTACCCTCCGCGATATCCTGAACATGAGGCACCAAGGAATCATCCAGCAACTGCTTTTCCTTGATCAACTGAACCAAAGATGGTTTCACTTGCAACTCAGCCACAAGACCACCATCACGCGAAATACTCAAACTGGCAAACATAGCCCTCAGCTCAACAGCTACCTTCCTACTCAAAGCATCTGCAACAACATTAGCTTTTCCAGGATGGTACTCAATCGTCAAATCATAATCCTTGAGCAACTCCAACCAACGTCGCTGCCTGAGATTCAACTCCTTCTGAGACATCAGATACCTCAAACTCTTGTGATCCGTGTACACAGTACACTTCTCACCATACAGATAATGTCTCCAAATCTTCAAAGCAAAAACCACTGCAGCCAACTCAATATCATGCGTAGGATAATTGCGCTCATGCACCTTCAACTGCCGCGATGCATAAGCAACCACCTTACCCTCTTGCATCAGCACACATCCCAAACCAACATAGGACGCATCACTGTAGACCACAAACTCTTTCCCTGATTCAGGTTGAACCAAGATAGGAGCTTGCGTCAAAGCCGCCTTAAGCTTCTCAAAAGCCTGTTGTCTCGCTTCCGTCCACTCATACTTAACATCCTTTTGCAACAACTTCGTCAAAGGTGCAGCAATCTTAGAAAACCCATCCACAAACCTCCAATAGTATCCCGCCAAACCAAGGAAACTACGAACCTCATGAACAGACTTAGGGACCTTCCAATTCATCACCGCCTCAATCTTCTGAGGATCAACACGAATCCCCTCAGCAGAAACTACATGCCCAAGAAACACCACCTCCTTAAGCCAGAACTCACACTTGCTCAGCTTGGCATAAAGCTGATTCTCCAACAAAGCTTGCAGCACAATCCTCAAGTGCTCTTCATGCTCCTCCTCAGTACGCGAGTACACGAGGATATCATCAATGAACACCACAACGAACTTATCCAGGTATTCATGAAACACACGATTCATCATGTCCATGAAAGCAGCAGGAGCATTTGTCAAACCAAACGGCATCACAAGAAACTCATAATGCCCATACCTTGTCCTGAAAGCTGTCTTAGGCACATCCACATCCTTCACCTTCAACTGATAATACCCTGACCTCAAGTCAATCTTAGAGAACACAGCAGCTCCCCGAAATTGATCAAAGAGATCATCAATTCTCGGCAAAGGATACCGATTCTTGATAGTCAACTTGTTCAGCTGACGGTAATCAATGCACATTCTCATAGTGCCATCCTTCTTCTTCACAAACAAGACCGGTGCACCCCAAGGTGACACACTTGGCCGAATGAACCCACGATCAAGCAACTCTTGCAATTGCGTCTTCAGCTCCTTAGGTGCCATTCTATAACGGGTAATGGACACAGGAGTTGTATTCTCATACAGCTCAATTCCAAACTCCACCTCGCGATTAGGAGGTAAACCAGGCAACTCCTCAGGAAACACACCAGGAAACTCTCGCACAACCCTGATATCTTGAACCCGCAACTCCTTAGAGCTAGGATTCATTACAAAAGCTAGGTAAGCTTCACAACCTTGCCTCAGCATCCTGCTCGCCCCCAAGGTAGACACCACATTGGCAAGAAACTTCACATTCTCACCAACCACAACCACTTCATAATCATCCGCAAGCTTCAGCGAAACTCGCTTATTTTCACAATCCACTACAGCACGATGCTCAGCAAGCCAATCCATACCAAGGATTACATCAAAACCATAGAAAGGCAACTCCATAAGGTCAACATGAAAAACATGTTCTTGAACAACCAAAGGACACCTTCTATACAACTTTCGAGTCACAACAGTCTCACCAAAAGAACTAGTGACACGAACACCAACATCCAAAGACTCAACAGGCAAACCAAGCAATTCAGTATGCTCACGCAAAATGTATGAATGCGTAGATCCAGAATCAATCAAGGAAAGTAATGACAAGGATTGCAAAGTAAAAGTACCTGCAATCACATCCGCGTCATTCCTCCCCTCCCGCTGGGCATACACCCTAGCTTGACCTCCACCCTCAGGCTGAATAGCCACAACATGGGCCACTCCTCGACCACCTTCCTCTCTCCGCTGGAAGTTACCACGGCCGCGCCCATGACCTCTCTGCGGTGCAGCAACAACAGGAGCACGCACTTGGCCACCGGCCAACATAGAACACTCCCTCCTCATGTGATCCGTAGATCCACAATTCCAGCACCCGTTACCAGCTGCCGCAACAGGAGCTTGCACCTCCCTCACAACACGAGGACAATCACGCTTCATACGACCACGTGAACCACAAATCCAACACGCACTCGGATCAGCTCTAGCATTGCCTCCCCGAGCCGGCGCACCACCACCTCGCTTAGCCGAGGACTGATACTTCTGATCATGTCCCCTCTTGTTCCGTCCACCACCAGAACTATACTCAGCAGCTCGCTTTTCAGCACTAGAACCAGCACTTTTAGCAGATAAACCCAAGTTCATCTCAATATCCTTGGCTCAGCCCACCAGCACATCAAAATCATCATACTCGGTAGCCAGCACATACATCTTCACATCCGTCACTAAACCATAACGGAATCTTTCGCACCTCGCCCGCTCATCAGGGACTAACTCAGGCGCATATTGACTGAGTCGAACAAACTGCACTTCATACTCAGCCACAGTCATGCTCCCCTGGGTGAGAGACATGAACTCCCGCTTCTTTTCATCTAGGTACCTCACACCTAGATACCTTCTCTTGAACACATTCTGGAAGAATGTCCAAGTTACATCAGTATCAGCCATCCCGGCGATAGTGATTGTCCACCACGTATAAGCATCATCCTGTAGCAAGGATACAACACACCCCAGCTTCTGCACATCAGTGCAACTCATCTGACCCAAGATCCTCTTGGTACTCTCCATCCAGGATTCAGAACCTTCCGCGGACAAACCCCTGAACTCAGTCCCACCAAGACTGCGTAAACGTTCCAAGGGTACTCTAACTCCAGAATCTCCCTGATGCCCAGCTCCTTGAGCTCCAGCCACTGCCGCTCGAAAAGAACCAGCAATAGCTTGCACTAACATCGTCATGTCAGGCATAGCTTGCCCTTGACCAGCCTCAGGTCCAGCGACCCCAGCACCAGCTGCAGCCTCAGCTCTTTCTCCCTCAGCACCACCACCACCAGGTGGAGGAGGTAACACTGCACTTCCCGCATTTTCCTCATTCTCATTCTGAGCCGTAGCTCGCACATTACTCCTCAACTCTCTACGAGGTGCCATACTCTAACAATGCAATCACAATGCAAACAAACAAAGTCAGGCCCAGCAAGGTAAGCAATCCAAGTACTCAAGCTCATTTTCATTTAAAATCAACATCATTTCATTAGCTTTGATTCGGCAATGGGTACCCACAACATGCTTCACCACAGCATACAACTCAATTGCATCAAATTCACAAACCACTCAACATGCCTTCACCCAACAAGCATACAAGGCATACATACTTCAATCATGCACACATTCATTCCCAATTACTCGAGAACTCAGCTCTAATACCACCAAATGTAACCCCCTTAACCCGGCCTAGACGGTTGACCCGAATTAAGAAAGTCACACGGGGAAAACTAAAGTCAACCCGAAAGTCAACCTTGATTAACGACCCTTTTTTTTCTTTTTAAACTTTTCTAGATGCACATTAACCCTAGTTATGATCATTCAAACAGCATGCTCAAAGATCATAAACATCAGAGATCAAACAGGGACCCAATTGAACAATTTACAACTTTAGGGACGAAATTGTAAATTCTGTAAATTATAAGGTCTTAACCCAAATTAATGTTACCAACTTGTAATTAGTCAAGTTTCATGCTTCTCTGCAAATTTTCAGCTCAAACGGACTTCCCAAACTCATACAATTGCACAAACAAGATTCAGGACCAAAATGCAAACTTTTCAAAACATATAACCGCCCATGTCAGCCCCCAACGGTCAGGTGTTCCGAAACAGGGAGAACCTGTTTCGAAACGCGGGACCGTTCCGCAACGGGTTTCGAAACGAGGGCTGGCAGAGGCCTTTCCGTTTCGGAACGGTGTCTTCCGTTTCGGACGCCTGGGCTATTACAGGGCACCCGTTCCGAAACGGTAGCTCCTGTTCCGATACGGCCTGCACAGAATGCAGAAAATTGCTTGCTTAAACACACAATTGATCAGCCATACATGCTCCAAATGCAACCAAACTTTACCAGCAAGACATTCAACATATAAAGAACATAATAGCATCAACCAATCACCATCATAGCATCAAATATGAAAAGCCCCAAATCTAAAGGCATGCTTCCTAATTAGCAAACCATTCAAGCATTAAATCTCCAAACCAACCATATAATGGCCAAATACATGTTCCAGCATTATTAACAACATTTAACAAACTTAGGGAGTTCAAAACCTCTCCCAAAACATCCACATAGGTCCCCCATTGCCAAATGCCAAAAGCTAAAAGTGTTTAAGAAACCTTCCCATACTTGAGCTTAGTTTCCACTTGGTTGCTTGCCCTCCTTGCTGCCCTCAATGCACCTTAATGCTCTGCATTATTGGTTTAAGAAAGGAGAGAGAGCGTAAGCAAAAGCTTAGTGAGGAATGCTCATTAAAACCATTCAATAATGCATTTATAAAACTCATTTATAAACCATACTTCAAGCAACATTTATACATGCTCTTTAACATTTAAAACAAGCATCTCATACTTCAAGTTCATAACAAGTCATATTGGCAACAAGTGATACATTTCACATAAGATCCACACATGGACTTTTAAACACCATTGTGATCTTATCCTCATGGACTTTTAAACACCATGGCCCATGGACTTTTAAACACCATGGCAAGGACCACACAAGGACTTTTAACCACCTTTGTGTCCTTAACAAGAATCTCCCAAGGACTTTTAAACACCTTGGAGTTCTTAAGTAACCAAGGCTTACACAAGGAATTTTAACCACCTTGAGCCTTAACCAAGAACCAACCATGGACTTTTAAACACCATGTTGTTCTTAAAATTCACAAGATTCACACAAAGACTTTTAACCACCTTTGTGATCTTAACCAAGAACCATCCAAGGACTTTTAACCACCTTGATGTTCTTAAATATACAAGGCTCACACAAGGACTTTTAACCACCTTTGTGACCTTAACCATCACTTGCCAATATGTTTCATTATCATCATTATTCCACTGTTTTAAAGCATTTAAACAAGCCATAAACATCATGCATTTTTAAGCATCAAACCACATTTAAACAATGTTCAAAAACAAGGAACTCTTACCTTGAGTTTCCTTTAACATATGGCTTACAATCTCAGCAATTAAACATGCTAGATATGCTTTCAAAACAGATTTAAAATCATGCAAACAAACACATTGCATACAACCAAAACCATGGCCATCACCAAGAGAGTTTTTCCGAAAACTTACTCTTGAGCTTAGCTAAGTTGCTTAGACTTAAACTAAGCTCCCAAACCTTCAAAACACTGGTTTCAAAGCCGAAAACCAAATTCCACTCACCGATTCCGTTTCGCCTCTTGCCGAAACACAAATCAAGCTTCCGGATCACCACCACTTGGATCCAAAGATGACTCCCCTGTTTTAAACACATCAAAGCAGAGGATTAATGCATCATCATGCATTAATAGCTTCAATGAAAGCACCTAAACTCGCTGCTCTCATCCACACTCCATTTTCGGCCACCAAACACAACCGAAAATGCATCCAAACAACTCCTCAACATTGCCCAGCCAAGATCCATCAAAACTAAACATCTTTAAACATCATTTAACATCTAAAAAGGACCTAACAACATCCTTATATCTCCAGCAACAACAGATCCACAAGATCACTTCAAAACAACCAAGAATCACAAGCTAAACTTAGGAAATTCAACCTATCCGGGATTGCATTAATTAAAACTCAATTTCTTATCAATTTAACATTCATTTAACATCAAATTAACACCTTAAAACACAGCCCAATCAGATCATAGGAAAATCCATCAAAAATCACCAAATCTTGCATTTAAAGCTAAGATCCATTACACAACTTTAAAACCATTTATAAATCATCAATTAAGGATTGAGAACTTAGGAATTTCAGTAAAGAACTGAGAGTTTAGAGGAGAAGGACGTTCTTACCTCCAAACTTGAGTTTCTCCCTTTTTGGAACCAAAATCTTGAAAATCCAATTAGCAAATAGTGAGGTTTGTTGATGAGATGATTAGCAATCAAAAGAGAATTGAAAAGAGATATTTAGGTGACAAAATCAGAGGAAAAAGCTCTGGAGAAAGATGTTTGGTTTGAGAGAAAATGAGAGAAAATGGAAATGAGATTTTAGGAAAAATTAGTTGGAAATAACTTCCCTCCACTTTTCTTTTGTTTAAAAACCAGAATTAAATCATTAAATATCTTAGAAAAATCTGGAGAAACTCCCTTTGGGTAAATAGCTCCTTAAAGATTCAAAGTTTCAATCCTTTTTTAAAACAGTCACGCAGTTTTCAAAAATTACATTTTGGTCACTAGCCAAAATGTCACCCTTCCAAACCTCATTTTGTAAAATTGATTTCACAGTTCACTTATATATATATTAAAAGAGGATTTTAGAACATTTTTCCATATTTTTAATGCAACCCGAACTAGGCTTTCCTAATTTCACCTTTTTATACTCGAACAGCACTTTGACCGAACCGGTCCAAGCCCAAAACTTCTAAGCCCAAAACCGGGGCGTTACAAAAACAATTATCGACTCAGGATTGGCAGGGCAATCTTTCATGCGATGATCTTCTCCACATATTGTATAGAATGTGGCTAACACCTTCACTTCTTGGGATTCATTACTCTTTTGCAAAGTTCTCACCATGTTAGTAAGATTGGAAATCTCATCGTGTGTGGATGTAAGTTAATCTATCTGCAATTTTCCACCAATTTTAGTCATGGTCCCAAGTATGGTAGTAGGGCACTCGAAATCATTAGTTGAAATCCTCTCAAGGATGCCAATTGTTTCTGTACATTTTTTGTTAAGCAGCAAACTATTTGCCGAAGCATCAACAACAATTCTGACTTGTGCATTGAGTCCATTGTAAAAGGTCTCCATCTGGGTCCAATTTGGGAATCAATGTACGAGACACCTCTTCAAAAGGTCCTTAAAAATCTCCCAGGCATCATATAGGGTCTCATCATCAGCCTGCCTAAATGTAATGGTCTTACTCCTCAGCTTGGCAGTGAGTTTAGGTGGCTGAAAACGTAGCAAAATTTTTTGTGCATAGATCTCCCCATGAGGTGACAGAATCAGGTGGCAAAGAACTTAGCCACGTTTTTATCATCTCTCAAGGAAAAGGTGAATAATGTCAGCTTTAATAATCCTCCAATACTCTAGGCCGTTGAAATAGCAGGAAAACCTCCATTAATTGCTTCAAGTGTTGCCTTGGATCTCAAGTATGTGCTCCATCAAATTATCCTGCATTCAAAAGAGTTTGTATCATCACCGGTTTGAGTTCAAAATTTTGTGTATTTACCTTGAGATCAATTACTCTTGGCATCAAGTTGTCTATGTGTTGGTGCTGAGTGTTCTCTAATAGGTCTCTCTTCCTTCACATGAATGGTTGGGGCAACAAGAGCTGGTGGTACCCCTTTGTTTTGATCACTACCTCCATTTCCTTATTGAACCATCTTTCGAATTTGTTTCTTTAATCTTCGTATAGTTCTTTCAATTTTCAGATCGTATGGCTAATCTTTCACCATAGGGCGGTTTTTGATTATACACCGGTCAAAACAAACAAATAAAATAAAACAAAAAGAAACAAGTAAAAATTTAAACAATAAATTTCGTCACAATCCCTGGAAACAACGCCAAAAACTTGTCGCGTTTGCTAACGTTTGGAAAAAGATAGAATTTTAGTGTACAAGTGCTAGAGAATAATGCCAAGGTGGGTCTTACGCATGCAAGTATACACGGTCAGCAAGTAATACAACAATAAGCTGAGTATCGAATCCACATGGATTGACCAAGAACTTATTTGCCCAATGTTTACTTGTTTGAAAGAAATTAAAGTGTTTGAAATGTTTTAGGTTTTCGATTAAAAAGATGTAAAAACAGTGTACTGAAAATGAAAGTAGAATTTCAACGAAGTGTTCAATTGAATGATAAGTGTTGGCAAGGGATGCTTGGATTTCACACTACATATGCCAGCCTTTAATGATGTCTTGCCTTGGTTTATTGTCGAGCTGATTAAAAATAATATTGCCTCTTTGGATGGCAATACTCTAAGTTAACCACGGATAAACCCCTATATGTTTATAGTGAAGTTTTTAATTAATTAACTTCATTAAGTGTCAATCTTTACTCCTAAGGGGTAGACTCACTTCCGAAGTAAATTCATATACTTGAACATCTTCTGTTGAAGCTTCTCGCCTTAGTATCTAGCAAATAATAGTTGCCCCGCAAGTCTGTTAAGATATTAAGGTGCAATAAACACACAATGCCAACTATTGTAAGGCAATGGATTTAGGAAAATTAAGTGCTAGAAGATAGAAAATAATACCAAAGAATTCTAATTATTAAAAACCAACTATAAAATAAGTGTAAATGAAAAAATACTCCAACAAACTGTAAAATCATAGTTCATGGTTGGGGGTCCATCCACAAAACGTCATTATTTCTCAACATCATATCAAAATAAAACAAATAAAACAAAGAAAATGTGCAAGAAGGAGATCCATCGATGCAGCTCTTCGAATGCTCTAGAGCTCTCGGTCTTAACTAGTCAAACCACATCGCCTCTCGGTTCACCATGGTGCAACCTCTCTTCAATCCGGTTCTCCCTCAAGTGGTTGCTTGATCTCTTTTAAATAGGCTTGCGTGGAAACCCTAGGATAAGCCTTTAGGATTGAAATTTGAATGCGCAAGGGATAAGCTGCATGATCGTCTTATCCAGATTTTGAATCCTAGGGATAACGTGTAAAAGGTCCAACGGAAACTTTGACCGGTCATAGGACATCAATCCTTTTCCAGTCGGGCTTGGCATTGTTTGGTCCATCTATGCCAACTGCTACCCGACAATTCTCTGCTTCTTATCCTGCGTTCTTTGCAATCGCTTCTCTACCATATCTGCATGGATGTGTCCTGAATCAAAACCAGCAAATAACCCTTCACACTGGCAATGGAATATCTCCTTAACCTCATAAGTAAATGTATGATTTTATCATCTAAATGCAACTAAATGTACTTAAAGAACAAGCGAAGGCTTTCTAAAATAAGAATAAAAATAGTACTTTTGAGGAGTTAATGTATAGCTCCCGCAGAAGTTCAAGTACATAATGCAGATGAGAAGGTGGAGGAGGTAAAACGCCGCTTTTGGAATCAACATCGTCTGAAACACTTAACTTATATCAGACCTCAAATCTAAATTCCCAAAATTTACTAGATACAAAATAATTTTTAATTAGTAAAACAAGTTGTATAGGTTCGAATTCGGGTTTGATCTGACTGTTCGGTGCATAAGCGGTCCGTTCAAATTAGAATACACATATGTTTATATGGTTTGATTCATAATAGGCCCCACTTAACTCTTAAGACCCTAAGGATTTGCAATGCAAATCTAGTCACTTTATGCCCTATGATTGGATCATGATTTGAGGACACAAGCTCCAACCAGTACGTGTTTTTTCATGCTAAAGACTAGCACACACTAAACTGCAGGTAATAAAGATAGTGCTTGGGTTTTTACCAACCCCCACAAAAAGCACAGTGACCAGAGTATAGCCTCAACGAAGCGTATTCAACAAAATAATTCCAAAGGAGTTAAACTTTGAAAACCAAACCACGAAACAAGAGTAAAATGGAGACGAGTATCACAACAGCTTACTAACAAACACAAAAAAGCAAGAAAATGACGGGGCAAGCAGAAACTGAATGATTTCTCATAATTTTATCGATAAAGGTAAATGAATGATACGAAACTAAGTGATAGGATTTACTCACAAGACAAAGGGAAAAGAGTGGTTATGGTTGGGCAGTGCAAGAACATTGGACGGTGTCTCACCATTTTCTGATTAGAATTAATTGCACGAAAAGAGAGAGGGGTGACATATTCGAGTGAGTGAAAGAGGTTGAGTGCGGCTACATAGGTTAATGGTTTCCAAGGAGACAAGGGTTGAGAAAAAATGGATTAAATATATCAAACGAAGGGGTAAAATCACATAGTAATGGTCCCAACTTATCCTACTTTCCGGAAAATCCCTCAAGGTTCGAATTTGACACAATTAGGTCACTGAAATAGTTTAACTTAATAAACTACCCAAATTGAATAATTAGGGTTGGGGATTTTAATTGCCAATTTATAGGGTTTGAATTAGGAATTCTCAAATTAGAATTAAAGTTTCAAAAAAAAGTAATAATTTTTGGGTTGTTACAACTCTCCTCTTAATAAAAATTTTGGCCTCAAAATTTACCTAGAGCAAAAAGATGCGGATAATGAGCTTTGACGACGGCGTTGGCCTCCAACATAGCATAATCATAACCGTGGTTGCGCCACAAGACCTTGACCATCTTAATTGTCTTCCTCCTCTGAACCTTCTTATCATGCTCAATAATCTCAATTGGTTCCTCCTCAAAACTCACATCGGGTTAGATCTCAATGTCCTCTATCGGAATAATTTTGGATGGATTTGATCTATAACGCCTCAACATAGAATACGTGAAAAACATCATAAATACGCTAAATCTCAGGAGGTAACTCAAGTTGGTAGCCAACTGGTCCCATTCGACAAAGAATCTGGTATGGGTCAAAATACGATGACTTGGCTTGCCTTTGCGACCAAACCTAAGTACCTTCTGCCACGGAGATACTTTCAAGAAAACCTCATCACCCAAATCATACTCAACATCTTGCCGCTTCAGATCAGCATAAGACTTATGTCTGTCAAAAGCAGACTTAAGCCTATCTCTAATTATCCCGACAGTCACCTCAGACTGACGAGTAATATCAAGAACCAATAACCTGTGCTCATTCAGCTTAGTCCAGCCTATGGAAGTGTGACACTTACGCCCATACAAAGTCTCGTAAGGTGCCATTTGAATACTGAAATGGTAGATGTTATTATACGCAAAATCTGCAAGCAGTAGAAAATCCTCCCAACTACCTCGATAATCAATCACACAACCCTTCAACATATCCTCAAAGATCTGAATAACACACTCGGACTGACCATCAGTTTGCGGATGGTAAGAAGTATTGAAGTTCAGGTGAGTACTTAGAGAAGTATGGAGAGACTCCCAAAACTTTACTATAAACGTCGGATCTCAGTCGAAAATAATAGATACGGGTACCCCATGAAGTCGTGCTATCTCAGCAATGTACAAATGAGCAACCTTACTAAGGGAGTAGTCAACTCGGATATGAATGAAATGCGTGCACTTTGTAAGACGATCGACGATAATCGAAATGGAGTCCTTCTTTGATGGAGTCAAAGGAAGACGACTAACGAAATCCATAGTCACGCGTACCCATTTCCACTAAAGAATCTCAATATGTTGCAGTAACCTAGTTGGACGTTGATGTTCTGCCTTCACTTTCTGACAAATCAAGCACTTGGATGTAGAACCCACAACATCTCCCTTGTGACCTTTCCACCAGTATCCTTCTCGGAGATTCTTATACATCTTATCCCCGTCATGATGTATAGAATAAGGATTGTCATGGGCCTCACAGAGAATAACTTGTTTCAGAGCATAATTCCTCAGAATATAGTACCGACCCCGGAAACAAAGAATAAAATCCTGATCAAAAGAGAAATTACTAGATGTACCCTCTTCAACCTCTCTCATACAGTGTATAAAAAATGGGTCATTAGGCTGCTCAGATCAAATCTCAGAAATCAGAGTAGGAATAACCTGGAGTTCAGCTAGAAGACTACTATCCTCATACGAACTCATACGAGTAAAAATATCTCTCAAATCAGTGATAGCATTACGACACAAGGCATCAGCCACCATATTAGCCTTACTTGGATGATACTAAATCTCATAGTCATATTCCTTAAATAGTTCAAGCCAACGACGTTGTCTCAGATTAAGCTCTTTTTGGGTGAGCAGATATTTCACACTCTTTTGGTTTGTGTAGATATAACACTTCTATCCGTAAAGATAGTGTCTCAAAATCTTGAAAGCAAAGACCACAACAACCAGCTCAAGTTCATGTGTAAGGTAGTTACACTTATGCGTTTTCAGCTATCGAGACGTATAAGCCACTACCTTACCATCCTACATAAGCACACATCCCAAACCAATGTGAGAAGCATTACTGTAAACGGTATAATCCTTCTTAGGCTCCGGTTGAATAAGAACAGGTGCTTGAGTCAACAATGTATTCAATTTCTCAAAGATAGACTGTTGGGCTTTAGTACAGACGAAAGGAACATTCTTCCGTAGAAGCTTATTCAACAGAGCTGCAATGATCGAAAAACCCTCTACAAACCTCCGATAATCACTAGCTAAGCCCAAGAAGCTGCAAATCTGAGGAACATTCTTAGGTTGCTTCTAGTCTATAATAGCCTCAATTTTCTTCGAATCAACCTGAATACCTTTAGCAGAAACTATGTGCCCCAAAAACATAACCTCAAAGAGCCAGAATTCACATTTGATGAATTTTGCATACAATTGTTTCAACCCTTAGAGTCTGTAAAACAATTCTGAGATGTTCTTCATGTTCAGCCTTAGATTTAGAATAGACCAAAATGTCATTAATAAACACCACAAAAACTAGTCCAAGTAGGGTTGAAACACATTATTCATCATATCCATAAATGTGGCATGAGCTTTAGTCAATCCGAAAAGCGTCAAAAGGAACTTGTAATGGTCGTAACGTGTTCGAAAAGCTGTCTTAAAGAAATCAGAATCCTTAATCTTGAGTTGGTAGTAACCAGATCTCAAGTCTATCTTAGAGGAAACCTTGGCACCCTGAAACTGATCGAAGAAATCATCAATATGAGGGAGGGGATACATGTTCTTTATCGCCAGCTTGTTCAGCTTCTGATAATCAATGCATAGCCGAAGTGTCCCATCCTTCTTCTTGACAAAAATAACAGGAGCTCCCCATGGTGAAACATTTCACAATAATATCTCGATAAAATATAAATCACATTAAAACACAGTGCTTGAGAAGATGCTAAACTGAAAACACAAACCCAGCTACATACTCCAATCACAGTGGTGGAAAACCCAGCTCCTCAGGATTATCAGATGTTTTCAAGAAAGCACTCTTCTTCTCACAATCAAGATTAACTCGGTGAGCAGATAGCTAGTCCATATCAAGAATTAGGTCGAACTCATTGAACGTGAGTTCCATCAGATTTGCTGGAAAGACTTCCCCTTGAATCTCAAGAGGACATATACGAGAGATTTTGTTAAGATCAACTGGATTACCCACGAGACTCTGAACAGTTACTGAAAAATCACTCCCACTAACCAAAATCTACAGACCACCAGCTACCGCAACTGCCACATATGAGTGCCTAAAACCATTGTCGAGCAAAGAAAAATATGGAATAGAATGGTAGAGAAAGAACCTGCTATGACGTCTGGATGGTCGCGATCTCCATGTGCCCTGGTAGAGTATACTAAACATGGCTATCTAACACCGGAAGCAGCAGCACCACTACTCTGAACCGACATGCCTCTAATAGTTGTACCTGAAGCAACAAATCTTCTTTACCCTATACTAGAACTAGGTGTCTGAACGGAAGCCTGAGACTGGCCCTTCAAAAAAGAAGTTGTACGCAGACAAGGAAAAGCATTGAAGAAATGATCATGGGACCTACATCTGAAACAAGCACCAGTTTGTCTCCTACACTCCCCATTATGCTTCTAATTACTATAAAATCATATATATAGAGGTTGGGAAGCTGTCGATCCACCCCACTAATAGTAGATACCATTAGTCTCGATCTCTGGCTACCCTACACATCTGGTTCCTCTCTAACCCTCTTATAGGTATAGCTAACTAAACCCTGGTGAACACTCAAAACCGGTTGTTTCTTGCCTCAATCTCTTTCCTGAACTGTTTGACTCTTCCCGAGTGTTTCCATTCTCTCCATTGTCTTAGCTCGATCAACCAAATCACTACACATTTTGTTTTTTAATGGAGCTACCTTCTCTGAATCATAAAATGAAGACCATTCAGGAACTCTCGACATTTATCCTTTTATGTCTCCACTAATCCAGGTGCATATTGAGACAACTCAATGAACCAAACCTCGTAAGTAGATATTGTCACATCCTTCTACTTAAGATCAATAAACACTTGACAATGATCTACTAGGTATTATTCCCCTACATAACGGCTGTAAAATACCTGACGGAAGGTCTCCCATGTCATCTGATCAACTATCAACAATCTCCGCTCAGCCTTCCACCAACAAAGAGAATAGGCAAGAAGGAGATCTGTCGATGCAGCCCTTTGAATGCTCTAGAGCTCTCGGTCTTAACTAGTCCAACCACATCGCCTCTTGGTTCACCACGGTGCAGCCTCTCTTAAATCTGGCTCTCCCTCAAGTGGTTGCTTGATCTATTTTAAATAGGCTTGCGTAAAAACTCTAGGATAAGCCTTTAAGTTTAAAATTTGAATGTGCAAGGGATAAGCCACATGATCGTCTTATCTAGATTTTGAATCCTAAGGATAACGTGTACAAGGTCCAACAAAAACTTTGATCGGTCATCGGACATCAATCCTTTGCCAGCCGGGCTTGGCATTGTTTGGTCCATCTATGCCAACTGCTACCCGGCAATTCTATGTTTCTTATCATGTGTTCTTTGCCAGCGCTTCTCTACCATGTCTGTATGGATGAGTCCTGAATCAAAACCAGCAAATAACCCTTCATACTGGAAATAGAATAGCTCCTTAACTTCATACGTAAATGCATGATTTTAACATCTAAATGTACTTAAAGAGCAAGCAAAGGCTTTGTAAAATAATCATAAAAACAGTACTTTTGAGGAGTTAACATATAGCTCTCGCAGAAGTTGCAAGTACAGGATGCACATGATGAGGTAAAACATCGTTCTCAGAATCAACATCGTCTAAAACACTTAATAACTTATATCAGACCTCAAATCTAAATTCCAAAAATTTACTAGATACAAAATAATTTATAATTAGTAAAACAAGGCGTATGAGTTCGAATTCGGGCCTGATCTGACTGTTCGGTGCATAAGCGGTTCGTTCAAATCAGAATATACATATCTTTATATGGTATACTTCATAATAGGTCTCACTCAACTCTTAAGACCCTTAGGATTTTCCATGCAAATCTAGTCACTTTATGCCCTACGATTGGATCATGATTTCAGGACACAAGCTCTAACCACTAGGTGTTTTTCCATGCTAAACACTAGCACACACTAAACTGCATGTAAAAAAGATGTCGAATGGGTTTTTACCAACCCCCACAACAGGCACAGCGACCAGAGTATACCCTCAATGACGCGTAATCAACAGAACAATTCCGAAGGAGTTAAACTTTGAAAACTAAACCATGAAACAAGAGTGAAATGGAGACGAGTATCAAAATAGCTTACTAACAAACACAAAAAGCAAGAAAACGACGGGGCAAGAAAAAACCGAATGATTTCTTATAATTTTATCGACAAAGTTAAACGAATGATACGAAACTAAGTGGTAGGATTTACTCACAAGACAAAGGGAAAATAGTGGTTATGGTTGGGCAGTGCAAGAACAGTGGACGGTGACGTACCGAGTTCTGATCAGAATTAATTGCACGAAAAAGGAGAGGGGTAACTGATTCGAGTAAGTGAAAGAGGTTGAGTGCGGCTACAAAGGTTAATGGTTTCCAAGGAGACTAGGATTGAGAAAAAAGGATTAAATATATCATGCGAAGGGATAAAATCACAAACAAAATGGTCCCAACTTATCATGCTTCCAAAAAAGCCCTCAAGGTTCTACTTTGACACAATTAGGCCACTGAAATAGTTTAAATTAATAAACTTCCCAAATTGAATAATTAGGTTTGGGATTTTAATTCCCAATTTCTAGGGTTTGAATTAGAAATTCACAAATTAGAATTAAGGTTTCAAAAAAAGTAATAATTTTAGGGTTGTTACAACTCTCCCCCCTTAATAGAAATTTCGGCCTCAAAATTACCTAAAGAAAAAAGATACGGATAATGAGCTTGACGACTGCGTTGGGGACCAACGTAGCATAATCATAACTGTGGTTGCACCACAAGACCTTGACCATCTTCATTGTCTTCCTCCTAAGGACCTTCTTATCCTGCTCAATAATCTCAATTGGTTCCTCCTCAAAACTCACATCGGGTCAGATCTCAATGTCCTCAACCGGAATAATGTGGAATGGATTCGATCTATAATGCCTCAACATAGAATACGTGAAAAAAACATCATAAATACGATGAAGCTCAAGAGGTAACTCAAGGGTGTAGCCAACTTGTCCCATAGGACAAAAAATTCGGTATGGGCCAATAATATGATGACTCAGCTTGCCTTTGCGACAAAACCTAAGTACCTTCCTCCATGGAGATACTTTCAAGAAAACCTTATCACCCAAATCATACTCAACATCTCACCGCTTCAGATCGACATAAGACTTTTGTCTGTCAAAAGCATACTTAAGCCTATGGAAGTGCAACAGTTACGCCCATACAAAGTCTCGTAAGGTGCCATTTGAATACTGGACTGGTAGATGTTATTATATGCAAACTCTGCAAGTAGTAGAAAATCCTCCCAACTGCCTCGATAATCAATCACACAACCCCTCAACATATTCTCAAGGATCTGAATAACACGTTCGGATTGACCATCAGTCTGCGAATGGTAAGAAGTATTGAAGTTCGGCCAAATACCGAGTGAAGTATAGAGAGACTCCCAAAACTTTGTTGTAAACCTCGGATCTCAGTCGAAAATAATAGATACGGGCACCCCATGAAGTCACGCTATCTGAGCAATGTACAAACGAGCCAACTTACTAAGGGAGTAGTCAACTCGGACAGCAATGAATTGCGTGGACTTTGTAAGACGATCAACGATAACCGAAATGGAGTCTTTCTTCGTTAGAGTCAAAGGAAGACGAGTAACGAAATTCATAGTCATGCGTACCCATTTCCACTAAAGAATCTAAATATGCTGCAGTAACCCAGATGAACGCTGATGTTCTGCCTTCACTTTCTGACAAGTCAAGCACTTGGATATAGAACCCACAACATCTCCCTTGACACCTTTCCACCAGTAACGCTCTTGGAGATTCTTATACATCTTATCCCTGCCGGGATCTATATAGAATAAAGATTGTCATTGGCCTCACGGAGAATAACCTGTTTTAGAGCAAAATTCCTCAGAATGCAGTACCGACCCAATAAACAAAGAATACCATTCTAATCAAAAGAGAAACCACTAGATGTACCCTTTTCAACCTCTCTCATACAGTGTATCAAAAATGGGTTATTAGGCTGCTCAGATCAAATCTCAGAAATCAAAGTAGGAATAACATGAAGTTCAGCCAGAAGACTACCATCCTCACACGAGTAAATAAAGCTCTCAGATCAGTGATAGCATTACGACTCAAGGCATCAGCCACCATATTAGCCTTACCCGAATGATACTCAATCTCATAGTCGTATTCCTTAAGAAGTTCAAGCCAATGACATTTTCTCAGATTAAGCTTTTTTTGGGTGAGCAGATATTTCAAACTCTTTTGGTTTGTGTAGATATAACACTTCTCTCCGTAAAGATAGTTTCTCAAGATATTGAGAGTAAATACCACAACAGCCAACTGAAGTTCATGTGTAAGGCAGTTACACTTATACGTTTTCAGCTATCGAGACGCATAAGTCACTATCTTACCATCCTCCATAAGCACACATCCCAAACCAGTGTGAAAAGCATTACTGTAAACGTTATAAGCCTTCTTAGGCTCTGGTTGAATCAAAATTGGTGTTTGAGTCAACAATGTATTCAATTTTTCAAAGATACACTGTTGGGCTTCAGTACAAACAAAAGAAACATTCTTCTGTAGAAGCTTATTCAACGGAGCTACAATGATCGAAAAACCCTCTACAAACCTCCGATAATAACCAACTAAGCCCAAGAAGCTGCAAATCTTAGGAATATTCTTAGTTTGCTTCTAGTCTATAATGGCCTCAATTTACTTCGGATCAACCTAAATACCTTCTACAGAAACTATGTGCCCCAAAAAACATAACCTCGGAGAACTAGAATTCAAATTTGCTGAATTTTGCATACAACTATTTCAATCCTTAGAGTCTGTAGAACAATTCCTCATGTTTAGCCTCAGATTCAGAATAGACCAGAATATCATCAACAAACGCCACAAAAATTGGTCCAAGTAAGATTGAAACACCTTATTCATCATATCCATAAATATGGTAGGAGCATTAGTCAATCCAAAGGGCATCACAAGGTACTTGTAATGGTCGTAACGTGTTCAAAAAGCTGTCTTAAAGGCATTAGAATCATTAACCATGAGTTGGTAGTAACCAGATATCAGGTCTATCTTAGAGAAAACCTTGGCACCCCGAAATTGATCGAAGAAATCATCAATACGAGAGAAAGGATACTTGTTCTTTATCGTCAGCTTGTTCAGCTTCTGATAATCAATGCATAGCCGAATTGTCCCATCCTTCTTCTTGACAAAAATAACAGGAGCTCCCCATGGTGAAACATTTCACAATAATATCTCTTTAAAATATAAATCACATTAAAACACAGTGCTTGAAAAGATGCTAAACAGAAAACACAAACCCAGCTACATACTCCAATTACAGTGGTGGAAAAGCCAACCGGTCACAGTGGAGGTAGTTCCCTAGAACTCCTAGCCCTTATTTCACCAATCACGGTATGGTCAAATCACTTCTTCCTTCGTACAATCCCATCCCATGCATATAAAATATGGTAATGATTGTAAAACACAAAATCTCATTACCATTTATCGTACTAAATATGAGGATCACAATTCTGAAAATTATGATTGTTCATCGAAACACAGTATGCATGATATCTCAAAACACATTGTAATCACAACAACGTAAAATAGTCATGCAAGTAGGAAAACAGTATTTCACAGAATATATAGCACAAAAAGAGAACACGCCTCTAGCAGACAAAGCTCTAACGTCAGTGAAGACGCCTCCCACGATCTGAACTAGCCTAGGTCTAGCTGAGTTAAAACTTACAAGATGAATTTCTATATTAATTCACATTCTAACAGAAAGATACTATACCACCTAACTCAAATTCTATAAAAAAAACAACTCACATATTGCTCTCACAGAAATTGCAGGTACATGATGCACAAGAAGAGTGGAGGAGGTAAAACGCCGTTCTCGAAATCAACATCGTCTGAAACACATAATAACTTATATTATATCTCAAATTTAAAATCCCAAAATTTACTAGGTAAAAATAATTTGTAATTAGTAAGACAAGGCGTATGGTTTCGAATTCGGGTCTGATCTGACTGTTCGGTGCAAAACCGATTCGTTCAAATCAGAATACACATATCTTTATATGATTTGATTCATAATGGGTCCCACTTTACTCTTAGACCCTAAGGATTTTCCATGTAAATCTAGTCACTTTGTGCCCCATGATTGGATCATGATTTGGGGACACAAGCTCCAACCAACACGTGCTTTTCCATGCTAAACACTAGCACACACTAAGCTATAGGTAACAAAGACGACGCATGAGTTTTTACCAACCCCACAAATGGCACAGTGACCAGAGTATACCCTGAACGACGCATTTTCAACAGAACAATTTCGAAAGAGTTAAACTTTAAAACTCAAACCACGAAACAATAGTAAAATGGAGACGAGTATCACATCAACTTACTAACAAACATGAAAAAGGAGGGAAACGACGGGGCAATCGGAAACCAAATGATTTCTTATAATTTTATCAAGAAAGGCAAACGAACGATACATAACTAGGTGATAGGATTTACTCACAAGACAAAGGGAAATGATGGTTATGGTTGGGCAGTGTAAGAACTGTGGATGGTGACTCACCTTGTTCTGATCTGAATTGATTGCACAAAAGAGGAGAGGGGTGACTGATTCGAGTGAGTGAGGGGGTTGAGTGCGGCTGCAGAGGTTAATGGTTTGCAAGGAGACTAGGGTTGAGAAAATAAGGGATTAAAATAGGGTAAACTACACTGGTGGTCACCAAACTATCACTGTTTTCCTATTTTGGTCCCCCAACTAATTTTTTCGTTAAAATTGTCACCTCTAAATTTCAAACAAATCAAAGGAGAAAAAAACTCCTCATTTGTGCAATTAGGAGGAATCAAACCAAGAACCCCTTGCATAAGGGGTCCAAAGCTTAACCATTAAGCTAAACTTGAGATTTGGTTAAAATTTAACCAAACAAATATTTAAATTATACACTTTTAGCCTCAAAAATTAAAAAAAAAATTGCCTATATAATAATTTGAACCGTGAACACATTGCACCAAAAGCAAAGGGTTCAACCACCAAGCTAAATATCCTCAAATTTTAATATTTAATTTAAAATATATTATCACCTCAAATTAGATCAAATTATTACTAAAATCAATCTAAAATTATTTTTTTCAATTTGTTTGGGAATAAAAATAACTAATTATTTATTTGTATACATATGTATTAGATCATTCTAAAAATTAATTAAATGTAAAATAATTTGTTCATATACATGTCAACGAATTAAATGTTATTTAAAAAAATTATATTTTATCCTAAATAAATATTATAAATTTAATTTTTATAATTTTTAATATTAATTTTATAAAATAATTATTCAATTATTATTTTTTGTTTCAAAACAAAGTGAAAATAATTCTAGTTTGATCTTCAATTTTAATTACATTTTAAGCTAATAAAATTTACAAAATTAAAATAATAATTCTAAATATAAATATTTATTTTCAAATAATTCAAAATTTATATTCAATTTTTTTTAGAATGATATAATTCATTTTGACAATATTAAATAATTAATTTTTTATTCCAAAAGAATTGGAAAAAATAATTTTAGGTGATAATAAATCTTAAATTAAATATTAGGTTTTGTAGATGTTTAATAAATTGTTAACTTAATGTGGTGGATAAGATAGAGCTTTTAGTTTAAAGTGTTCTTGATTCAAACCTTTGTAAATGTAGTTTTAGTTATTTTTAAGGCTGAAAATGTATAATATAAATATTTGTTTGGTTAAAAGATAACAAAATCTCAAGCCTAGCTCAATGGTTTAGCATTGGACACCTCATGTATGAGGTCTCTGGTTTGATTCCTCCCACTTGCACAAATGAGGAGGTTTTTTTCTCCTTTGATTTGTTTGAAATTTGGAAGTGACACGTGTCACCTCTTGGTTGGTCTATTGAAATAATAAAAAAAATAATATATAATATGATGACGAGGAAAGAGAATGTTGATTTAGAAAATAAAAATATAAAAAATTTCATGTCAGCGATTCCGTTAATTTTTTAACGGAGATGGACCAAAACAAGAAAATTATCTAACAGGAGGGACGATTTTGACGAAAAAATTAATTGGAGGGCCAAAATAGAAAAATGATGATAGTTTGGTGACCACCAGTATAATTTACCCTTAAAAATATCATGCAAAGAGGTAAAATTCCAGAGTAAGGTTCCCAACTTATCTTGCTTTTCGAAAGAAACTTCAAGGTTCAGATTTGACACAATTAGGTCATTGAAATAGTTTAACTAATTAAACTTCCCAAATTGAATAATTATGGTTTTGGATTTTAATTCCTAATTTCTAGGTTTGAATTGAGAATTCTCAAATTATAATTAGGGTTTCAATAATAATAATAATAATAATAATAATTTTTGAGGTGTTACATTGGAGCTCCAAGAAGCAACGAGCAGTGTCTCATTCAACTGTTGGGGTTAAATTCGAAGCGTAGCTGATGCAACTTCTAATGTATTATGGGTTAAATATGTATTATTGGACATGATAATAACATGCGTGATGTTCCAAAGGTGTGATGTGATTACACTAGCCACCATAGCTAGAGCCACCCTTTGAAATGGGGTGTCACGAATTTTTTTAGAAAGTTATTTTTTTATATAATTTGTTTATAAAAATTAAAAATATAGACAAATGACACCTTTGACAACTCTTTATAAATAAAATGACACCACTTTATAAATAACTAAACCAATTGTTGTTCAACATTTTGAAGAGCTTCGGAATATGTTGAACGTGTTGAGCTATGCTGAAGTTCAGAAAAAAAAAAAAAAGAGAGGAAATTTTGAAGAATATACCACTAGATGAATTGACAGTTGTTTTGTTGAGCTGTTCAAGTTGTTAGATGGTTTAAACAAATTTTAGGAGGGAAACTTTGTTGAGTTTGTTATTGCTTTGACTATATAAACATAATGTACTCTATTGTATAATCAGCCTTTGGTGAATAATACAATGATTCATTCTCTTAAATTCTTCCACCATCTCCATTATTCATTAGTAGGTTTTTTGTGATATTATGAACTTACGTTGCTGCTTTAAGGATTTGGGTTAGATTGTAGAGTTTTATATTTTAGTGTTGAGGCATAAAAAGATACACAAAAAATGATATAAGATTTTTTTCCGCATATAATAGAATAACGTTTGGTTTTAAGTAACAATTAACCTTTAACTTCTTATGTTGTGAAAAAAGTAAACTAGGTTTAATAGGTCAATGGACCTATATAATATCTAAACTCAAATTTAGATTAATCAGTTAATAGATTACAACATAAATAAACAAAAAAATTGGTGCAAATCTATGTACCTGATACTTTTCTTCACCGGTGGCTGAGACTATAGGTGTTCATGATAGGTTAATTGTACCGTTCAGCTTAAATGGTCGGTTAATAGTTATAGCGTTTATTGAATCTTAACTTTTTTTTTGCTTGGCAATATGAATATTATTAAGAAAGACAAACCTGCATTGTAAGCCTCCCTAAACTTAATGGGAGGAAAAGAGTGACAAGCGCCGTGGACTGTCAAATAAAATTCTTTAAACTCAATTAAAGAAATAATTTAAGTAGCATAGTAAGAGTAAGGGTCAATCCGCAAGGACTAAGGAATTCTCAATATCTATTTAATTTTGATGATTATCAAGCAATCTACAAGTAACAAAAGGGGGTGTGATAGGATTTTTCTAAAAACCAAAAACTTTTAAGGGTTTCATTTTTTGAAGAAGATTTATTAAAAAGGGGGAATTCGAGTTTTGGAAAATCGTGAAAATTTTGGAGTCACCACTGGCCACTAAGGTAGGCCGGACACCACAAAAACCATAGATTTAATTTAAAAAGGGTTTAGGAGTTGGTTACGCGTGGGGAAGAGTTAGCACCCCCATCACGCTCGAAAATCGGTACCAAAATACTTGTTGTCTTTTAATCGATAGAAATTATTTAAGATTTAAAGTGAATTTAACTAGATGTTCTTAAGTGAAAATTTAACTTAAATGACACGGGCTTTCTCAAATTTCGGCTTTGGAATTAATTGATCATTTAATTAAAAAGGATAACGGTACATCGGACCGTAGACTAAACCGACATCATATAAGACTGATTGCCGTGATAGTTTAGGGTTCGGATCCCGAACGTCACCTTTATGCATGATGCAAGCAAATAATGAATGATAACATGCATTTTTAAATATCACTTACCTAGAGACAGTGAGAATTAACCCAAATATTCGGTCCACATCCTTTAAGCTCGGAATGTCTTGACACGAATACCAGAGTTAATAAATACCTCTCTTTTGTATATCTTAGATTAATTATCATACCAATATATAAGTAATTATGTGGATGATAAATATAAGTGCATGTCACAAAATACATACTACATCGCAATAAATAATAGAAACGGAAATAAAGCAAGATAAAGTAGAACAACAAAATAGAAATTAAATAAAAATTCGGAAAAGGATCGGATCAAATATGAAGCGTGTAAATTAAGTGCGATAAATTAAATGACGGGAATTAAAATGCACGAAAATAAAATGTTAGCAGTTAGATTAAAAGTTAAATTAGAGGTTAGAAATTACATTAAACGGGCCATAATAATACAGATCATACCCCGTTGCGGGTCACCGTAAGGCCGAAGGCGAATCACATGATCAAACAATGGAATAAATGTGAACGAATAATAACATAAATATGTAGCATGAAATATAAACATAAGATAATCATAATATATATATACATACGTAAAGTAGTATAATATGTAAACTATATAATATAGTATAACATATATAAACATAATAACTATATATTATTATATTATATTATATAAGGACGTAGAAAGAAAATATATAATACGCGGTGTATATAAATATGTTAAAAGACCATACATATGGAAACCAACACAATAAAATCAAGTGAACATATGTTGTCATTCACATGCTAAATATGACCAACATACATACATAAGCAAATAAATAAAAGGGATTGAAATTAAAGAAATCAGAAAGGCATTGGCTGAATTCAAAATGCATGACAAACAGGGGGTTAAATAACACTGGAATCGGGACCAGAATTGAACTCGAAACGGAATCTAGGGACTTAAGGGGTGATTAAACCATTGGAAAATAGGCTACAATCGATGTGAGGGTTAAATTGCAAAGGTTGTCAAAACTCTGGGGACCAGAGACGCGATTTCAAAATGTAGAAACCCTATGCGCGTAAATTGCGCGACGCGGAAGGACCAGAAAGGGGATTAGACCATTTGTAAATCGGTAAAACATTATAAAAGCCCCACTTTGACCACTTCGACCCCCTTTTTGCAAAACCTAGATTCTCACAGACCCACACCCCCTCTTGCTCTCGACGACGACACCTAAAACGCCGGTCATCGTTAATCGACGGCCGGCGAAACCCTAAACGCCCAAAAGCTTTATTCCGCCCTAAATCCCGATCTAATCTTTGATTTTCGAAAACGATCCCTTCCTTTTAAAGCCCCCAAAAAACATATTCGAAACCTTGTTTTTTTTTGAAACCCCTATTTGTAAACAATTCAGACCATCTTCGGTTCACCCGTGCGATCTAGAAGACCAAGGGATTATCACCGGCGGACGAAGCGGAAACGGATGTGAAGAGAACCGACGACCGCGAAGGTAAAAAGCAAAACCCTAATTTTTTGTTTCGAAATGCCAAATGAAAATAAAATACCTCTGAAAATGGTTGCCTTTTGTATTGATATCTGAAACTTCCCCCAAATATTGCTTGTCTTGTTTACACTGTTGATTCGGGCTTTATATAGCCGAAAATTACAAATTAAAAGGAAAAGAAAAAAACCCTAGAATATTGCTATTGGATGCCTCTGATGTTTCTTGTTTGTATTCGCATGGCCATTTTGATTTTGTTTGTTTGCCTCTGTTATTCTGTCATTTGTGCGTGTTCCTGGCATTTCGATCCGTTTTGTTTGCATGCGTCGTGGCTGCCAAGAAGGGTCCAGAGGGGCACGGCTTGACGGCTGAAGAATCGACGATGAAAATCGGTGCGGCTACAGATCTGCTCGATCGACGTGGTGGGGATCTAGACGGTCTGGGGAGCTGAGGAGTCCAGCGTGTGAGTCGTACGCACGCATGAAGGCAATCGAACGGTCGCGCGTGGGGCACGTGAAGAAGATGATCGGTCGGCGGTTATTTCCACGCGTGAATGGTGGAAGCTGTGCAATCAGTTTCGGTATAATCTGAACCGTTAGATCAGATCTGATCCAACGGTTAGATTCATGGCGGCTGCAAAAGAAAAAAGGTATGATCAGATTATTTTTAGGGTTTTTAATTAGACTTAGGTTTAATTTTTATTAGGCTTGAAATTGGCTATGCAAACATTTAAAAACTTGTACTGGACTTGGACTGTTTTTAAATTAAAAGGGCTTTTCATTTATTATCTATTTGGGCTCTTAATTTAGTATTATGACAACAATAATATCTCCTAACAATAGCAATATTAATAATAAGAAGAAAGGCCACAATAATAACAATAATACTAACAATAGTAGTAATAATAACCATAATAACCAACAACAGTGATAAAAAAACGTAATAAACATATGTATGAATAAAGACAACAATAAACACCTTAACACACATATAACCACAATACAGAATACATATATAAACATAGACAATATAATAAACACATATTAACGAAGAAAGAAAAAAAACATATAAATGCTAAATTAAAAGGTAGTAATTTTTTTGGTTTTAAAGTTTAAAAGGGAATAAACGAAGCCCAATATGTATATATATATAAGCCCATTGTTTTAAAACGAAAGAAAAAAATGGTGTGCCCCGGACAAAATTAGTGATTACAGTTGCCCCTCTTTGCTTGTACTTTATGAACAAGAATAAAGCAAAAATTATAAGCACTAATTTTGTCCAACTTCTCTGTTTGGATGATTTGCTCCTCCGAAGCGGCAGAAACAAAGTGGGTAGTGTTGGCATGTCCTTCCGGAACGGCAAGGGACAGATCAGACAATAATTGATTCATTCTTCTGAAGCGACAGAGAACAAAGCCATGTAACTTGCTTTCCTGAAACGACAAAAACAAATTGAGTAGGCCTTCCGGTTTTTCCGCACGAAAAACCTTGAGCTATTTCACTCGGAAATCCTGAAGTGGCGAGTTCGAAATCCTTCGCCTGAAGTCCTTAAGCTTTGAGTATTTGCCTCTTTCGCTATGAAAACTTGACGTGGCAAATTTGAAATTCTTCGCCTTGAGCAATGAGTATCTGTCTCTTTTGCTCGGAAGTCCTCGTTATGGTGAGTCTGTAATTCTTCACCTCGACCTATGAGTATTTGCCTCTCTTGCTCGAAAATCCTAATTATGGTGAGTCTGAAATTCTTCACCTTGAGCTATGAGTATCTGCCTCCTTTGCTCTAAAATCTTGATGCGGCAAGTTTGAAATCTCTCGCCTGAAATCTTTGTGCCTTGAGTATGATGTGAGCACGTTTATGCCACCCAACGATGCAGCTTCAAACATTCAGGGAAGTTTTCTTTTTCATTTGTTACATACTGATGTGTAACATTCCTTATACTTATATTATTTATATTAGTGTGTTTACTATGTATACAGTACGTTTGGTGTGTTTTGAATAAGTTTGATATGCCTTATGATGTTTTTATATTAGTTTTAGTGTTTCTATTAAGTTTACATTACTTTGATGGAAGTTTGCTTCAATTTTTAAACTCCTTTTAATATCAGCCACACAACTTAAACGAATTTGGCAGCCCTTGTACCTATATATATATGTGTGTTTAAACAATGTAATATGGTTAGACTTTTTTATGAATCAAATATATTGTGAGAATTTTCTCTCAAAGTTAGTTCTTTTTAGAACTTTTTCCTTGATACTTCGGGTTCTCAATTGTTAGATAATTGAAGGGTCCAAGTGCTTTGTTTGAACAAATTCAAGATAAGGTTCGGGTTCGTTCAACAGATTGTTCGAGTTCTTCTTTGGAGTTTGTTCATCTTTCGACATTGTAGAACAGATTCGATCCGGGTTTTTATAACAGATTATGCAAGTTCTTTCGAGTTCTTCGTGTCAAGTCCAAGAACGTTGATTCCACTGTTGAATGCTTGAAGATATCATCTTCAACCTTTCACCTAGTCCTTAAATTATTTCGACAACTTTCTTCTTTTCCCATTTCTGATTTTTCTTTCATTTTTCTCCTTCTTCTTCTTTTCTTTATTTTTGACATCTAAATACAAAACCATGTTTGATTCTGTTGCAAAGAAATACATGCTATTATTCTAGATCCGTGAATGAACGAGGAATGTTGTTTTCACCATCAACACCCATGTATCATATGGTAATCAAAGCCTAAGTTGGATTTTAGCATTTTCTGCATTTTAAGAAGTCAAAAAAACAAAAACAGTTCGAAATTCAAAAAAAAAGTATGTCAAAATTCAAAGTTTGACCAAAAAGTCAAACTAAAAAAATCAAAAAAATTGAAAAAATAAAAAAAAAATCATTTTCGAATATTTGGGGTATTTTGTGTCAATATGTGTTGTTTGGACGTGAAATGATGAAGGATATGCTTATCTTACCTTGAAATACCTTAAAATCACCCGAAATCAACTTTTCTTGTTTATTCCGGAGATAGGATGGTGGTAAGCATTTCTACTGCGTAAGTTGCTAAATTCTTGTTCTTTTAGCATCCTTTCTTTCATTTCATGTTGTTATCTTCTTTTCAGCCCAATTTTCAACTTTCATTTTTTTTATTATTATTTATTTCTTTTTCTCCTAACCCTTATCTTTGTTCTAACAATATTCACCCGTCACCCGTCGTTTTCTTTCAATTTGACAACACTTGCAGAATCTGAACATCGGAATCAGTTCCTTTAAAGAACTAAGTATGAGAGATTGAGGGAAAAGGCAAACAGAGCGTGTGAGAACAGAAGGAGAGATAAAAAGAGCCATTCAAGTATTCTCCCGAGTGAAACACGAGTGCTGAGTGTTAATTCCTTATTTTCTTGAGTGCAAATTCTTTGGAGTGACTAGTGAGGATTTTTGCTGTGTGATTGGTGAGGACTACTTTTTTTTCTAACCTTTAACCCATTTGTTTGTTTGTTTGTTTTTGTTTGCTTGTTTGTTTTCTTTGTGTGAAAATGATAGGTTCTGATGAACGACCACCACCAGACTTGCAAATGCAAGCCTTGGAGAGAATGATGCAACGAGTGATTGCTAATGCATTGAAACCTATACATTCTCAATTGGATAGATTAGATGGGGTGGTTCCCATTCTGTCCATGAAGAGATAAATGATGACAATGTACAGACATTGGCTACCGATGAAGCACTTGTTGACAAGAAAAGTCTGAATGATCAACCATCACAGGATGAACCGCAATGAAACAACCTCTTCCATGCGAGATGCAACGTGAACGACAATGTATGTATTGTGATTATTGATAGTGGTAGGTGTGCTAACGTTGCTAGTACTCTCATGGTTGACAAGTTAGGACTGAAGACGACCACGCATCCCAATCCGTACAAGTTACAATGGTCGAATGATGGTGTTGAAATAAAAGTTACCGAACAAGTTGTTATACCATTTTTCATTGGTAAATACAAGGATGAGGTAACTTGTGATGTTTGTTCTATAGATACTTGTCATTTATTGTTAGAAAGACCGTGGCAGTATGATAAGAGAGTTTTGCACGATTGTTACACCAATCGATACTCTTTTACTCATGAGGGAAAAAAGGTTACTTTGGCACTTATGACTCCAAGTGAAGTATATGAAGACGAAGTTCGTTTGAAAGCGAGTACTGAAACTTGGAAAGCCAGCAAAAAGAAGAATGACTATGGCAAAGAAGAAGTGAACTCGAAGGTTTTATCTGATTATACGTTTTCTTCTATTTCTTCTTCTAACTTGCAGGTTAATAAGGTGATGCCATGTGAAGTTTCCAAGGTTGCTACTGTTGGTATGTCTAGTGCATTTAAATTCTTTCCAGAAATTCAACAACCTTCATTACCACGGTTTGCCATCCCTTTCCATTGTCATATTGATTTTTCATTTTTATATGTTGATTTCTTTGGATGTACATTGGATTGTGAACAACCTTGTGATGTGATTCTGGATGATCGTCGAGATTCTTGTTGTTCTTTGGAGTTGTCTTTATATGTCATTTTTTGCAGGATTACGAATGTGCAACGGGCATTGTCTGACTTTATGTTGTGCATTATTCGGAAAGGTACAAGAAAGAAGGCATTTCTATTTGTGTTCTTTGTAAAAGAACTAGGTTCGAGAGGATGGCATATGTGCCGAGCAAGACGATTGAGAAAGTTCCCTACCAAGCGAAACTCAAAATTGTTCCCTTTTGTAATGAGGGTCGATTTGGGGACAAATCGCATTAAAGAATGGGGGATGATGTGAGCACGTTTATGCCACCCAACGATATAGCTTCAAACTTTCAGGGATGTTTGCTTTTTCATTTGTTACATATTGATGTGTAACATTCCTTATACTTATATTATTTATATTAGTGTATTTACTATGTATATAGTACGTTTGGTGTGTTTTGAATAAGTTTGATATGCCTTATGATGTTTTTACATTAGTTTTAGTGTTTCTATTAAGTTTACATTACTTTGATGGAAGTTTGCTTTGTTTTCATGCAGGTACTTAGGAGGACATTAGCTCAGGAGTGTGTAGCTAGCTCAACTCTAGCTCAAGTGAGTGTAGGCAGCTCAATTCCAGCACAAGTGAGTGTAGGCAGCTCAACTCCAGCTCACTAGAGTGTATGCAGCTCATCTTCAGTTCATGAGAGTGTAACCAGCTCATCTCTAGCTCAAGGCAACTCAGTTCAACTCCTGACACTTTCAGTTAGCTCATTTCAGCTCAACTTTAGCTCCACTAGCTCTACTTCAGCTGACAAGTCCAGAAGTAGCTGAAAAGCGTCTTGCATATCGGGGAGTGTGCTAGTGCACATATGGCAGCCTAGGTGGCATCCGGTCATCTTCAGCACCCACGTGGCAGCTTGACACATGTGTGTGAATATGCAGCCGAATCAGCCCATTTTCCCCTTCATTATGCGCCATTTGCAAGAAAGGATAAGCCTGAGTGGTTATGTTTGAATTTCAAACATAAAAATCACATGTTAAATGTGATTTTCATGTGTTTTGGGCGTCTAAACTTGTTGCTGCCAATTGAGTCCGCCCAAAAAGAGTTATTTCCACTCAAATTCAATTTTTAAACTCCTTTTAATATCAGCCACACAACTTAAACGAATTTGGCAGCCCTTGTACCTATATATATGTGTTTAAACAATGTAATTTGGTTAGACTTTTTTATGAATCAAATATATTGTGAGAATTTTCTCTCAAAGTTAGTTCTTTTTAGAACTTTTTCCTTGATACTTCGGGTTCTCAATTGTTAGATAATTTAAGTGTCCAAGTGCTTTGTTCGAACAAATTCAAGATAAGGTTTGAGTTCGTTCAACAAATTGTTCGATTTCTTCCTTGGAGTTTGTTCATCTTTCGACATTGTAGAAAAGATTCGATTCGGGTTTGCATAACAGATTATGCAAGTTCTTTCGAGTTCTTCGTGTCAAGTCCAAGAACGTTGCTGCCATTGTTGAATGCTTGAAGATATCATCTTCAACCTTTCACCTAGTCCTTAAATTATTTCGGCAACTTTCTTCTTTTCCCATTTCTGATCTTTCTTTCATTTTTTTTCTTCTTCTTCTTTTCTTTATTTTTGACATCTAAATACAAAATCATGTTTGTTTCTGTTGCAGATAAATACTTGCTATTATCCTAGATCTGTGAATGAACGAGGAATGTTGTTTTCACCATCAACACCCTTGTATCAGAGTATCTGTCTCCTTTGCTCTAAAATCCTGATGTGGCGATTTTGAAATCCTTTGCCTGAAATCCTTGAAAGAATGACAAATTCTTCTCTCTTTGAGATCTTACTTCTTTTTTGACCGAGCACTTCCCGCTATAAGCTTTTTTGACCCTTGTCAATCGAGCTCCTCTCATTACGATCTCTTTAATCTTGCTGAGGTTAGCTCCTTTTCTTGTTTTCTTCTTCTTCTTTTTTCTTCTCCTTTTTTCTTCTTTCTTTTCTTCTTCTTCTTTTTCTCTTTTTTTTCTTCTATTTCTTTCTTTCTTTCCTTTTTCTTTTTCTCTCTTTTCTTTTTCCTTTTTCCTTTTCTTTTTTCTTCTTCTTCTTCTTTTTTGTCTTTCTTTTTTTTTCTTTTTATTCTCTTCTCTCTCTCTCTCTTCTTTCTTCTTTTTCTCTTTCTCTCTTCTTATTTCCTCTCGTTCTTTTTCTTTTCTCCCATTCTTTTCTTTTTCCTTTTCTTTTAATTTAAAAACCAGGAAACCTGAATTTTAAATAAACATTCCAAGGGGAATAAAATTGAGAAATTAGGATTTTCAGAAAAATATCCTTTAGGAAGGATAAAATTGAGGATTTGAGTTTTGAGAAAAACATCTCTGAGAAATTAGGATTTTAAGAAAAACAACCTTTAGGAAGGATAAAATTGAAAAATTTAAGTTTTAAGAAAAACATCATCAGGGATTAAAAATCTTAATACTAGTCAAAGGACTCCTGGTTCTTATGAGATCTATTTCTCCTCTTGCGAAGTAGTGAATCCACCCCTTTAACAACCTCTGAATACCTATTTAAAGTAAACAAAATCCTACGATGGTATGAGTTAGCATACTCCTGACATAGGGATGACTAACTAACAATGATGCATGAGCATGTTTCATGATGCAAAGATGCGTGTGGTCATGAGAATGCAAAGATGCATGAATTTAGTTTGTCTTCATTTTCTAGGGTCGGTGGTCGGCATCTTGGGACTACAACCACTCCAGTCACATGTCCTGACAAACTTTGCTCTCGTCTAGTGTTGCTCATTCCCCGAGTCCAATGAACCTTAGTCGTAATCAGAATCATCACCCAAGCACTTTCAAGCCGTATGCCATCTCCCACTGATTCGAAATCCTATGTGCAAAAGCCCATGTTGTCCTACGGACAATGATGCCCCTTAACTTCAATGGTCCTTCATCACCCCACTTCACGTTGTGCACCTCAACTTTGGGCCTCACTGACGGTGATGCATTTACCTCTGAAGTAATACAAGGAAATTTCTTTGTTTAAAATATGTCGATTTGTTGGTCGTCATTCTAATGAAGAATGGATTTTTCAGATTAACATACCGAACCTTGAAGCCAAAATTCTAATTAAAAGAACAACAGAATAGGATGCCTCAGATATTAAATGCAAGAGCGTCTTAGATTCAACTGTCCGGAGATCATTTCAAGTATAGCTTGTGTCTATGAAGACTTTGAATGTTGTGGCGATATTTAGAGTTGTGATACTCCTCCCAAATCGCCCGGTTCATCCTCATGATTATGGTACCTTCTTGATCAGCTCGATTATTATCCCTTCTAGTTTTCATCATGTTTCTCCACTCATATGTATGTTTAGATTTTCAACTTTTGTTTAGCCCATGGAACATGTGTGCTTATGATTACTACTGATTTTGTGTCAGTGTCCTCAAGGATTTCTCTTTGGGACTTATTCAACTCGTTCATTCATTTTCTCCCTTTTTCTTTTTCTTTTCTTCTTTTTTCTTTCTTTGTTCCTTTTTATAGGGGAATTCAATTCGTCACAATCCTTTGGCTCGAGGAAAAAGATGGAGCATACAATAATTCCCCGAGTTACTCGGCATGGTCACGACTTTGAAAATATTACCATCACTCATGAAGCGAAGAGTTTCGGGCTTTAGCGGAGTGCCCCTAAAATTCCACACTCATATCTGAAAATTCCTATTACCAGGTTTCGGAAATTGGAGTGCTTTTTGTTAATGCTTATTACCCGGCTCTGAAGTTAAAAACATTTTATTTTGAAATAGTCTATTTTTTTCTCTTTTCTTTTTTTCTTTCTTCTTCTTTTTTTTCTTCTTTTTCTTTCTTTCCTTTTTTCTCCTTTTTAGGCTTATTCAAGCAACTCTATTTGGGCTTTCTTAGGAGATTTTCTTATCATCGAACATCATCGAAGGAATAGTAATCTTGCTTCTCTCGTTTTACCGACCAGAGCGGACAGAGCGGGAAATCTCACTTTATCGTTATCACAACATGCAATCGATCTTTTCATTAGAATCAAGGCCACATCATGCAAGTGATATTCGAGGACCTACGGAGGTAAGGAGGGATATACATATATATGATTTCAAGGTCATTGCATGTTAAGCAAAGATGTTTTTTCATTAGAAAGAAAATCCGCGAACATAACAAGTACCCTTTAAAAGATCATTGCTATCTTTGGGCAAATGATAGCAATGTTTGTTCCATGCATTACTTCAAGATAAAATGCAACATGAAAGGAAACTTGAACGCACGAGCTCCTATAAACCTAGGAGACAACACTTCCCCAAAAGTCTCACTCATCATTCTTTCTCTTCAGATCGTCAACAGACCATTCTCGATCAGTCCCTGAACTTTGTTTTTCAGTGCCCCACAATTCTCCATGGTGTGGCATGTGCTTCCCACATGGTAGTCACATACGGCATTAACATCATAACCTTTAGGATAGGGAGGATCCTTTGGTTTGGACTGAACTGGGGTCAGTAGCTTCTTCTCAATAAGCACTGGGAGAAAAGCAGTGTACAATATAGGGACCGGGTGAAGAACCCTTGGAGGCTTTACAGACCAGGATGCTTGATTATAGAAGTGGCCATAAGATTGGTTGTTTAGGCGAGAGCCCACCATGTGAACTTGAGACTCATGCCCCTTGTGGGCGGTTGTGCTATAGGGATCCACTATCTTTCTTTTCTTAATAGCATCCTCAATACATTCTTCCGCCATGACCATGTCCGCAAAGCTATTAGCGGAATTGCTGATTAAGCGATCATACAAGACTCTATTCAGAGTGTTCACAAATATAGGAATGATTTCACCTTCTAGCAGTGGGGGCTGGACCTGAGCTACCACGTCTCGCCAACGCTGGGCATACTCACAGAAACTCTCATTGTGCTATTGATCCAAACCTTGCAGCATGAGACGATTTGGAATCATGCCAGTTACATGCTTGTACTGACCGATGAAGGCTTTTGAAAGGTCTCTCCATGACTTGATGTAGACTCGACTAAGTTGAGTGTACCAACGAGTTGTGAAACCAGTTAAACTGTCTTGAAAACAGTGAATAAGTAGCTTCTCATCTTTGATAAAAGCTGCCATCCTCCGGCAATACATAGTAATGTACGCAAAGGGGCAAGTAGTTCCGTCGTACTTCTCAAAATCGGGAACTTTGAATTTCGGTGGAAGGACTAAATCTGTTACAAGGCTCAAATCGCGGGCATCATTCCCTTGCTCATCTGCCCCTTGTAAGGTCTTAAATCTTTCTTCAAAGAAGCGAAACCTCTCCTCATGCTTCTCTTCTCCTCATTCGTTGAGGTTCCCCTGTGGTGGCTAACAAGCGTTCCAACAGCAGTCTTGGCATAGATTCCCACATGGACTCTTTTTCCGGGATTTGGCACTTCCGGTTGATCCTTCACATGGTATGCAATACCCTTGTGTCCTTCAATGTTTGAGCTATCTACGGAAACTCCTTCCTCACCTTTCATCTTCAATAACAGGTCGATCATCTGAGCAATAATAGAAGCTTGCGACTGTGCGATCTGATCGCTGATATTCTTATTGACACCATCCAAACGAGTTTTGAGGTCTTTCTGCCCTTTCTCTACCTTGGCCAATCTCTCTTCCATTGCTCGGGTTTGCAAACAGGCAACATATGAATGAAGAATGATTGCAGATTAAACTTTCACTTTCTGCCATGATATTTCTCGCAGTTAATTCCATGATTGATTAATGTATGCAATGTATCATATGTATGAAAATGAGATAACTTAAAAACAAGTATACAAGGAACAATGTATGTGTGTGTTGTATGCACAACAAGGATAGATGATTAAAGGTAATCAAACAAACATGTACAATTGAATGCAAAGATGCATTGATTCAATGAACATTCTCATTTAACAACTTTCATAACGAAGATCAGGTCTCTTTACAACGGGAAAAGAAAAGTAATTTCTATACAAGACATAATTGAAACTCGAGTTCCTTATTCGCCGATCGATGGGTTTGCTTTTGTTCATCTTGTGATGAATTCCAGGCTTTGAGATTCTTTTGTTCGTCGTTATAGATTCTTTCTCCTGTTATGAAAGTCTTAACTTTCGAAGTGTTCTTGGATCAACATTTCATATGCAAAGTGCTATGAATATGCATGAAGAGGATTGAACAAGACACGAAATTGAAACACATCTCAAAATAATGCTACTTATGAACATATGAATGTATGCAAAGAGCGACACTGAGTTTGGCAAATATCCTTGTTAAACAACTTGTATCAATGGGAACCTTGGTCTGTTACAATGATCGAAAGAAACCCATTACATATGGTTCTCAAGCTAGCATCTAGGTCGACGATTTTCTTCAAGATTCACACAATTCCTTCTTCTCTCTTGAAAGGATCTTTCGCCAGGAATCGGGCGTTCCCTCATATCTACGTTAACAATTATGCCAACTCTTGGCCCTGCCACCGAGTGGTGTAGACGACGAGTTATGATTGATCCATTTTCGATGTTTGGTACTCTTGACTTGCTCTTTGAAAGGGTCCCACTGAACCCAACCTTTAAGGCGTATCAGAGCTGAGGTCAGAATTTCGTCTGACTTGAAGTATTTTTTAGGTTGACACTTGATTGTCGACCCAAGATGGCAAAGTGCCCGAGAAACTTTCGATCTTGCCCCATAAAGCTTAGTTCTTGTTTGGTTTGGTTCTCGCTAATTTCCTTGCAAGACTCGGTATTTCCCAACTGTTGTAGTCAAATCAAAGCTGCCAATCGTAGAACAAATGTAGGTTAACTCCAAGGTTTGAAGTAATGGTCACTTGCCTGGAACATCTAACAAATAAGTGAGGTGGCATTTTTTTAAAGCTTTTCTTGTCTTGGAAACCAAACCATGTAGTCACTCTCTTTATGGTTGTATTTGTACGTCGAGATCCTTCTCATTATTGTTGCGGACCAGATTTCCTATTGATCAAGTCTTTAATTTCAAACTATTTCCAACTCAATGTGCTCTTTATGCCATGATGAAATATGCAAAATAAAGAGGAAGGAACAAAAAAGAAAACGTGTTAGTTACAAGATAAATATAAATTAGAAAGCAAGGAAAATTAAATACAAACAAAATAAAGAAGGCAAGAAATTAACAAGATGACCCTAGCCATTCTAAGCTCTATGGTTATCTGCATGACTCTAATGGGGTGGGCTTCTTATATTCTCACACATGAGTTCGGTTCTAACAAGGGTACCCGAACCTATCTTATCACCTACTAAGGTGACAAGAACCCTAATTCTGGCCCATTACAGGCTTGTGAATTGGTTTTGGTTCGAGGGAAAGCACGAGCTAATGACGTGGAGGGCTGCTCATGTGTCAAAGGCGTGGATTCCATAAGTAAATTACCGACCCGTGGAGGGATACTCATGTGGGTATGGGCGTTTCACTCCCACTTAAAGGGTATAGCTCGGGTATAGAGCTTAATGATCATGATGCAGCACATGTCGGTGACTCCTTAGAAATTAAATGAGGAATTAATTCGAATGCCACAAATTTTCAAAGCCCGTACCATTTAAGTCATATTTCAAGGAAGAAAAAACTTATTAAATTCACTTTAAGTTTTAAATAGTTTCCATCGATTAAAGGCAACACGTGTTTTATTGGCTTAACTCTATTTTTTGTTTTGTAAAAATAAAAATTATCCCCAGCGGAGTCGCCAAACTGTGATAGGGTTTTTTATAAAAACCAAAAACTTTTAAGGGTTTCATTTTTTGAAGAAGATTTATTAAAAAGGGGGAATTCGAGTTTTGGAAAACTGTGAAAATTTTGGAGTCGCCACCGGCCACTAAGGTAGGTCGGACACCACAAAAACCAGAGATTCAATTTAAAAAAGGTTCGGGAGTTAGTTACGAATGGGGAAGGGTTAGCACCCCCATCACTCCCGAAAATCGGTACCAAAATACTTGTTGCCTTTTAATCGATAGAAATTATTTCAGATTTAAAGTGAATTTAACTAGACGTTCGTAAGTGAAAATTTGACTTAAATGACACGGGTTTTATCAAATTGCGGCTTTGGAATTAATTGATCATTTAATTAAAAAGGATAACGGTACACCGGACCGTGGACTAAACCGACATCATATAAGATTGACTGTCGTGTTAGTTTAGGGTTCGGATCACGTTCGTCACATTTATGCATGATGCAAGCAAATAAGGAATGATAACATGGTATTTACATTTTTAAATATCGCTTACCTAGAGACAATGAGAATTAACCCAAATACTCGGTCCACATCCTTTAAGCTCGAACTGTCTTGACACGAATACCAGAGTTAATAAATATCTCTCTTTTGTATATTTTAGGCTAGTTATCATACCAATATATAAGTAATTCCGTGGATGATAAATATAAGTGCATGTCACAAAATACATACTACATCACAATAATAATAGAAACGGAAATAAAGCAAGATAAAGTAGAAAAATAAAATAGAAATTAAATAAAAATTCGGAAAAAGACCGGATCGAATATAAAGAATGTAAATTAAGTGCATGCAATAAATTAAATGATGGGAATAAAAATGCACAAAATTAAAATGTTAGTAGTTAGACTAAAAGTTAGATTAGGGGTTAGAAATTACACTAAATTGGGCCATAATAATACGGATCATATCCTGTTGCGGGTCACCGTAAGGCCGAAGGCGAATCGCATGATCGAACAATGGAATAAATGTGAACGAATAATAACATAAATATGTAGCATGAAATATAAACATAAGATAATCATAATATATATATACATACGTAACGTAGCATAATATGTAAACTATATAATATAGTATAACATATATAAACATAATAACTATATATTATTATATTATATAAGGACGTACAAAGAAAATATATAATACACGGTGTATATAAATATGTTAAAGACCATACATATGGAAACCAACACAATAAAATCAAGTGAACATATGTTGTCATTCACATGCTAAATATGACCAACATACATACATAAGTAAATAAATAAAAGGGATTGAAATTAAAGAAATCAGAAAGGCGGTGGCTGAATTCAAAATGCATGACAAACAGGGGGTTAAATACTGGAATCAGGACCAGAATTGAACTCGAAACGAAATTTAGGGACTTAAGGGGTGATTAAACCATTGGAAAATAGGCTACAATCGACGCGATAGTTAAATTGCAAAGCTTGTCAAAATTCTGGGGACCAGAGACGCGATTTAAAAATGCGAAAACCCTATGCGCGTAAATTGCGCGATGCGGAAGGACCATAAAGGCGATTGGACCATTTTTAAATCAGTAAAACATTATAAAAGCCCCCCTTTGACCACTTCGACCCCTTTTTGCAAAACCTAGATTCTCACATACCCACACCCCTTCTCGCTCTCGACGACGGCTCCTAAAACACCGGTCATCGTTAATCGACGGCCAGCGAAACCCTAAACGCCCAAAAGCCCTATTCCGCCCTAAATCCCGATCTAACCTTTGATTTTTGAAAAACGATCCCCTTCCTTTTAAAGCCGAGTTTTTCAAGTCGAGTTTTTTCGCCTTAAGTTGAGTCGAAATTTTTGATTTTTTTGAGTCGGTTCGAGTTTTGCTCACCCCTATAATAATGGTTAATCTATAGCGGTTCGGTTAACAGAAACCGTCTAATTTTAACGATTTAATTAATTAATCTATAAAATATAACGGTTATATCGGTTAACGGTTACGGTTTAACAATCAAAGCACTAACTGAGACAATGTCCACGGGTCAAGCACTTATTTGTGCAGCTCGACCACAATTTTTTAGGCGAATTGGTTGGCATATTTTGTTAAAGTTAATTAATTGTGATTTTTTTCTAATAAAAAATTGTGATTTTTATAGGATTATTCCTATTTAGGCTACACTTCCTGAAGATGAATACTGAAGTAGTTGAAGAAACCTCTTTAACTAAAATGAAGCTATATAATCAATGGAGATTGCATTAAGTGGGAGAATAATTCGGATAATATTATAAGAAAAACGTTTATAACTAACATGAAGTCAAGGGATAAAAATTTTATGTTCCTTTTTGGTGTTACTATTTATACTTTAACATTAAAAAATATTATACAATTAAATTTTAAACTCTAACCTTAAATTCTAAATCTTAAATCCTACACCTTATATTTTAAAAAATATACTATACATTATTTTTCATAAACCCTAAACTCTAAAGCCTAAACCTAATTTTAAGCGTAAGAGCATGAATAAAAACACTAAAAAGGGTCAGAGGATTTCCATCCGAAATTAAGTTAAAGTTAAAGTGTCTTTTGTATTAAAAATATTATAATTACAATAATAAATTTTACCAATTTAAAGCAATTATATTTAGTATCAACGTGGCCCCACCCCATGAAAAGGACGATGCAAACCTTCATTACTTGTTTCACTTTCAAAGTAATAAAAAATTATGTCTTAATTTCTAGACTTTGATAATATTTCTCACGAAATCGAGTTAGATTTGACATAAAACAATTTTCTATGTCTTAAGATATGATCCAATAGTCTTTTAAAAATAGTTTTTGAAATTCATATATCTTTTATAATTAAATTTAATTAAAAACTTTATTTATAACATAATAAATCAAAAATAAATAAAGTGAACCCATGAGTGGTCCCATTGGAAAAGGAAATTTTGTTTTACTTAGGAAATTTAGGTTCGAGCAGTTTGTCTGCACGGTGTGTGTCCATTTTTAAAAGGCTGGGAATAAAGATCATATATTACTATGTAATCACACCAAAATGTTAAAAAGAAATAAATGAATTGAAATAAACGAAAAAACTTGATTCGAGATTATATTGGAAAGTATTTATTAGAAAGTAATGAGTAGTCCACGTACTTGAAAATATATTTTTTGGTAATAAAAATTATTTTTTCTTTTGAAATTTCAGGTTTGAATCTCACTTAATGTAAATAATGAATGGGAACTGGACCCATCAAATGGTTTCAATGAAAAAATAAATATTGTTATCTTTAAGCGATTCGAGTTTGAACAGTTTGTATACATAGTGTGTGTGCATTATTAAACGTGTAAGATTAATAAACGTATATTATCTTGTAATCACACAATATAATAATAAATGAAAACGCTAATTAGTTTAAATTAGTGTAAGCAAGTTAATTATCCAATTCAGATCATTCAATGATTGATTTTAATATAATTTTAATCGATATAAAGAATGAACAATTCCATGGACGCTAGTTGCTCGATTTGTGGAGTCGTGCGTTAGGATATTGACCATGTTCTACGTAGATGTCCGACTGCTTTCCAGCTATGAAATGGTTTGATTATCCCTAATAAATTAGAATCATTCATATTTCGGATTGGATTGTTATTAACTTGAGTGGAACTCCCAATTTTGCGAGAAATCTAGCGAATTGGGAATTGATTTTTACTGTAACAGTGTGGAACTTAGGGCTTGCTAGTAATGCGAAAGTATTTGATGCACCGCTGGATGGGAAGGAACGGTGATTGATCGTAGCTCAAAAATAGTGTCGGTTAGTCCTACAGTGATGATTCCCGGTCCTCCACGTTGGGTGCCGCCACCATTGCACCGGATAAAATTAAATATGGATGTTGCATGGTGTGAATCAGATGGGTGTGCTCGATGTGGTGGTGTAGCTAGGGATAGCTCCGGTGCATTGAAATTTGGGTTTTACAAGTTCATTGATGTTTGTTCTTTGGTTGATGCGGAACTCTGGTGGCTTATGTTGGCCTCTTGTTTGCTTGGGACGCGGGTTTTCGAAATGTGATCCTTGAGCTCGATAGTATGGAAGCTTTGCAAATTTTACATATAGATTACGATGGGGCACATTCATTAAAATGGTATTTGACAGAATTGAGGAGATGTACTTGGTGTGTGTGCAAGTTAAGCATGTTCTTCAGACTGGTATTAAAGTGGCGGACGCGTTTGCCAAAGGTGCATCTTTTGATAATCTAGAACCTTTGCTGCTCCTTACTCCACTGTTGTCGATTTTTACTCTCTTGAATGAGGATAGCTTAGTGGTTGATGGTTAATGCATGGTGTTTTTAGCTTGTCTTGTTTTCTTGATTGATTGTTTTAGATACTTGATATTAGCACATGTTCTTTTTTCTTCTTAAACTAAATTTTTAATGAAGCATGTGTTAATATTTTTCATGTATGTTTTTCTCAATTATATTTTTTACCGGAAAAATATAATTTTAATCGAGGTGGATGTGTAATTCAATCGGGGACATGAGAAGTTGGCTTAATTGGCCATATAAGCCAACTTTGGCTTAATAATTAGGGAATAAGGGTTCATTGGCTTATATTTGGCAAAGTAGGCCAATCTTTACAGTGAGCAGGGGACAACACCACCTGCAGAAGGCGTGCCGTGGACCACGCCACCTCCTCTTGGCGAGGTCTTTGGTGACCGGCTGGGAGAGCCAATGGCCCGGCTGGTGCAGGCGAGCTGTGGCTGGTGCAGGCGTGCAGGCTTGCTGCTGCGGCTTCACGTGGGCTGGCCTACCTCGCCCTCTCCTTATGGCGAGGTGCAGGCTGGTCAGATGGGCTCACGGGCTGCAGCAGGCGGCTTGCCCAATTATTTTTTTTTGTTTTTTTACATTATTTGTGTGTATATATATAGATAGGTGGTGTGAGTTAAAATTTTAGAGGTGGTGCGAGTTAAAATTTTAGAGTTGATTATTTGTGAAGAGAAGAAGAGAAAAAAATTTGTGAAGGTGAAGAATTTTCTGTATATCTTTTTAAAGATATATTCGAAGAGGGTGAGAAAAATTTTGAGTTTAAATTTATCTGTTGTTTTTGTAATTATTAGTGTCCGTATATTATTTTGTGTGATTGATGATCTAATGAAATTTATTTTTTATTATTGATGAAAATATCCTGGTTGGTTGTGATTGTCGTTTCGAACAAAAGAAGCTAGTTTTTCGAATTTTGAATCTGGTAAGGGCATGTATTTTTTTAATCTGATTTTTTAAAGTTAGTTTATTAGCTTTATATATTCGAAATGTTGAAGTTAATATATTTTTTTGTATATATTCGAATGCTAATTGTTTTTTAGCTATAGAAATAGATAATGGCATCTGAAAGAGTTTTGTTGTACCGTGACCATGAACACATTTCGTCTCATATTCATGAAGAGCAAGTAAGTAAATGTTTTGTAATTTAAAATTTCATATTTACTATGTAATTATTATAACTCGAAATTATAATGAATTAATTATAGGATGTAGAGCATATGATACGCCGTCGAGGAATGAAGATAAAGGAACCTGATCATCGTTTAGTGTATTACTTACAGCGAGCTGGTTTTTATAATGCCGCCTTTCTCCGTGGGTTTAAGATAGTCCTCGGGTTGATTACTGCATTGATTGAACGGTGGAGACCAGAGACCCACACATTTCATTTTCCATTTGGCGAATGTACAATAACCCTGGAGGATGTTGCGGTACAACTTGGTATTCCAACAAATGGGACACCATTGGTTGGACAAAATAATTACAATACATATGACCTTTGCATGCAGTACCTGGGCAAAACTCCTCCTCAGAGCTGTATGGACAGGCTACGCCTCAGAGTATCATGGTTGCAGCAGGAATTTATTGTGACCGATGAATATGGTCATCAAGAACTTGAGTGTGCAGCTCGAGCTTATATACTGCAACTTATTGGTGGTGTGTTGATGCCAGATACATCTAGTAATATGATTCACACACAATACCTGCAGTTCTTGGGTAATTTGGACACAACTGCTACATATAGTTGGGGGTCCGTAATATTGACATTTTTGTACCATGAAATGTGCAAGGTCACAATTATGCATGGTGAAAAGGCAAATTAAGATATGGGTGGATGACAAGTATTACTGCAGTCCTGGGCGTGGTACAGGCTGCCTTATCTAACGCCTGCTTTTTCTGTACCGGTAGATATGAAGTTTCCGCTTGCTGGAAGGTAATAATGTGATTGCAGTTGTATATAAATATTTATATACAATGACTTCGAAATATAATTTCAATATATCTTTGCAGATGGAGGCATAAGTTGAAGAATGCGGGGGTGGTTCACAACACTGTCAGAGAGACGAGATTAAAGATCCAAACAATAGGAAAAGATCTAGTATCATAATCAATTTATTTTAATATATTAATTATTCTTATTTAATATAATTTAATTTATTATTTATTCTTATTTGTATATTGTATATTTTAATTTTGAAAGAAAAATTGTATATTTGATTGTGAGTGAATTCATATTAATAATTTTTTTACAGTTTATTTGGCAGTCGTACGCGAATGACGACGTCAGGGCTTGCCTACCACCTACTGTGCTTGAATGTGCAGGATTCTGGGGTGAGATTGTGCCTTTGATCCATTTTTCTATTGTTGAGTTTCATTGTGCTGACAAAGTGTTGAGGCAGTTTAACTTCTATCAACCCATTCCAAGAGCTCCACGAGAATAAATTCACACCGTTCATAGAGGTAGATTCAATGAAAATTGGATAGTGAAGCAAGCCGATTTCATTGAATTGTGGGAGGAAAGATGGACGCGGTGGGCTAATGATTTGAGTCCAATTCAAGCCAGCGATTTTGAATTTAATACAGAATACTATTCATGGTTTTCGACAAATGGGAAACCGTTCATAGCATCTGTCGAAGATGCAAATAGGGTTTATGCACGTCAGGCTATTAAAGGGTAAATAGGGTTCTAGGTACGGGCTAGGTGTTGTTCACCTGCTATTAAAGGGTAAAATTAAATAGGGTTCGATGGATATCTTAATTTTAAAATTATTGTTTTTAAGTTATGTATAAAATCTGTACCAATATAATACATACTCTGTTATACTTTTTAAAAGATAAAAAAATATCAACTTTAAAAATATTAGGTTATTAGGGTGTGCAAAATCGGGTTCGATTAAAATATTTTTAATTTGTGCGAGTAAGTTCGGGTCACTCAAATCTCGACCCTATATTTTTACCAACCGAATGTATAAAATATTTTATCAACTTTAAAAAAATCATGAAACATGCGAGTACAACATACATGCAAATTAGGGTGTGCAAAATTGGGTTCGATTAACCATTTGTAAATTGTTCCGGTCAACCGGTAAGTTCGGGTCACTCAAATATCGACCCTATATCGTAACCATTCAACCAGTTAACAGTTTATTTGGTTAACCGAAATATTCGGTACGGTCTGAATAATGATTTTTTTTTACTTTGTTTATTAAAAAATTTAAATTTTAATAACATGTTATATATATATATATATATATATATACTTTTCAAATACGACCCGCCATCTTAGTATCTTTTTTAAAACACATACAATATTTATAAACCTAAACCCTATATGCCAAAATTTACCTATACATACTACATAAAAATCATATTATAACCAACTACTAAACCTTATACCCTAAACCCAACCCTATCTATGACCCGTATACCCTAAAGTCAACCTTATCTCTGTCAAACCCTATCTATTTTAAAGCATAGATAAAGCCTGACGTGCCTGCATGGCACATGCATGAACAGCACCTCACCATTTGCAAATGGCGTGGTGTTGTTCATGCATGTGCCATGCAGGCACGTCAGGGAGAAGCATAGAGCTGAGGAGCTGAGCCGCCCACGCTGCCAAGCCTGCCTCCAACAGGACCACGCCAGGAGGAGGTGGCGAGGTCCAAGGCACACCGTCTGCAGGTGGCGTTGTGATGTGCTCACTGTAGAAATTGACCTACTTTACCAAAATTCGGCCAATGCACTTTTATCCCCTAATTATTAAGTCAAAGTTGGCTTATATGGCCAATTAAGCCTGAGAAGTTTGTACATAAGAAACTTTTATAAATAAATAATTAAATAATTGTGTTGAAAAAAAAAGCTTACAAAAAATCAATTAAACAAGAGCTTTTTATATAAAAAAGTGATTAAAATATAATAAAAAAACAATTCCAATATCAAAAAATAATAAAATAAATCCAAATTTATGTAAAAAGAATTGTCAGTCGAGAGAAAGAGTTGATCGTTTCTCTGTCCAACAATTATATTTATGAAAAAGAATTGTTCACTTCCCTATAACGATCAATCTCTCAAGTTATAAAAGTTGATTTTTTTTGCGGGTAAAATTTAGTTTCTATCTCCAACTGCTATAACTCATCCCCAATAACTATAAACAGTTAAAATTCATTTCAATTATAAAAACACCTCCAAAACATTTGAAAAAAGGTTATTACATCTATCTAAGTTTAAAGGTCAATAGAAAAAGTTTTCATTCTTCATTCTTACATTTTCTCTTGTGCATAGTGTATTTCTTTAGTGTTAATTCTTTGTGAGCTGAAACTTTGTAAACATCCACATAGAGAAGTAACTCTTTTTTTACACAATCAAAACTCGTAAAATGGAAAGATTCAAGTTTCTTTCTGGTGATTTTATATTAGCCATGAATAAAAAAAATTTATATTAAATACACTAGCGATAGAAAGTAAAAAAATTTACAAACATCTTAGTTGTATGGTTTAGGGATTCATTTTAGGGGTAGGGAGTTTAGAATTTAAGGATAGTGCTTAGAATTTAAGGATAGTGCTTAAAATTTAAGGTTTAGGATTAGTGAAAGGTTCGATGCCTTCAATTGAGCGTCGATGAAGGGTGTAGATGTTTCTTTGAATTTGGGAAAACAAAAAATCGAAAAAAATAGACATTTTAACACGATTGATTTAAGAGTGGTTCGACCTTCTACCAAGGTCTACGTCCACTACATTAGCATCCACACTAAAGATATATCAATTTACTAACAACAAATTCTTCTTTTTTACAGGCTAAATGGCTAACCTTTACATCACAATATTTTCGCGAGCTAAGATAGAAACTTCTCCCAAAATTTTATAAAAATAAACTAGAACCTATCCCTCAACAATAAAGTCTTGACGTAAACAAAATATTTCTCTAGGTGAGTGTTTACACTTTTTTGCTCACTAGAATTGGACTAAAGGAATACAACAGATTACAAGGGTAAACAAAACTCTACTCTCTTGATCTTTAAGCTTGGTTGTACATCCTCTCATTCTTCAAGTGTCTTTGGCTTTTATTTATAGTATGGAATAAAAAATTAGCCGCTGGGGACTTTAATTCCAGCCATAAATGCATTTCTACAACTTTTAGTATCGGTACCTGCCAAAACAAGAAAGAGCCGTTGCACATAAATACAGAGCGTACCGGTATAAGATACATCTGTATCGGTACTTCACATATTAGTACGGAGGCTTCCGTATCAGTATGAGAAGTGTTCACTAGAAAACTTAAAACAAAAAAGCGTATCGGTACAAGGCATAGTCGTACCGGTACGAGCAATTGATTTTTGACTTTTAAGACATTTTAAAATTTTGCTCAAGTAAAAAAAATTTTCAAAAACCTTTCAAATGTATTTTTCAAGTTGAAAAAATCTTGAATTAATTTTGCAATATTTGTTCAAGTCCAAAAACATTTTTCATTGAGTTATATCAAAATAAATATCTCAACAATTATAATTTAGAGTTTAGAGGTTAGAGTTTAGTTTTTTGGGTAATATGATGAGGATTTAGTTTATAACCTATAAACCCTAAACTATAAACTCTAACCACTATCCTTATATTCTAAACCTCTAAACCTAAACTCATAAACCCTACACCCTAAAATAAATCATTAAACCCTAAAACTAAGACACTTGTAAAAACTTTTAGGTTAATTACCTGTGTATGAAATAATTATCCAAAATAAATAAGAGCAACTTTATATCTAAACCTTAAAAAATAGTGTTGTAATGGTGAAATATTGTCTTTGAAATGTTTAATTCAAGTTAGTGAAATGAAAAATCTTTAATGATGAAAAATTGAGGTAGTATATATAAATTTTGGTTGAGGAAGTCGAATTATCCTAAATTTATTATGTCAAAAGTGTTTAATTTTTTTATCAAGTTTTCACAAAAAAAATTTAAAACCAGTTCATCTCTCTTAACGGTTTTTGATTGTTCGATCGGGCTAACATAGTCTAATTATAGTATTTTTTACTCATACAACAATTAATTAGATTCTTTCATTTAACAAATAATGAATTAAATTGAATCATTTTATATGATAGAGGGAACTAATTGTTATATTAGTCATGATAACATATTCTGCATGAAAAAAGGTGATACTGTGAGTAGGTTTGGGATGCTATATGACGGTGCGATTAAAAGACGATAAATTTTAAAATTTATCGTCTTTTAGTCGTACTCTAGACATGTTGCACAATAAACTTGTCGTGATGCCGTAGGTTTTTGTTATGGCTCAATAAGTACACAGCCTCCACCCGTACGTGACACATGCCTTGTTCCTTTGGATTAGTACTTCCATTTCCCTAATAGGCAATGGATTTTCAAGCTCAAAACGACAACTCTTGTTCAAGATATGATTTGGCTAAGAAAACGTGCTGAATCTACTGCTGCTGACAAACTAAAATGAGCTTCGTGGAAGTTCAGGTTGAATCGTGTGCACACATCAGGTTGTGTTGTGGCAATAATGCACTTTTTTAATCATGTACATGCATCTTTCCTCGAAGGTCAAGAATATATTTATTAATGCGACATTGAAAGCGACATCGTCTGAATTTTCTTGGATATCGACCATCTACAAAGAAAAAAATAAAAATATTTTATTTTTTCATTAGTAAACGCAAATATGGTAATAATATTAAATTCCGAAAATGAAACGTGTAACACGTTCTGGTCCAAAGAAAGGCAGAGTATATATTGCTCCAAACCTTGGAAATTTGAAGTTCGGAACCGAAGACAGCCGAGTAAGTGAACGGGCCAAAAGAAACATGGTACGAACACCTGGTTGTGACAAGAGCGGACTAAGGAAAGGAAGCTGGACAGCCGAGGAAGATGATAAACTGAAGGCCTATGTCACCAGATATGGCTGCTGGAATTGGCGACAACTCCCTAAGTATGCAGGTATTTCCCCGGTATTATCATTGGGGACGTACGTAAAATTTTATGTCAGGCATGAGATTTCTTTTTTCTTTGCTGCTGGAAATGTTTTATGTATGGATCGTCGTGTGTGTTTCAGGTCTGCAAAGGTGTGGCTGAATTACTTGAGGCCGAACATCAAAAGAGGGGATTACAGCAAGGAAGAAGAAGAGACAATCATCGGATTACATGAGAAACTAGGGAACAGGTGGTCGGCCATTGCTGCACAGTTACCAGGTCGAACCGACAACGAGGTGAAGAACCATTGGCATACGAATCTCAAGAAACGCTTCAAGGACAAGCCATTGGAAGCTAAAGATGAAACAAAGCGCGGGAGAAGTAAAGAGAAAGAGGAAATGAAGCTAAACGACCCCACAAGTCCTCCATTAAATCTCGAGAGCTCAATCTCGTGTTCTTCCCCCAAAGATAACACGGTTGAATCCAGCAAAGACTCGGGCAGATAGTGGAAATTTCTGGACGGAACCATTTTTCTGGGACAATTTTGATTTTGATATAAATACCAGTCATGGTTTGGATTCTTGTGGCTATGGATTTGGTGAGTTTCCGATTCTTTATGGAGAAACGGATGTGTACGATCAGCTGGATGATGGCTTCTACTTATAATTATGTAGATGAAACCAGCTTTCTGGGTAATTAACTGACTTGGTTATATATAGTATGATCCTTCCTGATGGGGTTTTTGAGGCTTAGAATCTACTCTCAGCCGTTTGATTTGTCTGAAAGTGATGTAATCTGTACGGGGCTGTAAATATTTTCACAAGGGGGTTTTAGGCTTAGAATCTACTCTCGTAATTGTCCCATTGGTTGTAGACGGTCAACTCTTAAATAAAATGATTTTGAGTGCTAGTCATATGAATAATATATTTAGGATGTATGTTTATACCATTTTTTTTTGCATAAAGTTAAAAAATGTCCCTAATATTTGCCTAAATAGTCATTTTAGATTATATTCTTTTTTAATCATTTAAACCAATGTTTCATTTTGGGTCAAAATAGCTCATCTACGATGTAAAACTATAAGTCAACTGAAGAAAAACAACTTGAAATTACTTGACAAAATGACGTGTCAAAAGAAAAAATATTTTATATTGTATACAATTTTATAAAATGTTTTTTGATCGATGTGTCATTATGTAAAGTTAGCATATTTGTCTATATAACACTGTAATCGTGGCGTGCACTGTCATGTAGTTTTGTCACGTCATTTCAAGCTGTTTATCGTTAGTTGACTAACAGTTTTCATCCGTAGA